>CM057480.1:71248014-72541764 GCA_030035585.1 Dugong dugon | reverse complement strand
GTCTTTTCCAGTCATCAGGAGAAAGTGTGTTCCCACTGAAATCCACTCACACAGGCCTGAAGTGGAGGACACTGGCTGTCTCTTATTTTTGCATCGAACCCTAGTAGAACAGACGGGACAAGAAAGAAGATATGACAAGCAGGAGCCACATTACAGTGGTTTTAAGATGTCTGATATTCAAACCACAAATAGCAATATTCAGAGCATCAGTAATGGGGAACAACTGCTCCCCACCACAGCCTAAGGAGGATTCTCGGCTTTATAAAGGTGTTTCCTCAGGATTAAGAGTGGGAAGTATCCCCTGGAGTCATGTGGCCCCACAGAAATGCCGTGTGGACCAGGAATGGGGACCACATTAGGTTTAAATTTTCCAGTAGCCACATTTAAAAAAGTAAAAAGAAACAGGCAATTAATTTTAATAATATACTTTACTTAACCCAGTATATCCAACATATTATCACTTCAACACATAATCAGAATTTTTTGACAAAAACTATTAATGAGAAATGTTATATTCTTTTTCTTTTTTTGAAAATAGCCTTCAAAATCTAGGTGTATTTAACACTCATGGCACATTTCAATTTGGACCAGACATATTTCGCCTGAGCACTGGCCGCATGCGGGGGGTGCCACCACACGGGCAGTGCAAACTTAGAGGCTGGCTCTGGGAGGGGGCAAAGCAGCAGCTGCCTCTCAGTTTAGTTTTAGTGGCTCCAAAGACCCCCTATCTCCAGGTGGCCGGGGTGCGGCGTGTGCTGGTTTTCCAAAGAACTTAAAATCCCCTCTAGTGTTTTGATCTTTAAGGCTGGATGGACATACACACTACCAGGCAAGAGAGAGAAAGAGAGGGAAGAAGGCATCTGAGAGAGAGAGAAACAGAGAGGGAGGGAGGGAAGGAGGGAGGGAGGGAGGGAAGGAGGAAGGGAGGGAGGGAGGGAGGGAGGGAAGGAGGAAGGGAGGGAGGAAGGCAGAAATCATATTATAGGGGGAGAGTTTATGTGAGGTTTTCTTTTCCAAATTATGTCTAGTAAACATGTAATATAAAGATATGCAATCTTTTTACAATATAAATTTACATGAAATGAAAGACTTCCCTGTGGGAAAGTTGGTGATAGGCAACCCAAGGTTGAGTAAGGACAGTGTTGACATGTCGTGGGGCTGTTAACCATTGTCATAGGGCAATATGTGTACTAACTGTTTAATGAGAAACTATTTTGTTCTGTAAACTTCATGTAAAGTACAAAAAAAAAAAGAATTATCTATGTGAGATCAAATTGACAACAGCAACTCAAAAGGTTTGATGGGAAGCCTAAGGGGCAGTGAGTTGAAGATAATGGTGATGGAATAATTTGGAAAAGGATAGTGAGAATAGCAGCACAACTGGAAGAATGTAACCAATGTCACTGAATTGTACATGTAGAAATTTTTGAAATGGTGTATCTTCGGCTATGTATACTTTCACCAAAAAAAAAAAAAGGTCCTCCAAGTTCGAGAAGAGAGAGTGTTGACATGTCGTGGGGTGGTTAACCAATGTAAAAAAACAAAATGTGTACTGACTGTTTAATGAGAAACTATTTGTGCTGTAAACCATCACCTAAAGTGCAATTAAAAAATAAAGACATCCCTGTGGACCGGGTATGAAATGAGGGGAGCAGTCCCGGCCAGGTGCAGGTGACAGAGGACAGGCTCAGTCTCTACTAGCTCCATGTCCCTGAATGTAGAGGCGGCTCCTCAAATCCTTCCTCTGTGATTTCTCTTGTTCCCTCAGGGGGTGTTCAGTAAGTTCACGCTTGGGGACATATCTGCCATTCTGACACTCTCCTCAGCCTCTTGTGACTTTCCACTCTCAGGTTCTGAGGCCAAGATGGTACCTGGAATGTCCACTACTAGGCTTTCCAGAGTCTTCTCCACTCTAAAAGGCATTTATAATTTCCAAAGCTACCACATAGCCTTAGACAAGAATCCCAGCAGGTTAAAACAAAGAGTTAATTTGTTTCATCTTATATACTTGGAGTTGGGAGTCACTTGAATTGAACATGCAAATAGATGCAAACATATGCAAATTAAGGTTTCTCCAGATAAATTGAGTGGAAAAAAAGCCTTATAGTATTAGTAATATTCAGGGATTTTGTGGTGTTTAAAAGGACATAATTTCTTCCCTCCAGTTCCAACTGTGAGTAGCTTTCTCAGTCTTCCCTGGATGAAACCAAAAGGTACCCGACTTTAAGGAATAATCATTTTTAAAAAGACTGAACCAGGTATTAGTCATATTTCAGATCATGCTATATTTAAGTTTTCACCATTACATCCTAAATGCAACTCTCCCTGGAAAAACTAAAAATCCCCTTACTAAGGGACAAGGGAGTTCTCCAAACAAATCTTTGCTTTGGGGCTGACAATAACATAATTAAAAGGGCTTCTAAGAACAGAAAGAGTAACAATACAGGGCAGGAACGCAAAGGTGACCGGAGAATGCACCGAGCTACTGCTTATTATTTCCAGTAACAGTTACGTATTTTGTAGAACTTTTGTATTTACTATCCCACTCTGGATAAGAGTGTCTACATCCAGAATCATTCCACAGCTTTGTGACGATTTTGTTTTCCTTACAGCAATACCATGAGGACACCTCACCCTTTGCCTGTCGAAAACCAAGCACAATCATTACTAACAAAATCTGTCCTTTGTGAGCAAAAAGAAACATCAAGTCTTACTCAAAGCTTTTCTCTTCCTTATGTTTTGCACTCAGAATTAAACAGGCACCAAGAATATGCAGATGCCTTTAAAGATATCAGACTGTAATCCTGGTGGCCCAGTGGTTAAGAGTTCAGCTGCTAACCAAAAGGTCAGCAGTTCGAATCCACCAGCCGCTCCTTGGAAACCCTATGGAGCAGTTCTACTCTGTCTTAGAGGGTTGCTATGAGCTGGAATCAACTCAGTGGCAATGGGTTTAACCCTGCACAGTAACAGAGCATCACCACGAGGGAGAGGTGTCTAGAACTCACAGCCTCCTCCAAGTTCCCTATGATACGCCTTCCTTTCAGGATCTCATGCTGATTACTGTTACCAAGACTATGCAGAAGAAAAAAACAAAAACAAAGCAAACCTGTTGCCATTGTCAACTCCACTAAGCAAGAATAAGGGGCCCTGGCAGCGCAGTGATTAAGCACTCGGCTGCTCACTGAAAGGTCGGCAGTTCAAATCTACAAGTTGCTCCCCAGGAAAAAGACCTGGAAATTGGCTTCCATAAAGACAGCAGCCTAGAAAAGCTATAAAGGGGTTCTGCTCTGTCCCGTCAGGTCACTATGAGTCGGAATCAACTGGAAGACACATGATAACAACAACAAGCAAGGATAATGGGAAGAAACTAAATACAGAGATAACAAGGTGGTGCAAAAAGCTGAAAGGTTAGCAGTTCACATCCACTCCGAGGTGCCTAGGAAGAAAAGCCTGGTGATCTACTTCCAAATAATCAGCCATTGAAAACCCTGTGGAGTACAGCTCGACTCCAACACGCATGGGGGTCACCATAAGTCAGAATCAACTTGTCGGCAACTGATTTTCTAGTAGCCTAATGTGTGAAATATAGCTCACTCGTCTTCAGCTTTTAGCCCTCTGGGAGTGGACGGTCCTTACCTGGGCCCCAACCAGGGGCATGTGCCCACCACCTCGCCCCATCCCTGAAGACTGTACCACAAAACCTACTTGATGCCCATAAGGGCTGATCCAACACTGAGATCCAAGAGAGACCAGTCTTCTTCCAGCACAGTTGAGGTCCTCCCTATGAACTTACATTCACAAGTCATATTCACGAAGACTCCATAACATCATGGACAACAGAAGATCGAAGTGCCTGTTGGACACCGCAGAGCAGAAGGGTGTCATTATTCGATTAGATGGGCACATTGAAGGAAGTCCCATAATTCTGCCACTACACCTGCTTTGAGGAGGTGGGATCTCAGAAACTCTTGGCATGAAGGGAGGGTTCTGCAAGGAGGCTATTCCAAGCAGAGATGAAAACCATGTGAAAAGGCTAAGAGGTAGAAGGGACGTTTTTAATTGAACAGACAAAGATGCCCACAAGGAAAAGGAAGGAGAAACTTGGACATGAAAGGCCTCAGAAAATGTTCAAAAGAACGTTTAAGACTTTCTTAAAACAAACAAGCAAACAAAAAAAATTTAAGACTTTCTGTGACTTGGTACGAACATTTTAATATAGTGCTAGGGGGAAAAAAGTTGTCATTAATTACATTAATTAAGTTAAGGTTTGCATTTGCACGGTAGCCTTGAACTAATCCTACCTTGTAGCCATGCCTTATTTGGCCACGTATCTGGTTTCCTATGGCAGTGGGCCCTGGTGCATTACTCCTTCCCCGCTTCCTCCATTCTCCAGTTCTGCAGTCTCCTTTGGCAGGTGGCCTTCCACTTCTTCTCCCAGCTAGCGTCTAATCTCCTCCCCCCTGGCTTGATATCACTCACATTGAACACTTGGGATTCTCATCTACCTGGCTTTTTTGTCTTATTCTACTCTCTGGGGCAGTTGAGAAGGTAACGCCAGGGCTTCTGAGAACAGTCCAGTCCCTCCGTGGAGCCTCCTGGAAGACCAGAACTGGCCGGTAGAGACTTCAAGGCAAGGCATGGTGACCTAAGCCCTATTATGAAGTCCAAGTATGAAAGAATAAGAGCAGACGTATCACATAAATATTTTCAAAAACAGGTTTTATGAAGGAGATATTATTTTTAAATGGACATTATTGATTATGTTCCACATTTTTTATGTTTTGACTCCGACCACAGAGAAGTAAACTCAAACCCCTTCATCTAAAAAAAAAAAAAACCAAACCCGTTGCCATGGAGTCGATTCCAACTGACAGTGACCCTATGGGACAGTGAAGAACTGCCCCATAGGGTTTCCGAGGAGCGGCTGGTGGATTCGAACTGCCGATGTTTAGGTTAGCGGCTGAATGCTTAACCACTGAGCCACCAGGGCCTCTTCATACTACCCTCAATTTCGTCTTTTTCTATCTCTCCCCTCCAGAACCTTACACCATCTGACTGGCCTTCTGTCCTCAACTTCAGTATCTCTACTGGCTCTTCTCTGTCTACAAAGAAGCTCAGAGTCACCATATTCTTTCAAATAAACAAACCAGAAAGCCTGCAAGAAAGTGAACCCATCTCTTTTCCTTTCTTGTCACTAAAAATTGATTGGAAAATCAGTTTTCAACAATTTCCTCACCATCTTTTTCATGTATCTAAAATCTCATTTCTGCCCTTCCTCAAAATACTAGAGGATGCAGAATCTCCATCATTTTTCTAAGGGACAGAACCATCTTACCACCTGCCTACCAGGAAGTTTTTATTTGAATATCCTCCGAAAGTCAGCATATCTGTGATTGTCTTAGCCTTGCGTATAACCTTTCAATTGTAAATGTGACAGTAATATCCTTACCTTATGGACTGTGCCATTCCTTTCCAAGCTACCGAATATGTATCGCTGCATTGATAACCGTCTACCCCATGGGCCTACATTCGTTCTACTTCCAGTGTGTCTACCGTGAGTCATTGGAATCTGCAGGTTGCCAAACTTAAGCCCTCTCCTAATTCACATCAACTATACATATGGGAAATAATTATGAATGGTTTCTGAATAGTGTACTAGTTTCTCAATAGGGGAAGGAGCTGGGGCCCTGTATCCTAACTCATGCTAACCCCTTCCTTTTGAGGACTAAATCATATACTTTATATCTATGGTCACTGACTTATTCAGAATGATTAATTTCCTAAAACCCGAGTTATGTTCCTAGTAAGAATCTAGGTGTCTCCATGGCCAGCTAGTCAGCACACTTGTGCTGCAGTGACGGGATTCATTTTAATTCTCCAGCTGGCCCCCTCATGGCAGCCTGAGGGTCCAGTTAGTTCCACCAGCGCGTTGTCCAGCACGACCCTGCCTCCCTCCTTCCTGAGTGAGGGTCTTGTTCTGATGCTGAGGACCAAGAATAATCTCAACAGTGAGCCCGCCTGAATTGTTTTATGCACAACCTACCTCATTGCATTTCCTTCCCCAAACAACTCATTCTGATGCCCCCTTTTCTGCTTATCACAGTCGAGCCAACTTCACATTCCTCTCTCCCCAGATAATAGGTTTTCAAGTTAAAGACTCTTACGTCGCATGCATCCACCCTTTTTTGATTCTCACTTTCCCTTGTAGAGTTGAGGCCCTCATTACCTGACAAACAATTGTAAAAGACCATCACTGTCACCCCCGATTCCAAACATCTCCTGTTCCACAATATAACTTCACAAGGTAATCCTCCCATCACAACTTTCCCACATTCAAAAATCTTTGTGATGCCCCACTCCCACCACATTAGAGGCAAATTCATCAGACTGGCATTCAAAGTCCTTGCCAAATAGAAGTTACTTCTGTAACTCCATTTCTGACAACTCAAAAGAATTTTCATACACCCAAAATACTTGAAAGCAGAGATTCAAACAGAAATTTGCACACCAATGTTCATTGCAGTATTATTCACAATAGCCAAAAGGTGGAAAAATCTAAATACTCATCAACAGATGAATGGATAAACAAAATTTGGTACATACATACAATGGAATACTACTCAGCCTATAGGAGAAATGAAGCCTTGATACATGCTACAGTATGGATGGAGCCTGAAGGCATTATGCTGAGTGAAATAAGGCAATCACAAATGGACAAATATTGTATAACCTCACTTATATAAAAAGACAAGAAAAGGCAAATATATAGAGACCAAAGTTTGTTAGTAGTCACAGGGGTGGGAGGGAAGGGGGAGTTAACAGTGATGGAAAGATTGCATTGATTGAGGGCAGGGTTGCACAGTCGATTATTGTAATTGCTGTCAATAAATTGTACACCTGTAAAAAGCTGAATTGGCAAAAGTTGTGTCATAGATACATTTACAACGATGGCCAAAAAAAAAAAAAGAGTAGCTGTGCATACCGCTTATGTACAACCAAAAATCTCATGGGATTTGGTTTTTTGGTTTGGAGGTTTAGGGTCATGGTTTTATGGGACATCCCAGTTAACTGGCCTCATAACATGTTTAGGGCTTCTATTCTATGCCCTAGTTTGTTCCATAGTGCCTGGGGTCTTAAAAGCTTGGGAGTCGCCATCCAAGGCACAACAATTGGTTTGTATTTGCCTGGAGCAACAGAGGAAGAAGGAGAGTCAGGAATACAAGGAGGATATGGAATGTGTGGCTAATTGCGTCCATGAACAACTGCCTCCTTTGCTATGAGACTGAAAGAACTGGATGGTGCCCAGCTACCATAACTAAACATTTTGATCAAGGATTCTATAGAAGAATCCCGATCAAAAGGGGCAAAATGTGGAACAGAATTTCAAATTCTCATGGACTCCATGATTCCTGCCTCCAGATTTCCTGGAGCCATTGAAGCTGGATGAACCCCTGAAACTACTGCCTTTAGATAATCTTTAAACCTTAAACCAAAAATACCTCCTGAAGTCTTCTTAAAACCAAACAGTAGTTCAGCTTAACTAGCAAAAGATGTCTGCCTTGAGCATTGTGCTCTTTTAAGAACTATCTATATGGGATCAAAGTGACAAGAGCAACTTGAATGATTAGATAGGAACCTGAGGGGGTCATGAGTTTATGTTAATGGGGGAGGAACAGCTCAGAAAAGGAGGGTGAGAATGGTTGCACAACTCAAAGAATGTGATCAGTGTCACTAAACGGTACATGTAGAAACTGTTGGACTGGTGTGTATATTCTCAACAACAACAACAAATAAAATTTTTTAAAAATTACAACCAGATCAACACCATAAAACATTTATCCTTAAAAAAAAAAATTCATTCTGTAGCTTTATGGTGCTGCTAACCATTTCCCCACGATGTGTTTCCCCACCTATGTTATTATCTCAGCCTGCAGGATTCTTTCCCAGTCTCCTGGAATAAAAATACTGCCCACCCTTCAAGGTCCTTCTCATGAAACTTTTCTAGATTTCCCTAAGCAAAAGTGATCCCTCCCTCTTTAGAACCCGGGTGAAGTCTGGTGTATCCCTCTCCTGCAGCTCGTAAAATTCTACCTCTGTTCTCTTGATAGCCTTCTTGTACTCATCTTAAAGGATTTTAAATTCCCATATGGCAGGTGGGGTAGGCAAAGTTTTAAGTTCCACCCCCCCCCAAGTTTTTTTTGGCTCCGATGTATCTAGTTATTCAGTAAAATTCTAATTCAGGTTTTGATGTAAAACCATTTTGCAGATGAAATTAAGGGCCCCAATCAGTTAACCCTAAAATAAGGAGATTATATGGGTGCACCTGACCTAATCATCTGAGCCCTTTAGAAAGGAGCAACTCAGCAGAGAGTGGGAGGCCCACCATCACAGCCAAGCTCTCCATCCAATAAGCGCCAAGACCCTGGATGAGTCATTTAATGAACTAATATTCAGTTTTCTTATTGGCCAAACAAGGTCTCAATAGCGGCCTATCAGCTCTATTGTTATATTCTAATGAAGTATGAAGAAGAAAAGGCTTTGAAAAGTACAGAGGGCGCTGTGTTACAATTATCCAAAGGGAATCTCTCACACACACACCCCTCCCCCCATTAGCCTGTGATTATTTTCAATGAAACTATGGAAAGATCTGTATAAAGCCAACATGTGCATCAGGCCATCTGTAACTCTTGCAATACAATCAGTACAGTCAGACTATTATTTATCCAATAAACTGTAACTACAGTGGAGACCCAATAATTCAGCATCCGAGAAGGATCTGCTGCAGAAGAAGATATTATGGTCCATCAGATCAAAAATTCACTTTTAAAGAAGTGTCCAAATACACATGTACACAATGAGCTCAAATCATCACAGACTATTTCGCCAAATAATACACATTTTCAAAATTGCTATAGCGCCTATCATATACCTCACTGTGTTCTTATCCTACACAGAGAAGAGAGTTTGGTCTTTTTTAAAAAAATGAGAGAAAGAAAATAGAAGGAAAAAAATATGTATCAGCCACCATTTCAAAATATAAAGGATAAATGTAAAGAAGCCCAGAAATCTAAAAGGCAGAGACAGGTATTTTCTTTCTAGTTCACATTGTGTGGGTTGTTTTATTATTATTTTTTTTTAACCCCAAGCCCCATCCACTGAAAAGACACTGCCAGCCTTCATTCTAAATCTTCTGCATGTTGCCTGTTTGTGTTATTTTAAAAAGGTCTGAAAAAAGAGGTTGCCGTGTTACCGGCGGTTTGGAAAACCACCAAAGTTCCGCTAGGTGGTGAATATCTCTGCTGCTTTTAGTATTGCTCCACAGGAAGAAATCAAGGCACCAGCCTTTGATGTCTGTTTTCTTTTGTTTTTGTAATCATTGCGCATGTGATGTGACATACAGAATAGCAGAGGCTCCGGTTCATGAGAATGACAAGATGCAAACATTCTAATGGTAAAGGCTTCATTAGGATAAACACCTCAAATTTCATACATAAAACTAAAACGCTGAGATTTATGGAAAGCAGTTTACTTCTATCAATTAATGCTTTCCATTAGGGGTAGGGGTGTATGAATCACCACTCTGCAAACCCTAAGTGAGTTCTGGGAATTCTTTCACGACTGTTTTGTGTCTTGTTGCTGCCTCTTCTCTCTCCCCCCACCCCCAGCAAGTGTCACACGGTTTCTCTCCCCTCTCACCCCCTCTCTCTTTCTGAGACAGAGAAAACATCAAATTAATTTTAGTGGCCCCAACTCTTTCCTATGTCTGTTTTCATTCAAAAGACTGAAATATCATTTCATAGCCTGTTCCTTTCTATTCACCAATTTCAGCATTTTAAAAAGAAATTTCTTGAACTATGTGTTGGTATTTTTTATGAAATAGCTTAAAATTCAGAACCTGCTCTTTCACTCTTTCTTTCTCCTTTTATCAAGATCGGTATTTTTTGTTTTTTCCCTTGCCTTTTCTCCCCCTTGCCTTTTTTTTGTTTTTTACCCCATGCCTCGAAATGATCCCTTCAAAAAAGTCAGCAAAATATTTTGGCTTTCTTCAGCAGCACTTCGGGCTTCTCTGTTACAAATTGTATAAACATTTTCCAGACAGAAGAATTTGAAGGGCTTAAATTATTTTTTTTAATGATGTCTGTATTCTAGCACATTCATACTTGCAGGAAGAAAATGGAGGCAAGGAAAGATACCAGGGAACATAATATGTCTGGAATCAGTGGACTATTGAGCACTATGCAAATCTGCGAAGGCAAAATCTCTCCCTCATACGTTATCTACCACAAGGATTCCGAGTTTCCCAGACAGAGGAGACAAACACTCTCGATGGATGTAGTCTGTCATTCATATTGAACTCACATATTTTACTTCCTGAAACCAAATAAATACTGATAAACCACTTCAGTGAGCCTTAATCAAAACCTCAGCAGTACATAGCTGGCGACAGAAAGATCAGTCTGTGGAGCTCGGAACACTTTCATCATCAGATACACAGAAATAATAATTATATTTGTCTGTTCAGTTCAGACTGCACACCAAGATTTGCCCTTGCCCTAAGGACCCAGGAGGAAACACTGGTGGCTCAGTGGTTAAGAGCTACTGCTGCTAATTAAAAGGTCAGCAGTTCGAATCCACCAGGCACTCCTTGGAAACTCTATGGGGCAGTTCTACTCTGTCCTTTAGGGTCACTAAGAGTCGGAATCCAATCGCTGGCAATGGGTTTTTGGGTTTAAGGACATTGGAAACCAAACCCGTTGCCATCAAGTCAATTCTGACTCATAGCGAGCCTACAGGACAGAGTAGAACTGCCTTACAGGGTTTCCAAGGAGCAGCTGCGATTCGAACTGCCGACCTTTTAATTAGCAGCGGTAGCTCTTAACCACTGAGCCACTGACTGCAATGGGCTTATTTTTGTTTTGTTTTTGGGTTAAGGACATTGAAATCATCAGGCATCATCATCTCGAAAGAAGAAAAAAAATTTCCTAATAACAGAGGTTAAACGATTCTCAATAGTTGTGGGGTCGAAGGAAAAATAAACAAAAATACATTATTTTTAGCATTTTTCATCTATAATTCTATAATAAGCTTTCTTATGTAATAACCAATTAGTACTTCTGATAATAACCCTGAAATACTAACAGGCATCTAGTCTGCCCGATAAAAAATTTTAGAGGCGGGCGGTTGTCCCATAACTCTATTTTCCATCCTTTTAGGAGCTGCGTGTCTGTGTAAGAAATACTGGAATTCAACTTACTCCGAAGACATTTGAAAAATTAGATCAAATGAACAGACGAGTTGAATTAAAAAACCAAACCAAACAAAAAAAATCTTAGGGTAGAAGTAACACGCAGACACACATGCACACAGACCAGTTACCATGCAATCAACTCTGACCCATGATGACCCCTGCGTGTTAGAGTAGAACTGTGCTCCACAGGGCCTTCTAAAGTAGATCGCCAGGCCTTTCTTGAGACACCTCTGGGTGGACTTGAACTGCCAACCTTTTGTTTGGCAGCTGAGTGTGTTAATGGTTTCCACCACCCAGGAACGTGTATCTTAATTTGGATTCACCCAAAAGCAAAAACTGGTTGAACTGAGTTTATTCAGCTGTGACCCCAGGAAGCTGGCCATGTAGGAACAGGGAGAGTGAGCCAGTGAAGGAAGGAAAGCAAGTAAGAGTAAGTTTTGTATCAGTTATCACTGTGGACACCTGAGACTTATTCCCCTTGGAGTCCCTCAGGAACAGAGTAGAAACGAACCTCAGAACTGTGCCTGTGATGGGTGGAAGGCTGAGGTATTTATCCTCTGATCCCAGTTCATGATAGGCTGAGCACTGCCCTGACCTGAAGAACTTCAATTCTCCGGGACTTTGAGGCTGCACCTAATCAGGGCTGAACAAGATGAGCTTTGCAGAAAGCCCAACGTGGAGGGGCTCAGAGAACCCAAGGTGGGAAACCATCAGCACGCACAGGAATGCTCCTATGGCTGCAGCCAAAGCTACAGGGCCAAGGGAGCACGGTGTGGGCACCAGTGTCTTCTGCTACACATTTCTTGCTCTGGAATAGCTTGAGGAGATCGTTTTAGGTTCCTCTTTTTAAAAAAATAAAAATAAGGGCATTAGAGCAATAACTCCCAAGTATTATTTAAGTGGGATTACCTTTGTAGAAGAAGCCCTGGTGGCACAGTGGTTAAGGGCTTGCTTGCTAACCAAGAGGTTGGTGGTTCGAACCCACCCACCAGCTGCTCTGCGGGAGAAAAGACCTGGCAATCTGCTCCCATAAAGATTACAGTCTAGGAAACCCTATGGGGGCAGTTCTACCCTGTCCTATAGGGTCGCTAGGAGTCTGAATCAACTCGATGGCATACAACAACAAACCTTTGCAGAACACTCAGTGTTTCATTCAGAGGAAGGTTTTTATAATCCCCTCCCCCATTCCCTTCAAGACAGACACCACACTCGCCCGCCCCTGCTCTCCTTTTAGGGCCTCTTTGCCCCGTTACTCTTCTTGCCTTCTTCTCCTCTCACCTCAGTCAGTAGCTTCTTTCCCGGTCCTCATCATCTCTACCTTTACACAACCTTCAAAGCTGCAGAATATGGAGCATACCCATGACCCAATTAAGATACAAAAACTAGCTCCAAAAATGCAACCAACAGAATTTTGGGTCACTTGATTATGAGAATATTAGCTATTAAGACAGTAAGAAGGTCTCACTTGTTACACTGCATAATGGAAACACCGCTAAATTAAAATTCTGCTTTGGCCTATTTATAGGTTTTTGATTCATTTTAAAAAAGAGAGGAAAGAAATACAATCACTATCATTATCCAGAAACATTATGGAATGCCTATTAGGAGAAGGAGCTGAGGCAATTCTTGCTTAATTTAAAAGGGTCATTTTTTATTTTCAGCTCTTGCACCTTATTATAGTAGTCCATATACATACCATCAGTCTATCAAGAATATTAGAATTAACTGGTTAACCTTCACTAAAAAAAAACCCAGAATTTCAAAATATGACCAAATAAGAATCTAATTTTTCCTGAAAACTATCTGATTAATGCTAACATCAACCAATGAATCAATGTTTACATTTGCAAAAAAATCCTGAACTTTCATTTTTCATGCAAAAACCATGCACTCTGGTAGGTGATGGGGATACAGTGAAAAGCAAAATGTTCACGACCTTCACCCTCGTGGCACTAACAGTGACTACAGCTCACATGGGCTACTTACTGAGTTTCTGCTCCATGCAGATAAAATGTTACGGAAAACAGATGTGTCAGACCCTTTCTGAGGCTTTCAAAGCACTTACAATCAAGGGAGTGATAAAAGGAGACTCATACATAACATACCAGAAAAGGCAACTGAAAATGTTAAGTCATAAAATAATTAACAAAAATGTAGTACTACAAGTAACTACTGAAATTCAGAAGGTCTCAGGTATAATAATTTGTCTGTGTTACAATGTTCTAGGGTCGGCAAGATCCTAGTGTATCAACTCAAAGGAATATGTTGCCTCTGTGCCTTTGGAGCATGCGTCCATATTCTGCTCAGCTCGGTGTATTATAGGTAGGCATGCAGGACTTTAGCTTTCATTTTTCAGCTACACTGTGAATGTTTTGGGCCAGAATAACTTTATTTCCAAATTTGCTTGGAGAAGACTCACTTGAGTGCATCATTCCAAAAACCAAGGGCAAAAGAGACATTAAATACTGATTACATTGTCCTGCCTAACCAGTAAATGAAATAAAGCCTTATTTCAGTAGCACAAGTCAGAAGAATAAAGTCTCCTAAAATTATTTCAACAACTACTAGTATTGAAAACATTTACTTATCTGTAGAAAGAAAGAAAAAGAGAGAGAGAAGGGAAGGAAGGAAGAAAAAGAAACAAAGGAAAGAAAGGAAGGGAGGGAGGAAGGGAGGACAGAAAGAGAGAGAAAGAGAGAGATCTGTGATTTTATTTGAAATATTTCCTGGTTCAGTTAGGCTGTATCCTGTGCACCCATCACTTTGGGATGTATTTGCCCATTTTGACACTCTCCCTGGCCAAACAGTCCCACGGCTTCATTATAAGTACTGAATCTGTGGGTCACAAGGGTCACCGGTTAGAACGTCTACAGTTGCCACATCTCTAATTTAAGAGGACACACACCTGCTTTAATTACAGGGCCCTTGAGAGATAACAAGATATAAGTAACATGACCAGATGAGAGTCAATTGCTGAAATTGTTTCCTGATAAAATGTGTTTAGCTCCAGAGGCTAAAGCTCACTAACTCTTTCCCATACAGCATCAAGGTGTCAACAGCAACACAGCTACTGGGAATAACTGAAATGCCTCTCTTCATTGAGAAACTGCCCATAGAGTAAACACAGCCCACACAACACGGCAGTAGATGTCACAGTCATTTCTGGCTTGTTCTGTCATCAGAAGAGAGCCTGGACATGAAAAACTTGCAGTGGACCAACCCAGTGCAGATATAATCCAACATTCATGTCTCCCCTCAGAGGACATGACTGTACACACCAAACTGCCATCCTTGGGGTTCTGTCCTCAGTTTGTTTGTTTTGTTCACTTTTACTTATTTATTTGTATATAATCTAGGCAAGATGAACAAAAATGCATTTTACTGGTTTTCAACCTTTAGTCTATTAATGAGTGAGAAGCTCAAGGGAGGGACATCATGCAAGGACTGGAAACTGAAGGTGAGCATTCAAGGCAACTGCCAATTCTAAAGCTACATCATCTCATTTCTAGATTAATATTCCTGCCATACAGCCTCTCTGTCCCTGTGAGAGTCAGGATAGAGCTTGGTGGCTTAAGGCAAAAAAAAAAAAAAAAAAAAATTATTCATGCTTATGCAAAGGTTGTTTCCATTTTGGATCTCTGCACCTTAACCAGAGACCTCCAAGGTTGCCTCACCGTCAGAAAAGACAGCGGAGAGGTCATGCTGTTGTTCTTAGGTGATGCTGAGTCAGTTCCAACTCATAGCAACCCTATATACAACAGAATGAAACACTGCCTGGTCCCGTGCCATTCTCGCAATCGTTATGCTTAAACCCATTGCTGCAGCCACTGTTGTCAATCCATCTCCTTGAGGGTCTTCCTCTTTTTCACTGACCCTTTACCTTCTCAAGCATGATGTCCTTCTCCGGGGACTGGTCCCTCCTGATAACATGTCCAAAGTACCTGAGACAACACTAAAAAGTATTGTCTACAAGGGAAACACCTTTACTCACAGCCCATTGGCCAGAACTGCTCATTGGGCAAGGTCTGAGATATATGGAGGAGTAGCACACAGATGTTTAGGGAGCAATAAACGTCTTCACTACACTTCTCAATAACACGCCCCTCACACCCCTAACAAACTAATATTCCTCAACTACCATTTGCAGCATGTCACTTGGCCAGTAAAAAGCTTAGGAATGTGTCTCCAGCACCTTCTACTTTATGTCACTTAATAGTCATTTCTTTTCTCCAATATGTTTAAGACTTCTTCAAGATACCATAATTAAAGACTATATTTTTGAAAGGGGTAATACTATGGTTACCATCAAGATTTTGCAGGATTGGCACACGGACAGTGCTCTGGGAGAAGATCATAAGCTCAGGAAGGGCAGGGCCTATGTCTGTCTTCTTTATCATTGAATTCCCACCATCTACCAACAGCCCAGAAACCCTGATGGTGCAGTGGTTAAGAGCTCAGCTGCTCACCAAAAGGTCGGCAGTTTGAATCCACCAGGTGCTCCTTGGAAACCCTATGGGGCAGTTCTGCTCTGTCCTACAGGGTTGCTATGAGTCGGAATCGACTGGACGGCACACAACAACCACCACCACATATTTTAATATCAGGATATATTTTTAAAATCTAATTGAACTCATAATGTTTTTCCCACGGCTACTTCTATGTACTGAAGTAAAGTCTGAACTCCTCTCTACTATCAATGGTCTTCTTAGGTCTTCTCTACTGCTTCCCTTTGACACTGCCCCTTGCATCCGCACTCATAGCAATGATTCTTCCAACGATAAAACTGGGATTTAAAACTTGCAAGGTACTTTCACACGTATTATTTTCTGAGCCACCAACTCCCCCTGTAAGATGTGCAATGTAGGTATCATTGTTCCAATTTTGTGGATGAAGAAAGAGGATGTCGGAAATGTTAAATATCTCAAGACTACTTCTTCTCACTTCCAAAGTGCGTTTCACCATTCCCGTATTCATGATGGCACATGCCTGTAAGTTGTTACCTATGCTGTTTGCAGCCCTGCTCCACTCCTCTGCCCCCTCTACTCTGCCTTGCGATGTTTCCTTGCTACTCTTCCTCTTAAACCTGGTTCAAATCCTCCCTCCTCCATAAAAGTACTTTACACCAAAACATTCTTCTCTTTACTAATTCTGTTGGGATGTATACTCTAGAACAGGACCAGAAGAACATCCAAGTGTGCCCTGAGCCTTTCAATAGATTGGAAGTTATTCATGAATAGAAATAATATCTTCCACCCATTTTTCTATGCCCTTAAGCATCCAGCAAGCCAATGGTGGTTTGGTGGTAGAATTCTCACCTTCCACATGGGAGATCCAGGTTCAATTCCTGGCCAATGCACCTCGTGCACAGCCAACACCCATCCCTCTGTGGAAGTTTGTGTGTTGCTATGATGTTGAACAAGTTTCAGGGGAGCTTCCAGACTAAGACAGACTAAGAATAAACGCTTGGCAATGTACTTGCGAAAATCAGCCTATGAGAAAAACTCTGTGAATCACGATGTTGCAATTTTCCCCAAATTATGGGGAGGCCCAGGATCGTGTAAGTGTTTTGTTCCATTGAGCACTGGATCACCACGAGTCAGGGGTCAACTCAACAGCAGCTAGTAACATCAACAATAAGTATCTGACAGTGTGGTGCTGACCATTTTCATTTTGCTTTGGAGCAAGAAGAAATGAACATCTACTGAGTGTCATCCATGCTTATCTAAATAGCACTTGGGCTTACTTTGTTTATAGACGCACACAATGATCTCTCATGGCTATGACAGAGTTTAAAACCACCCTAATTTTAGATCAATCTTAAAAATGTTTTATCTGTTTGTGAATTCAAATGAATCTTACGAAGCTTAAACACCTATTTTTACACTGAGAAATATTCCATAAAGAGAACAAATGGGGCAAGAATTATTAGTAAATCTATTAATAACTAACTGGAAATAGAATAAAGAAGCCACAAGACTCAACCACTGTCAATTTAGTTTGTATTTTCCTTCTCACAATAAAACCAGGTTGGGAGGCTGGCATTTTATAGGATGGAGTAGTGTCCTCCAAGGCAACAACCCCAAATCGGTGAACATAATTAACTCCATTTTGAAGCTATTTTTATTTTACTTTCTACACTGCATTCTATAAAATAACTACCTATTATGTAAAGTAGCATTTATGTTTATCTGTACAAGTATTTGTACAAGCAGTTCAAATATCCTGAAAATTGCCAAAGATGTCTACCTTACCTATATTTTAGGTATCTCCTAACAACTCTTGTTATCTGGACCCTGAATTAGCCCTCTTTTGAATTACAGAGTGGAGTTAGAGAAATGCTATAGTATCTCTGAACAGAACTGATTTCCTTCCAAAGTGCATAAGCTAAATATTTTTTTTTTAATTAAATCGCCTCATATATTGAACACGCTAGCTCTTTTCCAACATATTGGAACAGTAAGATACAGACCCAAACAAAACATCATTCCGCTAAGTTGCCAGTGGGATTTTGTAGGTTGTGAGGCAAGCACATGACATTCTGGGTAAAGAAGGTAGTTGTAATTCTCGGTGCTTATCATCAAGATCTTCAAATCACACACTTCCGAGGCCCAGCATTCCCTGGGCTTACACTCATAATTCTTTTTAACTTTACTGAGTGGGGAAGCTAGTGAAGGCGAAGGAGATAAAGCTGTGGTAAGGCTTCCAAGGGGTCGAGTCAGATATGTATTTAGATATGCAGACACAGAATTTCACATTAGGATGAAGAAAAGGTTAATATGCTGGCTTATTCCTTGCCGCCTCCACCCCCTAAGAAGAAAGATTGAATGCTAAGACTAAGTAGGCCAAAATAAAGTTTAAAGTGTACCTGTTTTCAAATTATCCAGGGCGTTTATGTTAATTGTACTAACAGAGAGTCTATGATTATTTTAGTTTCCTTACTAAGAATATTAAAGGATTTGGGCTGACATAAAGGGGTACGTAAGAACAAAGTTTTATTACAGATGTCAAATTTGTTACAGTGATTAACGACAGATTACTTTATTGAGGCAAGTAATATGTTTAATTACAAATCTTTTCAAGTCTTTTGCTTCCCTTAACTCCATGAAGAAAATGAAGGTATGGTTTAGGGGAAGCAAAAATTATTCGTGGGAACTAATTTAATCCTGCGACGTTCGAAACAAAAGAAGAAGAAAGGAGAGGAAGAAGGATCGGCAAAATTGGACTGGAGCTGGGGGTGTATGATTACATCAAGCACTTTTTTGTTGAGACAGGAAAAAGATTTATGTCCTATGGTAAATGAATGTGTGTAGGGTGAGTGATACTGGAGGTAACGGAACAGAGGCTGATGGGCGAGATAAGGGCGCAGATGCTCACAAGAGTCACGTGTTGGGTCAGAGAGACGGAGGAGGAAAGAATGTTAAACGCCTCTGCATGGGCACTGGAGTGATCACAGACCATATTTTAAGTGTCCTTCTCACAATTTCACTCTACACATCTGTTAGCTTTTTAAAAAATTAAAACGCATGCACTTCCAAGTGTATCCACAAACACCCTCCCGTGCATGAGTCTTATTTTTAAAGAAATACGTTGGGTGAGGGTAAGTCCATGCCACCAGAGGCCATCAGGATAAGTACCCGAGTTCCAAGTGGGACAGAAAGAATACCCACTTATATACACAGGCTTGAGGCCTCCGTTTCCAGAAAAGCTTGGTGTGGTTTTCCAGATGCATTTGACGATGAAGCAGACTAGAGACAACTGGAGTGTAATAGACAGTGCCCATTATAATGGCAACTGCCCTTGGTCCTTTCTAATTATCCATACCAGATGTGGTTTTTTGCCCTGTGTTTCTATTTCTCAAATTGCATTACAGTAGAGTTATGGTGCAGTGGTTAAGGGCTCGGCTGCTAAGCAAAAGGTCAGCAGTTCGAATCCACCAGCTCCTCCTTGAAGACCCTACGGGGCAGTTCTACTCTGCCCTATATGGTCACTATGGGTCAGAACTGATTTGACAGCAATGGGTTTTTTTTTTAATAGTTATTTTGCACTCATTTTTTTCCTGCATCACAACTTTTTTTTCTCATTTGGGGGCCCCCTATGTCTCCACATGCAGCACCTTAAAGAAAATAATCAACTGTGAGCTGTCCCCCTCTTATCATGCCGTTTTATAGAAAAGATAAATGAGTTAACAATCAATCACAAAAGGTATAAGTTGGCCACCTAGTGAGCCCAGGCCCATGGGCAACACAGGAGAAAAGCCTCCTTGCCCTCAATGTGCATGCCAGTTGGACATCACGAGCAACAGACGACTGAGTAAACAAGATTTGATTATGGATGTCAGCTCAGATGCCAAGTAAAAGGCTATTTGTGAAGCACAGGAAAACAGATGCAAAAGCAACTTGAAAAGAAATAAGAGAATGTGGCTTGAATTCATCCAGGAAGGCTTCACAGAGGAGATGATGGTAAAGCCAGACTTTGAAATATGGGATATATGCAGATAGGAAGAGATTAAAAGGTGAGGGGGGTTGCTCTCATTAAGAACCTATTATGGACCAAGCTGTACTAAGTCAGTATGACTACTCCACTTCACTGAAGAGAGGAGATACGGGGCTTGGGAGATTCAGTCACAAGTTCCACGGGACAAACCTTTAGGAAGTAGCATAACTTGGGTTCAGATCCTTGTCTGCCTAACCAAATGCGTGAACACTCCCACTATATGGAAAGAGGAATTGTAGGAAGGAGAAAGAAAGGTGGTGGGCAGTCAGATGAGCTGCCTGGCTGCCAAAGCAAAGCACCCTAGACATCTTTTATGCCATTTTTTTACATCTTATAAAGAGACTGTGATCCAAAGAGAGTCAAAAATAACGTTAGATCAGCAGAACCTTGAAAACAAGGCAAAGGACCACACTCCAGAGCTGAAGATGGTGTGGAGTATTTAAGATAATTTGTATGCCACAGGTTCAGCATTTTTTCCCATGTAGGGCTCTTCCAAGCCAGATGACACATACTATTCCCATCCCAAAGGAGCACTGAATGTTTGGTGTCTCTGGGCTTACCGGGCCACCAGAATTTCTGAGCAAGGGAAGAAGAGCAGGCTTATGAAACTGAGTTACAGACACAGGTGTGTCCACTGGTCCTAACGAAGCAGCATTGCTCCTAGCCCTACAACAACCCAGAGAGCAAAAAGAGCTGGCTTCGGGAAGCCCTGCATCAAGAAATGAACCAATATTTTTTGGAGAACTGGCTACATGCCCAGCACTATGCTTATAAATTTACAAATCCACCACTGCAAACACCATTTAAGAACCTCTGGCTTACGTAATGCAACATAGAGCTTAAGCTCACGGGCTCTGGCAGCTAACGCCCTGGGGTACACAGCTCATCCCCTCCACTTAGCAGCTACGTGATCTTGGGCAATTCACCTCTTTGGGCTTCAGTTTTCTGATCTGTAAAAGGAGGGAAATAATACTACCTACCTCACAGGGTTATTGTGAGGATTATGTTAGATTATCCAAGTAAAGCTCTTAGAAAAATAACCAGAAGGTAGGAAGCACCCAATGAATGTCCAGAATTGAGGAGGAGGAGGGAGAGGAGGATGTTGGGGCTGCTACTTGTTTTTGGTCCCATTATTCCTAGTCTATGTTTAATTTCTTATTTGATTGTCTATATACTCACTACAACACTTTGTATATGCAAAAATATCTCTACTCGTACCTATTTTGATAGAGTATAGAAACACATGTTAGAGGTAACAGTATGTAAAACTGAGCTAGTTTTGGTTCTTTTAATGAACATTAGGCTACAGTGATCCACTGTATCATTCAGGATAGGCTGCGATATGCTGTTGTAACAAATAAACCCTGAAAGTTCAGTGGCTTAAAATGCATACACATATACACACACCCTATGTGAGTTGGTCAATTCTCAACTTGGTGACTCAGGAACTGGGGCTATTTCTTCTTGAAGTCCTCAGGTCCTTCATTTCTAACACACAAATGGAGACAGAGAGGGAAAGAGAAGAAAGACAGGCAGGGAGAAGGAAAGAGTGAGCATGTAGAAGGCCAACCCACTTTCAACAGATTGGGACTGGAAGTGACATATCACATCTATTCATGGTCCTTCAGTGAGAAGTGGTCACATAAATACACCTACATGAATGGAGGCTGGGAACGCAGAGGGCACATGGATAGCAGGTAAGTGACATTTTCTTAGACAGTGCATAATAGCCTAATTGTTAGGTTTGTAGGTAAAAATATCTCTGAACTAGGAAATGTAAGCCTTGTGGCCAAATGAGACATCAGTATTCAGCCCTACTTATGGTGGAATGGATGTTTCTCAATCAAAGGGCCCAGAATAGAAATATTTTCATGAGGATGATTCTGGGATACAGAAAAGTCTTTCATTAAAGACCTTTAGTAAAGACCCTTCGACACTTCCTAGCAGATGTTATGAGGGGGAGAAATGAAATTTTATAACGAATGTGATTAAAAATAAAATTGGAAGAATTCTATTCTGTAAATGCAAAATGTTATTATAAGAAACATGTATTCAGATACAATTTTGTAAAATCTGGGTTTTGGGGACTACCCCAGTTAGACAAAGCCCCTTCCGGTAGAACTAGCTGCATGAAGAGCATCTCCATAACCAGAATCTTGAATGCTGGAGCAGGGTTGACCTTACCCATGACCTGGTGGTAGTGGAGGCACCAAGCTCAGCCTTCTCCACGATAACTACCTGAGAATGCTCTTCATTAAATTAGGGCTCTGGCATCAAAGGGATTCATTAAAAAATAATTTTAACCTTTTGTTATTTTTTTTTAACTTTTTTTTTCACCGAAGGTCGTATTGACTCTGGTTTTTCAAAGACTCTAATTACCAGTTAAAGAAACGGCATGTATTAAATCATGACCAATTTTAAATATTTTCTAAATCAAATACACGTATATGTGTATACATGGGTATCTATACAAGCTCTTGTAATGGCCCACAAAACAATGAGACATAAGAGCAAAAAGAAATAACTCTTGTGTCCATGAAAGTACATTCAAAGCTTTGAAAAAATGAGATCAAGTGGAGTGGCCCCACATGCCACCACCACTAACAACACACACACACACACACACACACATACACCCGCACACAACTGAAAGAGCCTGCTCTCAGATTTCTTCAGCAGCATCTGTAATATTTCATTCCACATTCAAGAAAGTGAAGCTGAAAATCATAAAGGCTAGATTATTAGCATACTTTACGGAAAAAAGACTATATGGAATCTCAATCGCTGGAGCAATACTCAGAGTTTTAAATTAAAATAAGTGCTTCCTACATGTAGATATTCTTTTTTTGTGACTCTTGATTTTACCAAACTTTTCCAATTAACCAAGTAACTACCAGTCCCACCTGAGTTATAAGGAGACACTGACTCTACATAGATGGATAGATATTTCTATCTTCAGCGCAGAACATCTTGAGGAAATTTCGAGGTATCACATTAACTTGATTTCACTAAAGCCAAAAGCAAGACACTTGTCACTTAAGTCAGCCTAGGCAGGTTTATCCCAGGTAAACATACAATTTCCATTAAGCTCTTAGAAATACTGTCAATAGCTCATGAACCCTCTTTACTACCTTTGAGACCCTGCAGAACTCTGCATCATGGCAGTGGGGAAATTTCCAACTTGGACTCAGCTGATTTAGCACAAGCAAAACACTGCGGATAAACCTTACAGAGTTTTATAAAGCAACCCCAAAGATAACCCACTGGAATCGAGTTGATTCTCACTCACAGCGACCCACAGGGTTTCGAAGGCTGTGAATCTTAACAGAAGCAGACTGCCACGTCTTCCTCCCACAGAGTGGCTGGTGGGTTCTAACCGCCAACCTTTCTATTAACAGCTGAGCGCTTTAATCACTGTGCCACCAGGGCTCTTTATAAAAGCAATTAAATGTTGGTATATAAACGTGGTGTGAGTGTGAGTGTTTATCCCAGGTGTCTTTTGATCAGCCCCTCCCAGGTGATTGGTAAGATCTCCCAGCCGTAGGTGAATGAGCACAGAGGCGAATCTCAATACCTGGTGAGCCCCAGGTGCCCTTGGGTTCCCATGCACTTTTCAGGACTGCACTTCCTGGTGAGCATGGGGCCTTCAAGTTAACATTTTGGCCTCCTCATAGCACAGTGGTTAAGAGACTGACTGCTAACCAAAAGGTTGCCAGTTCGAATCCACCAGCCACGTCTTGGAAACCCTATGGGGTAGTTCTGCTCCGTCCTATAGAGTCAGAATGAGTCGGAATTCACTTGATTTTTTTTTTTTTTTTTTTTGGGTGGGAGGGGTGGGGACTAAAACAGGATATACAACCACCTGGGAAAGTATTTCAGAGACAAATTCTCTGAGAGTGGGGTCTAGCTTTGTATTTTGTTTTACAGCCAGTTTCCAAAAATTGGGACTCACAGGTCTAAGAACAACATCTTGTCTGAAAGTCTTCTCTGAGGTCTTGCTTTATTTCCACTCAATACATAGATTCCACAAACTAGGCAAGGAGAATTTAAGCAGAAAGGATAACATGCAGGAAGACACCGGATACCAGAGCCAGGCTGACGAGTGTGGCCTCCCAGCCAGCACCAGCTTCCTCCTCCTTATCTCTGGCTTTGTCACCTGTTCCCATTCTCAGATCTCACTGACCCTTCCATTCTGGCCCCCAAGAAGCCCTCCACTCCACACTCTGAAAGGGTCTATTCAACCTGCCCCAACAGACTTTAGGGCAAATGTACACTTTCAGGAAAGTATGTTACTAGGGGGAAAAAAAACAAAAACAAAACAGAACTGTTCAACAGGAGCCAAAGATTCCATCCTAGATCCCATCCTTCCTAAATGTTTTCCTAGCTCTTCTTAAAAAAAAAAAAATTCCTTGCCCTTATGCCACAGCTGCAGGACAAGGAACATACCAACTGCATTTACTATACAGACAGTGTGCTTGCATAACAACTGCTACAATCCCAGGAATACAGAGCTTCCCGGGAAACTGTAATTAAGGAACATATGCATTCCATGTGTCACGGACACAGCAAAAATTTACTGAACATCTATTCTATCCCTTAACAATTTCTTTCCTGTGGCATGGATTAGTCTCAGATTATTTTTTGATGATGGATTACTGGAGTGGATATGGTGGGATATGTAGTGTTTCCTATACTCTTTTGAATACCTTTTCTTTAATAGAGCATCTGAAGACGCTGCTACTCCATGGAATATGCTTTGGGAAATGCTGGTTGAGTCTGGGCATTGTGGTTCATCTAATCATCCCTCCACTTGAATTTCCCTACAGGCAGCTCATATCTGAGCAACTCCCTCCATGGCCAGACAGCATGGATGGTTACTGCTGGCAGGTCGCTACTGGAGGTAGTCATGGTGGTATTGGTACTAGTAGTAGTACTACTGCTGCTAATTGTTACTATTAGTACTAGTAGTACTAATAATAATACTAATATTAGTACTACTACTAATAATAATAATTTGGAGCCAAAATATGACACTTTAAATCATCCTCTCCTTTGTCCTAGTTCTGCCTCCTAGAGAACCTTGCCAAATTACTAAAAAGTAAGGTTTAATATACACTTATTAGGGCAGTGGTGCATAAATTAGACAAACTGGAACAGTGGAGAAACCAGATATTTCATATTCAAAGCAAAGCTAGAAATTAAAAATGCTGTTCCTCTTTATATTAGGACATTCAAAGCAGTTGCTTTTTTTTTTTTTTTTTTTAAATCAGGCAGCTAAGGCCCCTCAGCAGTGTGATGTGTGAGGATGGCAGGTCAAGGGTTCAGTCACTACTTCCTGGGAGTTCAGAACGTGTTTTCTTTGAGTCGAAGGTGAGCGGTCTCTGTCTAGCTGTAAAGAATCTCTAAGAACCTAAGAGACATCTTTGGGTTCTGTTTCCTAAGAAGCCATGGTTTTTTCACGTTTGGTCTAAAAAACAGACCCTTCCAACAAATGTATTGACATCACTGGAACCAAGCACAGCTGATACCTTTGCTTGTGGACTTGAACTTAGCTCTAGACATGAAGGCTAGTTAGCACTAAAGGGCAGGGAATGCAACTTGCAGCTTCTGGTCTTCACTGGTCTAACAGAATTTAACTTCTACGTGGTGAGTATTCCCAGGAAACAGAAAAAGGGCACCCTGGTTTCACAGCCTTCATCAACATCCACTCCTGAATCACCCCAGTTTTTTCCTCCCTTAATAATCAAATAATTCTCTGGCCCTTTATGATTTCGCTGTATGTATCTTTTTTGCTCTCTAATTAACACTGTGATTTTTGTTCTACATATGCTGTGCGGTAGTGGATTCTGTCCTATCCTCACAAAATACATTCAGCCTAATAAATATATTTATGAGAATTACTTTGTATAGTCCTTACACAATCAGCCATGCTGGATATGATGGCCCAAGACGATGAAAACCCATTGACTTTTTGTAGCAAATTAGTCTACCACCTAATCGGTGAACCCTGCTAAGCTTTTGAATTATGACGAGAACCAGCAGCTCAGTTAGAACACTCAAATGAATTATATCAATTCATAAACTTGTTCATGTCCAGATTTCATTAGCCACACATTAACAGCATTTTATGTTTATTACTGCTCTGCCATAATCTATAAATAACTGAAATGCTAATCATAGTGTTCTGCCGGGCATCATCATTTAATCATAAAGAGATACATTATTATAAACTATAATAGATAATAACAAGTCTGGGTCAATGGCCGCATATTAAAAGATCACAATTATATCCTATAAGGGTATGTACCTCATACATTTGGTGACACGCAGGTCTGTATCTAATCACTTGCAAATGTTTCCCCTCTGACATACTTAGAGTACAAGGTGACACAATTAAGAAAATATGCTTGTAAAACAGTACAATCCTTGAACGTCAAAGTAAACAGAGAACAATTAACAGTAAAGAGAAAGCATCTTCTCGCCAATGCCAATTCAATTAACTCTTTATTGGTGTGTTTGTTTTTTAGCTGAAAGGGAATTTATTTCCTAATATCTGGGAGAACAAAAACGAGAGAAAGAGAGAGGTGCAGCTTGTCAAAATGTAACCTCAGAAGCTATTAAAGAAAAGCCAAATTCAGTTACAATTGAGTTAAAATTGTAAAACAAAGCCTAATGATTCATTAGATCTTCTCCAAGTCCTCTTAATGGTTTATTGCAAATGGTAACGTAGTAAGCTTATATTACATTGTAAAATAGTTTCATGTAAGAATAGTCACACTTCCTTTCCAGAGGCAGTAACTTTCCAACTCAGCAAAGCTACCAATTTCAAATGGCGTTGCTGTTATTGTTCACTCCCTGACGCTGTCATCACTGCGGTGTTTTGACTAGTCGATGACAGAGCGTGGACCAAGTTTGGATACTGATTTAACAAGATGGTGGGGTCGTTACCTTTGCAGCTTATGCGATTCCCGTGTTTTCGCTTCAGGAAAATATCCTGATGAAATATCAGCTGCTACACAAATAATTTCTAAAATAGATTATCAGCTGAAGGAGTTCTGAATGAGGAACGACGCTGACCCAGAGTCCAGGAATTAATCACAGATTATTAAAGTGCAGTATTTTCTATGGAGAATTAGCCGCTAATTTAAAGCCTTCGGCGAACGCGACGCTGAGATGGAGTCTGTGGTTGCAAGCACTTGCACCTCAGAGCTCAGGGTGAACCGAGGGAGATACAGAAAGGAATCTAAAACACTATGGAAACCAACCTCTGGAGACTTAATATTCTGATCAGCTCACCTCCGAACATCTGGCTCTTAAATGTTCAAGCACAAAAACAAGAGAGCTAATGAAAGCAGCACATATTATCTCTCCCATCAATGTACCTCACAAACACCTGCTAAAATGAAAACAAATTGAATCTTGATTGCTGATTAAGTACCCCTTCTTTAGCTAGATATTCTGTCATTATTTGCCCTGGCACACAATGCCCAAACTGATGAACGGCGAGGGGTGGGCTGCGCAGCAAAGGTGGATAAAAGGCGATTCAAAGCAGATGAGTATAAATGGCAGCCGATTAACTTTGTGTACTGTCGCCCTGCAACCAAAAAAAAGTGAGTTTTCGTCCCCACCCCCAACCCAAGCATTAAAGTGATAAAACGGCATTTAAAACAGAAAGGTGAGAGTCTATACGTTAGGATGCGGTCGTCCTCCTCTCGGCAAAGTTCCGTCAGGCAGGCCTTGCTGCATTTTAATTTACTGACCATCGCTCGGTGCCTGGGCTTAAGAAGCACTCTGGACCTATATTGCTGACTGCTTTGTGTTCATTGGCTTAACTGCTGCACACGCTTTCTCTGATTTATTTATTTAATTTTGGTTTTGAATTGGCAAACATTTCCAGACGCAGGCCGGTAATACCAAAAACAGAACCTTCCAAGATACACTTGGTCTGTCCATACCTGAGACAAACACTTGGACTGTGGTTAAAAAAAAAAAAAAAGGTTACACGTTTTACTGCCAATAAACCAAGAGACTATATGGCGCGCACCGTTTAGTTAGAATAAAAATACTCGTTCCAGTTTTCATCACACATATCTAAACACCTTCCTATGCAAACTCTGATGACAGATGTGTGGCTAATCTACCATGTTAACGTCATTGGAGAAATTGTGGTTTTGTTCAAACTTTATTAAACTAGAATTGATCCTGATAAGTTTTAACTCAATATTTTACCTGCCTCAAGTAGATTTCCAGAATTCAGACAACTCAACAGCTCCACTGGGTTTGCAAAACACATAAATTCCCTGTTAAAATAATCAACTTGTATTTGTTTCAATGTCTTTTGATTAAACAACAACAAAAAAAAACGATGGGGTGAGCGAGAAATAACAGTGTGCAAATCCTTCTTAACACCACAACCTATGCAACCTGGTTTTTGGGTTTTTTTGTTTGACTGACACAGTAAGGTCACAGCAGTACATATGTTTGGCATATGCATTTATCATCATCGATGGTTACACTCTATCCAAAAAGTAGCCTCCGAGTGGAAGGTTACTTCGAGATCTCACACAGGGCATTACAACAAAGGGAAAGAAATGTCCATGAATCACTTATTGTTCCCTGACTTTTTTTTTCTTATTGCATTCTAAATTATTTAAATATACTATTAGGCATCATATTGGAAAAAACAGATGTTTTCTAATTATGAACTGATTTTACAGTGTGATGGTGTCACATATTTAAATTACAAATACACATTTTTAGCATTCCAGCTGTGCTTTACAAGAGTTTAATTTGCTTCTTCTGATATGTCACATTGCACCTGCCTTTTTAAAACTCCTATAAATGTAAAACATTACTCAAACACAATTATTAAGACATGTTGAAGAATTCTAAAGATTCTGAACAGCTTATAGTAGATGAATTTTATATAAAGATTCAATAATGAATCTACCAAATGCGTATTTGGAGTAACATTTACAAATATTTTTAGAGGAATATGAATTTGGAGTGATGATTTGTATACGTATATATGGATATATGGTAGTATAGAGAATCTGATTTTATTTTTATAGTACCTTTCATATTAACTGTATCTTGAAGCACAATCATTCCAACTTGAGTTTATAATACTTGCTGTGTATTAACACATGAAAATAAAAATTCAGCATCAATTAAGAACTTAGAGAGGGCTTTTATTCGATGGGATGTAAGAAGAGATTTCGCCCCAAGAGTGAGCATTAAAACACCATTCCTTCTCTTAACGGTAAATATGAGACATATCCAGACTGATCAACCATTTCAGGAAAAAATAATCTAAATAATTGAAAATGTAAATAATGTAAGTTGTCTGACAAAATCAATAACCAAAGAGTCCATAGCAATGACCCTCTTTTTGCTAGATTGCCTTTGTTTCCCTGTGGGGAGTGGCTGGGAACATCTGAGACCTGTGGGAAACACTGGGTCCCCATAAAGTCTAACAGCATTGCAGGGTTTACACTGTCATGCTCTGAGTGTTAAAGCAAATAACTCCCCATACATACGTGAATAAAGAGATATCCACAGGCACATAGATACACACACACACACATTAAAAAAAACCTCAACGTAGTGTGTTTTTTTTTTAAATGGCAATAGACTATCTGCTTTATTTCTGGAATTCACAGACATATTTTAAACATTCAAATAAATAAACTCAAGAAACACGCAACCTTATATAAAAGGAGTATTCCTTTTATACTCGTTATACTTATTTAAAAGGTATTTATTTCTCTGTATGCTCCGTGGAAATAACAGTTGTTTCAGAAATGTATATTCATATTAAAAGTCATATTTAAAATATTAAATGTAGATTCATATTAAAAGTCAGAGAGAATAGCTCAAGAGGAAATAACTGGATAGTACTTTTCAACCAATCTTGTTTCAAAATAGGAAAAAGAAGAAGCTTTTCCTCAACACTATTTTGGAAGAACTGACATGTTTAAATGATAGTATGAGGCAGGTTTTTTTTTCTCTCTCTCTCTCTTTTTCTATTTTCACACTAATGCTGAAAATAAACCAGTTATAATGCTTTTGAATTTTCATACGGCTACATGATTTACTGCTGTAAAAACTGACTGCAGTGTCCTCAGAATAAAATATTTAAGACAAAACCAGTAAGAATATACGCACTTTGAGAACTGGATCCCCACCTTCAGCCACTTCAGTAAGAGCGGATAACAGAATGATGAACTGACTTTTTTTAAAGAGAAGTCTGAAGATTAAATGAGGATTGTAAAAGTATTACGGTAATAAATTTTACTAGCAAACAAATAAAATCACATTATAAAACCTTTCCCAAAAAGAGGCCTTAACTGCAACCCATAATCATATATAAAAACCTAAAATGGAAATTTTTATCCATTAAAGTGTGAACAAGCTAATGCAGAATAAATGGGAGGGCATTTGGAACTATAAAGTGTTCAGCCAGCCCTCTTATTGAATCAAGACCTTACTTTAATCATAAGATTATTGACTGCAAAGCAAAATGGCTCTGCCAAATACAGAACTTTCAACACGACTCATCCACAAGTCCTCTTTTCCAGAGGCCTTCTTGGTATGTCATGGTCAGAGTTGGCCTGTCTTGGCCATATTTCTTTTCTGGAGTCTCCCTGGCCACCTGTCCTGCTACCAGGCTCAGCACTCTGGGTAAGTCCTGAGCAGTCCTTCTAGCTTTTGATGGCCTTCAAGCTCATCTCAGCCCCATAAGCTCCCAGCAGCCACTGGTATGAGCAGGACAGGTAACCGGAGAGTGAAGTAACCCTTGGTCCTTTACTTGTGATTGCCAACCCTTACTTATGCACCACTCTCAACATCTCCCTCCTGGTTCTGAATTTGGCTTCACATTCTCCACCATTTCCAGTGTGACTTGTCTCAGTTTTGGAAAAAGTACTAAGATGCCTTTAGATTTCTACCAAGTAGGGAGTCCGAGGAATGAAATACAGGAGACACTGAGCTGTGCTGTGGTCCCAACTGGGCTTTGCACAGGAGCCCTACATGAAGCATGTACAACAGCAGGCAAGCTTTAATTATGTCAGAAGCTAACAAGCAACACCACGTCCAGTCTGCCATAAAATGATAGTGACAGTCCTCAATCTAAGCCGGACAGTGCCCTGCAATTGCAGAAGCAGCTGCTCTATTCTGAAAAGAGACAAAAACGTGAATACAAAAACTGCATGCATGAATGAGAGACATCTTTAAAAAGGACTCCCCTGGGACGCTCACAACTTGGGAGTCTAAAGATACTTTTCCTGAAATGTTATTCTCAGCACACAGCTAAGAACTCGAAGAGCAGATTATTTAATTTAGGGAAGTAAGCAAGCTAATAAACAGGATTGCAAAGTCTTCTAAATATCATCAGTTGACCCAAACTCCCAGATCCTCTGCTTATTAACATGCGCTGTCAATTCCCCTTTATTCAATTCTTGTATTCATCACGCATGATAAGTCCCCGACATTCTCCAATGTGAATACAACAACTGGATCCAATATTCTCACGTGAATGATGGTGAGGTCACCACCCCTGAATCCTTCAAGAAGCCTTGAGTGGATCCTTTATTAACTGCTTGGTACTGATGCTGCCCTCACTGCCTCCTGATATATCTTCAGCCTGGGTGGTGCTTCTCTTCATGGGTCACGCCACAGTTCTGGGTTAAGATGGGCTTACACAGGAGCACCAGGCTCACCTTTCTCTTTCCACCCTTGAAATATAGAGACTATATGTATATATAGTCACTTTTGATTACTTATATATATATGGAGCCCTAGTGGCACAGTGGTTAAGAGCTTGGCTGCTAAACAAAAGGTCAGTAGTTCGAATCCACCAACCAATGGAGCTGTTCTATTCTGTCCTATAGGGTCACTATGAGTTGGAATCAACTCAACAGCAACAAGTTTGGTTATGGTTTTGGTTATATATTTATTTAAAAATAATCTGATATACTCCAAGAGAAATTTCTCATGATCGTAGAATAGATGGGAGCACTGAGACAACCTGGGGGTTAGGAGAAAAGGAAGCTGAAGACTGTACACCTGTTTCCAGCAACACAAGGGCACTCGGTGACCACAAAACCGGGAACTGAGGGGAAGCTGCCTTATGAGACAACCAGAGGAAATGTGTCTTCACGGGGACACACTCGCCCCCAATCCCTATCAGTCCGTCTTGTTTTCTTTTATAGGCTAACATATCAGGAAAGCATCCTAAGCATGGGTGGAATAGGCAGCGACACATTGAATCTGAGACAGACATATCTGAACCCAGAAGAATCCTGAAAGACATGTTGTTTGGACACTAGAAATTTTTATGTATTTGTTCTGGAATGAGAAAATCCAAATGCTGCTTAAATTAGTCAAAGCGAGATGACCAAAACAGAACAGAAAATTCCTTGGCAGTTCCAAAGAATGACACTAGATGACTACTTGACACTGAGCATTTGGTCATCAGCTTGAGATCTGAGAAAAACCAGTCGCCACTGAGTCAGTTCAGACTCAGGGAGAATCTGTGTGTTCAGAAGTGTGCTCCACACAGTTTTCAATGGCTGCTTTTTGGAAGCAGATCACCAGCCCTTTCTTCTGAGACACCTCTGGGTGGACTGGAACTATCATCTTTTCAGTTAGCAGACAGGCACATTAACTGTTTGAGAGGAAGAGTCTAATAACCAGGAAAGCAATGAGGTATTCCAAGAAGAATCTCCCGGCCCAGTGTGGTATACTCACAAAGCCTGGACTGGAGAGATCATGCCTCATTCTTGGATAAGAAAATGAACCCAAGAAACAGTTCATCAAAAGATTCCCCAACAGAAAAGCAGACAACAATGATCTACGAGAAGCAGAGGAAAAGCCCAATTTTGAAAAAGCTTTTTTCCTTTACTAAAGGGTAAAAAAAAAGGATCTCTTTGGTTGTCTCAATAAAATTTAAGAAACCATGGCTTTAAAAGCCAGGGATGAATGATACAATTACCAGGAAGCAGACTGGTTTGGGCAGGGCGTTAGTTGAAATGCATGTGTAGATGATAACGAAGCTACATGAATTAAGATGGGAAGTCCCATCTAGTTCCAGAATTATATTAGTATGGATGAACCTGCATTAAAGAAGCAACACAAAGAACTGTGCTGAAAACCTTGGTCAGTGACAGAGAAGCCAGTGTGAAGTGCACCCCCAGAGGGTGGAGGGAAAGGGCCACATGGGACAGCAAAGATTTACGAGATGCCGGCTGGTGGCTGTAGCCCACAGGTGAACAACTGTGAAAAGGGGGAGGGAGGGGTCCGAGTGTGCAAACATAAAAACTCCTGTCTGTGTGCAAAAAGGACTAGACGTTATTTGCAAAGAAGTAAAAAAAAAGAAAGAAAAAAATCAAGCTGCTCTTACACTTTTCTTGAGTTCTGCTATGGATTAAATTCTGTCTCCCCGAATATGTGCTAGAATCCTAACCCCTACATCTGTGGCTGTCATCCTGTTTGAAAATCGTTTTCTTTGTTATGTTAATTAGAACACACCTGAGCAGAGTGGTTTCTAAATCTAATCACTTCTGAGTCATAAAAAGAGCAGATTGGACACACACACAGACACACAGACACACAGACACACACAGACACAGACACACACACACACACACACACACACAGGGAAGTGAATGCCAGGGAATGAAGGACTGCCCCGTACTACCGACAACGAAGGAAATCGAAAGGCTTGAGACCGTGATTTGTACTTTTATGCCCCAGAACTGTGAGAAATAAATTTCCGTTTTGTTGTGTTTATGTCACAGCAGCACTAGGTAACTAAGAAAGCCTTCATTAAATGCTAGGTGGCAATGATACAATGTCCACACAATTTTGTGGGAATAAATTTGTGACTCAAGCATTCTGTATACATACAGTGGCAGAACATCTACAGAGGTAACAGAAAGATATTCTCAGATGCACAAGGGCTCAGAAAGTATACCAATCCTATACCCTTCTTTAAAAAGAATTTACTCAAAGATATATTTAAGCTAACAGAGAACACCCAAAATTTTTAAATGTTGTGAGATATTTATATTTAAAAAAGGATGGTAAATAAGCACAACATTAAATCTTGAATTTTTAAAAAATATGATTACTAAGGTAAAAAACATTTTTAAAAAACAGTTCTTGCAAGAGAAGAAGCAGCATATACAAAAATCATTATTTAATGTTTATTATCTGAATCTTACACCCCAGATTATATTGACACAAATGGGGAAGTGATCTGAAGGGAAGAAAATTAAAAAAGGAGGCAATTTCCCTAGCTTACAGAGTGACTGATCAAAAGCAGCTTGTTCTCCATGAGGGTAGTTACAGAAGTATAGGTTTGAAAAGTTTTATTTTAATGTAGATGGACTGATTAGGGTTAAAAAATGTAACCTTGTAAATAATTATAGGGAAAAACAAACAAAAAACAAAAAAACAAAAAACAGGAAAGAATTTAACCCAAAAAGTAACAGAAAAAAAAAAAGAGGCAAAAGCACGCTTCAAACAAATGTGAGAAATAAAATTGAATAGATCAATTATGATATAAATTACAAGCAAGAACTATTTTTAAAAGCAAACAAAAGCTTTGAGATTGGAGCAAATCATTTTGGATGTATGCTGCTAACAGAAAGACAGCTAAAGCAAAAGAATAAGGACAGATTAAAAAAAAAAAGAATGTCCTTTAATAACATGCAATCACAATAAAAACAAAGCAGGGGTAACAACTCTAATATTGGGCAAGGATGAACTACAATAAAAAAAAAGTAAGTAGAAGAAAAAGAATCATAATATAATAGATACAATCTGCCATGTAGTTACAATAATAACAACAACAATAATACTAACAATAAAATTTTATGCTCTGAATAATATAGTACCTAAATTTATAAAGGAAAAGCTATCAATTAATTATAGAGGAAGACATTAGGCTCAATTGAAATAAAGGAGTAAATGATTTAAAGAATTTAAGGAAATGTTAGTGACAATCTACCATTTACTGAATGCTTGCCATGTGCCCCATATTGTGCTAAGTTCTTTAATGGGTAGCTCATTAAGTCTTAACAATTCTGTAAGGTGAGTTTATCGTCCTTCTCACATATAAAGAACTGAGACCAAGACTTACATAATTTGTTCAATTTCACACAACTTCCAAAAGCCAAAGCAGTACTTCAAAGCTCCCTTAAAGAGCCCTGGTGGTACAATGGTCAAGATCTCCACTGCTAACCGAAAAGAAAAGTCAGCGGTTCGAATCCGCCAGCTGATCTGCGGGAGAAAAGACCTGGCGATCTGCTCCCTTAAAGATTACAGCCTAGGAAACCCTATGAGGTGGTTCTACTGTGTCCTATAGGGTCACTATGAGTCGGAATCGACTCCTCAGCACACAGCAACAACATGTCTGTGTCTTTGAAAACTAAAAACAATTCCAGTATATGGCTAAAAATAAAGATACAAAAATAAATAGTTTTTTTCTATATCTACAATAACAGAATAGAGACAGAAAAAAAAAGATGCTTCTCGAAGTACAACAAAAACACAAAACACCTGGGGAGAACTGTAATAAACAAATGCAGGAACAAGTGAATACTACAGCTCTTTACTGAAAATCATAAAAGAAAATACAAGTAGACTTTTTGGGCCTCAGAACCAGGAGACAGAATTTTGCATGACTGTCGGTTCAGTTATTTTATAATTATTCCAAGGGTTTAATGCTATTACAGTATCTGTTTTTTGTTTTTGTTTTTGTTTTAATTTATCTAAGTGATTTTAGAGTTCAGTTTAAGAAGAAATATAAGACTTTCTGTAGACTTACACTGTGTTTCTAGTGAGGGTAGAAAATCTATCTGTCTTGCAACAGGATCTCTAGCCCAAAGGAAAAACTTCATAAATATTTATTGCATGAAGAATAACTACGAAAATTTTGAAAAACATTCTAATTAATGTTCTATCTAAACAAAACTAATGCTTCGAACATTCTAATTAATAATTAAAAACTTGCCTCTATAAAGGTTAACATCATCAATACAGAAAAAAAAATACAAATTGATAGGAGGAACACAAAAAGTCTTTGATGGTTCCAAGGAAACAATTAGAAATAACAACAATTTGTATAAGGGAATGTTCCTTTAAGGGTTATTAATAGTAAAAATTTGAACCCACTTAATGATAACAGAGCAGTAAAATATATTACATTATGTCCATATGACGAATAATATACAGTCATTTAAAGTACTATTGAATCTTTAATGAGTTTTTAATTTTATTCATTCAACAAATGCTCATAATGTAACAGTAAAATAAAAAGCAAAATGTAAGAAGATAAACAAATCAAGGCTTGATTATTTTAAATATACAGATTTGAGAAGCACTGAAAGGAAATACATGAAAACACAACAGTTACCTCTGGGCTGTGGAATTACTCATAGTTTATTTTCTTATTTATATATTTCTAAATTGTTCTTAGTTTCTATAATGAGTTTATTTAACTTTTACTAGGAAGAAAAAAATAATCCTCTAAAGACTAGTTTATTCAAGGTAATAGTGCCAGATTACTAAAAGTGAAAATAAATCTGGCCTTACTATCTGTTTTGGTGTTTCCAAATTTCAGGGGATGTCAATTTCCATATGCTACAAAATCCTAGGAAAAATCTGATCTTCAATCTGTGAACCCAAAATAGGAGCTTTCCCCAAAAGGGATGTTTTCTACAGTCTCTCTTACACGCCTCACCTGAGATTCAAAACACCAAATCGGAAATATTCGCATTTAAAAAAGAGTGAGCAATTTAAAATACATTTTGAAGAATACTTTTTTTCCTCACAGTGCTTGTGTAGTAGGCATGAGAAAGAATAAGTTCATTGACAAAAAAGGAGGAAAAATGTTTATGAAGCACACAGAAACGTTAAGAGATACTGAAAAGCTAGGAACAAGAACAAAGACCTCCCAACAGAATTATCAAAATAATGAAAACTACTAATTATCAATACAATGCTTAGAAAAAACATTACCATTTTGATGACTTTGACATCCCTTAATATTAAAAAATAAAATTAAAGATATCTCAGAATGACAGCAAAGGCTTGTCCTGGTTGTCCACTCTCAGGAACACCGTAACTCGCCATTCAGAACTGAATTAAAGATCATTTCGTTGGACTAACCTGAATCACCTTTGGAAAATATCAGAGTGTTTGAGAAGAGAAACTAACAACAAATAAATTGTTTCTGAAATTTTTAGCAAGAAAATAAATTACTTGGGTGACGTAGTCTAAATTCTTAGAAGAGAAGCAGGTATAAATAGTCCCAGTGAGAGAATACATTTCATAAAAATTTCTTAAGCTATGTCTGTGTCCTCATCTGAACACTTGTAGACAAATTTTAGATTGGCACAGTGGCTGTGACGAGGGGCTCAAGCATAATAAGGATTGTGAGGATGGCGCAGGACCGGGCAGTGCTTCGTTCGTTGTACACTGGGTCGGAACCGACTCGAGGGCACTTAACAACAACAGACAAACCTTGATGCCCATGAGTTCATTTTAGGAATATAGAAATCAACAAGCTGTCAGGTTTAAAACAGGAATACCATCTTACTCATGAGTCATTCAGTTTTAAAGAATGAGAAACCTAGTGGCCTTTGCGGTCTCTGAATAGGGGAGCCTGGACCGGTACTTTCAGGGACTAACTCTCTATGCACTCACACAGAAAGGAACCAACGGATGGTGTACAAAGGGAAGTCTGGAGTTTATTCAGCAAGGCTCTGCAGATATTAGGGTCCAATGCAGAAACCTTAAATAACTTAAACCCAAAAATGACAACTTTTTTTTTTTTTTTTTTAAGTAAGTAAGCACAAGTTTGCTTACTTACAGTTTGCCAGGCCCCTGGATGGTGCTTTCAGCTGCTAGTCGCAAGGTTGGAGGATAGAATTCACCCAGAGGCGCGGAAGAATTGTAAACCCTGTGGAGCACAGTTCCACTCTGATCCACATGGAGTCGCCATGAGCCAGAATGGACTCAATGGCAATTTTTTTTTTGGGGGGTGGGGTTGTTTTGTGTTTCAATAGTTGGGCATTATAGGCTTTGATAGGATTCTCACAAGAGATCTGAGACATAGGCAGGAAAGCTATTATTCTCAGTTTATGTTTGAGGTTAAACCCTTTGCCATTGAGTCCATTCCGACTCATAGCGACCCTACAGGACAGAGCAGAACTGCCCCACGGGGTTGCCAAGGAGCTGCTGGTGGATTTGAACTGTCAGTTTCCTGGCTGGCAGCCAAGCTGTTAACCACTGAGCAGCTAGGAAGCTTAGGAAAGCTCAAATAAGCCTGCAGTTTTCCAGAGAGCACAGCTCAGGACAGGGACGGATGACCCAATAAGAAAGGTACACGTGGGCTTACTGGTGCTTATTTACTAATCTGCAGCACATAATTTCACATGGGTTTCACCACATCTTTGAAATCGTGAAATTGTGCACTAAAGATTAGTAAGTAAACACAATTAAGCCGTGTGTACCGTGCTTGGTGTAAACCTGCGCGTACCTGGCTCGATGTGAGCCCTTGCGAACCTTAATTGATGTGAACCCATTACCTTGCTTGCTGGTTAATCCGCCCCTGGTTTAGGACATGAAAGGACTAAAATTTAGGCCTTGCAAAGACTATTCTAGTATTCTTTCCACTCTATCATGCGGGGTTTCAAGGAAACAAGCTTCCAAATAAGGTCCCTCCTACTCTCCCATGGGTAACTTTAATAAACCCAGTGTAAAACAAACAACAAATTGGCTGTTCCCAAGCAGATGGTGCTGCTCAGCTGCGGTTAAGCTAGGAGGGCTCCAACACGCCAAACTTTCACAAACATTACTTACTTAGCTATTTTATCATGCTGGAGAAGGCAGACAATTCACATTCAGTATCCTTATTATAACATCCCCGGCCACAGTCCTGCTAACTGCCCTGTTGGAATGGGCTAGTTTCCAGGTAGAAGGTGAGGCTGTAGGAGGCCGCTAGGGACACAGAACTGCCAGCAAGTCCTGCCCCGAAGGCAAAATCCCAAGTCCAGACAGAATGCAAGAAAGCAACGGGGGGTAAACACCCACTGGTGTGTGGCAAATAGGTTACAGCTGTGCCAAAAGCAATAATGGTTGTATAACTTTTTCAAAATACAAAATTTTTATCTGGAACTTTTATCTGATTTTAAGGTTCATTATTTTCCCCAATACTTTATTTTTATTTTTCTTACTGTGATTATACAAAATTATACAAAAAAGAAAATGTCATTATTTTCTCCACAAGCACCATATTTAAAAAAAAAAAAAAAAACAGTGACCATCAAGTCAACTCTGACTCATGGCGACCCCATCAGTGTCAGAGTAGGACTGTGCTCCGTGGGGTTTTCCATGGCTTATTTGTCAGAAGTAGATTGCCAGGCCTTTCTTCTGCAGCACCACAGGTGGATCTGAACCTCCAACCTTGCAGTTAGCAGACAAGAGCAAACAGTTTCCATCACCCACGGACACCATATAAATGCCAAATCAAACAAGGTGCTGTCCAGTCTATTCACACACCATATATATAGACATGTCCAAATCCTCTATAAAATACCCCAATACCATGCACATATTATTATATTTTCTATTCTCTGTTGTGAAAATGTTCAAAAAATACTGGCCTAGAGCTGACCATCAGTCCTCGTGATGGCAGAACAGTTCAGCGGAGGAAGCAAGGGGATTAGTGAAATTCATTTGTGTATTAATGATGAGGTACGGATTTACTGAGCGTGTACTATGTGCCAGGCAGAGTTCTAGGTACTGGGGATACAGCAGAAAACAATCCAAAGTGATTAACCTCATGGGGATTACATTTTGGATAGGGGCAGTAGGGCAGCTAATGTACACAAGTAACTCAAGAGGGTGGTAAGAGGCCACAATGGAAATAGAGCCAGATGAGAGGTGATAGGGTTAGCAGGGGGCTGTTCTCTGAGTGGGGTCAATGTGGAGAGACCCCAAGCAGGGTGGAAGGGAGGTAGGAGTGTGTTCTGACAGGGCCAGCAGGAAGTGCAAAGGCCCTGAGGCAGAATTTTCTTGGTGTTCCAGGACCAGCAGGAAGGCCAGAGTGGCTGCAATTGAGAGAACCGAGAGAACATGCAGGAGATAAGATTAAATTTTAGGAGATACAAGTAGACAGTGTCAGGCAAATGTGTCACAAGCCCCTAAGGAGAAGGTGAGGCAGGTACTCCTCTACAGCTCCGGGAGTCTAAGCATCCCTGCACCTCTGCCTTAGACAGGCCTTCATCTCCACCCCCAACTGCTGTGGCACCTCCTAATGGGCCCTTCGGAGTCCCTCCATGCCCCCTACAACCATATCCATGGGTGGCTGCCACACCTCTGATGGTCCACCAAAGATCGGTACCAGAGAGTGAAATCTTCACACCTACAGGCCCCTCACAACGCAAAGCCATCCCAGCATCTTAGCCTGGTCTACTGCCACATCTCCATTCTCGTGAGCTCTGAAGCCACTAGATTATTTGCAATTTCCTACAAGCCATGTCCTCTCAAGCCTTCATGCACGCAGCTCTCTCTCCTCATGATACCTTCTCCCTCCCCACTCTGAGTCCTGCTTGTAGCTGTCTATTTAGTTTCCTTCTCATTCTTTAAGGCTCACTTACAGCCAGAGCAGAGGATAGAGATGTGGGCGTGCCTGGCATTGGAGAGAGAGGTGAGCAGTACAGGGGGGCTGAGTTCTGGGTGGGGGGGTGGCTCAAGATGAGACAGAAAAGGCAAGATGGCGCCAGGCTCTCAAGGGCTAACCTCCCCTAACCACTCCTGAGAAGTTAGGCCCTCTTGCCATACCCTACCACCCGTCTGTCTGTCTGTTGTACTGTGGTGGCTTACGTGTTTTTCTGATGCTAGAAGCTACACTACTAGTATTTCAAATACCAGCAGAGTCCTCTATGGTGGGCAGGTTTCAGCAGGCCTTCCGGACTAAGCCAGACTAGGAAAAAAGGCCTGGTGATCTACTTCCAAAAATCAGCTAATAAACACCTTACGGATCCCAACAGAACACTGTCGGATGAAGTGCTGGAAGACGCAAACATACCAACTATCATGGAGATGGTGCAGGACCAGGCAATGTTTTATTCCACGAGTCGCCATGAGTCAGAGCTGACTTGATGGCAAAAACAAGCACAGCAGTGGCACTTGCCCCTCACCTCCTTTCCGCTCTGTTCTCGTCAACCAGCCTTTACGGATAACCAAGCACGCGCCAGAACCCTGAGGACTCGGCACACAGAGATGAATACAGCATCGTTGTACTCTGGAAGGATTCCTACTCTAGTCAGAAACTGTTACATAAAAATAATTTTACATTACACTATTGTATAAGATGCTGTAGCATGAAGTGTTATGGAAAGATGAACTTTTTTTTTCCCAGAAATTTCTGCTAGGGAGGAGCAGGCTGTCAGGAAAAGGTTGAGTGGGGGATGCCATTCAAGTTGGATCCTGAAGAACAGAGAGACTCACCACTGAATGACAGAGGGCAAGATGCACCCCAAGAGGAAGAAGCCAGAGCAGTGGATGGAGATGTGGGTGTGCCTGGCACTGGGGAGAGAGGTGAGCAGTACAGGGGGGCTGAGTTCTGGTGGGGGGGTACTCAAGATGAGACAGAAAAGGCAAGATGGCACCAGGTTCTCAAGGGCCAAGAGTCTGGACTTTACTAGGCTATGGCAGTTGTCAGGGATGTAAAGCTGGCAATGACACCATCAGATTGGGGTTGCAGAAAAAAATAACTAGAGGTGAGGTGGAGGAAGAGTGTGCTATTGCAACAATTACCAAAATTGTACTGAAATTACGCTTTGAAGGCTTTTTTGTGTTTTGTTTTGTTTTCTTGATCTGATAGAACCTTCAAGGGCTGGGACAGGGATTCCCTGGACATTGTCATGACTCCATGTTTGTTATATGAAGTGGATGAATGAATACAGATATCTCATGGGGAACTTATTTGTTAATCCAAGAACAAACCAATCCAGAGTCAGGTTTACTAAAATTGTTATATTAGGATGATGCTGAAATACTTTATCTCACTTCCCTGTGGGAGTCAAGTGTTCCACATATGTAATCTCTCAAATACCTAAAGTGTTCATTTCTTACCACAAAGTAATAATAATAATAATAATAATAAATGAGTAACTACCGCAGCACACTGAGACAGTGTGACAGAGCAGGACAACATCATGGCTTTGGGAGTCAAACAGACCAGGGGACGATTCCGGCACTGACACTTACTAGCTGTGGCAGTTTGACAATTTAACTTCTCAGCTTGAATTTGCTCACCTGTAAGATGGGAATATTAACACCTGAATTGTGGAATTTAATTAGACAATGTACAGAAAAGCTCCCAGCACCCAGTTGGTACTCCAGGGAGTGCATTCATCAATATGGATGCAGTTAGGAATTTCTAAGTATTTTATATTTTTCCCAAATATCAGGCTGCCAGCTCTCATTTCTGATGTCGCTTGCCTGCATATAACAGATCCTTTTTTCCTCGATTCCCCTTCTAATAAGATATTTCTAATTTTAGTTAGTCCAAGTGTGCAAATGGTTAACATCCTGGCCACTAACTGAAAGGTTGGAGGTTTGAGCCCACACAGAGTCTCCTTGCAAGAAAGGCCTGGCAATCTACTTCCAAAAAACCAGCTGTTGAAAACCCTATGGAGCACAGTTGTCTTCTGACACACACGGGGTCACCAGGAGTCAGAATCGAGTCAATGGCAACTGCAGTGGTGGTGGGGGGGGATCGTCTTTCTTTAAGTCATGACCAGATAATACGCGCTCCTGAATAAGCATGGGTGAAAAAAACAACGAGTCTCTGAATAAAGGAAGGCCCAGGAGACCCCAGTTTGGGTGAAGGGGTTTTGTAAGAGCCAGCTGAAGGCTCAGGAGCCGGGCTTGCAGGCTTGCCCATTCCAGACTGTGTTCTCCTTCTCCTAACACCTAAGATGCGATTGTGCAGAAAAGCAGAAAGACACAAAGCTCGGTTGTTTTGAGCGAATTTTAATAAAGGTACTAAAGAGTTTAAGAAAAAAAAATATTTCCATAACAATTTGAAATGAAAACTAAAATTTGAGGTCAGGGAAAATGAGATGGGAAACTCGGGGGCTGAACAAAGGCCCCAGACTGCGAGGCTTCAGTCACCGGGAAAAGAAGAGGAAAATAAAGTTTACGGCAAGTAATTTAGTGACCACCTATAGAATCACAGGAAGGGGACAAAAACCCCAGAATTGGTAAGGCAAATGGAAAAATAAATATAAATCAATTACTGGCTTATTATTTCATTAAACTGAAGATGGAAGGGACCAATTCTTGAGTCACGGTGTTTGCCTCCTGGGGTCCTAGATAGCTTTCCCCGTCAAATTAAAATAAAAAAGATAAATAAACGTGAGGAATTAAGAATGTCAAAGTGTATGAAGGGAAAGGGAAAGAAGAGGGAAAATGATGTTTCACAATTATTATCCAGGCTAAGAGAAACAAAATTACTTGATCATAAATTCAAGATAATCTGGTTTTCTTTATGAGTTCCCATTTTATTAATGAAAGGAAGGTAACACCTTATTGTACCCGGGTGAATTAAAATGCCTATTTGAAGAAGCAATCCTCCATAGGGGTCTTTAATAGAATCTGTGAATGGTTCTAGAGCCAGATAATTTAGCTGTAAAAAGGCAATATTAATATTAACCTCTCCGTGTGCACGGACCTACCTGGAGGGGCAGAGGGACAGGGGAATGTTAACGGAATGAACCTGGCACATCATTTCTTTTTCTTCCTTTTTTTTTTTTTTTAAATCTGAACTATTTCAGGGGTAAAAACTGGATAAACCACCTCCTCCACAAACTACTTACAACATTCACCGCTGCGTCTCTATGCCTCTTGCTCCTAACAACACTGACTAGCAATTCGGCACTTTCACAGCTGCTACTATGATTTTCTGACTTTGTATTCGGGGGGTACTACTTGTAAGAAGCCTAATAGCAAAGCATTTAATCCAAATAAACGGAATAGAAAATGAACTTCCAAATGCAGAATAGTCTTAACAGGAGCCATGACAACACATTTCCAAATTAGATGCAGGTGTTCAGTCCGGACCCTAGAGGGTTTGACTTAATAAAGGGAAAAAAAAGATAATCTCAGGGAAGAGACAAGCGTACTTTAATAAAGCACTGGTCTGTTGGTGAGAAATACAGATATAATAAGAAATGGCTCTTCTCTTGGCTCCGTACTTGCAGCTAGCTTTTTATGGAAATGCCAGCACACCTCATCCTCTCTCTTTGGAGCCCCCGTCACCTATCTTATCTCATTGCCAGCCTCATCACTACTATCTTCCGGATTTTGCTTCAAATCTCCTGGCATCACTGTCTCCAAACACATTCATGCATCCTGGTAGCCCAGGTGGACTCCTCTTCCTGATGCCCCACTCTGCTCACGTCACTTCCCTTCTCAAGCACCTTCAACTACTCTCCATTCCTTACGGAACTCCTAGTTGAGCTTCTGTTAGCCATCATATATGATCCTTCATAATATGGACTTAGCCTGCATTCCCAGTTTTCGAACTCATTAACCCCTCACCATGGATCCCTCTAAAGCACACGCTTTTGTTACCATCAGTTAACAGTATACCAGCCAATCTTTGTGCCTCTGGACCTCAAGATAAGGCGTCATTCCGGTTCTAACGCATTTAGCGTCCAGGCAGGTCTCTTTTTACACGCGTGCGGCTCAGCAGACCAGAGCTGGAGCCTCACTGTTGTGGAGGCTTGAGCATATTCTATTAGGTGATGCCCCCTGGTTGTGTTAGTTTTGTAAACTTCTGCCCTTTGTCCCCCCCCTTTATTTCCTTTACTTCTATGAGATAAGGCTTGTAATTATGGCTCTGCAATAGTTAGGGAGCCCTGATGGGTTTATTCTGGTTATTCTGTGTCATATTTGGAAAACCAGAGTTTTCCATGTACCCTAATGGAAAGGGAGCCACAATAAATCACCTACATAGCTTTCACTGGTGTATTGTCTCTTGGTGGCGCCACAATGCCACTTGCCTCATTGGTGACATGTATTACCAGATTGCATTTCTCAAAATCCGTATTACCAACCAAAAATTTAAACATACTCAATTAGTAAGCAAGCATTCCGATACTGAAAACACATGCCATCCAAAAAAAGAAAAAAACTTAATGAGAAAAAACGGAGCAACAAAGGGTTACAGGGTTTGCAGTTTCCCACAGGGCTCCACGCTCTCCATAATCTGCTTACTTTGTTCTAACGTTTGTTTCTCTCAGCCTCTGGGTAGTAACTGTGAAACATCCTCCTCCTTCTTTCCTTTTCCCTTCATACACTTCGACAGTCTTAAGTTCTCATGTTTTTTTCTTTTAATTTATCCCCATCTCCACATGTTAAAATCCTACTAGTCCTTCGTGTCTTAGTTCAAATGCCACCTCCTCCATGCCGCGTTCCCCTAACTGCTTTGTGAGGAAAGAAGCCCCCCTACCTCCTGTAGCTTTTTATGATACCTAGCAACCTTCATCTTATGCCAGACTGGTTTATAAACGTGTCTGTCTCATCTCCTCCCTAACCATGAGGATAGTTCCTAGAAGAAACACTGTAGCCTAGCAAGGAAAAAAAACCCACAAGTTTTTCTGTCCAAAAAAGTAAATTTTGGTGCCAAGGTCTTTCATTCATTAGCTGCAAAAACTTCCACAAGCAATCAGCTCTCCAAAACAGTTTGCTCAACTGTAAAATGGGCGATGATGATGCCTGCCTTAATCCACGCTATAAGGATGATAACACTGTATGTTAAGTGCGAGCACAATGTCAGCCATATACTAAGTGCTCAATTAATGATAGCTATTGTTACTACATTGCTGCTGAATGTAGACACTGCTTGTTACTCATCTTTGTGTTTTGCACAGTACATAATAATTCGCACGGCTTGAACACAGTAGATATTTAAGAAACTTGTGAGCATGAATGAATGCATGAATGACTCATCGATTGTTTCTGATCTCGCTGCCATACTAAAGACTTAGCATGACTGTAACCAACGTCATGAAACAATCTGTGTATAAATTTTTGAATGAAATATTAACTTGAGCTGTAAACTTTCACCTAAAGCACAATACTTTAAAAAAAAAAAAAAAAGAGGGTGTGATTGTTGTTGCTGTTCGGTCCGGTTTAGTTGCTTTTGTATCATAGCGACCCCATGTGACACAGTAGAACTGCCCCAAAGGGTTTTCTAGGCTGTAACCTTTACAGGAGCACATCACCTAGTCTTTTTCTCCCACGAAGCCAGTGTGTGGGTTCAAACCGCCAACCTTTCAGTTAGCAGCCAAGCGCTTAGCCACTGTCCTGCCAGAGCGTGCTTTCTCTCCCAGCTGCTCTGAGTCTGAGGCATCCAAACACAGGCATGGGGGGCCCCACTCTAGTTGATGGGGTGGGGGCAGCTACTGAAACTCTACCTTCAAACATGGACCTAAAGGCTGCCGGCCACCGCCGTCATACGGAGCAGGAGACTTACCTGGGGAACATCTCCCAGTCGCCCCGCTTCCTTTGCTGGCTCCTCAGAAGCCCTCCCCGTTATATCTACGAGCGCTTTCCTCTTCTCTTGTACGTACAGCCTAAAGCTCATCCCCGCTGGGAACCTTTCTGACAGTTTCAAAATGCTTTTTGAAATAAAACTGGATAACTATGAGGGCTTTTCCCACCACCTCACGTTTGATTGTCTACATGAAGTCTCATTTTACCACATTGTCGTTGTGGTTAGTTGCCATCAAGTCTGTCCCATCTCACAGTGACCCCATAGGCAACAGCATGAAATGGTGCTCAGTCCTGTGTCATCTTCATAATGGCTGGTATGCAGGAGTTCATTGTTGCAACAGCTGGGTACCTACGCCTCCCTCATCGACTGTCTCGTTATCCAACAGTTTACATTTTTGACAAGAGAAGAAAATCTACTATCCAGCTATTTTTCGCATTAATGAGGACTGGAGGTGAGAGGGGGAGGAAGAGGAAGAAGTCAAGGTTTGGGCAAGGGAGGGAGGCCTCGCCACCTCGGTGATTTGCATTACCTGGGTCAGTCGGGGTCTGCTGTGAGCGCAGGGCGGGCAGCACGCAGGACACAGAGGAGGCCTGGCTGCAAAGAAGTCTCTTCTTCCAGAGAGGCCTCCCTGCCACCTCCACAGACTCCATCAGGCCCACGTGGCCTGGCCTCCCCTGCTCACAGGTCCAGAGCCACCCGCCACAAAGTTATATCTCTGGGGCCAGCAGAGCGAGAAGGTGCAGAGGCGAGCCTCAAGGGTCGGTGCAGAGCGTGGTCAGGTGGTGGTGGGCCTCTGCTGCTCTGGAGGCAAGAAGTAACCCCTCACCACAACCACCAGAGCGAGGGAGAGGGGATCACCTGCGCCAAAGATGGGTGTGGCTCTGACTCTTGCATAACGCCAATTTTCACATAACAACCTGGTCTTGGGAACCTAACCATGTTGATAAGTGAGGAGCTGATGTATTCTGAGTGCCTTCCATCCCAGGGGGTTCAGCACTCTATCGGACAATGTTCTGTCATGATCCAGAGGGTTTTCACTGGTTAATTTTCAGAAGCAGACTGCCAAGCCTTTCTTCTCTGTCTTAGTCTGGAAGCTCCACTGAAACCTGCGCACCATGGGTGACCCTGCTGGTATTTGAAATACTGATGGCATAGCCTCCAGCATCACAGCACCACGCAAGCCACCACAGTTGGACACACTGGCATACGGGGGGTGGCATTTTACTATAGTACCTGGAAAATCTTCACCATCAGCAGCACCTATCACGTGCCCATCACAAAACTACACACAAATCTGGAAGGAACCTCAAGTTTTCGCTTTCTGGTCTGTCAAATGTTATTCTCATTACACATATCAGACAATGAAGACCAGAAGAATTCGGTATCTTGGCAGGTTACAGCTACTAAGAGCGGAAGACTAAACTCCAAGGACAGGAACCGCAAGTTCGTTCCGCTGATGACGATGTCTCTCAACAGGAGGACATGTGATCAATTCCGGGTAAACAAGAACGTGAACTTTCTTATTTTTCTAATAAGAAACCAAATAAAATAGTGAACTATTTCCTCTTCTCCAGGTATATGCTTTTATCCTACGAATCTGCAGGCAGCAAGGCAAAAAGAGGCCACTTCTTTAACGAAAAGGCAGGAGAAATCAACCCTCTTCACTTCCTACCACCCAAAGGAGGACCAATGAAGAAGATGCCTTCTCTACATGACCTGTACAGTGGGACTGAAATAAGTGGGATTTTCTTGTTGCTGTTGTTATCTACCTATATCAGTCTCTCGTTACCATCATTAATTAAATCAGAACCTTCCATTTAGCTAGCTCTGACATGTCAAATATTTTATCTAGTTTCTTGGATTCAAAAAGATAGAAAGATAAATATTGTATGAGACCACTATTAAAAAAACCAAAGAAAAGGTTTACACACAGAAAAAACAATCTTTGATGGTTAGAAGGGAGGGAAGGAGTGGGGAGGGGAAATCACTAACTAGATAGCAGACGAGTGTTAACTTTGGTGAAGGGAAAGACAACACATAATATAGGGGAAGTCAGCCAACTTGACCAAGGCAAAGTTACGGAAGTTTCCTAGACACATCAAAACACCTTGAGGGACTGAGTTATTGGGACTGAGGACTTGGACCATGGTCTCGGGGGACATCTAGGTCAATTGACCTAACATAGTTCATAAAGAAAATGTTCTACATCCTACTTTGGTGGGTAGTATCTGGGATCTTAAAAGTTTACAAGCAAGCAAGGGAGAATGAAGAGAACAAGATACAAGGAAAAGATCAGTCCAAAGGACTAATGGACCACAGCTACCACGGCCTCCACCAGACTGAGTCCAGTACAGCTAGATGGTGCCTGGCTACCACCACTGTCTGCTCTGACCTGGATCACAATAGAGTGTCCTGGACAGAGCTGGAAAAGAATGTAGAACAGAATTCTAACTCACAAAAAAAGATGAGATCTACTGGCCTGACAGACTGGAGAAACCCCGAGAGTATGGCCCTCGGACACCCTTTTAGCTCAGTGGTGAAGCCCCTCCTGAAATTCACCATTCAGCCGAGGATTGGACAGCCTCATAAAACAAGACAGGACTAATGAGGAAGTCCAGGGACAAGGACTAGAAGGCAGGAGGGGACAGGAAAGCTGTTGAGAAGGGACAGTGTTGACATGTCATGGGGTTGTTAACCATTTTCATAGGGCAATATGTGTACTATCTGTTTAATGAGAAACTATTTGTTCTGCAAATCTTCATCTAAGGTACAAAAAAAAAAGAATTATCTATGTGAGATCAAATTGACAACAGCAACTCAAAAGGTTTGATGGGAAGCCTAGAGGACAGTAAGTTGAAGATAATGGTGATGGAATAATTTGGAAAAGGATAGTGAGAATAGCAGCACAACTGGAAGAATGTAATCAATGTCACTGAACTGTACATGTAGAAACTTTCGAAATGGTGTAATTTTGGCTATGTACATTTTCACCAAAAAAAGGTCCTCAAGGTCGAGAAGGGAGAGTGTTGACATGTCATGGGACTGTTAACCAATGTCATGAAACAGGATGTGTACTGACTGTTTAATGAGAAACTATTTGTTCTGTAAACCTTCATCTAAAGTACAATAAAAAAATTTAAAAAAAAAAAAAGTTTGCAAGCAGCCGTCTAAGATACATCTATTGGTCCAATCCCAACCGGAGTAAAGGAAATGAAGAAAACCAAAGACACAAGGGAAATACTAGTCCAAAGGACTAATGGACCACATGATCCACAGCCTCCACCAACCTGAGTCCAGAAGAACTAGATGGTGCCCAGCTACCACCACCAACCGCTCTGACAGGGATCACAATAGATGGTCCAAGACAGAGTGGGAGAAAAATGTAGAACAAAATTCAAATTCACAAAAAAAGACCAGACTTACTGGTCTGACAGAGGTTGGAGGAATCCCCAAGACTACTGCCAGCAGACACCCTGCTAACTCAGAACTGAAGCTGCTCTCGAAGTTCACCTTTCAGGCAAAGATTAGACAGGCCTATAAAATGAAGTATAACACACAGACGGAATGCGCTTCTTAGCTCAGTCAAGTATAGGAGACCAAATGGGCAACACGAGCCAAAAGGAAAGACGGGAAGGCAGGAAGGGACAGGTCAACTGGACCAATGGACACAAGGAACCCGGGGTATAAGGAGAAAGGGGGAGAGTGCCAACACACTGCAGCAGTGACTACAACCAATGTCACAAAACAATTCGTGTATAAATTTTTGAATGAGAAACTAATTTGTGCTGTAAACTTTCACCTAAAGCACAATAAAAAAAATTCAAATCAAATAATGAAATCAATATGTATACATTAAAAAAAGAAAGAAAAAGAATGAGTGGAAACGAAAGGGGTGGGGAGAAAGAAAAACTCATCTGTAGTTTCTTGTTTTCCTAAGGCTTCCTGGAATTCGTTAAGCCCCATTGTTGTTTTCATTTATACTTTTCAGCAGTATTTCTCCACGTCTGGGAAGGAGGTTGCTTGCTGTTGAATATATACACAAAACCTGTAAATCACAAAGGATCTAAATACCGGCTACAGTTTTTCAAAGCTCTAGACTTGAATAGAAAGAAAACTCTAATGGAAAGAAGGAAAAGAAACCACCATTTCAAGTAAATTGAAATTAACCTCCAGGCAAAAGGACCATACCTGCAAAATAACTTTCCTTCTCGTATGAAATTTAGAATAGAGGAACAGAAGGGGCCCACTTCTAAAAGCAGAGGCTTCCAATCCTTCATTTACCACTCACTAAAATTCAAAAGTCAGTTTATTGTCGAATCCAGTCATTACGTGCATAATATCAGGCTTTAACAAATTGAGATTTCTTTCAGGAATGTGTCCCTCTGTGCCGGGTAAAAATAGCAACACTCAGAAACTTAGGGGTGGACAGACTTGCCCAGGAACAGAAGTTTAAATTTGGATGATGCAAACGTATTCCAGGGAACTTCATTTCCACACAAAATCTATTTAGCAGTATCTCAGCAATTGAGCAATTATGGAAACCCCGATACTCTAGATAGGAACCAAGTGAGGGAAAGCTGACCAAGCTGCCATTGTGGCAGATCCCCTAGCAGGAAGTGAGAAGGGCTGATGTCTCTGTCAAGGGGATGCCGTACGGTAGAAAGGAGCAATGCAGTGCCAAGGATGGGTGCTGAGCTCACAACTGTTCCCGTGAGCCTGCTGCTCACTCCACAGGCCGAAACCACACACAGGCAGGTGAGGGAGGGCCCCTGCTCCTGAATCCCGCCTTCCTGCCATCCAGCCTCAAGGTCCATTTGGAAAACTCAGAAGCCTTCAAAGCCCTTCGGGGCAGGGCTAGTGGTGGGGATGGAGCTAACCAGTCACTGCAAAGCTGTGGTCTCTAGACGGTTTCCCTGGCAACAACCCCTTATGTTTTCAAATTCCCCTACGTGTGCTTCAAGTTGTAAACTGAAGCAGTAGGATCCACTCTCCCTGCTTCTTTAGACAAGGTCCGAACAGCCTGAAATAGGCTCAGATGGTGGTTTGGCACGTGGTGCGAAACCTTTTCTGACAGATAACCCGTCAGCGATAATAACCACAGCAGCATTGTTTGCCAGGTGAGTACCTTACCTTCTGGAAGCCATTGGCCAGATTTCGTTCTCCTCGTAACCAAAAAGAAAAATGAGTTAAGTGGTTTAAACCCACTTGACTACCAGATAATAAGATTGTTTAATATTTTTGCTTAAAGAATTCCATTTCCTTAACTTAGCAGTTTTATTTTTATTCTCTGAGGATGGAGACAGCTGAGGGGTTAAAAAAAAAAAAAAAAAAAAAAGAGGAACAGGCCTCCAAGGATACTATACAAGAAAAAAAGAAAAAAATTCTAATTGTATTTTCCCTGAAGTCTTGGACTAAAGGAATCATCCTGTGGGAGGAAGGGGCAGCGTGGAGGTGCTTGCAGGCTGGAGGGCTTCCGCCATGACGGCAGGGTGTTCAACAGCCACAAAGCTCTTGTGCCACCTTTGCTTCCATGGGAAAAGGAACAAAGAGAGCACCTCTCTGAGGTGACAACACACTTTTATTAGGAAAATGACCTTCTCCCTAAAGCTACTGTAATAAATTAACATCAACTCAGTTAAAAATACACGGGGATTATTGGACACTTCTTTGCTAACAGCTCTAGTGGTATTTGGCATGATAATCCTCCTCAGTGTGTGGATGAGGAAACTGAGGAAGTGCAAGATGGCTGCCTTACTAGAGTTTACACAACCCGATGGCTGACAGAGAGATCTTCTCTTCTGGTCCCGGATTCAACTCTCTCTACTAGATTTCTGGCCTACTTTCTATCCCCCTCCTTCTGTCTCGCTCTCTTTAACAGTACCTCTAGCAATCATAAAAGAATCTCACTGTAATGTTGGCAGCTTATCAAACCTTGGTAGGAGGAAGAGTTGACGTAGACAGTAAGGCAGTGCTTAGTGGGTCCTGTCTGAATTTCATTTATCAGTACCCTCCATTAGCACATACAATAGAGAGTTTTAGAAGGTTGGCTATCCTAGTTCTTTGCTAATTTGACTAGCAAAGGCTGCGGGTCCCAAGGGCCTTATACCTCAATAAAATAGGAATATATCATCCACCATATCCCATTCTAGGCTAGCTATTTTTTGATAGACAATCAGTCATTTAAAAAAAGTAAATAAAGCAAGCCCCCAGCTGGAAATTACAAGTGGAAGCTGAGAGAAATACAAGAGCAAAAATCACAGAAGATTTCATCCTTGTTTGTTCTAAGCACATGTTGTAAATATCCTAATAAGCACCGATGAACATTTATGGTGGACCCAGGGGGCAGGGAAGGTGGTCCTCCAGGCTCCATCTTACCCTAACCAATTCTGCACTTCTCGGGCCCTGTTCAAATGCTACCTGCGCTCAGAGTTACCCCTGACCATCCTGGCCCCAATTTCTGTAGGGTCCATTCCACATGTGTCAGAGTAGAACCATGCTCCAGAGGGTGTTTAACGGCTGATTTTTCAGAAGTAGGTCACCAGACCTTTCTTCCAAGGTGCCTCCGGGTGGATTCAAACCTCCAACCTTTCGATTAGCAGCCAAGTGCTTTAACCATCTGCACCACCCAGGGACTTGTAGTCAGAAGAGGCCTTTCCTTATCCTTCCCTTTTGAAGCAAGTACTGTCATTAGCACCTATCTTGTGTGGCAGGTATGCTTGTATCTGCTGCGTCACCAGCATGGCCTGGAAAAGGGAACACGGATCTTGGGGTAAGACACAGCAGACTTTAAGGGTTGCTCTGCCACTGTATGGCCTTCAGCAAGTAGCCCAATGTCTGCGTGACTCAGTTTCCTCACCTGAATACCACTCACCTCACTGGGGTGAGGTATAAAGATTCAAGGATGTATAAACGCATGCAGCACCGGGCATGGGCATGGGCACATGGGAGACTGTCAGCGAGTGTGGATTTCTCTCCCTTTCTCGTAACAAGATTATACACTCCCAGACTGGGATCACATCTTACATGCCAATGCAGCCCTTGAAAGAGACAGTCACTTCAAATATTTGTGGCATCCATGTTTTGAATACTAACGAGAGAAGTATAAAGAGGTAGAGGGCCAAAAGAACAAGTGCAGCAGAAAGAAACTGATATGTGGACATCTGATAGAGAGTCTTGTTTACTTCAAAACCCTGCGAGTAAATGGTTCCCGGCGGCTGCTGGAGACGAGGAGAGGAGAGAAATGATGGTTTCCTGCTGGATGAGGATTACAGCGCAGGCTTCCGACGCGGAGGCTGGAGGAGGAGAGCTGGGCGTGCAGAAAGAACGGTGAGGGGGCACGAGAGCTCGTGTTTGCGTGTGATAAAAAGTTAAAATAACCCGACTAAACTGTGTTCTCTTTGAAGAAATTTGTTGAAAAATTTAACTTGTTCCCAAAATTTAAAACAGCCTGAGGTGTCAATAAATCAACAAATAAAGCCAATCAATAAAAAATTTAATGGCTTATCACCTTCATGACCAGATGATACCTTAGAAGCTAAAAGCACCAAAAGCTTCATTCAACCCCAAACTTTGGCAAAAGGAGGTCAGAAACCACTGGCAATTAAAATGTAATAATCATACTACATTTTTCCTGGCAGATTAATGGTACAGGATTAAGAATTCGTTCCAGCTCAAAGGAAAAGCAAATAGAAAACTTGAGAGACGCATGCTCTTGTAATCCTTTTTAAATCTGGAAGAGAGAAGAAGAGCTGAAGATCTGGAAGAGTTTTAAGCTTATGAAACATGTCAATAACAAAACCAAATAAAAACTATCACCTTACCCCTGGACTCCATCTTAGAAATGTACTTTTGGAACATTTCAGCGTTTTTCTGGACTCTTGGATTTGTTTTGTCCCTACCTACCTGCCTTTCTTTTAACCAAACTGATAGGCACCCCCTCAGCTCACCCCTAATGTCACACAGGTAGAGAGAGAGCTAACCATCCCGCAAGTTAATTCAGCAGCGCGCATTTAATTCGTCCCCGCATTATTCTCCTGTGGCGCGCACCCCTCCATGTAAACAAAATGGGGATTCATTGCCATGGCGACAGTGTGACTCTGATCAGCTCCAATGATCACTGGCAGTCTCCTGCCTTTGATAGATATCAAACTGTGAGTAAGGTTTGATTATCCAGTTTTTCAATCTCTGATTCTACAAGAGGCTACAAGAGGCTACAAGAGGCTACTCCCATCTGCCAAAAGGGATTGATAAAGTTTTTTTTTAAAAAAAAAAAAAAAAAAAGCAAAACAAACAAACAAAAACTACAAGATAGCTGTACTTTTGAGACACCAGAGTACAGGGTCTAGTGACTGGAAAAGCGGTGCTGTAGTGAGTGCCTCGCGGATGACTCCATCCACCTTCTGGATGGTTTGTGCCTGCGCCCTGCAGAGAGGCCTGGCAAGCCCTCCTGTCTCCTCTCTCCTTTTGTTGCGGACCTAGGTGGTATTTCAGGTCGGGTGTGCAGGTGTTCTGGGGGTTGATTTGTGTGGGAAGAGGAGAGGTGGTAGCCTGTAGCTTGACAGAAGAGAAGAAAAAAAAATTCTGAACAATGTGTTGAAAAAGACTACAGTCTGAGTGCACAGGACCAGCTGTTTTTGCTAATTAGAATAACAAAAATAGCACATGCTAAAATGTTTTTCTCTCTTTTTTTCTCAAAAGCAATGAATGCTCTAGGAACTATAAGGAATGAGCTTTAAAATCCATTTAAATGGAGGAACATTTCAGGAACCATATGGGAAAGAAACGGAAAGAGAGAAGGAGAGGAGAGAAATCACGTTTGATTTTAGGCTGAATTTCTTTTTTTTGAAGGATGATGAATTGGGGCTATTTTCCCTTTTTCTTAACATTTAGTAGGAGATGTTTTCATCATATCGAGATTTCACAGAAATGCCACTGCTTCTGTATTTCACAGAACGCAGGACGTAAGTACCACACCCACTCCAAACCTAGGGAATGAGCGAAGGAGCCACATATGTTCTATCATGCATATTGCATGTCTCATCTCTGTTCCCACGTTGGCTCTGAAGCAGTAAAGAGTAATTCAAAAACTTTGAAACTATAGGAGTAACATTTGTGACAACAACATTCTGGACATCTGCACTGTTAGAGGACTTATAATAAAGTCACATGGCCACGGGGAGATTTTACAGCATCGCAATCACACTAATTTGCCAAGGTGTATAACTAGTTTGTTTTCAGCTGCTCTTCTCATGAATAATTACCAAGCAGGAATACCCTAAAGCTAGCACAAGCTGTCACTTAACCAAAATATTCAATATTTAACATCGGTTTTAGAATTTCATAAATGAAAATAATTACTGTAAAAGCAAAATAATATACAGTGTGTATATTTGCATGCCTCTGTTGCACGCAGCTACATGTTAAAATTCAGATTCCAAAGCATCCTTATCAAATGAAAGCATGTCTTGAAAGTGGAGTAGGAATACAAGAGATCTAAGCACCAGGAAAGTTCGGCCATTTTCAAGCACATCTTGGTCCTCAGGACTTTAAAGAACTTGCCTCTCCATGCAAAGTGGAAAACGAAAACCAGCTTCTGCACAGTGGTTGTAGCTGATTACAATGGTGTTAGAATCTTTACTAGAGTTTTTTTTTTTTGTCTGTTTGTTTTTTAATGTTTGGAAACAGATACTATATAATGGTTAACAAGTTATGTTTTTCAATTAAAACAAGTACATCGCTAAACATTTTAACATTAATTTCTGGAGTGCATATCACAGTTTAACCTTAAGTATTTTCTAAAGATCTTTACCTGTGTACTGAGGATATGTAAAGAATATTGTTTCTTATAATACACACCACCAAGTTGCCAAACCTTGTTTTATACTTATATTTTTTTTCCAGTGCCTGTCTAAAAATTATTGGACTAGAACGAATGAAGATTCCTTTCCCAGTTTCAGAAAACTATAAATGTATCATGAGTTACTAAGATGGGTACTTTAAGTTGTTCAAACAATTCTAGTGTGTATTAAAGATTTTCTGTTTGACTGTTTACTTTCCCATTAGTAGAAGACTTCTCAGCAATACAGCTTAAGAATATTTTTTTTTTTCAGTTAAATAAAAGATAAATGATATTGGAGAAGAAACTCAAGCACGAGAAACAAATCTATCTAACTGAATTATCGGTAACAGGGAGAAATTCCTTTGGGGGATAAATAATATTTTCACTTGGATAACACCAATTGGTACTCTGAATAGAATATTAGTTTCCCCAAAACATTAGGGAAATAATTCTACTTTGTATCTCTTATAATTTATTTTAATCATACCTATGTGAAATAGATAAAAAGAAACATATTCATTGTAACAAAGACTTACTGGAAGTATAACAAAGATATAAAAATGACTCCCATCTTAACTGGTAGATTATCATGAATATTCAGATAGTTACAGCAATTTTCTTGAGCAAGAAAACAGATAATTCTAACGAAAAGAGTTTTCATTGGAAATCAAAAACAGAATTAGTTACCCAACTAGATCTATCAGGGATTCTTCAAGTGTTTGCTCAATCCGATCTATGCCTCAGTTTTCCCATCACCAGAAATGTAACTATTTCATGATAAGCGACTATTTATACAGTAAGAAATATATTAGTTCTACTACAAAGAAGTATGTGAAAATCAGTGGGTTTATTTGATCACAACCCAAACATGTGAATGATAACCTAAAGCAGGCAAAAGGCTGATCTGCAAATACTGACAAGAGAAATGGTTTTATTTTTGCCTATCGATGACTTTGACCAATTGTACCTGTCCATGACTGACAGATCAGAAGAACCAAACAATGCTCAGACGATGCATTCCTCCTTGTTCTCCGTCTTTTCACACCAAACCTGGACACCTGTCCCTTCCTCTGCATCTCTGAAGTTTCTGCAGCTCGGCTTCGTCCCCCATCTTCACTTGCCTGGCTGATTTGAACTGCTCTGACATCTCATCTTCCTGCCATCCACCTTTCCCCATGCCAGTTCACCGTCTGCACAGATCAGGCCTCCTCGACCTCTTCAGCTTCACCGCTGACACCCTACCACCGCTTCCTGCTCCTACGCCTCGCTATGTCACCGTGGTTTTCCTTCTTCCTAGAATGCCGCCACCTTTTCACGCAGCCTCTGAAGATCTATTTACACCCCAAGATTGCACTTACGATTCAAATTTTCTTATAAACTTTCCAGTTTCCCAGGGAGAAAAACAGTCTCCTTTCAACCAAACACTGTTATAGCCCTCATCATAATACTCTGGAGCAAAAACCATTTTTAATTCAACTGAGTATTGGGGGGTGTATATATATATATATATTTAAAATGCCCGGCACATAGTAGGTTTTGAATTGAACTGATTGCCAGGAAAATTGGTCCCAGGGTTTGTTGGAACCAGTAAGTGAAAGAACTCCCAACAAATGCCCTCATTATTTACGACCCTGAGATGTCAATAACGGCAGACTTCTGTTACAAAGTGGCATCTGGCCACATCCCCTGGCACTGCCTCTCCCAGTCCTCCACAATGTACAGATAAAAACGGAAAACGTTAACACTGAAAACTAAAACCGACAGGAAGACCAGTGCCAGAAATCTGGAAAAAATTTTGACTGATTGTAAGGCTGACGAGTAATGAAGAAGAAGAAGACAGTCATTAGCCTATCCAAGCATCACCTCATAAAACAGAAAAGCCCACCTCCTGGAAAAGGCAGTAGGTATTTTTTTCTGCTCCCACTGTCTGCCACACAGTTCAGTTCAGAGATCTGGACGTTACTGAACAGGAAATGGAGCTGCCTTCCTGCTCAAAAGGCAGGCAGGATATTATACTCTCTTCCTATTCACGTGTATGCCTATCCTATTAAGTTAAAAAGTGGAGTCTGTGGGTGGAACAAGTAGATAAGTATTCAGCTCCTAACCAAAAGGTTGGAGATGCAAGTCTACCCAGAGGTGCCTCGGAAGAAAAGCCTGGTAATCTACTTCTGAAAAATCAGCCACTGACAACCCTGTGGGACGCAGCTCTACTCTGACACAAAGAGTCACCATGAGTTGGCGTCAACTCAACGGTAACTGTCTTGTTGTTGCTGTGTTTTTAAGCAAAAGAAACAGAAAGTAATAGTCTAAGAAAAGGGGGAGAAGAATGGTTAAAGCACATTGCATCCTGGGAGATACCATACACACAAATAATGTGTGGAGGAAAAGCCCTGGAAGAGTTCGCCTCTCAATGAGTCCTGGAAGTTGTAGTGTCAAGGAATTCCATCTCTTCTGGCAGGTAGTGGGTGGAAGAGTCCACCTCAGTAGACCACGCTACATGAATGGCCACTGATGACTGGAAATGAGGACGGAAAACCAACACATCGACCTACCCAAGAGTAGACGAAGAACGGGCAAGAGGAAAAATGGCACTGGAATGCCAGCCACGAATTTGGAAAAGGTTCTCATTTGAGTGAATGGACAAAGAAATGAAACCACATGGGACCTGTGAATATTATGATAAAGCAAAGAGGATATTCTGAAGTTTTAGAGATTTCTAGTTTTTATAGAAACCAGAAAAAACTTACAGAAAACTGTTTGCCATCCTTAATAAGTCATACAGGAAGAACAATCTGAGGTATAAAGTAAATAGAAAAGAATAGAAAAACAGTTAACACTTAGAGTTAACAACAACAACAAAAAATCAAACTCACAAATGGAAAAATCGGTATATAAAACCTGCTGACAAGCCCGGAAATAATTAAACACAAGTATTAGGTCTAAATACTGTTGTAGATAAGTTTTCAAATCTGAATATAAATGTCAATAATAATTCTTAAAAACTAATATACTTGAAGTTAAAATAATTTAATAATATCTAAGCCCAATAGCCTTTTAATATAAACAAGAGTACAGTAGCCATAAACCTTTTTCGTGTCAAATAATACAACATGCAAATATGTTAAGTAAAAACTGGCAGGCAGATACAAAATGAAAAATGGACACAAACGGACTTGTCAGGGTAGATTTTAACATACCTCTCGAGCCTTGGGCAGACCACGCAGAACTCGAGAACACGGAGAGTTTGATTATTACAATTAAAAGAATAGGAACTTGGAGAATTGGACTAGCAGAGTTAATAATGAGGTGTATATGAAGCTGTCTACTCTAAAATAATAGCTTATTTACATTTAAAGAATCTATACATGATATTTTTAAAAACTGGTAAGGTACTAATCCATGGGGGAAAGCCCGCTAAATTATCAGACCAGGAATAATAGGGATCAAATGCTAAGACTACATGCTCTGCAACTGTAAATATTTTAATCAAGCTAAAAGATTTCCAATTGCTTGAAAATGTGTGTGCATGTATGTAAGCATACACACACATACATACACACGCATACACAGATAAATATCTACCCACAGTTTGGGGAATAATGGGAAACCCAAATTTTTAAATATTTAAGTTAATATTACTGCATTTCACGATGTCTAGGCATTGTTGGAAAATTCTGCAGAAAAAGCACTGGGGGCACAAGCATGGCAGAATACTGACAAGCATTGACACTTGGGTCCAGGGGGGCTGATTATACTATCCTCCTTGTTTTTTGTATATGTGTATAATTTTGCATAATATAAACAAATTTTAAAAATACCACATATTATAACTTAAGGATTGTCTAAAAAGCTGCACCCAGAAGACAAATTCATAATATTAAATTCTATTAACAAAACAACCTAAGAAAATCAGAAAGAAGAAAATGTTAAAGATGAAAGTAGAAACGAGTAATTTTAAATATACATATATACAAAATTAAACATGGATAAGAGTTAATATTTTTTAAAAATATATTAAAGTAAATGTTCAACCAATCCAATCAAGAAAGAAAATTCAAGTACCCCAGATTCAAATATATGACAACAATAATGAGAAAGAAGATTTCATATACAAAAGAGAAAGGAAACTAAAAATGTACTAATAAGAAACTGTAATAATCGAGAAGAAAATCTACATAAATATTTAAATTATCTCAAGATAGACGAGTACCTTCTAAGCATTAAAGCAATGGCGGGAATTGGAAAATAAAAAAGTTTGATGGATCTATTTAACAATAACATTGACACTTGCATGTGAAAATAATCAAAAACAAAACTAAAATTCAGATGACAAACATGAATGAGTAAAATAGAACAGTGATAATAAGGATCGGGAGGAAAAGGATTCAAGAAACCCTTAATATAGATAAAAATAGAGGCAATCTTTATTATTATTTGAAGGTGGGAGGATAATGGTGCCAGAACTAAGAGACAGAACACAGGCTATAATAAAACCTAAGAGGGAAGACTCGTTGATTTCAAGATTCATGTAAACATAAGGCTGAAGCTCAGGGAAGAATTCTGGAGACAGAGAGATAATATGGGGAGCATTGGCACAGGGGTGATTGCTGGAATGACAGAAGTCGATGATATCATTGCAGAAGAGGTGACAGAATAAGAAGAGTAGAGGGTGGGCACTTAAAATTGGAGAAAACCATCTTTAAAGGTCAGAGCTAAAGAACTGAAGCCATGAAGCAGGCCAAGAACGAGGGCTGAAAAAAGAAAGGAGAAAGGAGAAAGAGTATCATAGAAGTTGAGGGAGCTGAGGAGTGACTGGAAGGTCAGGAAGCTGACTGGAAAGAGACTGGCATCTGAGCGTCCCAGTTGTTGAAACACTGCTTAGTGTCAAACTCAACACATCCTGAAATTAGCTGCCCCACATAATTTACCTCAGTCCTTGTCTAGGGCCAGAGGTGAATGATGGCCTGGCCCTGGCCAATGGAATCAGATTTTTGGGACAACTGGAAATGCTGCCATTCTGGATAACCAAAAGTTTACTGTGGAATCCAGTGAATTCATACTGCCCTGGTAAACGTTTTTGGGCTTACTATCCATCTTCTGACCTGGCCTGTGGGCTGCTTAAGCAGGAAGGAAGTATGGGTCTCATCTATGAAATACTGACACAGTTTTTGTTCTCGTTAGGTGCCTTCAGGTCAGTTCCCACTCATAGCAACCCTATGTACAAGAGAACAAAACGCTGTCTGGTCCTGCACCATCCTCAGAATCATCGCTATGTTTGAGCCCATTGTTGCAGCCATTGTGTCAATCCACCTCATCCAGGGTCTTCCTCTTTTTCACTGACCCTTTACCTTACCAAGCATGATCTCCTTCTCCAGGGACTGATCCCTCCTGATAACATGTCCTAAGTACATGAGAGGATGTCTTGTCATCCTTGCTTCCAAGGAGCACTTTGGCTGTACTTCTTCCAAGACAGACTTGTTTGTTCTTCTGGCAGCCCATGGTATATTCAATATGCTTCCCCAACATAATTCAAATGCACCAATTCTTCTTCGGTCTTCCTTATTCATTGTCCAGCATTCACATCCATATAAGGCGACTGAAAATACCATAGCTTGGGTCAGGCTCACGTCAGTCCTCAGAGTGACATCTTTGCTTTTCAACACTTTGAAGAGGTCTCTTGCAGCAGATTTGCCCAATGCAATACGTCGTTTGATTTCTTGACTGCTGCTTCCATAGGCATTTACTGTGGATCCAAGTAAAATGAAATCCTTGACAACTTCAATCTCTTCCCCGTTTATCATGATGTTGCTGATTGGTCCAGTTATGAGGATTTTTGTTTTCTTTATGTTGAGGTGTAATACATACGGATCTTCATCAGTAAGTGCTTCAAGTCCTCTTTGCAAGGAAGGTTGTGTCACCTGCGTATCAGAGGTTGTTAATGAGTCTTCCTCCAATCCTGATGCCTTGCTCTTCTTCATATAGTCCAGATTCTCAGATTATTTGCTCAGCATACAGACTGAATAAGGATGGTGAAAGGAAATAAGGCTGATGCACACCCTTCCTGATTTTAAACCACACAGTATCTGTCATGGATTGAATTATGTCCCCCATAAAAATGTCTGTATCAATTTGGCTGGGCCATGATTCCCAGTATTGTGTGATTATCCTCCATTTTGTGATTGTAATTTTATGTTAAAGAGGATTAGGATGGGATTGTAACACCCTTACTAAAGTCACATCCCTGATCCAATGTAAAGGCAGTTCCCCTGGGATATGGCCTGCACCACCTTTTATCTTGCAAGAGATAAAAGGAAAGAGAAGGAAGCAGAGTGGGGACCTCATACCACCAAGAAAGCAGCGCCAGGAGCAGAGAGCATTCTTTGGACCTGAGGTTCCTATGCTGAGATGCTCCCAGACCAAGGGAAGACTGATGTCAAGGACCTTCCTCCAGAGCCTACAGAGAGAGAAAGCCTTTCCCTGGAGCTGGCACCCTGAATTCGGACTTCTAGCCTACTGGACTGTGAGAGAATAAACTTCTCTTTGTCAAAGTCATCCACTTGTGGTATTTCTGTTATAACAGCACTAGATGACTAAGACAGTATCCCCTTGTTCTGTTCTAACAACCGCCTCTTGGTCTATGTACAGGTTCCTCATGAATACAATGAAGTGTTCTGGAATTCCCATTCTTCCCAATGTTATCCATAATTTGTTAGGATCCACACAGCTGAACGTCTTTGCATAGCCAATAAAACACAGGTAAACATCTTTCTGGTATTCTCTGCTTTCAGCCAAGATCCACCTGACAGCAGCAATGATATCTCTCATTCCAAGTCCTATTCTGATTGTAGTTTGAATTTCTGGCGGTTCCCTGTCGATGTACTGTTGCAACTGTTTTTGAATGATCTTCAGCAAAATTTTAATCACATGAGAAGTTAATGATATTGTTTGATGATTTCTGCATTCTGTTGGATTACCTTTCTTTGGAATTGGCACAAATATGGATCTCTTCCAGTCTGTTGGCCAGGTAGCTGTCATCTAAATTTCTTGCCATAGACAAGTGAGCACCTCCAGCCCTGCAACCATTTGTTGAAACATTTCAATTGGAATTCCATCAGTTCCTGGAGGTTTATTTTTCGCCAATGTTTTCAGTGTAGCTTGGACTTCTTCCTTCAGTACCATCGGTTCTTGATCATATGCTGTCTCCTGAAATGGTTGAACATCGACCAATTCTTTTTTGTACACTGACCATGTATTCCTTTCATATTCTTTTGATGCTTCCAGTTTCAGTCAATATTTTCTCCATAGAATCCTTCCAAATTGCAGCTTAAGGCTTGATTTTTTTCTTCAGTTCTTTCAGCTTGAGAAATGCCTAGCTTGTTCTTCCCTTTTGGTTTTCTAACCCAGGTCTTTGCACATTTCATTATAATACTTCACTCTGTCTACTCGAGCCGCCCTTTGAAATCTTCCATTTAGCTTTTACTTTATCATTTCGTCCATTCACTTCAGCTACTCTACATTCAAGAGCAACTTTGAGAGTCTCTTCTGACATCCATTTTGTCATTTCTTTCTTTTCTTTTTAATGACCTTTTGCTTTCTTCATGTCTGAGGTCTTGATGTCATCCCACAACTCATCTGGTCTTCAGTCATTACTGTTCAATGCAGGAAATCTACTTGAGATGGTCTCTAAATTCAGGTGGGATATACTCAAGGTCATACTTTGGTTCTTGTGGATTTGTTTTAATTTTCTTCAGCTTCAACTTGAACTTGTATATGAGCAGTTGATGGTCTGTACTGCAGTCAGCCCCTGGCCTTGTTCTGACTGATGATATTGAGCTTTTCCATTGTCTCTTTCCATAGATGTAGTTGATTTGATTCCTGTGTTTTCCATCTGCTGAGATGAGGTCCACATGTATAGTCGCTATTTATGTTGTTGAAAAAAGGAATTTACAAGGAACAGGTCCTTGTTGGTGGCCCCGAGGTTTCCCTTAGCATTTCTTGGCTTATAGATGGTTCCTTACATGGTCTCCTCCCCCTGTGTGTATCTCTCTCTTGTCTGTTTTCCCTTTTTACAGGCAGTTCCCGGGTTATGAACACCCGACTTACATACAACCCATACTTATGAACCAATCCCTGTAAAGCCTATTATATTAAAAATTTGAGGTACATATGATGGTTCATAATAGCAAACAGGCACTGCTTTGCAAAAAGCATCAAAATATTATTATAATTATTACTGTATTATGTTAAGGATGTTTTAGTGTATCTGGAAGTGTTTCTTTAATGTTTTTTTATGCATAGAAAGGTATACTATATACTAAGACAAACATTTGACTAACTGTTCCGATTTATGTACAAATTCAACTTAAACACAGACTTAGGAACGGAACTAGTTCGTAATCCAGGCACTGCCTGTATAAGATAACACTCAGAGGGACTAGGTTTAGGGCCCACCACACTCTGGTATGACCTTGGTAACATAACAAAAGAAAACCCCTTATTTCTAAACAGGGCCATATTCATAAGTATGCTGTTGTTGTGTGCCATCGAGTCAATTCCAACTTCTAAGGGCAGAGTAGAACTGCCCCGTAGAGTTTCCTTGGCTGTAAACTTTAGGGGAGCAGATCATCAGGTCTTCTCTACTGAGGAGCCGCCGGTGGGTTCCACCTGCTGACCTCTCAGTTAGCAGCCAAATGCTAAACCATTCTGCCACCAGGGCTCCTTTGCATAAGTACAGATGTTAAGATTTCAACATATGTTTTGGAGAGACACAATTCAATCCGTAATAGTCAATAATGAAGATTTAGTAGTGGACACACTTTAAAAACATTTTCCTCATCAGAGTGGCTGCTGTTACTGTGCTATCTTTACAGCATAATAATAACAATAATAAACCAAAAAAAAAAAAAAAAAAAAAAAACCTAGCCAGTTGTCGTTGAGTCAATTCCAACTCATAGCAGCCCTACAGGGCAGAGTAGAACTATCCTATAGGGTTTCCAAGGAGCAACTGGTGGATTCAAACTGCTAACCTTTCAGTTTGCAGCCCAGCTCTTAACCACTTTGCCACCAGGGCTCCAATAATAATAATAACTAACATACTTTGAGTTTTAGCTATATCCTAGGCACTATCCTCACCAGTACAATAAGGAGCCAGAATCAAACCAGTTGGTCCGGCTTCAGAGCCAACACGCTCAGCCTGACGCTCTGCTGCCTCCCAACCATGCCTACATTGAAGAGGATGAGAACCTGTCCTCACATAAAACAGCTGAAACCTGGCGTCTGCCACATGCAACCTGCAAAGCCTTGGGTAATCTCCTCAAAATTGTTTACCATCTGCAAATTTAGACAATACTGACCAACAGTGAAGGTAAGAAGTGGCTGAGATTATGTATGGAAAGCACTTAATCCAGGACCTGAGAGAGAGTAAGCCCTCCACCAACAGTAGCTACAATATGACCATGGGAAAGCATAATCAGCACTACCACAATCGCCACCACCATCATCACCATCATCATCGTGATTATCATCCTCTTCATCACCATCATGATGTTTTTTTCTTTAGTATTGCTGCTGCGACAAATTACCACAAACTCAGTGGCTTAAAAAAACACAAATGTATATTATTATACAGTTCTGGAGGTCAGGAATCTCACTCAAGCCTCACTGGGCGAAAATCTAGGTGTCAACGGGTTTGAGGTTTTGTTTTTGTTTTCTGGAGGTTCTAGAGGAGAATCCATTTTCTCGCCTTTTCTAGCATCTAGAGGCCGGCCACATTCCTGGCCGCGTGGCCCTTCCCATCTCTAAAGCCAGAAATGGTGGGTTGAGTCCTTCTCCTATCAAATCACTATGACCTCCTCTTCTGCCTCCCTCTTCCACATTTAAGTGCCCTTGTGGGTACACTGGAGCGCTGGTGTTTAAGAGTCATGGCTGCTAACCAAAAGGTCGGCAGTTTGAATCCACCAGTCACAACGTGGAAACTCTATGAGGCAGTTCTATTCTGTCCTATAGGGTCACTATGGTTGGAATCGACTGGATGACAGTGAGTTTGATTTTGGTTGGTAGCTACACCAGGTCCATCCCGATAAGTCAGGATAATTTCTCTATATCAAGGTCAGTGATTCACAACCTTAATTCCATCTGCTACCTTAATACCCCTTTACCATATAATGTAACATAACCACAGGTTCTGGAGATTAGGACACGAGCATCTTTTGGGGGAGGGAGTGAGCACTCTGCCTACTACAGGAACACTTTTTAGAAAGGTATGTTTTAGCTTCTTGAGAGCCTATTCAAAGCCATACTGAGCTAACTGACCACCTGCTACCACCACCTGTAAAGCATATAAAGGATGAGGCTCTCTAACATCCCATCATAATAGTGTGCAACCACCCTTAAGATTTTTTTTTTTAATAAATTTGCCATGGAAGGTGACAATCATCACATAAACTGGCACAGGTGAAGAGATGAACTGTTTATAAAGAAGTATGAATTTTCCATGGCTGTATTTCAGATTAATAGGTTAGAAAGGGAAAATGCCCAAATAGGAATATTTTATTCTGTGAAACTTGCAAATCAAAGTATACCTACAAATGGAATGATTATCTGTTCAATTAAGTTACATCAACACATATAAATGTATTCTTATGTTATCTTCACAAAAACACACTTTATGTCTAACCTTCGTCCGCAATACAAGTTCATTAATATCCCTTTCTTAATCAAAAGTCACCCAGGGATTTCCATTATATACCAAAAAGAGCTAAAAACTCTTAATTTATCATCAGTGCCCTCAATAGTCTCACCCTTATAGGCGGTCCCTCATCTTCGGGCACATTTTGTAATCACTATGTCACAGACGGAGCCCTGGTGGCGCAGTGGTGAAGAGCTCAGCTGTTAACTAAAAGGTCAGCAGTTTGAATCCACCAGCCATTCCCTGGAAACCCTATGCGGCAGTTTTACTCTGTCCTGTAGGGTCACTATAAGTTGGAATGGACTTGAAGGCAACAGTGTCTCAGATAAAAATCGTTTTTGGCCACGCCATTTCCGCCTACGATGCCCGCCTCCATCCCCAACTAATCATCTTAATTATCTAAATCCTTCTTATTCCTCAAGACCCAATATAAATATAATTCCACCTGTGATCCTTTTCCTGATAAACCTATTCCCAGTGCTATCTTGATCCTTTACTCTAAAATTCAATAATAAGGATCGCTGGTATCTTCCTTTGCCATTTTTCATGGACAAATGTCTTTGGACAAGGTCTTTTATTTCCTTGGTGCACACATATATGTGCACACATATTCAAAATTTTTGAAATGACTGGCTGACTGATGTGTTTAAGTTTGGAATGTGGACTATCCCACAACAGTGTTTCTGCAAAATTTTCTAAACCAATTCTGATGTTTAAAGGTTTTCCCAAGGCATACTCTGAAAGCGTATTTCTAAAAAGTATTATGCAATTTCATAGGCTCAAATGAACATTTAAAATGGGATAAATTACAATAAAATAGTGCAGTACTTTCCTGCCACCAGATCACAGGGATACTATTATACTAATAAATAGAAATGGATATGATAAACTGTTTTCAATTATGTACTGTTTGGAACTATATTAAGTATTCTAATAAGGGGAGAAAATGGCAATATAAAAGTGCTTATGGAGAAATGCAACAAAACATTTAATGAAAGGTTCAGAGGGGAGAAATGTTTTCTGTTCTCTTCTTTTTCTTAGAAACAAAGCTTCTGAATACAAGAGACCAATTCAAATGCTACATGGGGTGACAGAAGAAGAACCGAATAAAGACAGTCAATCACTGACAAGTGGTTGGGCAAATCATTTAACATCTCCATGCCTCAGTTTCCACATCTATAAAACAGAGAGTATTAAACTACATGATTTCTAAGACAGACCCACCCTCGGAAATTCTAGGACAGTTTTATTATCTAAGTAAACGCCATAGTTCATTTAGTCTCATAATCCATTTCAAGTAATCTTCATCTTTTTAATGAAACAACATGTTAATATACATAAAGTGTTATTCAGAGCTAAAACATAATCTTTACTTAAAACCAAATCATAATAAATTTTTACTTTTTACCTAAAGAAACAAAACGTAACATTCATTCTTAAAAGTGCAACACAACCTTAAGATTAAAATACATTAAACATTGAAATTCCCCGTTTTAATTTCAACGTCATCAATGTATGCTGCTGGATAGACTCATGTTTTCATAAAACAACACCCCTCCACGTAGTCTTCCCCATGGGATCTGTCTACTTGTGACACAGTCACTGAATTAAAACACTAGAATACGAGCATGAGCATATTAGCTGCTTTTCCTATTTATTCAAAACATTTATCAACCACGTAGTATACACACTCTAAAAAAAACAAAAAAAATCCTTTTTTTGTACCACAAGGTGGCATCTTCTTATTTTGGTATAAACCTCTGAATATTTACATAATTTGAATAATTCCATACACCTGAAGTATTTTTTTTTTAATTTAAGACAAACATTTAACAGCTGTGCAAATATATGGCCATTCTGTTAGCTAATGCAAGGAGTACTTGCGGTTATTTATGTTCCTGGAATATTCAGAATATTGAATTTTTAATGGAATGATGAGCTGTTCACACTGAAAAGTCAATGAACATTGTCCTCTAAATGTTAAACTCATAGAGATCAGGAATGCAAAACATACATTGTGAAATACATGTATTTAAATGAAAGCTTCCTTAGAAGTAGCCACAAAATGTGGAACAGACCAACTATACATCCACTGACTAACAATTCCATTTTTCGTGCCCCAATAAAATAAGTAATGCAGATTTATGCAATGCCCATACTGCACCTGACACTATACTAGGCACTGTTGCATATCTTACCATGTTTCAAGAAAAAAACTCACCAAAGTTGGGTTTCATTCCAAACTCAAATACAGTAGTCTAGTGCTTTTTACACTTCAATGGCTATATAAATCATCTGAGGAGCTTGATAAAAATGCAAAACTCCAAACTCCATCTCCGAGAGACTTCAGATCTAAGAATAGTGTAATATGCAATAAAAACCTACAAATATTAATAGGGAATTCTACCACATTATAAACAAACTCTAAGATTACTCTGACAAATTAATCTCAAAAAGAGAGAATATTAATCTAAAATAAATTGGTGAATGTCTGAAACATACTGGTAAAATACTATGCCTGCTTTAAAAAAAAAAACATTGCCGTTGAGTTGATTCCGACTCATAGTGACCCTATCGGACAGGGTAGAACTGCCCCCATAGGGCTTCCAAGGAGCAGCTGGTGGATTTGAACTGCCAACCTTTTGGTTAGTAGCCAAGCACTTAACCACTGCACCACCAGGGCTCCTACTTCTGATAATTGTGAAAATCATGACCCTTAACATGGCTCACTTGAAATTTCATACTATTCCTCCCTGTCCCAAAGCTAGGGATGAAAAATTGATGAAGACAGTAATGAACACTGTTAAGGCCGGAAAGAAGGAGAATCTAGGGTGAAATTTATCTCAGTCACTACACTTTTTATAGATAGGTGGTCCAATAATCTACCATTGTAGAAAGAATAAATGGAAGACATTTCCTATGGAGGTACAAAAAAATACAATGACAATTACAATGGGGCCTCAAAGGGCACTGCACCTGGGAGTGAAACCGTGAACTTTCTGCCCCAGTTCAGTCACTGGCGATAACATTTGGTCATCGGCAGTCTCTTGTCTGTGGACATATTCTGCCTTAGTACATAAATGCCCCTGCAGTTAAAACATTATAGTCTGATATTGCTTGATCAAGTGTGATCACTGATTAAAGATGCAAACTGTTTATGAAGAAAAATTCTCAAGTTGATAAAACGCTGTGGCTAATCAGATCATAGAGCCACGCTGGATACAGCTTCCAAAATCACAACTGTCATCTCCTAAAAAAATGCTCACTTGCCTGCCACTGTACACACACATGCACACACACACATTCACACACACGTAACTCTGTTTTCCACAGAAACCCAAACAGTGCTGCAGAACCAGTTATCTTTACTGGGTTCACATGAAGTGATATGTCTAAGTTACTCTGTCTAGCCTTGTCACTCTTTTGCATGCCATCTTTCCCATGTTTACGAGGAGATAGAAAAGTAGCACTCTAAACAAACTTTTAAACTGAAAAACAGTCCCTACCTCACACCATACGTTGTCAATTATAAGCTCAGGGTTTAGAAAAGAAAAGAAATTATGAATGGCATTAGAAGACACACAATCCTGGGGTAGAAAAAGCTGGACTACATGACACCAAAAGCAGGAAATAACAGAAAAGATGGATGGATTTAGTTACTCAAAAATAAAAACAAAAACTTGAGTATACCGAAAAACTATAAGCAAAATTGAAAGGCAGGCAATAAAGAAAGGGAAATATTGGCAAAATACAAAATAAACAAAGTGTTTTGTATATATTGCATATGATTTTTATAATAGGGAAAAAACAGTATCTTAATGGAAAATAGGCAAAGTAGGCAATTCACAAGAAAAAAATTTACATATATCAATAAATTTGTGAAACTCAACATCACCAGAAGGCAAATAAATGCAAATTAAAACAACAACGAAAGGTCTTTTTTCATCTTTCAGATTAGAATTTTTTTTTTTTTTTAATTATAACAGCTAATACAGAAGTGGAGGGAAGGTAAACAGGTCTCAAAAATATTGCCACTTTGAATGTAAACTGATACAGCATTTCTGGAAGGCAATTTAGAAATGCATGCAAAAAGTTCCAAGATGTGCATATCATTAATAGCAAACATACGCATAATAATATATTCAAAAGATAAGTGTGAAAAGATAAATGTCCATCTGAATTTAAAACCTAAAATCCAACAATTCCTTCAATTGGTTATACTGCAGCTATTACAGATTAAGTTGCAGAAGAAATAATTTTAATAAAGTGAGAAAATATTTACATTCTTAAGTTAGTAGAGTTATGAAACAGAATAAACACTGTATTCTCCGTTTTGGAAGAAGAAAACATATAAAGATAACAGGAAGACTTTAAGAGTATGTATTGATACGACAAAGAGATCATTCGCAGAAGGTTGATTATAAGTATTGTTTAGTATCCATTATTTATATTTTCTAAAATTTTCTTAATGAGCATTTACTAGTTTAGGCATAAGAAAAAAAGATGAGCAGGCCAGCCTTTAAAAATTAAGCAATATATTAAACAAATACCAAACCAGCTGCCATCGAATTGATTCCAACTTACAGGGACACTATAGGACAGAGTAGAACTGCCCCCATAGACTTTCCAAGGCTGTATTCTTTACAGAAGCAGACTGCCACGTGTTTTTCCCACGGAGCAGCTGGTGGGTTCGAACAGTCAACCTTTCACTTAGCAGACAAGTATTTGCCCCACCACCAGCAACACTGCTAAGCAACCAGACCCCGTTTCTCTGCTTACTATCTAGGGGTCACTAACTGTCACATACGAGGTGGGAAAAATGTAAGAAAAATGTGCATCAGTCCTGTGTAATCTCATCGCTGCCATCTCTATTCTGTGGGATATTATGTGTATGTCTGCGACATACAGGTGAACTTTTAATAATTCATACTGTGTAACCACTGCTGATAACATAAACTGCAGTCCTCAAGGCATTTCACTTAAAAAATAAGAACATTTTCCATTTTGTTGCCTTTTCATATTAATATCTGCTAGTCTATCATGCTAATTAATAAATGTAGCAGGCAGTGTAAGTCTTGGGATTTTTTTTTCTAATTTTGTTTAATTTATCAAATGGAAAATAATCTAGCAAAGAGTCATTAATTTAATTTCTTCTGAGAGGGAATCATTACTAGATATGTTAAATTTTCAACAATGTAGCTTCAAAACAGCTGTAGCCATGGAAAATTTTTATAGTTTAATTGAACATCTGTGCATTTGAATTGATTAATTTGAAGAAAATACAGAGGAAAAAAAAGAAAGAACCGTAGGTAATATGAATTTAAGAAACCCCTTTTTTGTTTTCTCTGCTTCTTAGTTAATGATTTTTTCAGTATAAACAAAACATGAGATTATCAAACATTAAATAATCCCCATGGCTATAAATACCTCCTTGGGTTAGCAGAATAGACAGGTATTTTATGATAGCACTTCTTTTGACCAAAAACATGTACAAGATCACATGGGAGAACATATACAGTATTTATTTACTAGGGTCCCATTCTATATGAAAATTGTTGAAGCAAATCAGTTGGGACAACATTGCAAATAGTGTAAAAATACTCCAAAACCCCAGCCACCACTGTTGCCCCCGCTGGGAACGAAAGGATACACAGAGCTAAAGCTACATCAGTAATCTTTTCAATACCCAAAAGCCCACCCTTCCCAGTATTTCACGCCTACTACAGTCATAATGGAGCCCTGGTGGCACAGTGGATAAGAACTCAGCTGCTAACCAAAAGGTTGGCAGTTCAAATCCACCAAGCTGCTCCTTGGAAACCCTATGGGGCAGTTCTACTCTGTCCTATAGGGTCACTATAAGTTGGAATCGACTTGATGGCAACGGGACAGTCATAACTGGAGTTCCTGGATGGTGTAAATGGTTAACATGGTTGGCTGCTAATCAAAATGTTGCTGGTTCGAGTCCACCCAGAGGTGCCTCAGAAGAAAGACCTGGAGATCTACTTCAGAAAAATCAGCCATTGAAAACCCTCTGGAGCACAGTTCTACTCTGACACCCATGGGGTCGACATGTCTGAGTCGACTGAAGGACAACTGGTTTTCATAGTCAGAGCTACCCGGGGTGGCCTTGGTTGCAATCTCCTCTATTTCTATGGATGTCTTAGCTTTTCATTTTTACCTCCTAAGCCACATTCTTCTTTGTAAATACCCGATCTCTCCATCACAACCCTTTTTCACTGATGTTATTCCTTTTCACTTTTAATATATAGTTTTCTGATCAACCCTCTTTTTTGTTTGATACCTCACCTATTTAACTATCAAAAGTTAATCATTCATCCCAGTCATGGCCATAGTCCTGGACTTCTCTTTCCCTTTTTCTGCCAGAACGTGGAGAGGATGTGGCCCCAGAACCGTCTATAAGCTATAAAAAGAACCATGAAAAACCTATTGAGGTGCAACAGTTAAACAGCCACATGATTTTCTTAGACAACAAGTCATATGAAAAACTGGGGCGAGTTTGCTCTCGGTTATCATAGCTGTTAACTGTTAAATATATTCTATATTTTTTTTATGGTACTTTAGATGAAGGTTTACAGAACAAACTAGCTTCTCATTAAACAACTAGTACACATATTTTGTGATGTTGTTTGCCAACCCTGCAACATGTCCACACTCTCCCCTTCTCAACCTTGGGTTCCCAGTCATCAGCTTCCCTGTCCCTCCAGCCTTCTTGCCCTTGCCCCTGGGCTGGTGTACCCATTTAGTCTCATTTTGTTTTATGGGCCTGTCTAATCTTTGGCTGAAGGGAGAACCTCAGGAGTGACTTCGTTACTGAGCTAAAACAAACACACTCTATTTTAAGTGAGATCTCGAGATCTTTTTTATCAAGGATATTGAAAACTGAGGGAAAGGATCGATGAAGAAAATACATACAGACAGGTGAGAGAAAATATTGTCAAGAGATAAACAGAGAAAATGTCTCTTTTAGTTTTAATGTGATCATTTTTAATAAATGCACATATCCCGGAACAAAAATAATCATCATAGTACAATTGCTTAATGTATTTACAATAATTCAGAAATTAGTCAAATTTAACCTTTAGGTAAGAACATGTTCTTTGTTCTTTCTGTGACAAAATAATTTGCAGAGGGACATATGCTCAAATGATGTATTCCACTGGGCAAATCTGCTGCAAAAGACCTCTTTAAAGTGATGAAAAGCATAGATGTCACTTTGAGGACTAAGTGTGCCCGAGCCAAGCCCCAGTATTTTCAGTCACCTCATATGCATGCGAAAGCTGGACAATGAATAAGGAAGACTGAAGAAGAATTGATGCCTTTGAATTATGGTGTTGGCGAAGAATACTGAACATACCACGGACTGCCAGGAGAATGGACAAATCTGTCTTGTAAAAGTACAGCCAGAATGCTTCGTCTCACATACTTTGAACATGTTATCAGGCGTGATCAGTCCCTGGAGAAGGACATCACACTTGGTAAGGTAGAGGGTCAGTGAAAAAGAGGAAGACCCTCAACGAGATGGATTGACACAGTGGCTACAACAATGAGCTCAAGCACAACAATGATTGTGAGGACGGTGCAGGACCGGGCAGTGTTTCGTTCTGTTGTGCATGGGGTCACTATGAGTCAGAACCAACAGCAACTAACAACAACAACAGATGCCCAATTGAGAATTGGATGCATTTCCCAAGCACGTTTAAAACCACACGATCAGCCATGCTGAGCAGCACAGGGTTTGACCTCGAGCGGTCACTCATTTAAAGCCTGAAAGTGCTCTGAAAGCCAGCCATTTAGACATGCAGGTGCTAACTACAGATTAGCCTCACATATCCATTAAAGAAGGTGATAAAGGACAGATACGTTTTTATGTACTGATTCTCTAGTTATGTGAATATAATACAGGAGTATTTACTTTGCAATTGTTTATCACTTCCTAACCTACACACAAGTTACTTCCTTTTATCAAGCTGCCATCCAAGTCACCGTTATACCTATGCAAAGACCCCTCCCCCAAGCCTGGACAACAATTCACATTCCCAGCATGTTTATAATTTAAATGTCTTACCAATTCTTATTACAAATTTGTAAGACATTCAAATTAGCAAGGCATCAAATTGGTAGTGTTGTACAATATACGTAGGTAGATACTTAATATATTTTTTAAAAGTAATTATAACCTACGATGAGAGGAAAAGTACTATTCACCAGAATTTCTTTCAGGGTGAGCACAGTCTTTGTTGAAAATGAGAATTTGATAAAAGCTAGGGAAGAACTAGAGACACAGATGGCACTGAACGTGGTGGAAGTTTTTTTAATGATGCCCGCCTCATGCCTTGGGTGGACGTGGTGGGTCTCGGAGTGCAGAAGAGGAAATGGCAAAAGTCCCTACAGGTGGCCTTGCCTTTTTCCCGCCACAACACACACATCGAACTTATAAAATGCTTGAAGCTGGTGGATTTTTGTTGTTGCTGTTACCACTGAAATACTGGGCTTTGGGCCCCACCTGTCCTGTCTGCATGCGTCAGGAGCATAAAGATTCAGAGAAATCCAGACAATAGCCATGACCAGCTGCCATCAAGTTGATTCCAATCCATGGTGGCTCCAAGTGTGTCAGAGTAGAACTGTGCCCCGTAGGGTTTATAATGGCCTATTTTTCAGAAGTAGATCATTAGGCTTTAGGAGCTCATCAGAGGTAGGGGAAGGTTATCAACTATCCCACAAGGTGCAATTGGGAATTCAGATAAAGTTTAACCTGATCCCAAGAGTCAGTAGGGCTTACATCACTAGTGACACAGCTATAGAACAAATGCTAAATGCCAGAGTTGAAGAGCACTTGGCAGAGATATCGTATAAGGGATTTAACTTTCAGAAAAACAGCATTTAAGACCCTTCCCAAAACAAAAAGTCTATGTTTCTAAGATTATGTCTGTAGGTGAGAGAAATGATTAGCCAGTTACCAAATTAGCCTTCTAATTGTTCTTCAGTTCTATAAACTAATTGCTAAGCAAATCCAGATGCTTACATCACGGTTGATAGTATGTAAATGTACTCCATTCATTTGTCTTCTGGTTCTAGAACAGAATTTTATAAAATACAAACTGTTCCACATAGGTATGACTACTAGGATTTTAGCTATAATACATGGTACAATAATACAATTGTAAAATATAATCCAACACAGGAGAAAATCTAGGTTGACGATGACTTTTTAGATACAATACCAAAGGCACTATCCATAAAAGAAAAAAATTGATAAGTTGGACTCCATTTGAATTAAAAATTTATGTTCTGTGAAAGACATTGTAAATAGAATGAAGGGACAAGCCACAGACCTGAAGAAAACGTTTGTGAAACATTTCTCTGATAAAGGACTTGCTTCCAAAATATATAAAGAACTAAAATTCAACAATAAGAAAGCAAAAAAAAAAAAAAAATCAATTACAAATTAAGCAAAAGATATGAACAGACATTTCACCGAAGAATATATATGGATGGTAAATAAGCATATTAAAGATGCTCAACATCATATGTCATCACAGAATTGCAAATTAAAGTAACAATGAGATACCACTAAACACCTATTGTTGCTGGGTCCCGTTGGGTCAATTTTGACTCATCACAACCTCATATGACAGAGTAGAACTGTCCCATAGGCTTTTCTTGGCTGTAATCTTTAGAGAAGCAGATTGCCAGGTCTTTCTCCCTTGTAGCCACTGGGTGGATTTGATCCATCAACCTTTAACAGTAGTAGGCGCTTATCCCTTGTACCACCAGGGCTCTGTACACACCTATTAGGATGGCTAAAATCCAAAATACTGACAAGTCCAAATTCTGAGGAAGATGTAGAGCAACAGGAACACACATTCTTTGTGGATGGGAATGTAAAATAGTACGGCCATTTTGGAAAACCATCTGGCAGTTTCTCACAAAGCTAAGCATAATCTTACCATACAAGCAGACAATCACGACCCTAGGTATTTACCCAAATGATTTGAAAACATACATCCACATAAAAACCTGCACACGAATACTGACAGCAGATTTATTCATAATTGCCAAAAATTGGAAGTAACCAAGATGTCCTTCAATAGGGGAATGGATAAACAAACCACAGTACATCCATAAGACACAGTATTCTTCAGCAATAAAAGGAAATGAGCTATCAAGCTATGAAAATACATGGAGGAACCTTAAATACATATTGCTAAGTGAAAGAAGCCAGTCTGAAAAAGCTACACAATGTAGGATTCCAACTACAGAGGCAGTGTGATTGTTAAGATTGTGTGTCAACTTGGCTGGGCCATGATTCTCAGTGCTTTGGCAGTTGTATCCTGTTCTGATCACTTCCCTGTTGAAATTTGATATGTGACCACCTCCATGATGGAGTCTGCTGAGTGGTACAGGTTGGGGCGGGGCCTGTAGTGGCTCATCACTCCCTCAGCCTTCATCTCTCCGCCCTCTGCCACCTACTTCCTTCCTGCTCGCCTTCCCAAGGCTTTTGGCTTGTTCTGGATCCTGCAGCTGCCTCTTGTTCGTCTGACCTCTGGTTCTCGGGATGTGAGCTAGCAGCTTACCTGCCGATCTTGTGTTTACCAGTCCCTGAAGCTACGTGAATCAGGAGAAGCCTTGTGGCCTTGCCTGCCGATCTTGGGATTTGTCAACCTTCACAGCTTGTGAACAAGGGCCTTGCTCTCTGATCTGTCAGTCTTGGGTTTGCCAGCCCTGCAGCTACGTGAATCAAGAGAAGCCCTATCCTGATCCATGGACTTGGGAAGTTCCAGCCTCTACAATCGCATGAGCTGTTTCCTTGATATAAATCTATCTATCTATATATATATCTATATATATATGTATATTTATACTCTTTACTGTTTCTGCTTCTCTAGAGAGCTCAGCCTAAGACAGAAAGTAAAATATCAGTGGTTTCCAAGCATTCAGAAGTAGAAGGGAGGGGTGAAAAGGTGTACCACAGGACATTTCTAGGGCTGTGAAACAATTCTGTATAATTCTGTAATGGTAGAATATGACATTATGCATTTGTCAAAATGCACAGGACTGCATAACACAAATTATGAAACTTAGTGTAAACTATGGACGTCAGTTAAAAGTAATGTATCATCAATTGTAACAAACGTACCAAAAAATTACAAGATGTTAGTAATAGGGGAAACTGTGTGTTGGGGAAGATGGTGTATATAAGGACTCTGTACTTCCTGCACAATTTTTCTGTAAACCTAAAACTGCTCTTAAAAAAAAAAAAATTTTAAAAAGAAGAAAACATATAATCCCATTAAGCTCTATAACCGAAGCCAAGGGGTCCAGGTTGTCAGGAGAATATTAGCTATGAGACAATCTAATTCACATTTTTAGGTCAAGAAAGGCATAGTGCAGTGGATTCATAGTTTACACAAAGACCACTTTTATTTCACATTTCCCAGTGGATCCATGATTATTTGTTGTTGTTGTTTTATAAAATGCTAATTTTTTTTTAGAAGTTATGCAGAGGACAATGGGACAGAAACAGATCATAGGATAAATTAGAGGTTAGCAACACAATAAAGGAAAAATTAGAAATTATTGGGATAAATTATTCAACAGAAAATATTCAGAAAATTGAGGAGTTAGTGGGAAAGAGTTTGTATTAAATCCTTACTGCTATGAATACTGGGAATATCTGAAATTCTCTTGGCAGTATTTGGTGTAACAAGAATGTCTCATTATTCCTGGACACCATCAAGTCCTACAGTGTCTGATCAACATTACATAACTATTATTATCACACTGAGATGATATTATTTTAGTGAAAAGCAAAAACACATGACACACTAGTTAGCTTGCACATCCTTTCTGGTATATTAATTTAGTAGAATGTACAACATTTTGAAATACTGAAAAAAGTTACGGGCTTCTATTACAATCTTAATGTATCAGAACCTCAAGATTTGAAGACATGTCAAAGTTTTTATCACTTTTTTCATTTTTTTAAAGAACAAAAAAAATTCATCTCAAATATGTTTTTTTTAAAAAAGTAAAGGTAATTTTAAAAGAAAAGATATATTAAAGGGAAAAAGTAATTCTAAAAGACCTCCAATTTCATCAATATGGTAGACAAGATAACCTGAAAGTCCTTCTGCTAAAAATGTCTAGAAATGATGGAAAAAATATACCAAACATCCTTTTAATGCATAATTGAGCAAGCAAGAAAGTTAGCTAAAACCTTAGGGCCAGAACTGAAGAAAAACTGAAACCCGGAGCAGAAATCTCAGGCACTGCTCTGGGAAGGGTTGTATGGAGGCATGGGGGAGGTGTTTTATTGGTCATCCAGGGGCTTCATTTTGAACACACACCTACAGATAACAGAACGAGCTCTTTGAGGGCCATGAAATCGGGACCCTCAGAAAACTACATTCTCAGTGGAAGAGGAGAAATCCACCAACTGGCACACGAAGTTGACATAGAAGCTTTTCTCTTTCTGAGCTGGAATGGAAGAGGAAAAAAAAAAACTTCCCTAGAATTTATGAAAAAAAGGTAGGAAGATGACTTTACTCCGATGATTAAGAAATTCCTAAGCCATGGAATTAGCATAAAAATTGTTCTCATAGAAACAAAGACATAAATTTATTAAAAATCAAAGGAAGGAAAAAAACATATATCAAGCAAACAGCTACCAAAAAAGAGCAGGAGGGGCAATATTAATCTCAGATAAAATAGATTTTAAAACAAAATCCACCACAAAAGACAAAGATAGGCACTATATAACAAATAAAGGGATGATCCATCTGAAGATACAAACACAAAAAATATCTATGCACCCAATGACAGGGCTCCAAAATACATCAAACACATTCTAACAGCACTGAAAAGAGAAAATGACAGTTCCACTATAACAGTAGGAGACTTCAACACACCACTCTCAATAAAGGACAGAATATCTAGAAAGAAATTCAACAAAGATACAGAAGATGTAAAGGACACAATCAGCCAACTTGACCTCATAGACATATACAGAACACTCCGCCCAACAGATGCAAAGTACACATTCTTTTCTAATGCACTTGGAATGTTCTCCAGAATAGATCACGTCTTAGCCCACAGAGCTACCCTCAACAAAATCCAAAACACTGAGATAATACAAAGTATCTTCTCTGACCAGAATGTCATCAAAGTAGAAATTAACAACAGGAAGTGCAAGGAAAAAAAATCAACTACCTGCAAACTGAATAATACCCTGCTTAAAAACCCCTGGGTAATAGAAGAAATCTGAGACAGAATCAAAAAGTTCCTAGAATCAAACGAGAATGAAAACACATCATACTAAAAACTTTGGGACTCAGAAAGGCAGTCTTCAGAGGACAACTTATAGCAATAGATGCACACATCAAAAAAGAAGAAAGGGATAAAATCAAAATCTTAGCTACATAACTCAAACAAATAGAAAGCAAAAAGCAAATGAAGCCTATAGGAACCAGAAGAAAGGCAATAATAAAGATCAGAGCAAAAATGAATGAAATAGAGAATAGAAAAACAATAGAATCAGCAAACCAAAAGTTGGTTCTTTGAAAGGATTAACAAAATTGACAAACCACCGACCAAACTGACAAAAGAAAAACCGGAAAGGATGCAAATAACCCAAATAAGAAATGAAATGGGGGGCATTACAACAGACCCAACTGAAATAAAAAGGATCATAACAGAGTATTATGAAAAATTACACCCCAACAAATTTGAAAATCTAGAGGAAATGGACAAATTTCTAGAAACATGCTGCCTATCCACACTACCACAAAATGATATTGAAAATCTGAGCAGAACCGTAACAAGAGAAGACACTGAAAAGGTAATTAAAAAACACCCCAACAAAAAAAGGCCCTGGCCCAGATGGCTTCACTGGAGAACTCTACTAAACATTCAGAGAAGAGGTTATACCAGTACTACTAAAACTATTTCAGAACATAGAAAAGGAAAGAATACTTCCAAATTCGTTCTATGAAGCAAGCATAAGCCTGATACCAAAACCAGGCAAAGACACCACAAAACAAGAAAATTACAGACCAATATCTCTCATGAGTATAGATGCAAAAATTCTCAACAAAATTCTAGCCAATAGAATTCAGCATCATATAAAAAAAAATAATACACCGCAACCAAGCAGGATTCATACCAAGTATGCAAGGATGGTTCAACATTAGAAAGTAAATCAACATAATCCACCACATAAATAAAAGGAAAGAAAAGAATCACATGATCATCTCAATCAATGGAGAAAAGGCATTTGACAAAGTCCAACACCCATTCCTGATAAAAACTCTCCATAAAATAGGTATAGAAGGTAAATTTCTCAATATAATAAAGGGCATCTACACAAAACCAATGGCCAACATCATTCTTAATAGAAAGAGGCTGAAAACATTCCCCCTGAGAACAGGAACAAGACAAGGATGTCCTTTATCACCACTTCTATTTAACATTGTGCTGGCAGTCCTAGCTACAGCAATAAGGCAAGAAAAAGAAATAAATGGCATCCAAACTGGTAATGAAGTAAAACTGTCCCTATTTGCAGATGACATGATACTATACATACAAAACCCAAAAGACTCCACAAGAAAACTACTGGAACTAATAGAAAGATTCAGCAGAGTAGCTATACAAAATAAACATACAAAAATCAGCTGGATTCCTATATACCAATAAAGAGAATGACAAAAAGGAAATCAGGAAAACAATGCCATTTATAATAGCCCCTAAAAAAATACAATACTTATGAATAAATCCAACCAGGGATGTAAAAGACCTATACAAAGAAAACTAAAAACACTACTGCAAGAAACCAAAAGAGATCTACATAAATGGAAAAACATACCATGCTCATGGATAGGTAGAGTCAACATTGTGAAAATGACAATTCTATCCAAAGCAATTTACAAATACAAAGCAATCCTGATCCAAATGTCAACAACATTCTTTAAAGAGATGGACAAACAAGTCATTAACTTTATATAGAAAGAAAAGAAGCCCTGGATAAGTAAAGCACTATTGAAGAAGGAGAAAGTAGGAGGACTAGATTGTGCACTACCTGACCTCAGAACCTACTATACAGCTATGGTAGTCAAAATAGCCTGGTACTGGTACAACAACAGATACATTGACCAAGGGAACAGAGTTGAGAACCAAGATGTAAATCCATCCACCTACGGTCACCCAATCTTCGACAAGGGCCCAAAGTCCATCAGATGGGGAACAGTCTTTCTGAAAAATGGTGCTGGAAAAACTGGATGCCCATCTGTAAAAAAATGAAACAGGACCCCTACCTCACACCATACACAAAAACTAATTCAAAATGGGTCAAAGACCCTAATATAAAACCAAAAACTATAAAGATCATAGAAGAAAAAATAGTATCAATGCTAGAGGCCCTAATACACAGCATTAACAGGATACAAACTGTAACTAACAACACACAAACTCCAGAAGATAAGCTAGATAACTGGGATCTTCTAAAAATTAAACACTTACGCTCAACAAAAGACTTCACCAAAACAGTAAAAAGAGAACCTACAAACTGGGAGAAAAATTTTGGGTATTACAAATCCAACAAAGGTCTAATCTCTAAAATCTACAGGAAAACCCAACACCTGTACAACAAAAAGACAAATAATCCAATTAAAAAATGGTCAAAGGAAATGAACAGATACTTTGCAGAAGAACACATTTAAGTGGCTAACAGACACATAAGGAAGTGTTCGCGATCACTAGCCAATAGATAAATGCAAATCAAAACCAAAATGAGATACCATCTCACTCCGGCATTACTAGCACAAATCAAAAAAACAGAAAATAACAAATGCTGGAGTGGCTTTGGGGAGATTGGAATTCTTATGCACTGCTGGTGGGAACACAAAATGATACAACTATTTTGGAAAATGATATGGTGCTTCCTTAGAAGGCTAGAAATAGAAATACCATACGATCCAGCAATCCCACTCCTAGGAATATATCCCAGAGAAATAAGAGTTATCACACGAATAGACAGATGCACACCCATGTTCACTGCAGCATTGTTCACAGTAGCAAAAAGATGGAAACAACCTAGATGCCCATCAACAGATGAATGGATAAACACATTATGGTACACACACAACAGAGTACTACTCAACGATAAAGAATAATGATGAATCTGTGAAGCATCTCACGACATGGATGAATCTGGAGGGCATCATGCTGAGTGAAGTAAGTCAATTACAAAAGGACAAATATTGTATGAGACCTCAACTATAAAAATTTATGAAAAGGTTTACACGCAAAAAGAAGCAATCTTTGATGGTTAAGAGGGAGGGAAGGGTGGGGATGGAAAAACACTAAATAGACAATAGATAAGTGGTAACTTTGGTGAAGGGTAAGACAATACACAATACTGGGGAAACCAGCACAACTTGTACAAGGCAAGGTCACGGAAGCTCCACAGACACATCCAAACTCCCTGAGGGACTGAATTGCCAGGCTGAGGGCTATGGGGATCATGGTCTCAGGGAAAATCTAGCTCAATTGGCATAACATAGTTGATAAAGAAAATATTCTACATTCTACTTTGGTGAGTAGCATCTGGGGTCTTAAAAGCCTGTGAGCAGCCATCTAAGATACTCCACTGGTCTCACCACTTTCGGAGCAAGGGAGAATGAAGAAAACTAAAGATACAAGGGAAAGATTAGCCCAAAGGACTAATGGACCACAACTACCACAGCTTCCACCAGAATGAGTCCAGTACAACTAGATGGTGCCTGGCTACCACCACCGACTGCCCTGACAGGGATCACAATAGATGGTCCCAGACAGAGCTAGAAAAAAATGTAGAACAAAATTATAACACAAAAAGAGACCAGACTTATTGGTCTGACAGAGATTGGAGAAGTCCCGAGAATATGGCCCCCAGGCACCCTTTTAGCTCAGTACTAAAGTCACTCCTGAGGTTTACCCTTCAGCCAAAGATTAGACCCATAAAACAAAATGATACGAAAGGGGAACTCCAGCCCAGGGGCACGGACTAGAAAGCAGGAGGGGACAGGAAAGCTGGTAATAGGGAACCCAAGGTCAAGAAAGGAGAGTGCTGACATGTCGTGGGTTGGTAACCATATCACAAAACAATATATGTACTAACTGTTTAATGAGAAGCGAGCTTGTTCTGTAAACCTTCATCTAAAGTACAATAAGAAAAAAAAAAATTATTCTCAGATCAGGATACCACTTAGGATATCACGTAGAAGATAATGCAAAACTACTCTGTAGATACACATTCTTAATCAAGTTTGCAAAGAAATCCCAAGATATCAGAGTTCATAATTTATAAAACACATAAGAAAACAAGAATCAGTAGACACAACCAAGAGTCAGTAGATACAACTGAAAACAGGACTAGCCTTTCAAGGACTGAAGACGACTGAAGGAGCTAATGGGAATGAAATCAACAATTTGGTGGTTCAGTGATGAAGAACTTGGCTGCTAACCAAAAGGTCAGCAGTTCGAATCCACCAGCCGCTCCTTGGAAACCCTGTGGGACAGCTCTTCTCTGTCCAATAGGGTCGCTAGGAGTCGTAATTGACTCAATGGCAAAGGGAATGGAAAAAAAGCTGTCAAAATTAAATTTAAAAAAAAAAATTGTCAGGGCATGATTTCACCATTTAGGGTGAGTCAGTGAAATGTGCCTAAATTATCAATTTTTAAGAAATTTAAATGACAACATAGTTGTTAATGGGTCATTTGAAAAAAAAAGTCACAATATTTTAATTAATCTTTTTTAAGTCAAATAATTTGTTAAAGATTTTCTTATAAATCTTCTTAGAAAAAGATGAAATTCAAAACCATTCATCAAAAGACATAAGAATAGAATCGTGAATCTTGTCATTTATTAATTCAACAAGTATTTATTAAATACTCATTATTCAACAGCATTACTCTATGTGCTGAGAAAAAGAATTAAAATGTTTGAGTGCCAGACATTGTACCATACTGTACTCTAAAGAGTATCCACAAACTAAAATAGAAATAAATATATATAGCTAAAAACCCACTAGCCACTTAAAACAATATTAAATTAACCCCCCGAAAAAGGCAAGGAAAACAAAAGAGCTCAAAACTGATGAGAAAAAAGAGAAAACAAATAGCAGTACTGTAGACTTACACCCAACCACGCGGCTAATTATGCAAAAAATTAAAATGTGGAAACTGTCAGGCTGAGTAAGACACACGCACACACACACACACACACATACACACACACACACACACAGTGAAGCTGCACTTTAAATGAGATGACAGGTTAAAAGTAAGGGATGAAAGAGTTACATGAGACAAAGGGTAAGCATAAGAAAGTGGGTGTAACTATAATGATATCAGGCAAATTGGACTCCAAGTCAATAAATATTGCTTGAAATAAGAAGGGACATTTCATAATGAACGAAGGGTGGAGTCACTGAGGAGACGTAACAGCCATAAATGTGTATGTGCCTAATACCAGATCTTCGAAATACTTGAAACAAATTCTGACAGAAATTAAGACAGACTCAGACAAACAAATTCATGATCTTAGTTAAAAATTCAGAGACACTTCTAGCTCAGTGAATGATGGAACAAATAGACAAAACTCAAGAAGGATACAGAAGACTTTCACAGTTGACCTAATTGACATTAATACAGCAGTATGTCTATCAACATTCTTTTCAAGGGTACGTGGAATATTCACAAAGATATACCATAGTGGACCATAAATAAATCTTGATAAATTTAAAATCATACAGAGTATCTTTTCTGAGGGCAATAGCATTCAAATTAGGAATAAAAATAAGGTATCTAAAAAAATCCTCCAATGCTTGAAAAGTAAATAACACACTTATTTGAACTATGGATCAAAGGAGAAATTAGAAAATATTTAAAAATAAATAACAAAAATCCAGGATATCCATATTTTTGGATATAGCTAAGGTGGTGATTAAAGAGGAATATATAGCTTTGTATGTTTATTTTAGAAAAATAGAAAAAAAGATGTAAAATCAACAACGTAGTTTCTGTCTAAAGAACATGGAAAAAGAAGAGCAAATTAAATCTAAGTAGAAAGAATAAAATGATAAATGTAATAGCAGATGACAATGAAATAGAAAACAAACAATAGAAAGAATTACTAAGGCTAAAAGTAGACTTTTAAAACATAAATAAAATTGATAAACTGCATTAAAATTGGTAAGAAATAAAAGGAACACAAAATGTCAGTATCAGAAATGAAACAGAGGATGTCACTTCAGAGAAGCCTATAGATAATAAAAAGCTATTAAGAAAATATTATATTCAAATTTATGCTCATAAATTCAACAATTTAGAAGAAATGGGAAAATTCATTACAAACCACAATTTACTGAAAGTGACACAGAAGAAATACAAAATCTGATTAGTTCTATATCAATTAAATAGATTAAAATTATTATCAAGACTTTCCACAAAGAAAACTCCAGATCCAAACAGTTCACTGGTGAATTCTAGTAAACATTTAATAGAAAAATTATACCAATCTTATATAAACGCTTTCCAAAAATAAAGGAGGAAGGCTCCAACTCATTTTAAGAGCTAACAAAACTCTGATACCAAAACCTGACAAGAATATTCTCAGAAAAGATAAATGAACAAATGACAATCTAGAGGCCAATATTCCTCATGAATATAGACACAATAAAAGCTAACTGAATCTAGCAAAGTATAAAAAAGATAACACATCATAACCAAGTAGTTATAATAATACATGGTGACTAACACATCCAAGGTTGCTTCCATATTTGAAAATCAATCGTAAAATACATCATATTAACAGAATAAAAAAGAAAAACCATATGATATTTCCAATAGATGTTGGGGGAGAACGTAAGGGTGACAAAATGTAACTCCCATTCATGATGAAAAATATCAAAACCCAGGAAGAGATGGTAACTTCCTCAATCTGATAAAGGACATCTGCTAAAAATCACAATATTATACTTAGTAGTTCATACTGAACACTGTCCCTCCAAGAATGGGAACAATATTAATATTACATTTATTAATTAATAAATTAATAAAAAATGCATGATATGTTAAATTATCATTCAATATATAGACTTTAGGTATATAAATGACAACACAATTGTTAATAGTCACTGGATTAATTATAAATATTTTAATTGTATAAGGTCAAAACATGTTATAAGATATTTTTTATAAATTACTATTAAAAATTAAAAATAGATAATATTCAAAAATATTCATAAGCAAGACATGAAAATATCCTCATGTATCCTCATTTATTTATTCAGTTCACACTTGTTGAATATCTCCTATATGGCACTATTATTCTAAGTGATAAGGAAAATAGCTAAAATCTATTGAGTGCTATACCTGTTGTAAGTGTTTTATATGTATACCAAAAACCCATGGCCTTTGAGTTGATTCTGACTCATAGTGACCTTATAGGACAGAGTAGAACTGCCCCATGGGTTTTCAAGACTATAATCTTTACAGGAGCAGAATGCCACATCATTCTCCTGCGGAGCAGGTGGTGGGTTCGAGCCGCCAACCTTTCAGTTAGCAGCCAAGTGCTTAATCACTGTTCCAACAGGGCTCTATTTTTATCCTTTATTCTCCATAACAGTATGAGGTCGACCCTAACATAGTTTACACTTTCACATGAGAAAATGGTGCCACACAGAGTTAAGCAACTGGTATGAAATCACACTGCTGGTGGGTGGCTGTGGCAGCATTCAAACCCAGTGCATCTGACTCCAGAATCCACAGTCTTAACCATCATACTGAACACACTGCTCAGGGGTAAGCAAGACAGAAAGGTTCCTGCTCCCCTGGAGTTTACAGGTTACCAATGGCTACAGAAAATAAACCAATAAAGAGGAAAGGAATCAATGATAAGCTTGGAAGAAAAGAAAATACAGTGATATGAGAGAGAGTGAGAAATGAGTGTTGGAAGAGCCCATGAGAGACATATAAGCTGAAGAAGCAGTTGACCCCCAGAAAACCTGAGCATTCCCAGCCAAGGAAGCAGCTGTGCAAAGGCCTTAAGTTAGAGCTACATCGGTGTGTCTGAAGAATGGGATTGAGGATACAAAAGAAATGACTTTGGCAAGAAATTTGGACTTCATCCTAAATGTGACGGGAAGCTGGTGAGGGATTTAGTAGGAAGTGGGTACCATGATTTTATTCACGTTTTAAAAAGATGAATTTTGTTGTCACGTGGAGCATGGATTATAAAAGAAGCCTGAGTGGAAGCAGACAGACCAGGAGGCTAGTACCACGGTACACGAGAGTAAGTGGCTTAGGCGTGATGGCTCAGGTGGGGAAAGCAGACAGATTTCGATATGTCCTGTAGACAGACTCAGCAGTACTTCCTAATGGACTGGCGTGGTGCATGAGGAAAGAGTAATTAAAGCTGATAACTAAGTTCTTGGTTTAAGCAACTTTGGATCATGATAAATGGAGAAAAATCTGAAGCTGTCAACAGTCTCAATCTACTTGGATCAACAAGCAACGTTCAGTAAAGAAATCAAACGATGTATTCCACTGGGCAAAATGGCTGCAAAAGACCTCTTTAAAGTCCTAAAAAGCAAAAAAAGGTCATTTTGATGACTAAGCTGTGCCTGACCCAAGCCATGTTCTTCTCAATGCCTCATAAGCATATGAAAGCTGGACAATGGGGGGGAAAAAAGAAAGAGGGATTGACGCATTTGACTTATGGTGTTGGCAAAGAATACTGAATACACCATGGACTTCCAAAAGAAGAAACAAATCTGTCTTAGAGGAAATACAGCCAGCATACTCCTTAGAAGCAAGGATGGTGAGACTTCTTGCTTGCTTTGGAAATATCATAAGGAAAGATCAATCTCTGGAAAAGGGCATCATGTTTGGTAAAGCAGAGGATCACTGAAAACAAGGGAAACCTTCAATGAGATGAACTGACACAATAACCACAACAGTGGACTCATCTATCAAAGATCAAGAAAATGGCAAGCCAACGTTTTGTTCTGTCCTACATAAAGTCACCATGAGTAGGAGTTGACTCAATGACAACTAACAACAACAAAATATTTACTGAAATGGAGAATGGGATAGCCTGGGGGAACCTCAAGCTAAGTTTTAGATGCTTGTTATCCATCTAAGGAGAGGCGTCAAACAGGCAGTTGGATATCTGAACGTGAAATACATGACAGGGGTCACACTGAAGATAGAAATTTGGCAGCCATCCATCTATACTTGTTAAACCAAACCTAACCTGTTGCCATCAAGTGGATTCCAACTCATAGTGACCCTATAACTCAGAGGAGAACTGCCCCATAGGGTTTCCAAGGAGCAGCTGGTGGATTTGAACTGCCTACCTTTTGGTTAGTAGCGGAGCTCTTAACCACTACGCCACCAGGGTTTCCAAATCTAAATGGCATTAATAGCCATGGGACGGGATGGAATCACCAAGGGAGAGTGGGCAGGTGCAGTAAGCCAGGGGCCTGGAGTCAAGCCTCTTGGTACTGGAACACAGAGGGACTAAGCAGGAACAGAAGACAAGTGGGGAAGACGGGAAAGGGGCAGCCAGGAAGGCAGCAGGAAGCCAGAAGTGGCACAGCAAGAAAAGACTAGAAGTGCAAACCCGGAAGGAGGCGGCGCACAGGTGGGCTGACCTCTTTCAAGAAGTGTTGAGTGAAGCAAAGTTGCATCTTTCCTTAGACCAAAAGTATGCCCTTGCAAATTTTGTATAAATTTAAATTTAATGACTCATTATTACAGAAGTATCAGATACCTCAAAAAATAGTAAATATTTTTTTCAAAAACACTTTTTTATAAAATGAAGAGTTCATCTCTTATGTAATCAAATGAATAAACCAAGAACCTCATTCATCGACTTGCTTCAAGCAGGATTTAACTTTCAGTACACAAAATCAAGGGTGAGATTATTTTAAGGTTTGAATATAACTTCAGATGCCATCAGAAGTGGACTCAGACATTTGGGCCATACCGTACTATCTTTACCCTATACACCTCATGTAAAGATCATCATCATCATAGCTGCTAATGTTAATTAAACGCTTACTGGATATTAAGTAACCAATTCAATTCTCATAAAATCTTATAAATTAACTAACGGTATTAATCCTTTTTTCTTAAAATAAGGAACTGACCCTAAGAGAAATTTAAGCGACTTTCCCAAAATTAGGTCGAATCCCACATTGGTGACAGCTAGGAAATACCTCAAGGCTTTACCCTCAAAACCTTATGGTAAAGTTTGTACCCTCCCTTGGAACTCTGGTGGCATAGTGGTTAAGGGCTATGGCTGCTAACCAAAAGGTCAGCAGTTTGAATCCACCAGCCCATCTTTGGAAACCCTGTGGGGTAGTTCTACTCTGTCCTATAGGGTCGCTATGCGTTGGAATAGACTCAACAGCACTGAGTTTTATTTCGGTTTTTCTTCCTCTACTATTCATTTACTTTTTCTATCCATCCTGCCAATAAAAGAGAGACACGAAAAACAGGGTAAGTAACAAGAATGGAATGAAGGTGAAATGGAACACACATCATCAGAGCTGGAAACCTCAGCGAAAACAGTGACTAGGATTGAGTTTGGAGCTTCTTGGTAGCACAGGGAAAAAGAAATTAAATTCAATGGATTATAAAATTTTCATTATCTAATAAAAAGAAACTTACTACTCAGGCAAGAGAACTTTTTTGACCAAACGGTATTTCTTATGTGCATTAGCCCAGGTGGCACAGTGGTTAAGTGCTATGGCTGCTAACCGAAAGGCTGGCAGTTCAAATCCACCAGCCGATCCTTGGAAACTCTACAGGGCAACTCAACTCTGTCCTATAGGGTCAACTACGAGTTGGAATTGACTTGACAGCAATGGGTTTTTAAGCATATAATGGTCAGAGATTTCAAGAGCAGTGCCCTTAATAATAAAGAAATAGTCTTCTAGAATCTTCCACTAAAAATGCAGCCAGCAGCTCAGCGTTCTCTGGTATCAGACAGATGCCCGTTATACAGTTCACGGTTACCTCGGTTTTTCAAAAGCAACTTACTAATGTCTACTGATTTAAGAACGAAGGCCCTAAACTTTCACAGCAGGCACCTGGGCTCAATAGGATACTGCCTAGCGTAAAACCTGTACAAATGGCCTTGATCATATCTCTCTCACGGGCAGCAGTATCTAGGCAAAACAAAATCTTGGCAAAAATTTCAACCCATTGCTTGCCCCCACCTCTAATTTACGTCCCTTCACAAGCAAATTGCCATGGGTTTTAACTAATGAAAAACCGGTTTGTTTTTAGAAAACATCCTCATTATGGGCTAATATAAGTGAAATGACCAGGAAGAGTGTGTTTTAATATGGATTAATCGTGAATACAACTCCGGAGCTTTCTTCTGATTGAATTAGATAATCAAAACTATTAAACAGTATTTCCAAATGCTTTTCATAATCCTGGGACCATTAATGTCATGTTCAAATAGCTGTGGATTTTTGTTGTTGTTGTTCCTTTTACTATTCATAGGGATACAATGAGTCACTGGCACATTTCCAGTGCAAGATGCATTTGAATAATACATGACATGCCCTTTAGCTAGCATCATGATGCCAGATTTAAAACAAGGTAAGAAGTTTCCTTCATGTACACTTGCAATGTTCAGCTGTTCATAATCTATAGTGTTAACAATTTATCATCAAACCCAGTGACTTGCTGCCAGCTTATCAAAGTGGCCACTGGATGCAAATGATCAAGTCTGAGCATCTGGCTCTCCTCTGTTCCTGACATTAGCACAGACAACAGAATCAGTGGACTATTGAATGCAATTACAGTACGCGAGACAGACAATAAAGATTGATAGCGCCTTCGCTTTTTATCACACACAAAACTAGTGGGGGTTAAAGCTCTGCCTTGAGCTGCCTGCATTTAACAATGATTGAAAATATGCAATTGTGTTGGTAAAATACTGTAGCCTGTACCACTTCATTTGCTGGACACATTATCAAATTAAATGAAAAGTGAACTGTCAAAAGCAACAGTTATTATATATTAATGATGAATATCTATGTAGCATTGTTCACAAATCATATGCAGAACAAAATCCTCCTTGTTATCTTCCTTCCAGGTTACAGTTGAGTAGGTTTCACATTTCTCTGTTTACGTTAACTCTTCTGTCTACAAATTCCTAAACACAGCCTTGCACTATTGGTTTTGTGACTATCCATGTGACTGCAATGTGTAATTAATAAAATGCTCTAGTTGTATTTGAATCCTAATTATTGAAGAGCTTGTCCCTCTTTGTAACAATTCTCATTCTTGTAGCTACTTCTGTAACAAGCGAAACTTAGCCAGCAATATGCATTGTGGCCAAAAGTTAGAAACTCCAGGGACCCCAGCCACTGAGCTTCCAAAATACAGAATGTGAAGAACAGCCTCAAGACAGAGACAAGCCACAAATGTCTCTTTTTCTCCAAAGGGTAGTGCTGAAGGAGCCATCTGGGGATTTAACAGTTCACCCCTAATTTGATCTCCAAAACAAGAAATATGTAAGGGCCAGAAAGCGAAATGGGTCAGCACAGAACTATTGAGCAGACAAGGGAAAACAGATCGTATTGCACATTTCATACCGGAGGAAGCTGCATTCTAAGCAAATATCAATAAATCTGGGTGTACAAAAATCTGTATGTCTCATTGTTAAGTGGACAAACATTTGGTGTGCACGCTGGTGTGTCAGAAAAACATGACTGTAGACATGATTGTTCAAAGTTATGTAGATGAATTCAAGGTTCTTTTTAAAAACACAAACATCTGGCCCTTCCTTTCCAACGCTGGATACAGGAAAAGGCAGTGTTCATTTGTGAAATGTATTCATGTCTTTTCTCTAGCACTCCTTACCCTGTTAAATCTCTGAAGTGTGTCCCAAACAAAAAGAAAATAAGAAAGCAAAAGAAGGGAGAAGCGGAGAACCAGTCGTGGATTTTCTAAAACACCACCCCACTGGTTATTCTGTAAACAATTAAATATATACTCAGGAATGTTGCAGTTTGGAATCGGAGCACCAACCATATGCAGTTCATATAAATAGCAGCATGAGGTATGGGATATTCAGCGAGTGTGGAGAACCTACCAGAGTAATCGCAGCACCACAGAACATTCCAAATCTGGGAGTCAAAGGAAGGGAGGGGCTGAATCAGTATTCACGGAATGTGAAGGAAAAGATGACATTCTATACAGTTCACCTGGAAGCAAAATCTACAGAAATCACTGTTTCTAGGCACAGTCATTCACATTCTAAGGTCCATGCTCCCGCTCAACCCTCTGGAGATGTGTCCACTTTGCCAGTTATTCTCAAACCCAGTCAACAGCCAGACTTAGCTTCTTCAAATGCAGATTCCTGGGTCCCAACCTGGGTTTTTTATTCAGCACACTTTGGTGGTGGCGCAATGGTTAAGCGCTCAGCTGCTAACCAAAAGTTCGGAGGTTCGAACCTACCAGTTACTCTGCACCAGGAAAGACCTGGCAATCTGCTCCCATGAAGATTACAGCCTAGGAAACCCTATGGAGCAGTTCTATTGTCCTATAGGGTCGCTATGAGTCAGAATCGACTTGAAGGCACATAACAACAACAACGGGTATTCACTCTAGAATATTTCACAAGTAAAATAGGAAAAAGCAGAAAGAAAATCTATCATCTATAAATCCACTGCCCATGGGCCATCTTTTCGGGTTTTTTGCATACATATTTTGATATAAAATTTCTCAAGTCAATAGTATTTTCAATAACATTTTTAGTAGCTTTAAAATTTAAATGGGAAATTAATATATGCTTATTGAGCCCTGGTGGCGCAGTGGTTAAGAGCTCGGCTGCTAACCAAAAGGCCGGCAGTTTGAATCCATCAGCCACTCCTCGGAAATCCTATGGGGCAGTTCTACTCTGTCCTATAAGGTTGCTATGAGTCGGAATCAGCTCAACGGCAATGATTTTGTTCTGTTTTGTTTTCTGTATTCCTAAAAATGAACATGTCATTGTTGTTAGCTGCCCTTCAGTTGGCCCCCGACTCATGGCAACCTCACGGGTTACAGAGCAGAACTGCCCCAGAGCGTGTTTTGGCTATAATCTTTATGAAAGCAATTCGACAGACGGGTCTTTCTTTCAGGAGCCGCTGGGTGAGTTCAAATCCCAACCTTTAGGTTAGCAGTCCACCATAAACCACTCGTGCCCCCCAGGGACTAAAAAGGAACACACCACATATCAATATAAGTAAAAACATGTCAGCCCTCAACTGCTGTCCCGCACAAAGGTAATTACTGCAAATGTTGATGAGTGTGCTTAGAGCCCCTCTATATACGCATTTGTAATTGATTTCTATGTGCATTTTATATAAACAAAATTGGACTACACATACTGTTTTGTGTTTTTTTTACTTTATATTGTACTGATTTATGTCTATAGCAATAACAATCTATTTATCTTATTGTTTTTAATGGTATATAGTCTTCTGTAGTATAAATAAATCATAACTATTTTAACCTTTACCTTCATTATTACCATTGTTCCTAATTTATTAACTTTACCAAAACATACACAGTTTGAATAACATTCTTATACTGTATTTTAATTTACATGCAAGTTTTTTTCTTTTTCAAGTATAAATTCCTGCAATTGGAATCTCTGTATTAAAGAGCTGTGCATTTAAAATTTTAACAAAAACTGAAAAAGTGCCCGCACAAAAGCTGTATCATTTTCCTGTCCCACCAACAAAACATCCGAGAGGGCCCATTTCTCTACAATCCCATCAACGCTAAATATTTTTCATTATTTAAAATTTCAAATTCCATTTGGAGCTTTATTTCATGATTATCAGCCATTCACATTTCTTCCATAAGCTGCCTGTTCATACCCTACACCCATTTTTCGGTTGTGCTATTTATCTTTTTCTCATTACTTTCTGAAAGCTCTCTATTGGACTCTTAACTCTGGATTTCCTGTAAATAGAAGGCTTTTTGTCTCTTCTTTAGCATGGCCCTTCCCAGGTGGTGATTATATAAAAACCATCTCTTGTGTTATATTTTCATATTTTGTGGGGGGGTTAGTTTAGATTTTTATACCTCTGGCATTTACTTTTATGTACTGTATGACCATCTGCGTTTTTAAAGTGGCAAGCTCCTCCAGGTGATTCTTATTCTTATCATCCAATACAGCAAGCCCTGTGGTGGACTGCAATGGAGACGGAATACCTGGGTCTGAATTCTGGTGATCCATTCACTTCACTGTTCATCTGGACACTTGAGGCAACAGACTGATTTAATAGGTATGAATACAGATACGGCTATCCTATCTGATGGAGAGGACAGAATGAAACAAGAAACATAAAGCGCCTAGCAGCCTGTCTCCCAGCGAAAGCCCTCAATAAACATCACCTGTTTGTATCAACAGCGTTATCATCTTAACTTCACTCAAACCCCTTGTTTTTGTATTCAATTCCAAGTGTACTTCGACTTCCCCAACTTCTCTCAAAATTCCAGGGCAGTGTCTTGGTACAGGGAGTCCCTAGCGGGTGCATACAGTTGAGTCCTTGGCTGCGAACCTAAAGGTTAGAGGTTCGAGTCCACCCAGAGATGCCTGGGAAGAAAGCCCTCAGCATCAACTTCTGAAAAATCAGCACTGAAAACCCTGCAGAGCACAGTTCTACTCTGACACACACAGGGTCGCCATGAGTTGGAACTGACTTGACAGCAAGTGGTACTGGTACTGGTCTTGATGTAGAATTTCATGGGACCATTCCCATTATGAAGGCAAAGGATCCTTAAGAAAACGCCACTTTGTGGTACTCGTGAAGAGTGTGACTCTTAGTCAAGTAGACACAAGAGACCAAGGGGCATCTTCTGTCCAGAGGTGAGATGGGAAGGCAGAGAGGGTTAGGAGCTGGTTGAATGGACATGGGGAATCAGAGGCGGAAGGGAGGAGTGTGCTGTCTCAGAATGGGGTGAGCAATTAGGGTCACATAACAACGTATGTATAAAATTTTGTACGGGAGACTAACTTGAAATGTAAACTTCATTTAAACTACAACAATTAAAAAAAAAAGAAAGAGAAAATGCCACTTTAAAAGGACAGACACTTTGATTTGCTTGGCCACCAGAGTGCCTAAAGTAGTTGAGCCCCAACGGCCTCAGCATAAAGGGTTGGCCTTGCAATTTGATTACAATGAGCATTCTGAGTGTTGCTGGCAGTGCTTTGTTTATCCAAGAATGTGCTTGGCTCTTAATTACACATTTTAAAGGGAATTGTGGGTAACCTCTGTCCAGTAGGACAGCCCTAAATTTCTGGCAGCCCCTGGGCTTCCCAGGCTCAAAGGCTGAGCCACTGTTTCCATTGAACAAAGAGAGGACCTGGTGGCTTTCCCTCTGAGAGGCCAAGGACACATGCATGGTCAGTGCCAGCCATGCTGCATAGGCTAAAATTCTCCAGAGAAGGAGACTCGGTTTCCTGGGGACCCTCAGGCTGTCTGAGGACCTGGTCACTTTATCCAGGTTCCCTCAATCTCTGTGCTCTGCTCGTTGGCCAGGGATCTCCACTGGTCATTGAAGGAGAAGACGTGATATCAAAACCCACTTGCGCTTGATTAAGGAGTCCTGGTGGCGCAGTAGTTAAAGGACTCGGCTGCTAACTGAAAAGCTGCTGGTTCAAAACCGTCAGCCGCTCCACAAGAGAAAGATGCGGCAGTCTGCTTCCATAGAGCTTTACAGCCTTGGAAACCCTACGAGGTCGCTATGAGTTGGAATCAACTCAATGGCAGTGGGTTGGGTTTGGCTGGGTTGGGTATGCTTTATCCACACTTTGTAAGTCCAAATCTCTATGTCTACTTAAATAATAAAAACAAGAACTTGCTTTCAGTGGCACCTCTAAACGCAGGACACGAGCCCGAATCAAACTAAATTCAGGAAGGGAATTACATTTTGTCAAGCACCAGTGCACAAAGCAGCATCCTATGAAAATCTGTGATTATTATGGTTGTGAGACAAATAATAATATTTACTGAGCACTAACTGTAACTTGGACGAAGTACAACCAGAATGCTCCTTAGAAGCAGGGATGGCAAGATTACGTCTCAAGTTCTTTGGACATGTTATCAGGAAAGATCAGTCCCTGGAGAAGAACATCATGCTTGGTAAAGCAGAAGGTCAGCGAAAAAGAGAAAGACCCTCAACGAGATGGACTGACACAGTGGGTGCAACAATGGGCTCAAGCATAACAACGATTGTGAGGATGGTGCAAGACCCGGCAGTGTTTCATTTTGTTGTACATGGGGTCGCTAGGAGTTGGAACCGACTTGATGGCACGGAACAACCACAAAAACTCTTTGAGACAGGAATCATGCTGAGCACTTTACATGTATTATCTCCATTAATCCTCCCAGCAACCCTTTGAAGAAGTCCTCTTTATTATCCACAATACACAGAGAAGGGACTGGTGTGGTTAAGTTGCCAAAGGTGACAGAGCGTGTAGACGCTGGAGTGACTCCAAAACCAGCTCTCTTAACCAACATGACAAAACCGTCCACCATGCTACCACCTTATTCTAGCCAGAAAAAGGGTTTCCTTTAAAAAAAAAAAAAAAAAATTCAGATAACGTTTGTTTTCTTAAATAAGTTTTAGCTCTCTACCTAACTCCCTTTCTTACAAGAACAGAACACAATACCTACACTAATCTGAATAAATTACCTCCAATCTCTAATCAGTTATAATAAAAATGTAGAAGAGAATGCAGGTTGAATCTCTAAATAAGCTAGCAAAAATGAACAAAAAAATTACCACTCTACCTAATATTTTGGAAGTTCAGTATTTTCATCCAAACAAAGGTAAGGGAAGCCAGAATGTGGAATTCATTGAGAATTTAACTATAACCCACAGTTTCTACCCTAGCTCCTAGTATTTTGTAAGAACATATATATATATATTTTTAAAAATAAGGTTTAGCAATGGGAGTCTAAAGGATACAAAGATAATCTTAGGCCTGGGGAAAAGTAACTCGAGTCTTACCTCAATTTTCATAAACTCTCTGTGCATAAACAGGTATCTTCCTTCTAGCTCGCTCAAGAGATAAGGCAAGAAATTGTACCCAGAAAACTTCTCTTTATCATTCAATTCAGATGACATATTGGTTGAGCGGGACAAGTAGCAAGAATTCAACTCATTCCCCGACTGCTTGCGGCTAACCTGCCCGCATTGCCTCATCGAAGCAATGCCTCCTCTTCCGCCATCAGTCAATGAGCCGGGAGCAGAAACCCAACCCTGACCTGAGCTGGAACATTCTCCCCATTGCAGATGCTCCCTCAGGAGCTGTGAGGGAGCTGGCTTTATGCCAGAAGCCAGCCTTCCCTCCTCCTTGCTCACTAATAACCTTTCCTTGCTTTGGTTTGGATCTTAATGACCTCACCCGTTCACAAGAGGTTTGCCTCCTTTTCTTCTCCCTCGATACAAACACAAAATGGCTGCTAATCCAAAGAAAGAAAGAAAACTTAAACGTAAAATAAAATCTATCTACCAGTGTGTGTGTGCACGCGTGTGTGTCTCACTGGCGTGCACCATATTGTACTAAATGGCAGGAATTTCCCAAGGGAAGATGGCCTCCAGATATCACTACAAAGGCTTTATTCCCCACGCTCTGCAAATTATTTAAACACTGCTCGCTATCACTCTTGGAGGAGAAGGGTGTTTTCCCAGGTCCATGTTTAATTTGTCGGTGTGTGTATGTTTGTGTGCCTATAGAACTGGCTCCACACACACATTCCCTCTGCAGAATATAAGCAAAGCTTCTGATTGCAATCCCAGGGGCTGCAAAGTGCTGTCTAACACTAGAGAGATGGTGACATGCACAGGAAATTGCTTCTCTTTTTTGGGGAGTGAATATAGGCCTATCTCCTAGGTTCCCTACACCTGGACCCTTCCCAGTTCCTTGGGAGACATACTAAATATTCTTAAATTTTTTTTTTTTTTTTTTTTTGTGTGTGTGTGTGTGTGTGTGTGTGTGTGTGTGAACCACTGTTAATTTCTCCCAGCTGAAAGTGGTCACGTTCTCTGATACGTTTTACTAACGCTGAAGCAATGCAATGATGAACGAATCGGTTTTCATCAGCATTGGGTAGCGCTGTGTCATGTGGCCGGGAGATAATTTATAACGTTCTTTTAATCCTTTCTTGCTTCTTCCACTTGCTTAACCTCTGCTTCTTTCATAATACATATTAATTGGGAAGGGATGCTGTGTGGAACAAAACCCTGAGTGTCCTGTCAGATATTTTGCCAAATTTCATCTTGAAAAAAGCTTGCCTTTTTAAAGAGTTTATAGGTCCCATTAAAGGAGCCACATGAATTTCTTTACATAAAGCTCCTGGGAAGGACTAACCCTGCAGGAGGGCAAACACGTGCACACAGGACCCACGCTGGAGACAGTCTTGTTATCTTGGCTAAATCAATTTAAAAGCAAATAGGCATTAGACAATAATTTCAATATTAACTTACTCTTCTTGCTTCTCCATCAGAGCAAGCTAAAAGTACATGAAGCCCCTTTCACCCTTCCCCTAGTCTTCGTCTGCATCTCTCGCTGTGTGGTACCCTCCGCACAGGTAAGGTGACCTGCTCCCTCCCAGCAGCCTAGTTATTTATTGACATAAGCGTGCATTCTGGGGCATTATCAGCTTAATGCATAATTCAAAATCTCCTGCATGTGGCCTGCACTTTTGCCTCATCTCCTGCATCCTGAATGAGAGATAAGAGTAAGTATTTCCAAAGTGGGCATACGAAAGGATTCCTGAACATTAACATTGCTCCCCAACTCCGCTCCTCCTGCCCCCTCAGAAATGCATGTGCCTTGCCGTTCACACACACCCTCCCAAAGGTTCCAGACTGGGGAGAAAACTGTGCACAGACAGCCGGAACGTTTATCCCACGTGGGGACCCGTGGAACCTCAGGACGAAAAGGACTCTAGACGTGGGGAAAAAAATCACAATGATTACCTTAAGAGTCACATTCAAGACTGGCGGCCAAATGCCTTTGGCAGAGCAATTGTTCAGGTATCTGCAATTGGAAAGGAGCAACCCAGCTTTAGAATTTATGTCTTCCGGTGGGACAGGGTAAGGCGTGAGGGTGTGAGAGGGAGGAGAGGGGCAGATGGAAAAGGCTTGGAAAAGTGTAGAAAGGGGGAAGAAAAGAGGGGAAGGTGCGAAGGGGGAGCGTGCGGGAGGCCAAAAGCGAAAGGGAGCACTGGTGTAAGGCAGGGGTGCAGAGGGACGGGGGACTGAGGGAAGAGAAGGAAAGAAGGAATTTGAGAAGAGAGGGTGGCAAGATGGACTGTATTAGAAGGTCAATTCAGTCAGAAAAAGTTCAGTAAAAATGGCTGGACTGGTTTTTCCCCAAACTGAATTGCCTGTCTTCTGACTGGGTTAACTACTTGTTTTTGTTTTGTTTTGAACGATGCATGAAAACAGAGGAAAGAGTGGATAAGTCCACCTCCAAATACACAGATCCAGGTAACCTGTATGCTCTGATTTGGTCACATTAACAACCCGACCAGCATAAAGGATCATATGTGCCTACACATACACACACTCGCACGCACACACGCACACATGTATGGCCCTGTGCCTGTGCGTATGGCAACGCTGAATTCTTCCACAAAGTGCCATCACTGTCCCCCAGAAAATACACACGCACACTATACACATACATATATATGTATATGATTATGTGATATATGTACTGAGTTTTGCTCTTTCTGTGGTCTAAAAATTAACTGTGTTTTTGGAATGCAGTTTGTCCTCGATAGAATAATTATACTGCATGAGTGTACCTGTATCATTTATCGGCACCATTCTTAACAGGAAGGCTCCTCTGTCCCTCATGTACACTCCCTCAGCCAGGATACGATACTAAAACTCATAAGGCCACAAGTATCATTTGGACTTATTACTAAATATGGGATTCTAGTAGTTGCTTTTTACATGCATTTTGAGTCTACCAAGTAATAATTCCTCCTTTTTTATAAACATAAAGGCATGAATTATTAAAAAATTAAAGACATTTAGAATAATGGTCTTCCGTACGCCAAGTGTTTATTTCAACCCCCGTCACTCAGAGTTTATTGCATTGGTTTTTTCCATCAGTTTACTCAGTACTAGGCTTCCTCAGAATTCATCAATAAGAAATGAATTTTGGTAACTTTCAAATCCACTATATTATTTTTCGTTTTATTTGTAGTGAATTTTTCTTCTCTCGATGGTATTACTGCATGCAGTAAGTCAGTCATTATTTCCTTATGTTTTCCCTCTACAGCACATCTCAGGATCACAAAGAAAACAGAGACACTTATTTCTTTTAACAGTTGAAATTGTTGCAAGTGATTTAGCTGTCATTTAATTTGATTCCTCTCTTCTGTCTGCGGAGAAATATGTTTAATGTACTGGAAATTACGTTAATAAGAAAAAGCATTATCTCATTTAATGAAATAAATACACAAATATTTCAAAATAAAATAAAGAGGCAATCTGCACTGAGAAAAATGTCTCTCACGGTTTGCAGAAAATAAACAAATGAGAAAAAAACATGAATACATTGACACAGGCTAGAATTATCCCTACGTTCCAAAGGGAACAAAAAAAGCTGGGTGACTGAAGTATCTACAACTTAATCAAATTTTTTTTTTAAAAATATAGACACATATTAAAGGTTACATTATTAATTTTATTTTGTTGACTACCTCAAGCAATATCATTTTTTTTTTCTGGAAGAGATATCAGGCTTTTGAAAAGTTTCTTTATATATTTTTTTCTTCTATTTCAATTGGTCTTGCAATGATTGCTATTGCTTGAATTAATAATTATCAGCAATCGTATTGAAAACATGACTAAAAACCCACATAACTGTAAGAAAGGTTAGAATTCCTCTGATTTTGCTAATCAAAACAGTCAATGAACTCCTTTCAAAGCTTTTATATAGTAAAATTTATCTAATGCACAAAAAGGTTAAATAAATATTGTTAGTGATTTGAGCAAAACTTGAAGCAATTATGTAATAAAAGCATGACCACAGTAACAGAAACACATAATTAGCAATTTAATTACTGGCATCAAGACAAGCTAAAGATGTCAATAAAAAAAAAATCTTTAGTGACAAGCTGATTTTATTTTTTTTACTGCGATTTGAGAGAAATATTCACCACCTGATAAGCAAAACCACTTTTGTACAAAATACCTACCCCCTCCCCAAAACTGAAATACCCAATTTAAAATATTTCTGATTTCGTATCATTGCATAGTGAATCGTTACATTTTCCTCCGTTCAGATTAGCAGCTTCTCTTCTCTGAAAATACAATATTTCCAGTCGGCAAGTAAAGAACATTTCGTGTTTTTTTAAGTGAGTTAAGTAGCAGGTGTTCTTTGTTTTAATTTCATTTTCTTCCGGCTTCAATAACGTGTTTGACAGAAACGCTTCCTTCCACGTGCCAATCCAAATACTCTATCTTTTCCCATCCCCTAAGTCTCAGCTGAGAAACACACATAGACCACGATTGTCTTAAAAGAGGATAAATGCCAACAGTAGAGACACTGAGGCCAGTTAGGTGGTGTTCTAGGTCTTTCAGAGTTTCCCTCCCATCTCCCATTTCTGTGTTTAGGGTTACAGGTGGGAGGCGAAGGAGAAAAAATGAGTAAGCTCAGTTTATTGTGAAATGGTCCGCTTGTATTTTTTTTATCACAATCCCAAGTTTCAGATTTTAAACAGTCCTGAACTACTTGTCTTAAAGTGTTCAGTGCATCCTTGCCACCTGAAATGTCAGTGGTATTTAACCAGGAGCAGAAAACAGAAACCACTAGACAGAACCGCATTGAAAGAAGTTTTCCATCTTGTGAGAAAAATGGAACATTTTGGCTGGTGTTCAATCGCCACTTGTACAAGCCCAGTACAGGGAGTGAAATCATGAAAACCAGACTCACTAAGAAGTTTCGTCTATAAATTCCCTTGGGGCATCGTGGAATGCTCTTAAAAAATACACCCCAACCACTAAGAGCACAAAAAATAATAACTGTTAATAATATTCCATTTCATAATGTTTCAAATCATTCTGACATATACATCTAATCAGATATTCCAACTATATTCCAGTCTTGACAGAAGATTATATAATACAAACTCAAATTTCTATGAAAACTGAAAATATTTTTTAGAAAAAGCATTTTACTTGGCTATAAGTTAATAAATACTTAAAAAAAAAAAAGGTAAATAATTGGTATGACTTTTTTGGAACCTGTTGGCTAATACATTGGTAATTAGAACCTTTTTTTTTTTTTTAACATCTATTGGAAATAAAGGTCCCTTGCCTCCATCAAAAGTTCCCTTTTCCAATGAGATTTTTAATCATTGTTCATTATATATCATCATCAGCTTCTAAGTTTCCGTTTTAATTGCAAACCCAAATGTACTTGGATTTTTCAACTTTAATCTTGTGGGCTTGAAACGCTCTTCCCTTCAATACTTTTATAGTCCAGATACAAAGAATTGCCACATGCTTCGTTATTTAAAAGCAGGCATGCAAACTTATAAACCTCCATGAAGGCCTCCTCTATTAGTCACCATGAAGGCTGGCTGAACAATAGTGCTTGCCTTCGAGAAGCCTACCGTCTAAGAAAACAGCATGCTCTGATGGAACACTGATTCAAGTGTAGTTATGAGAATTCCAAGTATCTGGCCCACACAATAAATACAAGTTTCACAGGAAAAAGAGAACTCAGAGGCTTTGCAGGCAGCCCCCATGGTAAACGAGTAGCATGGAGGGGGTTTTACAAAGCTCTCAAATGCAACCTCTCCTCTGAACTTACGAGCTGAACAACCCCTTTTATAGGTAAGAAATCTGAGATTCAAAGAGGTTAAATAGCTCACCCAAGCACAATGAATGGAATCAGAATGAGAACTCCATCAAAGTTTTGTTGACTCAACTCAAGGCACAAGGAGAAAGCACCTGGGGTGGAAGAATGATCCAGTAAGTCAGGTAGGGAGAGAAGGGACGGACTCGTGAAACAGGTGCAGGACTACGGTGGAGTGCTTACCTAGGGCATCAGCTAGAGCAGTGAGAAAGCGATCGGAAACCAGAAGGCGGGTGGGGGCAATAGGTAGCTGGAATGTGCTCTCTGGGCAGTGAGGAGCCGCTGAGACTGTCTGTGCAGAATGGGGGCACAGTGAACGCAGAATGAGGTGTGGACTGAGACGGTGACAGACAAAAGGCAAGGAAGGGTGGGGTTGGTGCTCCGCCCAGGCTCCTCTATCCAACCGGTGCAGCCATCCCCTCGCTGGGAGTATCAGCTGCTGAAGGCTCCCAGATGCCCCCTCTTCTGAAGGATGGTCCTCAGCCTAGCAGGCTCCCTCTCACTCCCTCCCACAGTGACCCACAGCCAAGTCTGACATAGAGGGTACACAGCTAACTCTCCTGCCTCAAGGAGCCCCGACTTTGTGGGGTAAGCTGAATTTAAACTCCAGCTGGGAGTGCCTGGGTGATACAAATGGTTAATGTGCTCAGTGGCTAACTGAAAGGTTGAAGGATGTCCTCCAAAGGACATCCCGGTGATCTACTTGTGAAAACTCAGCCACTGAAAACCCTACGGAGCACAGTTCTACTCTGACACACACGGGGTCAACATGAGTCAGAGTCGACGCCACAGCAGCTGGTTACCAGTTAACTCCGCTAAGACACCGTGCCCTGCCCTGTTTCCCCACTCCCTTACTCCTCTTTGGAGCCCTGGTGGCGCAGTGGTTAAGAGCTCGACTGCTAACTAAAAGGTTGGCAGTTGGAATCCACCAGCTGCTCCTTGGAAACCCATGGGGCGGTTCTACTCTGTCCTACAGAGTCACTATGAGTCAGACGCAACTCGATGGCAATGGGTTTTACTCTTCAATGCATCCTGTCAGGCTCTGCTTGCGAGTCTGATCTGAGAGGCGGCAGTTACCATCCTCACTGCCTTCCTCTCCCTTGGGAGGAGAATGAATCACCCTGTTAACAGGTGGGACAGCAGCAGCTTTACCAGAATCACCCAAGAAACAGTAAGTACTCAGGGAAAGCAACCAGGGTGTGCATGGAGGCCATCCACATGTGATTTTGCTTTTCATTTGTTCCCAGAATAAAATCTGTACGGTGTGGCTGTGGGAAGATTATCATTTAACCACTCCACTCTGCATGGGGGAAAACAATGAAGCCTCCACTTCATCCCTCTAACAGGGAAAAAAAAGAAACACTCTGTCCTGGGGCACTACCGCGTCAGAAACGCTGGCTTTCCCCTCCAACTCCTGCTGGAGTTTCCGAGCTCAGTAAATCACTGACTTCCGTTTCTCACCCAACGGCAAACACCCCTGCTATGTCTGAGAGAGAAACAGACTCTGGATTTACATCTGTATCTATGTGAACTCTGAAATGAAAATAGTAAAAAATGGAAAAAAAATTTTTTTATAACACTGGAAAACAAAAATATGTAAATAAGTTTTCTTTTTAAAATATGATAATCACATTTCTTTTGCGTGCCAACATAAATACTACAGTGTCTTGATTTTTATATGATGCAGTGAAATTCTCTGTTACACCACTTAAAAAAAAAAAAACATTGCCAACGAGTCGGTTCCAACTCATAGCAATCCGACAGGACAAAGTACTGCCCCATAAGGTTTCCTAGGCTGTAATCTTTACAGAAGCAGACTACCACATCTTTTTCCTTCAGAACAGCTGGTGGGTTCAAACAGCGGACCTTTCAGTTAGCAGCCAGGTGCTTAACCACTGCACCACCACGGCTCCTGTTCTTCCACTTAGGGATATTAAACAGTGTTTGTGTCTAGGTCAGACTTCCTAATTCCCTTCTCAAAAACACCCCTAGTGTAACTTAAAGTGATGATTATTTGCCACAAAAAGAAAAACTGTGTTCTACGTACTTTCAGAGCATAAACTCAATGCGGCCTCATAAGGGTCTCTGATGAGGAAGGGAAGGTGCAATGGGCAGGAGAGACACAGCAAGGGAGGAGAAGACGGGACCTATGCGAGAGAAAAAGGAGAAAAGGATGCAGTGCCTCAAACCACAAACTGTTACGAGCTAATATGGCTTAACTTTTCTTCTTTATGAGACTCCTTTAGTTCTCATGAGAGGCTTTCTGAAAACAGTTTGCATCTAATATTCAATCTTTCTCCCTCTTCCTGTGTTGATATCTACCTGATGATGGCCATCTTACCCCGCTGGTAGCTAGGTTATAAATTTACAAAGTCTGCCTTGTGTAATGGGATAGGACGGTTATTTGTAAAAACTATCCAAGATTTTAAAGACAATGTTAAAACCGTACAGCAGCATTCTCAAAATTAAGCCTGAGCATACTTAGTCTGGGAGGCTGCTGGACACACAGATTCCTGGGCTCCACCTTCAGAGTCTTGGATTTAGTATGTCTGAGGAGGGAGCCCTGGTGGCACAGTGGTTAAGAGTTTGGCTGCTAACCAAACGGTTGGCAGTTCAAATCCACCAGGCGCTCCTTGAAAATCCTACCGGGAGCTTCTACTCTGTCCTACACTATGAGGTGAAATCAAGTCCACAGCAACGGGTTTGGTTTTGGAAACGCTGGTGGTGCAGTGGTGAAGAACTCGGCTGCTAACCAGAAGGTCGGCAGTTCTAATCCACCAGGCGCTCCTTGGAAACCCTATGGGGCAGTTCTGCTCTGTCCTGTAGGGTCGCTATGAGTCGGAATCGACTCGACAGCAGCAGGGTTTTGGACAAGTCGGAGTCCACTTGAGGGCAATGGGTTTAATTTTTTTACGAGTGATTCAAAGGAGCCCTGGTGCAGCAGTGGTTAAGTGTTTGGCTCCTAACTGAGAGATCAGCCATTACAGCCTTGGAAACCCTGTGGGGCAGTTCTGCTCTGCCCTGTAGGGGCGCTATGAGTTGGAATCAAACGGACAGCAATGGGTTAACTCTTCTTCAGCGTCATGCAAGACAGATAATTATGCATGAACAAGTTGGTTTTGCATATTTCTGGCAGTTTCCTAAAATAAATATTTGGGGCCACTAAGATGAACTTCAATAGTGATGATAAGGATAATGAAAGGGGCAGCCTTAGCTCATTTTAAGGAGCCCTGGTGGCTCAGTGGTTACATTTAAACGTAAAGACAACATTAAATGCTCTCTCTCTGTGGCAAGAATAATGAAGTTGAAATACAAATGGCTTGTATACTTATGCGTTGCTTGGAAAGGTTACTATGGAGAAAGGTGCTTTTTTTTTTTTTAATTGAATGTAATCCAACAAAGATTTGGCAGGCTACATATTTAAAAGGTTGGGAATACTTGCAGAAATTGATTCATTCACACTGTTGTGAATCATTTAGCACACACTTCAGAGTTTAGCATCTTAGTCCCTGCCTCCCACTTCCTGAGAAAGGTTGTTAATCAAAATGAAGACTCTTAGATGCAGCCCAGGGAACAGGACAAAAGGATTAGGATAGAAGGAACACCGAGAGGAACACTTCTTCCTCCAAGGACAGTTTGGCGTTTTCTTTTTTGAGGGACTAAGTTTTTGCGCAATAGTGCCACATAAATTCACATACAGATTCTCAGACTGGGGTTATTATTACCGTTGCATAAAAACAAAAGAAAGTTCCATCCCATGCTTAGGAAATGCTTTTCAATGTGCCTGAGGCAAAAACTATGCTGTCCGTTTCACTTAAATGCATGTCTTTAATACACCTGTAAGATTACAGACTAAAAGAAACATTACTGTAAGTTATCTAAATTAAATGATTACAAACATCCCGGTTTGTAAAAATCTTATTGTGTTCATTTAAAAAAAGTCATTAGATGCCTTCTTTAAAGAAAAAGAAATTTAGATGTCATTTTAATGCTTTATATTTTTAAATAATAAATTTACCAAGTCCGTGGTAGACTTTAAACCGAGACTTCAGAAGTAGGAGATTCAAAAGCTGATGCTTACACACACAACTTATAACTGATTAACATCAATAAATTTGCCAGATGCCCAACTACCATTACTGAATATTTTGATCAAAGATTCTATGGAAGAATCCTAATCAAAAGGGGGAAAACATAGAACAAAATTTAAAATTCTATTAGACTCCAACTTTCTGGAGCCATGGAGGCTGCATAAACCCCTGAAACTATGGTCCTGATATAATCCTTAAACCTTAAATAAAAAATATCCCCTGAAGTCTTCTTAAAACCAAACAGTAGTGTAGCTTAACTAGTAAAAATGCCTGCCTTAAGCATTATGCTCTGTTAAGAACCATCAATATGGGATCAAACTGACAACAGCAACTCAAAAGATTAGATAGGAAACTTAGAGAGAAGTGAGTTTATGTTAATGGCGGAGGAACAATTCACAAAAGGAGGATGAGAATGGTTGCACTTGCAGAATGTAATCAATGTCACTGATAGGTACATGTAGAAATGGTTGAATTGGTGTATGTTTTGCTGTGTATATTCTCAGCAACAACAAAATAAATTTTAAAAAAGGTATAAGTTATCAGTTAAGTTGTATGTACAAATTATAAATTATTAACAGGGCTGATAAAATTATATTTTTGAATAGTAAAATAACAAAAAAGCACATAGTAAAAGAAAAAAAAATACATAGAGTATATATATATTCACTGCCTGGCAGAAGGTGAAAGCAAATGTAGGGGTTTATAAAACTAAAGTAAGTTGAGCTGTCTTAGCACTGGACAGGAATGTTTGAAGTGCACCAACCACACCTCATGTGAAGTTCCTCATCCACCACGCCATCACGACTACTCACCTCACAGGAAGTTCCTCATCCACCACGCCATCACGACTACTCACCTCACAGGAAGTTCCTCATCCACCACGCCATCACTACTACTCACCTCACAGGAAGTTCCTCATCCGCCACACCACCACTACCATTCACCTCATGTGAAGTTCCTCATCCACCACGCCATCACTACTACTCACCTCACAGGAAGTTCCTCATCCACCACGCCATCACGACTACTCACCTCACAGGAAGTTCCTCATCCACCACGCCATCACTACTACTCACCTCCCGGGAAGTTCCTCATCCACCACGCCATCACTACTACTCACCTCACAGGAAGTTCCTCATCCGCCACACCACCACTACCATTCACCTCATGTGAAGTTCCTCATCCACCACGCCATCACTACTACTCACCTCACAGGAAGTTCCTCATCCGCCACACCACCACTACCATTCACCTCCTGTGAAGTTCCTCATCCACCACACCATCACTACTACTCACCTCACAGGAAGTTCCTCATCCGCCACGCCACCACTACCATTTACCTCATGTGAAGTTCCTCATCCGCCACGCCACCACTACCATTCACCTCATGTGAAGTTCCTCATCCGCCATGCCATCACCACCACTCACCTCACATGAAATTCCTCATCCACCACACCACCACTACCATTCACCTCATGTGAAGTTCCTCATCCACCACGCCATCACTACTACTCACCTCACAGGAAGTTCCTCATCCGCCACGCCATCACTACTACTCACCTCCCAGGAAGTTCCTCATCCACCACGCCATCACTACTACTCACCTCACAGGAAGTTCCTCATCCGCCACACCATCACTACTACTCACCTCACAGGAAGTTCCTCATCTGCCACACCACCACTACCATTCACCTCCTGTGAAGTTCCTCATCCGCCATGCCATCACTACTACTCACCTCACAGGAAGTTCCTCATCCGCCACACCACCACTACCATTCACCTCCTGTGAAGTTCCTCATCCGCCATGCCATCACCACCACTCACCTCACATGAAATTCCTCATCCACCACACCACCACTACCATTCACCTCATGTGAAGTTCCTCATCCATCACACCACCTTTACTACTCACCTCACATGAAGCTCCTCAGTCATCACGCCACCACTACTATTCACAAAGTTCTTGGATATGCATCCTAGCACCTAAAAGTTCTTCTCCACAAGGATTCTAACATACTCATGAACTGCATTAACATCACATTTATCCAGGAAAAGCAGTACTAGGGAAGGTAAGGATGAGGAGGAGAAACTCATTTTTCACATATCTGTAGTAACAGGGAACACACTACAAATTCAAATAACTGATCATCCAAAGGTCACTTACATTTGGTGTTAAAATGCATACTATAGTCCTTGCCGTCGAGTCAACTCTGACTCATAGCGACCCTATAGGACAGAGTAGAACTGCCCCACAGGCTTTCTAAGGAGCAGCCGGTGGATTCAAACTTTTGACTTTTTGGTTAGCAGCCGAGCTCTTAACTACTGTGCAACCCTTTTAATCTATCCATTTAGTAGATATAAACAAAGTGTTGAGACAAACTTACTGCTTCGTCATTTGGCCTAAAGCAGGAACTATGCTCCTTAACACATTATCTTAAAACATGTATTTCATGACTATATGTCAGACGATTTCTATTTTTAATCTAATCTCATAACTACCCTACTGTTGTTGTTAGCTGCTGTTGAGTTGGCCCCCAGCTTATGGCAACCCATGCACTATGGGATCAGACCATGGTGATCCACAGGATTTTCACTGGCTAATTTTTGGAACTATATCACCAGGTCTTTCTTCCTAGTCTTAGTCTGGAAGCTCCACTGAAACCTGTTCAGCATCATAAAAACAAGGAAATCACCACTGACAGGTGGTGGTGCATAAGGTGCACTGACCAAAAATCGAACCCAGGTCTCCTGCACGGTAGGCGGGAATTCTATCACCAAGCCAGCACTGTTCCCCTAGTAACCCTCTCACTATCCCCACTTTATGTCTTGGTAGAAATGCAGCCAGTGTTCTCCTTAGAAGTGAGGATGGCAAGGCTTCGTCTCACTACTTTGGACATGTTGTCAGGAGGGAAGAGTCCCTGGAGAAGGACGTCATGCTTGGTAAAATAGAGGGTCAGTGAAAAAGAGGAAGACCCCTAACAAGATGGACTGACACAGTGGCTGCAACAATGGGCTCACACATAACGACTGTGAGGATGGCGCAGGACCCAGCAGTGTTCCTTCCGTTGTACACAGGGTCGCGATGAGTCGGAAGTGACTCCAGGGCACCTAACAACGACAACATCCCCATTTTATAAATGATGGGGAGGGAACAGAGTGGGTAAGTATCTCGTCTGGGTTTGTGCATCCACAACCGTCTCACCAATTCTTATTCTAAGTCGAAGGCAGGGGAAGGACATCCGGGCAGTCACCTTTCACGTATTCATAACCCCGAGTCAGAACATCTGTTCTCAAGTCTCGGTCAAGCGTTTTACTCTCTGCATTAAAGAAGTTGTAAAAAGGAATTTCAAAACACCGCTTCGCTTTTTTTTTCCCTCCACCATGTATGATTTATTTTCATTTGCGTGGCAGTGGCTATTTGTGACTAGATAAGTGAATGGGGAATGGGGGAATGGGGGGGTGGGGGGATGGCGGGATGGGGGAACGGGGAGGAGTGAGGGAATTGGGGAATGAGTGAAAAGTGATGCCTGAAGACTGAGGGCCAAATTGTGTGTGCTGCTTAATTTACAACAGGGGTGCCCAACCTTGGCTGCACAGTTAGAGTCACCTGCGGAGCTTTAAAAAAATTCCTTGCCACCAGACCCCATCCCCAGAGATTCGGATTTAATGGTCTGGGGTGGGGGCCAGGCACTGGTATTCGTTCAGAAGCTCCCCAGGAGACTCTATAACGTGCAGCCGGCATGGAGACTCACAGGTGCTGCAGCCGGAGCCAGGTGGGAGCGTTGACTTCTAACCCATAACGTGCCACCAACGTGAGCTCTTTGGCAAGTGGGTCTTTGTTTTCTAAGCAGTAAAATGTGCATAAGAGCGCTTTATCTACCGAAGAGAAATAAATTAGACACTTTTTTTATTCTTGTCCCTTCCAGATATGTACCACTATGCAAGCTGACCTAAAGCTCAAGGCACTTCGGTTTGTTTTTTTTTTTTTTTTGGAGGTGAAGGTGGATGTGAGTATAAAAGAGAGGGATATTATTAGCGCTGACTAAAAAAATCAGTGTTCTCCATGTAGAGGCGGGGAACAAATATAGTCAATAAATACATGTTAAAAGCTGGTTTAAAATAATTTTTAAACGGCATTTTCTCAACATCTCATTTCGAATTCACGTTTACTTTTATACAATGTAAGATCCTTGGAGGCAATGAGGTATTGTTATAAGATGGATGGATTTGTCTTCCAAAATGTTAGGATAACCGGGGGTGGAGATGGGGAGAGGGCTGATAAGCGGCGAGATGGGCCACCAAAGGGGCAAAACAATTTCTGTATTAACTGTTTAAGGAGAAACCAATTTGCTCTGCAGACTTGCACCTAAAGCACAATAAAATACATAAATAATAAAATTAAATATATATGTATTAGGATAATGACAATGCCCACATTCAGGCTTCAGCCTTTACCTGAGAAATTTCTGTTAGAAAAACAACTCAACAATGAGAGACATGTGTCAAAATTTAATCAATCAACTTCTCAAGTAAAAAGTTACCGAAAAAGAATAATAATAGCAGACCATCATTTTCTTTAATTTTAAAGAAAATGTATTCCAAACAGTAACAACATTCAAAAGCATTTTACCTCCACTGATGCTTTTCAGGCTCCCAGTCACTGCACTGGGTTAATAGTAGCACTGAGAATGCCGGGGGGCAGATATCCCATGAAAATCTTAGATTTCTTTTTAACTCCAGTGGTGGGATTGGGTGACATGATAATTGTGTTCTATAGAGATTTATTACATTTTGATATCAGGCAACATCCCTTGGCCTATATTTGTATCTGTGATGTACCTGAGGTTTTCACGGAAAGCAGGACTAGGCCCGGAGTGATAAGGCACTCAAACACAATACTTGACCTAAATACATTATGTAGCACCAGGTATCTGTTAAATAGGTCAGCCCCGGCGCTTAAAAGTTATGCAAAACTTATTCCTCCCACACAGAAGATATGTCGCTAGTCAAGCTGTATAAAAATCAGCTTTCTAGGCAGGAAGAAAATTCTCCCCTTCACTGAGGGGGTAAAAAAATCTTTTGCCACACATAAAATGTCTTAAATACTAGAGTAGCTTGTCATATGTCTTAAGGCCACAGAAAGCAATAAAAGCCATGAGGTTGACGAAATGCCTGACAATTCCGAGATTCACTTAAGTGCATGGGAGTTCTTTGAACGCTGCTATAGAAATTCTGATTCTTCCTGCACAAGCAAATGGGATTCTGAAGGTGCACAGGTCTCAGTTACCAATCCAAACCGGAGTACATTTTTACAGGATGCAGACCTTACTGACTGCTTTCAACAGTGAGGAAATGCGGAAAGTGATATCTCGTGAGGGCTAATGTGGCTTCCCACCTCTTCCCCACCCCCACTTTGGACAAAGCTATGTCCTTCTTGTTCAGTGTGGCTTCATGACCTGCCTTCCATGTACAAGCCATTATATGAGAAACGTCAAACAAATCAAAAGCTCTCAAAACTATTCCCATGCTCAAATCAATCATATTTGATGCTGCTAAGGCTTTTACTTGGCCACCGGGCACTAAAACCAGCCAACTGTTCACAAAGCATGGTCCCAGGATTAGGAGCATCAACATCAACTGGAAAATTGTTAGAAATGCAAATTCTCTGTCCCCACCGCAGACCTACTGAATCAGAAACTTAGGGGTTTTGTGCTTTAACAGCCCCTTCCGTTTGAGGGAATCCCTGGGTAGTGCAAATGGTTAACTCATTCAGCTGCTTACCAAAAGGTAGGAGGTTCAAGTCCTCCTCAGAGGTGCCTCGGAAGAAACACCTTGCGATCTATTTCCTAAAAATTAGCCAATGAAAGCCCTGTGAAGCACAGTTCTACTCTGACACATACATGGGGTCCCCATGAATCAGGATTGACTTGATGGCAACTGTTTTTTCAGTTTCAAAACCCCCGAACTAAGTTATGGATTCCCTCGATTACTTAGCTTGAGGGTGGACTTCACGGCTTCATCGTACAAAACAACTCTAAACTATCCTTAACAATTAGGGAGAAGAATCAAGGCAAATGAAAGAAAATTCTCAAACCTCCATTAGCCAACATCGAACTCTTCCTCCTAAATAAACAAGGACAAGCACAATATTTGTAAGAGACCCCCTGCCCACCTAAGCAGAGCAAAAACCCTTCCCAACTTGAATTTGGTTTGTATTAAAAACTCTCACAGAAAATCGGCCCTTCGGGAAATATGAATTAAAGCAGTGGACTTGTTCACAAGAAACAGGATGTGAGGAAAATAAAAGCAAACTGCACAAACAACCCACTCATCACAGTCCAATGCTTAGGAACCAGAGAGGAAACTTCTGCAGAGAACTTAATAAGGAAGTTCATTCAGGGCAAGATGCCATTTGTGGGTATATGTGCATTTGTAGGTTTTTTTTTAATTGAAACACATTTCTCAAAGAGTGGATCTTTATAGGTAGGCATGAGGGAATAGAAATTCCCCCATATCTCCGTAGAATTGTTCACTTAAAAATATAAACGAAGTTTGGATTTTTAGTCCTGATTAGCAGCTCTAACACATGAAATTAAAATTAGATGCTTCAGACTTCTAGCTGAAGGACTGATTTACTCTCACCTCATTAGCCTCCACACGCTCTGAGTAGGTTTAGTTTAATATATTTGAGTTCCATTTCTGAGAGCACAAACTCTTATGATTTTGCATGATTGAAAGGCATTCATTAAAGAGACAGGAAATGAAGTGTATGTAAATTGGAAGCAAGCTAATAAAATAAATTTCTTTTTTTTAAAAAAAGCCCTGTCTGTTCCTGGTAACACACTAGAAACAAAACTCAGAGCAAAACAGATCACAGCTGCTTGACTACACTGTAATGCGCTCTGGGAAGTGGCATCCACCTTAGCCCATACACCTGTTTGCCAACAGTGAGTGGCAGCAAAATCTGCATGAGGAAATTCAAAGGCAAAAAGCAAACAAGCGTCCTCATTCTGCACCATCACACTAGACTCCCAAACAGGCTTTTCCTACAAGCTTCTCGCTGATATGCTGAGCTTCCAGCGGGTTACCCACATGCTGCAGGTAGACTTTGAGTCAAACCCTGTTCCTCTGGGAAGAGTCCTTATTTTCCTCTCTGCCTGACCTAGTGCATAGGCAGCAGTGCTCCACAACCACAGCATTTCTGCCCTAAAGGCATTTAGGGCCCACCACTTTACCCCCTCATGCTCACGAAAATTCTCGGCAAAGGGACAAAAATAAGTCTGCCCTCAGTTTGCATATCGGAAACAAAATACATCCAATGCCACGGCTGCTTTTATTGCTTTGTTATTTCATCATTATTCACCACAGTTCTTGCCTCCATTTGCAGAGTTTGGGTTTTAATGTAATGGCCATTCAATAAAAATGTTGCTTTTAAGGGTTTTCACATCATCCCATTTTCTCTTCAACCCTTCAGCAACCATATGGCAAGCAATCAGGTCTGCAATGACTAGGTCCATATTATGTAGAGCATGAATTCAGCATTATGCTATTACCCATCTGCTTCTGTAGAAAAAGGCATGAACCCGTGCACAGGAGGTCAGTGGTTTCATTGCATACTGTATTCTGGAAATCCATCTCTGTTCATTTGAGATCACTTTTGTGATTTACTCTAGCTTCCAGACCAGACTTTTTCTCTCTCTCTCCCTCTTTTTTTTTAAAAGAAATACAGACAATCAGCACAATTTGTCTGTCTGACTGTTGAATAAAATTATTTGTAATTGTCAGAGAAGGCACTTAAACTTTCTTACTTAAGGATATTTATCCAGAGATTCTGCATTTAAAGAAAAAAAATGTGGGAGGTGGGGAGAGGGGAAATCAATCTCAATCTCACCTGATTTGCCATATTTAACTGTCTACACAATACAGGTGACAGGGTTTTCAGGCAGAAACAGACACAAAGGAAGGAAGAAAAGTTCAGGCTTCAGCCTCCAATTGGAAGGCTGCTAGCTCAAAGGTGAGGGAGTGCTGTGGCACAGTGGCTAAGCACTCAGTTGCTAACTGAAAGATTAGCGATTAGAACCCACCAGTTGCTCCTCAGGAGAAAGATGGGGCAGTCAGCTTCCATAAAGATTATAGCCTTGGAAACCCTATGGGGCAGTTCTACTCTGTCCTATAGGGTTGCTAGGAGTCGGAATTGACTCAATGGCAGTGGATAGGGTAGCACCAAGCTAGTCTAACCAATTCATCTGTGTTCAAAGATGTGTGTGTGTGCATGCGTGCGTACGTGTAAATCCAAAACCAAACCCGTTACCGTAACGTTGATTCCGATTCATGGCGACCCCACGTGTTACAGAGTAGAACTGTGCTCCATCGAATTTTCCAATTTCTAGACTTTTGTCTGTCGTGTGGATTCACACACACAATTTGTTAGTAGTAGATCCAATATAAGTGTTAGATGCTAATTCAGTGGAGTCAGATTACTTGGGTATTTTGTAAGTTAACACTTACAATGGACTTCAGATTCAATCAATTAGGGCAATAAAAAGACTCAAAGTTGGGAATTCAATGTAATAAGCCAATGACTTTGTTAGGTAAAACTTGTTACAAAATACTTCCACTGTCTTCTGTACTGTATCAATATATTATTGACTTGAAATTGAATTAGGAAGAGGGTCAGGAATACCCTAAACAGGTATGAAGCCCGACGCACTGAATGGTTTTTTCAAAATCTCTTGGGGCCATCAGGAATGGCTCAGGGCAGATAGGTCTTACTGCTCCACCCAGTGGTTCTCAAACCTGGCTGCATGTTGGAATCAGATGGGGAGATTTAAAGAATTCTGATACCTGGGTCCAATACCCAGAGATTCTGATTTAATTAATCTGGGGTGAGGCATGGACAAATGGAGTTTGAAAATCTCCCCAGGTGATTCTGCTCTGCAGCCCAGATTGAGAACTCTGGTCCATTAAGACATAATTAAATAAAGATCATCTTATTTCATTTCATCATTTAAAAAACGCAATGAGAGGGTAAGTTGTAAAGACTACAAAAATTAATGAAAATTGTAAAATGCTCAAGGTGTATCGAGGTAAAAAAAAATCATAGGCTGACAATCATCAATTACAAAATAAATGCTATTCAACAGCTGAAGTAATAATAGTGGTAAGCCTTCTATGTAGATTTGGTCTACAGTTTTATTACAACTTTCATAGAATATGGATAAACAAAATTCATGCTGGAACTTTAGTAAAATACTGCCAAATTTAATTAATAGTCTATAATTAAGAAAGACCTTTAAAATGTAATAACAAAATAGCACAGAGTAGAACCGCCTCATAGGGTTTCCAAAGAGTTGCTGGTGAATTCAAACTGTCGACCATTTGGTTAGCAGCCAAGCTCTTAACCATTGCATCACCAGGGCTCCTTAAAATCTAATAGTTGGAAGAAATAAAGCCAAATTATTCAGTATTTCTTATATACATGCTAATAAGTATTCACATAAAAATTATACAGCAAAAGACTACATGTCCCTTTTACAGATCACTTGTGTGACCACGAGGTCTTAAAGCTTTGATATCTGTTGGATTTAGAAATCAATATTTTTAAGGGCAAGGACTTTGGAAAACAAAACTGAATTATTCACAGATTTTAAAAAGATAAAGGTTTAATTACATTGTAGTTTACGTACAACTGTTAACATAATTGGATACTAGCAAGAAAAGTCCAAAATTCATGGAACCTACCAGGAAGATATACAGCAAAGTAGGCTGGCAAAAATTTTCGTACTAAGGCTGTTGGGACTCTTTGAAAAATATCTAGTCCATCCCTAAAACCAGCCTACCCCCAAGAATAAAAATAAACAAGTAATAATGAAAAACCTACTAACCCTACCTAACCTGGAGAGACAGGAAGCATACAATGAGAAAACTGTAGTTTTTTTCCTCCTCCTCTGTTTCAATACCCCTTCCTCCAGCCTCTACTGCAGCCCCCCTCTCTTTTTCCTGCATGCTTTCTCAGCCTTTATCCCTTCTCCCCACATCAACACTTGCCACAAATATTTCATTCATCCAAAGAGCAAATGAAGGATAATGGTTTAAATATGATGTTTCTCAGACTATCCATATTTGATCAGGACCCAAAGGCTTAAATGGATGAAATTTTAACGAGGATATTCCTGTATTAAGGTGACTGGGACTCTATTTGGGGACACAGTGAAGACACACTACATACTAGATAGCCTAACTCCACCCTCCTATGGCAGCGGCCACCAATGAGAGCACATCTTTATGCAGGAGGAAAAAAGCAGTTTGGAGGACTACAGTCCTGCTGGTGGATGCACCCCTATCTACACTGAAAATGGCAGACTCAGCCATCTCTCTCCATGGGCTGGACATCCCCATAACAGAGGCTGGTCCATTGAGCTTGATTCTAGTAGAGCAGGTATACAACCATGTAAGTCCCTCTGTCTTCTTCACAGCCATTCCTCTGCTTCCCTTAGGTTTAGCTTTCAACAGTGTTAACCTTAATCATTTACTTTTTATCAGATTTGCTCTTCATCAGAATTCCAAAGTGCTCAAAACAGCTACATCAAAGTTCGACTAAGAGGGAACGAACAACCCTTTTAATTTCTCTTAGTGTTGCAGAAAAACCGCCATTCATCCTTCTCAACATCACTCAGAATGGGAATAGAATGTACTGGCTGATTGTTAGTTGGCATAGTGGTAGTCAGTATTCATTAAAACAATCCTTTCCAAAAGCGATTTGAACTGGCTTACGACATAGTACATACAGACAATAAGATTAAGGAGTTTTAAGTCATTCAAGATAAGAAGGAAATATGCAACTCGTGAAGGTTAAAATAGTTTCTATGATTGTCACAAAATGTGGCCCTGTGCTTCCTAGCAGTCAGAGAAAAGACAGAAATGTGATCGTTTATATAAGCTTTATTATCAAAAAGAAGGCAAGCACGGTAGTTCTTCAAATTAGACAAAGATTTTCCTGGCACTAAGTTTGAAAGCCTGACTCATGGGGAATATTATGCAGGGGGTATTGATTAACATAATGGCCACTGTCCTCAACAATCTTCCTTCTGCAAAAAAAAGACACAGGTACCAGATGTCCTTGAGTGGATTTTGTGTACTCACCCCACCACGCGACTTCTGCTTCTTATCCATGCTTTCTCTTCACCTTGATTTCCAACAGGATCACTATTCCTGCTGTTTTTGTTACTCTTGTTAGCATTCTTCCTTTAAAGGGCTGCACTAAATACATGTTTTATAAACCACCTTAAGGCTTTTTTTTTAAACTGCACTTTAGATGAAGGTTTACAGAACAAACTAGCTTTTCATTAAATAGGTAGCACACATATTGTCTTATGACATTGGTTAACAACCCCATGACGTGTTCACACTCTCCCCTTCTCGACCTTGGTTTCCCTATTACCAGCTTTCCTGTCCCCTCCTGCCTTCTAGTCCTTGCCCCTGGGCTGGCCCCTTTAGTCTCGTTTTGTTTAATGGGCCTGTTTAACCTTTGGCTGAAGGCTGAACCTCAGGAGTGATTTCATTACTGAGCTAAAAGGGTGTCCGGGGGCCATACTCTCAGGGTTTCTCCAGTGTCTTTCATGCCAGTAAGTCTGGTCTTTTTTTACAAGTTCGAATTTTGTTCTACATTTTTCTCCAGCTCTGTCCAAGACCCTCTGTTGTGATCCCTGTCAAAGCAGTCAGTGGTGGTAGCCGGGCACCATCCAGTTGTGCTGGACTCAGTCTGGTGAAGGCCGTGGTAGTTGTGGTCCATTAATCCTTTGGACTAATCTTTCCCTTGTATCTTTGGTTTTCTTCATTCTCCCTTGCTCCCAAAGGGGTAAGACCAGTGGAGTAACTTAGATGGCTTCTCACAGACTTTTAAGACCCCAGACATTATTCACCAAGGTAGAACATAGAACATTTTCTTTATAAACTATGTTATGCCAATTGAACTAGATGTTCCCCGAGACCATGGTCCCCACAGCCCTCATTAAGGCTTACCTGTGATGACTAACGTGCACCTGACGCAAGCCACAGTCTTTTCAATGGCCTGATATGCAAGTGAAAGCTGGACAATGAAAAAAAGAAGACAAAAGAAGAACTGATGCATTCAAATTGTGGTGTTGGTGAAGAATATTGAATACACCATGGACTGCCAGAAGAATGAACAAATCAGTCTTAGAAGAAATACAACCAGAATGTTCCTATGTTCCTTAGAAGCAAGGATGATGACACTTAGGCTCAGTTACTATAGACATGTCAACAACTAAATATAACAATATGTCCTATCCCTGATGAGCCACAGGCAGTGCTTATGACTGAAAACCATTAAAACCTTAATATATATATATATATATATATATATATACACCCATATATATATATATATATATATATATATATACACCCATATATATATATATATATATATATATATATATATATAGAAAACCAAACCACACCAAACCCATTGCCACTGAGTCGATTCCCACTCATAGCGACCCTATAGGACAGAGTAGAACTGCCCCGCAGCGTTTCCAGGGAGCAGCTGGTGGATTCAAACTGCCAACCTTTTGGTTAGCAGCTGAAAGCTTAACCACTGAGCAACCAGGGCTCTATATACATACATACAAATGTAAATATATAAAGATAGATTTTGAGTAAAATTAGTGGGAGTATATAGTTGACAAAAACCGTATTATATTTAAATTTCAGTGTCTATGAATCTTGCTCAGTTTCAAAGAATCATCCATTCATCCAAGCATTCATCCAACATTTATTGATGAATTATTGATGGCTATTATAGAAAAGGTACTCTGTTAGGTGGTGGAAAATATAACACCCCTACCTAGGGCAGAGCTCTCGTACTCAAAGAGCTTGCAATCTGTTGAAGTTGACAGACACAACTTGACAAATAATTAAAATCTAAAAAGAATAACATAAACTAAAAGCACTGTGTTAGTCCGGGTCCTCCAAGCAACAAATACCAAGGCAGGATTATGGGAGAGGCTAGGAGAGGCCTCAGAACATGGTGCAAGTCGGAACAGGAGGGAAGGAGGTGAAGTAGGGTAGAAGCTTCCTACACCGCTGGATTAGGGAAGGTTCAGTTCGCTTAGGGGAGTCCGTGTGCCAAAGGTGGCTATCAGAATAGATTCAAGTGTCCTGAGAACAAGCCTCATTTAGTATGCCTGCCAAGCTGAGTGACTGGCTAAGGCCCAGGAAGCACGGCCTTAGTGCAATGTCAGAGGTGGATCTCAGAGCACAGCAGTCGGAGACCTTGGTCAAACACACTCTATGTAGTTGGAGGTCTGCAGGTACCTCCTCATGGGCACCACAGACACTTTACAGATGTTGATATATATCTGAGGCAACTATGGAATTTTGACATATCCAGATTTGTGAGCAGATATGAAGAACAATCTTGTCTGACGGCTTCACACAAAGCATAGTGAAAGTGCCATCATTATCATCAGCAAACATGTCTGTAACAGTCAATATTTTCGATACAACCTTATGTACCTTAATGTAAGGAAAACGCAGTAACATGCAATGAATTAAAAGATTGCACTGTTTAGTTTTCTCATCTGAGATTCATGAGCCTGTTCTTAGACACTATATGGATATAACAAAAAAAAGAAAAAAATCCTACCATAAACCAAATTAAATACTTAAATCCAATTCTTGCTTATACTTGGTTTATTCTTTAAACTATAAAGTCAATTACACTCCTTGGGTTTAATTTATAGAAGTGGTATTTTGCTTTTATTTGCATATGTTTAAAACTGTCCAAGCTAATTTTTGTGTGCATTTCAAATAGACTGAAAGCTGGAAGAATTTAAGATGTGCTTTATTTGTCTTCACTCATTATTTTGAGACTAAGTAACATGGTTGTTTGTTATTTTCTTTGTTTGTCTACAAGTCTGAACAACTGAGTCAGGATGAGTTGGAGATATTATATATCTAACATCTTTAACATAAACCTCTATTGCATTAATTATAAGGTCTATTTGTTAGTGGATATCTGGTAAAAATTGATAGTTTTCCTTTTTTTTTTTTTTCCTAAAACCCTTTTGGATATGAGTTAAAATTTTATTTTTTTGGCAAAAAATAATGTCCAATTCTAGACTCTCTGATCACTATTTCCCAGTTGAGTATTAAATGCACTAGAGGGCATTTTAACTTCTATTTGTTCTACCAATCAAATTTTATAATCCATTTCATCTGGTTGCCTGCATTGCCATTCTGTGGCCAGCCACGAATCACCTTCCCCTGAGAATACATATGATTGCCCAGTCTGATGTTCAGAAGGGTCTGGATGAGTACTTTTCCAGGTCCCTTGGACTGTCCATTATCATGCCCAAGGAGGTACATGGCAGGTTAGGAGGGCGCTGTCGTAGCTAAACTGTGTGATCCCTGCTGCTGCTTCCCAAAGACACAGAAATGAAAGATCCTGTGGCTCCTCTATTATTCCGTTTTGTCTTGTTTTACATGTAATGACCCAACCTTTCACACAAGCAGCAGAGAACTCTGAACCTTTCGGAATCTGCTTAAAAATATTCAGCTCAGTATTTGTTAATGATATAAAACTACATCACCACAGAATTTACCATGGACCTGGGAAATACAAAATAATTTACAAGACTAGAAGAACCTCTTTCCTCTCAAATCTGAGAATAAAGTTTCAAGAGAAAAAAATCCCTCAGATAAGATCTCAAGATATTTCAGCCAGGACTAGAGAAAGCATATGTCAAAGCCCAGTTCTTAGGGGAAGAGGTCAAACTCCAGAGCAAGGAGAAATCTGGCACATTTCTCTGTGATCAGGTCATGTGAGAAAGCTTGAGGTGAGGGAGACGGGAAAGTTACATCAAGTGTTACACAGTGGCTATTAATGAACGTTTGCTACATTTTCAGATACATATTTTTTCATAACAATCCTATTAGAACGAGTTCTTTGCCAGCATCTTGTGTGCATCATAATTAAACATTTCAGAAGGTGGGCTGAGGAACCAAACAATGTTAGCAGCAAGATTATAAAGCTTTTCTATTCCAGTACACCAAAGTACAAACAGGGCTCTTGAAATAATGAGAGAAACAAAAAAGGAGACAGAAGTGATACTTAGGGTAACAAATCCAAAATGGATTATTGTTTCTTGGACGAGAGGTTCATGGTTAATTAACATTACTACATTTTTATAACTCATACTAAAACAAACCAAAACAAAAATAATAACAACCAAAAAAAAAAAAACCTAAGCTAAAGAGAATCTTAGTTAGTAATTAATATGATTATAATTTAACTTGTTGCATTGCGTTTTATTGTTCCACAAAGATTAAAAAAAACCATACCCATGGAGTCGATTCCACTCATAGCGACCCTATAGGACAGAGTAGAACTGCCCCATAGGGTTTCCAAGGAGCGCCTGGTGGATTCAAACTGCCGACCTTTTGGTTAGCGGCTGAGCTCTTAACCACTGCGCCACCAGGGCTCCTTATTGCTCCACACTCACCTAAAATCAGCAAATCAGAAGTATGCACAAAAAAAAAGATGTCATATTTATTTACAGTATCTTTAAATTACAACCACATAACTCCATGAATATTCAGACTTTTGAAAATAATGAACCCCCATGAGATTTTTTTAGTTGACACGGAATGACTAAATAATAATAAAATAATAATGATACAGTGAAATTTGCAAAGGCCAGAACTGTATAAGGCAGACACCTGTTAGGGAAGGAAAATGCAAATATTTTCCACTAGAACGACTCATAGAAAAGTGGTGAGGCCGCACCTGTCAAAGGCGGGAAACTTGAGAGACCCAGAAAAACAAGGCAGCCCCGTCGAGTTTTGACCCTCACAGGTTTCACTGTAATAACAATAAAACAACAATAGCAACAAAACATCATTGCCACTGAGGACACAATTCGTCCTGGACTTCACCTAGATATGGAGGGACGATAATGATAAGGCATGGCTGTTGTCACCCCTGCTTCCACGGCACACGTGGACAATCAACAAGGAGACACCTGTGGCTAATCTCTGAAGCCTCGGGAAAGTACCAGAAGAAGCCGCTATCAAACAATAGGATTTGGTAAGTGATTTGAAGCCTGACTTAAAGCATGTGTTCTTTGGAACACTGAACTTAGCACTTGTTTAGGTACCTTTGGGGATAATTCTGTAAATGTGAGTGTGTGTACGTGTGTGTGCGTGCTTGTATGAGAGGAAGAGGGAATGTCTCATATGCCTAATTTCAATAAAAATTCTCCACTCCCCCAGCACATCCCTGGCACCTAGCATAGTACTCAACTCGTATTTGTAAATCAACCAATATACGTTGACTGTTTCTATTGTAAAAAAGCATTGAGTCTACCAGTAAGGTTCTGGCCACACTTGTCCCTACTTGCTTGTTTGCTCACAGCAATTCCTTAAGACCTGACTGAAATGAAAATTAAAAACTCGACACTCAGCGTAACTGGAGTGGTGGAATGAGTTGAGAAGCACAGATCCACAATCTCGCTTATGCAACTTGGAAAACAAAAAGCTCTGAAAGGTTTTCCATAACACATGTGGCAGCAAAACTAGACCTGAACTAATTTCAAGGAGGTTATTTGGAATCTTTATTTATCCCACTCAGTGTGAATATTCATACATTGCAAAGCAGAAATATGGATGTGTTTGACTGTAGGGTGCTGCCCCAGACCCAGCGGGGGTATTGCATAGTCTGTGGTACAAGCACCATAATACCTTTCTAACAGAACATTTCTGAATGTAGAAATACAACTGCCCCGAGGATTTTACGTAAAAGGTTGTGAACCTGCCTGTGGACTTCCTACGAGTCAACCCACGAGTCAACCCATAACATGTTGCACAAATAGATCAGCATTACTTAGTCAGTTTACATTATTTTTCAAGAAGAAACATTTGGGAGAGGCAATGCTAAATATTTCAACTTTTGTGCTGTATCAGATTTTTTCATATTAGGAAGTGTTGAGGAGATGATGAATGTGGGCTGTTGACCCTTTTATGTTGGGAACATGTTTCCCATCCTTTCTGCTTAAAGGCATCTTCAATCCCCCGGACTTCACACTCTCCACTGGATTTTCAGAATAAATTCCATATTCTAAAGGATGATTAAATCATATTGGGATTTCATTTGACCCATGGTAAACCTAAGAAGCCCTGGTGGCACAATGGTTAAGCAATCAGCTGCTAACCAAAAGGTCCTCAGTTTGAACCCACCCAACGGCTCCCGGAGAGAAAAGACCTGGTGATTTGCTCCCATAAAGATGACAGCCTAGGAAATCCTATCAGGCAGTTTTACAGAGTCGCTATGAGTGGGAATCAACTCAATGGCACACAACAGCAACAGCAACATAGTATACCTGAACATATTTAAGAATGCACTGTATCGCCAGAGGCTTCCCTTGCTAACCGGTCTTCTTCACTGAACCAACTAATATATGCATATGAAAGAAGTACATTTTTCACATCATAAACATTAGAGGAAACTTATTTGAGCCCTACAGATTTTGAGAAAGAAACGAATCAAACACGTTCTTCAGAGCCAGAAGCTGCCTCCAGACAACATACAAAGACACTTAACTGGGTCCCTCGAAGCTTTGCCGCATTAGCCGCTCAGCCTTCGCTAACTGCTTTCCTTTTTGCGGGCGTTTGCCACCTCCCAGCAACGCAGTTTATTATCGCGTGTGATGGGAACAGACCTGTTTGTGCTGTCACAATGGCTAATAAAACTGAGCTGGAGACTCTTCATTTTAAACCTAAAATAAATAACTCGATTTCATTTAAACCTCCCTGTGTGAAGCGTGGCAATCTTCCCAAAGTCTTCCCTTTAGCTGCCTTTAACGCCCAACTACTTAGGAATCACGAGAGTGCTGGAGTGTTTAGTGACTTTAATCCTCCCATCAGTAAACTGATCTGGTGATAAAACGTAAAGGGCCGTCTACTATTTGCATTTTTACTCAGTTTAGTCACAGATCACAAAATAAATTAGTAAATTGAGCAACAAGGCTTCCCATTTGCAAAACCTCAATGTTGGAAGTAATCATCTATTCACAAATCCCTAAAAATGAAATAATTTCCCTGTCAGCTAACAAAGATAACAGCGCTACAGCATCCATTGAGAACCCCTTCCAAGCCAAAGGCCCCCGGGCTGTGTTTAAGTTTTAGAATTTTGAAAGAAAAATACAAGGACCAAATGGGTTGTGTCGGTCAATGTTCCTGACTCTCCCTGCCCCTTAAATATTTAGGACACATGATGAAGATGGGGGAGAAATGAGACAGGGTGGACTAATGGTCAAGCACACTCAAAGTTAAGTGGCCAACGGAATAATACTGAATTTAAAGTCTCTCAGCCCATAAGAGGATCTGGCTTAGCTCCCTGGGCCAATGTGACAGTGCAAACAGGTTTGCTCCCCATCACCCAAGACAAGAAACTCCACTGCTTAGAGACCGGAAACTCATGCCCAATGCTACAGGAACTTCTCTCCAGTAGAGAAACGTTAGAGCTCGCCACTAGAAAGCGGAGTGACTCGCAAGGACGCTAGTCCACCCTCTCAGTTCAGGGTACAAAACTTAGTCAGGGCTTTGGAGGAAAGAGTTCTTTATGGAGAAACAGACAAGAGTTCTGGGTCTACACAGAGCCCCAGGCAAGGTCTTAGGGCACAGAGGATCTTCTTCCTGGGAATATTTAGCTTTTCTGTCTTAAGGAGGGAGAAAGAAGTTGAGTCGCCACCACTGCTATTTTGACTGGCACCCTGGGAAACTCTGCAAACCCTGAAACTAGAGCCCCACAACCCTGGTCCTTTCTAAAAGAGAGAACTCTTGAGTGGAATTAAATCCAGATTCTGTGGTAAGAAATCCCACATCAAACCTTTAGACCTCCTAAGATGAGTCAATCATAATATATGGTAGCAGCATGTTCAAAACCCCTTAGTTGCCTCCAGGCTATGCAATATCTTTACCAACATCACTACAGAAAGGAATGCCCAACTCTGAGTCTTTGTAATACTGGTGTCAGGTAACCAAATAAAGGTAATGGGAAAAAGAAGCTAACCAAAAGGGAAGGGGGAGGGGATGGGGAGACCAATACCCACATTATTTGACTTTTGAAAGTTCAAGTTACTCTGTTTGAACCAAAATTGCTGGACACAAGAAGAAAAGTCAAACCATGAACTTCATCAAGTGAAGTCCAAATATCAAGCTGGACCATTGTGTGTGTGTGTGCGCTTCATGTCTACCAATGGCTGTGAATGACTAAACATGACACAAGGAGAAAAGTACATAATCTAGTAAATACAAGACAAAGGCTGCCATAAACGCAAAGGAGACTAAATTGCTCATGGTTTTATCGGCAAATACTCTGTATTTAATCACCAACCATGGGCTCAAACATAGCAACCATTGAAACGACAGTGCAGGAGCGGGCACTGTTTCATTCTGTTGTCCCTAGGGCTGCTGAGTCAGAACCAACTCAAGCGCACCTCACAGTAACAACAATTTAATAACCACTGATTCAAAATATAATTTATTGCTGATTTTTTATTTTTGAAAGAAGGTTCAAGAGTTAAAAAAGCAAGTAAATGAGAGCAGCAATGTAACTCTAGAAATACATACTTGTCTGATGAGATATTTTCTTTATGTATCATAAAAAAAGAAAAACTACTGTTACTTGAGTTTGAAAGGCACTATTTCTGAAAGTGTGACATGACTGTCCACTACGTCCACACCAAAGGCTGCGAGAAAGAACACAAACCAAACAGACAAAGTCTGATTCATCACAACACATTCCTCCCTGTCGCTAATCTCATTTTCCCACTGTGAGATTCCTCAACGACAGTGGTCATCTAAGCACTGTTAATCCTTTTAGCAAGCACTAATAATTATGCATTAGCACAAATAGCATTAAAGCCTTTTTTTCAAATAATTACATATATAATGGATGTGTCTTTTAGAAGTTGTTTACAGCTAATTAACCAATGAATAATTGTTTTCTCTTCCTGAGACAGGAAAAGCTTATCCTAGAGTCACGGTTAAAAATGCCCTTTTTTCCCAGTTTTACAGATGTTGTTAGCAATTAAAACTGTTAAAACACTATTAAAAAGAAATTCTTATATTAAAGGGCTTACTCATCCCAGTTGTCGAGGTTTCTCAACTACTGCATCTTTTAAAAATCATTTCCAGTTTGAAAGGGCACTGGTGGCCTTAACATAGCAGACCCCTTTCTAAATAGCTCAGATCCGTGAGTATTGGCAACACAGTTTGCTTGTTCCTATATGACTAGTTTAATTGTGGGCTGTAATAAAGGTCATAATTAATATCCCAACACAGACACTAACAAACAATTTTAAATTGCCAGCATAATCAAATGATGCAAACATCTATGAGCTACAAAAAGTTCATTGCTGCAACTGACAATTTCTTAATTGTATTCAGTCATTCATGGAAATTTTATTAACATCGAGCTGATGTATCCTGCCCTTACTCTGTCACAACACCAGGGATCTAATTTCATTATTTTCCACAAGATTTGCTTGACTACTGCCATGATTCTGATATTGCTTTAGTCCAGATGTTTATGCTATTTAAATTAGGAAGAAAAGGCTTTTGGGTAAACACAATTAAAGAAGTTTTTTTTCAAATTTAGTTTAACAAACTTCTTTTAATTAACGCATATAGCTGCGATGTGGAGGCTTTTTCGCGGGTTTTAGTTCGCTCCCTACTGTGTGTGACACACATTGAGTGTACAGCCTCGGCTAAACAGAACCACCTTTTAATTTTCCACTTATGTCAGAGTGCTCGTTAAAGTGAAAAACAGAAGCACATGACTGCACTTTTAACTTCAATCAATCACATTTGTGTAATATGTATATGTACATAGATACATATACATGACTGACAACTTGCAGTCATGCACATCACAAACACACAGAAACACACACATATAGGAGAGAACTCTGCATAAATCTATTTGATACTTGGTTACCTTCAGAATCCCTGTTTTACAAGACATTTGCATCGTAGTAAGTCTTTTTAACATCCCCGGCCCTGAGTAATGAAATTCACTGGTATATTCAATGCATTAATGAGAAGCATTAAAAAAAAAAAAAAAAAAAAACCTCTGTCGATTAGTTACTGATGCAATTTATTTGCATGAGGGAAGCTTCTGGAACTCCTGTGTCCATCTTATAGAAGCTGAGTTCTAGTAAGTAAATAGGCGATCGTTTTTTTGGTCTCTTTGGCCAACAATTCCAATCTTTGGCTTCCTCATTCAAGTTATTAAAATAACTCACGAACAGTGGCATGTTGTCTAACGCTGGAAAGCTAATAAATTTATATCCTTTTTGGAAAACGTGTGATGGTCGAGATGTCAATGAATAGCAGCAAATGGATAGTGCTGTACATCAAGTCTCATACTAACGTGATTTGTAAGCATTGGGTAAATTATGAAGTTGACATCCCAGGACTGTCATCTCCTATTTCATAAAGTATTCAGATGCTACAGAACACATCATGAGGGTCTCAGCTCCTTCAGGATTATTTAAACCAAAGAATTAGCCTCAAATTCAGACAAGCTGAATAAACGACCGTGCTTTCAGGCAAAGCAGAAGCTCAGAGAAAGTGACAGGAATTTCAAGCTTTTACCTTGTTTTAATATCTTATTTCAATTGTGATATTGGCACAATCAATTATACAACTTCAATTGACGGATGAAACTCCCCCAAGTACATCTGAGCAAAAACAATGAAATTTCCTATAGGATCTAGGTTTGAAATGCCTCAATATTTCACAAGCACGGAGCTATTGACCAACAACTGTGACACCTGCTATCACTCTGAAATCAGGCCTGCTTCTGTTTACCTGGAAGAGGTTCGAATTTTCTCACTCATGAAACCTCCTCACCAGGAGTTTAGGAGAAGCATAATATCACTTTATCGATGGACTTGCTATTATTATGTCCCTGCGTCTGCATGAAGACTGGTTATTTCTTGGACACTGATTAGGAGTGGCTATTTGTTGGACCTTTCATACTACCTGAAAAATCATCTTTTAAGAACACTCGTTGAGTCAAACATTTTCTTTCATTTAAAAGATTTCATAATCAAATGGATCCCGGCTTCCTCCCTACTCCCACAGAATTCAGGTGGCACATGCAAGTTTCCAATGGAGACTTGCTTAGGAGGTTTTCTTTGGTTTATTAATTTATGTACTGACTCACATACTTATTTCTTTTACTCTCACTATTACCCAGAAAGAAAGACTGGTTACTCTCAGTCCTACAAAATAATTACAAAAAAGAAAAGAAAAAAATTGGTATGTCTAATATTTAAAATCCACTACACAAAAATAGTATGAGGTTTTCATATGCATGTCTGTGTGTGAGACAGACAGAGAGAAGACAGAGAAAGAGAAACACCTGACAAAAGACAGTTCACGACACGCGTAATTCATCCGGATTTACTGAAACAGTTCGCCCAGGGGCGGTTCTATACCTTTAAATGTTAGTTTATTTCCCTCAGGAGCTCTCTATTTTAGAGAGCCGTGTTTGGCAAAGTTTCCAAGTATACCGTGTCAATTTTATAAAAACTAAAAATATTGTTGAAAAAATATTATCCCAAGAACATACGTAAAATTATAAATATTCAGCACATCAAGCTTTTGATATACTTTAGTGCACATGAACTGAGTAGCTGTCAAAATTACAACAGGCAACTCAAGTAATTATGCAGATTTATGCAAAACATTAACAAGAAGAATTAAATGCACAAATGAGGTGGCTACACTTGAATTGTTAAGATTATGAATAATTACCATGAATCTTTTTGCTCTTAATATAACTTGTTTTTGATAAACAAAGCCTTAATTATCAGAATACTTTTGAGAATTTTGGTGACCTTCATTAATCTTACAAAACAAGTCTCTTGTGTTCTGCATTGTAAAAGGCACATGCTCAGAATAAGTACACAGAACCTTGGGAAAAGTGGATGTTAATGGCTACTACAAACGGGTGCAGGCTACCGCTGGTTTCAGGTACACGGCATTCTGCACACGTAGCCAAAGTTACACTGAACGTTAGAAGGTACTTTAAGCTGGTGACACACACACACACACACCCCTTGCCTACAGAACTGTAGAGGGAGCTGGGAGGAAAAAGAGAAACTCTGAAAAAGTATTTCATTTTTGCAAAATATTGGGTTAATTTTGAAACAGAAGGAAAACAGCAACCTATTAATTCTTGCTCTCCAAGATGCAGTGAGTTCAATAAATCATTTTTTTAATTAAAAAAAAAAAGTACTGAACGCATTCAGTCATAACTCTTTTTACGTATATCTTTCAGCCCCCCCCCCCCATATTCCTTAGGGGAACGCATCTCCCAAAGACTACAGAAATTGTACCCGCCACCCTGATTACGAGGCACTGCTTTCTGAATGTGTCCCTCACTCAGATTCACCGGTAATTTGTACCCTGCCCTCCTTCTTCCAGACAAGCAGTGGGACCTCTTTGTGCCCCCTCAGTTAATTTCAGAATTAATTTGCAACGCTGTCATCAACACTGTAACAATTCACTGATCAACAGTTGCAATTCTTCATAACACTGTCAAACTCCCAGCTGCCACCGTGGCAAGGCGCATTGCCCCAGCTCCAGACACACTGCCTTGGGACTGGCGGTAGAAAAGGACTTTGGAAACATTAAGGCTTTAAAACTACCCACAATCTCTCTTCCCTGGAGAGCAAGCTGTCAGATCAACAGTGTTTCTGTCATTAAAAAAAAAAAGAAAGAAAGAAAAACACTCTCCAAGAGATCTGAATTTGTTTGGGTAAATGCCAAATAGCTTTGATGCATAAAAATTACCTTAAAGAGGTCACTCTCCAACAAGGTAGGAGCTGCACTTTAAGAATAGCTGCATCTTTATATATTATTACACGACAAAAGAGACCAGGCCAGAAGGTCTAAATAGCCCAGGGACAGTACAGACTGTGTGATGACTCAGAGGAACAGACAGTAAATACTGCTAAACTATGCCCAGACGAGTTAATAATTCTCAAGCATATTTCTGAAGACCATCCTGGCTAAAACACATTACCAGCACGTTGCCAAGTCCCTGCCTGCTGTCCCAGAAACTTTTTAAGATTTAAAAAGAGTCTTATTTAAAAGGATTTTTCCCCCTAGGACTGCATCCAAGTCAACAGAAAAGTAGCCGCCTAGGACAATCTGCTCCAATGTCTGTCCCTCGCCTCATCACATGTGTGACTGTGCTATTGAAGTCACATTGGTGCTCCGACCGCTGCAGAAACAGAGGGGCTGACCGAAGAAAGAAACAAGAAAACCCTTTCCAAACTGAGAACAAAGAGACTTTTTCTTTCTTTCTTTCTTTCTTTTTTTTTAAATGAGAGAAATGTTTCTAAGAACTTGGCCCAGCTCAATAAAGTGATAACAAGATCATTCGAGCACTCACTAAAACAAAAAATAAAAGCTGGACTTGTTAACTACAGCAATAGAGATTCTTCTTTCTACTCACCCACAATTTATTAACCATCATTTCCATCGGTTCCCATCAGTTCTGCTACTTACTACAGTGGTGTCCTTTCCCCTTCCTGCCTCCCAGTCCCTCCCAACCCCAACACACACACACACACACACACACACACACACACACACACACACACACACACACACACACACACTTTCTGATTTTGGCTAGCTGTACACCAGCCTTAACCAAAACCAGACCAAACCCATTGCCGTCGAGTCAATTCCAACTCATAGCAACCCTATAGGACAGAGTAGAACTGCCCCATAGGATTTCCAAGGAGCAGCTGGTGGATTTGAACCGCCGACCTTTTTGGTTGGCAGCCAAACTCTTAACCACTGCACCACCAGGGCTCCACACTGGTCTTAGTGGGTGTGAAAATACTGGTACAACCTAACAGTATCATAACCACTATGCCTATTCATTATCTATGACAGGCAATAAAAGCATCTTCCCCAAATGGTGATAACTGAAGCAGATCCATATAGGAAGTGTACCTAGAATCCCAGCTGGGAATTCTACACACGCTCAAATGGCAAGTCCTTTGGATGTTCTATGGAGCCCCGGTGGCATAGCAGTTAAGCATTTGCCTGCTAACCAAGAGGTCAGCAGTTCGAATTCACCAGCCACTCCTTGGAAACCCTATGGGCTAGTTATACTCTGTCCTATAGGGTTGCTATGAGTCGGAACTGACTCGGTGGCAGTGGGTTTGGTTTGGTTTGGTTTTCTGCATGCTCTGTACCAAAATTTTATTTTAATTTTCTTTTTCCATCTGTGATATTAAAATATACAACCTTCTATGCAGTGAAATTCTATCGATGACGCTTATTTTTTTGTTTTCAAAATTATAACTTAATAACTAAAGATAATAATCTCCTGAACTTTATGATACATAAATCAAATAGGGAAAAAGCACCTCAAAATTTCCATTTTTTAAGAGAAAAAACATAAACGGACCTGGAAAGACTCGCTGTTTATGGCTTGTAGAATTAAGGAAGGGGACTAAGAAATCTTCAGACGTCCTGTGTGCACACAGCAGCTCACAGACTACTTCGTCTCTCTTCTTAGGTGATAGGTTTTTCCTCGTCTTCTGTTAGGGACCCAGGCTATCCTGAAGAAACGTTTGGCCCAGAGAGGGCAGAAGGAAATTTTCAGTTTCAGAATTTCTTACGAAATTTCAGTTGGACTCTGTTAAAAAATGAAGACAGAGTAGATAGCCAAGATAATTCACTAGCAATAATGTCTTATTACAGTGAACTTGGAGAGCATTTCTACAAACACTCCACTCATCCAGCCACCCCTCTTCAAAATTATGTATTGAGATCCTGCTTCACAACTCACACGTCAGCCTGAGAAACCCACATTTACATGGTATGTTGGTTGTTTTTCCTTGATGGGATTCCTGACCTTGGACTGTCCGTCATGGCCTATCACAGGGAGATTTGTTGGAACCATCTGACCTTGGCTTCAGCTCACAAACGGCCTCAAATGGAAACCAACATTATACATGGTGGTCAGAGAGAAACTCTAGCAGGATTAAAAGATGGTGTGCATCGTATGACTTTAAACAACCGTCCCACAGTCTTACTAAGGTAGAGATAGCATTCATCAAAATCTCTTCTTCCAGAAACCTGGCAACATCGCCTCTCAGTTCTCCTGCAGTTAGGCGAGGCCATGTGTCTGGATGTGAAGGATGGAAAGTGAGCTGAAGTGCTGTGTGTCTCTTCCGGGCGAAGGCTGTGGAACGCCCAGTCTGAATTCTCAGGGTCCTTCTTCCCCAGCCTAGAAGACCGCAGGCAGGCCGTGTGCTCCGTGCTCCACGTAGTGCAGTGACAGGGACGCTGAGCTTCAGTCGGCCCAGACAGGTAACACCCATAGGTCTCCCTGGGGAATCATCCAGGTCTGCTTGGACTTCGCAGGAAGAAAAATAAACTCGTATTGTATGAAATCACTGAAATTTGGAGGTTGTTGGCTGTTGCAGCATAATTTAGCCTATCTTAATATACCGATCTCAACATTCAGTGTTTTTAACAAATGCTGTAATTGTGATTAGCACAACAATACCGCATTGTGGGGCTATTGAGAGTATTGGGGGAGGGGGGTGCGTTGTGGGTCGGGGAGGTGGCTGTCAAAGGTTAAGGTTTACTTGTAAACCTTTGAAATGTATACTTTCAAACACACTCTTACAATTTTGGGGTCCTGTTTTGGTATGCCTTTCTGTTTTGATAATTGCTTCTCAACGTACAGATGAGCCTGGGCCTTCCTCCACCCCTGAGAACCTCTGCTTTTGACTGAATGACCTCAAATATAAGAAAACGATGCACTGGGAAAACAATGACCCAGTCGCCAGACCATATGTCACAGATCACAGTACCTATAGCTTCAACTTCGAGTAAGAGCTGTTAGTCTCTTTGCTTCAGAGTCTTTATTCATATCCCAGAGACAGTCTTCTCTGTCCATCAGAACCACTGTGGTCGGAAATTCAAAGAAGATTCAGAAAATAATATTCCTAAGCAGGTTCCAACTGTTGGGACCCAGAATTAAAGAGAATGGCTGTCAGCTCCATGAACAAGACTATGAAAATATGTCACAATTCTCTAGGCCAGTTTTCAGCATTAAGTGAGAGTAGAGATCCAGTACAGGTTGCAGGGGACATCTTTCGAATCCAGAAGTAAACTGAGTAAACTTCAGTGTGGAAACTGTGCCAGAGAAAGGACGAGCTACTCACCCAATACCAATTCTGCCCTTCCTCCACTGTAAGAATCTTGCATTTATTCATGGAGCCATTGTGCTCACCTAAAAGACTATATTCTGAAGTGATCACATGACTATGTTTTGGCCAATGAGAAGTTAACAAAGCTCTTTAATGAGTTGATCATTTCTAACTTCCCCCTTTCTTACTTCCTGCCTGATTATGACAGCTGGAGATTCAGTCATCATTTTGCTGCTGACTACTGCTGAAGATGATGGAGCATAAACATTAAAGGGATCCAGGCTCCTAATGACCCCAGGACGTCTGCCTTCCTGCCCTCAATTGCTCTCTTACAGGCATCCTTCATATAAGAGGAAAACTTGTAACTTAACTGTTTTTTGTGTTGTTAGCTGTTGTCAAGTCGGCCCCCAGCTCATGGTGACCGCATGCACCAATGGAACAAAACAGTGGCTGGTCCTACACCATTCCCATGATGGGCTGCAGATTGACCATTGTGATCCACAGGGTCTTCATTGGCTGATTTTTGGAAGTAGATCATCAGGCCTTTCTTTCTAGTCTGTCTTGGTCTAGAAGATCCACTAAAACTTGTTCAGCATCACAACAACACACAAGCTTCCAGCGACAGACCGGTGGTGGCTGAGCCTGAGGTGCCTTGGCTGGGAATCGAACGCAGGTAGAAGGCGAGACTTCTTCCACTAAACCACCAATGCCCCCTTTCTAGCTTTCTAAGCCACAGAATTTCCCGTCACTGTTACTATCAGCTGAACACAATTCCTAACTGATATAGCAGGGATCTCAGGGCAGGCCCAACTAAGACACTGGGGCAGTCTGAAGCCAAGATGACTGCCTAAAACTATCAGGGACCCACGAGCCTCTCCCAGAGGAGGTTCTGACCAAATCTCTGCTGGACTATGGGCTTTGAAACCTCCAGAGACAACACTGCATAGTGCTTATGAGCATGGTCTTTGGAGCACAACCACAGTTGGGTTAAATTCCAGCTCTGCCACTTACTACCTACCGTCTTGGGAAGTGATAGAAAACTCTGAGCTGCAGTTTCCTCATGTAGAAAATGAGAAGAAGAATAGTTTCTACTGCACTCATTTGCTTTGAGAAATAAATGAAATAATATGAGAAATAGGATAAGTGCACTGCCTGGCACATAGTAAGCTTTAATAATAACTACCACTCTTCAGTTAACTGCATTCTCCAGATAGAATCCCAGTTTCTCAACTTCAAATTCCTTCAAGGGCTGAACTCCACAGAGTGGCCTATGTAAGTCTTCCAGGGACTTGAACATTCATCTGGGCTCTCTGTCCACCTGGGCTAGGAAGCAGGGCACAGTCCCAGATTAGGCCTTTGACTTGACAATAACTAGAGGACTGCCAAAAGAATGAACGAACCTGTCTTGGAAGAAATACAGCCAGAAAGCTCCTTAGCAGCAAGGATGGGAGACTTCGTCTCACATACTTTGGACATGTTATCAGGAGGAACCAGTACCTGGAGAACAGTATCATGGTTGCCGAAGTAGAGGGTCAGCGAAAAAGAGGAAGACACTCAATGAGACGGACTGACACAGGGGCTGCAACAATAGGCTGAAGCATAACAACGATCATGCGGATGGCACAGGACTGGGCAGTGTTTCCTTCTCTTGTACATGGGGTCGCTGTGGGTTGGTACTGACTCCACCGCACCTAACAGCGACAGCAGAGGACACGGTGACTGAGATGGAAAGAGCTATGTTTATCTTCGTCATGAAGAGTCATCTCACCCTGGGGAATTTAGGTTCTGAAAATTCATGGTGTAAGTTACTTGAGAATCCAAAATAGTCATTATCTTTATCTCCATCATTATAGAAGTACAAATGTGATAGAAAGATAAACATACACATAATTGTATGAATTTTTTTCTATATGACTCTCTACAGAATTGTTATTTTTTTTAAAGTAAGATGCAACTTTTCTACAAATCTGAGATTACAGCAAAATAAAAAATTACAAGAAACAAAAAAAATCAAGCAAAAGACTCAGCCCTCATCATTAAAGAACCATGTAAACTCCTGCTTCTACAATAAAGTTGTCAGATGCAAAGCTTTCTCCGTCGTCCGGAATCTCACAGTCCCAGATCTTGCTCTCCTTACCTCACACAGCATCTCACACGCAGCCAGTGTGCAATAAATACATTTTGAAAGAATAAACATATAAATGCAATGCACATCTAACTAGCCTTGCTGCTTCCTAGCCATCCTCTACATCACATCTGGAATGATCACATTGCCCCTCTGTTTAAAATCTAACAGGATTTCCTCTGTGACCATTGCAGGGGGCGTCATTTGGGGAAAAAAAAAAAAAAAGTTCCAGAACAATTCTTTCAAGAAAAGCTTACTCAAAAGCCCTATACATAAATATATAAAGAGGGGCTGTCCTAGGTGAAGTGGGGTTGAGAGTCCTAGAGCCCTGCAGCTCAGCTTTCTTTTGTTCCACAACTCTCATCCCATTGTCCCTAAAGGATTCCAGAGAACACAACTGGAAAACCACTGGTTTAAACACCAAATTTGAAATTCTTGCCTTTCATAACTCACCTCTAGCCCTTGTCCAAAATACTCCAGCCATGCAGAATTGCTCACAATTCTCAGGCACCATTTGCTTGCTTTGTCCCCTTTACCTAGAATTCCCTCCTCCACAACGCCACCTAGTAAAAGCCAATCCATGATTGAGACCTCTGCTCTTTCTCTGTGAAGAGTTCTCTGAAGGGTACAGAGAGCACTGGTCTCCTTTCTCCTTGGGATCCCGTAGCTCCTTGTATGTGCATGTCTCATAGCTTTCACAGTCCTATACTATAACTCACAGATATTCCCTGCCCACCTTACTCCCTGTGTTGGTATTCCTCAAGAACACATCCTGTACTTTTCATCTTTGTGTTTCAGATGCCTTTTGAAGAATCTGGTACACGGTAGGTGCTCAATAACTCTTTGTTCAATGAACAGCTAAACCAGTAGATATGTTATTACATTGTTTCCTTCATATTGTTGGATGTTTGTTTTGCCACTCTGCCTTTCCTTCACATTGTTGTGTTGTTAGATGCTGTGGAGTCAGTTCCGAATCATAGCTACCACGTGTACAACAGAACAGAACACTACACAGTCCTGCGCCATCCTCACAACCATTGTTAGCTTGAGCCCATTGTTGCGGTCAGTGTCAGTGAGTGAAGTCTCACTGAGGGTCTTCCTCTTTTCCGCTGACCCTCTACTTTACCAAGCATAATGTCCTTCTCCAGGGAATGATCCCTTCTGAGAACACGTCGAAAGTTACGTGAGATGTAGTCTCCCATCCTTGCTTCTAAGGAGCATTCTGGTTATACTTCTTCCAAGACAGCTTTGTTCGTTCTTTTGGCAATCCATGGTATATTCAGTATTCTTCGCCAACACCACAATTCAAAAGCGTCAGTTCTTTGGTCTTCCTTATTCATCATCCAGCTTTTGCACACATATGAATTAACTGAAAACACCATGGCTTGGGTCAGGAAGACCTTAGTCTTCAAGGTGCATATAATAAATCATTTAAAGCTAGAAAGTCAGTCTTATTCTTTCATAGTTTTACCTTAACACAGTGACAGGAATACAGACACACTAGGTGAATACTTTTTAATTGAAATAAATTACATTTGAAAAAGTTGGCACTGTGTTAACAAGTATATACAGGGCGTTCAGCACATGGCAAGTTGTACTAACATCAAACAAACATGCAGTAGAAATAAAACATTTGCATTCTACCCCAGAGACAAGACAAATATATTTTTGGTGGCAAGAAACTTATTTTGAAAATAAATATGGCATTTAAATGTCATGAAAATTTAAGGACTTAAGAGTTTTTTTTAACATTAGTTGTTTTTTTTTTTTTTTTTTTAAGTGACTGTGTTATTTTAGAGTTCAAGAAGCCAAAACAAGAAAGGGCTAAACATAGTCATATTAGTACCGTAGACTTTTAAAAAGGTGATTTCACACGGAAAGATGAGCAAGATCCCAGACCAGAGACTCATAAAAGGAAAAGCTGTTCAAGACAATAGGGAGATTTTCAAAAACTGAAATTCTGACAATACAGAAGGGAGAGGTATCTAAACAGGTTATGTGGCAGCCAGGAGAGCAACATGAAAACTACAGATTCTGAAAAAGCTCATACAATAGATGAAAGCAGGGGTGAGTCACCGAGGGCACAGAGTACCCTGGCAGGGAGGAACAGTACCATCTGAGTAGAAAGTAAAAAACGAGGGGAGGCTTGTGAGAAATCCTAATGACAACACAATGTCTCTGAAAGCTATATCTAGAGCAAGAGGGAGATGAAAGTGTTAGAAGGTCTACTTGGGGCAGAAGGTATGAAATAACTGTTGGCAGAGAGAAAGTAAAGCCATTCAACTCTTTCCTGCTTTCTTTGTGAACAAGAGTAATTTTCTGATATAAAAGGGTAAACATGGTTGACGGGGAGCTGAAAGTCAGGGTAGGTAGGTGGAAAGACGTGTGACAGGAGAGTTAGTTCCACCCAGGGGTAGTCAACAGCTTCATGGTTCATGGGAGTCATCTTACTCAGGACACCAAGAGAATTCACAACTGATATCTTGGCCACTTCGTAGGAAAGTGCTGAAGAATCTAAAGACGGAACCATACCTTCAGCATCAGAGAAGTTCTACAGTGATAGACCACCGAGCTCCACCTTCAGCCTTGTCCAGAATCCATGATTTGATTCCACATGTACGTGCCATGTTTAATGAATACTTGGATGCCTCAAAGCGGAGAAAATTAACTAATACATCAGATGGCACAATGAGGGCCTGGGAAATATCCCAACAATAACAGACTGAGTAAAACAAGATTCAATGTAACTAGGGAATAAACTCTTCCACTGAATAAAAAGAGAAATACCGCAAAGGTTAAAAGATATGGAAAATGTGGCCTCGAAGTGGTGGCTTGAATGAAAAGCATTTAGAATTTTTAGTTAGTTTAGTGTAAATGAGGAGCACTGGTGGCGCAGTGGTTAAGAGCCCGGCTGCTAACCAAATGGTCAGCAGTTTGAATCCACCAGTCACTCCTTGGAAACCCTATGGGGTGGTTCTACTCTGTCCTACAAGGTCCCTATAAGTCAGAATCGACTGGCAGCAACAGGTTCAAGGTTTGGTGAGTATAAATAAGGCGAATTATGTGTAAATAATGTTCCATGTGCATCAGAATCATGATGTGGCTGCCAACGATATTAATTCAATCTTAAGCAGTATGAATAGAAGCAAAATTTTAATAATAAAGGTAGCAGTCCCACTCTATTATTAAAAGTATGACGTTACAATATGTTGTTCATTCCTGAGTGCGGTATTTAAGATGATGCATCACTCACTGAAATATGTTCAAAGAAGGGCCACTGAACAGTGTGGAAACTCAGAACCATCTCCTATGTATAATGAATGACTGAAGGAACTGACGGTGCTTTATCTGCAGATGAGAGAATTTACAGGGGAGATTATTATACTGTCTTCAAGTATTTTCAAGGCTCTCTTTTCAAGTTGTGTCAAACATATTCAATGTAGATCAAGGATTCATGGGTAATGTTAGAGGAAAGCAGTTTTTTTGACCCAGTAGAGCAGTTCTAAAAGTTTTTGATCTCAGGACCCCTTAAACACTAAAAAAATATTGAGGACTCCAATGAACTTGTACTTATGTGGACTGTATCTATAGATATTTATGATAGTGAAAATTGAAACAGAAATTCAAAAACTACTTATTAATGCATTTAAAAATAATAAACAAACCCATTATATATAAATACAATAACACTTTTAAGGAAAGATAATTATATTTTTCAACTCAAAAAATAATTTAATGGTAAGAGCGGCATTGTTTTTCAATTCTGCAAGTCTCTTTAATGCCTGGTTTAATGGCAGACAGCTAGATTTTCATATCTGATTCTGCATTCAGTCTGTTGCAATGTCACATGTCATGTCACCACTGGAAAACTCCACTGTACTCTCGTGGAAGGATGAGAATGAAAATAATAATAATAATAATGTGTTAGCATTATTATGAAAATAGTTTTGTCCTTGAGGGTTCCCTGAAATAGTCTCAGGGATCCCTCAAGGGGTCTCCAGATCACACCTGAAGAACTGCTGACCTAGTGTTAGGATAAATTATTAATAACTAGACTCATACAAACTTGCAGTAGATTGCCTCAGGAGACAACAAGGTCTAAGTTCCTGGAAGTACTGAAGGAAAAGTTTAATTACCTCTTGTCAAGAATTTCATGTTTTAGGAAGGGAGTATACTAAACAAACCTTCCTTCTACATCTAGTGTTGTTATTCCATGGTAAAGCTAGAAATCACTTTTCCACATATACCTACTTATAAAGAAATTATCATTTAAAAAATACCCATGAGGGCCTCTTACAGTAAACAATCTGGTCGTTGGTCCTGGCTGCTGAGAGCCACATCCCACCTGAGGCCAATGAGTAGGGGTTGACCAGACCAGGAGGTACCACCTGGCGCCCCATGCCGAGTAAGCCTCAGGAGACATGATGTCATCTATCATGGCCACGTGGTGTGGCCAATAAAAGCCTTGGGAAATGGCGGCTCAGGAGAACTTTCTGGGTGGCGAAAGCAAGCGCGTGGTAAAAGCATGTCCTCTGGAGACAGAGAAGCTCTGTACCAAGACCTCACCCTTTGTATCTGTATCCTTTTTTATGCTAGATTAAAGACAGCCCCTTTCCCTCGAGTTTGTGAGTTGTTTCAACAGATTACTGGACCTAAGAAACAGACCTACCCCAGGTGAAAGGGGATGAGAGAGAGAAAAGGCTGGTACCCACTGACCTAAACCTGGGAGAATGGGGATGAGAAAGAAGGTCTGTGAGGAGCAGCTGGGGTCTGGACTGACCAGGGAAGGGAAGCTGAGGTATGGCCAGGATGCAGGTGGCATGTGAAGTGAGATTTATTATAAACCACACATTCAGTGTCAGAGGTAGGCAATCTCAGCTGCTGGACTGGTTTGATGTCATATAATGCTTACCAAGTAGGTATAGTTCAGAGTTGATATAGCACTGCTGGGGAGTACAGAGATCTGTGGTTCAATGTCTTACTTACTACAGAACTCCTTTTGCAACATTTATGGGAGAGGCCTTCTAACCTCAGAGGCATTCTTGAACCTTTTGGTGAGGATGGACATCTATTTCTGGAGACTCAACTACTTCCATTCTCTAAATGTTACAAATTCTTTCATTATCCTGGAAATCTGTCTCTCCTGCTTCCATCTTTTAGAAGGTTTGTCTACTGAAACAATCTAGAACAACACTTCTCCCTCTTCTTCATAACAGTCCTTCAACTATTTGAAGACAGTGATTTATGCTTAGACAAATTTTTAATAAGCAAGAGACACTTCATTTTTGGTGAGCTAAATATGACTGTTCGTAGTTCAAGCTATAATCTTGTAACAAGTGAGCCAAAAACCATTAAAAAATGTTTTTAATGAAAAAGTGACACATAACCAAAAAGTTACTTAACATTTCTCTCTAGAAAATAAAATAACGTTCCTTTAGAATACACCCTGTGTTGCAAAGAGAACTCTATAAATCACCCAGGGTCCCCCTTTACATGACCGATTAATTTGCTAGTCTGAAGTTGACTTGTTGAAAGTATTCTTCAATCTATTACCAAAATGGAGTTTTCAGCCTGATTTATAGTAGATTAATCAAGATAGAATACAAACCGATTCTATGTTTTGTGAAGTTACAACACATAAAATCTGATTCAGGTTACTGAACTGATTATTAACGAAGGAAATAGGTATCATGTATCATAACCTAGAGTCAAAATCTGTTTCTGTTAGCGCTGACCCATCAGTTACAAATGAACTTCCCCACCCACTTCCCACCCCAGTAATAACATAAGGTACTGAGCAACGGCAGCCCAGGTGCTCAGAAAACACGTATCCTAGCAAAGCTACGCTAATCAGCATTCACTTTCATGGACAAACCGAACAGTTGACATTGAGTCGATTTTAACTCATAGCAACCCTACTGGCCATAACAGAACTGTCCCATAGGGTTTCTAAGAAGTGGCTGGTGGATTTGAACTGCTGACCTCTTGGTTAGCAGCTGCGCCCTTAACCACTTCAAACACAAAACCCAGGACTCTGGATCCTCTCTCACAATGCATGAGGAATGGGTGAGTGATCCCTGGTTGCCTATGTTTGGAGCCGCATCCCAATTACCAGCTGCTCTCTAGCCCACTAAGGTTCATCCTCTTTTCTGTCTAACACACTCCTCTAACAAACTAAGGATGTTTGTTCTTCTTTAGTCTTAGCTATGGAAACTGAATTTTGGGTACCACTTGGGGAACTTTATAATAACTCTATACAACAAACCCAATATTTCAGAATATGAAATACCTACTATTTTTGAGGAGGTGCTTGTGTTATCCTAAGTTCTAAAATCAAGAAGGATAATAGAATACTAGCAAGGAGATTTAGTTTTCTTTTTGGTGGGTTTTTTTGCTTTCCTCCAATGTAAAGGGCAGAGTGAAGTAACTACAGGCTGCTGCCTTGTCTAAACTTAGAACACTTTCCACTTGAGGGCAAAGTGAATTCATCTCTTCCAATCATAGCTGTAAATAATATCTACTTTCCTGCCCATAAACCACTAACATCCTATTGTTTTCTATAAGGTAAGGCCTTAATCTTCCCATTATCAACTTTCCCACTTACCATAAAAGGCTCCCACCCAACCCCGCCTTTTTTTTAAACTGAGGTAAAATTTATATAGGGTTAAATGCACAGGTCTTAAGAGTATCATTTGATTAGTTTTAATAATTGTATATAACTGTATTATCACCACTTCAGTCAAGATATAAATCATTTTTATCTAAGAATATTCCTTCATGCCCCTTCCAGTCAATCCCCAGTCCCCATAAGCAAACACTGTTTCTATCACCACAGATTAGTTTCACCTGTTTTTCAACTCCTTTTAACGGAACTATGTTATCTTGTCAGACTTCTTTCTTTCAACACAATGTTTTTGAGTTCTGCTCATGTTGTTGGATGTTCTGTATACATATTTCTTTCCTTTATTTTCCTGGTTAGTATTCCATTGAGTGAATATACCACAACTACCCATTCTTGTGTTGGTGGACATTGGGTTGCTTCTAGTTCTGGGCTATTATGAATAAAGCTGCTATAAACTTTCCATTACAAGTCTTTTATTGTAGATGTTAGCTTTCCTTTCTCTTGGGTAGATAACTAGGAGTGGAGTTGCTAGGTCATAGAATAAGCGTATGTTTAACTTTATAAGAAATGTCAAACACTTTGTACAAGAGTTTCAACCGCTCCCCATTTCCACCAAGATTGGGCTTTGTGGAGCTCTAGCTCACCCCTCTGTTTTAAAGCCTGGTTTCAGCTAAATCAAGTTTCTTATATCACTCTCACATTTTCAATCACCAGTGCTTATCTGAAGAAATGCTTTAACATTCCCACCAGTTTTCCAAAGTGATGTTTACAGTTTCCACCAAAAATACATGAGAGTTTTAAATGCTCTAAGTCCTTGCCTATTCACGGTGTTATCGACCCTCCCCCCTCCACACACACACACACACACACACACACACACACACACACACACACACACACACACACACACACACACACACACACACACACACACACACACACACACACATATACATGCACACAAAGGCTAATTCTCATTAGACAAAGCTTCTTGCGTTATTTCTCCTTAATTTTTTTAATCACCTGTTATGATCTAAAGAAACATCAAATAAAATATTCCCAAAGGGAAATAAATTATGATTCATGCTACAGATAAAATTTGAAAACCGGGTGTTTGATGTAATCTGTCAAGGAATTTAGGCAGATGTGCCCAAATAGGAACTTGAGACACAGAATTTAAAGAACTTTCCAAAGGGACACATATAACACGGGGCAAAGGCAGAATCAGAGCCCCAGTCTTAGCACCTGGTCTGACGGTCTTACGATGGATGATTCCACATGGACTTACTCATTTGCTAGGGCTGCCTTAACAAAGTACCAAGAACTGATCCAATTTAAAACAACAGAAATGTATTCTCACTATTGTGAAGGCTCAAAAAAAACCAAACCCATTGCTGTCTAGTTGATTCTGAGTCATAGAGACCCTACAGGACAGACTAGAACTGCCTCATAGGGTTTCCAAGGAGTGGCTCCTGGATTCAAACTGCCGACCTTTTGGCTAGCAGCCTGGGCTCTTAACCACTGTGCCTAGAAATCTGAAGTAAAGGTGTTGGCCGGGCCATGCCCCCTCTGAAGGCTCTAGAGAAGAATGCTTCCTTGCCTCTTCCTAGAGTCCGGGCTCCTGACAATCCTCAGTGTTCCTTGGTTTATAGCTGCATCACTCCAATCTCACATGACCTTCTTCCTTGTGTGCCTCTTTTGTGTTTTCAAACATCTCTTTATAAGAACACCAGTCACTGGATTTAGGGCCACCTTAATGGAAACCCTGGCGGCATAGTGGTTAAGAGCTACTGCTGCTAACCAAAAGGTTGGCAGTTTGAATCTACCAGGTGCTCCTTGGAAACTCTATGGGACAGTACTACTCTGTCCTATAGGGTCGTTATCAGTCAGAAAGGACTGGACGGCAACGGGTTTGGTTTTTTTGGTTTTAATGTCTATAGAGCCCTGGTGGTGCAGTGGTTAAGAGCTCGACTGCTAACCAAAAGGTCAGCAGTTCGAATCCACCAGTCGCTCCTTGGAAACCCTATGGGGCTGTTCTACTTTGTCCTACAGGGTTGCTGTGACTCGGAATCAACTAGACGGCAACGGGTTTGGGGTTTTTTTGGTCTAATGTCTGTAAGGCCATCTTAACTTGATTACATCTGCAAGACTCTATATCCAAACATCACCTTCACAGGCACGGGGGGTTAGGACTTTCCACACGTATTCGGAAGAGACACAATTCAGCCCACAACATTGACTTTTATTTTTGGTCCAAATAAAGGCTGACATTCTACCTTCAGGATTAAATTTAGGTCCAAAATATTTTTATAAGATTTTCTTCTCTGAAAGCTAGTATCACGTGGCTTATAATAACTCTTTATATTCATGCTATAAACAATATCTTGTGCTTATTTAATAGTATTTTCAGGAAATATAAAATATTTTCTGAGTTAGTAATGCATCCTTGGTCAACCTTATAAGTAGGAAAAGGTAATTTCTCCATGTTTTTATGAAGGGAAAATAAAGTACAAAGAATTAAGTGATGCCCAAGATCAAGAAGAAAAAACTCAGACTTCCTAACTCAAAAGGCCAGCACTAAAGCAGTCCATTCCTTTCTGCAGGAGCCACTAAACGCTACTTTTACATCTACTATTGTTTGCTTTTTGAAAATGCAAAATGGACTCAGCTTTTGACCAGAGTACATTTATTCCTGGAGAGCTTTTACATGGAATGGTTATTAGTGGGAGGCAGACATGGCATGTATTGCTTTTTTAATCACTGCTCCCAATGCCCAACCATCACACACCTGTTCTGAGTGTCCCTCCCTCCAGATCTCTGTGAGGATGATCTCACGTTGGGCGTTTTGTGTGTGTCCTACATGAGGTGCCACAAACCAAGTGGGCAAAAGGATGGATTCTGTATAGATTTCTGTCCAAATCAATAATCTCTAAAAGTTGGAAAATCAGTTTTAAAATTCTGCCCTGATACAAAGAGCGTTCGGGTTGCTATCCATCAAAGAGTTTAACACATTTTAGACGTATCTGATCTATAAAAAAATGGAAGAAATAAGACAAGTTAATATTTTCTAACAGTCGTCCTGAAAGGCCTTTTGGAGTGAGCAGACAGGATTTATTTTCATGTAGGGAAAACCGGGTGGTTTGAAACCCAGTTTGTTCCATTGTACTGTTCTTCTCATATTGTCTTTTCACTTGTGTTTCCTCTAACTTCCACATTTTGGAACATTACTATTTGGGGCCGTCTTTATAAGCAATCACATTTACCTTGGAATAACAGGAATGTCTTTTATCTCAGGTATTGAAGCCACTTTGCAAAACTTCTATCACCACAAGCTAAAAAAATCTCTTATTTGGCTTAGTTAATATTTGAGTTTTCAGGAGAAAAATCATCCGTCTGCAGCAGCTGTGTGCTGTGTGTTAAATCTAGAGCTAGCATTAGCCTACCAGGTATGCAAAGATTTATATCCTCATTGGTTTAAGTAAACTGCTGTGCTCTGCAGAAATGATAGTTTGTTTTGGAATACTACAAGTGACTCCCTTTTCTAATAATGGCTTTTCTTGTGATAAAATTCATACTTCTAGTTGGAATTTGCCTAGGATTTCCAACCCTAAAAACTAGCCAAAATCCTGATATATGTCCTGAAGAAGAAATCAGATTGGTAGATAAGAGAGGACATAGGACCAATTGGATAGACCAGATACAGAAAAAAAAAAAAAATATATATATATATATATATATATATATATATAGCAATCTTGATCTTCAATTTTCAAATATGCAAATGAAGAAAGACTTAGAAAAATGCAGTATTTCTTTACAAATTTTAAAAAGCAAAGCTGTTAGGGTGTGATTGTTTGCATTAAGGACAAAGGATTCTAGTCTTCACTTTTGTGAAAGGTGCCATACTAAGTTTAATCAATTCTCTGTTTTCTGGAAATTTAGGGTTCTGTTTGTTTGTTTTGTTTAGTTTTGTTTTCTAATTCCACTTAAGTATATGTAAATAATCCCATTGTAAATGTCCAAACACATACAACTCTGTGTATTCATCCTAAAGAGTCCCATAGTTGGAATTGCTGAGCCAAAGGTTATCACTATTTCAAAGATCTTGATGCTTATTGACAATCGTTGGGGTCATTTTTAATCCCTGAAAACCAGTTTCTTGGATTGTGAAATAAGACTTAGGTGGAAAGATGGTTATGAGGACTACAGACAAAGGACCTCAAAAATTAGATACTGGAATAATTTTCTAATTTTTCCAAAAATGTGGATTTATTCCTAGAGAAGATAGTTTTCTCTCTGGTTGTCAATTTCCTGGGTGAATTTTATCTTTCTTGTTTCTAAATAAGACAGTTTTTATCCTGTCAAAGATGAAAATCACCATGATCTGGATACTATGGTCAGGGTAGAAACATTTTCACCACCGACAGTGCTGGGCACTTCAGCATGTTTTCTTCTGCATCTCCCTGTAAGCTGGGAAGGCCGTTATTAACACCACTATTCCCAGGTGAAGAAACCAAGGTTGAGTAATCCAGCCTAAGCCTCTCAGCAAGTAAGTGGCAGCACTGCCCTGCTCCAAAGGCTGTGCACTGTGCAAGGGAAGGAGGGACTGTCTGAAGAGGTCATGAGACTTCATCATGAAGATGACATCTGAACTAAATCAAGCCGAAAAGACAAGCAATAAAATTCTAAGGACAACACACAGCAAGAACTAAAGCCTTATGGTGGAAAATCATGTTGATTGACTGAGTCTGTGCCTGTGTCAGCCTCTGTCCCAGATGACATGGACGTGTAGAAAAAAGTTGCCATCAGCAAGAAAGACGTTCATGATCAGGTAAGGCAGACAAGATAGCAAAATAGTTGTACTGATGTGGTACCTATCGTGCCAGAACTATGCCCAGGATCTCATTGGCATGAAGCACAGACACCTAAACCAGCCCGTAGAGAAGGGGGCTGTCGGGGTTGAGGCTTGAAGGACAACTAAAAGCTAAGCGTTTGACAGAGACCGGCGGAACCCCTGAAACTCTGGCCCCTGGACGCTCTGCTAACCCAGAACTGAACCCACTCCTGAAGCCCACTCTTCAGACAAAGATTAGACAGGACTACAAAACAAAAAATAATACACGTGAGGAGAGTGCTTCTTGGTTCAATGAGATACACGAGACCAAATGGGCAGCTCCTGTCCGAAGGCAGGATGAGAAGGCAGGAAGGGACAGGAACTGGTTGAATGGACACAGGAAACCCAGGGTGGAGAAGGGGAGTGTGCTGTCACAATGTGGGGATTGCAACTAATGTCACAAAACAATATGGCTATAAATGTTTGTATGAGAAATTAACTTGAGCTGGAAACTTTCACCTAAAGCATAATTTAAAAAAAGAAAAAGCTAAGCAGAGAAATATGGAGGTCAGAGTATTTCATGCAGAGGAGGTGTTTGTATGCAAAGCTGTGAAGGCAACAGAGAGCATGGCCCATCCACTGAGCAGCTGGAGGTTCAGAATTCCTGGAACCCAGGTGAATTTATGGAGATAACGTGAGATGATGCTGGGGTGCGGGCAGATACGGGCCACACTGTTTCCATTGTGCCATCCTAAAGGCTTGAATTTCATCCTGAAAATGACTCCTTCTTTCACAGACATTACTGGCTCTTTTTGTCGTAACTACTACTAAAATAAATGGCCTAACAATGATGACTGACACCTAACATTTATGCTTTACCTAAATAACTGAATCCAATCCTTAAAAACAACCCTATGAGGGAAATGTGGGAGAAAGACGTGGCCATCTGCTCCCGTAAAGATTACAGCCTAGAAAACTCCATGGGGCGGTTTTACTCTGTTTGTCACATGGATCACTATGAGTCGGAATCAACTCAATGGTACCTAACAACAACACCATGTGCTAAAAATCGTTATTATTATGTGGCAGTCATGGTGTTAGTCTCTAGGGATAGAAAAGTAACCAGGAAATCTTCTGGATATCAAACAGAGAAGAGGCAATTCAGAGTTGCATTTGTAACGATCACTGTAGCAAGGGTGGCATAAAAAGGGCGATCCAGCAAGATGAAACTGGTTATGAAATGTCTACCATAACCCAGGCAAGATATAATGAGGGCCAGAATTAAGGCAGAGGTGGCAGGACTTGAGAGGAGGGAACAGATTTGAGGACTACTTAAAAGTAGGTCATGGTTACCAATTAGACATGAAGGACAAGGTGAAGGGGGGAATCTAGGCTATCAGCCAGGGTCTGACTGTGGGTGGAGGAGTCCTGTTCTCTAAGATAGACAAAGCAAGAGGAGTAGCCGACTCTGAGAAGGAAGGCGATGAGTCCAGCTGAGTTTGAAGTGTCATGAGATATCTGGAGCCGTCTGATAGGTGATGAATATGTGTGTGGGCTCTTCAGACTAGAGGTAGAGGTCTGGCGACATACTTTCAAGGCAGTATGTCCTGGTGTGTATGAAGTTATGAGCGTGGGAAATCTGAGATGGGGTGAGGGGTGATGTGAACTCTAACAATTGCTTAAGAGGCCATTGATCAATTCTCACAAGTGCTAGTGTGTACATAGCAAGAGATCTAGAGCTGAGGGACAATCATGTGTATTTGGAGTTGCTGTTGTTAGATGCTGTCAAGTCGGTTCCGAGTCATAGCCACCCTATGTGCAACAGAATGAAACACTGCCTGGTCGTGCGCCATCCTCACAATGGTTGTTATGCTTGAGACCATTGTTGCAGCCACTGTGTCAATCCATCTCATCGAGGGTCTTCTTCTTTTTCTATTTGGAGTTAGACACAGGTAAGTAGAAGTTGAACCCATGTGTGGAAGTGAGTTTCCCCACTTAACCACCCCCCTTCAAAAAAAATGTATATATATATAAAGTGAGAGGAAGGATGAAGATGGCATTCTGGATATGCTGTATATGTAGAATTCTAACTCTAATGGATTCTAATGAATATAAGATAAAAAGTCTTCCACATGCAAGAGCAGAACATTGCTTTGTGTTGATCCAGTCATGCTTTTGGCTCCTTCCGTCCCCCTTCAGATCACAGCACCCAAAAACAAGAGCTGACTTCAGCTAAGTGCCATAACCTTGACCTCAGAACACAGCGAAAATAACTGATTGGCAGTAAGAATCAAACTCCTGGTCTTCTCACCAAAAATAGCTAACCAACTACAGACCCCTTTTCTAGACTCAACCCAAATTTCCAGTTCAAATGCTCATTTCTTTCAATTCCTTTTGATATGCAAAGCAACCAGTTAAAGATTTTAATTGACATTTTCAAGAACAAGTCATTGAATCTCACTTGAAGTCTTCAAATTGAACTGGTATGTTGAAAATTAATCCTGTGGAAATTAGAAAAGCTGTTATATATATGACAGGGAGGAAAGGCAATCTCAGCTTTACTTAGGCTGGGGGAAAAACAGAAAACAAAAAACTTTTTCTATCATAAGTTTCTCGTTTTTAAGGAGAGATAATGGGTTAGAGGCCATTTCCACAACTGCTTCTCATGCTATTACTGCCGGAGAAAATAATAAACGGAGACACTCTTGGCTGATCTGTTAGCTACACTTTCTTAATAGACTATCCTACCAAGGTGAAATGTTTAGGGTTCTTCAATTCATAAAGGAATAAACTTCTAACTTGTTGTAGGCAAAATCATATATAAAACAATACTTACGATGCTATATAAACAATGTTTTTTTTCTGCTTTAGAGCAGAAGTACTGTATGGAGACAGTAATCAGCTGTAATTATTGCTTTTGAAAACTCAAGCTTTAAAATCCTCAAAATACTTTAAAAATAAATGCAGGAAGCTTCGTAAAATACATTTTCTCAATTCAACAAAGAAAAAAAAATCAAACCAGTTAGGACACTCAAGTGTTATTTGCAGCAATCATGATAAGTCAATTTTGGCTTAAACCATGATTGTTATAAACACTCACAAAACATATTATTTACCAGATGGTAATCTTACTCAAGCAAACACATAAAACTTATGTTTCATTATTATCAAATAAGGATGAACTTGCCACTGGGATAACCTCCAGTAGTTAAACAAACACATCTCTACAAAATGAGTGCCGTGGTTTCTATCATTGGATAAGTACATAGAGTAAAAGAACCATCTTAATACTTAGCAGCACTACCTTATACTCCAGAACCAAAGCTTGCAACAGAATGCTTATGCAAAAATGGCATATCCTTGTCTGCCCTGGGACTTATGCTTCCAATTTCTTAGTAAAAAGACTATTACTGTATTTTAGTGTTCAAAGAAGGAAAAGTCAGAAACTATGACCACGTTAAAACAATCTGTATTAAATAATCATTAGTTTACACTAGGAAATCTATAAAGAGGTCCTAAACTGTCTTGTTACCACCCCCCAATACAGATCAGAATCTATCACAGTAACACTTATTATCTATAAGTACAATGTAAAAGTTGTCCTTCATAAGTCAGAATGCCACAAATTAATATGACCAGATACTAAAAGTCTATTTGTGATGAACACCAGATTATCAATATAGATATACATGATACAAACATAATAGATATAGGTATTGGTAAAGGTATAGGTAAAGACAGTATGCTTGAAAGCAACCCTTTTTGTAATATAATGTTTTAAAAAATCATACAGATTAAAAAATAGTTTCAGAATTAATTTTGATTGTGTTAAAACAGTTAAAATGGAATGAGGATCAACAGCTTCTTTTGCCTATTCATTTGCATCTCCACTATTAGCAACACCTTCCAACAAGCTGTGACTCAGAAGCCCCCTTGCAACACCAGGCAGACACTCCTGAAACCTGTACAAGCATGACCTGGGCTCAGAGGTATGACGGCACCAGGAGCCGTGAGAATAATAGAGAGCGAGACTGTGGACAGAAACGTGAGGACTACAGGAGCCAAAAACGACAGCTCTTGTCTCCTCACCTTCTCAGGGGCTCAGCAGGCAAAACGCAACGACTGTGGAGTGAAATACTACAGAGCAGTTATCCCCCACAGGACAATACAGTCCACACTGAGTCTCTCCAGGCTACCTCACTTATGGCAATGCTTAGAGTTGAAAAATTCTGGTTTTCTCTTTACTCCTTGATTGGAAAATCACCCGATGCTAGTGGCAGTGGCAGAAGTCAGTAAACTGTCAGCTTTCTAAACGCAAACACAGTTCTTCCACACGAAGACAACAGAAGTAAAGAAACGAAGGCTGGCTTCTGACAACATAAGTGATGTATTGAATTAGAAGAGGACTCTGAAGACTTCCCCGTCTCCAAATTATGCTCTAAAGCTAACAGTTAAGGGCATGGATTTCTCACTGGGTAGCGCCAAAGCCAAGGCAATCTCTCTCCACAGGGAAGCAGGCACTTCACCCGGGCAGAACATTTTGCCACTGAATGACAGATTGCCTTGAGACGGCATCTTCCTTGAGGGGCGAGTCTCTCTCTAGTATATTCTGAATTGCACCTAAAACACGAAGGACTTTCAAAGAATATTGGTTTGTGACAGACAAAATGGATCACTTACACTGTACATCAGTACCAAAAACTTTAATGGACTCGAGTTAGGTCTTTTCATTGCTACCAATGAGCCAGAGAAGAAACAACGAGAGGGAGAGAACCTTTTTGACAGGCATTCTCGTATGAGGGCTCTCCTTACTGGACCAAAATGGAACTATGGTTCCAGAAACAAAAAAAAGTATGAGATGTGCTCCAGACCTCTAGTACGCCAATAGGTTTTCTTCTTTATGAGATATATTATGCTCATTTCAGGCCACTTAGAAAAAACTAAAGGACACAGGACACGTGGCAACACATCTAAACACCAACTTTCTAAATGACCATTTTATGTCTGCGATTGAGATGTATATTGTTGTCAGTCATTCTTATTTTCACCCAAATTAAATGCTAGTAGAAATATTTATAAAACTGATAACCCAGCTGCAGCATCTAATAAAGGCTTTTATTACGCGTGTATACTGTAAACACGTATCCTTTAGATAATCAGTGTAGCTGCCTGACTAAACAATCTGGAAAGCAGCGATAGTAATGGTAGTAGTAGTACTACTACTAATAGTAATAGCAGCAATAGTAGTAATAGTATTAGCAGCAGCAGCAGCAGCAGCAGTAGTACTAGTGATGGTAGTAGTAGTGGTAATAGCAGCAGCAGTGGTAATGGTACTAGCCACAGCAGTAGCAGTGGCAGTGGCAGTAATGGTGGTAGTAGGACCAGTAATAGCAGCAGCAGTAGTAATAGTATTAGCAGCTTCAGCTGTAGTAGTGGTAGTAGTAAGAGTAGTAGTAATAGTATTAGCAGCCGCAGCTGTAGTAGTGGTAGTAGTAAGAGTAGTAGTAATAGTATTAGCAGCCACAGCTGTAGTAGTGGTAGTAGTAAGAGTAGTAGTATTAGCAGCCGCAGCTGTAGTAGTGGTAGTAGTAAGAGTAGTAGTAATAGTATTAGCAGCCACAGCTGTAGTAGTGGTAGTAGTAAGAGTAGTAGTAATAGTATTAGCAGCCGCAGCTGTAGCAGTGGCAGTGGCAGTAATGGTGGTAGTAGGACCAGTAATAGCAGCAGCAGTAGTAATAGTATTAGCAGCCGCAGCTGTAGTAGTGGTAGTAGTAAGAGTAGTAGTAATAATAGTAATAGTAGAAGGAAAACTATCTCCCACAACTCCCCCCCTTCATACAGGCCTCTCAGTACTTGTTTTTTTTTTTTTTCCTTCAAGTAATGAACACGTAACATGAGGTAGCCATTTTTAGCTTTCATTTATTGACCGCCAGTCACCCCAGAGTCACCCAGCCATCCTCCTCCTAGTGACAGGGTGATGGAAAATTATCATTGAAATAAACACCAGAAGATCTATTCTTAAATGAACCATCTTTATATAGTTGCGCTAGTACGATCATTCTAATAATTGTAACTGAGTTTTCTCAGTCATGAAGACTGATATTCCTTATCAAAATGGAGGGGATCATTTTATGATTACAGACAAACAGAAATTGAGCTAGCTTCCTTCCGTACATACTTCTCTCCCCCATGGACAAAGTGAAAAGGTGAACAGCATTTCTCCCTGCTACCGTGACGTGAAATTCCGAAATACACTGGAATGGGCTCTCTCCAGAGGACCACCAGGGAGTACCGTCTCTGCACACTTGTGCCTCCAGTTCTCATATACATCCCTCAGTGCCCTTGGTTAATAACACGGATTTCCCTACAGAATGAAAGGTGTACAGCCATGACCTTTTTAAGCAGGAAAGCATGACAATATGAGTTCTGATCTGCCATGAAAGCTAGGTGCTCTCAGCAAATTCAAGCATGTAGGTAGCTGGAGAGGCCTCAAGGAGCCCTGGTGGCAAAGTGGTTAAAGCACTAACTGAAAGGTTGTCGGTTTGAACCCAGCAGCCATTCCATAGGCGAAAGATGTGATCGTCTGCTTCCGTAAAGACTAGGAAACCCTATGTGGCAGTTCTACTCTGTCCTACATGGTCGCTATGAGTCGGAATCGACTCAACGGCAATGGGTTTGGTTTCTCGGTTCAGCGACGTCTCGGTTATTCAAAATCCGAGTGTGCCATCTCTGAACTTTGTCCAGTGTCTCCATGGGTGTTGAAACAGATCATTGCTCTAAAGAGTCTAAGTGTAGGTGCTTCTTTGCTTCTTCATCTTTTTTCCATCAGCGATAGAGTGAACAACACCAGAGAACTCGACTAAAAGGATCCAGACTCTAATCCCATCCCTGACGCTTCAGGGATAGGCCACTTTTTCTCACCAAACCTCAACTTCCCAACCTGAGAAACGGGGACAAGAATAGTAGTGCTCACTTCGTGGTACCGTTGTAGGAATCTGAGACAATGTACCTTAAGTGCTACATAAACTCTTCAGGATATCGTACACTTTTATCTTGAGAATATAATTATGACTTACTAGTGTTAGCATATCAGATTAGGATAACTGGTTTAGAACTAGAAAAATCTGAAAATAATTCCTATTGATCTCATATCAAGTATAGGAATATAAAGCTGAAAAACTGGCCACTTGAAATTAGGTATCTCTGTTCCCTCTAATTTTTAGACTACATATAACACAATATTATAACTCTCTGCTTTTATTAACTGCCAAAATCAGTCTCAGAATCCATTTTCCCAATACTCTGGAACAAAAAAGATAGGATTTTTTTTTTTCCTTAGATGCACAGATGCAGTTTCATCTACAAGCGTGCATTTCAGAAGCATTATTTAAGCCATACTGTGTATAATGGACAAACTGTAACCATATCTTTGTCCTAACTCAATTACAAAATGAACTCATAACTTAGAGCCCAGCAATAAATATCTATTTCCAATTTTAGGCTGATCTTTAAATATGGTTCACATTGGAAATCTGTTAAATGAAAGAATGTTTAAATTCACTTACATCACTTAAGAGCATATTGATTCTGATCACTATTAATCCACATTAAAAAAGTGGTACATCTACCTAGAAAACAGCATTGCGGGAAAATTCCACTCAACTCCCACGAAGGCTGTGTTCCATGTAGTTTTTCCTCTACCACCCATCCTGTGACTACCTCATTATGCAACTTCTGTAGACATGAGAATTGATGATTATTTCTGCACATCCTGTCTCTCTCTCTCTCTCTCTCTCTCTCGTGTGTGTGTGTGTGTTTTGTGTGTGTGTGTGCGTGCATGCATACACACACAGGCACACACACCTGCAAGCTCTTATCCCTCAGTAGTACCCCTTCTTTCCTCTAAATATTGGTGGTCACTTCCTTTCACAATCCTCCCTGCCTATCAAATCCTACCCTCAGGAAAAAAATCAGAATTAATTACTCACCTACACACATACTTAGTGATAAAGCTTCAAAAAATATAAATCCCAGGGGTAACTGCAATTACTAGGCAGTATTTTTCTATCTAGCAAAACTATCCTTAACCTAGAAATCCCTGGAAAAAACAAATACACCTGTTTTGAGATGTTAGTGGCTCTGTTATTTTGAACGAGTCATCCTCTCGACCTCCCACTTCATCTGTGAAGTAAGAGCATTGACTATATGAAATACTTACCATTCAACCATTTTTTTTCCTAATCTAAAGAAACCTGGTGATTTCATATGGTGTAACTTAACAGAATAGAGATTGTAATCATAAATACTCCCATAGCTCAGGTAAAAAACCCAAACCGAACCCCCTGGGGTCGAGTCGATTCCCACTCATAGCGACCCTATAGGACAGAGTAGAACTGACCCATAAGGTTTTCAAGGAGCGGCTGGTGGATTTGAACTACCGACCTCTTGGTTAGCAACCAATCTCTTAACCATTGTGCCAAATGTGTCTAGTAGTTGTGAGGAAATGGGGAGTATTGGAGCCTCTAGCAACCTGAAGAACTGACGCCTTAGGTGAAGAGATTCAAACTGAAAACAGACAAGCAAACACGTGAAAACACTGCACGAGTTGACTCCGCCATTGGAACTGAACAAGGCTGAGGTGAGGGCTGGCGGACCACCAGTTTGTGAAGGCTGAACCAGATGGTTACAGAAATTCCCTCCAGCTCTAGCTTTCTACGATTCCATAAAATGCATTAGGCTGGGGCTAGGTAGTTTTAAAAAATATTATATTTGCTTTTATGCAACCCATCATTAAGGAACTACGTTAAAATGTAATGAACGCGGCAAGTAACATCCTGCGACTGGCCCAGTAAAGACAAGTCCTCAACAATAGGTAGTTACCACACTTAGGAAACTAGAAAGGAGGAAAGATGACAAGTCAACATGAATGAAAAAGGAAAGTCTGTGAACTGCCAAATTTTCACAATGACAAATATAGAGGTCGTAGAACTCTGCTTTACCTTCTCCAGTCCAGAAGATGAAACCCTTCTCATCAATGGTTGTAACAGTAAGTGGGGCAACACTGAAACCCATTACATACTATCATTTGTAAAGACATCCACAGTGAATTAGTCTGAATTTTTTTAATAGGAAGAAAAGAAATCAAAAGTTTTCTCCCATTATTTAAAAAGCGTCTTTATGAACCTCATACGTATTGTCCGAGAAGAGCTCCTCTTCCCCGTTCTTAGCACCTGCTAGACAGAAGACAGCAAATCCAAGCCACACAGGAACGCCAATGCCACCATGTGAGTTTGGTCAGGTTAAATGCATATTCATAATGGGTTATAGGTTTAAAAAATCAATCTTACCCACTTGAGTCAATTGTGGAAGTCTTGCTATTGACCACGCTTACTCAACTGTCTGCCACATAGATCTTACAGCTATTTCAGGACTTATTTATAAATGATATGCATATAGCACACTCTCAAAAAAAAAAAAAAGAGTGGTTTAAAACATCTTTGCTGTGCACTATTCTTTAATGGAGAAATGTCACCAGATGAAAATATCTGTATTTCTTATGTAGATCTTTATGAGAACATTCACTGACCTAAGCAGTACATGGGAGTTTTAAAGGTATATTTCTTACAATAAAAAGGTAATATACTTCAAAGTCTTACAAAGAAAAAGAGACATACATTTCTTCTGTATTTATCTCCCGCTTACCAAGGACTCCACATGACCAGGTCTGGGATCTGATTCCATTTCAAAACCGATGTAAGTCTGGTAATTTTATTTCTAAGGACCTGAGCACTAGAGTTGTACAGTATTGATAAAGTATGGCAAGCTGTGAACATGTTTTTACCAATGAGATAGACAAAGAGGATGCAATCGAGGTATATGGCAAAATTTTAAAAGTTTCTAATTTCTTGGTTACATTTTTAAGTATTACAGAACACCAAATTCCCAAACAAAATATATTCATTTCAGCCTTCTTTCTGTGAAGCCTAGGTGCTTATAGAATATGGATGTCTAGAATTTACATAGATTCTGAAAAAAAATCACTGCAATCTGGCTAAAAACATTCCTGGAAGATTTATAATAAGATTTATGATAGTGATTCATTGCTGTCCTACAGTTTCAAGCATCATGCCTTATGAAGAAAAGTAAGTATCTACTCCTATCAAGATATAAGAGTATTTTACAAAATCACCATTTTTATAAGTAACGCATTAGATTAACCTAATCAGATGTGTGATTATCAATTTGAAGTATCTTTGACACAACTAACTTAAAATCATTAAAAAACATTAGTGGTTCTCGCTCATACTCCTGGATCTTCTCCCTACTATCTCAAACATAGACTAGCTTAACCAAAATTTACTAGTTAATCAGACTCACACTTGAAATACACAATTGATATATCTGATATGAAAAAAGTAACGTAGACTTGGAAAATCTCAGTATTAGAGAAAACCTAGAAGCCAAGTGAAAACTCCAATGCTTACAGGGGCTAAGAAGGTAAGAGACTGTGAAGAGAATCGTGTTTGGCGTGACAACCATCTCAAGAAACTACAGCTACTTCCCTCTGGCAGGCTTGTCACTTAGAAAGGTTAGTCCATCCTGCCAGATCCTCTAGTTTTTCAAGAGAAGCTGGAAATCTGGATCTTGTGAATTCTCTGAACTTTTAAATGCTGGCAACTACTTCAAAAATGATGAAATCCAAAAGGGACAGACAAAATAAATCTGTAGACCATGGCCTGCCTACCTCTGGGCCCCAGGTTAACAACCTGTGCATAAGCTACCTGCCATGTGTATTTTATGAAGACTTTCTGACTCGGATCTCTTACTGCTACATTCCTGACAAGCTGCTGTTTGAAAGCTTCTAACTATGAAGAATTCAGCCCTCCTTAAGTTACAGTCTATATTGTGGATGGCTCTTCCTTATTTTGAGTCAAAATTCACCCATCATCATTGTTTCCAGAGCATCCTTCAGGATCACTAGAAACCTTCAATGTGAAAAGCTTTCAAATACTTGAAGACACAGGTGTACAATATGTGTTTAAATTAATAAATAAGTTTAAACGCTTCTAAACCCATATATATATATATATATATGTATGCATGTGTGTGTATATGTATATATGTACATATACATTCATATATATATAGAGAGAGAGAGAGACAGACAGACAGAAAGAGTCCCTGCATGGAACAAACAGTTAAGCACTCACCTACTAGCTAAAAGGTTGCTGGTTCAAACCCACCCAGAGGTACCTCAGGAGACAGACTTGGAGATTTGCTTTCAGAAAACCCCATGGAGCAGTTCTACTCTGCACACATGAGGTCACCATGACTCAGAATCGATTTGATGGTAACCAACAACAACAGAAAATTATCTGTCTGCCTGTCTGTCTGTCTATCCATCCATCCACCCATCCACCCATCCATCCATCTGGATGTAGACAGTAAGAATCATATATATATAGATATAGATATATAATGATATACATGATTATATATATTATTATGATATATATTATGATATATATGATTCTTATAATCTGAGGATATCAGACAATTTTTCCTTCATGTTTTAAAATTTTTAAAAAACAGGGCAGGAATAACGTCAGATTAGGTGCTTAAACAATGAAGCATATTGTCAACAGAGCTCTTTCTCCATTAAGAGGAGAAGGGCCTCATTGGGAGGCTGATGCAATCCTCCACGCCTTCCCAATCCTATAATACAATGAGCTCATTCCTTTACTCAGGTCAGCGCATCGATGCTTGTGGACAATGGCCCTGTCCATTTCCTCACATTTATAATTCTGAAATACTACCTCCCGCTCTCTTGTCCTCCATCAGTTCCTCTCATATGGACGTCCAATTCCAAATTCCACTCTGGTCTTGAGGTCTCAGTGGCTTGCGGCAGTCTGCCCCACAGCCCCTGGTGCTCTCTGATCTCTCCCAACCACCTTCTCCGTCAGCTTTGCCCACAGAAATGCATTCCTCTCCCAGCTGCCCTTTCCCCCAGTCTCCCCATCAGTCTCCAGCCTGGCAACTCCCTGTTCATTACCTTCTCTCAGCCGCCCACCCCCAACTACGGTTCCATACAAAGGACTGGCAGTGACAATTACCGGAGATGTTTTATAAAATAAGGAGGGCTGAATTCTTCATAGTTAGAAACTTTCAAACAGCAGCTTGGCAGGAATGTAGCAGTAAGAGATGCAAGTCAGAAAGTCTTCATACAATACATGTGGCAGGTAGCTTATGCACAGGTTGTTAAAATACTTTAAATGTTTTATAAAATAGTTGTGCGATGCTATTCAGTTGCCACCTGTATTTAGCCGTTGAAAAACCCAAGTTGGACACGGATAGCAATGTGCTTTTCTTTTTTTTTGCCTTCGGACATGTGAAAATGTGATTTTGTGACGGTTTTGTCGGGGGTGAGAATTTTGCCTTTCGTCCCCTTCGTTTCCTATGGAGTGAGTAAAGGCCCTTGAGTTACAACAGCCATATCACTTCTTTTTTAATCAAGAAAAGAAGGATGATAGGAAATCCACCCCCACCCCCAGTGCTAAAAAGACAGCAGTTTATTTAAAGAAAGTATTTACACACTATAAGGTGTGCTTATATAGATACCAAGGCAGAACTTTATAGCCTTCAACATTCTTCAGCATATCATTAAATTAAATTCACAAAGAGATGTGACTTTAAATCAGAAACATGCTTCAGCAATCTGGACTATAATAGCTTTCAACTTTCTTGTTTTTGTTTTTTTTTTTAACAGAAGAAAAAAAAAACCTAATAGTTTCTTCCTTTGAGGCAAATAACATTTATACTTATATAACTGGGCATGTACTGTCCGCATAAGTATAACATGACTGCCGTCATTTGATTGAAGTTTTATAGCAGAAAAAGTATCCCATCATCTCACCTATTTTACTGTGTGGGAAAGGATTTGACCAAAAGAACCATTCAGACGGACCAGTTTAGAGAAAACAATTTAAACTACCCTTCCCAGGTTTAGTAATGACATATTACTTTGCTTGTTTTTTGGAACAGATTCTTTCCTGAATTTTCTACATCTCAAAGGAATCACTCTTTCTTTCCTCTTTATTTCTTTCTTTCACCAATATTTACTGAGTGCCTACTCTGTATAAGGAACTATAGTAGGCCTTGGGATAAAAGCGGAGGACAAGAGAGTCAGGGTCTCTATCTTCACAGATTTTATCGTCCCATCGGTATAGCAAAGGTATTGTATTACTATCTCCCCAGTTAATTCTTTAGTTATAAGTTGTGATGAAGTGTTGGATGAAAGAGGATAGTAGGGTATAATGAAAGCATATACCAGGAGGACCTGGAAGACCAGCAAATGCTTCCTTTAGGAAGTGAAAAAGTAGCAATTAATTACCTGGCACGAGGCGGGGGCGGGGGGGGGCAGTTTCCCAAGAAAGGGAACAGAGAGTTTGAAGGGCCCTCAACTAGGAAGGAGCACGGGACGCTAAACGGCCTTGGGTTCAGAGAGGGAGCAAGACTACTGCTCAAAGTGGCCAGAAAGGCAGATTTCCCTTCCTTTAGGGCTTGAGACTGTTAAGAATTTTGATTCTTAGCCTTAGAGCAGCAGGAAACTAATCAGTAAAAAAAGAAGAAAACAGACTGGAAGAGGTAAGTGAGAATATCAAGGTAGGAGGCCAAATGGTCAGGGAGAGATCGAGGTAGCTGGATCTAGAACAATGACACTGTGGATGGAGAGAAGCTGACAAACCCAAGAGAAATTTAGGAGAAAATACTGGTAGAGAAGGTGGTGAATGTTTGGAGATGTGGTGTGAGAGACAGGATGCAAGGCTGCTGTAGAGAAAACGGCAAGAAGATTTTGTTTTGGGTGAAAGGGACAATGAGCAATGGTTTTAAGAGGTTGAGTTCGAAGGGAAGTCCATGCTAGAGATATGCACTCACAAGCCATCAGTGCAATGACACTGTAATGTGGATCGTAATTACAGCCACAAGCAGGAATAAGACTGTCTGGGGAGAGAGGCAGAGTGCAGAGAAGAGAAACAAAGACAAAGCTTTGAAACCCTCAGGCATTTAAAGATTGGGAAGAAAAGAGTGAGCTGATAAGGACTACTGAGTAGGAGCAGCCTGGTGGTGCAGTGGTTGAGTGCTTGGCTGCTAACGGAAAGGTCAGTGGTTCAAACCCACCAGCTGCTCCATGTGGCAGTCGGCTTCTATAAAGATTTACAGCCTTGGAAACCCCATGGGGCAATTCTACTCTGTCTTATAGGGTCGCTATGAGTCCAAATCGACTGGGCGGCAACGGGGTTAAATGAACAAACACGTTCTTGCTTTGGCTTCTGACACTACACCTTCTAGTTTTCCTTCTAGGAGTCTGGCTAAAAACCAAAAACCAAGCCCAAAGCCGTCAAGTCGATTCTGACTCACAGTGACTCGAGAGCGAGAGGACAGATTGGAACTGCCCGTAGGGTTTCCAAAGAACAGCTGATAGCTTTGAACTGCTGACCTTTTGGATAGCAGCTGTAGCTCTTAACCACTGCGCCATCAGAGTTCCCTTTGTTCATTTAGAAGAGGTAAAACAATGTCAAAAGATGCTGGCTGAGATGTTCACAAACCACAAGGAGCAAAAAAGCAGTTGGATTTCACGTGGAGAATATGTTGGCCCTACCGAGAACTATTTTGACTCTGTGATGGAAGCCCAGGTAGAGTGTTGAGGGGTTCAAGAGAGGTAAGGGTACAGACACAGTGTAAAAACTTTTAGTAAAACTTTGGAAGCTTGACTAAATGTCACATAATATGTCGGCCATATCTGGGAATGTCTTAAGCCCTGAATCTGCAGGGAAAGAAAAACAACTACCATTTCACACATTGTCACAGCTACAAAGTCTCTCGATTCCTGCCTCCCTCTTCCCACCTCCTCTCCCACTCAGGCAGAAATGTCCTATTCCAACCTTCCCTTCCAACTTCGTGCCCACTCACTTCTCTCTCCTACCTTTTCTCTCTCCAGACTTGGAGCATCCAAAGCAACGGGAGACTCAGATGACAATTTCGTAGGCAGGGGACATTTTATAACACGATTGTTCAGACATATTCTGGAGACACATTTAACTCATGAGTCTTGCAGTTCAAAAGACTGATGGCTGATAATTTCTCAAGAAAAGGCGTAAGGATTTGATTTTTTAATGTAATAGGGAGTTAAATAAAAAATGTCACCGTTCACTTGTGCTACCTCAACCATAACTGTACAGCATTGAAATCGTCCTTATCTATTCAATAACTAACTGTATCTTGTCATGTAAAAGCTCTGACATGACAATTAACATCTCTTGTTATTCTGCAAGTAAAATTAAATCGTTCACTAGTAAAATAGAATAGACAACCAGGAAAAGCAGATATGCCACCTATCTTCTGTCTCCCCCCACCCCCATGTGCCTTCTTCTCTATAACTTACAGAAAGAGGAAGAAAAAGACTTTTGACATTGTTCCATGATGTAATAGAGGATTCACCCAGCATATTATGTGTCAAAGCAAACTCAGACCCATAAAGTTACCCTGTTTATTGGAAGGAGACAACTGTAGGCAAAACATCACGCACTGAGCCCAGCAGGTTCACCTTTCCAAAGCCCCTCACCCCCTTCCCCGTGTGTCTATGAGGAAGAAGGAAGTGAGGGTAACACCAACATCTAGCACCATTCAGGAGTGACCTGTGCTGGGCACCGTCATAGCTGTTCATTCTTCCCAGAGGTGATCAGTTGGCATTTCTGCTCCCATTTTTTAGATACGGCTAACGTAGAGAGGCTACGCAGTTTGCCTAAGGTCAGCCAACCATGAAGTGGATAATGGCTAAATGTCTCCAAAAGTGACAGTCTTTCTACTACATCACGCTGCCTTCCTAAGTGAAAGTTATTTTCAAACTGAAGAACTCAGTCAATGTGAGTTATTAAATAAAACACAGAATCTCCCATTGGGAGGGCTACAGCGTGTCAGGATTGGGAAAATGGCTCTAGTGCCATATTTCTTGGGTTCAAATCCCAGCTTTGTTCCTTACTAGCTCTGTGGCCTTGTGACCTTGACCTTGGGCAAGTTACCTAACCTCTTTGTGCCTCAATTTCTTCACCTGTAAAATGGTGATAATAATGTAGCAAACTAATAACGTACTAAACTGACAGAGTTCTTATGAGGATTAAATATATACATACTTATTTATTAGCAGTAGGAATATTTAGCTTCACTGGTAATCGGTTATGATTCCTGTTAAGGTTCTGTTAGCTTTACAGAAAGAAAAAAAAAATTTCCACTCAGAATAGGCATTAAAAGAACGACACAGGTAGATGATTTGCAACTCCAGATGTGCATTCAAATCATTTACAAAGTTAGAAATGTTGGCCCTAAGCCTGAAGTACCTGACACAGTTGATCCGGAGTAAACTCAAGGTCACAAGGTCACAGAGCCATTGCCATCGAGTCGATTCCAACTCATAGCGACCCTACAGGACAGCGCAGAACTGCCCCACAGGGTTTCCAAGGCTCTAATCTTTATGGAAGCAGACTGTTACATCTGTCTCCCATGGAGCAGATAATGGGTCCGAACTGCTGACCTTTCGGTTAGCAGCCGAGCACTTTAACCACTGCACCATGGAGTAGGGCTCTGGAATGTGGATTTTACATGTATCCTTCACCACACCACCATGGCTGAGAACTACCGATGTAACTAACATCAAAAGATATCCACAATTATTGTAATGAGGAAAAAACCAGGTTAGATAACGGTGTGCTTCCTTTCTTCTATTTTACACGAAAGCATTAACGGCATTTATCTCTGCCTGCTGGAAGCATGGGTAACATTTACTTTCTATCTAATTTCCAACCAAGTCTTTACATGTTTGCAATTCAACTGTATGCTGACCCCACATATCCATTTTGGCACTGTGTCCCTGGCACTATTTTAGACACTGAGGGTGTGACCATGAACGAAACAGAATCCCTGCCCTCGTGGGCTGACACTGAGGTGGGGAGGCAAGGAATAAACCAATAAACACGGACTCTAAGGTCACCAGGTGGTGCGTGCAATGAAGGACTTTAAAGCAGGGAAAGGCATGGAGAGCAGCTACTGGGCTATTATATTAGGACGGTCAAAGAAGAGTTCTCAGAGTGGATGGTATCTGGGGAGAGACCTGACCGAAACAGAAGGCCAGCCATGAGCAGGGTACTGCAGGCAGAGCAACTAGTAACGCCAAGGCCCTCAGTGTTAGATACAGTCATTTCTTTTATAATCAGATTATTTTAATTTGGGTGAAAAGTAAAAACAAAGAAGTTTTTAAGGCCCCAGAATATGCCCTGGGCCAGGACATCCATCAACAAGCTAGCCTCTCGCAGGCCCTCTCTGAGTATCAACTACAGAAGGAGGACATGGGGCTAAGCTTCCACTCCTGATTTTATGGCACTCACTTCCAAGGCAGGTTACACAAGAGAATGGGGTGGCTTCCCTTGGCCACCCATATCTGAGTGGAAACATGACTCAGCATCACTACCTCTCCATGTCAAGGACTGCCTGCGTCATGCCTAATAACTAAGTGGCGAGAAGCATGAACTGTATTGCTGGCCATCGTTTAAGTCACAATCTCAACAAAAACCCTCCATGTCTGGGACCATCAGGAACTGCAGGATGGAATGCCACTGAAGCCCAAACTGCATGCTATAGAGGTGTGAGAGACAGGGTGAACTAAGACGAAGTTGGTGGGCTCCAGAGGCCGTGGACTACGGTAGTTATCAAGATCGGGACAGCCATTGATGGGCCCCCTGTAGTCCCTTTCATCTAAACACATGATTTTTATTTAGTCCAGGAAAAGCAAAATAAGTGTCACACTCATGCAAAGTATGACAGGGACAGGCTCAGGGCATCGTCTGTGCTAGGAGCAGAGATTCTCTCAAACTACTATAAAGAGAGTTACATTGTTGTTGTTAGGTGCTGTCTTAGTTATCCAGTGCTGCTATAACAGAAATACCACAAGTGGGTGGCTTTAACAAACAGAAATTTATTCTCTCACAGTCTAGGAGGCTGGAAGTCCTAATTCAGGGTGCCAGCTCCAGGGCAAGGTTTTCTCTCTCTGTCAGCTTTGGGGGAAGGTCCTTGTCATCAATCTTCCCCTGGTCTATGAGCTTCTCAGCACAGGGATCCCGGGTCCAAAGGATTCGCTCCACTCCTGGCTCTTGTTTCTTGGTGGTATGAGGTCCCCATGTCTCTCTGCTAGCTTCTCTCTTTTATATCGCAAAAGAGATTGACTTAAGATGCAACCTAATCTTGTATATTGAGTCCTGCCTCGTTAGCATAACTACCACTAATCCTGCCTCGTTAACATCATAGAGACAGGATTTACAACATATAGGAAAGTCACATCAGATGACAAAATGGTGGACAATTACACAATACTGAGAATCATGCCCTAGCCAAGTTGACACACATTTTGGGGGGACATAATCCAATCCATAACAAGTGCAGTTTTATGAATTTTCGATTCATAGTGGCCCCATGTGACAGAGTAGAGCTGCCCCATAGGGTTACCTAGGCTGTAATCTTTATAGGAGGAGATGGCCAGACGGCCGCTGGGTAAGTTTGAACTGCCAATTTTTCGGTTACCAGCCAAGTGCTTAACTGTTGCACCATCAGGGCTCCTTATAAGGAGAGTTATAAAGATAGAATAATTCATGGACCTCAGGATATCAAAGGACAGGGAACAGCAGAGTTGGGCCTGATGGGCTCTAGACTTGGAGACCAGATTCAATAACTGAGGCCATTCCCTCCACCCTTTAGACCTGTGGAGTCTCAGCTCTGCTTCTGTCTGCACGTTGATCAAACCCCTTCTCTTGGCCACCCCCTCAGATCTTCACTACCCGCCTCTTCACAACTCCAGTGTGTATGTGGTACCAGGAAAGCAGTCTGAGCCTGAATTCTACACGACTTTGGTCTGACTTATCTCAAGACTCCCTCACAGACTGCAGCCTCCCTCTGTCCCTGCTTCCAGTCTTCTAGGGAAACAATCTGATCGACTTCACCAAGACTTGCTGTAGGCCACTGGGATTCCAATCCACTGCCACTGAGGCAGAGACCGGGCCCTTAGATGGGGCACATAGGTGTAGCAGTCTGCCACAGTTCAGATTAGAGAAGGGTCATGGCTTTCTGAATGCATCAAAGGACCCTGGGCCCACTGGGTATTTCTAAGAAAGACAATCAGAGCAGTTTATGCTGTTGGTCACCATCTACTCTGGTCTAAGGGGTAGAGGTTTGCTGGTAAGGGCTTAAGGACAAATGTGAGGGAGTTGAAGGACTTCTACAGAGAAGTTAAAAAGAAACAAACAAAAGAAAAGTCTCAGAGTACTAAAAAGTTCCCTTACCCGAGTTTAAACAAAATTTTCTGTATCCAGATGGCTTCCAAGGCCAAGAGGGAGGGAAGTCCTGCTGCCTCTTAATGTTGGTCTTGATTGTTGTTAATGATCCCCAGCTGCAGTGCTCCCACGTCTCTTTAACCTCCCTCTGGTTGGCCTCGCATCTCTGTATCTCTCAGGAAAAGTGGGAACACTAAACGCGGCACCCATTCCCCAGCGGAGCGTGTGCTGCACAGCCCACGGAGGTCAGCTCTAAATGGACCCCAAGGCTTGCTCATTTAGTATTGCTGGGACCTTCCACTCCTCCTGGAAGATGCTGGCATCAGCATTCTCACTCCTGGAGGTGACCTGGAGCCCTGCTAGCTGCCCGCAGGAGACCAGACGACAGTTACCTGTGACCAATCTAAGAGGTCTCCTCTTCTAGGTGCCCAGGAATCACTGCCAGGCAAGGCCATGTGTTTCACAGATGAGTTATGTACTAGAGATCCTGATTCTGATGTGGAAAATTTTCTTCCAGGAGTTTGCAGCTAAAGTAGCAATGAGATGTTCAAGGCTATTACTCTGGTGTTCTCTCGTTCACTCCCTCAAAAAACTCTTCTTGAGTCGACTGTTGATTGTCAACCCTGTAGATGTGAGAGATACAGAGATGAAGCAAGTCACAGTGCCCAGAATCTGGTCAGGGTATGCATGGGTGCTGAAGTCACATGGAGGGTGCCCTGAGGAGGCCTCCTGGAAGAGGAAGTGACACACAAAATGAGTTTTAGAAGATGACTGGAATTTGGCTATGTTATGTAGGAAGGAACCATCAAGAAACCAACGAGAAAGAGAGAAGAGTCTCCCAGGCAGAGAGAGCACATACTCGGGGACCCAGACACATGAAGGAACACGCAGTGAGAGCTGTAATGCTGTCTTAGACATATGTGAGGGCCTGACGAGGGTGAGCCAAGACACGGGGACAGGCACTCCCTCAGCTACACCATGCTAGGGGCTCTCTCTTTTATTCCAGTATGAAATCCACTTCCATGAACCTCTGTCTGACAGCTCTAATCAGCGCCGGTCACTGACCCTTCTGACTACCCTCATACCACAGAGGATTTATTGAAACTTAGGCCAGTTAATTATGGTCAATGGAGCACTTTATTTCTATCTGTTTCTTTAACTGTTTCCTGTGTAAGTTGGCTCTGCCCAACCATAACACCAGGCCCCCGGAGAGCAGGGAGCCTTTTTGCTCTCATTGTCCAGCAAAGAAGAGGCAATCAGTAAAGACTACCTGAAATCAACTTAAAATGTCCTGAAAGATCATTGCTTCACTAGTAATGATTAGAAGAAGTTTTAACCCTCCTTATTCCGAGTGGTCCCTTCACCCCCACTCTGTCCCCACTTCATAACACACCATGCAAAGCCTCACACCAGCATTCCAATTGTCTATCCTCGGGTCTTAAGCCAAGTCCAAATGAAACGCCCCCAAGTACAGGTGAATCTTCTACTCCAGCATTTTAAAAATGGACCCAATAAAGGAAATTCAATTTCAAGGCATAGAATTAAGTTTCCTTTGTTCTTTCATCTTATCTGGGCCAGAGGGAGCAAGACCCTTCTGGTGCCCTTATTAGAGTTCCACAGAGAAAGAGAAGGAGAGATCTGAATCTCAACCCTGAAAACCCCAGCCAAGAGAGGCCAGGCAGGAGGGCATCCAGACCACAGAAAAGATGGCAGCTTGTGAGTGGGCAGTGGCATTTCATCTATTTCAGTGTGACAGAGGCACCACACTGCTGGTATACCCTCGCCCTTCTGCCTGCCTTGCTCTTCTCTCTTCTCTGCCCTACACCCCAGTCCTTCTTTCCCTACTCTCATTTCTCCTGATTAAAAAAATCCATTGTCATCCAGTCGATTCCAACTCATGGTGACCCTATAGGACAGAGTAGAATGCCCACAGGGTTTCCAAGGGGCTGCTGGTGGATCTGAATGGCCAACCTTCTGGTTAGCAGCCATAGCTCTTAACCACTGTGCCACCAGGGCTCCATTTCTCCTGACACTTCCCCACTATTCTGTTTAACAAGGGTCTTCTCTCTATCTTTTGTGAGAACCACAAAAACAGTAAGTGCAAACACGACAGAACAACAGAAAATGGCTGATGGTGAGCACGGAGGCGGTTATGGAACTCCGGCCTCTCCCTGGGTCGAGATGCTGTCATTTTAGTTGAGACTGGGTTTCGTGTCTGTAGTCCAATGTTCTTACTGTTCCCTCTTTATCACACAGAAAATTTGAAAGAAAGGCCAAAAGATTCATGTAAACGTTGTATCGAGCTTGCTCTATATTTCCAACATGTGCACCATTTATTCCAGAAGGAAGAGGCAACCCAACCGGAACAGAGATGAACCTATTTCCAGAATTTATTGCCTGACAGCATTGGTGGTTCAGTGGTAGAATGCTCGCCTTCATGTGGGAGACCGGAGCCTCATCTCCGGCCAAAGCACCTCATGAGCAGCCACCACCCATCCGTCTTGCATGTTGCTATGATGTTGAAAAGGCTTCAGCGGAACTTCCAGACTAAGACGGGCTAGGGAGAAAGGCCTGGCGATTATACTTCCAAAATTCAGCCAATGAGAAACCCAGTGGATCACAATGGTCCGATCCACAGCTGGTCATGAGGCTGGTGTGGGACTGGGCAGTATTTCATTCCACTTTGTGTGGGGTATGAGTTGGGGGCCCACTCGGCAGCAGATAACAATAACAATAATTCCCATATTTTTAACACCTCCAGGAGGAGATCTTTTTATATCCATGATAAAGACAAAGACATGGAGGTGAAATCAGACAGTGGCAGTGCTAGACTGAAGCCACACTTGTCTGACTCCTAAGTCCTGCCTCTTTTGTTACATCACGCAGCAAATAAAAGGCAGCTCCCATCCATATGAACACCAAACTCCATTCACAGGATGTTCATTGTGTGCCTACTGCGCCAGCTGCTACGTCAGAGGCCACAGATACAAAGCGGAACAAGACAAGGAAAAAGGAGAAAAAAAAGTCCACATCTCCAGTCCTCAGGACACAGGACCATTTGTCTACAAGCGCCAGAGCATGTAAAATAAAATAGAGCAGTATTATTTCAAGACACACATCAGCCCAGACAAGTGGACAGTTATGAATTCTGTCCAGAGACCTGTTGAGATTTCCCTCAAGTGCCAAAAGTCAGTCTGTTAAAAAATCACCCACCGGGGACAGATCTACAATCCCTCCCGACTCCACATCACGCTTCCTCAGTTTACTTCCAGTCAAAATGCCTTTTTTCCTCTGCCTTCCACACTGGGGGTCAGCTCTGCTAATGAAAATCAAGCTGTCTTGTTTTTTGCCTGCCATCAGCAATGGTCAGATAACAAAATGCAGGTTCTGATCCTGGCACGCTTAGTGCGGGTGATGATGTCTCAGCTGATGGCCAACAGCTTCATTTTCTCCAAGCGGGAAGGCTCTGCTGGGAGAATTGGGGAGGAAAAAAAAAACTTTTGATTTTGACTTGTAGTACAACAGTTGGATAAACGTGACATGACATGGATGTCAGAGTGCATAATGCAACTGCATGAACCCCAGACGGGATGGAGAGTATGCAGACCCGGGCAGAACGCAGGCAACGGAGAGAGGGTTTACAGCCGTCTGCATTTTCAGGAGATTGTGAAATACCGGGACGGCATTTTGTCGCAGAAAGAAGAGGTAAAGGGCCTTGAAAATGAAGAAGCAACTGTTACCTTCATCAGGTTTCTTCTTCTTCTTCTTCTTCTTCTTTTTTAATAAAACAAGGAAAAGCTAAACATCACTAAGCAATCTGGGTACTATGGGTCTACACGGAGGACGTGCAGAACTAGGGTCAGCGTGGAAGATTCAGAGTAGAAATACAAAGCTGAGCTAGAGCGCATTTTTGAGAGCGTGGCAGCAGAATTAGAATACTAGGTGAAGTGCAAAAGAGTGCTAGATTAAGAATAAGGTTTTCTTTCTAGCCCTGCCAGGATATACTGGGTGAGTTATTTAAATGGATCTAGGCCTGGGTTCTCTTTGGATATGAAATGGGAAATTACATACAATGACCTCAGAGGATCCCTCCAGCTCTCCAAACCTGCAGTGAAATAGGAAACGTTTTATTAAATAATGATGTTTTTGAAATCCACTCCTCCTCTCCATCATCTGTGTTGCATCGACTCCACCAAAAACCAAAAAACCAAACCCACTGCTGTCAAGTTGATTCCAACTCATAATGGCCCTATAGGACAGAGTACAACTGTCCCCATAGGGTTTCCAAGGAGCAGCTGGTGGATTCAATCTGTCAACCTTTTGGTTAGCAGCTGAGCTCTTAACCACTGTGCCACCAGGGCTCCATGGACTTCACGGTGGCTTTCTAATCAAGGTTCTCTACTTCTACTCTTGCGGTCCCCGCATATCCACCCACTCACATTCCACTCCCAATCTCGTCTCCATTCAACAGCCAGAGTGATCTTTTAGATTATGAATAAGATCATGCTATGTTCAGCCCAGAACAGATGCTGGCACACAGTAGCCACTGGATAAATATCTGTGAATGGATGGATGCCATGTAAATCCCTCTACCCACCCCATACCCCTGAAGCAGAGAGAAAAACCAAAGGCTGCAACTCTGGAAAGCAAAGCCTCACGCATTCTCTCCACTTCCTACATTGGGAATTGTAGATAACGTAAAAGTGCTTTGAAAACCAGGTTACAGTCTGGTTAGCAGAAGTAAAATATGTAAACATAGCATAACTAAAAAACCAATCACATTAAAATGTTTCAAATGCAAATCAGACACTGCATCATTGAAGGCTTGAGCGTTCGAGGAACAGAAAGAGAGAGGCACCACAGGCAGTGACGTTAATCCAGGAAACCATCCTGCAAGAGGTGAGTTTTGACTGGGACTCAGAAGGTCAAAGAAAAAAAAGGAAGAAGCATTTTACATGAAGCAAAGGCAGAGAAGTGAGTATGGGAGGATCAGGAGGAGGATACAGCAAGCCCACTGAGGCATGAGATGAGAAAGGCTGGGCTGGACATCCAAGAATTGACTTCTACTAGTGTCTCCCTGGAGGAGCCCTGGTGGCACAGTGGTTAAACACTTTGCTGCTAACCAAAAGGTCGGTGGTTTGAACCCACCAGCTGCTCCTCGGGAGACAGATGTGGCAGTCTGCTTCCGTAAAGATTACAGCCTTGGAAGCCCTATGGGGCAGTTCGACTCTGTCCTCTAGGGTCCCTATGAGTCGGAATCGGCTGGACGGCAAGGGGTTTTAGGGTCTCCCTGAAATGTATGATGAACTATCAAGTCGGAGCAATAACAATAATAGCAACAGCTCTCATTTATAAAGTGCTGATTCTGTCCCAAGAACTGTGCTAAGCCTTCACATAAATTGTCTCTTCCCAGCCCTAGGAGTGTGTACGATCAGTCCTCAGACAGGCTTAGAGGAAGATTAGGTAACCCACTGAATTCACAGAGCCATCAGGTGCTGGAGCTGAGATTCAGACGTAGGTGCATCTAATACCTGAGTCTGAACCTTTTGGCATTTTACCTCATTTGGTCTCTACTATGATGTTCTAAACACGGCTCTCTAGGGCCTCTCTTCACTTGCTCACTCAGGTGGATGTATGTCTTGCTGCTGGATATCACTTCAACAGAACACTGTCAATACTTCTCATAGGCAAATGAACCCCAGATGTAGGCTACACTATTGTTTTCTCATTTTCTGTTAAGGTGTCTATTCAATCAACACCCATGGAAGCAGCAGTCAAGAAATCAAAGGACACATTGCATCGGGCAAATCTGCTGCAAAAGACCTCTTTAAAGTGTTAAAAAGCAAAGATGTCACCTTGAAGACTAAGGTGCGCCTGACCCAAGCCATAGTGGTTTTCAATCACCTCATATGCATGTGAGAGCTGGACAATGAATAAGGAAGACTGAAGAAGAATTAACACCTTTGAATTATGGTGCTGGTGAAGAATACTGAATATACCATAGACTGACAGAAGAACGAACTAATCTGTCTTGGAAGAAGTACAACCAGAATGCTCCTTAGAAGCAAGGATGGCGAGACTACGTCTCACATACCTCGGATAAGTTATCAGGAGGGATCAGTCCCTGGAGAAGGACATCATGCTTGGTAAAGTAGAGGGTCAGTGAAAAAGAGGAAGACCCTCAACAAGATGGGCTGACGCAGTGGCTGCAACAATGGGCTCAAGCATAACGACGATTGTGAGGATGGTGCAGGACCAGGCAGTGTTTCGTTCTGTTGTACACAGTGCGACTGTCATGGATTGAATTGTGTCCCCCAAAAAATGCATGTATCAACTTGGCTAGGTCATGATTCCCAGTATTGTATGACTGTGTAATCTGATGTGATTTCTTTATGTGTTGTAAACTCTATCACTATGATGAGGTTATATGTGATCACCTTATGTGTTGTAAATTCTAACACTGTGATGAGGTTATACTGATGAGGTTTACAAGATTAGATAGTGTCTTAATCCAATCTCTTTTGAGATATAAAAGAGAGAAGCATGCAGAGACACGTGGAACCTCATACCATCAAGAAAGCAGTGCTGACAGCAGAGTGCATCCTTTGGACCTGAGGTTCCTGCGCTGAGGTGCTCCCAGACCAAGGGAAGACTGATGACATGGACCTTTCTCCAGAGCCGACAGAGACAGAAAGCCTTCCTCTGGAGCTGATGCCTTGAATTTGGACTTACAGCCTACTGGATTGTGAGAGAATGAACTTCTCTTTGTTAAAGACATCCACTCGTGGTATTTCTGTTGGAGCAGCACTAGACGACTAACACAGTTGCTGTGAGTCGGAATCAACTTGATGGCACCTAACAACAACAACAACATCCTTAGCTATCCCAGCAACACCAGAACTCATGGTGTCAAGCAGACTTTATTTTCTCTCCTTACTCACAAGACCGTTCTCCCAACATCTTCCACACCTTTTCCTCTATCCTGGCCTGAAATTCCAGAGTCAGTGTTTCCAACTCTGTCACTCCCCCTCAGTGAAGGCCCTCACTGGAAACTGCAATGCCCCCTCCCCATCCTCACCTCTTCAGTGCTCCTTAGCTGAAACACTTCATCCCAGGCAAGCAAACCAGCATTAGTCTTAGTTCTTGCTACTGGACAAGCTGGGTTCCACCTTCTCCTTAATTTATTATGAAACATTTTCTGACCAAGTCTGGGGTTCAGATAATGTATTAGGCATCACAGGATATAGTTAAAATTTCCTTCTCTCTTTGGCTCCTTAGAGCAGTGTTTTTATTTAACCTTTTATCGATTGCAAACAACTTTGATACCTTGATGAAAGAAAGGGAACTTATCTCAGAAAAAAATGCTCCTATGTGCAAAACTCTGGATGTAATTGTAGAGTGTTCAGGAATCCCTTGAAACTAAGAGAATGCATGGATTCCTGATGTGGAAGAAGTAAAAAGGGTCTGCTACCTAACTACTGACTGAATTTCAAGGGTGCCAACCAATAGCTTCGTCTTACCACACACTCCAGTTATTGAATACTTTTCCACATTGCACATAACTGTTACTTAGAAGAGGATCCCATGGCTTTAGTTGTTTCACAACCTCTAATAAATGTAGGAATGAGGAAGGCTCCTTTCCTCCTCCAGTGTTTGAGTTTTTCTTGTGTTTCTGCTCTCTCCAGTCTTCATACTGCATGACAAGCATACACATCATGAGAGATTTCAAACATCCCCCAAACCACAGGTGACATTTTCCTGTGTTTGTTTACTCTCTGCTCTCCTCCAGTCCTTGTACTCCATTCTCTGACCAGACGCCTTGGGCCCGTCCACATAAGCAATGCCCATCTCACTCCTCCTCTCCTGAACTGTGGATCCAACTGCATGAGCAGCGCCAGCTGCCTCAGAGAGGATGGAGTGGGAAGAAGACAAGAGAGGGGAGGCTCTCCCTCAGGAATCCATGAAACGGTGGCCACTGGACTGTTCGAGACCAATTAAATCAACGTTGCCTTGGCTCCAAGACAGCGTTTATTGCTGGGAGGAGCTGTCAGCTTAATGTATGATGAGGTCAGCTGGCTCAGGGCCAGAAATACTAGCTCCCCAAGTGGAGGGTCAGTACTGAAGGGGACGAAATGTATCCCCTCTACTGAGTTGTTGTCCTTGAGTGGCGGCTCAGAGTTCAGGATGTGCTGAAGCCTTTCATTCAGGGATGAAGCCTCACCCCTTAAGGCTGATCAGATCAATAATGAGGCTTGGTGCTCGCTAATGGAAACAAGCAGGACACGTGCTATAGCAGACAGGTTTCAATCTGGAAGCTGAACAACCCTGGACTCCCCACTCTCTTCATCTCAGGTCTTGTACTAACTACACTTCATCTTTGTAGAACTTTGCTCATCAGAGTATGATCCGGGGACTGCAGCTTGCTAGGAATGCAGAATCCTGGGTAACCTTCGCATCTACTGAATCAGAATCTGCATTTTGAAGAGATACCAGAAAATTCATACCCACATTGAAATTTTTTTTTAAAATATGTTATTGTGTTTTTGGTGAAAGTTTACACAGAAAATTAGGTTCTCATTTAACAATTTCCATACATATTGTTCCGTGACATTGGTTATATTCCTCACCATATGTCAGCATTCTCGTTATTTCCATTTTGGTTGTTCTGTTAATCTAGGTTCCTGTCACCGCTTGCCTTCTCATCTTTGGTCTAGTATAAATGTTTGCCATTTGGTTTCATCTAGACAATTATTTTGAGGAGCACAGTACTCACAGGTGGTATTGTTTATTTTATGGGTTTATTTGGTTGAAAGGTAGTGGTTTGAATTCTAAGTTTAAAGAGTATCTCAAGGCGACAGTCTCAGGGGTTCAGCTAATCTCCATCGGTCCAGTAAGACTGGCTTTTTTTTTTTTTTTTTTTTTAAGAATTTGAGTTTTGTTTTACATTTTCCTCCCATTCAATCCAGGACCATCCACTGAGTCCCTGGTTGGAACAGTTGGTAGCGGTAGCCTGGCACCATCTAGTTCTTCTGGTCTCAAAGTAGGTGACATCATTATTTGTGTAGACTATTGGTCCTGTAGACTAGTTTCTTCTTTGAATCTTTGGCTTCCTTCTTTCTCTTTTGCTCCTGATGAGTGCAAACCAAAAGTTGTATCTTAGATGGCCGCTCGCAAACTTCTAAGACCCCAGGCGCTACTCACCAAACTAGGATGTAGAACATCGTCTTTATGGGCCATATTATGCCAATTGACTGAGTTGTCCCACGAGACTATGGTCCTAAGCCTTGCATGTTGAAATTTAAGAAGCACTTTATAGAACCCAAAGAAAATGAGACTGTGCTTTCAGAGAACTCTCTAGCAAGCCAGACTAACTCATTTTCTCTTTTGATGAATGAAAACAGATTTAATTGGTTTGCATCAGTAGTGAGAATCTGGTTATCAGAAAATAATGGAGCCACATCAATGCTATACCTTGATGTTTCTTCTGAATACTCAAGAACAATTAATGGAAGATAGAGTTGGATGCATGGGTACGGGCAGCTGTGGAACAAAGTCCGTCTCAGCTGCAAAGGGAGGGAAAGATGGTTCCTAGGTGCAAAGAGGAGGATGAAACTATAGCAGATAGCTCTGAGGTCCAGCAGCTTTTTGATTGAAGCTTGTTGGGAGATTGTGATTCAATTACTTATCTCACTTTAGGTCCCAGTAATCTGTTCAGAAAACTCTCCTCTAATTAGTGTCTGTGCAGCGTTTCCCGGTGTGATAGACGATGATGGAGCTCTATGACAGAGCATCCCTCTCTCCATGCATCACAAGGCCCATAGATTATAGCGGATCTAATAGAGAGTCAGACATGATATGTTGTCCAAGGAACTGTCTCTTGTGATGTACGAATTATACAAGTCTTGGTGGTTTAGGGACTCCTGTGAATTGTCAGATCAAACAAAGCCATCAAAAACTTGGAGAAAGGGGCAAAATAAATATATTAAGTGCTGCCCAGTTACTGATACAATGCTGATATATGAACCAAACATTCCCAATTGTCAAGTGACCATATTTACATTGGGAAAATACTGTAAAATATGGATTCCGATTACATTTTTTTTTTCTAAAATGACTTGGAAGTCTTTAATCCACTACATTATATCAGCTATAAAAATCAATGAAAATTTTAGCCTTCCTTATAGTTCCGGAAGCTTCTCCAAGTCCTTCCACAGTTTATTGCACAGTATTTCCATGAGCATCTCAAAAATTATTCATATTCAATGGTTTAAGGTAGACGTATCTTTATTTATAGCCACAAACTATAGTTACCAAAAAATAAACAAGGGGACAAAAAGACGATTCATCAGACATTGGTTTCAAATGCCACAGATAATTTCAGGGAGAGTAACTTAAGGTACAGAGTATATATTCTATGTAACAAATATGATTCACAAATACATGCACTCCTCATTTATCGACATAGTTAGGTTCCAAAGACTGGGTCATTACATGAAAATCGGCATTATGCAAAAATGGAGGATGACTATATCATTACCTAACCTGCCAAATGACATCATTACATAACTTCCAAATTAAAACATTACATAACTGCGCCAGAGAATCACGGCCAAGGCAAGTTGATACGTAACCTTGATCGTCACAGCCAGCATTACTCTTGCCTCACTTCTCAGCATTCATTACTGCCAGACGTACATCGTTAATGTGCAAAAGAGTCGGGTAGTAGATTTTACTCTGTTGTTATAAATGTGAAATGTCGGGTAACAAGATAGAAAAGCACCAGGATATACTGCAGTTCCAGATTCACAATTGGGCATGATTGAAAAAGGCTGAATTGGTCAAATGCCAGCTACTCTAACTACTCAAGTTTTCCATAGTCTGCGCCTATTTGTAGGGTTAACAGTCTCTCACGTCGACCTGCTCACAGCGTTGTGTACAAGGGCAGAAACACAAAGTAGATGTTTCACTCTGTGCTCTGGAGGCCGAAACGCTCTGCAAATCATTGCTTTCTGTATCTGTGGTGCGACAGAACACTAAGACTGACTTAAAGACCTCAGAGGACAAGTGTCCAAGATGAGACCAAAACTAGAATTCCTCCTTAGGTTTCCTGCATATCAGGGTTCTCTTCTACTATTGTTATCCCTCTTAAGTTGCACTGTCTTAGTCAGTGCTTGAGATTTGCCCAGTGGCGCTTCTGCCCTGGTGAAGTTCTGTGTTAAAGGCCTGCTCGTCTCTTGCTGGCTTACTGGTACACTTGCACAGCATCTTCTAGCATCAACGTCAGAAGACAGTTCAAGAAAACAACGTGGTAGTCAGCATTTGTGTGAGTAGTTGAACACAGTCCTCACCCTGTCACTGAAGAAGACACTGTCCTTAAAATGAAGATTTGGGAATATAATAAAGAGTGTATTGCCCGTCTTACAGCTCTCTGAGATTCAGATGCTGAGCGGCATCAACTCCCTTGAAGCAAACTCAAGAGAATGTGAGAACGAGAAGCAGGATACACTCCTATGCTCCATCTCTTTAATATTTCCTCAGTGTACCCCGATCCTGCACGAAGCTAAACCTTGAAAAGCTCAACTTAAAGTACCATATTTTTACTCAAATAACACGCGCGTTTCACTTTTTTTGGCCAACCTTGTAATCCCCTTGTGCGTTATTTTCCAATGTGTGTTGTGCACGTTATATGCATGTGAGCATGATATGCGTGTCTGTGCGTTATTTACATGGGCACATTATTGCAAAAATACGGTAGATATGCTTGAAAAAACATTATTTTCAGAACGGAAAATTATTCAACTATAAAAGATTTTAAAACTCATAGACTGGAATTTTTGTTGGTCAGTGTTTCTATTTATCCAAAAACAACATGGTCTTTTATGATTTTACGGGCAAGAAAAGGCACCGTCTCACCAACACACCCTAAAGCCAACTGCAGGCAATGCAGTTTGCATTGAAGCACAGAGGCATCCAACAAGTCAGTCATTCCAAAGTGCAATGTTGGATGAGGAAACATGTGTATGGGGGGTGGGGAAGGAAGGGAGGGCCGTGTAAGGCGAGTTATTTCCTACATGGCCAAAACAAAAATAAAAATGCCACTGCTCAGATTTAGAACTTATTTTTTTATATTCCAGCATGTCAATGTGGTAGGATCTCATCCATTCCCAATCCAACCTTTTGCAGCCCTTCGGTTTGTATTGCATTCTGCTTTTTGAGTCCGTGGGGTACATAAAGATACTTTTTGATAATATGTGTATATGTATTTTGAGCGTTTTGGAGGAATGTCCTGGTTAAAATCCAGTAGATAATTCATTGTGGATAAGAGAAGCGCAATTCACACTGGGTCCGACAGTGGTCTAGTCAGCCTAGCACCCTGCATCTAGACCCAGTCTGGCAAAGCACCACCAATGTTTCTGTACCACATGCCCCTCTGTATTCCTACCCAGCCTCTACCTACGCCACCTCCCCCCAGCTTTAGATTACCCCTCATTCTGTTGAGTGTCTGCTGCTAACTTAATTTGGATCAAAACCCATAAACTTAGCTCAAAACTTTAAAAAATTATTTTCAAAATACATCATATCTTTTAGGGTAATCTTACATAATTTCAGTAGCTACACTGTAAAATATATCTCAAAACATTTCCCGTTAGCTTTCTGCTTTCAAGCTCCGAGTGTTCTCTCCAGGTTAAATTCTGAAGCTTGTGAGAAAATCTACTTCCGTGAAGCGCGTCAGGAAGTGCCTGTGTCCCTGTACTCGTTCCAGTCGTCTGCATTACAGTCTTCCCCGCAGCAGACGTTTGACGGCGCTGGTGTGCACAGAAACCAAAAAGGCAGCAAAGATTTTTCACCCTCCATAGTCATGTACCCAACAGTCACGGTACGGTCAACCTTGAGTTGTGCCTTATTTGAAATAAGTTCATTAATTCTTTTTAAACACCAAAAAAAAAAAGAAAAAAAACTTCAAGCAACAGCCCACCTAAAGAAGGCAGGATCGTTAGCAAGCTTGATAATGCAAACTGGAAGACTCTGAAAGTATGAATGATGTTGACGGTTCTGGAAGTCATTTATCGAATCTCTACTGTGTGCCAGGATTGCTTCACAAAACACTTACAGTAACCCTACAAGTAAATGCCTATTTATCCTCTTTTTTTCAGAGGAGAAACCAAAGATCAGTGCTGGGAGGTAACTGACTCAAGTCATACAGCAGATAAGTGGCACATTCAACAGGTTGGTCTGATTTCGAAGACTGTGCATAACCTTTACACCAAAAACAGGCACTTTCAACCTCTGTTCACGAGACACCCTGAGAGCTCCACCATTCGAAAGAAGCAAGGATTCCATCTCATGAATTTTGTGGACACCACTGTTTGTGACAGAGAATGTGCATCATCACGTCGCCTTGTAGGTATGTGATGGGATCACAGAAAGACCAGTTTTCAACCTTTTGTTAGGAAGCGTGACAACAGTGGGCTGGTAAATGAGTGGCTCAGGCAAGAAAGTGCTCAGCACCATCTCTCCGTTTACTCCTCCCATGGTGGACAGTTAGAAAAGCTTTGATACTGGGAGAGAGAGGGGGCTCTAGTACAACAACAACAACGAAAAAAAGAATTCTTTCAAGTTGGGAAAATTTTTGAGTACACCTAGATTTTTTAAACTGAATGAAGAAACTCTATTTGTTAAGAATAAAGCAACCAGTTGCCATTGAGTTGATTCTGACCCATGGCGACCCCATGTGTGTCAGAGCAGAACTGTGCTCAACAGGGTTTTCAGTGGCTATCTTTCTAAAAGCAGACCATCAGGCCTTTCTTCCGAGGTGCCCTGGGTGGACTCAAACTGTCAGCCTTTCAGTTAGCAGCCGACTGCATCAACCGTTTGCACCATAGCCTCTCACAGAGCCTTGTGAGATACTCTGAACGCTAAGAGCAAACCTAAGCCCTGCAAACCTCAACAGAGATGCCAAGGAGTCATGCCGAGCTTGGCAGCAGTGAGCCTGGACCAATCTGTTCCTTTGAAAGTTTATGAAACTGACACGATTTTTCTCTGCAACTACTACACTTTTGGTCAGTTCTTTCTGTGGCTTTGATGTGTCAGCTATTACTTATAACTCCTGCCGCCATATGCCTCCTGCCTGCCCAGACAACTCTATCTGCTCTGTACATCGTCAGTCTGCCTCAATCATCCCATCCATAAAATGGGGTTAACAGTGTTAGCCTTTATTTACCTTCACCAAATATTACTGGGGAAAATGGGAATATAAATTAAATTGGCTTCCTGCTCTTTGGAAAAACTTGCCTTAGAAACACAGGCTTATTATTCCTCCACAGAAAAAGCTACATGTATTAGGGTTTGCACAATGTTGCTAGCTGTGCTAGCTGTGATTTTGCTCTTTTTTAACCCTAGGCAGAAGGACTACATTAATTCCAGTCCCTAGATGAACCTTTTATTCCATTTTCCACTGGAGGAAAAAGAAAGTTACTTTGCAAAGAAAAGAAAGAAGGGGGAAAAAAATGTAGTATTCCCAAACCTCATTTACGGAACATTCTGTTCTCCAAATCACAGCACAGCAAGCAGGCAAGTGGGAACTTTTAGAAAGCCTCATCCAAGCCGGTTCCACACAGCACCCACTAATACAAAATGGCTTTAATTACTTTAATATAAATCCTGGAAATGCGCAGATGGATTGTAATAATTATGCAAAACCACGATGGTCCTTTATAGAAACACAGATCTCACTGGCTTACAAGGGAATGAAAGGAACACAAGTTCAGCACAGTACGTCAGGAAGCGTAGCTCCTAAGAAGTCCTGCATTGCAAATGCCAGAATGTACGTTCCATCTGATGAGGCAGTTGTTATGGAAACTCTGCTTTTTGAGTGAATAGCAGAACAAATACCTATCTCAAATCAGCAGGATGGGCCAGGGCATAAATGAAGAACTCCCAGAGAAACAGTTACTTGGAGCTCTTCCTTGAGATAAACCTGAAAAAATAAATATATATATATACAGTAAAACCTGCAAAAGCCAGAACCTGTGTAAGATGGGAACCTGTCAGAGAAGGAAACCCCAAATATTTTCCACTGATAGAGAGTGATGGAGAAGTGGGGAGACTGTACCCTGTCAAAGGCGCAAAACTTGCGAGACCTGGAAAACCAAGGCAGTCGGTTATGGCTCTCACAGTTTTCCCTGTACACACACACACACACACACACACATACACACACACACACACATGCAATCTAATGTAACCTTACAGTTTTCTAAATACTCTTCTTCACCTAGGACAGGCAACCCTTGTCACCAAACGTGTGAGTGTGACTACATCTCTGAATCACACTTGATCACTCACATCCCTGTTCATTTAAGGCTTAGTGAATGAAAAGATCTGATGCTTTGCCAAAACGGCAATTTAAAAAAAAAATTACATTTCTTCACTTTCCCTCTAAATTAGTACAGGAGAAGTCCTGGGGAAACGAGCGTTGAGTTATTATCATTGTCATTTTTAAATCAAGTGGGTCATACATAAATGTGGAGAAATCCCCAGGCACGAGAGAAAGGTCAGTTAAACACGGTTTTCATATTTCCCTGAGTCTGATAGGAGCCTGTTGCTGATTTCTACTGATATTAAAACAACATTTCATAAATCATAATACAAACACTTCTACCTTTCCATGTTGATACAATTCGCCCATTTGCTGACTTAATTAAAGGTTCACGGTATAAAACATGAAATAAAACACATTGTGGTTTGTTTTCCTGTTTCACATTTTACACGGAACGATACACCAAGGAGGAAGTCTGGGTGCAACAGGTACCAGTTTCACAAACTCCGCCACAATGGGCATGCATTCGCCCATTGGATCAACATCCTGCAATTTATTAGCATGACAAAGGACACAATTATTTTGGATATGCCTGAATGCAATTTTCATTAACTTTGCAATGATTTATTAACAAAAGTGTCAGGAATGTAATAAAAGCAGCAGGACTCCTCAAAATGCCAAAATAAAAAAAAATTAAGAATACAGCTGAATTTCCCAACACGCCTAATGACATCAGGTCAATAAGGTTGCCTGATTCCATCAAAAGCATCACCACGGTGAGTGAACTCTGCAATGAACAAAGAGTAAGCACAAAAAATGCTAATAGCTCATTTGAATGTAATTATGCACAGATTACTGTTCACTGGAACAAGAAAAGGGATTTTAATTGTCATCCAAAGTTACATCTAAACCCTGAATTCTAGTTAACTTTTTTTTGTCGGGGGGAAGTTCATATGAGAATGAAGCATGCAGTTCACAAATTCCTATGTTCAGGGACATTGTAAAAGGCATTGCCTTTGTATAAGGGATACAAGTTGCAAAGTTTTGAAATGACATCACTCCATGTACATTGCAAGGTTAGTTTGTAATACGTTTCACCATCGTTTGCATTTTAATACTATTTGATCTCATTTACATGTTTAAATTTGTTCCTGTAATAAAATTCATTAGTATGTTTATCATAACCACATAATGAATATAGGCCTTATGTAAAATAAAAAATTGAAAGTACATTAGAGACATTACAAGCTGTTTGAAATTACTGTGCTTTGCATATTATACCTTATTAATTAAATTATAAATTATTTATGTATTTCTTTAATCAGGGGCATGCACTAGAACAATATTATATTAGTATAAGAAACACAATACAACTCAAAGCTAATTCACATGTGGACCAGTTTTGCAAAGAGGCATGCAGACCCATTTTGCCATGGCAGGGGCAAATGCCACCCTCCTCAGCCCTCCCCCCACATCAAGGGATGTGAAATCGCTGTTTAAAGGGGAGCAGAGGGCAGAGGGAATAAATGTTTCTTGTGCAAGTTAAAATCTTCACTTGTTAGTATAATATCTCCCTTTGCCTTCCCCTTTTATTAGTGTAATTAGATCAGATATGCAGACAGAAGCAAAGAACAAATCACAACAGGAGATCCCACCATGTCCCTTCTATTTGGAGTCCACGGGAACGGAAAAAGTAGCCTTTTCTGCTGTTTTTTCTTCTGGTTTCCTTTGTCAACAGACAGAGAGAATATCAGTGAGCATGAGGGAGAACAAGAAAAGGAGCAAAGAGGGGAGGGAAATACACATCGGAGAAGGAACCTAATATTTAGGGGAACAGTGCTAACTTCTTTTTTAATTCACCTTCTAAAACCATCAAAAACAAAATACCAGGAAGTATTAGTAGGAGGAATATCTGTCATCTTTTTCTCGCTATGTTCATCTGACTTCCAGATCTCTTTTCAAGCTATTTTTTAAATCACGAGTTTGATTACACTGGTTTCTTTATGGGCTTGGCCTCTGTCTATACTGTACAGACAACAGACTCAGTGGCTCGATAAGCAGTTGCTTTGGTCTGTCTACCTGGTCAAACATGACATGCTCGGATAAGGCCTTAGCCACTGAAGAAGCTTTGGGGAAAAGGGGATTCAGTGAACCCCCTGGTTCTGAAAGTCGTGGGCTGTGGGTCAAACAGGTCTGGATTTTAATCAAAGCAGTCTCCTCACCTCCCAAATAAGGATAATCCTACCTCACAGAGTTGTTTTGAGGATTAGATGAGATTAAATATTCGCAAAGGGCTTAGCCTGGTTCCTACCTAGTAGGTGTTCAATAAATACGAATTCCAGGGCTCTTTCCACATGGGAATGCAATAGAACACTGTACCAGAATCTCCTTCTCAGAATTCCACAAGCTGTGTGACATGCTGAACCTCATTTTAATAGACACCAGCCTCTGACACGAGAAACCAAGTATTTAACTGTGAAGTGTAATGTTCAAAGCAAATAATAATGGAGATCGATACAGATCAATTATAAATATCTCTCTAAGGAATAAAAACCATCCCACTGTCTTCCTCAGTTTGAAGTCCGTGTGCAATTCTCTCCCACCTCACAGTCTGTACAATCTGGTAAACACAATCCTTCCCAAGAAGAGAAGAAAGAGGGGGTGCAGGAAGCAGCAGCATTAAGAGAAATGGCGAGGGAGCCCACTATGATCATTGCTGTTAGTCAGTTACTGATTTATCAGGGTTTGGGCAAGCGGCTAAGACTCATGGAGCCCTGGTGGCACAATGGTCTAAGCACTCAGCTGCTAACTGAAAGGTTCTCTGTTGAACCCACCAGCCGCTCCAAGGAAGAAAAGACCTGGTGATCTGCTCTGCAAAGATTTACAAACTAGGAAACCCTACGGGGGCAGCTCTACTCTGTCACATAGGGTCTCTACGAGTTGGAATCGACTCAACGGCACACAACGACCACAAGCGGAGACTCAGACAAACTGTCTTCACCTCTCAGCACGCGGCTAAACCAGTCTCTGACCTCTGCAGTTAGCGGGAGTCATACAACTGTGTTCTGGCTGATGGCATGTGATGGAGAGAAGCCATGTACAGTGTGCTCTCTCTAGACCTGGTCCCTGAAAATCCCTACTTGCCCTCCACACTCCCTGTGTCTGTCCTCTCTGTCCGGATGGAGATGAACCAGCCAGGAGCACAGAGTCCTCAGGAGACGGGCTGGGGTGGGGGAGGAAAGGAAAGAACCTGGGTCCCTAAAGGACTGTATCACTCAAAGCACCACCCCCCATCCTAATCGGGTTGTGTCGAGATGGACAAACTAATCTCTGTTGCATTATGCCACTGAGAATTGAGGCTTTTTGTTACAACTGTTAGCCTCTCCTAACTAGAACTAGGTCATCATGAAAGATGGGTAGCTTTTGTTTTTCTGAGAAATTTTCTTTTATTAGAAATGTAATTCTAAACAAAATTAATTTATGTCAGAAAAGAAGATGCCTTCACATTAGATATATTTTTTAAATTTTCAAAATGAAATTGGACAAAGTCAGTCTTGCAAGATTCTTTCAGCAAGGGGGCTTTACCTAGTACTAGAGGTGCCTTCTAAAGTGATAAACAATCGCTGAAAACCCATGGCTGTGTCGCGTTCTTCAGCAGCACTCTATGCATAACTACAGGACAGGAAAAGCAACACTTGAGGAAGAAAGAAACCAGCAAGTATGGATGGCCATTATGGAGAAATTAGATCACTCAACAAAAGGGTTCATCAAACACACGTTTCCAATCTGCGTGCTCTGCTTTCCTGAGGGCAAATTCCCAGCAGAAATGCTTCATTAGCAGACTATGCTAAGGCTCCCACCTTGTGCTGCTTCTAAACTGGGTAGCTGTCAGTGGGCCACACGGAAAGGATGATAAAGGGACGCACTGAAGGGAAAGCTCAGAAATCAATAAATAACATGGACTCACAGTAAGTTATGAACCCAGCCAGTCATGGAGCAGCCCAGGATGCCCCGCGGGGAAACAGTGGCAACAGGGAGGACACAGCATTGAGTTCTACTACATGTCTAATAATTCAGTAGCTAAAGAACACCCCGTTATCCTAGTGGTCTACCAGTTGATACTGTGGTCAGCACATTAAAAAAAAAAAAAAAAAAAAGGCTTAAAAAAATCTGTGCAGTTGTCAATGTTGGGCACAACGTACACATTTTCCGCAATCTCTGAGTGATTTTCAGTGTTTATTTAAATGCCTAAATAGCCTTTAGTGGTTATGACCCTATTATTAGCATGATGTTGTTGTTGTGTGCTCTTGAGTCAATTCTAACTCATAGTGACTCTACAGGACAGAGTAGAACTGCCCCATAGGGTTTCTGAGGAGTGGCTGGTGGATTCCAACTGCCAGCCTTTTGGTTAGCAGCCGAGCTCTTAATCACTGAGATTAAAAAAAAAACAAGCCCGTTGCCGTGGAGTCGATTCCAACTCATAGTGACCCTATAGAACAGAGTAGAACTGCCCCCATAGGGTTTCCAAGAAGTGGCTGGTGGATTCCAACTGCTGACTTTTTGGTTAGCAGCCAAACTCTTAACCACTACACCACCAGGGTTTCCAACCACTAAGATAGTATCCCACAATTCCGATGGTCTTCTAATATATACTTGTGTAGATAAGTATTATGATATACTCAACAGAAAGAGAGCAGAAAGACACGAGGTTTTGTTCAAGTGAAGGTAGGCGCTGTGTAAGTATTTAAAATCAAGAAGCAAAGCCTACAGCCAATAGACATAGCATGATAAATTAGAAGAAATGAAGAAAATGCACACACACAAACACACATTTATAACAAAGAATTTACCACCTGGACACTATTTAAATCGAGTTACATGTAAAAAAAACAGAGACTGTCAGTCAGCAGAAAAAAAGAAGAGGAAGGAAGGCAACTAAGGGCTGTTGAGCACCTACTACGTAACAAGTACCTTCATTCCCATTTCCCCAGGGAAATATTTCTTTGCAGGGGTACTGATCTTGGTTTGGAGCCCTGGTGGTGCAGTGGTTAAGACCTTGGCTGCTAACCAGAAGCTAGGCTGCTAACCACCAGCCGCTCCTTGGAAACCCTATGGGGCAGGTCTACTCTGTCCTATAGGGTTGCAGTAAGTTGGAATCAACTTGAAGGCAATGGTGTTTTTTTTCGGTTGGTCTTGGTTTTACACATCCAGCCAGGACCTCTCCACTGTGCCTCAGGCTAACGTGTTTGCCCAACTGTCAGCTCAGATGTCCACTGGATGTCCTATGTTGTTGCTAATTGCCGTCAAGTCAGCTCTAACTCATGGCAACCTCATGTACAACAGAAGCAAACATTGCCTGGTCCTGTGCCATCATCACAATCATAGGTACACACGAGTCAACTGCTGAGGCCGCTGTGTATTTTGAGCCCTTTCCAACCTACGGGGCTCATCTTCCAGCGCTATATCAGACAATTTCTATGGTGATCCGTAGGGTTTTAATTGGGTAATTTTCAGAAGTAGATCTCCAGGCTTTCTTTGTCATCTGTCTTAATCAGGCAGCTCTGCTGAAACCTGTTGACCATGGCTGACCCTGCTGGTATTTGAAACACCCATGGCATAGCTACCAGCATCACAGCAACACGCAAGCCACCACAGTACGTACAACATACTGATGTATGGTGGGGATGTCCTGTAGGCTTCTCAGATTTCATCATGTGATCTTCCTGCCTCCCTCACACCTGCTCCTCCACAGACTGCCCCATCCCAGCAAAACAGCAACTCCCTGTTACCAGCTGCTTGGGCAAAAAAGATCATTTCAGTTCTTCTTGACACCTCTTTTTTCTCACACTCCACATCCAATCCAACAGCAAATCTTGTCGGCTCTACCTCCAGAGTGTATGCAGAAGCCAACTACTTCTCCCACTTCTGCTGATACCCAACTTCAGCGGAAGGGCTGCTTTGCAAAGCAGGTATGAGATTATGTCATTCTGCCTTTCAGCACCTCCAGCAGGTTCCCATCGCACTCAGGAGAAACCCCATGGCCACACGTGAACCGAAAGGTGTTGTGAGGTTTGTCCTCATAGCTGGCTGGCTGATTTCACCTTCCTCCCCTCCCCACCGACCTTCCACTCTCTAGCCACCCTGTCTCTTCACAGTTTCTTCATATATGACAGGCACACTCCTGCCTCAGGACTTCTGCACATTCTGTTCCTCCACTTAGAACGTTCTTTTCTGTGAGGCTTTTGCTCAAACACCGTCTTTTCTAATGACCCTATTTTAAAATCACAATCTTTCCACCTCAGCATTCCCTTTGCCCTTCTTTGTTTGCCTTCTTTTCTACATAGCACCTATTGCATATGGCATTTAGTTGATTATTGTCTGTCTGCTCCCTTTAGAATAAGTAAGCTCTATGAGGGATTTTTTATTCTATGTTGCTTTCTGCTATATTCCCAGAGCCTAACCATTGCCCTCGGTGCTGCCGAGTCGATTCCAATTCAGAACGATAGAGCAGAACTGCCCCGTAGGGTTTCCAAGGCTGTAAATCTTCACGGAAGCAGACTGCCGCATCTTTCTCCATGGAGCAGCTGGTGGGTTTGAACCACTGACCTTTCGGTTAGCAGCCCAGCACTACTTAACCACTGTGACCACCGGGGCTCATCCTACCCTACCTAATCCAAACGGAACCTGTGGGTTAAGAATTTTCAGGATTCTCACCGACTTGTTGCAAAAACTAGAAGCTGGTAGCTAAGATAGGAAATGGCAGCCGGATGGATCGAGTCCTGGGCTGACTAGACACCCTGGTTGTTTCTACCACGCTAACTGCCCTGCTGGCGCAGTGGTTAAGAGCTCTGCTGCTAACCAAACATCGGCAGTTCCAATCCACCAGCCGCTCCTTGGAAACCCTACGGGGTAGTTCTACTCTGTCCTATAGGGTCGCTATGAGTTGGAATCCACTCGACAACAATGAGTACCCACCTCCTTTACATAAAAGATTTTACACTTTTTTTTTTAACTTAAAATCCCCTTAAGCACAAAAGTTTGAGATGAATGAAGTATGTTGTTGCTGTTTTATCTTAGTGTTCTCTTTCCTAAACCATCTGGTTGGGCCTCTTGACCCTATTTGGGCTTTAAAAACTACTGTACCTAAAAATTAAGATGTATTAAAAACCAAAAAAAGAAAAACCCACTGCCATCGAGTCGATTCCGACTCATAGCTACCCTATAGGACAGAGTAGAACCGCCCCATAGGGTTTCCAAAGAGCGCCTGGTGGATTCAGACTGTTGACCTTTTGGTTAGCAGCCATAGCTCTTAAACACCACAAGGGTTTCCAAAATAGTATTACTCACATGAAATACAAAAATATTCAAAGCTTATACATAATCTAACCTGGAAGAGAATCACAGATGTGAACCAACTTCCCAGGGTTATATCTAAAATTTACAAAATGTTTCCTTCGGTTGCCTGCTACAAGAAAGCAAAAAACAAAGTTTGCAAAGTAAGTTTTGAGACTAATCATAATTTGGATTGTTTTCCTAATGTCCCTGAAATGATCAGGCATTTTTCATCTAGCAGACATCTACAAAGACAGGAAAGCCGGGGGAACGGAAAAGGAAGAGAAGGAAGGAGCAAAGGAAGGAAGGAAAGCAGAGAGGCAGGGAGAGAGGAAGGTCTAAAAGGTCCCATGTCACAAACGAGTAGTCATTCAAGTCTCTCTCCTTATGGTTTTATTTTTATGCCATACAAAAGGATTTTCCACCTTGAAATTTAGAAATTACTTGCAAATTAGATTAAGTTAGATCTGTTTCTTTGGAATATACTGAATACACAACTTTGCATTTTGGACGGTAAGGTATTTTCAACTGTCTGAATCCCAGCATAAAAATGTTTTTCTGGGGGAAGCGACGGCCACCTGAATTGCCTAGTTACGATTTTCTGTCTCTCAGACGAGCCAAAGAGTTGTCTCACTCCCCTCTGAGGGTAAGCCACCAGTTTCTCCTCGTCCACCCCAATGTGGTTGTCAATTTCACATGAACAATGGGACCCTGGCTGGAGAGAGTGACGGTCTGTTAAAGATATAAGTGAATTGGTGGCAGTGAGGTGCTAATAGCTGTATTGCCTAGCACTAGCAGCCTCACTATAAACTCATATTTCCAATCACATATAAGTTTCCCAACAGAGGAAATATTTGAACTGAAATATTCTGGCTTATTCTCTGCATAAGTCTATTGGTCCTACCCTTAAAAGTACAGCAATGTTCTTTACCATGTACTATAAACAGTTTAACACTAGTGATGGATATTTTCTTTCACTTTGGAAAACTCTGAAAATAAAGATCAAACAAAAATAATAATAAAACAACCAATTCAACTTCAGCAGTCCTGATACCACCCACGTTCTTGATGAGACGCAAGGAAAATCATGGCTGTTCATCCGACTCTAAACAGCAATCCAGGATCATAAAAATGATAACAACCACTTTGCAAAATGCCTAAATTCTGATCCTGAGGTATCTGAGTGACTTCATTTTAAAATTCTAAGTGGGATAATGCGCATTCTTCATCAGGTATAAAAGTTTCGTTTGTATCAAAATAAGATCTCCATTGGATTTCTACACATGAACTGCCTCACTGCTGAAGCTCCTGTCGGTGTGTTACCGTAACTGTCGAGCACTGTGAGCCTGTACACTCCTGCCACCTTGAACGTTTCGGGGTTTCTACAGGTCCTTGTGATTCTGAAATTGGCATTTATCATAAACTCGGAGCCCTGGTGACGCACTAGTTAAGAGCTCAGCTGCTAACCAAAAGGTCAGCAGTTAGAATCCAGCAGCCACTCCTTGGAAACTCTTTGGGGCAGTTCTACTCTGTCTTATAGGGTCGCTATGAGTCAGAATCGACTCGACGGCAACGGGTTTGGGTTTTTTGTTGTTGTTTTTTTTTTTTTTTTTGCCACAAACTTATTGGATATTATTCTGTGGAAAGATTCACCCTGCTAAACTTAGAGACGAAGCCTGTGTGTTCAAACAAAAATTAAATGTAAAATTTTTCTATTAAAAAGATGTACAAGTAACATACCTCCAGCTAACTTCTAAATATTTAGTTTACTATATGGAAAAGCATGCTGCCATGAGTATGTTGAAGTCGTGAGGATAAGTTTGAGGCCGCACATATTCCTTTTACAAAAGCCAGATGCTTCTAAGGGAATCAAACATAAATGTTAAAGCTTAAAGAATGTAAGTAAAGAAACAGCATCTTAGCAAAGTTTCAAATCGAAATGACAACTGGGGTCATTACTCCTATAATTTGGGAGTGAATTTTTAAATCTCAAAAAGAGTTAAACAAAACGATAATTAATTTTACTTCATCCCGTTTGCCTCCTAATCACTTCATACTCTCGCCACACAAAGTGCGAAACACGGACCAGCTGCACCAGCTTCACCTGGGAGCTAGCGAGAAAAGCCGGGTGTCAGGCCACCGCAGACCTACGGAGTTAGACTCTGCATTTCAACAATATCCCCAAGGGGTTCTTATTAAAGTTTCAGCAATGTTTATCTATGCTGTCATGCAAAATACTATTGTTTAGAAAAAGTTATAAAAATTAAACTACCTATGACCAACTAGGAGCCCTGGTGGCTCCGTGGTTAAGTGATATGGCTGCTAACCAAAAGGTCAGCAGTTCAAATCCACCGACCGATCCTTGGATACCCTGTGGGGCAGTTCTACTCTGTCCTCTAGGGCCGCTATGGGTTGGAATTGACTCAATGGCAATGATTGTTTTTTTTTTTAAATGACCGACCAGTTGGCGTCAGATCAACTTCAACTTATGGCAACCCTATATTGTGTCAGAGTAGAACAGTGCTTCATCAGGTTTTCAGTGGCAGCTTTTTCTAAAGTAGATCACCTGGCCTTTCTTCTGAGGTGTCTCTGGGTAGACTTGAACCTCCAGCCTTTCAGTTAGCAGCCAAATGTTTAAACTTTCATGCCAGCAATAGGCGTATGAGTAAGCTGGTGCAGAACTGGCCACTTTGGAGGAAGAAAGGTTCTTTCTCTCGGGGACAATACTTCCCTTGGTTCTCGTTTGTTCAGAGAATAAATACTAACAGGAACCACGGTTGCTGTGGCTTCTCAAACATTGACTGAACTAGTCTGAAAGCAATGTTTTTGAGCTCTGCCAAGAACACTGCCATTATCAACTGAATAAAAATAATTTCATTCTCAAGTCTAACATTTAAATGATATAAGATTAAAATTTAATTAGGACAGCAACGTGAAGCCAGCTCAAGTAAAAAGCAGGAACAATTTTCTAATGGATTTAAATTATGAGCTTGTGACAGACTACGACAGATGACATATTTACTTTTTGTAAGAGCTAAACGAATACCTTAGATAAAATGTGAGCTAAAAACACAGCAAAGTTAGAATTAATAAATCCATTGGAAATATATTTTTAAAAAAGTTTCCCTTGGAAAGGAGACTAGATCTGCAAAGTCTAACAGTTACTTCAAATGGCACAATCTAATACATTATTGGAGCTGAGTCACACGTTGCGAATTTGACCTCTCTTCAGAAACTGAAGATGCTCTAATCAGAATTAGCCAGTGCACAGGGGGGTCAAGCGCCCTCCTAAAGTTTAGCTAAATAGCTCCTATCTCGTCTCTGATCACAAATACTTCAGATCCCAGGCTTTCACATCTCCAGTGACTTCAGCATTGTGGTTAGGCAGCTGCCAATTATTTCATTTTCGATGCATGGAGTTTCTGCACGCCTTGACTAGGCCCTTTTGGCAAAAGGTTTAATCACCTTCTAGCATTCTGTCTTCCTCACGGACGGTCTTCATTTCCTTAAGAAAGACAGAATGCAGCAGACATGAATGCAGAAACTGAGTGGAAAACGAGGATCTAAGTGTCCACGTGCTTCAGGACATCATGGTGAACTAATGACTAATTACGGAGCAATCGGATGCTAATGGGGAGGCTCACGGAACCAACATGCATAGGAAATGAACTCACTATGACCGGTGGCTCCACAATTAAATCAGATAAACGCCTAGTAACAGAAAGACTTAAAATACATGACTACAGCCAGCAAATCAGTCGTCAGGTTACACTTTACTAAAAAATACGCCGCACGCTAGGTGGAAGGATGGAGCTGGATGTCCTTTCAAAAGTTAATGTGCCTCTGAAATGTGAATTACAGTGCTGTAATTATCTTCAAATTAAAGTATGTAAAACTAGCTCAATGGCAAGTCACTTATTAAAGCAAATCAGATAAACATGAATTTCAGGAAGGAAATCTGAGAGGTTAACTTTCTAATTAATTAATTAATTGCCACGCCGAATATTTAACCCTTTAAGTCCCGGCAGCCCAGTCAGAAACATCGTCAGCAGACAGCAAGCTTAGGGAAGAACGACAACAAATAAACAAACAGAAAAATAAACCCATTTGAAAAGGCCTTTTCCTTTTTTTTTTTTCCTTCCTCAATTTTATTTTGTTGTTGTTGAGAGGGAAAAAAAAAAAAAAAAAGTCTTTACCTTTAATGCCTAAAGGACTAATGGCAATTTATAAGAATCGATTAATAAATTTTACAACCGCTTTTAAGGAAATTGCATGCATATTTCCTTTAGTTCTATTTCATTTACTTTCTTTTCCACAACCCGACAGCTGAGTGAAGCAGACTGAAATAAACTGCTATATTTTCTCTTGAAAAAGTCTACTCACTTATCAGCTGTGGATCTAATCAAGGGCCTAATAAGTCCATAATAGTGCATTTGCTTCCCAGGAGAAACCACTGCTTCTCATCATTCCAGAAAATACCCCCTTGCAAGGTGCAACCAAGAGCCACAGACTCACTGCAACAGTCTAATAATTTGATGGGGAGCCCTTAGGCATGGGTAACTTACATTACAATTAGGGAGCCCTCATACGGGTGCTAACATCTGTGTACTGAACCACTGCATACTGACTAAAGGTTTTTAAAAGAGAACTGAGTACTTCCCGCATTAGAGACGAGACCAGTTCTAATGGCCCTCGTCCTTGGTATGTAATACTTCAACATCCGCCGCTGAGCTTCCTGCTCCGGAGTCCAAAGAACGCAGCCCCTGGATAATCACCGCCTTGGAAACGTCCAGTGAACGCTCAGGCGCAAATAGGCAGAAGGGCAGAGCCCTGGAATGGAGAGAAAGCTCTGTTCATTTCTGCCCTCTCCTTGGACCTAATTTTCCCCCCGAGTTTGTCGCTCCATATTGAGATGTTTTTGTTTGGGGTTTCCTTTTCAAAGAGTGATGGTAAGGAGAGGGCCAGACCTGGGAGAAATTGTCACGGAGGCATCAATTAATGAAAGCCAAGATAAAAGGCGATACCAGCAGCGCCGCCTCCCCGGGTGCCCCCACGTCCCCCAAGGACTATGAATGAGAGACAGACAGAGGCGGAACGAAGCAGGGCCCCCGTGGCCTCTCCCCCACACCCTGCCCAGTCCCCTCCATCCCCCTCCGGTCATTAGGGCCTTTTTCAAGCACAGAGGTGCGGCAGATGTCCCCGCGAGAACATTCTGTTCCCCCGCTGCGTCCAGGCTCAAAGTCCTGGGCTCCTCCGTGACGTCCGGTGGAGGTTATTTTCTTTTCCTTTTTAAAACTTTCCTTTTATTTGGTTTGCATACAAGGCTAATATCGAGGTTTAAAAAAAAACTCTACACAATCAGTACACAATTACACTCATCGGGAGCCTGACATGTAATTCCTGATAAACCCACATAACTCTGAAGAACCAGAGGGACCACGGCGCGCACACCACGTGTGGGGTCATCACAACACAATGCCCACAGTCTCTGCGTCGTGTCTTGCTGTATACTATTAATCAGCGCAAACACTGTTTGGGAAATGAAAGGGGAGAGAGGGGTTTCCCAGCTGCTAGGTAGGGCTTTGCCCGCTCCATTTAATAGGAAATTCTTGGGTAGTGAAGATCAGGACCAACTGATGAGTCTTGCGACTGCTTAAACTGCCCCAAACGAAATCAAATCACAGATTCTTGTACATGATCATCCCAACTCTCCTGATGCTTTCACGTCAGACATGTCTTCAGCAATCCGTGTATGTTCACAAATGCAAGAAACGTATCAGCATCCTTAACCGCTACAACGGGAAGGTAGTGAGGGTCTACATAATCTAAATAATCCGGGTCGTAAACTAGTTGATCGCTATTAAATTTATTTCACGTTTTCAAATCCTATACGTTGAAACATAATTATTTTTCGGCTGGTTGCTATTCGTAAAGGATACAATAAAGTTTCATTAAGAGACAATTATCCAGAAGCATGAGATGCCGGCTCGGGTCACTGGAGGGCGCGATGCGATACTATTGTCCATACTATTGATACGTCGTAGGAAAAGTGAGTCTGGAAATGCAGAAATGTCACAAGCTTTGTTTTACCTTCGTTTTAATAGAGCCCAGGGTGACCTGTATGGGCAGGCTTGACTACTTCAATTAGGTTTATGCTGTTTTCCATAGGACTTCCAATCCGTGCGTTGGATTGCAATCACTGACTTTATTATTACCATTGTCATCCTTAAAATGCATTCTACTTATTCTTTTAATTCACCAGGAGGAGTGAAGGGAAGCCGGGAGCAATAAAAAAAAAGAGCCAATAACATGCCCTTAGGGACCAATAGCAAAGGGAACAGAATCACAGGAGCAGAGAGGGGATGAAAATGACAGACGTATGTTACTGAACCATCATAATTAAGAAGTAATAGGTATTCATAAAGAGACCCACACCCAAAGACAGGAAGACAGCCAAGGTGGCAAGGGGAAACAGGTTCAGATAGGTAAAAATCAACAAACAGTCTACGTTAAAAAGCAAAGGAGACCCCACAGGAAGGAGGAGGCTGGGAACTGTCTTTTCACCTCCCACTGCCCCATAGCTCAGTGTGGACAGGCCCAAACTGAAACACACTCAAGAAAAGGAAAAACGGTGACCTCTTTAACCACGCAGAAATTCTGGCAAACAGAGGTAAAAAGCATTTGATAACGGAGTACCTCGATCCCCATCACCTGTGGCTTATATTATGGGATGGCCCAGCTCCCAAACCTGAGATTACAATTGCTGCCAGAGATCCAAGGGAATCGGGGCCTGATAATGAAGCTGACCCCACGTTATTCCTTTCGGCACAAGACAGGAATTAATTGGATGGATTTTCCCTTAGCTCCTGCACTTTAAGTTAGCTGGACCTAGGAGTACCAAGGAGACAAATCGGAAGGGAAGGAGAGATACATTTGGTCCTTGGACACCCCCTAGTGTCTGTGTGAGCGTGAAAACATCTCCTAAAGTCTCCCTTAACTTTCCTGCTAAACAGAAAAAGGGGGACAGAACTGGCTCCTAAAGACAGAAGTCTCAGGATTCCAGGCGGGTGTGAAACCTTTCCTGTCACATCAGGAATCAAGGGGGCAGACTTGCAACTCCTCCTGGATCTTCCCTGGGATTTCCCTTTGCCGTTAATTTTGTCTCCATGTGGCAGAGCCGGTCTGAAGAAAATGTGGGAGATGGTTGGTAATGCCAGAAGGGTCTCTAATTTGCTTTAAAACATATACACAGATGGGTTTTGCGGACACTGTATGTGAAGCAAAATAAAAAGGGGGAATGAGGAAAAAATCTACTTCAGAGAATATATGGTAGCTTGTCTTTATATAGGTAACTTATGAATATCTGAACAAGGCTTCTGATGCATTTATGTTTACTAATGTGATCGGTTGTGAATCCTGAATACAGCCTGGGAAGGCTGCTTGCTACTTCTCTCAGTCAGCGGTTCTTTGAGCGATATTTCATTTGTCTGATGAAGGTATAATTTAAAAGTGGCCTGGAAGAGCTTCAGCGTGAGCGCCTTTGAAAGTTCCCACACAGATTGTATGCGACTCCCTTTCCATCTAGGTAAATTATTTGGTGTCCCAGGATTGTCTATGCACTACACTGTCTCTGTAAAAATACTGCTAAAATCATGAAGTGTTGCCATGCATTTCATCCATGGTCATCTCAAAAGTGTAAATCTGCCAGAGTGTCGTCACTATACTTGGCTGTTGTAAATACCAAAGTCTACCCCAGACGGTGTCCACTCTTCTAAGGAAGGCATCCTGGTAGAGGCTTCACATTTTCCTAGTGTTTCTAGATGATGCTTTTCCCCACCTGTTTTTGGGAAGCACTTCCTTGTTCTATTACACATTGAAGCACAAATTATGGCAGTACAGAGGACTTTTTCTTGCTGCATCTGGATGGTCTGTATCTGCAATCTAGGCATGCTCCAATTCCTTATGAAGCCATAGAATGTCAGAGGGCAGAAGTCCTGACAGATCGCCTGATTCACACCCTTATTTAAGAAATGGAAGAGTTCAGAGTGATTTCACGACTCACTCAGAGCCTCATGGTCAGGTTGTCAAAAGGCTGGGACAGGAACCCCGAAGTCTTGCACCCAGTCCATTGTGGTTAGCTGTTTCTCAGTGTAAAACTGCGTGAACTAAAAAACCAAACCAGTTGCTGTCAAGTCGATTCCAACTCATGGCGACCCCAAGTGTATCACAGAGGAACTGTGCTCCTTAGGGTTTTCAATGGCTGCTTTTTCGGAAGTAGATTGCCAGGTCTTTCTTCTGAGGCACCTCTGGGTAGATTCAAATTGCCAACCTTTTGGTTAGTAGCCAAGCATTTAATTGTTTGTACCACCAAGCAAGCCAAAACTGCATAAAAGGAGTTAACTACTGTGGTAGAAGAGGGAAGCCTGACCGTATAGTGTTCACCCCATGCTGAGGACGACTTCCCTGAACCGTCAGGGTCTCCTGCCAGCTCCTTCGGTGCCCACCCCGGGAGATTATGACTGTGGACTTAAGGGCTTGTTATGGATTGAACTGTGTCCCTGCCAAAAATAACTATGGGAAGTCCTAGCCCTTGATACCTGTGAACGTGACCTTGTTTGGAAACAGGGTCTTTGATGATGTTATCGGTTAAATTAAAATGAGGTCATAATGGAGCAGGGTGGGTCCTAATCCTGTGTGAGTGGTGTCCTTATAAAACCAAACCAAACCCACTGCCATTGAGTCGATACCGACTCACAGCAACCCTGCAGGAGAGAGTAGAACTGCCTCATAGGGTTTCCAAGGCATGGCTGGTGTTTTCGAACTGCAGGCCTTTTGGTTAGCAGTCGAGCTCTTAACCACCGCGCACCAGGGCTCCATCCTTATAAGAGAGAAGATGCACGGGGACAAGGAGACACAAGAAGGATGCCGTGTGGTGCTGCAGCTGGAGCTCCTAGAGCCACCAGAAGCCCCAAGAGACCAGGAACAGATTCTCCCGCAAAGCCTCAGAAGGAATCACCATGGCCGACACCCTGATCTCAGACTCTGAGCCTCCAGAAATGAGCAGTAATAATTTTCTGTTGTTTCAAGCGATCCATTTTTGTGCTATTTTGTTAAGGAAGCTCTAAGACACTAATACAGGTGAATTTACATTCACGACTCACACGGGAGGCTCACCCAGCAGAAACACAAGAACGAAAGGAGAGGAAGAATGTCAGAAACATCGTGCCCCCCACCCCATCCCACCGCTGCACCCCAAGCATGTGAACGAAACAGTTGAGTTCCTTTCTCGGCAGGAAATGCTACTGTTTGGAAACGGCAAACAAAGATAGCGCTTGCTTCTGGTTACAGCCCACACAAAATAAACTTACTTTGAAAAAGGAATCTTGGCATATGGTAACAAAACCTATACAATTCTCTTGATCTTTAATCTCTATGCCAACGTCTGTTTTACAGCTTATGGCCTCAGTCCCTGACAAACCTGCTTAGTGAATTTTTGGCTGACAAAGCTGGCAACACACACACTGTCTGAAATACATTCAAAAGGCTAAACGTTTTCATAATAGCTACTTTACATAGCCTCGTAGGTTTCCCTTCAGGACACCAATTAGATTTTTTTAAAGTGACAGTGTTAATTTTTATGATTACACACAGAACTGAGGTTTTTATTTAATACACTGGGCCTTCTTTTAAAGCTTTTCAAGGGGCTCAACCATGATGCCAACAGACGGGAGTTACAGCAGGGGTGATTATAGTAATTTTTCATGTAATTGGGAGTCACCATTTGGTTGCTATCTTTCACATGCTTGTTACTCATCATGTAAACCTTTATAATGGGGGCTTGTTGCGTGTCACAGGAACATGCCAAGCAGCCGGGAAACCATCAACAGAGGAACCCCCTGGCTGGTGGGGACCGTGAGAGTTTCTAACAACTGCCCAGTTCTTTAGACTGCAATAAATTTTACTTCACAGCAGTGACCAGACACCGAGAGAAGGGTTTTGAGGGGTTGGGGAGAATCTGTGTTTTCTTTCAAGAGGAGACGTCTGAAGGAGCATTACACACCAGGATAGCGTAGGCAGAAAAAAGACAAGAATCTGAGCCCAAAGCATTTGGCTTGCTTATCACCATTTTACTTTTTATCTCATCTTTTGACTCCCAGTAGTTAGTAAAGTGCTTTAAGGAACAAACCCACGAACAGAGGCTACTTGTGAACATTAAAACCCCTTGCTGACGTCGAGTCTATTCCGACTCACAGCGAACCTATAGGATGGAGCAGAACTGCCCTATAGGGTTTTCAAGGCTGTAAATCTTTACAGAAGCTGACTGCCACATCTTTCTCCCGTTGAGCGGCAGGTGGGTTTGGACCACCGACCTTTTGGTTAGTAGCCAAGTGCTCTAACCACTGCGCAGCCAAGGCTCTGTGTGAACATTAGATGCAGCATAAAATAACAGATAAAGGTCATAGCTGGAAATCGGGACACCTGAATTCTTGGCCCAGATTTGCCATCTTGGAACGTGCCCAGGCCCCATTTTCCTTAGGTCTCGAGTGAAGACGTGTACCACCGTGATTCTGAGTCACTTCATGGAAGAGTCTGGAATAAACAACACAGTCGGTCTGGAAACATTTCCTGAGTGAAGGTGCTCCACACCAGCCTTCAGAGTCTGACCTGTGATGGTGGATCCTGTTAACAGGCTGCTGTCCATGGACGGGTCAGGTCTGCACAGCCACCTGTGACGCACCTTCCACCTGGCTCTGTGTCTGTATTTCATTCGGAATTTTTAAAGAGTATTAGAACTAAACTGCTCATTTTTAATACAAGTATCTAGATGTTCTCATCACTTGCTTGTTACAGGTTCAGAGGATCGGTTTACTTCAACTTAACAGTGACTTCTTTTTCTTAGATACAAGGCCCGCAGCCACTACTAGCCTTGTAGCCTGAAGAATGTTTCAGCTGAACCCAACTCTCGAATGCCGATTTGGCGAAGCACCTGGATTCACCTTTCAACTTAGTCATCTGAGAACTATTGCATAACTCAAGCACAATATTAAATATGCCTTAGATCTGAGATTAAGGTCGTTGGCCTCACTAACCATGTGTTATAAATTAGCCATAATATGAGTTAGTTCCAGGTTAGGTATCTTCAACAAATCCTATGCAATAATACATTGTATTTTTAAATAACTAAACATAAGATACAGCTATAAAGGAAAACCTAATAATACAAAAAAACAGCTTATTTAACCAAGTTTAACTCTTACGACTCCAAAAAATAAACACAAATTGAGGGTGTCCTATTTTAGATTTGAAATGAATAGATGCTGTGTGCTTTCATAGAGCTGCTTAACCATAATTATTTCCAACATCTTAATATCAGACACACATTGTCTTCAAAAGGCCATCTGCAATATAGGTTTCTGATAGAAGCTAGCTGAACAAGGCCATCAAAGAAGATGGTCTGTAAAATTCAAATCTATTCTGATTGCCTAATAACTTGGATAACTAAAAATAAAGGCAGAACAATTTCCACTATAGTAAGCCAAACTGTAAATAACCAAATAGGTAACTTTTTGCTTTCTGGGAACCCCTGGTCTTTCAGGATACTTTAATTGCTATGTGAATATTCCTATCTGTCCAGTGGCATGGGAATTAATAATTATTTATCAGTAAATAGTCTTTCAGAATCAGGTTTACAAGCTTATTTTCATAAATTATAGTTAACTTTTAATTTCTAGAAAAGGAAAGAAAAATTGTCCTGAGACGTTTAGTTTTGCGATTTAGATCAGGAAGATAATGAGTTTCATCCCACTCCTAATGGTCACGACTCTAGAATCCACAACACACAGAAGTATAGGGCCAGCTTGTGGGTGGTGTGCCATTCTTTTCCTCAAGAGAGGAAAACATGCTCCCAGCTGAATCTGAATGAGAAACACTAAACAGGCAAGGATCCCTTTTCCTTCACGAGTTCACCTTGTTGAGTGCACACATCTCCTTCTGATGAACTACTCATATCCAGCCAAATGACACTGATCAAATTATGGAGTAAAAACATTATGCACTCCTTGTCACACTCCTTTATTACTGAGCTAACAACTTATTTAATTCCATTAATAAAATTGGTTTGATAATGGTTTTATCATTTTCCACCCTTGTTTTTTTAAACTCAGAAGAGAGGGAGGTACGTGGAGAGGAGGCTGTGTTAGAATTGATGCATCTTCTACCTTTCCTCTTGAGTCAGCCTTGGTGGTGCAGTGGTTAAACGCTCAGCTGCTAACTGAAAACGTAGCAGTTCGAGCCCACCAGCCACTCCACAGGAGAAAGATGTGGCAGTCTGCTTCTGTAAAAATTTGCAGCCTTGGAAACCGTATGGGGCAGGTTCTACTCTGTCCTATAGGGTCGCCATGAGTCGGAATCCAGTCAACGGCAGTGGGTTAATGTGAATTCTTAGGATGAGCCTGTCAAATCTGTTGTGATAATTAATATAACGGCATATTGTAAACGCCACTGTCATTTGGCTGTTACCTTGTGATTGCTGCTGTTCTTGACAATGCTATTAATAACATTACTATGTTGATAACTATACTAACAAACAATGTTAAATATAAACAACAGTGGACTTTGTACTCTACATACTAGAATAAAGAGTGTTTCCTGGACAGAAGCTGATAATCTAAATTGTAAGCAACACCCACAGTACTTGTCCTCAGAGCATCTAGATATTGGATATGAGTGGGTAAGACTTTGCCCAAGAAGTGCTGGAAAACCAGTCTTACATACTAGCTCTTCAGAGTACAAATGGTGAATCGGAGGAAGCTGTGAAGACTCGAAGAAGAGGAATCTTTGGTAAGATGAGACCAATGTGAGCTGAGAAGTTAGTGAGAAGCTAAGATCTGGAATGTCTGAATATCAAAGAAGTATATTCTACAGCAGTGATGTAGCAACCACGAAAGGTGTAGGGCAACACCTTTCTTTCCTGAAGCCTTTTCTGATTAAAATGCACTACACTCGTATGTGAAAAAAATTAAAAAATGTCGACAATCTATTATAAAGAAGAAAATAAGAAGCACGTGCAATGCTATCAATGGGTGGATAATTTAAATTTGGAGTCAAATTATTTTGTAATGGAGAAGAATCCTAATTAGAACAACAATTTATCTAAGTGCTTTTCAAATATTGCATCACAACCCATTAGTGGAATAGAAGGTAAATTTTTGTTGTTCTTGTTTATGACCAGCATTCTTTTTTACAATAGGAGTGTTTACAGTACAAGAGAAGCTTTTCATAAAACTTTCATTCATATACATATGAATTATATATGGATGTGTATATGTTTATATAATACATGCAGGTATAGGATCACGATGTAAAATAAATTTCTAAGTGCGGGTCAAGACAAAACACTAACTGCTCAAAATATTTCAAATATCAGGATTTTAGCTGATTTAATTGAAAAGAGAATAAATTGGTGTGGAGTTCTAAAAAGTAATGAGACGTATTTTTGCAATAAACTTCATCTTAGTAAGAAATATATTAAAATACTATTTTATTACAATACTGATGGGGACATCAAAGTTCTCTCTCTGGTTAAGCTCATATCCGCCAGATACCACTGAACCAAACAGACACTGTTGTTAACCTTACAGAGTTCACAAACTAGATATTAATCAAGTAATCAAACAAATAATTATAAAAAATCAGCTGTGATAAATGCTGAGGGTCTGTAACAAAGGAATATAACCTAATTTAACCTAAAGGAGACTTCGGAGACTAGAAAGATAACATCACTGTATTTTGAAGGACACCTATGAGGTAAAGAGGGGAGAAAAGAACATTTCAGACAAAGAGGACAGGATGTGCAAATGTCTGCTCACCAAGGCTCCCAGGGAGTGCAAAGACCAAACAGATAGGACAAGGGTAGGACCACAGGTGCTGGATGACCTGGGTTTAGCGCATCTGTGTGTCCCATGGGGAGAGACATTTCTTTCCTTGATAACGTCAGAGGAAAGGAGCTTAACTGCTTCAAAATGTTTAGGTTATTATCTGCTTGAAATACAAACATGGGTGAGTTAGATGACCTCGCATATAGCATTCCGAATCTTCTTTTTTTTTTTTGCTTTTTCAATTGTGTTGATGGTTCACTTGCAGGTTACGAAGTTGAAGATTTAATTTGTAAACGGGCATGTTGAGAGTCAATGCTTATCTCTAAGCACTCCGAGTAGTGATCTCTTCACAAAACACCAGAACGTCCCCAATAATGAAAATAATAATAGCCCATTCATATTTCTGCTAAAGGGAAAAAGAACTAGAAAACTTTAAACACGTCTTCCATGTACTGGCAGGCACATACAAAAAGAATGATCAGTTATAATTCTGAAGACTGGGGGTAGAGGCACATCTTGGGCTCTTGGCTTCTTCTACTCTAGAATTACACGGCAGGTTACTAGGTATTCAGCATGCTGTTGTTAGTTGCTGTCAAGTCGATTCTGACTCATGGCAACCCCGTGTGTGCAGAGTAGAACTGCTCTGTAGGGTTTTCAAGGCTATGACCCTTCAGAAGCAGATCTACAGGCCTGTCCTTCAGGCGTCTCTTGGGGGGGTTCGAACCGCCAACCTTTCAGCTACTAGTCAAGCACTTAACAGTTTGTATCACCCAGGGACTCTGACTAGAATTACGGTTGTTGTGTGTTGATTCAGACTCACAGCAACCTACAGGACAGAGTAGAACTGACCCATAGGGTTCCCAAGGTTGTAATCTTTATGGAAACAGACTGTCACATCTTTCTCCTGAAGAGCGGCTTGTGGGTTCAAACCTTTTCCAAGAAACTAAATGTCCAAAAAAGGAAAAAAAAAATTATTTAAGCAGATAGTTCTGAAAAATTTCAATGTCTTTAAGTATGAATGTACTATGATGAAAAAAGCAAGTAGAATGTGGATAGGTGAATCTCATTTTGCCATTATAACTGTAGTACTACTTTCTCAGAGCGAGTCTTTCTCTGTCCAGTGTTGGCTACCAAAAACATAACTTGTCTTTAAAGCATTGTTCTACATTTAGTCTGCAAATTCATTTATTCATTCATTCATGTAACTAACACTAATTAGAACCATACCACCATCTGACTGACAGTTTTCATACTGTGGTGGCTTGTGTGTTGCTGCAATGTTGGAAGCTATGTGAAGGTATTTCAAATACCAGTAGGGTCACCCTGGTGGACAGGTTTCAGCAGACCTTCCAGATCAAGAGAGACTAGGAAGAAAGGCTGGGGATCTAGTTCAGAAAATTAGTCAAAGAAAACCCTATGGATCAAACAGAATATCGCTAATAAGATGCTAGAAGATGATCCCCCTAGACTGCAAAGCACTCAGACACACAGTGGCCATAACAATGAGCGTGAGGATGGGGCAGGACCAGGTAATGTGTTGTTCTGTCGTACGTGGGGTCGCCATGAGTCGGAGCTGACTCGGTGGCAACTAACAACAAATCAGAATCAAATAAGTATGATTAAAAATATTTATTGATGATCTAGATATGAAAGAAACCTCTCCAGTCCATTTCCTACATGACAACTGGAATGACTTTGTAAATCTTAAATCAGCTTATGGTATTCCTCGGCATCTGATCTTTACCTATTTTTCAGTCTCATCTCATTATTCTGTGGTCACACCAGGGCCTTACTATACATATTTCCTCACATGGAACAGAAACGTCTCCATTCTTCACCTGGATGACGTTTTCTCAATCTTCAAGGCTCCATTCCAATGCAAATCACATCTCACCATTAGGCCACTCTGCACCTTTTCTTCATAATATTTCTCATGCGTATAATTTTGCATATTTTTGTACGAATCTTTTTATTATTATTATTATTAGAACTGGTTTCCTTCGTTAAACTGGAAGCTCCAGGAAGGCAAAGATCACATCTGGTTCTTTCAGTACACTATATATCTAGACCCTCGCAGAATAGATAGCTATAGAATTGTTTGTTTGTTTGTTTGTTTGAATGGACAATATATTAAGAATTTTGCAGGTTCAAAGATGTGGACTTGGCCTCTACTTCTAAAAACGTCAAAGCCTATGACCTTGGGTTAAGCAGCCATAGGATGTGTAGCAGACTTACCTAAGTCTGGATCCTAGATCCACCACTAATTATTAAACCTTCCACAAGTCACTTAAGCTTTCTGAGCTCAGTTTTATCATCTCAAAATAACTACAATCTACCTACTTTTTGTATTAGATTTTAATTAAAAGAATACCACGTATAAACTGCCTAGAACCCAGTAGGGCTTAATATATGAACCGATTTAAGGTCTTCCCCCACCCCCTCGCCTTCACCTCCATTCATATCTAAAAATGTTTCAACCCTCTGTCCACAATAAAGCAATGATTCACATGTTTGGCATTTACCAGCCACTAGTTTACTTTACCTTCCTACTCCCCAATTAAGAGAAAGCTCATTTTGAGGTTTAATGGAGAGTGTCTCAGGTTCATCAGAGTTCAATTCAGCAGTCTGGAGTGAATCTGTAATAATCCATGACCACAGACCAGTTTGTATTTTCCACTAATAAAACTCAAGAATGGCTATGTTTAAATGGAATTTTGCAGCTCATTAATCCATTCTAAGGACTGGATCTTTTGGCTATTTAATTGGGAAACAGTGGTGGTAGGAGCGGGTTAAGACCTGGGCTCGTATATGATATGGTGGTAGACTGTTTTTATTTTATTAACTTACACATCAAAAGAATTTCTGAATGAGTTAAACTGAAAAATTCCAAAAGCCAGTGTCACCTTTCTGTGTCAAATAAGACTTAGACGGTAAAATCTGCAAAGACTCTTCACGGAATGCTAAATTCTGGAGGAAAAAGACTCTTGTTTGAAACGGAATGGGAGGAGCTATAAAAGGCGCCCTTTCTTGTCCTGAACCTACCAGAGGCGCATATTGCGCTGCCTCTACACGTGTTCCTCTTGCTATGAGATTGGTTCAAACACAGGCAGGTGATACAGTTCTGGCCAACGAGAAGTAAGGGAAGTCTGGGGGCAGGGTTAAGAGAGGTTCCCCCCCCTTCACTTACATGGTTTATAGAGAAAGAACATTCCTTTTCTTGCCTCTGAATGTTGTAAACTGCTAGATCCCTGGTATATGGTAGCTGTTTGGGATCTTGGGTCATGTGAGATAAATGTTATTACATGAATTTATTGGAAGAAACTGAAGCTTACAATTGTGGGACGACTGGACAGATCTGACCTTCTTGTGACACAGACTGCCTCAGTTGCTGCAAATTATCTGATAATTCTCTACTCCCCCTCCTTTTTCCCCCCAGTTCCAGCCAGTCCTGGAAGTTTTACTCCTGGAAAGTGTCCACACCAATATCCCACCTTCAAACACCATCTTTTTTTTAAAGTTCTAAATTAACATGTAGAAGAAAGATGTCCATTTTCTCTCTCACACGTCAAACGGGGGTACATTTATAGATGGGTATCTCATGTATACATTTAGCATATATATTTCACATGTATATATATATGCATGTATGTGTGCATATGTACGCAATGCATGTGTAGATAGATGATAGGTAAGTGGATGGATGGATGGATGGATGGATGGATGGGTGGATGCATGGATGGATGGATGGACAGATGGATGGATGGATGGACAGATAGACAGTAGTCAATGGCTTAGGAAAATCCAAAACAGAACTGGAAACAAACCCTAATCCCCAGAAATCCGCACATTCAGTGTCTATGTGAATGACTAGCATTGTTCTTTTGCCAGCACATTGATGAGGAAAGTTCATGAAAGCAATATCAGTAAGTAGCTTCCTTATCTCTGCAGAGGTTTTAATGACAAACTGCCATTCCTCTTCTTTATTTATCTCTTTTCTTTGGAATTGTAATGACTCACCCTAAAGATGATGTCTGAACTTCTACAGTGATTTAATACTGTCATCACCAGTAAGGACACAGCTAGAAACTATCAATAATCAAGAAATGCCAGATTTCTACATGGAAATAAACAAGCTATCACCACTAGATACGTGCAATTGGAATTTGAGTAGATGCATATGAAGTTAAAAACAAACATGTAGTCACTAACAGAATAATTCTAGAATTATTACCATCCTTTCTCCTGCTTCCACTCCCCACCCCCCACACACAGGTACACACAAATGCCCTCCAACCACACCTCAGAGAGCTGAGGTTTTGGAATGGAATGTTTGATTTTGCTTTTCTACCTTTGTTAAGAAATTGGAAATGCTGACCCTATAAATCTAATATTCCCATTCCTCGGTAACGTTACAGCTGATAAGGCTGAGAACAGGAGCAGCCCCTCCCCTGGAGCTGGTGGTTGCAAAACAAGCCGCAGGATCTGGAGGAGCAGGCGTTCGGCAGCAACACCACTGGGTTTTTACTTTTTGAGTTTAGAATTCTAGATATTGTTCTTGTTAGCTGCTGTCAGGTTGGCCCTGCCTCATGGCAATCCCATGCGATGTAAAGAAACACATTGCCCAGCCCTCCACTATCCCCCTGACGGGCTGGGGATCAAACCACTGTGATTCTAGATACTTCCCATTTATTCATTAATTACCAACCTTCCCTCTGATCTCTGAACCACTAAACTCCAACCAATGAATAAACTATCTAAGCACAAGAGTAAAATAACTTTTCTTCTTTTTCTGAGTGTATTCCTTCAGCTCCTCCCCACCCCGCCCCCACCACACATCTTTTACTCAGAATGCCTAGTGATCTAGGAAGAAGTATATGGTAAGCCTGGGTGTTTAACAAACATCGAGGTGCCCCTCAGACTTCAAAAATGACAGAATTAACAACAATTATACAAATATTTTGTATTTTTAATAATATCTTATTTTTTAATTTAGAGATAACTGGTTTTAATAAGTAGTCTTTTTATGGATTTCAACTATTTAACAAATAAAAAATATATACTGTGTATTACAGGAAAGACATTAACATAGTATGCTCTGACATGTAAGTCTATATAATATTGCCAAAACGGGACCATGTATGTGCAATATTTTGCTTCAAGAAAAATATGGATTTAAAAATTACAAACCTATGACAGGGCATTCTAAGACGACATAACAAGATATATTACTCAGTGTTTCTCACAAATGAATCAACTCCTTGCATAACTATAAGCGTGTGGCATCATCACAGCAGAGTGTACGGAAAGCAAGATAATCTCTTCTGTATGGACAGGAATTAGCCTGAAAGGAAATTCACTGAGGGTTGACTGTCTGGTTATATCCGACCATTAAATATATCTTTAATTTTTATTTTTCCAAATTCTGGTTTCAAAGAGAAACTTGGCTTTTGAAAATAAACATAGGGGTTTTGGTTTTTGGCTTTTTTAATGCAATGACTGAGTGTTTGTTTAATGTTTCATTCACTCAGTGGCAATCCCTCCCCATCAAGCATTTGTGGAGTAGTTTGTGGACATGTTTGCTGTAGTATACTTGTGTGCAAAAACCCAACATAAAAAGGGATCACATGCTCACAGCTCGCATCGGTTTCCTTCAGTAAGGTCTCAGGCATTATCCCCTAGCGCTCTCCCAGTGGGGGCAAAGTGGGGACACGGAGGAGAAGGACCACATCAGACACACTCCATGGGTTGCCTCTCCCTTATTGTTCCTCCCCCAAATGTAACTCTTTAAATTTTTCAAATAGGAAAAGAACACACAGAGCCATTGCTCATAACCAAAAAAGGGGCCAGGGGATGGATAAGGGAAAGGTAATGGGAAAACATTTCTCATTAAAGACAGTGAGTATTAGAAAGTTTAACGTGCATTTGAGTGTGTCCCTAAGACCTAAAGAAGTGCGCAGACTAAAGCAGTTTTGAAAATCTACTTTAGTTCAGATAGCACTGTGTTTTACCGTGCTCTGTTTTACAATTGTTGACCATGAACAAGTTACTCCTCAGTTACCAAATGCAAAAGCATTCAAGAATAGCTAACTGATGAGGTTTTGGTCTTATAAACCTATACTTATTGAATACAATATATATTAATACACAGTAAGATAGCTCAAAGAGTTGAAGACACACGAACAGGAGCACAGTTTATATTACCTTTTCCAGAAAGGAAATTCTCTTCAAACCCTATATCTAAATCTATATCTTCATAGAAAATTATAATTTAGGAATTAGTTTTAACCTCCACAAATCCCAATTTTCATATTAGTTCTTATTTAGTACAATAACACCATCATTATTTTAGAAAAAAAAAAAAGAAGTATTACAGTACTAGGTTTATTTTGCCAGCAAAGGAAAATTCATTAAGAAAGGTTTAGCTTCAGAAAGCAGAGGAATTTCCAAAGAAGTAACGATTGCTACTTGCTGTCAATGGTGGCCCACTCCCATGCCTCCCACAGCAGCATAACCAACTCCTGAAGATCCTCGCATCGACAGCCCATCCCATGTCCACCCGTCAGTGTATCTACTGCGCCCACCGCTCAGTCTGCGCACTCTACAATGTAGACTGAAGGGTGGCCCTTTCAGCCCCAAAACGTGGCAATCTACCTTGTTTGGGGGACCACTTTGAGAAATAAATACCAACAGCTAGACGAAGATGAAAAACCTCTCTACCCATCCATCCATCCATCCATTCTATTTTAAATTCCCCAGGATAGAGACGAATCTTCCTCATCCCTAACGTTCACTCTGAAATATTATGGTAAAATTCTAGTGTGTCCTTCTTGGGACTTTGTCACAAGTACAGAAACTGAGTCATAAACAGATAAACATGTTGAAAAAAAGCAAACCAAATCCATTGCCGTTGAGTCGATTCTGACTCATAGTGACTCTACAGGGCAGAGGAGAACCGCCCCATAGGGTTTCCAAGGCTGTAACCTTTACGGAAGCAGACTGCCACATCTTTCTACCATGGAGCAGCTAGTGGGTTTGAACTGCCAATCTTTCAGTTAGCAGCTGAGCACTTAACCACTGTGCCACCACGGCTCCTAAACATGTTTAGCCTACAGTAAACCTTCACATCTCAATGTGATCCCTAGGGTCCTGACTGCAGTTCTGCTCTATCAGTTCCTATTTCGGAATCAGCTATTTGTGTATGTGTGTGTACACGCACACACGTACGCACACACACACTCTTTCAGACTTTTAGGTTTTTTGTTTTTTCTTTTTCCTAAAAGAAGAACAATGTAACAGATCGATCCTTAGGTCAAAATAGGAAGGAACAAACTGAATATGTGCATTTTCTTTTTAAACAGGAACCAGATCAGTCTAACAAGATGCTTCCCTGAAATACTGGCATCAAATGAGTCCGTTCAGCCATGGCAGGGAGAGGTTTCCAGCCAAAACATTTAATTAGTGCCCAATTAAGACAGCCAGAACGATGCGGAGTCGGGGCTCCGGCCCTGTGCGTGCCTCAGGATGGGTAAGCCGCTTAAGTGGTCTAGTCTGACTAAAAGCTGTCAACTGTCAAGCTGTCATCGGGCCATATGGGTCGGCCAGCATCTCTCTGAAGAATCCGGCTTGTCCACGCATCAGGGAAAAACACCTTCAACACCACTGCACTGAAACACACCCCAGCAGTTCCTGGGTCAAAATGGGAAGGAATTAAAGCCACGGTCTGGTAAAGGGAAGAACCATGTCACTTGCCCCTTGAAAACTTTACTGGAGCCCCATCAACTATAGGAAAATGTCGAAACACTTTAACACAGCAGACAGCACCTCTGCTTCATCAACTGGCCTCGCCTCACCCCTCCCTCTCCCTGCTTTATCCTCAAGCAACACCGACTGTTGGAAGTTCCCTCCATGGACACATTGCTCCTACTGGACCCCCCAGCTTCGCTGATACTGGCCCCTCTCTGCCAGCAATGTTGGGCTCTGTCTTCCCTCCACCTCAGCTCACTTACTTCTTGAACTCACATGCATCCTTTTATACTAAACTCAGGAGTCACCTCCTACAAGAAACCTTCCTGCCTCATCTCCCCAAGCTCAACCCTGTCAGGCAGGGTTAGACAGTCCTCTTCCATGCTCCCATAAACCGCCAGGAGTCTAACCACTGACCTTAGCCCGAATGATTATCGCCATCTCTTTATGAGCCATTTTCCCCTCTCGACTATTTAGAGCCCTAGTGGCACAATGGGTAAGAGCTCGGCTGCTAACTAAAAGGTTGGCAGTTTGAATCCACCAGCTACTCCTTGGAAACCCTAGAGGGCAGTTCTACTCTGTCCTACGGGGTCGCTATGGGTTGGAATCGGGCTTGGTTTGGTTGGTTTTGATGTATTCAACTAGATGGCAGGAGTGTGTCTCCTTTGTCTTTGTAATCTTAGCATCAGGGGTACTGAACGTTCCTCATCACTGTTATTGATAAGTATCAACAAATTAATCATGAAGTAACCACCCCATAGATCACCATGAGATTGCATTAATTTGCTGGGGTAGGCGGGTTAAGTCAATAGACAGCCAGTCAGTACAATCTGCCTGCTCTTCCTAGGCTGAGGCCAGTGGGTACTCCATTCCAAAAGGTCGTGCGCAGGAACCTGGAATTCACAGCGATTACAGGATTAGGCCAAGTGATGTAAGATGCAGATGCCCAGGGGAGTGCATTCACAATCAAGTCAAATGATCTTTAAAATAAATGATTTTCACTTCGGTATTTTATCAAAATCAGGAGTCAGACAGGATGCAGTAGAACCTGGGGCAACAGGAAAAATTCTAGTTTGTGGAAACAACCTACTCCTTCTCTTGCCTCTTCCTCACCAGAAATGTTTTTACATAAAATATTAAAAAGTAGGTTGTCAAAGGCAAACTTCAAAAGAAGGTGGGAAGGGATACAGCCAGAGTTCAGCTACAGCTTGAAGTGTGTGTGTGTGTGTGTGTGTGTGTGTGTGTGTGTGTGCTGGGAGTCGGGGCACTAATTCCTTAGACCTATTCAACACACACTTGACCGTGAGGACTTTTTATTCATCTGCCCACTGCCTTCTTGAGTAAATGTGCAGCAACAGTTCTATCCAAGCCAGTCCCATCTCCACCCACAAACAACCGCTGGGACAAAAAAGTGTTGGCCTCTAACTAACGGTTCTGATAGGAAATGTAAAATTTTCTTTTTCATTTTAGATATAGAACTAGCCATATCATTACAAACCAAACCAAACCAAAGCCATTGCCGTTGAGTGGATTCCGACTCACAGGGACTCTACACAACAGAGAAGAACTGCACCATAGGGTTTCAAACTGCCAACATTTTGGAGCAACTACTATAAATTTGGACTTAAGAATTAAAAATATTAGCCACAAATCCCATATCACAATTAATTTTTAAACAAAAATGAAAAACATATATTTGACAAAGAAGATGCACTAGGAAAAAAAAAAAAAAGGCTTTCTCAAACTTAACACTTCCTAAGCTCAAAACAAAGGTAGAACCTGTGAAGTTAACTATTTGACAGAAATATCTCGTAAAGGAGTACATGTAAATGATGTCATCTTACCAATATCAGCTACAGGTCATACCTCCCAGTATATTTAAATGTTAAATCAGGCTGTTGTTGTTGTTGCTGCTAGGTGCTATCAAGTCAGTTCCGACTCACAGCCACCCTGTGTACAACAGAACTAAACACTGCCCAGTCCTGCCCCACCCTCACAATCGTTGATAAGTTTGAGCCCATTGTTGCAGCCACTGTGTCAATCCCTCTCATGGAAGGTCTTCCTCTTTTTTGATTACCCTTTACTTTACCAAGCATGATGTCCTCCTCCAGGACCGGTCCCTCCTAATTGCATGTTCAAAGTACGTAAGACATAGTCTCGCCATCCTCGCTTCTAAGGGGCATTCTGGCTGTACGTCTTCGGTGACGGATTTGTTCATTCTGCTGGCAGTCATCGTATATTCGATATTCTTCACCAGCATCATAATTCAAAGGTGTTAGTCCTTCTTTGCTTTTCCTTGTTCATTGTCCAGCTTTCGCATGCATATAAGGTGATTGAAAATACCATGGTATTAGGTGAGGCATACCTTAGTCCTCAAGGTGACATCTTTGCTTTTCAACACTTTGAAGAGGTCTTTTGCAGCAGATTTGCCCAATGCAATACATCATTTGATTTTCTTCACTGCTACTTCCATGGGTGTTGATTATGGATCCAAGTAAAATGAAATCCTTGACGACTTCAATCTTTTCTCCATTTATCATGATGTTGCTTATTGGTCCAGTTGTGAGGATTTTTGTTTTCTTTATGTTGAGGTGTAATCCATACTGAAGGCTGTAGTGTTTGATCTTCATCAGTAAGTGCGTCAAGTCCTCTTTGCTTACAGCAAGCAAGGTTGTGTCATCTGCATATAGCAGGTTGTTAATTGGTCTTCCTCCAATCCTAATGCCACATTCTTCCTCATATAGTTCAGCTTGTTGGATTATTTGCTCAGCATACAGATTGAATAAGTATGGTGAAAGGATACAACTCTGACACACACCTTTCCTGACTTTAAACCACACAACACCCCCTTGTTCTGTTCGAATGACTGCCTCTTGGTCTATGTACAGGTTCCTCATGAGCACAATTAAGTCTTCTGGAATTCCCCTTCTTCGCAATGTTATCTATAATGTGTTATGACCTATACAGCCGAATGCCTTCATGTAGTCTATAAAACATAACTTTTTTTTTTATTGTACTTCAGGTGAAGGTTTACAGAACAAATAGTTTCTCATTAAACAGTCAGTACACATATTGTTTTATGACATTGGTTAACAACACCACGACATGTCAACCCTCTCCCTTCTCGACCTTTTTTTTTTGGTGAAAATATACATAGCCAAAGATACATTAATTCAAAAATTTCTACATGCACAGTTCAGTGACATCGATTACATTCTTCCAGTTGTACTGCTATTCTCACTATAGATGAAGGTTTACAGAACAAAATAGTTTCTCATTGAACAGTTAGCACACGTTACTCTGACAATGGTTAACAACCCCACTACACGTCCACACTGTCCTTACTCAACCTTGGGTTCCCTATCACCAGCTTTCCTGTCCCCTTCTGCCTTCTAGTCCTTGTCCCTGGACTGCTGTGCCTCATTAGTCCTGTTTTGTTTTATGGGGCTGTCCAATGTGTGGCTGAACGGTGAACCTCAGAAGTGACTTCACCACTGAGCTAAAAGGGTGTCTGGGGGCCATACTCTCGGGGTTTCTCCAGTCTCTTTCAGGCCAGTAAATCTGTAAAACATAACTTTTTAATACATTTATTAACCACTTGCAAAAACAATGCTCTTGCCCAAAGCTGGAAACTTGCTTTCTCTGGCTATAAGGAAAAGGCCCCCAAAGCTCTATGCTCAGTAACTGCATTGAGATACGTGCACAGTCACATGGTCCTCCTAGCAATGCAGTATGCTATGTGGATAAGAAAGTGCTGGAAATAGCCTTCCCCCAGGATAAGCATGTCCAGTAGATTAAAAAAAAAAAAAAAAGAAGAAGACAGACAAAAGGACTATGACTTTTCATATAAGGTATGAAATTCCACTCTCAAAACTGCGCTCTTTCCTCCATCCCCCAGGGTTGTGGAGAGAAAAGCTTGTCTTGTTTCCACCTTCACCAAAAGAATACAAGGAGGGTACAGAACCACGGAGTCTGCGAAGGCCTCTCTAGGGCACGTGCAAGCCCGCCTGGGGCAGCCTTCACTGAGCACTAGTGGGAGGCTGACAGAGCAGCTGCTTCCTCTCTGTATTACTGCGGCCACATCCTCTGATGGCAGCCACCCCACTTTTCATACAGGAGCAGAAACAACCAGAACTACTAAGGCATTCTCCTGGCATCTTCACCATCAGCAGGGAAAAGTTTCTACACCTCTTCAAAGAGATACTAAGAATATGCATATGGCAGGATGGGGCTTCTTCACCCTTTTCCATTTGCCTCTTCTCTCCTTCCTCTGCCTTCCCCCTTCTTGGGAAGAGGGTCTTTGGTAAGACCCAAAGCAACAGAGAACCCCCCTTGTATAACAGGCATAAATCAGGCAACAAGAGGTGGTCAGAATTAGTGAGCGACAGTGCTGTGTGCTGGCTCACCTTAAAGAATACAGATGACATGCAAAACCTAAGGGCCAAGAGTCAGCTGCCACCAGCTGTAACTAGAGGGAAAATCAAATGGTACGTATTGACTAAGACCCAGCTCTGGAGATAAGCAAAAGTAAAACAACATCAACAATCAAAAGAAGACAATAGGAAGGAGGGGAGAAGGCAGAGAGAAGAAGCTCCTTGATACCTATCTGATGTGTATGGACTGGTGACTCATCCTTCAGAAAAAGCAAAGAGCTGGCAACGAACTCTGGATTATTTATATTCTTGAACATCTAATGGTTTAAGTTTTCTTTTTTTCCTCATAATGGACTGTTGACCCTTCATGAGCGAAACTTAGGTGTTGCACTTAGAAATAAGTCCCTGAAATCTCTCTTGCTCCCTCCTGGAGAGAAGATGGGAGGGGATACAAAAAAAGAGCCTCTCATTTCCCTTTTCAGGGAGCATTCCTCGTTAGAAGCCCTGGTTGCACAGTGGTTAAGCATTTGGCTGCTAACCAAAAGGTCGGCAGTTCAAATCCACCAGGCGCTCCTTGGAAACCCTATGGGGCAGTTCTACTCTGTCCTATAGGGTCACTATGAGTTGGAATCGACTTCATGGCAATAGGTTTTCTGGTATTCTTCCTTAATTCAGAGAGGAGAAGTAAGTGGACTCCATTACAAGGTGTCCTTCATTTTGAGTATGCTTATCCTACAATGCACAGCAGAGGTCAGAAAGGAATCAGAGCAGGACTGTTTGCACAGGCACAATGCAAGATTTAGATGCTGAAGAAGGAAGGTCGGCGATTTTGGTGTTGAGTCTGTGTGGTGGGTTAATCAGAGTCATGGAAGAAGCTAAGGTCATAGGTAGCAAGTCAACCTCATACTCGAAGGGACCATAGGTTCAGGGTCAGGGTCGGGGAAGAGTCTGGGGAAAATATGCTTAACAAAAATGAAGTGATGTCACAATTAGGCACCTGACCCAAGATTATTAAAAAAAAAAAAAAAAAGGTTATAGAAGAACCAGGGCTCAGATTCACAGGTCCGTCAAGAGCACCACAGAGCCAGGTCACCGCCAATAGAAAGAACAATTGTAGCTACGTGCAAACAGGTTTTAAGTGCAGGAGCTAAAAGAACAAAACCAGCAAAGACTTGCATAGGTGCTTTGCTAAGATTTATTGTGTGCAGACATATCAGGGCAGAAAGAAGGTATTAAACTCCCTAAGTGTTGTCACCAGTAATACCAACCTCTGCGCTGGTAATAACAAGTGATTATAATGGGACGTTAATTGACATGTACTAAATCGAGGAAATCAAGCACTGAGCTTGCGATTGACATATAAAGAAAAATCATAGCCAATTCCTTTGACTTGGATTAACACCAATGACAGGTCTGATAATGCAAAGTGAATGAGAGCCCTCGAGGTGACAACAATCATCAGTTCTGTAGACTGTGTCTAGAATGAGAAAGAAAAGGAAAGCTGAAAAGTGTCTAAGGTAGTGAAACCTGGAAAATCAAATGGTAACTGTCAAAGTAAAGGAAATACTGAAAATTAAAACTTAGTTGTATCAAAATGATTCATGATTATCTAAGAATGACAGCACTCTTTAATGCTGGAGACTGTGATCAATAAATATGTATGCCCTTCCAACTCCTTTTCCTCACTTCAAATTCAATCTATCCTTTAAGGCCCTATTCAGTTCTGTATCCATCAGAGTTCTCCAGAGAAGCAGAACCAATAGGCTATATACATACCTATCTATCTATCTATCTATTACATACGTGTGTGTATATACATATATATCCACTACTAGTCTGTCAGTCTGTAGTACTGTGGTGGCTTGTGTGTTGCTATGATGTTGGAAGTTATGCCACCGCTGTTTCAAATACCAGCAAGGTCACCCATGGTGGACAGGTTTCAGCTAAGCTTCCAGACTAAGACAGATTAGGAAGAAGGACCTGGTGATCTACTCCTAAAAACACTGGCCAGTGAAAACTTTTTGAATAGCAGTGGAACACTGTCTTATATAGTGCCAGAAGATGAGCCCCTTAGGTTAGAAGGCACTCAAAATACGAAGTTACGTCCTCAGAGAAGAGCCAACCTTAATGACGTGGATGAAGAAACTCTTTTGGGATATTTATTTTCTGATGTGGCATGACTGAAAATGAGGAGAAACAGCTGCAAACATCCATTAATAATCAGAAGGTGGAAAGTAGTAAGCATGAGCCTAAGAAAATTGGAAGTCGTTCAAAAATGAAATGGAATGCATAAAGATGGATATCCTAGGCATTAATGAGCTGAAATGAACTGGTATTGGCCATTTTGAATCAGATAATCACATGGTCTACTATGCCGGGAATGACAAATTGAAGAGGAATGGTGTTGCATTCATTACCAAAAAGAACATTTCAAGATCTCTCCTGAAATACAACACTGTCAGTGATAGGGGAAAATCCGTAAGACTACAAAGAAGACCAGTTAATACAACTACATGTTACTCAAATTTATGCACCAACCACTAATGCCAAAGACAAAGAAAATGAAAATTTTTACAAACTTCTAAAGTCTGAAATTGATCAAACATGCAATCGAGATGCATTGATAATTACTGGTGATTGGAATGTGCAAGTTGGAAACAAAGAAGAAAGATCGGTACTTGGAAAACATGACCTTGGGGATAGAAACGAGACTGGAGATCATGTGGTAGAATTTTGCAAAACCAACGATTTATTCATTGCAAATACCTTTTTCCAACAACATAAACAGCGACTATACACATGGACCTTGCTGGATGGAGTACACAGGAATCAAATCGACTACAACTGTGGAAAGAGACAATGGAGAACCTCACCATTATCAGGCAGAACAAGGCCAGTGGTGGCTGTGGAAGAGACCATCAATTGCTCATATGCAAGTTCAAGGTGAAGCTGAAGAAAAATAAAACAAGTCCAGGAGAGCCAAACTACAACCTTGAGTGTATCCCACCTGAATTTAGAGACCATCTCAAGAATAGATTTGATGCACTGAATGAACACTAATGACTGAAGACCAGATGAGTTGTGGGACGACATCAAAAACATCACACATGAAGAAAGCAAAAGGTCATTAAAAAGACAGGAAAGAAAGGAACGACCAAAATGGGTGTCAGAAGAGACTCTGAAACTTGCTCCTGCACACAGAGTAGCTAAAGCAAAAGGAAGAAAAGATGAAGTAAAAGAGCTGAACAGAAGATTCCAAAGGGCGGCTCAAGAAACAGAGTATTATAATGACATGCACAAAGACCTGGAGATGGAAAACCAAAAGGGAAGAACACGCTCAGCATTTCTCAAGCTGAAAGAACTGAAGAAAAAATTCAAGGCTCAAGTTGTAATACTGAAGGATTCTATGGGGAAAATATTAAACGACTCAGGAAGCATCAAAGAAGATGGAAGGAATACACAGAGTCACTGTACCAAAACTAATTGGTTGACATTCAACCATTTCAGGAGGTACCATATGAGCAGAAACCAATGATACTGAAGGAAGAAGTCCAAGCTGCACTGAAGGCAATGGTGAAAAACAAAACTTCAGGAATTGACAGAATACCTACTGAGATGTTTCAGCAAACAGATGCAATGCTGGAAGTGCTAACTCATCTATGCCAAGAAATTTGGATGACAACTACCTGGTCAACCAACTGGAAGAGATACATATTTGTGCCCATTCCAAAGAAAGGTGATCCAAGCCAACGCTAAAATTATCAAACAATATCATTAACATTACACACAAGTAAAATTTTGCTGAAGATCATTAAAAAGCAATTGTAATAGTATATTGACAAGGAACTGCCAGAAATTCAAACGGGATTCAGGAAAGAACAAAGAATGGATCTTGGCTGAAAGCAAAGAATACCAGAAAGATGTTTACCTGTGTTTTACTGACTATGCAAAGGCATTCAACTGTGTGGATCATAACGAATTATGGATAACACTGCAAAGAATGGGAATTCCAAAACACTTAATTGTTCTCATGAAGAAGCTTTACATAGACCAAGAGGCAGTTGTTTGAACAGAACAAGGGGATACTGCAGGGTTTAAAATCAGGAAAAGTGTGTGTCAGAGTTGTATCCTTTCACCATACTTATTCAATCTGTATGCTGAGCAAACACTCCAAGAAGCTGGACTATATGAAGAAGAATGTGACATCAGGATTGGAGGAAGACTAATTAACAACCTGCGATATGCAGATGACACAACCTTGCTTTCTGAAAGTGAAGAAGACTTGACGCACTTACTGATGAAGATCAAAGCCCACAGCCTTCAGTATGGATTACACTTCAACATAAAGAAAACAAAAATCCTCACAGCTGGACCAATAAACAACATCATAATCAACAGGGAATATATCGAAGTTGTCAAGGATTTCATTTTACTGGGATCCTCAATCAATGCCCATAGAAGCAGCAGTCAAGAAATCAAACGACGTAGTGCAATTGGCAAATCTGCTGCAAACAAACACTTTAGTGTCCAAAAAACAAAGATGTCACTTTGAGGACTAATGAGCTCTTCACCCAAGTCATGGTGTTTTCAATCACCTCATATGCATGTGAAAGCTGGACAATGAATAAGGAAGACCAAAGAAGAATGGATGCCTTTGAATTACAGTGTTGGCGAAGAATACTGAATATACCACTAGTGCCAGAACGAACAATTTGTCTTGAAAGAAGTACAGCCAGAAGGCTCCCTAGAAGCAAGGATGGCAAGACTTCGGATGTGTTATCAGGAGGGACCGGTCCCTGGAGAAGGACATCATGCTTGTAAAGTAGAGCATCAGTGAAAAAGAGGAAGACCCTCAATGAGATGGACTGACACAGTGGCTGCAGCAATGGGATCGAACAGCAGCAATTGTGAGGGTGGTGCAGTACCCAGCAGTGTTTTGTTCCGTTGAACATGGGGTCGCTATAAGTTGGAACACACGTGATGGCACCTACCAATGGCACCTGCGAACGTCAGACCCATAGTTCTAGGCGTTAGCTCTGTGGGAGTCGAGGACATCCCTAAACCCAGTTTATTCCCGAAGCTAAATAAAAGTCTGTGGGAAGACAGGTACACATTTAAGCCCTCTAAAAGGGAAGAAAAGAAAAAGAAAGAAAGAAAATATATATATATGTCCCTGACTGACACAAACAATAAGCTCTCAACTACTAGCCAAAAGGTTGGTGGTTTGAACCCACCCAGAGGCACCTCAGAAGACAGGCCCGGCGATCTGCTTCCAAAAGGACACAGCCTTGAATACTTTATGGAGCAGTTCTACTCTGCACATACGGGGTCGCCATGAGCTGGAATCGACTCGATGGCAACTAACAGCATATATATATGTGTGTGTGTGTCTGTATATATACGCATCCTATATATATATATGCATCCTATAGGGTTGCTATGAGTCAGAATCAACTCGACGGCAATGGGTTTGGTTTTTGGTTTATATATATATGCATCATATACATATATATACATCCTATATATATGTAGCATATAAATATTAATCACATCTACAAAATGCTTCACAGCAACATCCAGACTAGTATTTGACCATACAACTGGGCACCTATCCTAGCCAAGCTGACACAAAATCAACCATTACAAACAAGGTCCTTCTTTCTCCGTAAAGCCTCCCTGTTACCTCCAGCATACTGGTCTACTGATTTATCTGAATCTCTGTGGATTTTATCTTCTGCATCTACAATCTGCAACTAGGCTACATTTTACCTAAATGTCTGTGTGCATTAAGACACCTATTCTCACCAAACTGTAAACCCCTTTACAGGAGAGACTTCCTACATTTCTTTTCCTTTTTCCCATTTACTAGAACAGTACTGGGCAAACAGCAATGAAACCGAGGTTCAGTAAATATTGAGGTTTTCAATAAATATCCATGGACGCAGATTAAGAATTTGTAAAGAGGCATCAGACACACTGACGTCTGTGTATTAAAGGCATTGTTTCTCTCACTCTTTGAGAAGCTATGAAAATGCTATCCTATATCAGAAGGATCAGAGAACAAACCTGCGCCAGTGATATACAGGACTCAGACAAGTACAAAAATGTAATCCAGGCACAAGACCCATATAAACGTAAAATCAATCCAAAGCAAATACATACAAAAGACAAAATAACCCAAACACGAGACCGTGCAAAACAAATGCTTGAAGAGTGGCTGAGTTTTGACAGAAGGGAGTTCCACCAAGTTCTACCAAGATTAGATTCAACAGATCAGGTCACTGAGGCTTGGGGAGAAAACAAGGGTAATTGGCCCAAAATGCACTCCATTTTGGACTTGGCCTTCAAGTGCATCTGATTATGCTCCTGTAAAGACTTCTGACTCGAGTCGGTGATGTGGGAGGAAGGAGAGAGAAGGGTGGGAGGACAGTGAGAGGCGTCTGGAGACCTCCTGGGTTGGCGAACCTCTGTGATTCTACTATTTGGCTTCTGAAAATATTTTTCCTCCATTTTGTATTCATGCCCAGATTAAAAATGATAGCTTCATAATAAAAAATGAATCACTAAGGAATCAAGAAAAGATCCAAAAGATATGCCAGGAAGAGTTACAAGCTTGGCTCCAGATCACTCTTTAGTGAGAGACAGAGAACAGGGGTGGATTTGCCCAGGGGGCTGGAAGGCAGTCACTGACATCCAGTTCTAAAGCTCGCGAGCATTTTCGCTCGCCACAAGTAGATGCCCAGGCTGCCCGGCATTCGGTTTTTAAAACGTTTCTTTTGAGTCACTGACTTCAGGGGATATTAACGTTTTCTTTCTTCCCTTTTAGAGGGCTTAAATGTGTACCTGTCTTCCCACAGACTTTATTTTGCTTCAGGAATAAACTGGGTTTAGGGATGTCCTCGACTCCCACAGAGCTAACCCCTAGAACTACGGGTCTGACATTCGCAGTCAAGGTTGCCTGTTTTCAGCCCTTGCCTTTAGTCCTGAATATCTGTCCTGTCAAGGAGAAGGTGGAGGGAAGGACAGATACAAAAGAGAGGTGACAAGTTAGACAGAAACAGTTCATGTAAATTGATGGACTTTTTTTTTACAATTGATAAAGTATTTCCACAACTATCATCTCATTTGATTCTAACAACCCTGTGAAGCCAACAGAATAAAGACTATCACCCTCACTGTGTAAACAAGGTAGAATCGCAGAGACACCATCAGCCCAGTCCTTGTTCACAGAGCTAGTAAGCTGCCCCACTGGGCCTGGACCTGGCATCCCGAGTACACCCAGACACAACACAGTCTCAGGTAACAGAGGGCTGAGCTCCGTGAACTGTAAAGGGCTCAGGAACTTTCTGAATAATACGTTGTTGCTAGGTGCCCTCAAGACTCATAGCAACCTACAATACAACAGAAACAAAACACTACGTGGTCCTGTGCCATCCTCAAAATCATTGCTATGCTTGAGCCCATTGTTGCAGCCACTGTGTCAATCCATCTCATTGAGGGCCTTCCTCTTTTTCGCTGACCCTCTACTTTACCAAGCGTGATGTCCTTCTCCAGGGACTGATCCCTCCCGATAACGGGTCCAAAGTACGTGAGACAAAGTCTCACCATCCTTGCTTCCAAGGAACATTCTGGCTGTACTTCTTCTAAGACAGATTTGTTGAACAATGTGAGACAGACATATCACCAAACCGAAAGGGGGTTAGAAAATAGCTAAGTCCAACTCCTTCGTTTTACAGATAAGGTATTGAATGGCTTAAAATCATCCATCGAATTCCTGGTAAAAGTTAGCTCTCCTAACTCCCAATCCAGTGTTCTTTCTAATCCACCATGATCACACATTACATTTAGTGTGGTTTAAATGAAAAACTAAAAGGCATTCTAGACAGGTTAGGATCCATTTACCCTAACAAAGTCAAATGAAGGTTTGAACAAGGACCCAGTGAAACTGCAAACCAATTAATTACAGTTAAAAGGTGCCTGCCCCCTGTAAAATAGGAAAGGTTGAGAAGGGGGCTGAGAGGTAGTAATATGCACCAGCACTGCCCATCAGTTTGTCGTCCTGTGGAAGTTTGCGTGTTGCTGTGATGCTAGAAGCTTGCCACTGGTATTTCAAATACCAGCAGGGTCACCCGTGGTGGACACGTTCCAGCTGAGCTTCCAAACTAAAACAGACCAGGAAGAAAGGCCTAGAGATCTACTTCCAAAAATTAGCCAATAAAAACCCTGCAGATCACAGAATTTTGTCTGAGACTTCAACACGCTTACTTTGGATGCATCATCAAGAACGACCCATTGCTGGAGAAGGACAATATGTCTGGTGAAGTGGAGGGCGAGGTGAAGCCGGGAAAACCCTCAATGAGACAGGCGGACATAATGGCCGCCACACTGGACTCAAACACAGCAATGACCATGAAGGTGGTGCAGGACCGGGCAACATCTTGTTGTTATACGTGGGGTCGGCACCTGACAACAAAAGCAGTTACTTTCCAGCTTTTCCCCTGCTAACAGAATTATTCTGGAAGCCTGGCAGAGGCTGTTTCCTCATCTGCAATGCTAGTGTGAACAACACCTACTTCCTGGTGGTGTTATGAGAAGGTTCACCGTAAATGAAGACAAGGTATTTGCGTCCTTCCTGATGTGGTGTGTCTCCCTGAATTGCCTGGCTAATTGTCCTTCCTTTCATGTGATTTTTGTGTTTGTTTATATGACCCAGGACAGCTCTCTAGTGTGAGGGTGAAAGGCCATGGGGTGGTAACTCCCAGATTAGATTTTAAATTCTCCTTTTCCACCTCAAACAAGATGGGCACCTCAAACAAGATAGTGAGGGCATATGTGTACCCCAGCATTTGGAACTGAGATTATCTATGAGAGGTTAAGAAACAATAAATAAGTTTAGCCATCTATGAATAAAAGGCACATAAGAGATCATCAGTAATGTATGTATGACAGAGAATTGGGGAATATTCCAGTTTCACAGGAATGCGGATGTTACCAATAGGGCTAAAATATAAGGAATTCTACTGTACTCTGCTTAAGAGGCAAAGGAAATAAACAAACCATTTCCATCAAGTTGATTCAGACTCATAGTGACCCTACAGGACAGGATAGAACTGCCGCATGGGGTTTCCCAGGCTATAATCTTTACAGAAGCAGACTGCTCCATCTTTCTCCCGAGGAGCAGCTGATGGGTTCCAACTGCTGACCTATTGGTTAGCAGCTTTGTGCTTAAACACTGTACCACCAGGGCTCCTTAGAAATAAAAAACCAAACCAAACCCGTTACCGTCGAGTCGATTCCGACTCACAGACGACCCCATAGGACAGAGTAGAACTGCCCCATGGGGTTTCCAAGGAGCAGTTGGTGGATTCGAACTACCATCCTTTTGGTTAGCAGCCGAACACTTAACCACAGCGCCAATAGGGAGCTCCCAAATCAAGAGTTCATGAAGGCCCATGCAGCCCTGTCCAGGGTACTTAAACAACCGAGCTCCAAGACTGGAGACGAGTCCACCAGGCTATCAGAACTTGAGGGCATTAGCCCTTAGGATCCACACAAATCCACTTGCTCTGAGGCCTCACCTACCAATAAAAATCTCTGCTTCAGCTTAAGTTTTTTGGTTTTGGTTTTCAACTAAACTTGCCTGCAAGAAGAGAACATGCTGACCAGCTGATATCTCGGTTCCTATCCTCATTTTAAGGAGCCCTGATGGCTGTTAATCAAAAGGTCAGCAGTTTGAACCTATCAGCCACTCTGAGGGAAACATGTGGCAGTCCACTTCCTTAAAGATTACAGTCTAGGAAACCCGATGGGGCAGTTCTACTTTGCCCTGTAGGGTCTCTGTGAGTTGGAATCAACTTGACAGCACATAACAACAACATCCACATTTTAAGTTCATAAACTAGCATTAGTTGGTTCACATAGTTAGTCCTCTGACCTCGGTTACTCCTGACCTTGGTTATTCTGGGAAAAGAAAGGAAGGGAAACTAAAAGGTCTCAGACAAGCCTCGCGTCTCCTTTCCTTCCACGTTCTCTCAGGTCCGTAACTTGCAACTTGTAGCCTAATCAGCACAGACACCTGTCAACAGGAACAGCTACCTGTGACAGCTTTTACCTGGGTGGAAAGACCATGTTATTCAAGAGGGTTCCACCTTTCTTTTGCCTATCCTCAGTGAGAACTCAACCAGGAAATATGTCACACGATTTTTCATTCTGAAAGACTTTTGGGAAAAGAAGATAAAGATATGTTGACAACATGAAACCAAAAAACTCTTGCCGTCGAGTTGATTCTGACTCACGGCGACCCTATAGGTCAGAGGAGAACTGCCCCACAGGGTTTCCAAGGAGCGGCTGATGGATATGAACTGCCGACCTTTTGGTTAGCAGCCAAGTGCTTAACCACTGGGCCACCAGGGCTTTGTTTTTCTAAAAATTAGTTTATGCCCTATATTGAGTATAAGATTAGCTCAGTTCTTCTTTCCTGCTAAGGAGTTTTTTAAAATGCCCAAGATGAGGAACAATGAGAATATGCCTTCAGCACAGATTTAATGATATTCCATATATTTGCTAAAGTTAAAAAAAAAAAAAAGAACTACTATATTCAAGAAAAAATCATTTCAATTAAGGTACTTGGAGTTAGAGGGATTACACTAGCTTTCAATTAACCAGAAAACTCAATTAAACAAAGTCACTTATTTGCTGTGCAATTCAGTTAAGATTTTGGAAAAATTAAAAATAATTTATACATCAGAGTTTGCAGTAAAGACAATATCAAGTTGTTATAGTACATACGGAGCCCTGGTGTCACACTGGTTAAGAGTTCAGACTGCTAACCAAAAAACTGGCAGTTCGAATCCACCAGCTACTCCTTGGAAACTCTATGGGGCAGTTCTACTCTGTCCTATAGGGTCACTGTGAGTCAGAATCAACTCTACGGCAACAGGTTTGGGTTTTTTTAGGTATGGTATATATTGTATTTAGAACTTTTTTCAAATATTAAAAAACCAAACCTGTTACCTTCGAAATGTTATTATACTCATTTCACAAATATTCTAGAGTTAAAGGGAGGTGTCATTCTAGTGACGAATGTTAAGTCCTTTTAGGATGGGACCACGGTCCTGGGCCAGCAAACTGGAGAAAATGCACAGCGACAAAACAATCAGCCACTCCTGCCCCCAACCTCCGCATCCAAGTGGCCAACTGCTGGTAGTCATTGCGTTAATCTAATTATAACTCTTTCCTACTGAATTTTCAAATACACGAAATGATGGGGGGGAAAACAGCGACTTGTAAAAATCAAAGGGTTCCACAGTTAATGTTACATTCAAAGGCAATTACTTAACATACGCAAAGCTGAACCGTGCAACCTACAATTCTGCAACTTTCTATAGGCCCTTTAGCTTCTCCTTTAAATAAAAGAAATTCCTTTCATTTTGTCAAGAAAACTTTTCTCTACCTCACGACTGCCTGACAAGGGAACAGATGGCAATTTAAGGGGAGAATTTATGAGAGCCACAATCTTAATGTTGCATAAAGGAAAGAAAAAGACTCGCCTCAAAAGCACTGACAAATGTACTTGCTAATATTAATGCACTCCCCATTCATCCAATATGCTTCCTAATTGCTTTTCTGTACATAATAATATGGCGCCTGCTGCTCGGCATTGCAAACGCATCGGGATTTCTCCAAAGTCAAACAGCTCTGCAACTGTCCCTCTCTCAGTGATAAATGGAGAGTGTTGTATCACGCACAGTTCCTGTCAGTGGCATAATTAAAATTTTATACTTACAGAAAAAGATAGTAAACAATCACTTCTTAAATGGATTCACAAGAGGAACTCTTGTTATAGCCAACTTTATAATTAGTATGCATCATGTGCTGCTAATAGATCCATGACAAGAAAATAGAAAAAAAAATTTAGAAATGGGAATTATTCCCTTTAACGCAACACTAAGCTACAAAAACAAGAAGAGAAAGAAGAAAAAATAAACATGCTGCTGTTACTGTGCTATCACATTAAGAACCTGCTTTCCTGTTGACATTAACTGTTTCTCCCCTACCAAGTTTCTCCGCTTTTTAAGTGGCAATGAGACAGAGACGAGGATGAGAAGGGAGAAAACTTTTGTACGCACACCTATCAACGAAAACATGACGAAATCCCATGGATCCTCTAGTGCCGGGCTTGGAAAGCTGCAGCCTGCCGGCCAAATCCAGCCTGCTGCCTGTTTTTGTAAGGCCTGCAAATTGAAAAGGGTTTTTACATTTTTAAATGGCTGGAAAAAAATAGAATACTGTTCTGTGACACATGAAAAGTATATGAAATTCCTATTTCAGTGTGTACAAATAAAGTTTTATTGGAACACAGAGACATTTGTTCATTTACAAATAGTTTATGACTGTTTTCCTGTTATAATGGCAGGGTTGAAGGGCAGTTGCAACAAACACTGCACGGCCTGCAAAGCCTTAAATATTTATTATCTGGTCCTTTACAGAAAGAGTTTGCCAACCCCTGGTCTGAGGCATTTGTAACTCTATATACATCTATGCCATATATTCGATATCGGAACATGTAGTTATTTGTATGTTTGTGCATACATAAACAACCATGAGCAATCAAGGAGACAAACTAGATTTACAGCAAGCTTACTTCTATGTATGTGTATGTTTGTGTGTGTGTGAAAGGTTAAAAATTATAATTCTAAATGCAATTAAAAATTATAACTGAGTTGTGATAAAAATAAGACCACATCAATTATCTCTCTGGGCTTTTATTCTGATTGTCATCCTATCGTGCAAAAGCTAGTGCTTCACTTTTAAACCTAAACACTTTATGCTCCTTATGTCTGTGAAGAGTCCATTTTATTAAACAACAAAAAAAGGTTTACTGTTGGCTATAGGGCCGCTAAGAGTCGGGATCGACTCGATGGTAACGGGTTTGGTTTTGGTTTATAAGAGTCGTTATGAGTCAGAATCATTCAAAGTTGAAATAATGGGAGGTTGGGGAAAAAGTCATCATTGTTTAAGCCACTTTTATGTTTTTCACAAAGATATGAGTAGGCTAAAAAAAAGTTATTTGATGAAATTGCATACAACCGCCCCTGCACACCCCCCCCCCCCCACACACACACACACTCACACACACAAGCGTGTGCTCAGGCACAAATGAATGCATGCAAAGCTGGTGAAATCTGAATAAGGTATGTGGATGGTGCCAATGTACATTTTCTGTTTTAATACCATACTATAGTTATGTGACATGCCACCTCTGGGGGAAGGGACAGGGTCTCTGTATTATTTTGGCAACTTCCTATTATTCAGTAATTATTTCTAAATAAAGTTTTAAAAAGTTTTTGAGAACAGACACCTTCTCTGAACAATATGGCTGGCTCCTCCGTCTGATATGAAATTGTACTGTACTCAGACTTACAAGTCGACAGGGAAAAAAAATCTAATATTTAAATAGATAGAGATAAACAGACAAACAGGTTTAAAGAGCAATCTCCAGGGGCCAGTTCTGTGCAGATTTTCACACTCCACATATATGAAACGATGCTGAAGCAAATCAATCAGTTTAATTTTTTCAAGTCAATATACTGGGGAGAAAAACCAGTCAAACTGATGATTTGGTTTGGGGGACAAATCACCTCATTGACTGACTGACCACTTTGCCTTCCATGGGTTGTCAAGCCTTCCGTTTCAAATCCAACCAGCAGGGTCTGAAGACTATTTTCTTTGCCCCTGGTCCCCTTCTTCCCAGGTCCCCCAGGCACTCTCCTCTCGGCCAGAACCTCTCCCTTATTGTACAATTACCATCTTTTTCATCAAGATGAAAATCCTTTTTTAGCAGCTGAAGGCTGAAAGAGAAAGGAATTTGAATCTGAAGGATTTTAACTTGCTTTGCTTCACTAGGAAAGTGTGTCCCATACGACTTAGCCACTTTTTAAAATTGCTGTTCCTTTCAGCAAATAAATATTAATTCCAGTACTTTTTAAAGGAGGCGGGGGGGGGGACTACCTGTGATTATAAATAAAGAGACAAATTCAACAACTAAAGATCTCAGGGAGATTAAGGTCTAAATCAGAAGCCCAGATGCATATGAAATAATTTGTATCATGAATGAAATGTTACACACTAAAGCCACAGGAAACAAAACCTTTTTGTAGATAAAACTGCGTTAAAAATGCCTATGTGAGTGAGGAAACAAAGCATGTTTTTACTTTTCATGCCAAGAAGGAGATGAGATTCATTTTTATACCAGCTCCACAAAGACTTGCTAGCAACCTGCTTAGAATACAATAGACAGGATTTAAATTTTCTTTTCCTTTCCTTCCTTTGCTCATTTACATGCTGGGCCCCAGAACGTCTTTCTAGCTCACTGCCATTTCACAGAAACACTGGGATCTGAGCGCTGGGAGCAAACTGAAAGGTTCAAGGGTGCTTGTGAGTTCATCATAGAGCTCTTTTATCAATGTATTTGCAAGGGAAAAATGGAGTCCTTTTCCCACTTCATTGGGCAACTTTTCCTTTGAGGGACAGCTTCAAAAATCTCCCCAGAAACACCTCGCAGCCTAGAAAGGGCTCTGGATTCCTCAAAAACACAAAAGCAACTCCCCATGGGGGCTACTAATGAACAAAGACAAAAATTAGTGCTGGTTTGGAAAGATTTTAGAGAAAAGATCACTTTATCTTTATCCTTCCTAGTGCCAATTTCTCATTTTTTTTTAAAATTTAAAATATTGTACATGGCTACTATTCAAGCTGAGGTCCAAAAGGAGCTGAGACACTGAAGGAAAAGGGTATCCAGACCTTCTTCTCTAGTGCCTTCTAGGATGACTGAAGTACACATAAACGCCACAGCTACCCAATCCAGTGCTGATAATTTAAAAGAAAATAAATACACGGCGTTTAGTAGCTCAAATAGGAAATATCAATCCAATCCAGTGACTGTAGTCAGTTTTAATGTCTGGAAAGCACACTCTCATCATAAAAAGACACACTGTATATATAAAGAAATACTCCCTCATTGCAATATAAAGACCTCAGATCTGATGCCTGACAAAATAATAAAAGGACTATGTTCATCAATAGACTTAAAACTGCACGCAGTCTCTGTAACTGACAGACTACTGTTTGTAGGAACTGGAAGAGGTAGGGAAGGCATTCCTATGTAAATAAGAGGGAGTGAGCTGGAGTGTTGTTTTTTCCAGCCTTGCAAGAGCCCTCACAGCAGGAAATGTTTTATTGTAATGCAAATGTACTTGATTTCCTCCAAAATCCCCTTTCACTGTCTTTCCTGTCTGAATGTATCATCACACCATATTTGCAAGTCTATTAAGCACCATTTTATATTAGCCTAATTTACGTAATCTACCCAATAGGAATCGGAAATGTTACAGTTATTTTACTGGATCCAATTAGTGTTTCATTGTTTTAGCCTGAGCACAATATTGTACAATAGTCCTCAATACCCAGCTAAATGGGATAGGATGTACTCCACGTAATACGATAAATGGAAGCATATGTTTTAAGCTAATTAAAACGCAGTTAAAACCTGCCTGAACTGAAACCAATTGCATCCTTTAATATCTGGTGGGTGACTTTTTTTTTTTAATCTAATAATAAAATGTCATATCGTGGTGAACTTAAGAAAGAAAGAAAAAAAAGTTAAGTACTGAATGAAAATAGCTGGACTCGATTTCTAGTGGACTGTTTCCTGGAAACGCATTTTCTCTTTTGTGCGAGTCACACAGTGAAGAAGAGCGAGTTTTTCCCAAGTGAAGTACACAAATTCACAAAATGTGGAAAAACTATTGGCTGAAACAGACCGTTAACTAGAGGATCAAGAATATTTTTAAAGTATTCCTATAATTAAAAATGCAGTTTCTTATCCTATTTCTTATTTCAACATCTGTTCGATTTTATGAAATATTTTAAATGTAGCATTTTGTGTATATATGAAATAATGCATTTTTTTTTAAAGAAAAGAAGTTAACATGATTTCAAACCAGGACATTTTTCCACCAATGTTCGACGCAGCAAAGGTAACACAAATGCATCAATGGCTCTACATAGAGACTCTGTAAAGAGGACTAAGACGTATCAAACTCGTGCAAAATAATAATAGTAGCCGTTGTTACTATTAACAGTATAAACATGTGTGTGTGGGTATAATTCTTAATAACACAGAAAATCTTTTTTCTTTAGTTTCAGAATTTTGCTGCTGGGTTATTATGCTGTTTTTCTCTTGCTATTCTTCTCCTAAGAATCACAGACTCCATGGAGATACGAGCAGCAAATATCCACTTATATCCAGGCGTGGAAAATACCGAGCAGCACATGAGCCAAATAAAAGCATATTTGCTTCTTATTTTTTATACAGACGCCTCTCACACACCTTATTTCAGCGAAGAGGAAATTGTTTTGTTTTTTATTTGCAGCTTTGCCAAAAATAACTTCCAGAAAAAGAAAACAGGTAGGAGAGGTTTTTCATACATTAAAAGAGAGGCAAAAAGTTCACTGTTTAGTGAAATATTAAATGCAGTATTTGGTGAAAAAGCAATCTTATTTTTTTCCCTTAAGACAATGGTAAGAACAGTAGTAAAGTGCCCTGCCCGGTAGCGGGCGGTCTTTGATGTTAATATTACAATGTTTACCCTAAGGAGAAAAGTGTGCTTTATGTCATTTCTTTCGACTTTGCCATTAACTCCATAGCAGCTGGCAGCAAATACACTAAATTGTGATATAATGAGCTTGTACATTGCTAGCAATTACAGAGTTAAGTTGAATAAATCCTTAGAGTACAACATAAGTGTGCTTTCCACCTGACAATAAATTAAAGGTGACACCTGCCTTAATTTAAAATTGCCTAAGATCATACAGAAAAATCAACAAAAAAATGTTGTGATGGAAACCACAGCTCAAAATTTGCCCGGTTTGACAATATCCATTTCCTATATGTTTATGACATCTGTCATCCTCATCTATTATTCAACCGCTTTTTAGGCATTGCTGACTTATGAAGTATGTTTGTGATAACTATACGTCTGAATTTGAAAGCCTGAATTGTGAAGGCTATATATCTTGGTTCCCTTCTCTCCCTCTCTCTACGTGTATAGATATATATAGTAAAACCTGCAAAAGCCAGAACCTGTGTAAGGCAGAAACCTGTCAGAGAAGGAAAACTCAAATATTTAAATATTTTCCGCTAAAATGAGAAATAGAAAATTGGTAAGACTGCACCCTGTCAAAGACGGAAAACTTTTCAGACCTGGAAAAGCAAAGCAGTCCCATTGAGCTCTGGCTGTCACAGGTTTCACTATATAGCCAGACCATAATAGTCTTTTACAGTAGACACCAGACAGGCTGTGCCTTTAGAAAAACAATACAGTTGAAACTCTGAAAATCAGACTTTGTTTGAGTGCTCTTGGTACCACAGAAACATCACTCACCGATACTCTGTGTGTCATGAAATGACCTTTTTAAATTAATTTTTAAAAAATATAATTCAAGCAATTTTGACTATTAATTAATAGACCATGCCTGAAAGGAGTTCGGTCAGTACAACAGCAGCTGGACAGTGACTCAAACAGCCAGGGGCGTGGGTTTGATCTGTCAGCATAAAAACACCCCATGGAAATTAGGTAGGGGGGCTGGGACAGGTACCAAGACATGACCCCTCTCTCCACAAAGATGCAAAAAGACAGTAACTAAAAGGTAAATAAGAGGTGTGGGGCCTTAGGGATTACATGAAGCTGGAGGAGATTTTAAGTGCTCATTAGAGGCCACTGTTGGTTTCTGATAGGGGAAAGAAACTATCCTAACTGGTAGTTACTTTTTTCCTGCCGAATATTTTCAGGGTGGAACCGATACAATTTAACAGGTAGCTCCTTTTCTGAAATTGTATTATCTTCCCATCTTGAAACACTCCATATAGCAAATGAATCTATTAAATTCACCAAAAAATCTTTTGGTGATATGGAAGGTGTAAATGCACCTTTTTAAAGACAATCCAAGCCTTAGTATTTCCATCCCACCAAAGCTGGCTGCATGTTTGTGGACACTGACCAAAGTCATCACTGAATCGTTTTTTTTTAATAGAATCAAAGTGAGTTACTGGGTATAAAGGCACCAAAACACAAACAAACCAACCCGCTGCTGTCAAGTCGATTCTGACTCACAGCGACCTTACAGGTCAGAGTAGAACTGCCCCTGGAGGGTTTCCAAGGAGCGGCTGGTGGATTTGAACTGCCGATCTTGTGGTTAGCAGCCAAGCTCTTAGCCAAGATTGGCATCAATCCAAAGTACTGAAATCAGACCAGCCCTAAAGGGGTTTCTTGGCAGCCCAGAATCTGAACTGAAGTAGAAGTGGCAAAATATAACAACCATTATTTTCTTAGTTGTCTAATTCTCAGACTTTGAGGGGGCTGGAAGTGAAGTGAAAATATCTGAGGTCTAAAAGAAATATTTCTCAGCTATTTATAGCCCCAGGGACAAAAATCAAACCCAAGCCATTCAGCTGAGAATTCTCAACCCTTCTTCAGTTAGCTGTGCATTGATCCAAAGGATTAGCTTACCAGATGACCAGCTATGATGACCCAGATGGTTGACTTGATCACAAAGATGGATTAGGGGATATCTTTCCGCAAAGCTTTTACTGATGACCATGCTCACAGATACATTTTGTCAACCACAGATTGACTGAGGCAGAATCTATGGACCAAAAAAATGTGTGTGTGTTGGGGGGGAGTGTGTTAATGAGAATTATTTCTCTATCAAATGGTCTTCACCCATTCAATATTGCCAAGAATGTTAGAATAACCTAAACTCTTCTGCTTGCCCAAAACATCTCAAAATTACTCCACAGCACAGCTCTCTGTTGTGCCACTCTGCAACTCTGTAATGCTATTTTATTTAAAAATAATTACCATCAACAACAAAGGCAATATTTTGGAGGAAAAAAGAAAAGACTATCTCCCATTGATCTGGAAATAAGACATCAGCTTTGGAATCTGAATTTTTAAAAAATGTGCCACGATGTCTTAGATGATTAAATAATCAGATTTCCCATATGTCCATTGACCTCTCGAATTTCAACAACACATGGTTTTACCTTTTACTTCTAGCAATAAAACCATAAGGAACTCCATGGATGGGCATTCGTTCTTTCAATGGCCGAAGCTTGAAATGGGCCTGGCCACTTTACTTTTGTTCTGGGATGTGGAATTTGTGGGCAGATGACAAGGTGCTAATGAGGAGCTAATGTCCCTGCAGCTGGCAAACTGCCAGCTTCAGGATGGGCGGATTAGCACATTTGTCTGCATTAGCCCTGGACAAAGGAGGAGGGGCTGGGGGAAAGCCAACTCCAGGTGGAATAACCTGACTCACACTGGTTTCTGAGTCCCATCCTAAGGTAAGGGGCTATTTCAAGATAATTATGCACTTTTCTTAGGTGGCATGGTGAGTTCTCATGCAGATACACTTGACTTGGTTCTCATTCTGGAATAAATTAGTTAGAATAGGCAAGTTCAGAACCTGTCCCATCCCATCACCAACTCAGGATATAATCATATTAATGAGGAACCAGGTGAAACTTCTTGTCAATGTTAAATCTATTCGTCATGAATGTAGAGTCAGTTTATACAAGTGTCAAACCAGATCGTTTCTGGAATTCAAATTTATCTTTCAAAGAGAAGGGCACCTTATTTTGTAATTTTGCCATCAAAAATTCACATCATGAGTTTCTAAGCCAGGCGGCTGATTGGAAAAACCCCCGAGACTTGAAATTTCAGTAGAATCCTACTGCCTGAGCAGAATATAGTTGACATGCTTCTTTCCACCTGGACCATTTTTATCCAGGTTTCCCCAACATTCATTTCAATAAAAATGATCCCTGATATACTGTAAAATCTCACTGAAGGCTTATTAATGCAGATTTTCATTTACAAAAAGGAAAACGAGGAAGGTTATTTTTAATGGAAATACAGGTCTGGTGGGATAAAATAAATATGCTTCCCCCCTCAGAAATGGTTAAAAAAAAAAAAAGCTTAAGGCAGGAAAGTAATTATTAGCACACTAAATAATAATTCTAAATAGAAATGTACATGAAGTTACATTATATACTTTTATTATAAGGCATTTTATCTTGTATAAACATATGAATATGGTTCATAACATGTTTTAGACACATATTCTACGTAAGCTCATTGCTGCATTAATGGTGGTAATTTTAATTTCCTAAACGATCTGATGACTAAAGATACTGGTATATAAGCTCTAAGGCCCCCCCGCCCGCCCCGCACACACACATACCACCCATGTATACACACACACACACCACCCATGTATACCCCACGTATACACACACACACATGCATACCATCAATATTTCCTCTGTATAACGCATACGGCCTGGATTCCTGCAGCGACCTTCTAACTGGCATCCAGAATTCTACCCTTGCCCTATATTCTCCACGCAGCCATCAGACAGACCTTCTTAAGAGGAAACGAAGTCAGATTGTGTCCCTACTTTGCAAGATCTGTTCCTGCTCTGGCTTCTCCACTCTTCACTCCCAATCTTCACACCGCTCAGCAGGCTTCAACTCCCCCTTGAGTTCTTCAAAACAGGACAAATGGTTTCCATCTCAGGACTTTCAGAAGCATGATTCTGTGTGCCTGGCATGTGCTTCTTCCCAGAGCCAGCCTGGAGGTTCCTTTTCATCCTTCAGACATAAGCTTCACCGCGCCTCTCAGAGTATCTTTCGGCCCTCTCTGATCACTCTGCCAAAAACACATTTCCTCCTCACAAGTTTCCTAGTTCAATATCCTACTCTTTCATTCACGACACTTGACCACAGAGTTTATTTCTTTCACCATTATTTCTTTTAGTTGGTTTTGTTTATTTCCCCCACTGGACCCACATGGGTCTTCCTCTCTGATATGTCCCCTGGGTCTAGCACAGTAGCTGCACTCAGGTAAACTCAGTAAATACCTGTTCAATGAATGAATGAATGAATGAATGTAAGATGCTGAATGAGGCCTAAAATATTTTAGGATGCCAAGTTCAAAGCATGATGTTACATTTTTTTTTTTTTAATACAGATGTCAAATAATTAAGTTTTAGGCAAAAAGTTACTTCATACATTTCTATTCTACTTTATTGTTTATATGTTATAGGGGTCCCCAGTATCTTACTGGGGTCTCTTCTTCTAACTTCTGAGTGGTAACTGTGAAACAATAAAAGGTAACATTAACTGAGCGCCTTTCTAAACACATTATTTGTATTAACTTATTTAACTCCCACCTTGTAGATGAGAAAACTGAAGGGATGTGTATCTTGCCCAGGGACACACAGCCAGGAAGCAGCAAAGCTGGGATTTGAACCCTGGCACTCTGCTGCAGAGAACATGCTTGAAATCACCACGATATGCTGCCACTCATGTTCGTCCAAGGGCCTCAGGCTCTTGTTCCAAAAGCATATATAGAAAAAGTAGGGAAAAATAAATGAGGAGAAAGACTTTCAAAATCATGGTATAGCTCCAGTTTGAGGTGGTTGGTTCAACCATCTCCCTCTTTCAGATGGATCTGAATTATAAGCTCCTTCTCAGAAACCCTGGTGGTGTAGTGGTTAAGAGCTATGGCTGCTAACCAAAAGGTCGGCAGTTTGAATCCACCAGGCGTTCCTTGGAAACTCTATGGGGCAGTTCAACTCTATCCTACAGGGTCATTGTGAGTCGGATTCGACTCAGTGGCAATGGGTTTGGTTTTCTCTCCTCTCACCACGCTGCATACACACAATAGTTGCTTTGTTAGCAGTACTGAATACTGTACTTCTGTCTCCTTGTGGTCACTGGCTTCCTCTAGCTTTGCCTATGTTTGAACACTCACAACATTCCCTTCTACCTTAGTTCTCAAAGAGATTTTCATCACCAAAACCATAAGTGCCATTGGGCAGGCTGCTACTATTGACCAAATCCAAGGAAACTATGAAGTGTGAACTAGATCAAGGAGACATAGCATGGGGCCAACTGCCCACAGAGATGCACAGAGACCTCAGTGTGTGAATGTGTGTGACAGAGAAAGACTTTCAGAAGATGAATGAGCCAATGGAACAAATGCCTTTAACCAGCGAAGACAATTAACTGAAGAAACTTTTCGACAGATATTTGAGGGTCAAACAGTGTGCGTGGTAAATCAACACTTCAGTTCTCATAGGCAAAGGGAGGCGTGATCCCATGTGAAGATCGCAAAGATGAGCCAGATTACCAAGCTAAAGGCATGAACTGAGTCAGCAGAAATTTTGTGAAGGTAGAGATAGACTAGGAGCCCTGGTGGCACAGTGGTAAAAGCACTTGGCCGCTAACCTAAAGGTTAGTCAGTCACTCTGCAGGAGAAAGATGTGGCGATCTGCTTCCATAAAAAATTTACAGCCTTGGAAACCCTACGGGGTAGTCCCACTCTGTCTTATAGGGTCGCTATGAGTCAGAATCGACTTGATAGCAACATTTTTGTTTTTTGGTTTTTTTTCCTGAGATAGACTGACTGTATAATGATACTGAAACCTGGTAGGATAAAACGATTTGGGAAAGTAATACCCCAAGGAAAATATGTTTCAATGTCGTTCCTGACTCTACTGGTTTTGCTATCACCGCTCATGCACAGGATCTGGTTGACAGTGAACGTAGGCCACGAAACTAAATACCTGGGTGAGTATGGGTGACATCTGAGTTGGCTAATAGGTGGCTAGTTTCACAGACCATGTAAACTGAGATGTACTTACCACTGTATCAGTCTACCACATATCAATCTACCCTTGACGACACGGGTGACCCTTTTACCAGGAGGTGACAAACGTTTCCTTAAAAGTAATTATTTACAGAATCATGATACAGTAAATATTTTAAGCTTTTTCAGTTATATGATATCTGTCACAACTACTCAATTCTGCCGTTGTAATGCAAAAACATCCTTAAAGCAATTATATATATATATACAGATAGATAGATGAAGGGGTATGGCTGTATTCCAATAAGACTTTATTTTGGACATTGAAATTTGAATTATATAATTTTCACATGTTGCAAAATATTCTTCTTTTTTGATTTTGCTTCAACCATTTAAAAACACAAGACCCATTCTTAGTTCAAGGGCTATACAAAACAGGCAGCAGGCTAGATTTGGTCCAGGAGCATAGTCTGCCTTCTACTATTATCAAAAAAACAAAAAGACTCTAGAAATTTCTTTTAAAGGAAGGTAAGTGCCTGGGAATATCAGATTTTTTTAAATGAATAAGCCATATTCCTCATATTTGTGCAGCATTTTAAAAACCTTCAATTCAAGTATAATCTATAAACATGGGGTCACCATGAGTGGGAAACGACTTGAGGGCAGCTGTTTTTGTTGTTTATAATGTACACACAGAAAAGTACAGCTTGATGATTTTCATAAATGGGGCACAATCATTTAACCAACATCCATACCAAGAAACAGAACATTAACAGCACACAGAATCCCTCTCATGCTCCTCACCTGTCAACCACCCTCTCCCAAGAAAAACCACTACCCTGACTTCTAAGTGCACAGATTAGTACTGTTTTTTTCCTTTTGGGGACAGTACTTTACTTTAAACAACAATAAAATTGCTGTAGGATACAGTATGGTTATAAAATTAAAGGAGATGATTAGCTCCTGTAAGTGAAATCCGTATTTTTGAAACCACATAATTATAGACTCTAGAAATGGAAGAGATTTTAGAGATCATCCATATGTAGCCCTCATATTACACCAGATTCCCAGAGTAACACAACTCATGTATTTATAATCCAATAATCTATCCAAATATTAGTTAAATGTGCATTATGCACATGTATGCAATGAAAATATATGCATCAGTAATATCAACAATGAGTAAAATAATGATTTAAATTTCTGGTTATTCTTTTATTGTCAAGGCTAATATCTCCCTCATTTTCATTGCATAATCAACAAAGCATGGACTTTTGGGCACTAAACACCTAAGACTGGTCAATAATTTCAACTACTGACCCTACTAACAAAGATAAAGGTCTTTACTTGATCTCACAAATCCGCCTTCACAACAAGGTGTAAACTGAATAATATTAACGATTTTATGAAATATATATATACATGTACATACAGAAAGGAGTACGCAGTTTTCAGCTATAATATAAACTAAATATAAAATATCATTTTTCTAGATTTATTGAAGATCCATCAAAAACGTTTTTTATGACAATAGACTAAGAATGGACATTTAAAAAATCTTTTAACAAAGCAGAAACTAGACACTATGTGCTGGATTTCCAAACGATGATAAAAACATACAGGAGCAAAGTGTACAAAGGGTAAGACAGCAGACCTAGAGCGGTTTCTAGTGCTGTTTTATATAGCCAACTACCACTACCTTCTTTCTTTTTTTTTCCCTGCCACAATGAATATTTTCATCAGAAAGGTATTCTATGCTAACAGGAGCCGAAAGTGTTTGTTTTATGGGAAAAATTAAAATGTCTTATTACTTATGTGTAAATAAACCCACTGCTGTTGAGTCGATTCTGACTCATAGCGAACCTATAGGACAGAGTTGAGCTGCCTCATAGGGTTTCCATGGCTATAAATCTTTATGGAAGCAGACTGCCACATCTTTCTCCCTGGGAGCGGCTAGTGGATTCGAACCGCCTGCCTTTCAGTTAGCAGCCTAGGGCTTTAACCATTGCACCACCAGGGCTCCTTTTGAGTGTTGATAGCAATGTGAAATTTACCTGGAAATAACCCATTAGTATTTCTAATGACAAAAACTGACTAATTTCAGAGATTTCAGTGGGATACTGGTAAACTGGTAACTTGGGTAATCCTTCAAGGTGCTGGCCCACTCATCTCAGAATTAGAAGATCTGAGGTCTGGTGTCTGCTTTGCCACTAGCTTACTCTGTGACCTCAAGCACGTCAAATTACTTGAACTTCGGTTTCCTCATCCGAAATGTGATACTGTGAAGTTTCTTTCCATCTCTAAAAATATAATTATCAGTCTAAGAACATGGAAGTAATTAACATTCAAGCCACAGAATTTCTCCTTTCCTGACATGCCTGAATGAAGCATAGTTATGAAAGAATTAAAGTTTAAAAACAATTTTCCTGAAATGTTATGAATTTCCTTAATAGCTCCAAGGCTAAATGTTGAAATGTTTCATCATTAAGAAACAAATGTTTTAAATTGTAAGAATACACTCTGAATAGGCCGTTAAACTTTCCAACGGCTGGCCAAAAACTTTATCAAGTCTATGTCTTTTCAAAGCGAGACTTCTGGGGCTGGCCCCTACAGATCAGTATAAATTCAATCCAATTTAAATCACGGTAACAACATGGGCAGTCTCAGACTATTACTTTCAATGGGATTGAGTCCCTAAGGATAGCAATGACGGAGTCCCATTGAAAGTAATGGAGTAAGCAATCTATGCCATTACTTTTAGGAGACACAGTCTCTACTCCCCGTGATAACATGGGAATATAAATCTGCACTGACTCATCAGCATGAAGAATGAAAATGTAAAAGAATTTCAAAGCTGCAAATGTGAACCTTGAGTCCAGAAAAAAAGAAAGAAAGAAAGAAAAATCCTCTGGCTGTCTTGCACGCAAATTCATCAAAGCTGAAGTGGTTTACAGCAGAGATAGAAAAATCAAAGAAGCCAAGGTAAGGTAAGGAGAACTCCAGGAACAGGTTCCTGTCCTTGACACGTTTTCTTTGAAGCAATTGTGGACATTCGGTTAATTGTTCTCTCCCATCTTGCTCTGAAGTAATGGTAATTTTGAGAAGGAAGTTTTGTTTGTTTGTTTTTTCTCCCCTAAGGGTCAGAGTTGGTTGAATTTATAATAAATGAGTTTTTTTCCTCCTGTCTTGGGAAATGTGTATTGATTTCCCTAATAGATGGAAAAATCCAAGATTGATTTCTGTCCATACTAATGTATGGGTAAAATTCCAAGAAAACGTATGTCTCAGATATTAGGGTGTAACACATCTCACCCATTTCATTTCTTTCTACTAGAAACTAGTTTGGAACAAGAAGAAAATGACTGCTCACCAGTTCTTCCAAACCACCCCTCAATCCTAATTTCTCAACCATTGAAAAAACTGGAACAAGAGATTGGAGCTCTGTAGATTAAGAATCCCTGAGGTTCCTTTTGTTAAATCAAAAGAACTACAATTATATGCCTTTACTATAGATGTACTAGTAAATGCTTAACAACCAGCTCTCCCTGAGAGAAAAAAAGCCCTGATTTTAGCATCTGCCCATTTTTGCAGTGTAAATACTCCCACTGTGGCAGATTCTAAGCTGCTAAGGGGACATTACTAAACGCAGAGTTGGGAAAAGATGTCCAGCACTATCATGATACAGTATTTTCACCATATGGGTACAAGAGATGCAAATGACCTCGAGACCATACCTAAGAGTAAAACATGGTAAAATGATCACAAAGTGTGAATTCTGAGTATCTATTATCTTTACTTTAAATATAATTCATTTCACTGTAAGTATAATCATTTCATTTTTGAATAATGGCTATGTTTAACAACTGGCTCACAGAATTCCTAACGATTAGCTCTCGGGAATCTGTACTGGCCAGCTCCAGCTCGCAACGGAGCTTCTCTATTTAAATAGGAACAGTCAAGTTGGCATGATGTCAAGGATCACAAGGAACCTGCAAATAAGTGAAGACTCTCCCAGCCTGTCCTTAGTCTAGTGGAAGTCTTTCTAAGTAAAAGACTTGAGTAGTCTGAAAATTATGAAAAGACATACTCAACCTGTTTGTTATATGACTCAGTCGTTTGATGCAAATGAATTAAGGTTATATCTTTCAAGGTTTTTATCTAAAACTCTGGATGTGGTGCAAAACGAATTTTAGTCTAACAAGCCCAGGTTCACCTCAGCTGCCCTTTGATACTTATGTGCCATTGGTCTATTTGTTTTACCTTTTTTGTGCCTCAGTTTGCTCTTTTAGAAAATCGGGATAATAATCGACCATCGACAATCATGAGGACTGTGACCGTAGTCCTTCTCAATCCATTAAATTTCCAAATACCACTGAAGCGTACAGTTTCCTTCATGAAATGCAATAATGTAAGTGAAAAAAAAATTAAATAACCCTTCAGACCTTTAATGATCCCATAAATACGGGTTTTAAGTCATTTATGAAGCTATTGAAATAAATTCTACCATTCATAATTTTCACTGAAGTTTCTTCTTTTATGTGAAGAACAACTTTGACTCTGAAACAGTGTCACGAGTCACCTTTTCCCATTTCTTCTCAGAGCGTGTGGTGGAGTTCTCAGCCGCAAACGCAACATCACAACCTTCAGTTGATAGAGAACTTCTCACTTTCTAGCTAAGATGCATCATTGTCTTAGATGTCTTCACTTCCACCACTAGCACCTGACTCTCTCTAGGGCACTTTTTTTCTTTTTCACACACAACAAAGTAAAAAAAAGTATTTAAATCATTGTACCAAGTAGCTGAACTCTCGGTGATGAGAACAGAACAACAAGGCCTTGTGAAGATGTGGATGGTATCAGATTAGCCGGCACGTTCACTGCCTGTGTACCTACACCTACATATTACCTTCATGGAACAAGTCAGGCTTGTTCTTTAGGAATATTAAAAATTCTACATTCCAAAGACTTTAGGGTCCCTCATGAGGAGTCATGACTGTGAGGGACTCGTTTACAGACGCCAAGTTTCCACTCACTGGAGCTAACTTGCATGGTTTTGAGAGTATTAAATTAGACAGTGCATGTAATGCTTGGGACTTAAATATATCGGGTGTCTCTCCCTTAGTTACTCCTCTGACACTGTAATGATGAAAATGGCCACAGAAGAAGACAGAGTGGAGAGGGAAAGCTCTCCATTGCTTTTTGTGCTAATTTTAGATTCTTCGTGTTCCAGGACACCAGCACATCCATCAGTCCTTAACGGTGAGTAAGTGATAAAACCAAAAAAAACCCAAACCCGTTGTCGAGTCGATTCTGACTCATAGCTCTAGAGAAAGGAGAAGCAAAAGTTTCCTACTCAGATACTGCTTATACGTGCCCCCATTAGCTCAGTTCTGCCTATTTAGAACTTTCTCTTTGCTTTTGCTAGACTGCTCCTTCAACCCATTCCCCAAAATGGTGTCCCAAATCATTTAGCAACAATCAGTGACGTATCTCTTGCTTCCACTTCCCTCCTTCCTTCACTCCATCCTTATGTGGCTCAGCTTACATACACCAACAGAACATTCAATGTTCGTTCCCCATCTTCTACCTCCCTTCCACTGGGTCACTGGAAATTCTCAACCTTTTATAAACAGGTGCCCTAAGTTTCCATGGAGTAGGCTCACAATGTCCTTGTGTTGATCAACATCGGGTCCTTCTGACAAGGCCACACATAGCTCAAAGACCTAAAGAGTAAAACCCGTGTCTCCTGAGAGGTATGCGAGAATAAAAGGCAACTACAGTAAACACTATAACATACGATCCCGCAAGGCTTGGGGGGCTTACGGGAGTACATCCACTTGCACAGACAGGTTTGGCTATGGATATTTCTACACATATATCTGTATGTGCTGCATGTATATTCATATATATATATATATATATATATATATAGTAGAACACACAGGGGGCACGGTCATGGAAGCTTCCTAGACATAACCAAACACCTTACAGTACTGAGTTACTGGGCTTGAAGGCTAAGAACTATAGTCTCCGGGGGACATCTAGTTCAATCGGCAAAACACAGTTCTTAAAGACAGTGTTCTACATCCTACTTCAGTGAGTAGCGTCTGGGGTCTTAAAAGCTTGCCAGTAGCCATCTAAGATACAACTACTGGTCTCTTTCTGTTCAGAGCAAAGGAGGGTGAAGAAAACCAAAGACTAAAGGAAGCAATCAGTCCAAAAGACTACCAAACCACAGGAACCACAGCCTCCACTAGCCTGAGACCAGAAGAACTAGATGGTGCCTGGCTACCACTACTGACCACTCTGACCAGCACCACAAAAGAAGGTCCCACTTAGGGTGGAAAAAAAAAACTAAAGTAAAATTCAAATGCACAAAAACGACCAGACTTTCTGGTCCTATAGGGACAGGAGGAACCCCCGAGACGATGGCCCTTAGACACTCTTCTAACCTGGAACTGAAGCCATTCCTAGAGATTATCTTTCATCCAAATAATAGATAGGCCTAAAAAATAAACAATAACCCCCATGAGGAAAGTACTCCTTAGAACAATCATCTATATGATAGCAAACAGGCAACCTCTGCCCAAAATTAAAGATGAGAAGGCAGGAAGTGGCAGGAAAATCAGACAAACTAAAATGGGTAACTCAGGATGGTAACAGGGAGAGTGCTGACATATTGCAGGGACCGCAACCAATGTCACGGAAAATCTGTACATAAATTATTGAATGGGAAACTAATTTGCTTGGTAAACCTTCACCTAAAGCACAACAATTTTTTTTTTTTTTTTAAAGTCAATGTCTCAAAAGGTGGTAGCCCTAGGAGAAAAAGTTAAAATGTAAATGTGTGTATTAGAAAATTAATTTAGGGTGCGTGAATTGGGAAAATGGCCAACTTCCCATTTCAGCATGGGAAACCTCTGTTTTTCACAGGATGCCAGTTTTCTACAAATTATGGAGCAAGCTATGACTTAACCTCTAAATGACCATGCAACTGTGTGAGGCTCTCAAGGAAGGCACCACCACGGAGTCAGTCTCCTGAAAGTGCAAGTATAAGATCCAAGCTCAGATGTGTTGTCTAAAATATTTCTGAGTGTGTGCATGTGTATGTATGTGGCCCTACTGGCATAGTAGAAACCCTGGTGGCACAGTGGTTAAGATCTCACCTGTTAACCAAAAGGTTGGCAGTTCGAATCCACCAGGTGCTCCTTGAAAACCCTAAGGGGCAGTTCTACTCTGTCCTATAAAGTCACTATGAGTCGGAATTAACTCAGCAGCAATGGGTTTTATATATATACATATGTAGTTCAATCCATCCTATAGGGTCACTATGAGTTGGAACTCACTCAACGGCAATGGGTTTGGTCTTTATATATATACATACATACATATATATATATGTATGTATGTATATATACTTGCTTAACATATGCTAGTTGATTTACATTACTAAATTATTTCAAAGCATATAGAATAATCTGGAATTTGTCCTAACATAGATAATTTTAGAATCTTTAAGGCCATACATCACAAAATCAGGCATTTGAAAATTAAAATAGTATTTATTTCAACATAAAAATTGTAAAAAAATTTTTTAAAAATCAAACCTTTAGTAAATTATTATTACTAACAAAATCTTATTCTGAACAGAGTATCCACTCACTAGTCTAGGGAAAAAAAAAATCCCACCCTTTCCCTTCTAACTGCATCCCAATCTTTCTTCTGGCTACTGGAAAAGCAGTTCCCTACTAGCCACATGTTAAACTCACCAGTAATATTTTGGATGTGTTCTCAAGCATTAATATACACATAATATTTATGTGTTTCAAAGAAGTACAAAGAATATAGTTGCATATAATGAGGAATGATTTAAACTGTGCATGCAAATTGTCATGAAGAAATGAAGAGGTAATTGTGTCAAAACAGAGTGTTCACATTATAATAAAAAAAGAAAAGAATGGTTTCCAATGCATATTGACTTCTCCAAAAATATTTCAATCCCACTAGACTGAACTTTGGAGATGTGGCCATCACTCGTGAAATCTCTAAAAGCAGAGAAACTATCCCATCCAGGACTTGAAAATAGATAAATACGTTCTTTCTGTGGAATATCAGGAACATTTTTCAGGAGTTGTTTTGGTTATATCTGCTGCAAGCAATGGTACTGGCGAGAGACACATTTGTATTCATCTCTGTATTCACTGCACAACCCTAGAATTTTGCCCAGTTATCATCTTTACTTGAAACAGTCAGCACTATAGACAATTTTCAACATGAAAGTCCTAGCTGGGCGATAATACCAACTAAACGTGGACAGGTTTAAACAAGCTCGATACGACATTTACTGTTTTCGACAAGTCTTCCTCTTTTTTTCCATTCATCGTTTGTCACCATCTACAGCAACTCAATTTTTTTCTATTCATGTAAACATCTACGTTTTTTAAGGATTTATCATTGAAAAGAAGTTAGTCATTCCCTAAACTGTTTTGAACCGCACAACGAAAAGGAAACGGTATCAATAAATTTAAGTCATTGAAATCCTTCTTCTCTATTTGTTAAGGCTGTTATACCTCAGGAATACTGGTCATAAAATGAAAAGCTGCCTAGTAAGTAGTCATTGTTCATAAGATTTTTTTTCCTTATAGGTACCCCCATTTTAACATCGATGAATTTGAGAAAGAAGAAAAAAGGAATAGATAGAACAAGAAAGAAAGTAAGAGAAACACTGAGAGATTGGTTATAATTATATTTTAATTCAGTTTTTTCTAACTACCAGAAGCAAAACAAAAAAGAGCGAAAGTTAACAGCAGAACCTTGTTTTATGATTATCACACAGAGTTGTGATCTCCTGGCAAACGTGGTGCCTCTCAAACACATAATCGTTTAGTTTCTCACATAAACAGTTAGTTATCTTACACCAAACCATGTGGACACTTGCCAGTGAAGCGCCAAAGATCACAGATACGGAAAACCGGCAAACCGCACTTAGTCTGCAGAAACTACATTTGATTTTTCAGAAAATGTGGAAAGTTAAAATAGCAAGCTAGCAATTGGTGCAAGCTTCAAGGCAGGGATAAGCAGAGAGATTATTTAAATTCTTGTTCTTTCCCCGAGAGAGCTACCTTTTTGATCGCTTAGTTTTGTTTTTTGCTACACTTGGGTTGTAGTCCACCTTTCATAGCCTCCACCAGGCCCTGCGCTTTCCCCTAGAAGTTTTCAGTAAGTTTTCTGTGCGTGATATTTTATTATGATTTTTTTCAACTTTTTTCCAATGTTAAGCCCTACTTTCTCTTAGAACATTCTGGAATTGACATGGCAGTCTGTCAGACAGCGTACAGCCTTGTCACTCAGACGGTTGCTGTGATTTCTTCATCATCATGAAGGCAACAGTGTAAGCTGGGGGCAGATCCTCTTCTAATTTCAAAGCGGCAACTACTTGCCTTGAGAAATGACTCTAGTTCCTTTATTGTGAATTTGATTTCACAAATTATACAGACAAGTTTAACATGGTCACCAAACGGAAACAGGGTATTGAAGCTCTAAGACCGTTTTCACGTCATACACATAAAGAACCTAACTATTAAATACACTTTAGCCCTAGTCTCAATTTCTGCAAACCATCCTTCCCTTGAAAATTCAGGATTCTTCCATTTGGTACCTCTGAAAACCAGTAATCATTAGGGTTTTTTTTTTTTTTTTTATGGTTTGCATATTTTAAGACAAAAAAATTGGTAAATAAATCATTCATACATTAAGAATGATTACCAGCGTGTAAACTGGAATGCAGAATTACCTTAGATATATTACCCACAATGCTTTTCAGGATGGCAGCTAATTACCAGCAGAAAGTTCATGCAAAAAAATAATGTGATTAGAAGAGGTTGAAGGGAAAAAAAATAGCCACGTATTTGGACATCGACCAAATTCCCTTTCTGCCACTGTAACTGAAAACCATTGCTTCAATATTTAATGAAAGGCTTATGCTGCAGCACCTGGTCACATTGTCAGCACTGCCTAACCACTGCCTCCCCCGTGGGTCATTATGGCAGCCATCTGAAAGGGGGCAAACTGTTCATGGAGGACAATAATGCCAGTCTTTAAGAATCTACCGCTACAAAACAGCAGGGGACAGAGTTACTTTGGCTTTGATCTTGGGAAAAATGGCTGGGGGCAAAATGCTGTTTCCTACCATCGGAGACTATCTGGTTAGCAACAATTCTGTAAGTCAAAGCCGTTCACGGGACCCAACTTGGCTACCCTGCTTTGCTTTCTCTCTCCCCTTGCAGAAGGCTCACGGCTCCTGGTGAGAGATCCTTGTCAACAAGAAAACACTAGTGCACGCCACCCTGCTAATGATCCAATGCATCAATACCTCAAACAATCACAAGAAGCAGATGTCCTAAGTTAATATAGACTTCCCTGGGATTTTCCTGGTGAAACAAGGCTTTAAAAGGCATTAGTCTTTTGTCCTCACCAGAGAATGGCGAAATCCTGGCTCCAATTCCTTGGGCATGTGAACCTCAGCCTAATGGAATTTAATTACTTTAGCGGCATTAATCATCTGTACAGTAGAGCAAAGAGTATTTTATTGCCACTTTCAAGGGTTATCGGCACATTTATTTCAAATGAACTGTCAAACTGCATTCCATGGAAGGCATGCCAGGTTCGAATCGTGCAGTACAGGTGAAAATAAATTTACAGTTTGAAACTCTTCCCCCATCATCAGACGCCCACCCATTAACAGCGGCAGCACATATGTAAGGCTCTCAAAATTAAAAGAAATTAAGTGTTGGATTAGCTATTCATTTCTTTTACTCTCTGGTTTTATTCCTTATTCCAACCGTTTTGACTACTCATTTGCAAAGGTTACTTTATACCAAGGACCCCAGGAACACCAACTGGCATCAAATAGGCTGTGACACCGTTACAGACTTAGTTACAGAAAAGTGAGGCTCATCTTGTCCATTATCAGGCAACAAGCGCCAGCTCAATAATATAAGATTCTTCAAGTCACACCATGCAGCAAATGCTTTTGTTTTTGCTCATGTTCAGGGAAGATGAATGCCGACTTCCCTGTCCTCTGGCTTGTGTTTAGCCCTCTCTGAGCTGTTCTATAAAGAACTCTAAGGAACGCTTGCATCATTTTGAAAGCTCTCCTCCTGTGCCAGAGGGTTCTGACAGTGGATTGCAAGATGCCAAACTCAGGCTAATTCTGTAGATTTCAGTAAACCTTCTGTTTGTCCTAAAGCATTCGACAGAACCCAGATGGAGTCAACTGGAAGAGCAGGAGCAGGAAAAATACAGGACAAAAGTCCTCACACAGCTGTGGCTGGAGAGCTGTCTAGAGCTCTGCAATCGGGGCTTTAATCCCCAAGTATTATTATGACGCTGTTGCTGTTAGTTACCGTCAGGTCAGCTCCAGACTGCTACCTGACCCTGCCTGTGCCATCTCCATAATCAGCCGTGGAGCTGACCTTTGTGATCCACAGAGTTTTCATTGACTGACTTTGGAAGCAGATCGCCAAGCCTGTCTTCCTAGTCTGTTCCTAGTCTCCCAAGTCCAGTGAAACCTGTTCAGTGTCATAGCAACACGCAAGCGCCCCTGACAGATGGGTAGTGATTGCACATGAGGTGCACTGGCCAGGAATCAAACCCAGGTCTCCCACTTGGAAAGCAAGAATTCTACCCCTGAGCCACAACTACGTTCTTTAGGCAAATGCCTTGACCTCCTTGTTTTCCACATCTGTAAAATGGGAATATAAGCGTTGGCTTATGTTAAGGTGTAAGTGTAATAATCCACATACAAATGAAATAATCTTAGCACAATACCTGGGATATGGTGGGCTCCGTTATATTGTTGTTGTGATTACGAGGATACATAATACTTGAAAGCACACATATTCTCCCTTGTCACATGGGTCTATGTCATGTTAAATGGATTCCCTATGAATACGGTAGCTTCTAAGATACCTTGATTTTTTTTCCTTCCTCAACCCACCCTTCCTCCACCAAAGTCCTCATAATCCCCGACCTGTTCCACATCCACCTGTTTAAGGCATTTTCCGCTCATCTCATTTCAGAGACATTCTGCAGCGAGAAGCAAATGAGAGCAATTTGTGACATGAGATACTGCATGTGCAAAAGACACATAATTAGTGTCAAAATGGATGCATTTGCTTTTTAAAGTCTATTTGTCCTGTGATTTCAAATGAATCAAGCCTCTATATCTCTCTCAACAGCTTCATACTACTCCGTAATGAATTAAATGGCTCCTTTGGAAAAAAAAAAAGTGTAAGCTTTATGAATAAAATGCTTTTTCAAATGTTGGGATAAGGACTTAAAAAGATTCTTAACGTCTAGTAGCCCTTCATTTAAAGATCTTCTCTAAACTCAGTCTCTTTGAAAGAAAAGCATTCTCCAAGAAAAAAATAAATAAATAAAACACTCTTTTTTTTTTTTTTTTTCCCTCTCCCCCGTCTTTCCAAACATTATAATTACCAGTGCGGGGTAGAAAAAAGCTACAGTATTCAACAAACGCAGAATAGGGCCCTGAATTTCACTACTCTTTCTTAGTACTCTGATGTCCTAAACAAGCAATCAAGGCCCTGAATTCTCTTCAAAGCTATTTCATAAGAGAGGGAAGAATGTTCCAGTAAAAGCTCTAAAATGTTTAGATTCTACTATTCAATTCCTCTATTTCCACTCTATTCTATCCTTCTCTTTTTCTTATATGAATATAACTGTTTGGTATAAAAATAATAGACCCTAGGAGTCCATTCGCTTAACTCTACCTTTGAAATAAGCTTGGTGCCTCCAAGTGTCCTAAACCTTTGTCTTTACTAATCTCCTTATGGATCTGAAGAAAAGCAACACAGAATTTCTGAACCTAACAGTAGCCTCTGGGAAAAGCAGAAAATCATTTGAACTTTAGGAAAACCAGCTCCATGATGGTTGAAGGGGACAGTGTTAATGAATAACTTAATTGAAAGTAGTTGGAGGTCCAAGGAAAATCCACACTGGTCCAGCTAGTTATACACAGACTCAAATTATATACAAAGTCTAGTTTCTAGTAATGGTACACGTCTCAGATTTCAGAAGTAAGTTAAAATTAGGGATTGATTTATGAGACTAATCCTTTCTTATTTGAAAAAGCAGAAAATAAACAAAGGAAAAGTAGTCTCAGATTTCTAATGTCACTTACACTATGCAAACGTAATGTCATTGTGAGGAGCCCTTGTGGCACAGCGGTTATTAGCTCAGCTGTTCACCAAAAGGTAGGTGGTTCGAACCCAGAGAAAGATGTGGCAGTCTGCTCCTGAGAACAGCTTTGGAAACCCCGTGGGACAGTTCTACTCTGTCCTATAGGGTCGCTATGAGTCGGAGTCGACTTGATGGCAACAGGTCAACGAGTAACGTATTCATGAAGACTATAAACTAGACTCATAGTGAAGGACCTAGTATTTAATCCTAGTTCCCTTTTATTCTTCCAGCCAAAAACTGTTTCTTCATTTGCAAAATGAAGATAATGTTAATCATCTTAAGAAGCACATGAGGGCAAATGAGATAAGATATATATGACAAGTTAAACTACATAAATCCAACATGTTATCATAAAATGATGACAATATCAAAGGAAAAAAAAATTAATTTCAGTTCTTAGAGGAAGCCCAAGGCTTCAGAACACCTTCACATTAGCAAACTCCAGGCCTTGTGAGTTTAGGAAGCAGTGACAAAGTATTCTTTGCAGTGAAGAAGTCATCACAGAATCTGTATTCTCCAACCACAACCTGTCTGTCACTTCGTCATAGTGTTGTGGTTTCCATGTTGCTATAATGCAGGAAGCTAAGTCACTAGTATTTCAAATACCCGCAGGGTCACCCATGAAGGACAGATTTCAGCTGAGCTTCCAGACCCAAACACACTAAGACAAAACACCTGGTGATCTACTTCTGAAAATTAGCCAGTGAAAACCCTAGGGATCCCAACAGAATACTGTCAATATAGTGTTGAAAGATGGGCCCCGTAGGCCGGAAGGCACTCAAAATACACAGTGGCTGCAACAATGCACTCAAGTATACCAACAATCATGAAGACGGGGCAGGACCAGGCACGGGGTCACCATGAGTCCTGAGTCAGAGTGGACTCTGGCGGCAACTAACAACAGCATATTCTCCATGCCTCAAATTCCTTTGGGATAAACTGTCTTTACGGTATTTGCCTCCTGAGTTGATCACGATCGATTTGAACGATAAGCCCTGTTAGCTGCTACCAAAAACTATTGACTAAATTCCCAGTTGCACGTGGCATTGGGCTAAGAACAAAGACATCATATGAACTCACTGGATGTTAATAATCTAGAGGGCAAACACAAGTATGTTGTGAATACATGTAACTGAAAACAAACACAGGTGGGAAAAACAGCCAATGAGAGTCAGTGCTTCCGACAAGGTACATGATCATTACATTCATCATTTTATTAAAAATTCTCCTGCTTATTAACTTTTCATGCTTTTGTCTCCTTAAATGGAGTACACAATTGTTAATATCAGGATCATCTGTGTTACAGAAATGATCGAATAAAATTTTAGCACATCTACTTGATGTAACATTATTGCATTAAAAATGATCAGAGAGAGCTTATAATAACATAGGAATGTGGTTTAGCTAAAATGAAAGGTAAGAAAAACAGAACAAAACTGCATCCATGGTATGATTAAAAAAACTGGTTGCCGTCGAGTCGATTCCGACTCATGGTGACCCTACAGGACAGAGTAGAACTGCCCCATAGGGTTTCTAAGGAGTGGGTGGTGGATTCGAACTGCCGACCTTTTGATTAGCAGCCATAGCTCTTAACCACTGTGCCATCAGGGCTCCATAAAATGAAGCAACCAAGGACCACATACAGATAAAACACTGGAAGCAAATACAGCAAAATGGTAACAGTGAATGTTTTTGACTGGTAAGTCTAAAGGTATTTTTTCTTCTTTCTAATTTTATTAAGTTTTCTAATATTCTGTAATCAATATGTTCCCCTTCTATCCTAAGAAAACATACAACTTGTTTTGTTATTTAGGAAAAAAGGGCCAGAAGCCTTGACTTACCCTTTAGTGTCACCACTGAAGGGCATGAACCTACAATAAATGTCATATGTTGGCTGCGGACAGAGGCCAAGAGTGAAGAGTAGGGCCACTTTCACAGAAGTTCTGCTTCCGTCACTGGTGTGCTCTGTCAGTGCTTTTCAATCAGCAGCCCTCTCATGATTAATCCAGATTACTGGTTTTAAAACCCATTGCTTCGAGCCAATTGCAACTCCTAGCGACCCTATATGGCAGAGTAGAACTGCCCCACAGGGTTTCCAAGGCTGTCATCTGTATGGAAGCAGACGGCCACATCTTTCTCCCCATGGAGCAGCTGGTGGGTTTGAACCACCAACCTCTCGGTTAGCAGCTGGGCGCTTAACCACTATGCCACCAGTGCTCCGGTTTGAAGCGTACTGTTCTACTGTGCAGGCCCCCAAGTGGCACAAATGGTTTGTGCTGGACTACTCACCTAAAAGTGGTGTGAAAGAAAGTCCTGGTGATCTGTTTCTGTTAAGATTACAGTAAAGAAAGCCCTAGGGATCACAGTTCTGCTCTGAAACACTCAGGGTCGCCATGAGTCAGAATCGACTCGACAGCAAAGGGTTTGGTTTTTGGTTTATTCTATGTCATGGCAGTCCCTCAGCCAACAACCTGTTGCCGTCGAGTCGATTCCGACTCATAGCGACTCTATAGGACAGAGTAGAACTGCCCCATAGAGTTTCCAAGGAGCGCCTGGTGGATCTGAAATGCTGACCTTTCGGTTAGCAGCTATAGCACTTAACTACTACGCCACCAGGGTTTCCAAGGTGGTAGAAATGGTTAACAGGCTCAGAAGCTAACCAAAAGGCTGGAGGTTCGAGCCCACCCAGAGGTACCTCAGAAGAAAGGACTGGCACTCTACGTCCAAAAATGAGCCATGGAAAACCCTATGGAATACAGTCCTATTCTGACACACACGGGGTCTCCATGAGTCATGATCAGCTCGACAGCAACTGTTACTGACATCCTACTTCACAGCTAATTCTTTAGGTTGCTTTTATTTCATAAGACGCATGTTGTTGCCAGGTGCCGTCGAGTTGGTTCCGACTCACAGCGACCCCGTGTACAACAGAAGGAAACACCGCCCTGTCCTGCGCCATCCTCACAATCGTTGCTGTGTTTGAGCCTATTGTTGGAGCCACTGTGTCAGTCCATCTCAGTGAGGGTCCTCCTCTTTTCTGCTGACCCTCCCTCCAATTATCAAAATGTCCTTTATTGTGGTGTTTTGAAAAACAGTGACTTCTCAGTCAAAATTATTTTTTGGAAATACGTTATCTTTACATGAATCAGCCCCAATTTACTCATTTTTCTCCATTCCTGTGGATATTTTCATTTACTGCTCAACATGTCTTAAGGTGCATTGACTGAAATTAAACACGGTAGTGTAGATGAAAGTGCGTCATTATTTGATAGAACATCAACTCAATACTTCTATATTATTTTCTCCCTTTTTCAATGCACCCTGGAGTCCCATTTGCTTTCTTAACTGCGTGTATGATGGGGAGACTTTTTGTTGTGCTATCCGTGATGACTCCTAATTCACTGAAACAGCACACACTGTTCTAATCTTATCTGTTTTCACAGATATCCCATCTTTTTATGAACTGAACTGTTCTTCTGCTAACTTAGCTTTTCTTTTCTGTGAAATGTTCTAGGTCAGATAAGTAATACAGTATCCAAAGATATAATGATAAAAAGTAATGTTAGCTCAGTAGCAAAAGATTATGTCTCAAACATAGTGTTAATCGTTTCTACAAATCTATGAGAATTACATTAAAAGATTTTCATATGAGTGAATATTGAAATATTTAACACTTAGGAAAGAGATTTATGTGCCTATCTTGTTTTTCATAAATGTCTTGCCATTTTACTAATTAACCACAGATATCTATGTTCAGACAAATTTATCTCCATCCCAGCCCAGCCTCCCTTTCTACATGCCTTTTTCTTGCAGTAAAATTAAAGCACTCAGTTCTACATACTCATCATTCTCCAGGGAACAGAGCGCACTATTCTGAATAAAAAGTGGGAGACACAGGAAGATGGCACTTCGGGCTCTCGTCCCGGATCTTCCACCCAACACGCGCCACGCCCCTGGAAACGCACTGTTTCCTCTCTCTGCCTCAGTCGACGTGTGTAAAGAATGGAGGAGGTAGTTCTAGCTTCCTTACGAGATGATCCCAGCTTTGTGCTTTAAGAAAACATAGGGTTCAGATTATCCTTCCCCAGACGCCTCTGAGTGTGCCTAATCACAGCTTTGCATGTCTACTCAAAGAAGGACTGGCGAAAACGCGCCCCTGTGCCGTGTTTTCCGACTCAAGTTTTGTGGCTGAATGCCATTGCTAAAGCATTCCCTGTGCTTCCCAACCAGCCTCCGTATTCAGAGCAAATCCTCACTGCAAATCAGGAGAAGGTAACTTTTTTTTTTGGCAAGACTAATACTTTTCATGATCCCAAATTCTTTCCTTTCAAATTTAGTCAAGATTTCTTTAGAAAGAAATATCACTTTGTCAGTTATTTGAACCAAGAATTTAATCCCATCCTCGTTTTGACCTGCCAGAATGCCTTTTATCCTCTTTGAAGAGAAATGTGCTAAGAACATAAAACTGAAACTTATATTAGCAAGAAGCCCTGGCGGCACAGTGGCTAAGAGCTCAGCTGCTAACCAAAAGGTCGGCAGTTCAAATCCACCCGTTGCTCCCTGGAAACCGTATTGGGCAATTCTACGCTGTCCTATGGGGTCCCTATGAGTTGGAATCGACTCAACAGCAACAGGGTTATATTAGTAAAAATAAAGCATAATTAATGAAATAAACATTATAGAAAATATGTTCATATTTGCAAATACTTTTATGTAATATATCGGACATTAGTTCATATCACACACCTCTTTCGGATAGCTACTTTATCCCCCTTGAATCATGCCGACTGCATTTCCATTTAGTTACTGGTTGGAGAAGACGGCGACTCATTTTTTTAACGTAGCGATAAAGCAGAAAAGAGATTGGCTATATGGACTGAAACAGGGATAGCATACTGTAGGTACTAAATGTTGCTGACTCATTCCTTATTTCATTCCAGAGATATTTATTGAATATCTATTATGTACCAGGCACACGTCTATGTGCTCAGCCTCAAAGAGTGAGCAAAGCAGAAAAAGTCTCTGCTCTCACAGAGCTCACAAATTGACAAGAAATATGAATCAGCTTGAACTACATGGAATGGAGCTTTCAGGAAGGCAAAAGTCTACAAGTTCATAGGGCTCAAACCACATACTATGTCAGATGGTGGTAAGCTCGAGAGAAGAAAGCTGGAGTAAAAGAGAACAAGAGCACATGTTGCCCGGTCAGGGAGGGCAGGGCCTGAAATAAGGGAGGAGGCAAGATAATGTGGACTTCTCCAGGAAGAGCCTCAAGGCACAGGAGACAGAAGAAGCAAAGTCTGAAAGCTAGAGAAGGTTTTGTGTACCTGAGGACCAGGACAGGCATAAGTGTGGGCGGAGCAGGGCGACAAGGCAGAAGAGTGGAAGACAAGGAAGTCAGCGAGGCAGAGAGGGGCTGTGGGGGCAGCCAGGACCATGGTGGGCCTGTGGCCACAATAAAGAATTTTACTCTGATGACACAGAAGTTTGGGGAGGGTTTTGAGTAGAGAAGTTAAGTGATGCGATTCACTTTTTTAAAGGGCCATCTGCCTGTTGAGTTGAGAATAGAATCCAAGAGGGTAGAGAGAGGGCAGAAGCAGGGAGACACATGAGGAGGTTCTTACAGCAACCGAGCCAAGAAAGAAGAGTGGGTCTGACTGAGTTAGTACAGGTAAGGTGGTGAGACGCAGTCATTCAGGAATCAGAGGCAGAGCTGACACATCTTCTCACCGACTGGATACAGACTGATGGGAAACGGGATGTGATGGGTCAAAATTTTGGCCCTGAGCAAATGGAAGGAGAGAGTTGCTTTCATCTAGTTTTGGAAGACTGCAGGCTTGGTGGGTGAGGGGGAAAATACGAATTTCAGTTTAGAGCATGACAAATTAGACCTCTTAGATAGTCAAGTGGAGATACCCATGAGACAGTTTAATACACAGATCTGGAGTTCAGAGAAGTGGTCTGGGCTAGAGATGTGAGTTTTGGAGTTATCAGTTTATAAACAGTATATAAACCCATAAGAATGGATGATGTCATCTAGCAAGTGAGAACAGAGAAGAAGGTTAAGGACTGAGCCCCGGGACAGCCCAATAATTAGAGGTCAAAAAGATGAGGAGGAACTAGCAAAATCGACTGATAAATGGCTAGTGAGAAGGGGAGCATCCAGAGGATGAAAGCTGTTGTCCCCCCTCCAGGGAAAAAAATCCCCAAATGCATGATACTATAAACATAACTTCAGGGAGCTGAAGGACCCTATGAAGCCATTCACGTTAAGTATCGTCAAACTCACTGAAGGTAGACCACACACACCAAGTGCAGAAAAAATGCTTTTGTATCTTTCCTTTGCCCATACCTCACACGGCCCTTCTTATGAAAAGCAAATCTTTATATACATATATATATATATATATATATATATATACACATATATATGTATATATATAGTCTGTTTTTGTTTTTTTCTAAGCACAAGAAGTTTTATGAGTATCTCTTTGGTGATCGAAATCAAATCAACAAAAGCTAACTGATCATGTGTTTTCATGGACCCTGGGCACTATGCGGCATCCAAAGAGATATAAGGCTAGGGTTTTGGACCTCAAGAAATTTATAATATGGGAGGAAATATAAGGCATTAAAAAACAAAAAACAGTTGCCACTGAGTCAATTCTGACTCATGGTAACCCCATGTGTGTCAGAGTAGAACTGTGCTCCGTAGGGTTTTCAACAGCTGATTTTTTTTCAGAAGTAGATCACCAGGCTTTCTTCCAAGGCATCTTTTAGTAGACTAGAATCTCCAACCTTTTGGTTAGCAGCCAACCACGTTAACCATTTGTACCACCCAGGGACTCCATATAAAACATACACTCATGAAATTTACCTGAAAATACATGGATCTGAGTAATGAATCCAGAAGGATTAGGAGAGATCTCACAACATTGAGAATAAATTTGTGGTCAAAAATAAGAACTCAAATATTAAGGGCAACCAAGAGAATGACCTTGTGTGTCAGAACGGCGAAGAAGAGACTTTCTGAGAGAAATGAGCCTGGAGCCGGGCCTTGAAGGGCAAGGACGAGTGTAACAGACAGGAAGAGAGAGTGGAAGGACAAGAAACAAATGAATCAGCCTCAGAGACAGGAATGGCTGGCTACCTACCTGCTGGTCTTCAGTTGGACATGGTCGGCAAGTTCTCCATCAAAATGCACCAGGCCTGACACCAGAGAGTGAAATGGGCCAGACAGTGGGTAAGATCTCAGCAGAGCAGATGAGCAGATTCACATCAATGGAGAAGGGAAGGCACTGCAAAGTCTGCTCCAGGTTCCCAGTCAGGGCTTAGGAAACATGTGATCATCAGCCTTGTTAAAAAATCCCTCCGTTAGAATTGCTTTCATTAATATAATCTGCAAGGCACTTTACGGAGCCCTGGTGGTGCAGTGGTTAAGAGTTCAGCTGCTCACCAAAAGGTCGGCAGGTGGAATCCACCAGCCACTCCTTGGAAACCCTATGGAGCAGTTCTACTCTGTCCTAAAGGGTCTCTGTGAGTTGGAATCGACTAGATGGCAGTGGGTGTTAAGGCACTTCACAGTTTATAAAGGTCTTTCACATAAACAGCCTCGTTTCTTGCTGTTAACAACATTTGTAGTGACCTTTTTTTATCTTCAAGGAGATAAGCAGAACCAAACAAAACAAATGCAGTATTTTGACCTACATAAAATCAGGTGTCCTAACAAAGAAGTCACGGGGAAGTCACAGGCTGGCACTGTTCTCACCAGAACAGCGAAGCAGCAGGTAGTTCTGCTACTGTCCCTTACAGCACCCACGTGGGGATAAGCTTCATGAATCCAAGAGAAGAGGAACAGAATGAAAGAGGAAAAAGTACCAGCTTCTGACTTTTATGTTGTTGGAACAAACGTGTTTTGCTCTTGTGTTTATTTTAACCAAATTCTCCAAATGAACTAACGCTGTCAGAAATCAGGAATACTCAGGGTACTTGATTAACAAGTGTTAAGGATTACTTCGTGCTCCCCACCAAAAGAAGAAAAAAAATGTGTTAAAATCCTCTCGTGACACAGTGGTTAAGAGCTCGGCTGCTAACCAGAAGGTCAGCAGTTCAAATCCACCAGCCACTTCTTAGAAACCCTATGGGGCAGTTCTACTCTCTCCTGTAGGGCCGCCATGAGTTGGAATCAACTCGACGGCGATGGGTTTGGTTGGGGTTTTTTGGTATACCTGTGGATGTAATCCTGTTTGAAAATACAGGGTTTTCTTTGTCATGTTAATTAGATCATACTCACCTGGGGTGAGTTCTAAATCTAATCACTTCTGAGTTATAAAAAGAGCAGAATAGACACAGACATAGAGACGATGTGGGAAAGACAGACTTTCCTTCATGGCAGACTGGCATTCCTTTGTGAGGAATGACAAAGAACCAAGGAACACCCAGGCCTACAGATAAGGAAGGAGTCAACACAGCCCAGGCCCTGATGTCCAGGACTGTGAAAATAGGAATTTCTGTTCTTTCAAGCCGCCCACCTGCAGTATTTCTGCTACAGTGGTAAGAGATAACTAAGAAAATAAGTTTTCTGTAACTTGGGTATAGCAAATTGAACTTGATTTTTTTCACAATTTGCTACTTTGCAAGGTATCCTGGCCACAGGCAACCTTTGGGCAGCTGGTCGGAGCTGGGGCAGCAGGACGCCCACAAGACGGAGGTGAACTGACCTGAGAACTGGGAAGCTCCGGGGCTGAAAAACAAATCCACTCAACTGGTGATTCTTGTGAGATGGGTTCCAAACTATCAGGCTTTTAAATATAGTAGGAATTTCAAACCTTGCATTTTAATTATTTTAACTACCTACTTTGCCTTCGAGACCTGGCCTACCTAGCCTTAAAACTTTATTTTATGCTTTTAGAATATATTCTTATTAAAAAACTTGAAAAATCCTCTGTATCTTAAAAATAGATAATGAAGATCTGATAATCTCAGGCAAAGCTGTCTTTTCTGAATACCCAAAATGTTCTATTACTCAGACCTTTTGCAACCGTACAGAAGCAGCTTACCGGAGCTCCCCACATCCCGCAGTGTGACCCTGGAAAACCCTGAGGTACCTTCTCACTCCCTAAAGGCCACAAGACAATGAGATTTGTTTGTTTCACGGGCAGTTAACTTGGCTTGGATTATGAGAAGACTGGTCATCTGTGAGTTAATATATAGATACGTAATACACTGGAAGGTTTGGTAAAACAAAGCATTGGATTTTACAACCACGCCTGCTAACAGAGTTTACTGTCATTTTTATTCAGAATTTTAATTATTAACATTGAACCCTCTTCTCTGCAATTATCTACTACCAACCAAAAACCAAACTGGATGCCGTCAAGACGATTCCAACTCCTAGCGCTCTATTACAGCATGGTTGAAAAAAAGAGTGAAATATTTAGCAGAATGGCCAAATCTCTCTTTTTCCATGAAAAACTGCACGCACTAGTCTGGAAGAAAAAGACCTCAGAAGGGGACTCAAATAAATCAAGAACTCATTAAAAAAAAGCACAGGGTATCCAATTTCACCTCAATAGTGATCATAACGTCCAAAGTACACGTGAACTTTTGCTGACTGGATTGAGCCAGAAGAGAAATAAAGCAAACAGAAGTATTTTATACAGAGTAAGGAAAAAAAAAAAATCACAGATAATGATAAGCTCCGCTCCACCAGAAAAAACAACAAGATTTAAAATTGTCATAATAAGGCAGTAGTTAAGAATACAACTACATTATGCTAATTATCATAGTTCTACCGTTAGCCAATGTAAATTACTATGCTTATTAAAGAGACAAAAATGGTTCTGTGCTTAGGAGCTATAGATAAGTTATAGTAAGGTTTATAGGCCGAGAGTAAAATTATGCCTCTTTTGCCACAAAAATAATGGTTTTCAATAGAAAATAATAAATAACATGAGCGAACATGCAAATGTAAAATAATTACTTTAACTTTTATAGAGGGCGGGACCTCTGTTTTATTACCAATAGTGTATCATATTTGCCGCAGTTCTGTAGAGCTGGAGCCGTCTTTAGTTAAAGCAAATGTTTGCTGTGTCATTATGGCTTTAATTCCTACAAGAACACAATCATTATTTTTCTTTTTCATCATAAAATTAAAAAAAAATAAGTTTCAAGATGCTTTGATCTAATTATAATTTTAAGTTCATGCACTCTTCCCTCCAACCCCAAGTCAAAAGCTTGGAAGATATAATTATTATCTTCTCCCGACAAAAAATCAATTGCCAAGCTCTGTGAATTCTACTTTCTAAATGCTTATCAAATCTGTTCATCTCTTGCCATCTGTTGTGGATTAAATCGTGTCCCCCAAAAATATCTGTTAACTTAGCCAGTCCAAGATTCCCAGTATTGTGTGATTGTCCACCATCTTGTCATCGGATGTGATTTTCCTATGTGTTCTAAATCCTACCTCTTATGATGTTAATAAAGTGGGATTAGTGACAGTTATGTTAATGAGGCAGGACTCAATCTACAGATTAGGTTGTGTCTTAAACCAATCCCTTTTGAGATATAAAAGAGAGAAGCAAGCAGAGAGACATGGAGACCTCATACCACCAAGACAGAATCACCAGGAGCATAGCGTGTCCTTTGGGCCCAGGGTCCCTGTGCTGAGAAACTCCTAGATCAGGGGAAGATTGATGACAAGCACCTTCCCCCAGAGCCGACAGACAGAGAAAGGCTTTCCCTGGAGCTGGTGCCCTGAATTCAGACTTCTAGCCTCCTAGACTGTGGGAGAAAAAACTTCTGTTTGTTAAAGCCATCCACTTGTGGTATTTCTGTTACAGCAGCACTACATAACTAAGATACCATCTCTACTATCAACATTCCAGTCCAAGTCACCACCATATCTCACCTCAACTCTATCACCAGGCTTTTCACTGGTCTCTCTTCTCATGCCCTGCTCTCAACTCACCACAGCACTTACATGTTGCCAGGTCTCTCCTACGCGCCTCAGAGCTCCAAGGATCACTTCCAAAATCCTCACCTTGACCTACAAGGCACCGCAAATTTGGCCCAACTCATTCTCCAGCATTCCTTCATCCCAACTTTGCTCTTCATATTCCAGCTGTTCTGGTCTTTTTTCAGATCTTTCAACGTTCTATTCCTCCTTCCCACCTAAGTCTTCCTCAATGTTCTTCCCCCAAACTATCACATGCTTAAAGAACACTGCCTCAGGAAAGTTCACCTTGATGTTCCTCTAGGTCAGATCAATCATTATTTTAACCATATTCCAATCTGCTATATAACTATCACAATTCTAATTATTTGCTTACATGTCTGTGATCCTGCCTTCCCTGTCCTGCCTCCTCCCACCCCACCACTCCCCTCCTCACACACACAGACTCAGCACACACACGCACTTCACGGGGACAGGGACACACACACGCACTTCACGGGGACAGGGACCGCGTCAGTCTTTTTCTCTCCTGCATCACCGGCCCCAAGAACAGTTCCTACTGCATGATATAAATGATCACTAAACATTTGCTGAATGAATCAATGAACATATGCCTTCTTATAAATTGTATTTGTGCTGTTCCAAAACAATCCCTAGATTTATGAACAAAGTCTCAATCTAAGAGTACAAGAAACAAACAAATAAAAAAAGGCAGATAAAGAGCAAAGTAGTTAAGTATCAAAAAACCAAACCCAGTCACCAAGTGGATTCCAACTCATAGTATCCACATAGGACAGAGTAGAACTGCCCCATGGGGTTTCCAAGGAGTGGCTGGTGGATTCGAAGTGACAGCTTTTTGGTTAGCAGCCGAGCTCTTAACCACTGTGTCACCACAGTTCCAATTACGTACAAGAGGCAATATTTTGTTCTGGATCCTTACCTTAAATGTTTGCATTGCTCATTTTCAATTAAATCTAAGAAAAATATTATAGTGTCCTAAATCTATTGTTGATTTTAATTGCTATTCCTCATTCATAAAACTCTTTTCAAAAGCTTTTTTAAGAAAAGAAATATTACACTTTTTTTTCTTTTTCTAAAAAAAACACTGTTTAAGTGAGGACTCGTATTCCAGCAACCCAGCATTAGTTTCTTGCTGCCCTTAATTCTAGCTGCTCAAAGGGAATAGAAGGGACTTTCAATGCTTGAATTCACATAGTTGACAGTAAGTGCTGGTAAATCCATTCATTTAATCTTGATTAGGGTGCATATGGATGTGTTTTATTTCACCCAGTCAAGATAGCATACTAGCCATCTACACAGCATTAATGAGCTGTAACTATCAATGCTTTGGGTTAATAAAATGGACTAGACCATTGAGGGTAACAATGGCTTCAGCAGGGCAAATTCCACAACATCACAGGAAGCACTCCAGGAGAATGTTTTCTGTTTGACTGTTAGTAAGTCACTCCTGCTCATATTCACAGATCCTAGCCTCTTTACAGATAATTATTTGGTTGTGGCTCATCCTGCTGTATCATGGATACTGTTTCTAGACTCATATACAATAACAGGGGTGAGGGATGGAGAAGGAGAGCAGGAAAATATAATTACTATGTCTCAGGCCACACAATATAAGACACATTAAAACATTTGAAGGTTATAAGCTTAAAACAGATTATAATGCATCCCTTCAATCCTCCTACATACTATATATAAATCAAAATAAACCACAAAATAAATGTAAATCAGCCCAGTACAGGTCTGTCTTAGTCATCTAGTGCTGCTGTAACAGAAATATCACAAGTGGCTTTAACAAACAGAAATTTATTCCAACACAGTCTAGGAGGCTATAGGAGTCTGAAATCAGGGTACCAGCTCTAGGGGAAGGCTTTCTTTCTCTGTCGGCTCTCGAGGAAGGTCCTTGTCATCATCTTCCCCTGGTCTGGGAGCTTCTCAGCCCAGGGACCCTGCATCCAAAGGAAGTGCTCCACTCCTGGCTCTTCTTTCTTCATAGTAATGAGGTCCCTCTCCTCTCTGCACACTTGTCTGTTCTATATCTCAAAAGAGATTAACTCAAGCTACAACCTAATCCTGTAGATTGTGTCCTGGCTCATTAACACAACTGCCTCTAATCCTGCCTCATTAACATCATAAAAAACCCATTGCCATCCAGTTGATTCCAACTCATAGCGACCCTATAGGACAGAGTAGAACTATCCCATAGGGTTTCCAAGGAGCAGCTGGTGTATTCAAACTGCCGACCTTTTGGTTAGCAGCCGTAGCTCTTAACCACTGCACCAAACATCATAGAGGTTAGGATTTACAACACATAGGATAATTACCATCAATCACAAAATCGAGGGCAACCACACAATACTGGGAATCATGGCTTTGCCAAGTTGACACACATTTTGGGGGGACACAATTCAATCCATAACAAGGTCTAAAAATAAATTCATTGTGTGAGTGTATTTTTAAATAGCAAATATCTAATTGTTCCAACAATTTTGTTCTCTCATATTTTAGCATTCCCAGGTTACCCAAAGGAACCCTGGCAGTGCAATGGTTAAAGCGCTCAGCTGGTAACCAAAAGATCAGCGGTTGGAACCCACCAGCTGCTCCATGGGAGAAAGATGTGACAGTCTGCTTTCACCAAGATTTACAGCCTTGGAAATCCTATGGGACAGTTCTACTCTTTCCTACAGGGTCACTGTGAGTTGGAATCAACTTAAAAACAGTGAGTTTGGGTTTTCCGGGTTATCTGTCCCTAGTGAACTTGCTTCAACCTTCAAGTCCGAGCCTTCCTGTTCTACAGACATGTCAATCGCGAGCAAGCACTACAAGCTCCCTCTAGGAATTCTGGGATACTCTTCTTGCCTTGGCCTTAGCTCACCATCACCTCACTCCTGAACGGTTCTGTGGAGGAGCAAACCTGACTGAAGAGGAGCAGGAACCAAACTTCTTCTCTGGAGAAATCCTGACTGACTTACCCTAGGTTAAACACCAGTAAAATGGGGGCACAAATAGCTGCTAGCCATAGTTCACGATCTTGTAGGGAGATTCTAATACAATGATTTTGATGAAAGCACGTTCTAAACAATGAAGAGCCACGCTGCACAAATGTTAAGTTATTACTGGGATATGTGTGCCCGTGTGTGTATAAAAGTTGATTTGGAGATGTATTTAGATATAATTATACGTATTTATATTTCCCCAACTGTGCTGTGCTTTTCTCAAGGGTAGAGATCATGCCTTCTTTAAATGAAGTAACAATTATCTTTGTTTTTCAAAGCTGGAATTGGTAAGGTCTTCCTTTCTGGGACTTACCCAGTTATGGGTACACAATGGTTGCCTTAAAATGCTTCACAAATGAGTAAAGACCTCAGCGGTCTTTAACAACCAAGGAGAAAAAGCCAGGCATGGTGACAGGGTCTGCAAGGAATCGCTAATACGCAGATCACACATAGCTCTGCCCAGGAAAGCTGGTGCATCACCTATACTTAGCATTTAAACCCACTCACAGGTTCCTGCAAAGAGGCTGCAGAGAAGATGTGCCATGAAGGTGCTTAGCTCTGTATTTTCCCTAAGAAGGAGCCCAGTCCAATAGCAATTATTTCTTGCTCATCAGGATTAAAGTTTACAGATTCAGCAGGATTATAATTAAGATTTACAGAAATGTGGGGAAATTATCTAGACAGTTATTTCAAATAGTTCTTAAATTTATTGTTCTTAAACTCCAAAATTGAAAAAAGAGAAAAAGTAATTTTCCTTCCTTGCAATGAAAATAAAAAATCTAAGTATGTAACATAAAGTCAGAAAAATATATATATAACAGGGAAAGGAAATTATGAATAGTACAAAACCACTATAATCAAAACAGTATGGTACTGGCATAGGAATAGTCAGATAGATCAATGGAACATGCTAGAGAGATAAGAAAAGTTAACAGCAGGAATTTCAATATACAGAAGGGTGCGATTTCTTTGAACTGAAAAACGATCATTTATTTAAAAAAACAATGATACTAGTGACTATCCTTTTGAAGGAAAAAAAAGGAAATTCCCTATATTAACATGAATTCCAGTTTGCTTAAAAATTTAAACGTAAACCTAAACTAATAAAAATACTAGAAGAAACTTTAGGAGACTGTCCGACATTGAGGTTAAAGAAAGATATGGATCTGTAAAAATTACAATCTTTTCTAAGGAAGATGATTCCATAAACAAAATCCATCGGCATTTAATATATTCAGGAAAATTTTGCAATCCAGATGACATCAATGTTTTAAAATCTAGAATCTACAAACAGCTTTTCAAATTGGTAACACAAAGATGTGGCCACCCAACAGAAAAATATACAAAGCATTTGAGTAGACAACTCAGGCAAGAGTAAATCCAAACGGTCAATAAACTTACAAAAAGATGTTCAACTTCCCAGTAGACCAAAAAGTGCAAATTAAAATACCATGAGACATTTTATGTCCATCAGATTAGAAAAACTCAAACGAGAAGTAACCCCTCCTGCTGGTGAGGAGTCAGGAAAATGGCTACTTTCATAACCAGCTGCTGGAAATGTGAATTGTTACAGAATGGTTGAAAGTAATCCAGGAAGATCTATAAAACTTAAAACTGTATCTGTAGCCTAGTCCCAGCAATCCTATTCCTGGGAATCATTCTCATAAAAATAAAAGCACCTATACATAAAAATATATGTTCAAGTATGTTTACTGAAACACAGAGAATCAGAAATAAATGCCTCCCAGAAGAAAATGGATAGATATCAACTTACTTAGAAGGATTTTTCCCAATAGTAAGTGACAACATGCAGAGAAGACTATATAGCATGATCCCATTTTTGTAAAGCAAAGGAAATGCACGATTATATGAACATGGAGAAAGTCAGGGAAGAATAAGAACAGGTTATTACCATTAGCAACAAAGTGGGGGAGGGGAAGGTGGAGATGGTCCCACAAGGAGTCAAAGGAGTGGGGACAGAGGAAAAGGAAAAGAAAAAAAAAATTCTTTAAATACATAATAGTTCCCCTTTAAGCAAGTACAAAATGAAAATCTAAGCACTCAACAAAAAAGGCCTTGACCATTGCGGTAGAAAAGGTCCAGTCCAGTACAGGACCCCCAGAAAGGTCCAAAGCACCCATCAAAATGTCTCCTTTGGCCACAATGGTTAAAGGACTAAAGGTTTTGGACCATCTTTGAAAAGGAAGGATGTAAGACTGAAATCAGAGGCCACATTGTGTGTATTTACATAACAGCTCCTCCCCTTATGAGCAGCAGGACTTTGGGCAGGTTATTTATTTAACCCAAATTTTCCTCATCTATCCATCTATACAATGGAAACAATAGCATGTAATTGACACTGTTGTGAGAATTAAGTGACAGAGTGTGTCACAGGAAGATGTTGGGTCTCCAGGTCTCCGTGAGAATGAGTTATTAGAAGTGGAACAAGAAGCCGTAGCTAAAGAAGACTCCGAATCCAATGCTTGTTCTGTGCATGTGCTGGTCTTCAGTGACGAGGCTTTGGAAAGAAGAGCTCAGCTGCTCACCAAAAGGCCAGCAGTCTGAATCCCCCAGCTGCTCCTTGGAAGCCCTATGGGGCAGTTCTACTCTGTCCTATACGGTGGCGACGAGTCGGAATTGACTCGATGGCAACAGGTTTTTTTTTTTTTAAAGATAAGTAGCACATTGTAGGTGCTTCATAAATATTTGTTATTTAATGAATGAGAAGAGTTGTAAAATTTTGAGATTATACATACAACATGCATACATGTATGTTATGTACATATGTTATAACATATACATACATGCACGTACATAACACATGTGTGCATGTTATATGTACCATGACATATACATAGCTACATAATACATATAACACATATACATACAATAATGCATATAATGCTACATATATATCAATAATGATTAATACTAAAATGTGAAGAATAACATGACAACTTTAAAAAGAAGACTTTTTTATTTTATTGTTGTACTTTAAGTGAAAGTTTACAATTCAAGTTAGTCTCTCATACAAAAATTTATACACCCATTGCTATGCGACCCTAGTTTCTCTCCCTACTGTGACAGCACACTCCTCCTTTCCACCCAGGATTTCCCGTGTCCATTCAACCAGCTCCTGACCCTCTCTGTCTTCTCATCTCACCTCCGGACAGGGGCTGCCTGTTTAGTCTCAAGTATCTACTTGAGCTAAGAAGCACACTCTGCACGAGTATCATTTTATGTCCCATAGTCCAGTCTAATCTTTGAAAAAGAAGACATATTTTTAAAGTTTACTGAAGTAAAAACAATCTCCTTTTTTCAGACTTGAAATAAATAATTCAAACACTTGAAATTTGTGGTTTGCATGACATTAATGAGTCAAGAAGGAGAGCTGAAAGTAATCTTCATGTTGTCAAGGTATCCCAAAAGGGAAATGATATTGGTAGAATACAGATGTTCGTGGGGTTGAGCTTTATGAAACAGCATCTAATCCCAAGAAAAGTCCTTAATAATATGAGGCTATCTCTAATCAAATAACACAGATGAAACAAGATGTCATGAGCAAAAGGTGTCCTCTTAAGCCTGAACTTTGGGTTCTACTGTGGAAACATATTCTCAGGAATAATTAACATTGTCCCACAGCTGCCACTTAGTGCCCTTCGGGTCATGACCAAAGGAGAGATGACAGGGCAGGCGTCTCTCAGAGAGATTCATAGAAGTTGTGGCCACATGGGAATAAAACAGAAGTTAATTCTGAGAGACCTAAAATCTTGACTGCAGTATAAAATACATTTATTAAAAGAGGAAGGAAGGTTATACGGCTAGGAATTCATATTTTCACAGGTTTGAGGTGAGACATTTTCATTACCACCAGGTGTAAGAAAACATGAGATCTAATAAAGAGAATGTTAAAAACAAGACTATGCCTATTGATTCAGAAAATGTAAATTGGAATACACCTTCTCAAGCCAAGTCAACCAATTAATCTCCAACGGATCACCCAGCAGCCACCTAGCGTCCAGCCCTTTGCTGTAAACTATGAAGAATGCAAAAAACGAAAAAAGAGAAAATTCTGAGGTGGTCCTTTCCTTCAAGAATATTGCAATCTATTTAGCTCAAAGATAGAACTGTGAAAGAAACGACCCTACAGGACAGAGCAGAACCGCCCCGCAGGATTTCGGCAGGTGGACTCTAACCGCTGCCCTTCCAGTTAGCAGCTGCTCTCTTAACCACTGAGCCACCACAGCACCAAAGACAAAGCTGGCATCCATTAAGTCTGTCGAGAACCACTGAGTTTTGACGTTTATTTACAGGACAGCAGGTGCTGTCATCTCCATGATCACGGAGATGTGATCTAAGGTGAACCTTAAGAGCATGTGTGGGACTGGGGCGGGGAGCCGCTGGGAAGCCGCAAAGAAGGCACTGGGGGAGGTCTGAGAATGTCACAGGTAAAGGGTCAGTGAATAAGGCAGGGCAAGAGGGTGAAATAAAATCGCACAGGACCCTAACATCCAGACAGAGAAATTCCGATTATATGCCCACCAAAATGAGGAACATTTAAGGGTGGAATTTGATTCTTTGCTCTCCTGTTAGTAGCCATAACTCTTAACCACTGTGCTGCCAGGGTTCCCAGGGTCAGATTATAGGAAGCTCTATGGATCTGAGTAAGGCCTTCGGGCTTTAAGAACACCAGGAAGTCACCAAAGAGTCATTTACATGTAAATGGAGACAAGTCATTTAAGAAGTGAAAAAGGTCCACCCAATTTATAAATGTAACTAGAAATAGAGCATTTTTTAACTTTTCTGTAGATAAATCCAAGTTCATCTTTGTTGGAAAAATTTTAATAATTATCTACCTAATCATCATGCTTCAAGTTAAAGTCAACAGCAATGATTCCATAAGGCTGAAGAGGGAAAGAGAGAAAAAAAAAAATAAGACAACTAAATAAAGTGTGAATAATATACACATCAAATTAAATTAACTGGATTGATGAGTTATACGTGAATAAATTACATTTATGCCTCTTATATGAATGATATTGAAAAAAGGAAATGAAAGTTTTGGTTTAACAAAAAACTTACAATTCCATATTTAAAATACAATAAAAACCAGAAAGCCAAAAACGTCATACATTCACAAACTAATTTTGACTACACAAAAGAGAATGGATAGCAGTTTTGGAATCTCAAAGTTTAAATTCATGAAGTTTCCCTAAGTTTTCAAAGTCATCACTATTACTCTCATTTAGACCAGAACCGTTTAAAGCAGTAGCAGCAAATGATGTATTTGTTGGACGAATGAATGAACTTTCTCAAATGTTTAATATGCAGTAAAGCAATCTGGGTAACTTAAGGAAACCGTGCTGTTTATAGCGGCTACATTAATAACAATTTGGGGCAGAAAAGCAATGAATATGTGTTTGCCTCGAAAGCATATTGGGAATCTGCATTTAAGAAGGGAGGAAGGAAACCTCCGTTCCATCCCACTATTGATCTATAAGGCAAGAACTTAATCAATCTTCTTTATAAGCCATTAAAGCAGACCTAGCGAAATGAACTCACCTGGTGCATTCAACATTGATTGCCTCTTTCCAAGAACTGAACATGGCAGTCTTATCTACCACTGCAGCTGTGATCCCCTTTTTAAGGGGCAAGATTTCTCCTTCATTAGTTTCCCCAAAATGCTCCAATTAGAAAAAGCATGTCTGACAGTAGCCACAGTGAATGGCTAAAACAGAGACCGTAACCCTCGATTTCAGTCACAGCCTCCAGAGAAAAACACAAGACCCAAAAGCTTATGTTCACCAAAGGAAATTCAGCACCGGTCCCGAAATCCTGCTCTAGTGCGAATTCTTGAGAATTCTCTGACAGCAAGAAACTGATGTTGAGACCTTAAGCTCTGATAAATCTTGGAAATTCAAAGGGAAACCCAAGGCAGCTGTAAATCTGTCTTTGCTGCATATACATTTCAGCCAGGGGCTTCGATTTGTAGTACTAGGTGATGTGACATCCCATTCAGCATCTAACTGCCTCAGAAATATGAGCAGAAATGTCATTTTCTATTTACAGGGCAACCCCAAAGTGCTAGATGCTATACACTGGGGTGGGGGTGGGGGGTCTGCATTCTGCCTTTATTAGGGAAGGTTAATAGCATAAATCCTCGTGGACCAAAGAGAGTTCCCTTTGGCTCAGCTTTCTGTCTTCCGTTTGCACTTTCTTGGTCCCTTAACAGTCAGAAATTAAATACAAGGAGAAGCATCAATAAGGAGCTGTCTCTACATTCTTCCAAGGCTCTTGAGGAAAACTGCCTGTTTCATTATGGAAATATCACTAACCCCCAATATCATATGAAGAGCATTATCTAGGATTTATTGTTAGCTTGTTTTCCCATGGTAGAGAAGGGGGGAAACGTTTAATTCGTCCCTCACCCCCGTTTCTCCTTTATTTCCCTATATTCTCTACAAATATAACACAGCTCTGTCTATAGGTTGCTGGGTTTCTTCCACAAGGTCTGATTTTCACAGACTCCTCAAACCTGGAACGCAACCGAATCCCTTCCCGTTATGCCTAATGAATTCACCCTCAGACAGGGATTGTACTGAAGAGCAGAGGGCAACATTCCATATCACAACTGCCCCCTCCCCTCTCCTGCCCCACTAGGTTCTGGAAGCTTCTCTAAAGCAGACTAGGAAAGGATTACACTGTTCTACAGAGAGGAGCCAGACACTGGCTAGGTGAGCTCCATCCTCCAGCCCAGCGCCTCTCAGCCTCACTGCCCTCCCAAAGAATCAACCTGTCTGCTACTAGGGGGGCTGTTACATGCGTGGATTCACTTAGACACCCAAGGAGTTAATGGCCTCAGTATTTCCAGATTACCCAATACATTCAGGAACATGGGATGCAGTATGGGGTCTAAGGTTTATTTATTACAAAAGTCAAGAATAGCTGGAAGTCCATTAAGAGGATGTTTCAGCAGATTATATTAATTTGTAATTAAATTTCAGTGGTATTTATGAGCCAGCCTGTTAATCAGCGTAATTCTGACTTTGAAAATTATAATATTAACTAACATTAATTAAATAATAATTTATAAATTTCAATCGTTTTAATTATCTTTTGATTAAATTACCTGTTAGTCAATTCCACACTGCTTTTGATACTAATTAGCTAACTTAAACATGATCTATGGAAACTGCTCCCTGTGGTTTAGGGCATATTGTCTAAACAGGTCAACACTGTGATACTTAAGTGCGATAATGCTGATTGCATGATTAGCAAAATTAATTGTTGAAGGCACTGGCTTTTTCATTCTAAAGTTGCCAGTAGGTAAGGTCTTTATGCCCTGGGTTTCCCTAGGCCCAAATTTTGATACTTCCCACATTCTGTTATTCCCCTCGCTCCCTCCCCCACCCCCCTTTTTCTTCTCTATCCTGTTACAAAACATTGTAGTCTTCTGAGACCTAAATTATTGTCAGCCTATTAATCAGCCAACAAAATATGTCAGAGGGAAATGAAGTTGCAACCCCCCACCCCCTCTACAGGCAGATCACATTGCACCCCGCCCCCCACCCCACCGCCCCCGTCAGCCCTGCATCTCTGGCAGTGGTTTGGGGAGCCCCAGTGCCACAGCCCAATTTAGATCTCCTCTGTGCAGTGAAAACCAGCCCAGACCTCATTTTTTTAAAGTGCTAATATTTAATTTACAGCCACCTACCCTCAAGTTGTCAAAGATAAGTGTGGATTTCGTACCACGTGACACTCATTCTTGTTCACTGAGGCTTCCCCCCTCCCCACCCCCTCAGCATTCCACTTCAGAAATTAAGGGGGATCTTTTTTAATGGGTCTTTTGAAACCGGTGATGGAAGTGGCAGTTCTTATTAATCTTAAACATCATCAAGGAAAGCAGAGGAAAACACACTAAACCAATAAATCAGTGTTATTGTTAGCTGCCAAGTCACCCCGACTCATGGTGACCCCACGCACAGTGGAGGAAAACACTGCCCAGTCCTGCACCATCCCCAGGACCGACAGTGGGTCAGACTGTCTTGATCCACAGGGTCTTCGGTGGCTATCTACTTCAGCATCACAACAACACCCCAACACACTTCAGCATCACAACAACACCCCAACACACTTCAGCATCACAACAACACGCCAACACACAAGCCTTCACTGACAGACGAGGGGTGGCTGCACATGAGGTCCACTGAGAGAAATCAAACCCAGCTCTCCTGCATGGAAGGGGAGAACTCTACCGCTGAACCACCACTGCCTTCTAATAAGGTGAGAGAGGAATTATATTTTTACCGTGTGAAATATGAAAAATCACACCAGTTTCCAGAGCTCCAACTGGCTGACCACCTTCTCTCAGGTAATACCACAGGGCTAAGACAACAGAGCTTTGTTCACAGATAATTCTTATTTTGGTGACAAAATCCTCACCAAGGTGTTGCACACTGTTTTTACAAACACAAGGTCCAACGGGTCATCTTAGGTTATTCATATTATAAGGTATGTTATACTCTAAATAGGTCATTTTATCCTCAAACTCCCTATTTACAGCAATCACTGTAAATTACATTTCACAGCCCTTGCTCTTCTCCAGGACAGGATCGAATACCCTGCCCAGAAGCTGAGAAGAGTACAGTTCTTGAACATGAAAAGCAATAGCAGTACATGACCAAAAAAACCAAAAACAACCTGCTGCCCTTGAGTGGATTCCGACTCACAGCGACCCTACAGGACAGAATAGAACTGCCCCACAGGGTTTCCAAGGAGCGCCTGGTGCATTCGAACTGCCGATCTTTTAGTTAACAGTCGAACTCTTAACCACTAAGCCATGAAGTCAAAGCAATATTCTTCACATCTTGAAATTTCACAAATAAATTTTTTTTAAAAAAAGGAATTTGTAATGCCCAAGTCTTGGTTACATTTCTGACTTATGTTACATAGAGTTGCCATTCGTATAAAATCAGCCTATAAAGCTTCCATAAGACAGAGGAAGGAGTATTCTGTCTAATTCTGACTTATTTTGAATACCTATAATGCTTTTCTGTAATTCATGGTGTAGTGATTTTCTTACTGATTTTATCATTCACGTCTTAGACTAATCTTAAAAAAGAGAATGAATTCTTCCTTTTTCCAGACACAATATAGGTAATTCTTCCTATTTATATGCTTGGGAAAAAAACTTGTTTGTTTGTTTTCTAAAGCTGATTTTAACTGACTAGTTATTATTTGAATACAGTTAAATTTATTTTCGTGGGTGATCGTTAAAATGTTCAACTGATAAGCAGTTTTTGTATAAATACAAATAAATTCTCAGTTGTTTTGATACAGAGGACAGGGAGTGGCAGGGATAGGGATAAATGACCATAACACAAAAATTTGAGAAATGCACAACTTAATACTTTATTATATCCAGAAACAGTAAAGGCATAAGTTATTAAAAAAGAAAATTACTGTTTGAAAATACTTGATCTAATATGAACCCAAATCTTCAGCTGCATACCACAAAGAAAGAAACTACCAGGTAGGACTCACTGGGAAAATACCACTTAATATAAAGCTAAATCTCAGTTGGAAGTCACTTATACATAATGTGTGAACTATAAAATACCTGAGAATAATCCTAACGAGAAATGTGCAGAAATGAAGAAACCACAACATTTTGCTGAACCACAGAAAAAGACTTGAATACATGGAGACATATTTTTCTTGAATTGGAAGACCTGCCACCATAAAAAGGTAAAATACTTCCTAACTAATTCATAGCTGTGCACAATTCCAATTAAAATCCAACTTTTCTGAATTAGTAATTCCAATGATCGTTTGGCAAAACCCATGGACTAGAGTAAATAAGAAGCATTTGGAAAGTATAATAGGGAGGGAACTTACATTATCCGTTGTCAAAATGCATGGCAAAACTACAATGGTTAAAACAGTGTGATACTGGTTCCAAAACACCAATCAGATTGTTGTTGTTGTTGTTAGCTGCTGACAAGTCAGTCCTGATAGCGAACACATGTACAACAGAAATTCACTGCCTGGTCCTGCGCCATCCCCACAATCACCGTTATGCTTGAGCCCATGGTTGCAGCCACTGTGTCAATCCATTTTGTTGAGGGTCTTCCTCTTTTTCGATGATCCTCTACTTTACCAAGCATGACTGTCCTTCTCCAGGGACTGATACCTCTTGATAACACGTCCAAAGCACGTGAGATGTAGTCTTGCCACCTTTGCTTCTAAGGAGCATTATAGTTTTACTTCTTCCAAGACAGATTTGTTCGTTCTTCTGGCAGCAGTCCATGGTATATTCAATATTCTTCGCCAACACCACAATTCAAAGGTGTCAATTTTTCGGTCTTCCTTATTCATCATCCAGCTTTTGCATGTATATGAGGCATTAAAAACACCATGGCTTGGGTCAGGCGCACCTTAGTCTTCAAGGTGACATCTTTGCTTTTCAACACTTTAAAGAGGTCTTTTGCAGCAGATTTACCCGATGCAATGCGTCATTTGATTTCTTGACAGCTGCTTCCATGGGTGTTGATTGTGGATCCAAGTAAAATGAAATCCTTGTCAGCTTCAATCTTCTCTCCATTTATCATGATGTTGCTTATTGGTCCAGCTGTGAGGATTTTGTTTTTTTTTATGTTGAGGCGCAATCCATCCTGAAGGCTGTGGTCTTTGATCTTCATCAGTAAGTGCTTCAAGTCCTCTTCACTTTCAGCAAGGAAGGTTGTGTCATCTGCATAACGCAGGTTATTAATGAGTCTTCCTCCAATCGTCATGCCCCGTTCTTCTTCATGTAATCCAGCTTCTTGGATTATTTGCTCAGCATACAGATTGAATAGGTATGGTGAAAGGATACTACCCTGACGTGCACCTTTCCTGACTTTAAACCATGCAGTATCTCCTTGTTCTGTTTGAATGATTGCCTCTTGATCTATGTACGGGTTCCTCATGAGCACAATTAAATCTTCTGGAATTCTCATTCTTTGCAATGTTATCCATAATTTGTTATGATCCATACAGTCAAATGCCTTTGCATAGTCAATAAAACACAGGTAAACATCTTTCTGGTATTCTCTGCTTTCAGCCAAGATCCATCTGACATCAGCAATGATATCCCTGGTTCCACGTCCTCTTCTGAATCCAGCCTGAATTTCTGGCAGTTCCCTGTCAATATACCGCTGTAGCCACTTTTGGATGATCCTCAGCAAAAATTTTACTTGCATATGATATTAACGATATTGTTCAATAATTTCTGCATTCGGTGGGATCACTTTTCTTGGGAATAGGAGTAAATATGGATGTCTTCCAGTTGGTTGGCCAGGTAGCTGTCTTCCAAACTTCTTGGCATAAATGGGTGAGCACTTCCAGCACTGCATCTGTTTGGTGAAACATCTCAATTGGTATTCCGTCAATTCCTGGAGCCTTGTTTCTCGCCAACACCTTCAGTGCAGCTTGGACTTCTTCCTTCAGTACCATCGGTTCCTAATCACATGCCACCTCTTGAAATGCCTGAATGTCAATCAATTCTTTTTGGTACAATGACTCTGTGTACTCCTTCCATCTTCTTTTGATGCTTCCTGTGTCTTTTAATATTTTCTCTATAGAATCCTTCAATATTGCAACTCAAGGCTTGAATTTTTTCTTCAGTTCTTTCAGCTTGAGAAATGCCAAGGGTGTTCTTCTCTTTCGGTTTTCCATCTCCAGGTCTGCACATGTCATTATAATACTTTACTTTGTCTTCTTGAGCTGCCCTTTGAAATCTTGGGGTTTTTGACTTCATCTTTTCTTCCTTTTGCTTTAGCTACTTGATGGTCAACAGCAAGTTTCAGAGTCTTTTCTGACATCCATTTTGGTCTTTTCTTTCTTTCCTGTTTTTTTAATGACCTTTTGCTTTCTTCATGTATGATGTCTTTGATGTCCTTCCTTGACTCGTCTGGTCTTCGGTCATTAGTGTTCAGTGCATCAAATCTATTCTTGAGACGGTATCTAAATTCAGGTGGGATATACTCAAGGTCGTACTTTTATTCTCATGGACTTGTTCTAATTTTTTTCAGCTTCAACTTGAACTTGCATATGAGCAATTGATGGTCTTTTCCACAGTTGCCCCCTGGCCTTCTTCTGACTGATGATATTGAGCTTTTCCATCATCTCTTTCCACAGATGTAGTCGGTTTGATTCCTGTGTATATTATATTAAGTATTAACTAATGTAATGATGGAATTTCCATCAGTGGGGAAAAAGGACATGTCCTGGGATCACTGGTAAACTATCTGAGGGGAAAACAAAGTTGGGATATTTATATTACATTATATTAAAAAGAAAATTCATTCCTCAAATAATCTTCCAAGAAATTTTTTATCAAGTGCCTCTATGTTCCAGACACCACTAGTTCTACTTCCTGGATATAAAGTAGACAAAATATAAATAAATAAAATAAAAATAAATTTTAAAAAGTCCTTAACTTAAAAGAGCTCTTATTTTATTGGGGCAGCCAGCCAGTTGTCCAACCAATTCATTAACACATAATATTATTTTAGACAGTAACCAAGTGCTGTGAAGAAAACTAGGATGGAGTCAAGTGTGTAGAGTGACAGCAGGGTTAGAGCTAGGTGAGACAGGATAGTCAGAGAAGGCTTTTCTGAGTAGACCTAGACGCAGTGAAGGTACAAACCATGTATAACTGGGGGCAGAGCCTTCCAGGCAGAGGTGGCCTCAAGAGCAGAGGCCCTGAGGAGAGAGCTTGCTTGCCTCTTCAACAGCTGAAAGCAAGCCACTGTGGTTGGAACCAGAGAAGGCCACAGTGAGAACTCTACATTTTGTTCTAAGTGTGATGGGGAAGTCACTCAGGGGTGGGGGCAGTGTTTCAGCAGGGGACCGACACGACCTAACTTAAGTCTTAAAAGAATAACTGTTTCGTGAGAAGTAAACTGCCGAGGGACCAGAATACAAGCAAGGAGACCTCTTAGGAGCTTTTGCTGAGGTCCAGGAGAGAGGCAGTGGTGACTCAGAATACAATGGTAGAAGTAAAATAAGGAACAGTTGAATTCACGATGCACTTTGAAGGTAAAGCCAATAGGATTTGCTAATACATTGGATGTGGGATGTAAAATAAATTATCTGAATAATGTAAGAAAAAAATAATCAAAATGACATCACCTTGATAATGTAAATACTTCAGTCCAAATTGAAAACCTTAGAATATGAAATAAAGAAAGGCCTTTTGGTAGATAGAAATAATTCTTGGTGAAAGAATGGAAGATGACTCTGTAGGTCATCTACTGGAAATTTCAGAGGCAAGCAGACAATTACTCTAAGGTTCTGTGGGAGGACAATCTTCTATTTAACTTTAGTTTCCTCTTCCGGTCTTTGTTCTCAACAGCAGATGCCACTTGATTATTAGAATGGGTTCACAGTTAAAAAAAAAAAAAAAAAAAAAAAGGTTAAAAATTAAACCGATAATCCCCAAACAGCGCTGCAATAATTATTTTCAACCTCAGCAACCATCAGCTGCTTTACCAGGGTTACTTGAATTCACACTCCTCTTAGTTTACCTGGTCATATTCTAGAGAAGGGGCTACATGCTGTGAATGGTCCAAAATTAAGCATCCTAATAAAAAATAAAGATGAGATGTTGGCACCATTGTATGTGATAAAATGATTACATTATTCTTAGAATTATCCAGAGAAACTTTTAACTGTAATGCTGAAGTTTTGCCATATGACTCCTAGAAAATTTTTAAGAAATGGCAACATATAACAAGTGATGAGTATGTAAATTTGTTTACTGACATAATTATCCTATTTGATTGAGTTAAAATGATATGTAATATTATGACATACAGTCTGACTTACCAAGTGTTACCACAGAGATAAGAAATAAAAATTGATCTGGAAGATTAAGCTAGAAGTATTGAATTTGAAATAGTGGCTTTTATTTATTTTCATACTATGCATTTATCCATATCCTTACATATTTCAAATTCTCCCACAATATCTAGTTATTACATCGAGACACACAAATTTCCCCCTTTTTGGGCTTGTATCTAAAGTTTTATATCACTTATAACAATCTGTCAACAAAACAGGTGATTGTACCTCAACTTGTACAATAAAACTCATTTTAAAAGTTTCGTAAATCTAACAGAGCATGTCTTGTCTTCTGATCGGCAGAAAATTGGATACTAAACACTAGGGACAAACCGATCTTCTAATTCTGGGACTTGAGCAAGTATCAAAAGAAAAAAGAAAAGAAGAGAGAAAATCATTACCCAGAGTTGATAGTTTAAGTGATCATGATCAATGTGAAGTGCTTATTGCTTAAGTAAATGACCTTTGGGGTGATTTCATTAGCTCCACATACTGCAAAAGGTTATATCTGAATCCAATTTTATGACTGAGTCCAGGCATATAAAATCTCACAATAGTTTGAATAAGTGTCAAACAAAAACAAAACAAAAGACCCAGGTTCTTTCTCAGACAAAGGCTGGACTGTGAAATCCTGCCTGGCTATGCTTCTCTAATTGTTGGCTCTATGTATGAGTAAATATTTGAGAGAGGAATGGCAATGCCCTGATATCATCATCACTTTGATGCCTGTGGTTAGGAAATGACTTGAAAATTAGCTACCAGTTCCAAATTGTTAGTATAATGATTAAGACTGGGTCCCTCTGGATCCATTTGACTTGTTTGATGAGATTCCTTACCTTTACAGAGTTGCAGTACCCTATAATGGTTTCCAAGAACCCTCTGTCAGTTTGTTTACTGTGGTGGCTTGTGTGCTGGTGTGATGCTGGAAGCTATGTAAAGAGATTTCAAATACCAGCAGGGTCACCATGGTGGACAGGTTTCAGAGATGTTTCCATACTAAAACTAGGAAGAAATGCCTGGTGATCTACTTTCAAAAATTAGCCAATGGAAACTTTATTGATGACAACCAAACACTGTCCAACTCTCTAGTTTTGGACATGTCATCAACAGGGATCGATCGCTAGAGGATGGTTTGGTGAAGCAGAAAGCCAATGAGGATATGGGAGACCCTTGGGGAGATGGATTGGTATAATTGTCACAACAATGGACTCAAACATGCTGTCAATTATGGATGATGCAGGACCTGGCAATATTTCATTCTGTTGCATATGAGTTGCCAGGAGTCGAAGTCAACTCAACAATACAGTGGTTTGGTTATGGTTCTACTTTCCTTTCCCTCTTAGAAGTGTTATAAGGCATATACTTACTATTTTATTCAAGTAAGTTATGTCTTAAATGTGTGTGGAAAGAATTTTACATGCTTCCTTGAGACACACCAGGCAGGACAACAAACAAAGGGTGTTTGAAAACCAGATTAGGCATAGATGCTTCCAGACCACATGTTTTTGGTAGACTAGGGCTAGATGTTACCTCTAAATACCCTAGAATTAGGGATAACAAGGTTTTAGAAAAGATGCCGAAAGTTATGAAAAGAAATAAAATGACATTTTTATCCAATTGACTTTGAAACCAATATAATGCTTCACTTTCTTGATGTTTCATTCTCTCAGTCACTAATGCTTTTGGGGACATTTCAAAAACACTAATGTAGTCCCTAGGTCCCTGGGTGGAGCGAAAGGTTAAGGGCTAACTATTAGCCAAAAGACTGGCCGTTTGAACCCACTCAGAGGTGCCTTGGAAGACAGGCCTGGTGATCTGCTTCAAAAGGTCACAGCCTTAGAAACCCTATGGAGCAGTTCTACTCTGCACACAAGGGGTCTCCACACGCAGGAATGAACTAGACAGTAACTAACAACAACAAGGTAGTCCTTGTCTTTTATATTAGCCTGATTTAATAATAAAATCATCCAGGACCACCTTTTCCATTCCTTTCTATCCTTGTAATTTCTCTTCCCTCTTCCTACTATGGTCCTTTCACAGCTGGTGGCCCCTTCCCCAAACCTCAGTCTCAACCTCGTCCCTGGCATTTCCCTGGAGGTCAAGGACAGTATTTATGGCAGCAGTGGTCAAAGGGAGGAGGGAGGAAGGAATGTGTCCCTTCAGGCAGGAACGGATTACCCCATAAACAAGGCAAGCAAGTGCTTAGGGCACTTAGGGGCACCAGCTGTCCAAAGCAAAGACCCGTAGATGCCAAGCAGACAGGGCACAAGGAAAAGTGAGCGCCTCAGTGGAATGGAACTGCAGGGCACTAAACGAAACTGGGATCAGCTCCAGTGCGTGAGAATGTGCTGGCCGGAAATAAAGTTCACTCAGGGTCACGAGGGTGCACGCACGCAAGGTTGTTTACGCTATGAGGCCCCTACCACTTCAACACCTTCGTTGACATCTGTCTCTATGGTCCCCTCCCGTGTAACTGAAACTCCTTATCTGGGCGGGTCTCTTGGGAGTATGCTATTTCTTTCTGATAATGAAGAGGTGAGATGGGCTGTCGAGTCTAACTTTTGATACATTCACCCAATATGTAACTGGATCCAACATGAGCAGTTACTGGGCAAGCATGGATTACATTAACAGATAAGAGGTCTCTGATCCATTTTGAGAGAACCATCTTGAACATCCACGTCTGCTGATCCAGTAACTCCAGCCAGGAGGGTCACCAATGCTCTTTGCCATGATACAAACACAAGGGTATGCTCTTGTGCACATCCTGGTAAACAACCAACAGGAACTCCAGTCCCAGATGACGCGCAAAAGTGAGGGAACTCATTTTAAAATAAGTCAACCACTGCAGTGAATTCAATCCAGTTACTTTCTAACTGCGTAGCATTTACATACAGAGTTATGTCTTAATTCTGTAAACAATATTATAACTTTAAATTTAAAATATGTTTGGCATACACACGGATGCAATCTAGCATACATTTAATATGGGCACTAATTTAATATAATACTAACAAATGCCTAAAAAATACTGAAAATATTAATATTTATCTAACACGAAAAGTTTCAATTTATATATCAAGTGAGTTTTGTTTTCTATTGTCTGCTGCTCAGGACACAGTGCTTGATATTACTGTGTATGTGCTAATAAATGAGGTATTAGGCACATTTAGAGGACACGAAATTCAATATTCATTTATCCTCCAAAATACATTTCTGTTTTGCAACAGTGAGTGTTTCTAAATTTGTGTTCCAAGAAAGCAACAAAGAGCGCTTATCAGAACATTATATTTATATTTTATCGGAATATTTACATAATCCCGTGCAAGGAAACTGAACAATTCCTCGAGGAAATAAATGAATACATAGATAATGAAATTATACAAATATATTTTACTTTCCATTTCCCTTCAAACTGACTTTGTTTTAAGAAATCGATTGATATTGTTACAACTGGTAAAACAAACTTGCTGGTAAAGAAGTGGTGCTATTGTTACATCAGTTATGTATGTATCTCCAAACGTGGGAGTTGAACAATTCCATAAAGAAATAAAATGTACATATTATAAATTTTGTATACCATAACAATTATATTTTCCGTTTCATTTCGGATCGATCGGGTATAACCTCACAGTCACTGCTCTCTTGTCCTGCACAAAGCGAACCAAAAATCATGCTTCAGATTAAGCATCCCCTTTGTATTTGTATCAAGTGAGTTGTATTTTCTATTGTCTGCTACTCAGGACAGAGTGCTTGATATTACTGTGTAATATCCATGAAAAACACAGAGATCTGTGAAGGGCCCACCAACAAACATCGTACAACAAATGAATGAAATTATTTCTGATTGTCTTGTAAGTGCGATTTCTTTTGACTGTCTCAGACCTGAAGAACAAAATTACATGTTCCAAATCATTTTTTTTTACTTACTAATTTTCAAATATAAATTTTTGTGTTGACACCCAAATTCAAATGTAAATTTTACTTTATAAATTTTACTTGTTTTATAGTAGATACATGAGACTAAATGGGCAGCTCCTGTCCGGAGGCAAGGGGCTGGATGAATGTACACGGGAAATCCGGGGTGGAAAGGAGGAATGTGCGGTCACATTATAAGGACAGCAACTAGGGTCACATAATAATGTGTGTATAAATTTTTGTACAAGAAACTAACTTAGAGCTGTAAACTTTCACCTAAAGCACAATTTAAATTTTTTTTACTTGTTTTATACATTTTATTTATTTTCAATTATTCAAATTTTATTGAAATTGTTCAAATTTTATGGTAGAACCAAATTTAAAAATTGATATTATTTTATATCCCGGTAAAATGAAATGGCAACAACTGGAGCACAAACATGAAAGCTCACCGAAGATAAAAAGAAAAGGATTTGTGGATCCCTAAAGACAACTCCTACATTAACTTTCTTTTTAAAACATAATGAATCGGAAGAGCCTTCTTCCGCTGACGCTCAAGTTTGATGGGTGCAAATCACTGTACTAGCGCTGCTAGTACTGGAATGACTAACAGCAACAGGAACATAACAGAATTTGTTCCAAAGTCTGCATCCACTCCTCGCTGTAGTGTAAAAAATATTAATAATAGTGTAGAAAGTAAAACTATTTTAGAATCTGAAATCGTCACATCTGCAGACCTCATAAATAACAGAAATACAGATCCTGCTTTGTGGCATAATTTTTCTTCTAATGATGTAAATTATTGGATCTAAAGAGGGCCAAGTGATTGTCAACATCACAGTGGATCATTTGAAAATTAGTGTCGAAAATTTCTGGATGGTAAAAAAGTAAATTTCTGTAGCCAGAATATATTACTAGGGTGCAAAGCTAATGGTGAAAATTATAAGAGGGTGTAGCTACCATATTCTCCATCAGTCTGCTCTGTATATTGTTTTGTCCTAAATCACTTAATTTCGATTTGTTACAGGTGGATTTAGTAATGGCGCAACTCAAACATGATTGATAAACATGAAAAGAGTTCAATTCATGGAGGTTGTATGTTGTCATATTTAAACCAAAGACATGGCTTTGACTCAACTCATGAACTGGAAACACAATTTAATGAAGAACCTCAGTATTGAAAAGCCGTTTTACAACGCATTGTTGCTGTCATTATAACCATCACTGAAAGTGGACATCTTTTCAAGGAAGAAATGAAGTGTTTGGATCCCCACAAAATGGAAATTTTGGGGGTTTACCTGAACTGGGCGCTCACTTTGATCCATTTTTAGCAGGTCACATCTCAAAATACGGTCACACGGGAAAAGGTAACCCATCGTATATGTCTAAAACAATGTGTAAAGAATTAATAAACTTAGTAAGTGATAAAGTTTGATCAACTATTTTCAGTGAAATAAGTACACCTCGATATTTCAGTTTGTCTGTAGATTCCGCTCCTGATCTTTCTCATACAAATAAGCTAAGGATTGTTTTAAAACATGTATTTCCAACAGATGGAAAACCTGTTGAGCAATTTATCACATTTACTAGCTTAAAAAGTCATACCACTGAAGAAATTGCAAATCAAGTACTTCAATATGCGGAGTTTGAAAAATTGATTTTTCTAACTGCACAGGCCAGTCCTGACAATGCTGCCAATATGTCAGGGCGTTATAAAGGCATTCAACTGAAAATTTTAGAAAGTAGCGAATAGGCCGTTTTCAGACCATGTGCTGAGCATTCACTTGACCTTGTAGGATGCAGCCCAGTAGACTGTTGTCCAGAAACAGTTGATTTTTTTTTTTTCCTACTGTTCAGTTATTCTACACATTTTTTGCTGCCTCTGCTCACCAATGTGCAGTTCTTAAAACATATTTAGGCAATGATTGATAATTAAAATGTCTTTCTAATACACGTTGGGAAGCTCAGGCTGTAGCAACAAGCTCAATCCTGAAATCATACACTTAAGATTCTAGATGCCTTAGAAAACATTGATGAAGAGCAGGCACAAAAAGGAGATATCAAAAGAGAAGATGAAAATATTGTCAACAAAATGTAAACACTAGCGTATGTATTTATGTTGGTTATATGGAATAATGTATTGCAGCATTTTCATCTCTCCAAGATTCAGAAGTAAATTTAAAGACATGCACGGATCTCTACCAGTCGTTAACAGGGTATTTACATACTTTTAAGTGAAGATTTTGAAAATTTTGAGAACACACACAAAAAAAATACTGCCAAATACTGATTATCAAGAAGTTTATTGTCATGGAGGCATCAGAAAGAAACAATCACAGAAGTGCTCCAGAAGTACTGAGTGCCAGAGATCAACTTCACACAATCACATACCACACCATCTTTGACACACTGGAATCTTGCATGAAAAGAATGGCAAAAGTGTATGAAGTTCTTTCCAATGGATGTGCCTTCTTAAACAATGTGGATAGATCCAATGAAGAATGCATGAAGGCATCCAAGAAATTAGTGAAGGCTTATCCCGATGACTTAAATAAAATCCTACGGAGAAGTACAACAATTTTATTCTTACATACTCAGGAAAGACAAATTTTACTCATGCAGGCGTGTATGATTTCATAATAGAAGATAAAATACAATGCATATTTCCCAATGTTGAAATTGCTTTATGCATATTCCTAACTTTAATGACCACAAACTGCACAACAGAACATTCATTTTGTCCCTAAGGAGACTCCAAAACTCTCAGCATACAATAGTGATTCAAGAAAGACTCAACTGCCACCTTTGCCAGGAGACCAGAAGAAATGGATGGTGACTGGCTACTATTACTAAATATGTTGATCAAAGACTCCATGGAAGAATCCTGATCAAAAGGAGGAAAATGCAGCAGAATTTGAAATTCTCATGGACTCTAGACTTTCTGTAGCCATGGAGGGTGGATGAAACCCTGAAACTACTGCCCTGGGATAACCTTTGAACCTTGAACCAAAGATATCCCCTGAAGTCTTCTTAAAACCGAGCAATAGTTTAGTAAAAAGGGTCTGCCTTGAGCATTATGCTCTTTTAAGAACTATATAAATGGGATTAAACTGACAACAGCAACTTGAAACATTACATAGGAACCTTAGGGGGCAGTGAGTTTATGTCAGTGAGGGAGGAACAAATCAGAAAAAGAGGGTGAGAATGGTTGCAAAAATCAAAGAATGTAACAAATGTCACTAAATTGTACATGTACAGACTGTTGAAATGGTATATGTTTTGCTGTGTATATTCTCAACAACAACAAAATAAATAAAAATTAAAGAAAAAAAAGAAAGACTCGATTCATTACCTTATTATATACGTATGGAAGTAGATATTGTTCATCAGCTTAACTGTGACAAAATCACTGAAGAATTTACAAGAGCAAAGAATAGAAAGAAATGGTTTTAATTGTAACATGTTAGAAATAAAAGAACTATCTAAAAATAAAATACAGTAATTTGTTGTACTATTTGTTTTCTGATTAAATTTTCTTTTATGACATCTTTTCATTTGTTTATTTATAATTATAGCATTTATTATGAAACAAGAATCAAAACTGAAGTACGAGCCATTTAAAGAAAAATTGGTGAAAGTCAATTTTTTGTTGTTGGAGATCAACAGAATTTTACATTGATTGTTGAAACAACTAAGTTCACTGACTCATTTTCTTTGTAATAGAATATGTGGAATATTCTTTTTGTAGAAAATGTGGTATATAGGAAAAATCTTAGTACCCCACATCCACTAACAATTTTATAATCCAATCCATCTCATTCTGAAAAAATGGCATACGCCACTTTTGCATTCAATCACTAACATTACAGTCACATTTAAAAAGAAGTTACATCATGGATAGCTAAGACACACACACATATATACGTGTCTGTGTAATTCACATATCCTATTCGAATGTGTAGTGAGGAGAGGAGGGGGCACCACAGATTATCAGTGTCTAGGGCCCTCACATGCCTTCATCTGGCCCTGCCTTCAAGGATTCCTCTTTCCTCTCCTCCCCCACCAGACCCTGGAATCCACACAGAGACTCCAAACCAGACTCCATCACCTACCAGTTATGTGACTTAATGTAATCATCCTGCATCTTTGAACCTAAATTATTTTTCCCACAAGTCTAATGAGACTAAAAATTCCTTCTTTATTTACCTTACAGGGCTGCCAAGAAGTCTTCCCAATTAAAATCACTAGGTAAACAATTTGTTCCTTTTCAAAAGTTAAGAGATGGCTATTAAACCTTTTATTTTAAAAGGATCAGAATGATAAAGTGGGAAGTTTTGAAGGCAGAGACCTAGTTTTGAGTCTTGACCATACTACTTCCAGCTGTGTACTCCTACGCACTTCACTCAACCCCTTTGCAAGTTAATTTCCTCATCTGTAAAAAAGCAATAATGGTTTAGCTTGTTTCTCACCTGTAAAGGAGTCCCTGGCTGGTGCAAATGGTTAACACACTCAGCTACTAACCAAGAAGCTGGTGGTTATAGTCTACCCACAGGTGTCTTGGAAGAAAGAACTCGTGATCTACTTCTAAAAAACCAGCCATTAAAAACTCCACGGAGCCCACTTCTACTCTGGCACACATGGGGTTGTCATAAGTCTAATCGACTCAACAGCAACTATTTTTGTTTGATCACCAGTAAACCAGTTGCCGTCGATTTTGATCTTTCAGAAGCAGATCATCAGGCCTTTATCCCCAGGCTCCACTGGATGGATTTGAACAGTAAATCTTTTGGTTGGTAGCCAAGCCCACCCAGGGAGTCCCTGGATCACCTGTAAAAGGTGGTAATAACAATATTCACTGCAATTCTACAGGAAGGATTGAGAAAATTACTTCAAAAGTCCTTTGTCAAATATAAATAGAATATAATAGTTGTTTGTCAAGTATCTTCCACCGGACTGACTCTGTGGAAACTGTTTAATAGGTACTGTGCTAGTTCTTGTTACATGAAGTACAGGATGCCCTTCCTCAGTGCTGAGCAAATATTCCTGAGGAACAAACAGTACGGCCCTTTTTTTCTGTAATACTGATTTTTTATGAATTCAGCATCAGGCAGGATGATTTTCATGATTACTGAATTAATAAGTCAGATTGATGACACAGAGTGAAACGAATTTAAGTCTTCTGTGGTTTAACGAATATTAGATGACTAAAAAGATGTAGAAATAAAACTAAGATAAGGATAATGATTGTTACTGTCATTAGGTGCCGTCGAGTCGCTTCTGACTCATAGAGACCCCATGTACAACCGAATGAAACACTGCCCGGTCCTGCACCATCCTCACAATCATTGTTATGCTTGAGCCCATTGTTGCAGCCACTGTGTCAATCCATCTTGTTGAGAGTGTTCCTCTTTTTCACTGACCCTCCACTTTACAAAGTGTCTTAGTCATCTAGTGCTGCTGAACAGAAATACCACAAGTGGATGGCTTTAACAAACAGAAGTTTATTCTCTCACAGTCTGGTAGCCCAGAAGTCCAAATTCAGGGCATTGGCTCCAAGGGAAGGGTTTCTTTGTCGGCCCTGGAAGAAGGTCCTTGTCATCAATCTTCCCCTAAACTAGGAGCTTCTCTGCGCAGGAACCCCAGGTCCAAAGTACGCGCTCTACTCCCGGCACTGCTTTCTTGGTGGTAGGAGGTCCCCCACTCTCTGCTTGCTTCCCTTTCTTTTTATCTCTTGTAAGATAAAAGGTTATGCAGGCCACACCCCAGGGAAACTCCCTTTACATTGGATCAGGATACAACCTTAGTAAGGGTGTTACATCCCACCCTAATCCTCTTCAACATAATCCAATCTTGCCTCATTAACCACAGGCAGAGATTAGGATTTACAACATACAGGACAATTGTATCAATCACAAAATGGAGGACAACTGCACAATACTGGGAATGATGGCCTAACCAACTTGACACAAATTTTGGGGAGACACAATTCAATCCATGACACCAAGCATGATGTCCTTCTCCAGGGGCTGTTCCCTCCTAATAACATGTCCAAAGGATAATGATTACCTTTAAGAAAAGGTACGGGTTATGGTTGGGATGCTAGCTGGGTAAAAGGGAGGTTCTACATTGTTGGGAATGTCCTCTTGCCCAGAATGAGCATAAGAAGACTGTTCACTTGGCAATTGTTCAGTAAGGTGGTGTCATATGTCTTGTGTATGTTTCTGATTGCATTATCTGACAAAACAAAAAGTCTTAAAAACTGAAAAAGAAAAAAATACAACTGTCAATTTTACAAATACAGTGTTCCCTGGAAAACAGGGGGACAACATTCTTTTTTATTTTCTCACTTATGTTCATGGCAAGAAACAATTTACACTGAATGATCCCCCATATTAGAAGGTGTGTGGATGTGAAGAAACATGTGGCCCTGTATGAAAACGACATCATGATACTCGAGTGGTTCTTCATGTTTGCACAGAAGATCCTGCACTAGCCCCTTCTCAGAGTTGATGCTTCTATATGACTGAACATGTGGATATGGGATAATTAAATCCCATACATTTTGAAGATTTAGGAAGATAAGTAACGGTTTTGGTCAGGTCCTAGAATTTTGGAATTCTATTCCCCTGCCCTCCCCCTTAAAAAATTGTTATCCTTCATTGCTTCCACTCTTCTCCTCAGGAAAGCCTTCCAACCCAAATGTTAACATTATAATGAGTGTTTTATAGTGTAGGGAGCTCTGGTAGCACAGTGGTTAAGAGCTCGGCTGCTAACCAAAGGTGAGCAGTTTGAACCCACCAGCTGCTCCTCGGAAACCCTATGGGGCAGTTCTACTCTGTCCTATAGGGTCGCTAAGAGTCGGAATCGACTCGATCACAGTGAGTTTGGTTTATTTTTTGTTAGTTATGCAAAGGTGAATGATAATGCCATCTAGTGAGACACCTAATACAGAAGGGGGGCATGTTTGGGGCACTTTGAGGAAATTAGTGCAGCTTTGGACATCATGTTTTTGTGGTACGGTGAGACGGACAGAATTATCTGGCAGTCAATTGAGTGAGTACACACGGTGGGTGCTCAGAGGGATTCAGGCCTGCGGGTTGGGGGACAACAGTCATGTGTAGTGGGGAGGGTCATGGTGAGAGGGAGTACAGCCAGGTAGAAGCTTTGGAGGCAGAGAAGCAGACCAGAGAAGAACCCCGAGAAACAGCCACTTAGAAAGCTGGTAAAGTCTGAAGCTGTGTGAGAGGAAGGAAAAAATCCAGGGGATCCTGGTGTCACTGAAGTCAAGGGAGACGCATCAAGAAGAAGGAATGGTCAACAATCTCAATCGCCACAAAAAGGACCATCCTTGACTGCACACTCAGCGCATTCCTTCACACCACGGAGGAGGATACCACCATCTAGTAAGGTGCAAAAAGATCCTCCAGTTACTCCATTTCTTTCTATGTGGAATGTCTCCTGTGTACATAATTATTTACTGCTACCTGAAGTGCAAGAGAAATTAAGGAGGAATATGGGAAAAAATGCAACTTACAATTTATTTAGCCATTCTATACACAATTAGAAAACAATTTCAACAAACAAATAAGTTGAATATGATAGAACTTAGGTAAACTGTGCTAAAGAGAAAGGAGAAAAATTAAAGATGTGAGTTCAGCTTCTGAAAGAAAAACATTTTACAACAGGTCTTAAAGAAGTGTCTTGTCAGATGGAAGTTTAAGAACTGCTCAGTAGAACAGCCAGCAGGGATGTGCTATCTAACTAATCCATCAATAAAAACTCATTGCCGTCGAGTCGATTCCAACTCATAGCAACCCTACAGGAGAGAGTAGAACTGCCCCAGAGGGTTTCCAAGGAGCGGCTGGTGGATTCAAACTGCCAACCTTTTGGTTAGCAGTCATAGCTCTTAACGACTGCACCACCAGAGTTTCCTAATCCATCAATAAGTGTTTACAATACACCTCCTGGGTTCCACATTGCCAGAATCACTGTGGATGGTACCCCAAGGTATAAGGTAGGGTCTCTGATGAGGAGACAGGTAATACTCACACACACACACAAAAGCAGGGGTCAGCAAACACAGTGGAAAGGATCAAGGGCTGCTTTGGGGTCAGACAGACCAGGGATGGAATGCCGCTCTCCCACTTCCTAGAATGGAGGTGAGTTGGGTAGCTGCTCCAAGCATCAGCTTTGTGATTAGGTACATGACATTTCTACTGTTTCCTGGGAAGACCAAAAGGAAATAACATCTAACATTTACTGCATATTTGTTACATGCAATAGGAGTCCCTGTGTGGCGCAAACAGTTGAGCGCTCGACTACTAACCAAAAGATTGGTGGTTCAAAAGCACCCAGAGACACCTTGGGGATAAAAGGCCTGGTGATCTACTTCCAAAATCAACCACTGAAAACCAGTAGAGCACAGTTCTACTCTGACACACATGGAGTCAGAACTGATTCCATGGCAGCTGGTTTCATAAGTATGTGTATACGTGCGTGTGTGTTTTGGTGTAAAATAGAGAGAATGGGTTTCTAAGAGCAAATATACCCACGCGACTGCAGTGACGCTTTCTCTGGCTGAAATGAAAGCCTCGTTGGTAGGCAAGAGTCCAAGCTCTCAGCTGCTTCCCTTGCTCAGAAGCCAGCGGCCTGTGAATCAGCAGGGAGGCACCTGCCCGGGAATGGAAAGGCATTCGCCGAACTGCTCTCCACCAAGTCGGTTAGGGATTCCTTCTAACTATTATTTGAAGTGCCTAGAAATTAATGTAATATTTCCTGAGCTCATTTGCATGGCCTGCGGGCTAGAAGGCCCCCTGTGAGAGCCACAGAGTCGAGCAGGGAGGGAGCTGTATCCAGGGCAACTCAGTTCCAAGTTACAGAAAGAGGAGTCCTTGCAGAGTGGTGCTGACATTGGGCTTAGGCTCTGCTACAGGAGACCCTGCCCACCTGATAAATTGAAGTGGTAATTTGGGATTTCACCAGATAGAGCAGTAAACGTGTTAGAATCAAGAAAATCCAAAGGGGAGCAAAGATTGGGAAACCCTACAAGTTGGTCAGCGAGGTTTGATTTGGTTTGGTTTTGATTTTGAAATTCAAGTCTTTTCCTCCTGCCTTTGCATTTGAATCCCGAGTTTGAGCACCTCTTCTGCTACAGCAAATATATTAGTAAAGTGGGTTGCCTTTGTTAGTCTAAATTGCTGCGTGTTTGCAAATACATTTCAAGAGAATGCCACAGAAGAGAAAGCTTCTCTTGGGCGTAAATCACAGTGTCTTTAAGTAACTCTTGACCTTGTTGTGTCTGTGCCCCGCGTGTAATGAAAGTAGGTGCAGAAGCAGTTGAAATCTTCCCAAACTATTCATTTCTTATTGATTCACTTGTTCTATCGTGAGCAGACAGACACCTACACACTCGTTTAAAATGAGGGGCTCCCAAGACCGTGATGAATGACAGAAACATGATTTGCCCCCTGAAATTTAGAGCTACAGCAATTTCTCAGCCAGGAATTGCGGGAACCTTATAGTCCTGCCACATCCCAAACACATTCATTCATTTATCTTCTTAGTCTGCAGATCCCCAAACATTTCTAGGATCATGAGTTTGTTTAAAAGCCCAAATACTTGGCAATTCTTCAAACTACTATATCATTTTTAAATGAATAAAAAATAATTTTTGTGAATTCAAATTTTCCCTTGAGTTAATTGGGGAATATTATGAAGTGTTTGGGGAAAGAAGAGGCAAAAGGTTTGGAATCCCTTTCACTACATTAGAAAATTAGTAACTCACAAACAATCCTGTTCCATGCACACCAGGGAAAACCCTATCCGTTTTAACGAGCAGCTTATGAGAGAAGCATGCACCACTTGAAACACATAGCTTTCCCTCTATTTCCAGGGAAAATACTTCTCTCATTTCTAACACGTTTATTTATTTATTTTTTAATTGGGTAAAACAGTCACCATCATGCACACAAAAATCTGCCACCTCACTATCGTAGCCAGGATTTATGTTTAAACTGTGTTGCCCACCTAGAAGTCCGTAACATTTGGAAAAAGTCAGACAATTCTTCACTTCCTCCACCGTAAGAATGACCCAGATGGCAGGGGAAAGTTCCATCAGTTTTGATTATCACTGTGGCGATGGTGAAAAGGCTGACCCTCTGTATTTTATATCTTCTTCATCTCTAGATAATTCCTCCACCTGGAATAGTGACAATGGATTAAACAGTTTGTTTTTTTTGGTCTTCTGTTTGTATATCTCTATGTTCACTAGTTCACTTGCACCCCTGCGCCTTCGTCTGTGCTATCCCGTCCATTAACAATGGCTTCCCAGAGGCAGATGTACCAAGGAGCTAAACAGATCATGCAGAATTCAAAGGACTAGGCAGATTCGTTCAGTAGTGCAGGGGGTCACTGTGCGTCAGGGTTGACTCCGCGCAGCTAATAACAACCACCAATGAAGTTTACCCTTAAAGTCCCTCATTTGCATGGCCTTTCCAAGACTCTGTACCTAGTTTTGTATTTGTAATTTACACTATTTTGCTTAAAAAGAAACCCAAAATTGTACTTGCTTCAGGTCCCAGAAAACCCGGACTCTTCCCATGTCTGTTCTATCCCCCCTCTACTTACTAATCTGATTCATCTTCTAAGACACTGGTCAAGTCCCCCTTCCTCCACCTCACTGACTCAGACCTTGAAAGCCTTGTTGCAGATCCAGGGAACAACAAAACCAGGACCATGAAAATATTCTAATCCCTTCCATCAGTTTAGTCTCCCTGGAATGACATGAAGCCAGTTGCTGTTGAGTCGATCCTGACTGATGGTGCCCCAATGTGTGTCAGAGTACAGCTATGCTCCACAGGGTTTCAATGACTGATTTTCCAAAAGGAGATCACTAGACCTTTCTTCCAAGGCACCTCTGGGTGGACTAAAACCGCCAACTTTTCGGTTAGCAGTCGAGCACATAACTGTTTGTACCACCCGGACACTTCCTGAATAAGATATATCTAAATAATGAGAAGTATTTTAATCTGCATTTAGTGAAAATATTTACCAAACCTCAGCATAAACAAAACAGAAATCCTCACAACTGGACCCAATAAGCGTCATGAAGATAAAAGGAGAAAAGACTGAAGTTGTCAAGGATTTCATTTTACTTGGATCCACAATCAACGCCCATGGAAGCAGCTGTCAAGAAATCAAATGATGTATTGCACTGGGCAAATCTGCTGCAAAAGACCTCTTTAAGGTGTTAAAAAGCAAAGATGTCACATTGAAGACTAAGGTGCGCCTGACTCAAGCCATAGTGTTTTCATTTGCCTCATATGCATGTAAAAGCTGGACAATGAATATGGAAGACTAAAGAAGAATTGATGCCTTTGAATTGCGGTGTTGGCAAAGAATACTGAAAATACCTTGGACTGCCAGAAGAACGAACAAATCTGTCTTGGAAGAAGTACAGCCAGAATGCTCCTTAGAAGAAAGGACGGCGAGACTTCATCTTTACATACTTTGGACATGTTTATCAGGGGGGACCCGTCCCTGGAGAAGGCCATCATGCCTGGTAAAGTAGAGGGTCAGCGAAAAAGAGGAAGACGCTCAACGAGATGGACTGACGCAGCAGCCGCAACAATGGGCTCAAGCATAGCAAGGATTGTGAGGATGGCGCAGGACCAGGCAGCGTTTCGTTCTGTTGTCCTTGGTGGTGGCTATGACTCAGAACTGACTCGATGGCACCTAACAACAACACAATGTTTGCTTTAAAGTTCAATATCATTGGTCTACATTTCATTGGGTAAATGTTTTGCCAATGTATGTCTTTTGTTTACAAACAATTACGTGACTGATTTCATGTTGCCTTCATTTGTCTTTAAAATTTTAGATTCAAAATTGATTCTTTCTTAAGTGCTTCAGTCTATGATCTCCAAGTTTAGACTGAGCGTAAAGGAGTCAGCCTCACGCAAACATGGAGACAAAACTGAGGATCTGCATTCCAAACAAAGGATGATCCTGAACATCATGAAGTAACGTGTTTGTAATATCCTAGTTCATTTATTGTTAGCTTTCATAACATGGCACTTTATATGCTCCTGATACCTGAAAAATAAGAGAACTTTTATGAAAAAACACAGTATTTTACAATTCTAAGGTTGAGAGTTCTCATAAAATAGAATGAGAATGTTTCAGAGAATAGTTTTTAGAAGATAAACAACCATCTCCAATTTTTCTGAAAGCCAAATCTTGACAACTTGTTGCTTAAAGAAATGTTTGCATTAGGAAAAGGAATTGAAGGGAGAGGAGCAAATAAAAATGCACTTACCCTACTATGCTGGACTGGAGCAGCGCTGCTCAACTTTAGCTTGCACACAAGTCATATAGGGATCTTGTTAAAATGCAGACTCAGATTCGCTGTGGACTGGGGCAGGAAATTCTTCATTTCTAACAATCTTCCTGGTAATGCTGCTTGTGCCTGGACCACACGTGAGGAGCAACGCCTAGAATACATCTCCATTTTCTTTCTTTTTTCTCCCTAAGCTTACTTTATTATTATTTTTTTTTTGAAACACAGAATCCTATGACATTCCCACCTCATCAATGGCTTAGTAGAGCTAGAAATTTCCTTGCAAAGAGCTCCAATTTTTCAATGAGAGCTTCTGGAAGCTATTGGGCTGTAAATGAGAATGTATGGCAAAGGGAAGATATGACTCCCAGGGTGGGAGGAAGGAACCCTGAATTTGTGTTAATAGATCCAAGACTACTAAGAGCGTGATCCTGGACAAGTCACTGACTTTTCCATGCCTTGCTCTCTTCATGTTTAAAATCAGGACGTTGGACCAGGTCCTTGTTAAGACCCCTCTGGTTTCTAGACTCTAGAACGTTGGCCATGTGTTTGTATAAACAACGTGAAGGGCAACACACAATCTATTTTGGCCATTTTAGTAATCAGTGCAGATTGCCAATCAACATATTTGCACAATCAATCAATATACTGACACTGGGACAGAGTATTAATTAGGAAGATTGCTGAGAAGAATGAACACTTGGTTTCTTTCTTTCTTTGTTCATTTATTGCCAGTTATAGACTCTGCCTGTGTGCTTAACGCATTAAACCCCATTGTCATAGAGTTGACTCCAACTCATAGCGACCCTACAGGACAGAGCAGAACTGCCCCATAGGGTTTCCAAGGAGCGGCTGGTGGATTTGAACTGCTGACCTTTTGTGAGCAGCCAAACACTTAACCACTGCGCCACCAGGGCTCAGTTTTACTCATTAGTCGAGGGGAATTCCCAGGGAGAGGGTTAGGAGATGTGAATCAAGACTTGTCTCTACCACAATCAGCTGTGGGGCTTTGGATGAGTCATGTAAACTCTCTGCAAACTGGTTTTTCAACCCCTATCCAAGGGAAATAATATTTGGCCCACCTAACTCACAGGACCTTGAAGAGGCTGGAATGGGACAGAGTATACAGGTGCTGCTTTGGAAAGTTTTTGAAAGTGCCTTGCAAATACAGGTTATACTTTTATCATTCCCGACATCTTTCCTAAATAATTTATCAACTAGCAAACAAAAATATAATTTGCATTTTGTTACGCAGGCATTTTCTTTTCATCTATTTACTGACTGAAATAAACAGGAAAGCAGGAAGCAGGGAAAACAGAAAGAGACAAGTGACAAAGAAAACATTCTCCACCGCATACAGAAATCTAGGGCAACAGATTTCCTCGGAAGGAGATCTATTAGAATATTCTTAATGACCTAATAAAAGAAAGGTAAAAGACTCAAAAGTTTCATAAGTCATCGTGCACTTACTCTGTTATTAGGAGAAAAGGGAATTGTGTGGCAACACAAAAATTATGAACAGAAAAAAAATTAACAAAGAGCACATGTGCAGAGAAAATAGATGTTTGCTTGCCCGGGAATGCACTTAATATCTGTACCCACACCATTTCACGTGGTGACAGAGTATCTACTGAACTGTTATGGAAACAAAAAATTTCTTTGACTAAGTTGTGTTTTTAACAGATCCATAATACGTAGGATCATTCGATTTTTCCTCCTACTGGATGACTCAAACAATAATTAGACTAAATGGGATTTGGTCCCATCCCTCCTCAAAGCTCTTCTGATGCTCACAGTTTGTGTAACACACGAAGATGAAAAGAATCTATTTACACCATCAAGGAAACTGGAGGGATTATTTTAAGCCTGTGTTTAGACTCTTTTTAATGCCGATACAAGCAGACACAAAGACCACTACCAAAAACATAAAATTTATCAAGTTACCTTGCAGTCTTGCTATTCTAGCTTCCCTTGTCCGGCCTTAAAAGCAAAGACAAGCAATTCTTAATTCCCTCAGATGTAGGTTTTAGTCACATAACTCACTGAACGAAGGGTAGAGCCTTCATTATACCCCTTTTCTGACTTGAAAGAAACAAACAACAAAAACAAAAAAAACCAGATGTGAGTGCCTCTGGATTTGTGGAGCCTGGTTAACTGAAGTTTCTGCATAACCAGAAAAAAAATTATTATTTTAAAACCTTAAACTTTTAGCCTGGTTGAAAATGTCCTTTAACTCTGTCCAGAAAATGCAGTCTGATTAGCAGAATGAGTTCTTATGTTCATAGTTGAGGGTTCTGCACTACCTTGGGATCTTTACTGTAAATATCATCTCTCACTGTCCAGGAGAAACAGTGCACAGAAAAGTTTCAGATGCTTACTGCATCCAGGCGATTCCTGGAGTTTTGCTGTTGTTTTAGTGCATAGAATTATGTCCTTATGGCTCCCAAAATTGAGAAGTAACTTAAAAAATATCCAATATGGCTTTGTCTTTTTTTTTAAATCACTACAACTTCCCTAGTTGAAACCCTCACCATCTTGCACCCAAACGAATACTCTGGCCTCCTAACTGGTCTCCCAGCCTCATTTTCTCCTCTTTCCATTCCACCCTCCACCGGCAGCACCTTTTTGCTCAAGCATGGTTCTATCAGGTGGGCCCTTCGCCTTGGTTCCAGCTAAGAAAGCAAACCAAGCACTCACGTTTACCGTGCCTTCCTTTCCAAGTCCCCCTGAAATGCCAGAAGAACACAGACATTTTAAAGAAGACTAGAACCCGAAGAGGTCCAGAAAATGAGAAAGCAACCCAACTTCACAGGGTTCCTCCAATCCTCAAGTCAGAGAAAATTAATTAAAAGAAAATGGAGGAGTAACAGAATGGAGAAAAGACTAGAGAAAAAACTGGAGCTCAAAATATGGAGAAGTGATCAGCTCAAGTTTAGTCAACAAGCTCACAGAGGGGGACTGGCTGTGGGCCGCCATCAGGGAGAGGAACTGAAGGGCACTCCCAACACCTGACCCAGGACAGCCTTCTCTCTTCTCTCCCTCTCCCCTGGAAACAGTGAGCAATACAGAAGTACAGTTTTTCCCCCAAGGAAAACACCAGCAATTGCTGTCTAAAGAAAAAGTGGGTGATATGGCCAGTGAGTAAGGCTAGCAAGGGAGTGGGGGACGAGAGAGGCAGAGCAGAGGGGATGGAACAGCAGAGCTTCTCATCAGAAACTGAGAAGAAAACCAATAAAGAGACCCAGTGCTCCAAGGCCAGATTCTCTGCCAGTCTCAGGAGTCCCCGAGTGTCCACCTGCTGTGCACCCACACTCCCTCCAGAAGACCCTGGCAAACACCACGCCTGCCCCAGCACGGTGCTCCATCTGCTAAAAAACTACACAGAGGAGAGGAAAAGAGCACTGGGATCGCCACGCCTGAGGAACACTGATAGAGGGGAACAAAGGCACCCAGAAAGAACGTGCGCAAGAGGTGGGTAAATGCGGACCAAGTATTATTCAGCAAGTCCAAGTTTTTAAATTAGAGTTCTCGAAGAGATTTGAATGATCATGGCATCCATTAACAAGAACAGGCTGTTACGAACAAAATAATAAAAAGAAAAATTCCTGGAAATTAAAAAAAAAAAAAAAAAAACTATGGTGGCACAGTGGTTAAGAGCTCAGCTGCTAACCAAAAGGCTGGCAGTTCGAATCCACCAGCCTCTCCTAGGAAACCCTACGGGGCAGTTCTACTCTGTCCTATGGGGTTGCTATGAGTCAGAATCAATTTGACAGCAAAGGTTTTTGCTTTGTTTTATGGATATTTAAATATAAACCCACTAGATGTGGATGCTTAGAATTCCCTCCTTCAGCACTGGGAGTTCAGTGAAATAGTACTACATTTCCTTTACCAAAGTCAAACCGGAAAACTTGATTCTGCATGGGATACTATTTATACACCATACACTGTTTTCATGATGTTAAAATATTTAGAATCATTCTATAGTGCAAAAACAAACAAACATATGGAATTAATATTACAATCTCCACTTTAATGTTGCAGTAACTGAGGTTACTGAATTGAGATCAATGAAACTTTCCAAGGTCATAAACTAGTCTACAGTGTATTCCAACCAAATTTGTTTGACTTCAAAACTCACATTTCCACTAAAGCACATTTTGTGTACAGTACACAGATAATCTTTTGGATCAACAAAAAAATATGAAACTGAGGCTTGAAGTATTGGTAGGAACTGGACAGGTGTAATGGAGCCCTGCTGGCCCAGGGGTTAAGAGCTACAGTTGCTAACCCACAGGTCAGCAGTTCAAATCTACCAGCTGCTCCTTGGAAACACTACGGGGCAGTTCTACTCTACCTTATAGGGTCACTATGAGTGGGAATCGACTTGATGGCACACAACAACAGAGGAGGGAAGATAGAAGGGCATGAGAAAAGGTGAAGAATTAGAAATGCACAAGGCGTATTTGGGAATGCTTGAAGCTGAAGTTTTACGTGCGGAAAACAGAAGATAAGGGTGAAAAGCTAGGTTGAAGCCCAATCCCCAGAGTTTTAAATGTCCAGGTACAGAGCTGCAATTGTGAACAAGCCAATGAAAACTTTTAAGCAGAGGAGAAATTCCGAGCTAACACAATGACAGAAGGTTCTCGTGAAAAGAATGCAGGATGATTAGGGTAGAAAAAAGACAGGAGAAGAAGTCGTATGAACAGGTTTGGGGCTATTGTTATGGCTGTATGAACCCTGGTGGCTCAGTGGCTAAGAACTGGGCTGCTAACTGAAAGACAGACAGTTTGAATCCACCAGCCACTCCCTGGAAACCCTATGGGGCAGTTCTTCTCTGTCCTGTAGGGTTGCTATGAGTTGGAATTGACTCGATGGCAACAGGTTTTGGGTTTGAGTTACGACCTTAAGTGTCTCAAAGACTTAGGAGACACTGACATCACTTCAGATTTTCCCAAACGCACACCCCGGGTCTAGTAAAACCTGGTTCTGTTTTCACTCCTTTCTAGTTTTACTGAAAGAAAAACAGCTTCACAATGGAGGCCAGGTTCTAACCAGTACGTTTCAGATCCCCGTGTTAATGGGTCAAGTCCCCGGAGGGCTCTGCCATCTAGAACAGGCTGTTTGCCCATGTGAACGGGGCTCATACATTTTGTCCATTCCCCTGGAACAACTGATGGACTCCAGGATATGGTGTATGTTTTTTATAATTACACCAGAAGAAAGCATTCTTTATGGAAATAAACGTGCTTTTTAAAAACACATTTCTGAAAAGCAGCAGGCCAGGCATTAATAACAGAGTGAAATGATAAACCGAATGGAAGTCTGAGAAAAATTCTATATTTGCATTTTCCAGGCATTGTTTTCATTCCTGGCCCTTATTTTTCATGAACATAAAGAGAACGCAAGCTACAGCAGGGTGAGACAAAGATCGATGCTGAATGTACTACCTGGCAGTGGTCAGACACTGTTTAATAAGAAAAAAATGGATCCATCAAGCTAAACCTAATTTTTGGCCGAAAATGGTTGAAATCTCTTCTTTATATTGCTAGCTTCATAAAGACCTGGAATATTTGGAAGAAACAACTCAAGGCTGAGTTTAATAAGATTAAATGTATTGCAAATATACTTAACAAGAATCTATCAAGTTGTTAATGATTGCTATTAATATCAAACAATTTTTGTATAGAATTTTTTATTAGAGCTATTGTAAAATACAGCTCTAAGAAATGCAATATAAAAAGGTTTTCGGATAGTTTGTAACAGCTACAATTGCAGAACTCAAATCTTAACCTACAAGATATAGTAATTTCTTTTATCAATCCAGTTTCTAACACAAGTGCAATTCAATTTGTAAAGTATTTAAGTGCTGGGCTCAGGCCTGTGTAGCCCAGTTCAGAAGGACGGAATATATAGCAGGCAGTGGTGAGGTTACATGTCAAGAAATCATGAAGTGGAGATTTGTTGTTACAGTATTTGTCATTATAACTACTTTTGAAAATGCAACACTAATTTCAAAGAAATGATTTTAATTCAGCTTCATCTCAGATCATAAAAAAGGCTGGAAGTTTTCGTCTCAAATTTCATGGAACTTTTAAAGACCTAAGGGAATTTAGTGATCGTCTGGTTCATCTATAAACACTATAGCTGGAGGCTGATTCTGTAAAATCTCCCAAGGGTGCATACTCTGGAGGATTAATGAACTTTTTTTTTTATTCACAAGATGAAAAATGCAGCTAAACAAAGCTGAGGCTACTGAAAATTGAACAAACTTGTAGACACAACCACCATACCGTTATCTTGAAAAACATGTGCACAACAAATACCTTCTTACCTGAATGATAAAGCTCTAACTCTTTACTTCCTTTTATTTATATGGACATTCACTATTATATTATAATATACCCAGAATCACGCGCGTGCGCACATACACGTTTTGCTCAAAACATAATCAATATTTAAAATGAATTCATGAACGTTAGAATATTAAAAGATCGTGCTTTATATAAGCAATTATACTAATAAAATATTTTTTAAATGACTGTACTCCCTGGGAAAGGAATATCATGTTGTTGTACCTGTTTCAAAAACATATCCCCTAGAGCCTGGGTGCTGCGTGAAGAGCTATGCCCTTTGACCTCCAGGATGCCAGTTTAAATCTCCTCTGCATGAGGGGGAGAAAGCATCATTTCCCTTCCAACGGCTGTCCAGTGCGCTATGCAAAATGGCTAGGAGGTCTCAGCTCAGTTTTGTGAAGACAGATGCTTACACTATGGAATCGCCGCCCAGGAGAAAGGACAAGAACTGAAACATTATTGGGGCGGGGGGGAGCCTCTTGCCTTGCATCTCGTATGTGGGGGGGACATTAAGGGCACCTAGAATGTCTTTCAGTTCACTGGAGACTAATTAAGTATGCCTCACAATTACTAGATGTATTACAATTTGTACGAAAGAAAAGTTCAAATCTGAACATCTGCACGTGTGCACGTGTGCACGTGTTTAGATGCAGGACACCACGTTGCAGGGGCAAGCCTGGGTGGGCAAAGGCTGTGATCATCAGGTCATGTGGAGACGCAAATACCTTTTTCTGAATTATAACTCCTAGAATATTTTACTGCAAAGTATGATACAAGAACTGTATTGATGATCAATTTGTGTTTAAGCATATAAATCACTTTGGGTTGCCATGCTAATACAGATTTAGAAAAATACACACTTCAGCTTACATTGATCTGTTTTTCTAATTCTTCATCAGAAGGGTCTAACATGGTGGCTTTTGCGATTTACTTTCAAAAGATATCCTTTTAGGAGATGAAGTAACCAAAAGATATTGAAAATCCAAAGTAAATTACATTGTACCAGTTAGGCGTCCCTGAAGGAATGGATACACCCCTGTAATCCGCTCAGCTCACAACTAATAGGCAAGGGATTCAGCTCTGTCTTAATCTTCACTAAACTATGACTCTCTTTTTAGCACACAACATTTGTCTTTAGGACATTTATCAAATATTTAGTATATCTTCTTACAAAATTGAATTTCCTATTAAATTACAATCTACATTATGAATCAGAGTTTTAAAATGTATATAGAATCCAATATTATGTTGTGATACTTAGCAAAGCACACAAAAAAGAAATGCTTTAGAAATTACTATGCCTCATTTTTTAAGCTCTAAACATGTAATGCAAGCACTGTTTAAATTCCCTATTTTCTTGAGACTGGTTTGCTTATAAACTTGAACTTATGTATAAATTGCTAATGGGGAAAGAGTCTAAACACCTACTGAGGAATTAAAAATAAACACTAATCTTCTGAATGGAAGTAGAACTTGAATATTGCTACAGGAGAGCACACAATAATCATCCAAAACACAAAAGAAAGTGGAACTGAACCATATCTGTCATTCATATATGGATGCAGACAGATACAGCATATGTAATGTACGTATACATTAAAATATGTGTGTATGTATGTGTATATATATGTACCCAAGCCAAACCCAACCCACTGCCGTCAAGTCAATTCTGACTCATAATGACCCTACAGGATAGAGTAGAACTTGCCGCATAGGATTTCCAAGACTGTAAATCTTCACGGAAGCAGACTGAACATCTCTCTCCAGTGGAGAGGCTGGTGGGTTCAAATCACCTACCTTTCAGTTAGCAGCTGAGCATTTTAACCACTGAGCCATCAAAAACCAAACTCGTTGCTGTCAAGTAGATTCTGATTCATAGTAACCCTATAGGACAGAGCAGAACTGCCCCGTAGGGTTTCCAAGGAGCGGCTGGTGGATCCGAACCGCCGACCTTTTGGTGAGCAGCCAAGCTCTTAACCACGGTGCCACCAAGGCTCCTCTGTACCATCAGGGCTCCTTGTACATATGCACAGCCACATGCAAACACATGCATGAAGACAAATACGATATACATCTATTTAACACCTTTAATCCTATATAAAGACAGCAACCACAGCTACAGAAGGAGATAATAGGTAAAAAAGACTACTAAAAAAATTAATATGACAGTAATATATTAGCAAAGTAATACCAGAATATGAAATGTTTGCTAGGACACCTATCCCTCAGTGCTCTCTAGGGAAAAAAAACAAACAAACCCAACTCCTCAGACAAAGATTAGACTGGACTATAAAATATAAAATAATATTCGTGAAGAGTGTGCTTCTTAGTTCAAGTAGATAACGTGAGACCAAACGGGCAGCTCTTGTCCAGAGGAGGGATGAGAAGGCAAAAGGGGACAGGAGCTGGTTGGATGGACACGGGAACCCCGGGGTGGAAAGGGGGGTGTGCTGTGACATTATAGGAATTGCAACTAGGGTCACATAACAATGCGTGTATAAATTTTTGTATGACAAATTAACTTGAGCTGTAAACTTTCACCTAAAGCACAATAAATAAATTTTAAAATTTTAAAAATGCTTCCCTGGGTTAAATCAATGGTCTTTCAGGTTGGAAGCTTAATTCTATTTCTGTCACTCAACATGCCTCTGTATTTTCTTTCAATGCTAATAGCAAACCGACAGAACAGATCTCCAGCCATACATCATCTGCCGTATGTTTATTACCATTAGTGTAAAGCTGTTTTTATTAACTGACAGTATATCTAAGTCCTAAAGCTAGAAATAGAACCCAGGTTTTATGATTTTTTAGTTTACCTTAAAGTTAATTTTAAAGGCTGCTTTTTATGAAGCTTCCTAATAATATGCAATCAGTTTTCAATTAATCAGGGTAATGGGGAGATGGAGGTCACAGATCAGCAAAATCATGATGAAGGCAAAGCTAATAAAAACACGTTTCTGATGGAGTCAATGGAAATGTATTTAGTTAAAATGACATCCAGTTGGCTAATTTAATTATGAGTCATTTAGACAACACAATACAGCAACTATTTTTTAAAAACATTGTACACACACAGAAAGAGAAATACAGAAACAATATAGAAACAAAGACGTATAGAAAAATATTGCTATTTATGTAAAATACGTGTGTGTGCGTGTGTATAATTCTGAAGTTACATACGTGTTTTTCACAAGTGAAATGATATACACCAAAAACATTTAGAGTGGTTGCCTCAGACGGGGGGTAACTTCTCCTATATTGTTTAAGGAGCCCTGGTGGAGCTGGTTAACACTATGGCTGCTAACCAAAAAGTCGGCAGCCTGAATCCACCAGCTGCTCCTTGGAAACCCTGTGGGGCAGTTCTGCTCTGTCCCGCGGGTCACTATGAGTCGGAATTGACTCAATAGCTTTTCTGTTGTTGTTGTTTAAAATGTTTTTCATGGAGAATTTGCTACTTTTGTAATAAAAACACACTTCTAAATTTGAGGGACAAAGTGTGTCCCATATTAGGATAGTCTAGATTGGTCTCCCTTCTGCCAGTGAGGCCCTCTGCCGATCCTGGCTTCCATTCCCCTCTTCTAGGAATGTTTTCACACTAGGACTGCTCACTGCCAGAAACCTGGTTCCCACACATCTTATTTTTATCAACATGTTAAACATAAATCCCATGCTGTTGCTCAGATCAGGTTAACCAACCAAAATATTCATCAAAGTTACCTTCCATTCTGACACCGTCAAACGAAGATTGTGCTCGTCACCTCAGATCAACACCAGTTCAGGCACCCCTTGTGCCCTTCGCTGGCTGACCGGAGCCGGCAATGCTTTGCCGAGGTCGCCGTGAAAACAGGGTCTTCCACGACTTTAGGGCTTCGTCTCTGTGTTTCTGTCTAAAGAACGTATCTCATACTCAAAAGAAATTAATGTATATTCTCCTTTTTCAAATTAAAAAATATTTTCCTATTTTAACTAATGGACCACGGCCGCCAAGGCCTCCACCAGACTGAATCCAGTACAACTAGATGGTGCCCGGCTACCACCACTGACTGCTCTGACAGGGATCACAACAGAGGGTCCCGGACAGAGCTGGAGAAAAATGTAGAACAAAATTCGAACTCTCACAAAAAGACCAGACTTACTGACCTGACAGAGACTGGAGAAACCCCGAGAGTATGGCCCCCTGACACCCTTTTACTCAGTAATGAAGTCACTCCCGAGGTTCACCGTCAGCTAAAGATTAGACAGCCCCATAAAACAAAACGAGACTAAAGGGGCACACCAGCCCAGAGGCAAGGACTAAAAGGCAGGGGGAGACAGGAAAGCTGGTGGTGGGGAACCCAAGGTTGAGAAAGGACAGTGATGACATGTCGTGGGGTTGTTCACCAATGTCATAAAACAATATACGTACTAACTGTTCAATGAGAAACTATTTGTTCTGTAAACCTTCATCTAAACTACAATACATATATTTTCCTATTTTAAATTGTATGCAAATTGTTTAACACTGTTTGTAACTGTTTGACAATTTCAAGATATTTTTCTAAAATGTTAAGCGTTACTCTTTCCACGTTGGGTTAGCAACACTGTAACTGTGTGGCTCCTTCTCTGACTGGTAGGAAGTGTACCCTGGCAATACAGCAGGAAACACTGTGGCGTTTATTCGTCAACAGGTATTTCCCAGTAGTACATGTGTCTTCTAACAGCTAGCGTAGATTTATGGTGATTCTACCTCATTTGTAACTACAGTAAATTTGCAAATGGATTCAATTTCAATTAATTATATTCCTTTCTGACTACTGCCTCTTTTGCTCCAATGGCTAGTTTGGCACCATATAAGTGACTCGGATTGAATGGATATAGGTAGTATAGACACACAAAGGGGAGTATTTACTGTGATGCTGAGATTCTATCAGCATGTAGCGTCATCAACCCACCTCTTCAGTCTTCCCTGCTTTTTCCTCATGAGAAAGAAAGACAGAAAAAGAGATTGATTTTTTTTTTTTTTTAATTCTCTTGGTTTGGGTGTATATTTCCTCCACCGAGGACATGGCTAATTATCCTGTTCAAAATATTAGCAAAAGACATATTATTTTGCTTCATGTTACTCTTTTCCTCCATTATTGAAAAGAGATTTAAGGAATTTCAAAGGCAAAAATGGAAATAAGATTCTGAAATGCTAAGTGTAGACAGAGTCTTAGCAGATTCCTTCAGCTCTGCTGAGTGTATAAAGGGTATTTTCAGGATTATTTAGCTGTGTTGACCCAGCACTTTTGGGAGGGGTCTAATGAAGCTGACAAATGTTGCTGCAATTAGTCAATAAAACTAACTGTAATCAAAAGAACTAAGAATAAATATACATTAACAACTATGTGTATTTAATTAGTAATATCACTCAATTTGATGGTCTTAACATAGACTATATATATAAATGAGCATTTTAACTATTGAAAAACATATCTATCCCCAGGCCTATAGAAGTGTTTCCCCAAATTTTACACTTGGGTATCTATACCTGTGCTGCTGTGAGAACATATAAAATTGTCTTTAAAATATTTATGATCTTACTTAGTTTGCATAGTCATATGCCATGTGGCCTACGTAAAAAAGAAAAAAATTCCTAAGCTGTCTTCCCGAGTAGAATAAAGAATGTACTAACGAAATAAAGAACACAGTACCAATAGGATAGCATGTCTGCAGACCTCGCGGAATGAAACATTAAATGGAATAAAACAAAGAAAGAACTCAAGTGGAAAAGGAAAGGAAAAAAATAGAAACTAGATTATGAATAAATTCCTCCAGAGAACTATGCTTGTCTTCTAGTTTTGTATCTACCCGAAGCACCTAAACTGCTGTCCAACACGTGGTGGCCTGACTCAGCAGGCAAGACAGAGTAGGAAGTATGTCAGCCAGGGGACAGAGGGGAGGAATGTCTGGGCAAAGAGCTAAGCGGATGTTGTTCATTCTCCATGTCACCTAGTGGGTATTTCTACTTCCCGTATCACTGATGAAATTTTATTGGTTTTCGTTTTTATACTTCCACATTAATACCTCAATCATCAAGTATTAAGACACATTAACATGTAGGTGACTACATTCCAAAAGAAAACTATTTCTTGGGATCCTAGCCCCCAAAATAAACAAAACTATAATAAAAAGTGATACCACCTGTACACCAATGTTCACTGCAGCACTATTCACAATAGGCGAAAGGCAGAAACAACCTAAATGTTCATCAACAGATGAATGGATAAACTAAATGTGGTATATACATACAATGGACTATAACTCAGCCATAAAAGAGAAAGGAAGTCCTGATGCATATGACAACATGCATGAATCGTGAAAACACGCTGAGTAAAATAAGTCAGTCACAAAAGGACAAATACTGTATGACCTCACTTAAATGAAATAAGCAAACATATAGAAACTAAAGCTTATCAGTGGTCACCAGGGGTAGAAAGGAGGGGGCAAGAAGTGTTTGCTTGGAGGCCACTGAATTTAAGTTAATGGTGGTGGAATAATTAGGAACAAACAAGGATAGGGGTTGGGTAACATGAAGAGTGTAATTAATGTCACTGAATTTACACGTAGAAACCGCTGAATTGGAGAATGTTTTATTGCGTATTATTTTTACCACAATTGAAAAAAAACGGTATTATGAAAATGTTACGTCTGGAAATTCTGGCCTAAAAAACAAATGTGCATTTACTGCTAATGGGTTTTAGATATTCTGACAGTCTACAGGCTGAAACAGAAAAGACTAAATTCTCAAAATACTAAAAGTAGCTTGGTGCCCATCCTTCTTCTCTCTACCTGCAATCAGGACTGCAGAATTCTCACTGTGGGAAAAGAATATGATAGGAAATAGGGGATAAGACCGCTTTCTAAAAAGAAACACATATCAAAGCTGGGGCTAAACCGTTCAGCCAAGAGAGAAACTGTTTACCTAAACATGTGGCCTTGAAGATGCTTAGAAATATGCACCCCCTCTTTCCTTGTAGAAAGGTATGAAAAATGGTGTCTCTCTCAACCTCACTTTAGCAACCAACCAAACCCATTGCTGCTGCAAGTCATGGTGACCTTATACGACAGGGCAGAACTGCCCCATAGGATTTCCAAGGCTGTAATCTTCATGGAAGTCAACTGCCACATCTTTCTCCCATGGAGCAGCTCATGGGTTCAAAACGCCAGACTTTCCGTTAGCAGCTGAGCTCTTAATCACTGTACCACCAAGGCTTCTATTTTCGTCAACCAAAGACGGTGAGAAACTATCCTTCAGGAAAGCAGCCCCAATAGATTTTTAAATTAATCAGGGTCAAGAGTCTGAACTGGAAAATATACACCGTTTGTGGAAACAAAGATTTTAAAATGAAAAGGAGTAAACTTCTGGTTATTTTCATCGTCATGGAGAGCATAACAGAGGTGACACCTCTGTTACCAACAGGCACCACAACATGGTTTGTTAAAACATGGAAAACGATGTTATTTTCAAGTTCATGAAGAAAGAACATAGTTACACATCATTGTGGAGCAAGGACATGCAGGAGACAGTGGAGCCAAGTACAATGAGGACACACGTGGGTTTGAATCCTACCTGTGCTATTTGCTAATTATGTGACCAAGGGCAAGTCACATAAATTCTCTAAAATGCAATTCTGTGAAATGGGATTATTATTACAGGAAAAAATACAGTTACCTAGAGTCTCTATCCCAAATTCAGCTTTCTTCTTCAAGCATCCAACAGAGAAATACAAATTCCAAATAAGAAAGAATCTGTTAGCTTAGCTTGCATCAGTCCCCTCCTCTGGTCCAATCAACTTAGGTCACAGACAGAACCCACTGGCCAAGTAACAGTACTTTTGGGAACAGATCCACTTTAAGGGGCTGGAGCAGGGTTTCTAAAAAGTATGGGGATGAGGAGGAGAAAAAATGTTATTCTTTGGCCTTCAAGTTATTTCTTTTCCCAATGCCATGAATATTCCTAATGTGAAATACACGTAAAGTATTTTTAGAACAAACATCAAGTGCTTTTGGTGCATAAGACTGTGTCTATGTGTGTATGAATATATGAAATATACATTAAAAACTTCCCAAAGTCGACATAAGAAATGGTTGTATTTCTTTCTGGGAAGTGAGACTAGAAGTTTTAAGAAAGAAGAGCTCGGAAGAATTCAACTTTCATTTTATTCCCTTCTGTAACGTTTAAGCCTTTAACAATGTACATATATTATCACAGGATTCAAAAAAATAATTTGGAAGACAAATGAATTATCTCAAACATCGGCATGAGGTAATATATTTTTTCAGTATATGCAAGTAGCCAATCCACATGCTCTTTTTCTCACGAAGCAAAGAATAAATGATCTATGAAACTTAAAGTATGAAAATTTACCAAAAATAATTCATTTCTAATAGGAGGTTAAAATGACAATAAATGATTTTTAACAATGCCATGTAGGTATGTGATGTCGTTTGGCTTAATTAACATTTGTATCACAAATAGTACAAACTGTTCTCAACGTACATTATCTCATTCTGTCCTTAAGACATAACCAACCAGCAGTATCACCACTACCATTTCCATAAAGACTGTCAACACCATAGAAAAATGGAAACGTCCTTAGGATAGAAATCAGAATCATTCTTATTCACCTAAAAGTATTGCAAACCACAATGCTTGGCGCATAGTAGAAGTTTAACAATTATTTGCTGAATAAATGAACCAAAGAATAAATGAAAAGATGAGTGAGTGAATGACTCAGAGGCACATCCATTCAGTACTTGCCCCAAACTCTTAGTGACCATATTGGAGAAGTCCATTTATTTTTCCTCCTCATCCCCATACTCCTTAGAAACCCTGCTCCAGCCCCTTAAAGTGTGTCTGTTCCCAAAAGTATTGTTACTTGGCCAGTAGGTTCTGTCCCTGGTCTAAGCTGACTGGACCAGAGGAGGGGACTGATACAAGCTAAGCTAACCGGTTCTTTCTTATTTGGAATTTATATGCCTCTGTTGGACACTTGAATAAGAAAGGTGAATTTGGTCTCCAGAGAAAGATGATATTTACGAATCTCAGAGAAAAAAGATGAGTCCCTCATGAGGCTCAAATATGATCAGTCCTCGTGGGCTTTCTGAGTTACTGCTATACCCTTCCAAAAATACACTGTCTTTTTTTAAACTTTATTCATGTTAAGTGGGCTTATATTCCACACAAATAAACACTGAGACTCTCGCCACCACACCTACCTACAGAATCTTATTTACATGTTGTGGCCAATCCCACTGTTAACATGGACGAACTAAACATATTCCTGTCCAAAGCGAATCCTTCTACTTGCACGTTGGACCTCATTCCTTCTTACTTACTCTGGGAAATTTAATCCAGCAATCCTCCCCTGTCTTGCCTATGTCATCAATTTTCAGCTCTACTGGATTAGCTCCTTCAGGATATACCAACTTCCTCTAATTTCTCTCATCTTAAAACAAAACTTCTACTGATCCAGTAGTATGCTGAAGCTAGTTTAAGCCAGCTCTCAAGAGTCAATGGTGTACATCTCTTTCCAATTCTGCATTCAGTGAAATCAACCACAATGATGGTATTTACACCATTGAAATTGGCAAAAGTTACAAGTCGTGATGGTTTTTACCCAGATATCTGGTTGTCAGACATTTAGTAGCATACCATGCTCTTTACTTCATTGCCTTTACCAAGTATCATTCCATTTCTTTGCCCCTCTTTTCAGAAAAACGTATCAAAAGAGTTTTGTATAAATACTTCTTCCATTTTCTCATTTGAGCCCACTGTAATCAGACTTTTGACCCCACCACGCCATTGAAATGACTCTTATCAAGGTCATCCATGGAGGCTACACTGCTACATCCAGTGGTTAAGGCTCAGTCCTCATATCACCTCGCATTTGACCCAGTTGATCATTTTCTCCTCCTAAATACATCTTAGCTGTTCTCCTCCCTCACTGGTCATTCCTTCTTAGTCTCCTTTGCTGTTTCCTCCTTTTTTCCCTTAATGTCTCTGCTAGAGTGCTCCAGAGCTCAGTCTTGCCCCATCTATACTCCCTCCCTCCATGAGCTCATTGGCTTTAAATACCCATGGCTTTAAATACTAGAGGCTCATGTAGCTCCCCAATCTATGTCACCAGCTCACACTTTTCTCTTAAATCCAACTGACTACATCTCCACTTAGATATCTCAAAGATAACTCAAATTCAACATTTCCAAAACTGAACTTCTAATCTTCCTTTCCAAACTTGTTTCACCAATAATCATACATCTAAGTTGATGGCAACTCTGTGTTTCCAGCAGTTCAAGCCAAAAACACTTGGAGTCATCTTCAATTTCCTTCTTACTCTCATACTCCACACTCAATCTATTAGGAAATCCTGCTGGTTCAACCTTCAAAATAACTCTAAAACATAGCGTTCCTCACCCTGTTCCAATGCTGCTAGCCTGGTCCAAGCCTATACCAAAAAATCAAAACCAAAAACATTGCCGTCAACTCGATTCCAACTCATGGCTACCCTATAGGGCAGAGGAGAACTTCTCCCATAGGGTTTCCAAGGAGCAGCTGGTGGATTCAAACTGCTGACCTTTTGGTTAGCAGCCAAACTCTTAACCACTGTGCCACCAGGGCTCCGGCCCAAGCCTATCGCCTTGATTATTGTAAGAGTCTCTATTAAGTCCTGTACTGTTAACCTAGTCCTTATATTGTTCACTCTCAGCACCAAAATCAGAGTGACCTTTTTAAAAGTAAAGTCAGATCATGTCACGTAACTGCTCAAAACCCTAAGGTGATACCTCACTTCACTCTAGAAGTCAAAGCTCATGCAATGGCCTACAGCCCCTTTATGATCTAACCTTCTGTGAATGCCCCAATACCATCCCCTACAACTCTCCCACTCATTCCCTCATCCCTCTCCAGCCACACTAAGACTAGACTCGAATGTGCCAGGCATATGCCTGCCTTAGGGTCTTTGCTCCAGCTTTCATGCTGCCTGAATCAATTTTCTTCCGTATATGAACTTGTCTGACTCCCTTTTCCCCAACCTCTTCTCAAATCTTGTCCATTTAGTATACTGGATAATATTGTAATATATTATCCACCACCTCCCACCCTCCTGATGCCCTTTACCCTGCTCTTCATTTTTGTTTTTTTCTTATCACTTATCACCAACTAATCTACTTCATAAGGAGCCCTGGTGGTGCAAATGTTTAAGTGCTTGGCTACTAACCGAAAAGTTGGTGGCTCGAATCCACCCAGCCACTCCATGGGAGAAAGACCTGGCGATCTGCTTCCATAAAGATTACAGCCAAGAAAACCCTAGGGGGCAGTTCTACTCTTCCACATGGGGTCACTAGGAGAAATCTACTCAATGGCAACAACATGTGGAAAATACTCTATTGATGTAAAATGACCAGGCTGAGTGATAATACTGATAAAACACACATAGTTGTTAATATATATTTATTCTTAGTTCTTTTGCTTACAGGTAGTAAAAGCGACTTGATGACACCTAACAACAACAACCAATCTAATTCATAATTTACTTATTTGTCATGTTTAGTGTTTGTCTTTCTTCACTAAAATGTAAGCTTCTGTTTGGTTAACTGATGGCCCACGTGTCTGTGGTAGTGACTGGTACCTAGTAAATTCTCAATAAACACTGGTTGGAAAAAATTTTTTAAATGACCAACAAAGACCAATAAGTGGTATAAAAAAAAAAAAATCTTACTGAATTTAAAACACAGAAACAAATCTGTAGCTGCACAATTTAGAAGTTTCAGAACTGTTTCACTAACGACATTACAGCTTCTACAGTTTTCCGGTGGAAAACCAAAACTGACAGAAGAAATCCCACAACTGTACCTAAAGCCCCCTCACATCTGGGACTCAAATCCTGGGCTCCAGAGCTGTGCATTTATCAGCGGTGACACAAATGGGCCCATGTAGTGTTTTGTACATATGGTGTTAACTCTTATGCTTTAATATATATGTGCAATATGGCTGAGTTATACTTGCTCTAGGAACCATCACTTTTATTTTACTGACTTTTGTGTATTTAAAACCTCAGGCATAACACAGTATTGAATTCGCAAGTTTTTTTTTTTTTTTTTTTGGTTGCTTAATTTCCACAGAAGTAAGAAAAAGAATAATTGCTTTAACATTCAAATTTTTTAATGGCTTATACAGTACAAAATCCTCTCAAGTTCAGGAAATGCGTGAGAATTAGAATTAGAAAATAGGAGTGTGAAATCCCCAAACATCTTTGCACTGACTTCAAGTAGGTTGCTAACACATACATTAGTGTGTCTAGTTTGTTAAAAATATTTTACATAAAAGAATAATGCATGGAGCTCATGAGATTACTGATGAAATACACCCATTCAGAGAGGAATTAAAAACTCCTCGTAGCTATAAATTGCAGTCATTTCAAACTGAATCTTATGTTTACTCTTCAACTTAATCTTATAGTTTTTATAACACAAGAAAACATCTGAAAAAGAGTGCTTAATTGACTTTAAATGCCATATGCCCATTTAAACATACAGAAAAATACAGAATGGGCACAAATAGGAGACTACAAATCTGAATTTGAAAGGAAACATAAAAAATACTTAAAACAAAAGAATAAAAATTTAGGACATTATAAGTGCATCATGATAGATTAGTATTAACTGAATTAATGACTAGACGGAATAAGTTATAAAAACATATTATGTTAATGGCGGAGGAACAATTCAGAAAAAGAGAGTGAGAATGGTTGCACAACTGGAAGAATGTCATCAACGTCACCGGATTGTACACGTAGAGACGATGCAATTGGTGTGCGTTTTGCTGTGTATATCCTCCACAACAACAAAATTAAACGCAAAAAGGCTCTAGGACTATTATGTCAATGTTACATGAGCTCACAGACACATCTGAGAAGGTTCTGAAAAAGTCTGCAAATATATCAAAGTGAAATATAATTCTACAAAATAGAAAAATCAGTGGAATAAAACATCTTGACAAGGCTCTTGTCATTGAAATGTTTCCTTTTGTGAGTCATATTATTAGTAACTGCAGATACCTAAATGGAATAATCTAAATGAAAATTGGTTTCTTTTATCACAATGGAAAAAAAAAACTGATCTATTTAATAAATAGACTCAAAATGAGTATACATAAAATACTGAAAAGGAAATTTTAGTAGGTATATATATGGCCATGTATATGTAACGGGAATGACAGGTGATTATCTTGGTATGTTTAAATCCAAATATCAATTGTCCTTGAATACTTTCAATACTAAAATATAAACAATGGTCAGATGTAAAAAACAAACAAAAAACTTGAAACACTGTTTTGAATGGATTGTATCCAAGCTTACTTTCACCTATAAACCAACTGCCATTAAGCTGATTCTGACTCATGGCAACCTCATGCGTATCAGAGTAGAACTGTGCTCCATAGCATTGTCAGTGGTTGATATTTTAGAAGTAGATTGCCAAGCCTTTCTTCTGAGGTGCCTCTGGGTGGACTGGAACCACCAACCTTTTGGTTACCAGCCCAGCACGTTAACCGTTTGTACCACACAGGGACCTTACCTTCATCTATATCCATCACATATTTTATTGTAGTGAGCCACGTCACTTCCTTGACCTCAGTGTCCATATCTGTGGACACGAAGGGCTTGGGTCCAGGCTGTAACTAACAAACAGCAGCAGGACGGTTGGGGCAGAGGCACAGCTCTGAGTTTCCAAAACAGTTTCAATTTCAAATCTTCTCTCCCCACTTATCAGCTTGTGCCCCAATTTTTTGTTTAAACACGTAATTTAAAGTTTTTCTTTGTCTTTTATCACTTTAAACCCTTCATAAAAATTAAGAAATAGTTTGATTTATATTTTGTGGAGGAAAAAAGCGTTCAAAAAACAAGAGTTTAGCAAGAACATCCGCATTGAACTCCTTAATGCAGCGCCACTCTAGTTGAGTTCTTAGGTGTCATCTGTTGTGTGTAAATAGTGTATTTGTTGTCGTTTCATGACGTCCAGTGGACTCCAACTCATAGCGACCCTATAGACACATCAGAACTGCCCCATAGGGTTTCCTAGGCTGTAATCTTGATAGGAGCAGATCGAGTACAAAGGTCTTTTCTCCTGCTGAGCAGCTGGTGGGTTCGAACTTCCAACCTTTTGGTTAGTAGCTGAGCGCTTAACCATTGCACCACCAGGGCTCCTTAAATAATGTATTAGTGATAAACAATCATTGACTTTTTATTACAACATATCTGGCAGGGTCACTACTTGACAAAATGTTATTAACTGACAGTTTTTCTAAGTGAAAATAAATTGCATTTTTAAAATATTTCACAATTCATTATTTTCACTAACTCAGACTGGCCTCTTCACCAATCCTATGGATTAGTTTAAATTAAAGAAACTTGTGGTTTAAAAAAAAAATCTAGACAATTATTTAATCATATAATAAATACCTCAGCAGGCTACTGGAAATCATTTTCACTGATACATTCAGGGTCAAGTCTAAAGCAGACAGAATCACCTGCCTTTGCTATTAAAGGATTTTCCCAGGGAGGAGTAAATTTTCTAACAGAATCTGTTGTATGGGGTAAATCCACTCTGATACTACTTAAAACTCCCCCTTGAGAATTTTTTAATGGCAAATAAGCACAAAGACCGACCCAAACATCAAGGGATGATTAACTTTAAAGCTAAGACTGTCCTGAGTGTTCAGGTTTACTTGTACCTCAGGGGACAAGAAAGGACCGAAGGAGGTGCAATAATTACCCGCCATTGATGAACAACCGGAACAAGAAGGTGAGCAGACCCGAAAGTGAAGTGTACGATGAGAAAGACCAACTGGAGCCCAGGAACCAAATGATCCGTCTCTCTTCTTGTGGTTATAGGCACTGTCTTGGTCACCTAGTGCTGCTTTAACAGAAATACCACAATTGGATGGCTTTAACAAAGAGAGATTTATTCTCTCACAGTCTAGCAGGTTAGAAGTCCAAATTTAGGGTGCCAGCTCCAGGGGAAGGCTTTCTCTCTCTGTTGGCTCTCGGGGAAGGTCCTTGTCATCAATCTTCCCCGGTGGAGGAGCTTCTTAGCACAGGGACCCTGGGTCCAAACGATGCACTATTCTCCTGGCTCTTGTTTCTTGGTGGTATGAGGTCCCCTGTCTCTCTGCTTGATTCTCTCTTTTATATCTCAAAAGAGATTGACTCAAAACACAATCCAATCTTGTAGATTGAGTCCTGCCTCATTAACATAACTGCCGATAATTCCACCTCATTACCATCATACAGGCAGGATTTACAACATGTAGGAAAACCACATCAAGTGACGAAATGGTGGACCATCACACAATACCGGGAATCATGGCCTAGCCAAGGTGACACACATTTTGGGGGGACACAGTTCAACACACGACAGGCACATATGCTCAGGCAGGACATATGTCCTTATGTTTTGCTTTCAGTTCTCACTTTACTGTTTTACCCCCACGTATCTCAGCTTCCTAGAGCTGCCATAACAAAAAATCACAAAGTGGCTTTAAAGAAAATAAACGTATTTTCTCACAGTTCTGAATTCAAGGTGTCCACTCTAGGGGAAGGTCCTTGTCTCTTTCAGCTGCCAGCAATCCCTGGCATTCCTAGGCTGATAGATGCATCTGCTTCTGTCATCACACGCAGTCTGTCTTCCCCTGGGTCAGTCTATCTGTTTGTATTTTATGCAGACACCACTCAGAAGTGATTTGGTTTAGGATCCAGCCTACTCCGTATCACTTCATTAACACAATAAAGTAAAACCCTTATTTCCAAACAGGATCATATTCACAGATACAGGGGTTAAGACTTCAACATGTATTCAATCCATAACTCCATGATTTTCCCTCCACCTCCTATTAACAGCCATCAGAAAGCTTAGTTCCAGTTATGACCAGCTTAAGGGGTATAGGTTGAATTGGATCATGGCAAATATGAAATAACTGATCTAGTTTCCACAAGGTCTTCACAGACTGGAGGAAAATTATACAGAAAGCACTAAAGGAAATAAATATTCAGATCCTATCTTTGTGTCTGTATCTCTCTCTTTCATGTTCTTTTTGTATTTGGTTTTGATGGGAATCTATATCTCTAAGGAAGCCCCCCTTTTTTTAAACTGCAGCTTGACATCTGAATTATCCTAAGCTAGTGATAATACGCCAGACAGAGGGTATGTATGGGTTGAGATTTATAATCTCCAGTGAATATTTTCAAAGTTTCTCTGGGTAATCCACACTGTTTTATGGTTAATATAGTTTTATAAAAAGTCACTCTCAATAGGACATGTGGAGTGGTTGACACATGCTATATTCCTGATGAGGCAAGCAGAAATGTGGAAAATGAGAGAGGCCAAAAGATATATATAAATAAATAAAATCAGATTTAACAAATAATTTATATTTATTCAACAACTATTCATTTGTTCAAAAAATTACTGAGTGCCTATAATGTGTCAGGGAGCCCTGGTAGCACAGTGGTTAAGAGCTCGGCTGCTAACCAAAAGGTCAGCAGTTCGAATCCACCAGCTGCTCCTCAGAAACCTTATGGGGCAGTTCTACTCTGTCCTCTAGGGTCTCTGTGAGTCGGAATCAACTTGATGGCAATGGGTTTGGTTTGGTTACCATGTGTCAGAGAAGAGACAGGCAAAAAGAGAAAGCCCCTGGCTTCACGGTGTTGTTGCTAGTCACAACTGAGTCAGCTCCAACTCATGAAGACCTTATGCACAGCAGGACAAAATGCTGCCCAGCCCTGAGTCTTAACAGAGCAACTATATTCTAGTGATGAGACAGACAATACACAAAAGACAACAAAAAAAATTAATGGGGATAACTGCTAGGAGGGAAAACAAAGCTGGGGAAAGTACAGAGTGGGGGGTGCTATCTTGGGCAGGGTGGGCAGGGATGTTCTCCCTGAGGGGTGGCATGAGGACAGAGCAGGGAATGCTGGGAGAAGGCAAGTCATGTGCCTGTCTGGGATCAAAGCTTTCCAAGAAGAAGGAGCAGCAAGTGCAAAGGCTGTGAGAGCTCTGAAGGGCTGAAAGGAAGCCAGTGGGATGGGCTGCTGGGACTGAAAGGGAAGAGGGATGAGCAATGAGGCTGGAGAAGGAATCAGACACCAAACCGCATGGGGCCACGTGGGCCATGAGAAGATCTTTGGATTTTGTTCTAAGCATGATAGAAAATCACTGGAGTATGTGACATGATAGTTTTCCTTTTTACTACTTCACTCTGGTAACCAGGTTGAGAATGCCTTGTAGATGAGTGGCAGTAGAAGCGGGAAAACCACTTAGGGAGCTGAGGCAAGAGCACAGCCTCGTGATAATGGTGACCTGGACCAGAATGGGGATGCACAGACTGGGAGGAGGGGCGAATGTGAGGTGTGCTTTGAAGGTAGAGTCAGCAAAATTGCTCTTGGGTTGGATGTGCCGTCTGAAAGATAAGAGAGGAGCCGAGGATGAAATCAAAGCTTCTTGGCCTGAGCACCTGAATGAGTGGTAATGATGGTGGTGGTGTTTAGTGGGACATGGAGCATAGCAAGAGGAGAGGCTCGCAGAGGTAAGGAGAAGTGGAAACCAAGGTTCTGTATTAGGCATGGTAATTTTGAGATTCCTATTTGATGCCCGGAAATCCTGGTGGCATAGTGGTTAAGAGCTACGGCTGCTAACCAAAACGTTGGCAGTTCGAACCCACCAGATGCTCCTTGGAAACTCTATGGGCAGTTCTATTCTGTCATGTGGGGTCGCTATGAGTCAGAATCGACTCGACAGCAATGGGTTGGTTTTTGGTTGGATTTGATGCCCAAGCGATGATGAGTGAGCAGGTGGCACTTACGGGAGAGGCAGTTGCCAGAGGTAAGCACTCAGGGTCACGACCAGGTAGATGTCACCTAAGCCATGGGAGGAGATGAGTAAGTGTAGATGGAAAGGAGGAGACACACAAACACTGGGTTCTGGAAAATACACCAAGAGTTTGAGGTTGCAATGAGGAGAAGGAAGATCCAGCACAGGAAATTCCCAGTGAGGTAGGAGGGAAACCAAAATCCTAACGTCCAGCATGTCTATCAAACAAAGTGTTTCAAGAGCATTAAATGTAGTTGAGATGTCAAGGAAGATGAGTCCTGGAAATTTCCGCAAGTAACTAGGTACAAAAGCTGGAGTGTGGTCAAGAAAGACGAAGAGGCATGCATGCAGAGAAAGCCAGAGCCTTAGCAACAGTCTCTGGCTAAATTAGCAAAGCATCACTTGGAATTGTATTTCATGTTTTCCTTATTTCTATCCTGCTTAATTTTCAGCATGGCCTCCAGTCATTTTAGCATTGAACTTCTGAGTTCAGTGTTTGGTGTTGCAGTAAAAGCTTCATTTTGAGCAGTTTAAGTAAGAAATAAAAGAAAGCAGAAACCATTCAGGCACTTCAATTTAGGATTCTTCTGTAAACTGAGCTACGGTGCTGTTAGCATTATATTATACCAGGTAATTAGCTGATACTAATAGTTCTGTAGTTATTTTTTCTCTAAATCTGTCAAAGAGAAGAAGTTAAAGAATTGCAAAATATCCAATGTTTTAAATGACCGGAAGAATTTTTAAAGCATTTGTTGGATCTGATAAGTGTTTAAATACAAGCAAGCTCTGAAGGCACCAGGTCTGTGACATAATTTTGAAAGAGAGGAAAGTGACAGACTTAATGTGATTGCTGCAGTGATTTTCTTCCCTCTCCCCTTTGGGTCTGGAAAGAACAGCCCACAAAACAAAATGAACCCTTACACAGACTTGGGGGAAAAGTATACTCTCCTGCCAAAAAAAGTTTACAGCTTTTTTCCAATTAATTTATGCACTTTATTCTTTCTTTAATGTGCCTATTACTGACTTTAACAAGAATATTACAGATGAGAAATACAAGACAATATTAAAGGGGGAAAAACTCTGAAAACAATGAGCAAAACAGGGTCACGTAAATGGATTTTCGTATGTACAGAACTTACACATACATCAAGATCCAACTCAAATGAACCTCCACAAGCCCTTCTCAATCACTTCTTCTTAGATTAAATCTCTTTTGCCGCCAAATTCTAATAACATTCAATCTGTGACTCTCACTCATTTTTTTTCATTAGTTCACCCAATATTCTTTGAGCACTCATTATGGGCTGTCACTGTTCTAGGTTCTTCAGAAATATCAGCAAACAAGACAAAGATCCCTGCCTCGTGGAGCTGAGATTCTAACGGGAGGAAACAAACAAGCAACAACAGAATAAATAGACAACCATGCAGAATTTACACAGTGGTACATTCTCTAGAAAAAGAAAACGCAGCGCATACTAGGGAAAAGGGGTTTGTAACAGGTGGTTAAGGTAGGGCCCATTTAAAAGCTAAACTTTGAGCAAAGACTTAAAAGAGGTGACAGTCATACCCGTTGCCATCAAGTCTATTCTGACTCCTAGCGACCCTACAGGACAGAGTAGAACTGTCCCATAGGGTTTCCAAGGCTGTAATCTTTATGGAAACAGACTGCCACATCTTTCTCCTGCAGAATGGCTGGTGGGTTGGAACCACCGACCATTCGGTTAGAGGCCAAGCGCTTAACCACTGTGCCACCCGGTCTCCTTATCTAGTAAGATGGAGTTAGCCACACTGATATCTGAGGAGGAGCATACCAGGCAGAAGGAAGAGCCAATACAAAGAGGTAGAAAGAAACTTGGTGTTTTTTAAGCAACAACAAAGAGACCAGAGTAGTTGAAGGGAAGTGAGAGAGGAGGTCATAGGGCCATGGCATGGGTGCTTGAAGGGGCAGAGGATGGCAGTGAAGAGGGGGCACTTACAGGGTTCGGATGATCTGACTTTCAGTTCAAAAGGAACCCTCTGGCTACTGTGTTGACAATAGCCGGGGTGTGTGTGAGATAAGAGTCACACTGCCAACTCACAGTGACCCTATAGGACAGAGTAGAACAGCCCCATTGGGTTTCCAAGGCTGTAATCTTTACAGAAGCAGACTGCCACATCTGTCTCCTGCTGACCTTTAGGTTAATAGCCAAGCGCCTTAACTGCTGTGCCACCAGGGCTCCTTTAAGAGTTACTGTTGCTGTTGTTAGGTGCCTAGAGTCAGTTCCAACTCACAGCGCCTCCATGGACAACAGAACAAAACCTTGCCCAGTCCTGCGTCATCCTCACAATCGTTGTTATGTTTGAACCCACTGTTGCAGCCACTGTGTCAATCCATCTCATCAAGGGTCCTCCTCTTTTCTGCTGACCCTCTACTTTACCAAGCATGATGTCCTTCTACAGGGACTGGTCTCTCCTGATAACATGTCCAAAGTACATGACATGAAGTCTTTCCATCCTTGCTTCCAAGGAGCACACTGGCTGTACTTCTTCCAAGACAGATTTGTTCATTCTTCTGGCAGTCCATGGTATACTCAATGTTCTTCACCACCACCATAATTCAAAGGCACCAATTCTTCTTTGGTCTTCTTTATTCATTGTCCAGCTTTTGCATGCATATGAGGCAACTGAAAATATCATCACTTGGGTCAGGCACACCCTTGTCCTCAAAGTGACATCTTTGTTTTCAGCACTTCAAAGAGCTTTCTTGCAGCAGATTTGCCCAATGCAATACGTCATTTGATGTCTTTTATTTTTTAATAATATTTTTCATCATTTGATTTCTTGACTACTGCTTCCATGGGCGTTGACTGTGGATCCAAGTAAAATGAAATCCTTGACAACTTCAATATATTCTCCATTTATCATGATACTGTTTACTGGTTCAGTTGTGAGGATTTCTGTTTTCTTCACGTTGAGGTGTAATCCATAATGAAGGCTGTAATCTTTGATCTTCATCAGTAAGCGCTTCAAGTCCTCTTCACTTTCAGCAAGCAAGGTTGTGTCATCTGCATATTGCAGATTGTTAATGAGTCTTTCTCCAATCCTGATGCCGAGTTCTTCCCATACAGTCCACCTTCTCGGATTATTTGCTCAGCACACAGACTGAATGAGTATGGTGAAAGGGCACAACCCTGACACACACCCTTCCTCCTTTTAAACCATGCAGTATCAGGAGGTTCCTGTGGTTCACTGGTAGAATTCTCACCCTCCATGTGCAAGGAGACCTGGGTTCAATCCCTGGCCAATGCACCTCATGCGCAGCCACTACCCATCTGTTAGTGGAGGCTTGTGTGTTGCTATGATGCAGAACAGGTTTCAGCAAAGCTTCCAGACTAAGACAGAGTAGGAAGACAGGCCTGGTGATCTGCTTAATCGGCCAACGAAAACCTTATGGATCACAACAGTCTGATTCCCAACCGATTACGGGGATGGAGCAGGACCAGGCAGTGTTTTGTTCCCTGTGCACTAGGGTCACCATGAGTTGGGGCCACCTCGAAGGCAGCTTCCAACAACAGCGGCAGAGTTATCTAAGAAAGTAAGAGGGTGACTCAGACTGGGTGCTAGAAGTGGAGCTGGTACGAACTGGCTGGGTTCTTAAACCTCTTTTTAATTTTGTCAGTTATTTCTGTGCATATCTTATCACCATTTCTGGGCTATACACTCCTTAAGGCCAGGATTTGTGTTCATTTTTAAATTTCCAGCAAGAGGTGCTCGATAATATTCTCAGCAAACAAATAAACGAATGGTCACAGACAAAGGCTCTCACTTCTGACGATCTGGGGCACACACCCTGTGTTCAAGGCATGTTTACGGACGGACAGCAGTACCACCCAGAGCACAGCCTTGAATGAGAAGGGCAAACATACAGAATAAGATCGACATGGTGCATCACCGATGACAAAATAATATACAGGCGGAGATGCCCTTTACGGATATGAGTTTTATTTAATTGCTGACAAGTTTCTAGAAGTAATCTACTGCATTTCCCCTGCCTTTTCCTGGAGGTAAAACAGAAACCAAGGGAGCGAGAAATTTCTAGAGCATACAGGTTCACAGTAGGTTTTGTCACGGAAATATTCATCATTCTAAGAGCCAGGCAAATGACATTCCATAATGCTAACCCCTTGCTGTAGTTAGCACTGCAGGAAAGAAATCTATCTCTGTCTTCAAACTCCATTATAATAATAAAAGAGAAAACAAATGCATAGAAAATAAATAACTTCTCTGACACAAACATATTTGGCACTACAACAGCCAAGTGATGCAATCATTTGCTATTAAATCACAAACTTTGGAAACTTCAATATGGCAAGAGGGAAATTCCTTTGCAAAAAAAGGTACTCACACTGATGTCAGTTCATAATTACAGACTATAAATAAAGACTATTTTGTTTTAAATAAAGAAGTCCAGGTTTAAAAATGCAACATCGAATTGGGTTCAGAGTTTGAGAAAAAGCTGCTACGTGCAATGCAAAGGTATTTTACATGTACGTACGAAAAAATCCACAAAGGGTGCAGACGTCAATATCTCTCTTAAAAAATACAGTCTATCGTAGGTCTTTGAAGAAATTATTACAGTAGCAATGAGTTCTTGTGATGGAAATGGTAGATTCTGGTTTTAGGCTGATAGAATTCCTGATTGAGTCTGTAATCTAGAAGGAAAATTTTCTTTCTTTAAAATGTTTACCTAATCTTGCTTTCTTTAGTATCTATTGAGAAAATCAAGATCAACTTGTCTAATCCAACAGCCACCACTCATCTGTCAGTGGGTGATTGTGTGCAGCTACGATGCCGAACAGGTTTCAGCAGAGCTTACAGAGTAAGACTAGGGAGAAAGGCCTGGTGATCTAGTTCCAAAAATCAGCCAGTGAAAATTCTATGGATCGTCTGGACCAAAGGAGAATGAAGAAAACCAAAGACACAAGGAAAATATTAGTCCAAAGGACTAACAGACCACACGAACCACAGCCTCCACCAGCCTGAGCCCAGAAGAACTAGATGATGCCTGGCTACCACCACCAACCAGTCTGACAGGGATCACAATACAGAGTTCCAAAGAGGGCAGGAGAAAAATGTAGAACAAAATTAAAATTCACAAAAAAGACCAGACTTACTGGTCTGACAGAGACTGGGGGAACCCCCAAGAATCTGACCGCCACATACCCTTCTAACTCAGAACTGAAGCCACTCACGAAGTTCATCTTTCAGCCAAAGATTAGACAGGACTATAAAACAAACAATAACACACGAGGAATGTGCTTCTTAGTTCAATCAAATATACGAGATCAAATGGGCAACACCTGCCCAAAAGCAAACAAGAAGGCAGAAAGGGGCAGGAAAACTGGATGAATGGACTCGGGGAACCTGGGGTGTAAAGAGAGAGAATGCTGACACATTGTGGGGATTGCAACCAATGTCACAAAATAATCTGTGTATAAACTTAGAATGAGAAGCTAATTTGCTCTGCAAACTTTCACCTAAAGCACCATAAAATAAAAAAAAAAAAAAAATCTGTGGATCACAATGGCCCCAGCTGCGACTGATCATGGATGGAACGGGGCCAGGAGCATTTCGGCTGGTGGTGCATGGGGTCCCCGTGAGTCGGGGGCCAACTTCACGGCAGTTGGAAAAGCAGAGCGTCAGTGAAAAAGAGAAAGATCTTCAACGAGATCGATTGGCACAGTGGCTGCAACAATGGGCTCCAACATAACAATTGTGAGGATGGTGCAGAACCGGGCAGTGTTTCATGCTGTTGTACACAGGGACGCTGTGAGCCGGAACGGACTCGACGGCACCTAACAACAACAAATTTATAAATATCCTTCTGAATTGGGGCTTAATTTTTGCATTGGTGGCTCTTCTATCATTCCACAGATATTTATCGAGCCCTTGATATGCCTGGTACCAGGCTGGGCGTTAGGAACATAGAGGGAGAGGCAGTCGCTGCTTTTGAGAAGTTAAAATCTTGTGAGGGAGAGAAATAAACACACAGGGACAGGGTCTGACAATGCTCTGATAGAGCTGTAGCTCAGGGGCTATGGACACCAAGGTGGACACCCTGACAGAACCAGGGAAGCCCTCCTGGGAGAGGTGCTGCTTCCACTGAGTCCTGAAGGCTGAGCTCAGCTGCCTCGACAGAGGGCATGCATGATCACGGTCTGGTCTTCAGAAAGACTGCCCCAGCAGGAGTGTCAGAGATGGAGGCACAATGGTCACGCCAGAGGCTTACGGGAGCCAAGGTAGGAAATGATGAAGGTCTCAACTTGGAAAATGGCAGTGAGAATGGAAAGAAGGGATGAATTCAACATATATTTAGAAAATAGACCATAAAAGATGTGACCTTGACTGATCGGGGAAAATGAAGGCAAGAGAAAACTGGAAGATTCTCAGTTCCCTAGCTTGGGAGGCTGGGTAGACAGAGGGGTTGGACTCTAAGAAATAAAGGAGAAGAAGCAAATACAATAGAAGAGAGAAAAAAAATTAATCAAAATAAAAGACCTGGCATGACACATATTAGAGATGATGACTGAATTTACAAATACAAATTGGCTATGGTCTGAAGGTATTCTACTCACTGAGTTTATCCAAAGACATGAATATTACAGACATCATTGGGGAAAACTTACACAAATGTCCTTCATTTGCTCTCGTCCCGAAGTGTAAAGTATCGACAAGATGGAGACTAGCAGCCAGTACAGAGTTTAAATATTTGTGTCTTGTGAATAGTTACCAATTTTAGATCTTCCATTACACTATCAGAAGCATGACTTCTTCTTGACCACTTTTTCCTAGCACAACGAAATTTTAGCAAACTGTATTTTGGTGAATATTACTATGTATAATCCACCGCCTGCCTGTACTGTAGTAGCCCACATGTTGCTGTGATGCTGGTAGCTATGCCACCCTTATTTCAAATACCAGCAGGGTCTATGGTGGATAGGTTTCAGTGTAACTTCCAGACTAAAACAGACAAGGAAGAAAGGGCTGGCAATTTACTTCCAAAAATCAGCCAATGAAAACCCTATGGCTCACAGGAAAATGCTGTCCAATATAGTGCTGGAAGATGACCTCCTAGGTTGGCGGATACTCAAAACACACAGTGGCCACAATCATGGACTCGAGCATATTAAGGATTGTAAAGATGGCACAGGACCAGGCAACATTTTGTTCCGCTGTCCATGAAGTCACCATGAGTCAGCCCACTCAATTGCAGCTAACAGTAATAAAGTACATACAATGAAAAGCAAGAAAAACAATAGCAATTTTCTAAATGTTTGACGTTATGTAAGTTTAATAATGGCGACTTTTTCATTTAAGATCCTAATTTCAAACTTCATTCATTAAAATTCAGACAAATTTCAATCCTCTGAAATTTCATTCTTCAAGGACTTTCCTACCATATAAAGGAGATAAAAAAAAATCTCTTTATGATCATTTACCACTTTTGCACTAGCAACGTCACATTACTTCCCCCTTTTTCCTGCTTCCAAATCTGCAGCAGGAATATCAACAATGCCCAAGAAATGAATCCCTGCTTAAGCAGGACATTCTGTGTCAGAAATCTGATGTATCACTCTGCATATCTCCCATTAAATGATTTCTACAGTTTCAATAATAAACAAAACTCTTGAATAATGTCTGCTTGGGCGCTGTTTCAAGATCTTTAATGCGAGAGACGTAAACAAGAAAACTGTGTCTGTATATTTCCAGATGCATAAATGACAATCAGCCCCTGTGAGACTACACAAATACGGTTCACCAGTAGAACACTGACATGCACAAACTAACCAGACTTTACCACCTGCTCTAAGGTAGACAGTCGCGTGCACCCCAGCAGTGAAAGGCATTGTCTAAATCAAAGTTTTTCAAACTGTAGGTCGTGACCCATTGTAGATCATGAAATCAATTTGGTGAGTGGAGACGAGCATTTTTACTAAATAAAACAGAATGCAATAGAACGGATAATATCGAGTTCATTGTATTTCATGAGTATGTATGGCTTTGCAAAAGTTTTGTATATATATACACGCCTGTACGTACTGCGTCGCAATGTAAAATACTTCTGACAAAGGTCACATTCAGGGAAATGTAAAAGCCACTGGTTGAAATAACCTCTTCCACGGATGTTATTGAGAAATGTCAGAGGTTTGTAGCTCAAATATGAAGTGGAAAAAAAAAATTTATGAAATGTGTAGATTTATTTTTGTGCAATAGCTCTCTAAACATCCAGCACTCGATTATTTCAAGCTGTCAAATATCTTACAGAATAAAACCTAACAAATAGGATCAAAGGCTTCTCCCATCCTGTGTTTCATGACAAAGAATATATGGTCCAACATCATTAAATGACAATCCGCGCTTGCTTGATTTGGCCTTGCTATTTACCAGCAATTACGAACACAAGTCTCATTTAGTTGCACTGATCTTGTATTTAACTTTGGAACAAATTCAGAAGCTAAGACATAAAATGCACCCAGTGAGTCCTTAACCCAGGAGGCCCCTTAAAAGATTAAGGAAGCAACCATAATTCTCATGAAGACCAGAGAAATGCATACATTATCATTATGTACAACCTACAGGCATACATCTTACCATTATATACGAACTACAGACTCTTCTATTGCATTTAAAGATAAATGAAGAACATACAGGACAATGCTAGTCACTGTGCTTCCCTATAATTTTATGAGAAGACTAAAAAACGTGAAAGCTACATACAAAGCTTTACTTATGCCACCAAGAGTAAGCTCTATCCATGGAAATGGCGGAGAACTTGGCCTAATATCACATCGCCCTGAGATTCCCTAACTTGTGTTTTTGAAAAATAACTTTCAAGTCACTGGTTATCAGTAAAGTACCAGTTGTGAGTTTTACCGGAACTCAAAATAGTCCTCGTCGGAAAGCTGCGGTTAAGTCTGAAGTTTGTATTTTATTTCATTTCTAACATTTCATTCCTTAGGTTCTTTATGGTGTTTTTAAAAATCTATAATATAATTCTATGAGAGTTAACATAATAGACTGTAACAGCTGTTATGGTCTATTGTGTAAATAAGTAATTACAGAATTTACAGACTATCGTGTAAATATGTAATTATGGACTTTTTAAAATGTGCATTATTTACTCAATAGTCTATCGTTTACATATGTAATTATGGACTTTAAAAGATGTATTATTTACTCCGTCTGTTAACAGCTCCATGGGACAGAGTCGTTCTGGCCTATCGGGTAAACATGTAATTACAGAAATTTTTTAAATATGTATTATTTATCTGATAGTGCTGCTACAGATTATCACATCCATACATAATCACAGATTTTTAAAAAATGGGTATCATTACTTTGTATAATGCTTCTGCAAGTCAACTCGGAGAATTTCAGTTCCCAGATCAGTTATACAAGACCATGCAGTGACTCCAAGGTATAGCATATTTGCAAAGAATAGTGGTTTTCTGCAAGTTACTTAGGTAAATTTTCAAGTTTCCCAAAGAAGTGGAAGAACTGACCACACCAAAAAAAAAAAAAGAATAGCTCATTCTGAGAGAAAGGACGTTTTTATGATAGTCTCTAGCTGAAAGTTCTACGTCTCACCTTAACAGTGTTATCCTCATTATCATAATATCTATTTTAAAGAGCCAGAAGATCTTAGCATGTTTGGTTTTGTTTCAAGTAGAGTATCTGGAATGCATTTCAACTGTTGTCTTCTTTAACGTTCAAGTATACACAGAACATTTGTGCAGTGCTGTGCGGATAAGCGTTAACAGTCGCCTGTTGTGGGGCGGGATGGGGAACGATCTAAAGCATTTGCCGATTTCTGGGGTGTAAATACTTCCACCATGGCTGATTTCAAATAACCAAGGGATGTCACTTAACTTGGAGCTGGGAAGTGTGTCCACAATCAGCTCTGCCAGAGCCATCAGAGCTAGTGGGAGCCCATCTGATCACACAATGTCTCTTATGCCATTTCAATTACTGACAGTGGTACCTGACTCTCAATGGCCATAAATTCTGAGGAAGCCAGAAACAGAAGTCCAATTGCTAAGGGCACATTAGGTATTCAAAACTTAAGTGACACACCCTCAATTAAGGGTAAGTAAGAGACCCCCCCCCCAAAAAAAAAAAAAAAAAAAAAAAAAAAACCCAACCCATTGCCGTGGAGTCAATTCTGACTCATAGCGACCCAGTAGGACGAAGCAGAACTGTCCCGTAGTGTTTCCAAGGAGCAGCTGGTGGATTTGAACCACCGACCTTTTGGTTAACAGCCAAGCTCTTAACTACTGTGCCATCAGGGCTCCATAAGAGACCCAGCAGCGACCTATTTCCTAGTTCTTTGTCAAGTGTGCTAAGCAGCAGTCTGGGACGGGGTGGTGGGGAGAGGGGGTGGGCACTCTTTGCCTTGTTGGATGAGAGCTATCTTGTGGTGACCATGACAACTGAACAAACTCATGAACAACTCTTTGGTAAGAATAGTTTAGACATGATTTAAGTACCAGAAGAGCGGTTGAGCTGGAAGACTTCAGATTTTATTCTAACAGTATGAGGCTATGTTTTTGTGATATAAAAAATAAGTGAGATAAAGGTTAAATATTTCACATTTCAAGAAGGCATCCACTGTTCCCTAACTGCGTATCAACAGATGTAACTGCTATCTGTAACGAAGTAAGAAGTTGTAAGCTCAGCTAGGCAACTCTGGAAGACAGACCTTCAAAGGAAATGGCATAAAAAACAAAAGTCAAACTTCAGATAATACTAAACATCACAACTAAGGATATTAAAGCTGTGTCTTTTGATTTAATAACAAAGTTAAAAACTGTCCTGATCCAAAATTATTTTACAAACTGCCTTGTTTATTCCAGTTTATTTTAAATCTGTGACTCAATATTCACAGATAAATCATAAAAATGGACAGTATATCTGGTGATTATTAGCTATTTCCAATACACCTGATTTCCAACTTGGGGGAGAATATACTAACCCCCTTATAGATCACAGACAGGGGATCAGTGAATGTGCGTATGATTAATTCTCTAAACACCATGTAGCAGTAAACACATTACAGTATGTGGTCGATATAACAGACTGCCAGGCCAAAAGAACGTTCAGTGATTTCCATCCAAAGAGAACAGATGTGATACACGTTTATAAAACGTGAGACTCTGCTTCACTGCATCACTGAAAACACTCTGTGGAAAGCAGGCAGGGCCTTCAGTACACACTGAATTGTACTTGTGTGAAGCCTTTATCAAGACCCGCAACCATGGGTTGCATTCCTTCAGAGAGAGATTGTGTTCCCCAATGTTTCAATCCCCTCGTAGAGCAAAACACAGAATATACATTACGTTAGGGTATCACGCGGCCAGGGACTGACTACAGCATACCAGGGAGAGGGCAAGTGCGGCCTGCCAGAGGCTGCAATTTAATATCCTGCTATAAAAGCACTGGGAAGCTCCTGTTCGTCTGAAACCTAGAACCTATAATAAAAACAGTCAACAGTTCAAAATTGGCACGTTGCTCCCGCTGGCTGTTTATGTGCCAGGATTTTATACCACACCACAGTTGCAAGCTGTGTACGGCCCCCTGACACAACAGAGCCCTTTGTAAGGTGGAACTGTGGGTCGTGAGGGGCTTACTGTGTAAGAAACTCTGTTTCCTTTGTTTTAAGGAAATGCATGTCATCTATGTCCTAATGGTTATTTGGGGAACTCTCTTAATCGAAGTTTATTAAATGGCTGAGCGACATAATTTTAGACAAAGTAAGACTTTCCCAGTCAGCAAGCTGAGGCATGGAAGGTAACCAGAACTTATCAACGCTCACGGTGCTTCCAGCTGCACCTCACTTTACACAATAATGCGTCCCGGGAGAGAAGTGAAAATAAAATACTTCTAAACTGAGTCATATTTTAAATTAACTAGGGATATAGTTACTTAACGAACGGAAACACTAGCTACTTCTTTGGTAATGTTGATGAACTTTTGGCAATTTATCAGTTTATGAAATATAAATTTCCATAGGTCAAATTTTAAAACAGAGACTATATATGCCTATACTTATGTATGTGTGTGTCTATAAGGGTTTATAAATATTCTAAAAGCCACAGAGTTGAGATCAAAATACAGCAAAGGCATTAATGTCAGCTTGATCCATATGGATTTTCTGGGTTTAAAGGACTCTAAGAAAATTTGCTTGAATAAGGATGTGTTAGAAAACGAAAAACAAAGGTCTCCACAACAGCAGGTGGTTATCTGTGAAGCAGGAGTGCAGGGTGGTAAAACTCCGTGTCCACTTGGCTGCAACGATTAATATGGAGCTATTTTCAAGGTGGGATTACGGGCACCGGAACCTCCAGGGATGAGCTGTTTTGCCCATGCGTTAAATCCTCATTTTGTGTGAACTTAATGAAAAGATTGCAATATGTTCTGTCGATGGTTTCTAGCACATGGAGATGTCTCTTTCTTTTTCCCCTGAGTAAATGCAGTGAGATTTGCGCAGCATTTTATGGATGGAAAATGTGAAGAAACTGTGTGCTTCTCATGTTGTTTGGATGTCTTGACAACAGAGACTTAAAATCCTGTAAGGAAGTGCCGTTGGCCTGCAGCGTTGGCTGGATACACAATCAGTGTGTCTGTAAACTTCGCAGCGTTTGGGGACCATCTCTCACAGTATAAAACATCAACAAGAAAGGGCTGGGTTTTCCTATAGCATTTAAAACTGGGCACTAGCCATTTTCAACACAAGCTTGTTGGTCTGCTGGAAAAAAGATTTTTATTTATCATTCTGACTTAATTGAATTCACAAGTGCAGTGTGCTCCAGCCGGAATAAAGACTTGCCTTGCACAGAAATGCACTGGGGCTATAATACAGTCAAGCGTATGTTTATCTCCTTTTGATAAAGGGGAGGCTATTCTGAGATAGCAAACACATTCACAGTACTGCTGTGTAACAAAGAAGCCCAGGAAGGAGTGCCTAGGAGTTCCTGGGTGATGGAAGGGGTTAAGGATGTGACTACTAACCAAAAGGTTGGTGGTTCAAACTCACCAAGACGTGCCTCGAAGAAAAGGCCTTGCAATCTGCTTTCAAAAGGTCACAACCTTGAAAACCCTATGGGGTGCAGTTCTACTGTGACACGCATGGGGTCTACATGAGTCAGAATCGACTCGTTGACAACTGGAGAATGACAAGGACAGAAACCAATGGGTCACTGCCGCTTAGTACAGTTACAGTAGGAGCTCAGTCAGCCTTCAGGCGCCCTCAGCAGACCTCCCATGCTCTGGGTGCATCAGTAAGGGCAGCCTCATCAGAGCTGAACGAACGCCAGGGCATCTGCTTGAAGCTGAGGGCCACCCAGAGACACCCACGTAGTCAGATCTTTTCTTCCTCTGCCCTTCCTCAACCCAAGGCTTAGATAGGAAGAAACTGTTTTTCCTCGGGATTATTAAAGAACACAACCTTGGGATTCCTTGGGCCACCAAATATTCAGGGTCCGAGCAAACATCTCAGAGAGACTCTTCATAATCAGCGCCAATGCCTTTGTCATCTCAATGCCTGAATCCTACACCTAACAGAACGCAGGCCTCAAGAGTTCTGGAATCTAAGCAGACCTTGATTCAGCAGGCCAGAGAGTTAGTGAGTGAGTTTGTTTGTTTTTAGCACCACAGAATTATTTGGGTGGAATGAAAGCTTAAATATCATGTAGTTAAATCCACTCCCTTTAAAGCTGAGGAAACAGAGTCCCAGAAAAGTGATGTGATCTGGCAAACAGCTGGTTAGCGGTACAGCCACAGGGAGACCCTCACTCCAAGGAAAAGGAAATAACATTTATTAAGCTATCTGGAAAGTGCTATCCATAACGTTACCTCATTTAATCCTTACAAAGCCCCGTAGTCATTTTTATCATCCTTGTTCATAGAGTAAAGCAAGTAAGATTTAGAACACTGGAACTAACTTGCCCAAGATTGTATAGTTCCAGGTCAATTTGCTAAAAATCCCTTCACCAAGTAGCCAATTTACCAAATGATGAATTAATTTTGCTGAATTTACCAAGAACTTGTTTCTTTAAACCATCGACAAAGTTTACAACAATTAATAGTATCCAGAATAGCAAATACTTTTGGAGACTACTTCCAAAGTTCTAGCTGACTGATTCTCGTTTTGCTTTCAGGGCAACATTTTTTAGGAATTTATATTCGCTTTGCATTGGTGACTAAACAAAAAAATACCTCACTGCTGTCAAATCAATTCTGGCTCATAGCGGCCCTATTGGACAGAGCAGAACTGCCCCATAGGGTTTCCAAGGAGCACCTGATGGATTCAAACTGCCAACGTTTTGGTTAGCAGCTGTAGCTCTTAACCACTGTGCCACCAGGGTTTCCACTGGTGACTAGTAGGCATCACATCTGAGGTCTCAATTACATGGTCCATTGTAGAAATCCCTCCCGGCCATTCCTACTTTTTTCCACGGCTTATCATGGTATTGTCGCTATCTTGAAGCTTCTGCCAAACTAGCACGAAGTCAATATAACCAAAGAGATCCAAGAGAAGCCATGCACTTTCTGTATTATATAAAGTACCTCAGCAAACTGAGTTATGTGGGATGGCTCAACAGCCCTTGATGACATTTTAAAGATTTCGTTTAGTTTTATTTGGTGTTAGTTTTAGTTTAATTTTGTCTTTTTATTTTGCCCCAGCCACTTCAGCCCAGCAGTTTTGCAGCACATTTGTTGGTTCAAATCAGCCAAACTTCATTCCTTGTGCCCCACATTTCGGACACTTCTCAAATGCTCAAAACACATCGCAGGTAATCATTTGATCCATTCAGTCAACAAATCTAAGAATAAAAAAAGTACGAAAAGCAATGGGCCAGCGTGAAAATCAGCTGGATGACAAAACTCACCTTACCTTTTCGATGTATATAAGTCCTTGATTTTAAGACAAGCACAACACTGCAATTGTAAATTCTTAAGATATTATAATTCCCAAAAGTCAGAGACCAAAATTCTGAGAAAATCTGGAGCACAGTGAATTTTAGCCAGAGTCTATCAACTAGGTGATGTAAAAGACCTGCAGCAAAAGTAAAAATTAAGAACTAAACCCAACTAAACTGAAACTCCCACTGCCAGCCACTGAGTCGATTCTGACTCATAGTGGCTCCATGGGGTTTCCAAGGCTGTAAATCTCTGCAGAAGCAGACTGCCTGCCACATCTTTCTTCCGAAGAGCCACTGGTGGTTTCAAACCACGACCTTTCAGTTAGCAGTCGATTGCTTTAACCACCGCACCACCAGGGCCACCCAAACTGAAACTAAAAACTTTGAAATAGCCTCAAAAGTTGTTGCAGCTATGTGTATTTTCACCAAAAGAAAAGGTTGAGATGTTAGAGGGTTGATATGTTGTGGGGTTGTTAACCAGTGTCATAAAACAACATGTGTACTACTGTTTCATGAGAAACTATTTGTTCTGTAAGCCTTCACCTGAAGGACAATAATTAAAAAAAAAAAAAAAAAAAAGTTGTTGCAGCTGCTTTATACAAGAGGATTTGCTATAAACTTCAGGGAAGCTTAACAGAAGGAAGGTTTTGATAAATCAGTGATTTGGTGAACTGGCCTTTCCATGAATTGCTCAATAGGGCAACTGAATTTTGGTGAAATAATTTTCAGAGAAGTAATTTTTGAAGAAATGGCAGTTCAAGGAATTGGTCCTTCAGAAAGTTGTTTTCTGGTGAACTGACCTGCTTCTGAGCACCACCTGCTAAGGCAGGCAAACCGTCTGCTGACCCCAAAACCCCATTCTAGCCTCCAAAAAGTCTTTCCAACTAACCACATCACACTGGACATAAAGTAAAGTGGAATGTTTCAAAGTTCCCCAAGGCCAAGGGAAGAAAATGTGGACGGAAAATTTCAGAACATTAAGTTCCCTTTAAATATATTAAAATAAGAGCATTGAATAAAATTTCACAGCTGAGTTCAATGCAAATCCTCTGCTCTATGTCCCAACAGAAAGGAGAGTGAGATACAGTGAATCTGACTTGCCTGGTGAGAAAGATTTCCCTGATACCAAGAACCTTAATTTGAGCAAGACTCAAACATTTATATTCATACCATGTGGACCTGTCTGGCCACAGTTAATTTGAGCATGTCACTTTATTCCCTATACAGAATATCCAAAGCTTTAAGGCAGATTCAGGGAGCGTTTTCTTCCTGAAACACAAACACTTACACAGCGCCCTCATTAACTGGATCACATCTGCACTGAAGTGAAAATAGAACCTAGAGCTCTGTCCCATCTACTGTACATCAGATAACACAGATTAGAGAGGGTGTCTCTGACAGTGGCATTTCATTCAGGTTTTAGGGCAAAAGAGTTGGACAAGCCATAAAGCATGCCTAACCATGAAATAAAAATAACCGCAGTGATGTTTGAAAGATATACTAAAAGGAAAATTTAAAAAAACACTTAATAAAGGCAAAATTTTGCCTGCTACTCAGTTGGTTTGATACCAATTTGGCACAACTATTGAAAAGTTGTGTCCACAACTTTAAGCTGAAGCCATTTTCAAGTTATCCAGATCCACAAAAGGAATTGGGAGTGTGTTTCCAGGGTGGAAGAGAAAGACTATTATTTGGTAGGGTCTTCCGGTTGAAAGGAGCCCCAGTGGCGCAGTAGTGAAGAGCTCAACTGCTCACCAAAAGGTCGGGAGTTGGAATCCACCAGCCACTCCTTGGAAACCCTGTGAAGCAGTTCTACTCTGTCCTATACGGTTGCTACGAGTTGGAACTGACTTGATGGCAATAGGTTTTTGGTTACAGGTTGAAATAGTTTAGGACAGTTCTGTTCAATAAAAATATAATGTGAGTCACATATGTAACTTTACGTTGTCTAGTAGCTAAATAAAAAAGAGAAAAGAAACCAATGAAAGTAATATTAGTAACATTTCATTTAACTCAAAGTATTCAAATACTATCATTTCAACATGTAGTCAATATAAAAAAATTATTGAGATAGTTTACATTCTTTTTTTCATAATAAGCCTTCAAAATTTGGTGTGCATTTATATTAGAGCACAGTTCAGTTTGGACTGGCCACATTTCAAATGCTCAATAGCCATAAGTGACTAGTTGCCATCATACAGGACAGCAGAGATCTAGACCCACGGCCTCATTTAAAAAGGAAAGGTAGATTTAATTTAACAGAACTGGATGAAGTTAGCTGTATTAGATTGGACTGTGATTTGTTTATTGTGGCTTCAGAATGTTAGACTTCTGTGAAGATACAAACCAAAAGAATACAATTAGAAAATCTCCATAATCCTGACTATAATTCATATACCAGATTATATGAAATTAATATTTCCAAATTGTAAAATTTTGGGGCTGTCACCTGATTTTCTAAATAGCTTCCTTTACATCTAAAGCCTGGTAGATAAGAAATGCAGGAACCCTCTTCCCTTCTCTGCATCCCATCTCCACTCACCCTCAGTGGTCCACTAGAATAAGAACATGAACGTCCTCTCAAGGTCTGCTTGAAAACAGTTCATCTTTCTGGAAAAATCTAATCCCAATAAACAACATCATGATAAATGGAGAAAAAACTGAAGTTGTCAATGATTTCATTCTGCTTGGATCAACAATCAACATCCATGAAAACAACAGTCAAGAAATCAAATGATGTATTGCATTTGGCAAATCTTCTGCAAAAGACCTCTTTAAAGCTTTAAAAAGCAAAGATGTCACTTGGACGATTAAGGAGCATCTGACCCTAGCCATGGTCTTTCCAATTGCCTCATATAAGTTGGGTAGTGAAAAAGGAAGACAGAAGAGGACTATGTGTTTGAAGTGTGGTGTTGGCGTGGAATACTGAACATACCTTGGATTGCCAAAAGAATGAGCAAATCAGTCTTAGAAGAAATACACCCAGAACTGACTTTGGACATGTCATCAGGAAAGACCAATTGCTAGAAAAGAACCTTATGTCTGGTAAACCAGAGGGTCAGCAAAACAAGGGAAACCTTCAATGAGATGGATTAACACAAGAGTCACAACAATGCCCTCGAAAATTCCAATAGTCATGAAAATGGCAGAGGCCCAGGCAATGCTTTGCTCTGTTACAGGTGAAGTCAGCATGAGTTGGAGACCACTGCGTGGCAACCAACAACAGTAACAATCTCAAACCAACTTCTCTGACCACTTCTGTGCCATCACCCTTAGCTGATAAGATTCTCAAGGAGACTAATTTTAAGATTAACAAAGGAACTTATTTTAAAATCAACTTTAGATTTCATGTAGAATCCAAATATATGGTACAGTAAGAGTTTTTTTTTTTTTTTTTTAATTCCACTTTATGGATTATCTGGGCCACTGTTTCCTTCCATTGAATTCTGAGAAACCACTTCCCAGTGTTACTTTCCTTCTATTTTGACACACAGCAGAGGCATCTCTACTCTAGGCCTTTGCCCAGGCTCCTCTCTCTGCTTATAGTGCCCTTTGAACAGTGTCGTCTGCATCCTCACACTCCCATCACCTGGCTGACTCCCAATTACTGTCCTGAGTTAACTTTGCTTTCACTTGCTCTTAAAAGCCTTCCCCTATCACCCCAAAAACCAAGACCTAATGCTCTTTCTCGAAGTTCCCATAGCCAACACTGTGAGTTCTTATGCCCAACGTCTCCAGTGTGGCTCTTACCCCACAATGTTATCAGCTGTTTACTGTACCTCTCTTTCCCCAACTAGACAGTGAGCTTCCAGGAGGCATCTCGCTTATCTCTGAAGCCACAGATCCTAGCACAAAATATTGTTGTTGTTGTGTGCCGTTGAGTTGGTTCCCACTCATAGCGACCAGATAGACACAGGAGAACTACCCCATAGAATTTCCAAGGAGCTGCTGGTGAATTTGAACTGCTGACCACTGCACCACCAAGGCTCCTAGCACAAAACAGGCACTCCATAAAGGTTTATAAAGATGAAATGTAGAATAGTACAAAGAAGTATTATCAAGGAAATGCATTTAAAGAATAAATGTTTATAAGCATATGTATACCATATTTTCTAGCAAAAATGCATCTAAAATTCAACAAATACTGACCCGGTTACCTGATACATTCCAGGCATTGTTAAGGGTACGGAGGTAAAGGAGATCCTCCAGGCTCTCAGAGATGGAAATGTAAGAATGGTAAAGATGGGCACTTCTCAAAGGACTGTGAATAAAGCCGCCTCAGGAAGCTGGTTAAAAAAAGCAGATTCCCTGGTTCAGGAGGCCCATGGTGTGGCCTGAGACTCTGTATTTCTCACAAGCTCCCGAGGGATGTTGCTAGCCCGAGGGCCACACTTTAAGTAGGAAAGGACTATGGCCTGTAATTTGGAAGCCTGAAATTCAGCCGATTCCTGTTGGGTAGACATGAGTCATTCCTCTGCCGGATCTGCTTGCTCAGTTCTTAAATCATCTGGAAGAGTGGAGTGATTTCCATATTATCTATAAACTCCACGATCCACGATATCCATATTCTATCAACCTGCAGAGGACCACAGGGACCACAGCAGCGGTTTTCAATTTCAGCTACGCATCGGAATCACCTTGGGGGTTCTTAAAAGTCCTGATGCTCAGAACAAAGCCCAGGCCAGATGACCTGGGTTCTCCTGGGGATGAGGACCAGGCATCAGTATTTTTCAATCAGTGTTTTGAGTCCTCAGCTCCCACAGTTGAGAACTACTGGGTAGAGTGTTACTAGTAGTATGTGTTAATTATTAGCTCCATTGATTTGTGTTAATGAGGTCAGAGATAAGTAAATGATGCTGTCCTACCAGAGAGCTTTATTCCATGGCAGCGCTGCAATGCCACCGTCGTCCAAAGAGCCAGATGTGAGAGCCATTGTGAATTATTCCCAACACTGGGAAAACAACCCAAGCCCAAGCCCCGGTGTGTCCACTTGGGTGGAGAAGACAAGCTACGCTAATACCACAACCATCAGTCAAGTTTCCCAGCTGTTTGCAGACCACCCCAACTCACAAGATTAAAATGAAAACCAGGCTTTTCCAACGGAGACTAGAAAAACCAGCGTCCAAGAAGCCACTGGGTATTTCTGCCTTTTAAATGAAGTCGTATCCTAGATTCTTTTTAAATTAGTTTTGGAAGTTTGAAATATTTAAATAAAAAGGCCCAAACTTTTTAACTGGACTTCATTGGCTTTCAAAAAGGGAAAGGTTCTTTGTAATTCTCACCATGTCTCTTTTGGCTAGGCTAAGAAGCAAGGGAAAGATCCAAACTTCTAGTCTATGCCTTTAAGATATCTTTTTTTTATTATTATCGTTAAGATATCTTAGTCTCTAACCCATTGGTTTCTTTAACTCTTTTTTTTTTTTTTTAATTTGCTTGACTGAAGTAAGACAAAAAAGGAAATTAGATTCTTTTTATCATTCAACTCAAGTAATGAATAGCTTTGTAGCATAGCAGCAGCACATGTCAGGAAAAATTTTTTTTCTTTTCTTTTTTCCTTTACTAGTTTTTGCTTTGGTCGAAATATACTACTCAAGACTTTCCAAAATGAATTATGTTTAACCAATGTATCAGTCAACAAATACCTAAAGAGTACATACTATAGCCAAAACACCTAGGATTCAGAGGCAAAACATAAGATTCCTGTCATCTTCAAAGACCTTACAACCTGACTAAAGAGAACAGACTTATATTCTATGAAAAGATAGCTCAAATTTTGAACAAACAGTAATAGAAACTAAAATGGTAGTTTTCAAGAGTCCTCACTTCTAGCTGGGATGGGCGAATCGAAGGCTGAATAGAGAAGGGAAAGGTTTGACCTTGCCTTCAAGGATGGGAGGGATTAGGTCATTCACACAGAAAAGGAAACTAGGTGACCAAGAATATAAAGAAGGAAAGCCTAAAATGGGTTCATAAATAGTAATGAGGCAAGAGTACTTTCTCCTAGGCCGGGTAAAAAGTTCTGTATTATCCAGGCTTTGGTCTGAAGGGTTAAAATAAGGACCACAAACAAAGCAAAAGCCCAGCTGGGCAAACTGGGTTAGCTCTCCTGCTTTCCAGGACAGGGCAAGCACTGGTAAAGAAAAGGCAGTACAGGGCCAGGATGGAACTTCCTGAAGGCTAGACTGGGAATTTTTATTTCCAAATTTTCCTATAGGCAGTGGGGAATCAGTAAAGATTATTGTTTGTTTGGTTGGTTGCTTGTCTGTTTTAAGAAACCCAGTAAAAGTCGTGTTTTCAGGGTGACAAATTCTGAGGCCATACACAGCGCAAACGGCAGAGGAGTAGAAGTAGGGGTGAGAAGGACAAATGAGTAGACTGTTGCAGGGAAGCAGGTCTGAAGTGTAGTAATAGAAAGAGGGAATTGCCAGAGAAATGATGAAGGAATGGTTAGTAGGGCTTGGTGAAGAATTAAATGTGGGGAGTGGGGTGGCAGATCCACCGGTATCCCACACATATCCTCCTGGCACTTACCTCTTCACGCTGAAGGCTCGTGGTGAACACCTGTGACTCTCTGCCTGAGGTCTTCAACTTGGCTGGGGGAACATGCTTGGCCAGAAAGGCCAGAGAGATAATGAATGCTCTTAGAATCAGCCTCAACATATGAAAGTCAGGAATTTGGAGGATAAATACCTACCCCAGATCCCTCACACCTTTATTATAATAACTCTGAATCCTACAGAGCCCTGGTGGCGCAGTGGTTAAGAGCTCAGCTGCTAACCAAAAGGTCGGCTGTTCAAATCCACCAGCCTCTCCTTGGAAACCCTTTGGGGCAGTTCTACTCTGTCTTATAGGGTCGCTATGAGTCAGAATTGACTCGATGGCAACGGGTTCAGTTTTTTGGTTTCTGAGTCCTACACTGTCCCTCAGAGGACTCCAGTGGGATTAAACTTCATTCCCAATAGAAATCTGCTTGATAGTACACCCTCTCTTGCCTTTCTTTCATTCCTTACCTCCTTTCCCCACTATCTGAGCGGTATGTCTTGGTATGGCTCTCAAATAAACTTGTGGCACTGGAATCCCTGCCTTGGCATCTGCTTCTAGAGGAACCTAAATTAACATGGGAAGAAAGCACAACGAAAACATAGCTGTGGAAAGCAGAATAATGGTACCCCTAAAGATGTCCATGTCCCAATCCCCAGAACTTGTAAAAGGATTTTACAGATGTGATTAAGATTAAAGGCGTTGAGACAGGAAGAGTGTCCTGGGATTCTCCAGGTGGAACTGAATCACATGGACACTTAAGAGATAGAGAGATGAGACTAGGGAAGAATAATCAGAGAGATGCATTACTGCTGGCCTTGAAGACGGAGGGAGGGGTCCATGAGCCAAGGAATGGGGGCAGCTTCTAGACGCTGGAAAAGGCAAGGCAACAGATTCTCCCTTAAACCAAAAACCCATTGCCATCGAGTCAATTCTGACTCATAGCGACCTTATAGGACAGAGTAGAACTGCCCCACAGGGTTCCAGGGAGCGCCTGGTGGATTCGCACTGCCGACCTTTTGATTAGCAGCTGAGTTCTTTAGCTGAGCCACCAGGGCACCATGGTTCTCCCCTAGAGCCTCCAAAAAAGAACGCAACCCTGGTGACACCGTATTTTAGCCCAGTATGACCCACGTAGGGCTTCTGACCTACAGAACTGTAAGATAGTAAAGTTGCCTTGTTGTAAACCATAGTTTGTGGTAATTTTTTACGACAGCAATGGAAAACTAATGCATTACCCTAAAATTGCAGACTACTGACAATTTGAGGTAGTCATAAAAAGTGAAATAGGACAGAAGAGAGATTGATTTTCTTTTCAGGATGCGTTGGTCTAAGTGTTCAATATTTCGAGTTCTGTGCATGTTCTGGATTGTACAGTATTTTTAGAGATTCACAGAGCCTCTTGTATATATGTGATATCATTCCTCAAATAATTATAATATAAGCATGAAGTGCAGAAGGTGATGTTTGGTTTTTTGTTTCGTTTTAGCTGGGAAGTTGTTGTCATTTTATCAGTTCTGTTAAATCTGACATGAAGCTCTCAGGAAGATGTGATATAAAAAATGCATTGGCATAGAGGAAACTATGGTAATTTATAATAAAACACCATTGTCAAACTCGTCGTCTCTTTCCACTGTTCCATTTTACCTGGGCTATATTCAGAAACTTTCATTCGGAAAGGCTAGCTCAGTGACAAATGTGTATCTTTTGAATTTAAAAATTTCATTGAGTTGCGGCAACACGCGCAAGGGCTTAATACAGGAATTATGACGTATTAATCAGAACAAGATAAAGTAACTTACAGTGCATTGCTTGAAATATCTAATACTGGACACGTGGTTTTGAGACTATGGCCGTTGCTTTCAAACCCAGCCCTTCTGGAATATTATACTTTGAATGTTTTACTATAGTGTAATCCTTCAGTCTCATTGGTTGCTCTGTATTTATCAGTCCCTGCATTTTCCTACTCTGTCCACCCAATCCTTACGGCCTCACTGCTCCCCACAAAACACATGGAACAAGGACATAATAGAATATTAAAAACTGTAACCCATTAATGAGCTGGACTTGGCAAGAGGGTTGGACTAGCTGCCCCTGTCCACGGGGGCTTAGAACCAACCAAACCATTTGCCAGTTGAGCTAATTCCGACGCATGGCGACCCTACGTGTTTCAGAGTAGAACTGCTCCATAAAGTTTTCATGGCTGTGGCCTTTTGGAAGCAGATCACCAGGCCTTTCTTTCGAGGCACGTCTGCATGGTTTCGAACCGCCAACATATCCATCAGGTAGCCTAGCACTTAACCGTTTGCACCACCCAGGACAGTCCTGCACCTAACCCCCTTCACATGAGCCCCACTTATTTTTCTTGGTCACCTTCTGCCCATTGCTAGGTTGTACGTAGATGGTAACAGACCTCCGTTGTTTTGCAACCAAAACTAGAGTATTGGCCTCTCAGCTAAAGTCTGCCAGCCTCTCACCCTGACAAGACTATGCTTCCACTAGCTCTTCCACGGGCTCCTCCATGGGCTCCTCCATGGGCTCCTCCAAGAGCTCCTCCACAGGCTCCTCCACCGGTTCCTCCACGAGCTCCTCCATGAGCGCCTCCATGAGCGCCTCCACAAGCTCTTCTACTAGCTCTTCCACGAGAGCTTCCACGAGCTCTTCCACAGGCTCTTCCACCAGCTCTTCCACGAGAGCTTCCACCAGCTCTTCCACGAGCTCTTCCGCCAGCTCTTCCACGAGAGCCTCCACTAGCTCTTCCACGAGCTTTTCCACTAGCTCTTCCACGAGAGCTTCCACCGGCTCTTCCACCAGATCTTCCACGAACTCTTCCACGAGGTCTTCCACGAGAGCTTCCACCACCTCTTCCACTAGCTCCTCCACTAGCTGTTGCACGAGCCAGCTGGTGTAGGCATCGGGAACCACAGGGATGTGGACAGCTGCGGCTTTTCAGAAGGCCTGCCTTCCGTCAGTGCAGATCTGGAGGGAGGGTGGGTCAGCCTTGCTCTGTGGCTTTGCTGGCTTATATTGCTGCTTCCCCTCAATGGGCGGGGGGGTGGGGGGGAGGCGGATTTCTGCTGCCCACTTAGTTTTCCACAGCTTCTGACCCCCAGCAGTCCTTGCAGGTCCCCTACTCCCTGCTGGCGCTCACAGCATAGCACTAAGCCACCTAAATGAAATCAAACTCTTATAGAAAAAAAAAAGTTGGCCTATTTATCTAGATTGCCATCTAACAAGGCCCAATGCTTGGCTTTTACTTCTCCCTCTCTCACAATATACCATCCAGAATAAAAATTTAAATAACTCACTTTATATGTCGCAAATTTAAAACCTAGGACCTTTTTATGTGTCACGGATTCAGCCTAATCCCTTAAGTCACAGGACAGGACAATAAACATCGTCCTTCTCTCTGGGGGACTTGTGGTTCAGCCAGGTGTCTCAAAGAGAGGTCTGCTCACAGCACACCCTCCAAATCTGCAGATATGACATCAGATGCATCTGTGCCACCCTCCAAAAAGCCTTCCCCCTAAACACCAAAATATTTGTAGAAAGTCTATGTGGTTACAAAAGCATTTTTGTAGTGCTTAAGATAATGAAATCAGGGAGAAAGCAAGTGCAAAAGATATTGAATTTCAAGTAAGAACTGGCTCAAACACTTTCCTGCCAGTAATAATCTGTGTACCCTAGAGCTTGGGGGAACGTTGGCCTCTGCAGATCACAATCCGCGGCCATGTGTCCTGAACAACTGAAGAAGGTGATTCAAGAGGATTCCCTGCTGGTACAGGCTTTTAATGCTGACAGATCTGGCTAGTTTTGAAGGCAGCTGCCTTCTACAGCTTTTATTTGTTAGGGAGTTTTTAGTGCACTTAATGCTATTTTAATTTTCTTCCTACTAAGATGCTGTTTTTCTGATACTTGGTCTTGAGAATGGAGGATTTGCCAACCGTAGTACCTACCAAGGATGGCATCTTGAAATAGGTATTCTTCCTGAAAACTGCCATCTGCTATCAGCTACGAGAGCTTTCTCACTGTCTTCTTCCTCTTTGCTTTCCCATTGTCTTCCTTCCATTTGAACCCCTCAACCATCGCTACCCACCCTACGGTCACCAGTGATCCTTGCCAAATTCAGCGTCTTCTTGTGATTGTGGGGACCGTTCCTTTGTTTTTGATACCATCAGGTTTCCTTGACAACCTCTGTAGCTTTGATTTTAGAGATATAAAAAATATCCTAAGTCTCCTCATATTTTGCTGTAGAATAGTTCTTGCATTCGATTACACTTTTTTTTTGATCAATTCTTACCAATTAAACAATTAAAAAACCTCTATCAGAGATCACTGCTCCCTTTGGGACCTAGCTGACAGAAGAGTAGATTGAGTTCGGAATGAAGTTCCATCTGAGGTACACAACCTATACAACTCCTAATCTATGACAAGACTGTTGTTGTTGTTGATTGCCCTCAAGTCAATCCCGACTCAAAGCACGCCCATGTGTGCAGAGTAGAACTTTACTTCATAGGGTTTTCAAGGCTGTGACCTTTCGGAAGCAGATCATCAGGGCTTCCCTCTAAGGCACCTCTGGGTGGGTCTGAACCAGCAATCTTTCAGTTAGTAGGCCACCGCTTAGCCATTTGCACCAACCAAGGACTCCATCGTATGATTAGAAGTATGAATTTTGCAAGCTTCTTTAGCCATTTTCCCAGCATTGTTGAAATATCATATTGATTATCAAATAGTGAGAGTCATCACTGATAACACTCATTCCACTAGGAATTCAACTACCTTGGGAGGCTCTAGAAACTTCAGGAAGGCTGGGAAGAAGAAATACTCCAAGGATTTAATACTGCAGTCTAGAGGTTTATTTCTAACATACATTGATCATAACAGTGTGTCTCATGGGGCCTAAGAGTCACACTTCCTGGTAGGCAGGGTCTAGGGCTAGGCATGGATACAAAGAGCTATTCCTAGCCAGCAAGTTTCACAAACAAGCAATGGAGGTCTCCATAGCGCACATTCAGTGTGACAGTCACTCAAATGCACATAGAAGAGAAACAGGGCCCAGGGGCCATCTACTAATGAGAAGGATGTTGATTTTAAATTATATATATGTGTGTGTGTGTGTGTGTGTGTGTGTGTGTGTGTGCGCGTGCATGTGTGTGTGTATAATGTATATACATCATGAGGAGACTTGGTGGTGTAGTGGTTCAGAGCTCGGCTGCTAACCAAAAGGTTGGCAGTTCGAATCCACCAGCAGCCCCCTGGAAACCCTATGGGGTAGTTCTACTCTGTCCTACAGGGTTGCTTTGAGTAAGGATCGACTCAACAGCAATGGGTTATATATACTGTATTTTCCCGTTTGGAGATGCTATTTCTAATTGGATATTTTTTGTGTATGTTGTAAAATCTTCAGCCAGAGATTTTGCATCCTAAGTTCACATATAGTTATGGTATTTAATTTTCTGTTCTCAACCGAAGTGTTTATTTAACTTCTTTAGGACTCTTAGCACATTAAAAACAAACAAACAAAAAAAAAAAACTTTAAGACCATGATAAATAGTGATTAACCTTGGGAGCCAAAGAGTAAACATAAACACAATTTCTTTCTCTAAGATCAGGTTTAACAACATGCTAATAGCCCATAATGAAGATAGCAGCCATCAGTTAATCAACCCATTAAGCTGAGATCAGAAGTGTCAACTCAAGTGCAATCGACTAATTTACTGACCCTTAATGGGTCAGCAAGATCTATAACCCAAAGGCGGATTTTTCTGCTTCTGCTGAAGTCACTTTGGAGGTCAGTTCTCTTCCTTCCATGATTATGAACTCTGACCTGGCATGAGCAGGGAGTCAACACAAAATCCATTTATAAGAATGTGCTTGGGGTTACTGAGTAATGGAATCCCAAGCTAACTGGTAAGTTAAGTGTCTGGGTAGATGTTCTTTATAGAAGCACCAACTTTGACTTTGTAACGTCCACACAACCGTGAAAGAGGACATGTACAGTCTCCATGGGCACTTCTGAGTCCAGTAAGCTGTGGCCCCTCGAGTTAGCTAAAGCTTGCCACTTATTCCCTTACCTAACCTGCTCTGTGGAGGTAAAGCTTGGTGCTTGAAATGTCAAGGAGTCAAACAGAACTGAGTGGTGGGATGATAAGGTGAAGGATGATGTCTGCCAAATAACTGTGAAATAAGTTTTGCTTTATTAATGATGCAAAGAGTTAGATAGCAAGTTGCTTTGGTGGTTAACAAGCACAAAAATAAACAGAGTTTCGTTTAATCTGCTGAATCAGAGCCAATTACCCAGTGTTCGCTACTTTCAAGGGGAAACCAAACCAAACCAAACCCGTTACCATCATCTCGATTCCGACTCATACCAACCCTACAGGACAGAGGAGAGCTGCCCCACGGGGTTTCCAGGGAGCAGCCGGTGGATTCAAACAGCCGACCTTTTGGTTAGCAGCCCAGCTCTTAACCACTGCGCCACCAGGGATCCACTTTCAAGGGAAAAGAGGAAAAGAAGGAGCATTCCTTATTCTAGATGGGCTTTCCAGAGGGTATACTAAATATTACAAATACAAAACGCATTCACTTGAATCTTATTTATATAGAACAGATCTAACAAGAATGATAATTCTGGTGACAATGTAAGAATTTTTTTTGTTTGTGTAATACCAGCATTTTCACCAGTGATAAAGCAATTCACCATGCTAATGACAGTGTGCATTAGCAACCTATCAGCAGTATGATGTCAGAGACCCAAAAGGAAGTACGCCAAAAAAGGCAACTGGGCCTGGTTCTGTTGCCCTGGTCCCAGTCAAGCCTGTGCCAAGATGCTTCAATGCCACCAACTCCAGTGCTGCACTGTCCAACAGACAGTCGCTGGCTGTGATCTCCTCTCAAACAGGGAACTGACCTAAAAGATACGGGAGAGTAACTAAGGTTCTGCAAAGGGGACGCAAGAAGAGGAGAAAAGGCAAACTACCAAATGCATTTAAAAAAATAATTAATTAAAAGTTTTACTGGAAGGAAAACTGAGGTTCACTTGAAGGTCCTAAGGAAAATAGGTTACTTAGCATTTGTTTTTCTCTCTGCAAAGGAAATATGTCGGTTGCATGCCCACGATGCATGAAGGATTCCTGCAAGGAACTCATCTTTTCTGGGAAAATAGAGAGCCCCTTCTGTGGTTGGTGACCCTGCCCACTATTTCCCCAGCATTTCTTCTTTGTTCTCCTTCCCTGTCACCAGCCAACTTCCAAGCACTGCTGTGCCAACCCCAGCACAAAGAGACCTGCGTAAAAGCCCCTGTCTGCGCAAAGGACTTCCGTCCTAAGACAAAGTCAACTCCAGGCCAAAAAGATGAGGGAATGGTCAGCCTTCGGGAGGTGACCTCCCGCGAAGGTTCTCAACCTCTAGGCCAGCCAGACAGCAGCAGTGAGGGAGGAGGAAACGGGGCGGAGAGAGGGGGGGAGAGAGGGTCGTGGGGTGGAGGGTAGGAGAGGCAGTGTAGGTAGAAGACGGCGAACGAGGCCGCTGGACGCCTGGACGGCAGGCGGGGGCTCTTGGCGGGTCTACTGCTTCCGCGGCCACCACCGCCGTCCACACTGGCACTGCCTGGGGTCACTGCCCGGCCCCCGGCCCGGGCTGCGGGGCGCTCTGCTCGGCCGGAGACGGTGGCGCAGGCGAGCGCGCGCTGCACGGGGCCGCCAGCCGGGCCGTCAGCGCGCGAGGGGCCGACCCCGAGAGCCACCTACCGGGGCAGGGGGCTTCTGCCCTCCACGCTGCTGTGCCGCCCCCACCCGGGCTGTCCCCACGCTGCGGACCACAGCAGCACCGATGCCAAGGAGCCCAGCTGCGCCGGGGCCGGGGAGGGGGCCGGGCCGGGGCGGCGGCGGACGGCGCGGGGCGGGGGCGCGGGAGGCGGCAGGCCCGCGCATCACTTACCGGCCAGGGCGCGGGGCAGCTCGGCCGCTCGTCGGGGCCGCGGGGCGCGCAGCCGGCGTGCCAAATGTAAACACTCCGCCATGATTGCTTTGTTTAGCTAATTGAACCTGCCGCCGTCTCCAGTCCCAGACGCTCCGCTCCCCTTCCCCCCTCGCGCTCTATTTATTTGCCCCCCCCCCCAATCTTTCCCTCTTCCTTTAGTCTTAGGAGCAGCTTTTAATGGAAGGTGGTTGGTGCAGGGAGTGCGGGATGGTTTTCATAAATACAGGTAAAATAATCCCGACATCTCAGGCTGAGGGGCAGCTTCTGCAGGAGGAGAGTGTTCCTCTCCCTCTGTCCCACCCCACCCCCGATTTATTAGAGTCTCCCCCGTGGAAAGTGCCAGAAAAATGAGGTGCAGCCTTCCGGGCACCCTTCCTTCCCGCTGAACTCTCTAGCACCCAGGTTCGCAGGTGGGTTTGCATCTCAGCAAAAGCGCCAAGCTCCTGGTTATGTTGAACACTTCAGACATAGTGATGTCCAAAGGCCCAAGGGCATTCACTATAGCTTCTGCCGCCCCAGCGGAGGACTAATCACCCTACAGCGTGCTCCTCGGGAGAAGGACCCACTGATAGCTCCTGTATTCCACCTTTAAGAAAGCACTGGATTTACACACCCAGACACGCGCCCTCTATACACATAAAATTTAACCTTGCACCAACACTGTGGAAAGCTCGCTCCTAGTAGGGCTGGAAGTGTCAACCTCGCATTGGCAAAAATTATTGCAGAAATACTGGGAGGAAGGGAGGCGCTGAGCATATATATTGAGTTTAGAAACTCCGAGGGAATATTTAGGTCCTGGGATGGAAGGCTCGCCTCCCGATTTTGCATGAGTGTCCGCGGGTAGAAATGCATTTGGTCACCAGTTTTCACAGTGTTTAATGCAAGCATAATTTTAAGTCCTGTGCTCGGCAGATTTATGATGTGATTCAGGTTAATACGTGGCAGAAACTTTCTAGGGTTATGGCTTCATTTATTTTAAAAACTAAGCCATCCCCCTAGCCTCACTTCTATTTATAACCACCGTGTTGATGACACCAAAAAGGTGTATTTTTTTTTTTTAATTTATAAGAATTGAAAGTCATCTACATCTTGCAGTAAAACTGTACCTCTGAAGTTATCCTTAGTATTAATCTCATTAAAAGAAGTTATTGGCTCACCTGTGTTTATTCCTCTACGGGGAGAGCGCTACTGAATGGAGTAATGCCACTCTTACAAGTCTGCACCAACCATTTACAGGTCAAAGAATGTATTTATTACGTGGGTGAAAGGACCACCTGATTTCAGTCATCATGAGAAGGGGCCTAACGAGTGTTTACGCTGTAGGCCAGTCACTGTGGTTATCTTAACCACTGGGTGAATAATAAACAGGCGTTCTAGCATTCTTATTCCATAGAAAGGAGCTGCATTGCCAAACAACTGAAATGACCCTAATCATATCCCCTTTTCTACCCATGGCTTTAGTCTATTTCTTCAGAAAATTTCGACCGAAGTTAGAATAATTTTCTTCCCCACACTTGTGACGTTCTCCACGCCATGCCAAATTTTACATTTTCCCCCCAGATTTTCCCAAATCTGACCTTCTCTGATTGTCCTCTACTTTCCTTGGCATCAGACAGGAAACTAAAGACCTTCAGAACTCTATGCTGGTGGCCAAGGTCCTGGAATAGGGCATTGATTGGCCAAGTACGTGGATTTGCTTATTTACTTCACAAAAATTCAGCTTCAGGAGCCATAGTTTCAGTTTTAAAAATTAGATGATAGGACAAATACATTTGTATTAATATCCTTAGAGTCCTGGACTGCTTGGGTAGAACCGCTGATCCATATCAACATTAGTTTTTTGTTAACAGTTGAATTTTACATGTTTGCACCATTTACTTGTCCATTCTCAGGTTCATTTCATGCGCCACTTACCATGAGCTGAGATTTGTTCTGGAAGTGGCAAGGAGAGGGGCGAGTTCCTCTCGAGCCCATTCCAAATTCTCACATCTCTCCTTAACCAGGCAAGATCACACTGGGACACCTTTGTGTATGTGTCTCTTCCCTCCCTTTTCGGTTAGTAGCATTCTCTAAGTCTTCATACCTAACACAGTGTTCATGGCATATCAGTCACTTATTGAAAACGAAGAGAAAACTAAAGGTTGACTTCACTTCTAGGCTCTTGACGATCTAGACTATCACAGTGATAGCCCCAGTGAATCACCACGGGTTTGGCCACTGGAACATCAGGAAGCAGGATATAAGCTGAAGTGCAATAAGCACTTGCACATCGGGCATGTCCTTTTGGAATGCTCTGTCTCTGAATCCAGCTGCCAAGTGTAAGGACATATAGGCTGTTGGGCTAGAGAGAGAGGGCACGTGGGGGAGAACCAGGACACCCAGCCCAGCTAACAGCTGAATGCGACTGCATGAATGATCCCAGCCAACACTGCGTGGGGCAGAATAACCTTCCAGTCAATTCCTGGGGTCATGACAATAAATCATTGTTGTTTCAAGCCCCTGAGTTTTGGGATGGCTTGGTAGGCAGCAGTAGATAATTGGTACAGCTCTCTCCAGTGTCCAGAGGCATGGCCGGATTACAGCTGGAGCTAAGATTTAGGAAAAGGACGTGTATGTGCGCATGTGCACAAGCGCACGTGCATGCCTTGGGGGGGATTCTCAGAAGCTTCTTGGTAGGGCTTCACAGAACTAGATTTCATTGTCACCTCTTGGAACTCAGCAGCACAGTTATTTCAGTGATGAGATAGCCAGGCTGGTGACTGTCCTTCTGTCATCACTGTAGAATTAGGGACCTTTGAGGCTGTGAAGGAAGGAGGTCAACAACCACAGGCTCTGGAGGTCAGCAGTCCTGTACTCAAATCCTGGCTTTCCTCCAAAGCGAGAAAGCAGTGAGTGAGCAGGAGTCCTCCCCAGACTTTGGAACTTCCAGAAGTTAAGTGTATTTAAAACAGACATTTTGCCAAGGAAATTATCCTAGTGAGACCAGGAATGAGAAAAAGAGTAACACTTGGAAATTTTGTGTTCAGACATAACCCAATACATGAACGTGGTCATCCAGCTATGTTTCTGTCAAGTATCTCCCTCTGTGTGATAGTTCTTGGCTGTGACTTAGGCACTTTAGGACCTGGGTCATTTGATGTGATTCTCTGTATTGGCAGCTGATAGCACGCACATACACACACACACGTGCACACACACATGCACACACGCACACGCACACACGCGCACACACACATGCACACACCAGTTACTCAGACTCCAGATACAAAAGGGAGAAGGGGACAAAGAGTTATGGATGTCTCATCGTGTTGAAGGGCAGAGTTTGCTGAACTTGAGTATTGTTTTGCCTTTGAAAGGTAAATTCTGTCAGACCCTTATGTGCTCGAGGTTTTATACAACCAGGAAACAATATACACACATTTACAAGTTAAACTTAATCAAACTATAAAGCCAACATGAATGAAATGAACCATTAATGTGACACTATTTTTCTGAAACTCAGTTGCCTCTAACCTCATGAATAGGAGTTCTTAGGTGGTGCAAACAGTTAAGCGCTCAACTATTAGCCGAAAGGCTGGTGGTTCAAACACACCAAGACGCACCTCGGACGATAAGCTTGATGACCTACTTCCAAAAAGTCACAGCCTTGAAACCCTGTGGAGCAGTTCTGCTCTGCACAGGTGGGGTTGTCATGAGTCGGAACTGACTCTCCCAACAACCACCTCGTGAGTGTGGCAGTGGCCATGATCGGCATTCCTATACTACGTGTGATACATAGTTGAACAAGGAGCCACCCACTACTGTTATCCAAAATTTTGTGAAACGCCTTTACACAATGCTCCCTAACCCCACTTGGCCATCACTTGGGACGCATTAAGTTTTTACCTGTTTAAGTCTAACATTACTAAAGTTGAGCTATCTGGCACCAACACTAGACACCGATATAGGCACTGAAATGATCAAGGTTAGCACTGAATTAAAAATCCCATTTCAAGAAGATTACACCCAGCAATTCCAGTCCTAGGTATATACCCAAAGGTCTTCAAAGCAGAGACTCACAAAGAGACTTGTCCACCAGTGTTCACTGCAGCACCACTGACAATAGCCAAAAGGTGGAAACAACCTAAATGCCCATCAACAATGACTGGATAAACAGCATGTGGGACACACATACAATGAAATACTACTCAGCCAGTAGGAGAACTGAAGTCTTCATATAAACTACAATATGGATGGAGTTTGAAGACATTATGCTGAGCAAAAGGGGCCAATCACAAAAGGGCGAATATTGTATGACCTCACATATAAAGGACAAGAAAAGACAGAGCTTGAGAAAAATGTTGAACAAAATTCTAATTCACAAAAAAAGATCAGACTTACTGGCCTGACAGAGACTGGAGAAACCCTGAGAGTATGGCCCCTGGACACCCTTCTAGCTCAGTAATGAAGTCACTCCTGAGGTTCACTCTTCAGCTGAAGATTAAACAGGCCCATAAAACAAAACAAGAATAAATGGGCACACCACCCCAGGGGCAAGGATGAGAAAGCAGGAGCGGACAGCAAGATAGTAATGGGGAACCCAAGGTAGAGAAGGGGAGAGTGTTGACATGTCACGGGGTTGACAACCAATGTCATAAAACAATATGTGTATTAACTGTTTAATGAGAAATTAATTTGCTCTGTAAACCTTCATCTGAAGGACAATTAAGAAAAAAAAAAAAGGAAAGAAAAGGCAAATGTATAGAGACCAAAGTTTATTAGTGGTTACCAGGGGCAGGAGGAAGTGGGAAAAAGCGGGTTAATGGTGATGGAAAAATTGGATTAAGGGTAGGGTTGCACAGCTGATTATTGTAATTGCTGTCAGTAAGTTGTGCATCTGTAAAAAAAAAAAGTTGAACTGGGAAAAGTTGTGTGATAGATGTATTTATAACAACAACAAAGAGTAGCTGCTGAGGCTGTTTACGTACAACCAAACACCTCATGCGATCTGGTTCCTTGGTTTGGAGGTTTAGGGTCATGGTTTCATACGACATCCCAGTTAATTGGCCTAATAACATGTTTAATGCTTCTGTTCTACCTCTTTGTTCATTGCATAGTGCATGGGGTCCTAAAAGCTTGCAACTGACCATCCACGGCAGAAAAAGTGGTCTCTATTCACCTGGAGAAACAGAGGAAGAAGGAGAGAGTCAGGAATAGGAGGAAGATTTGGAATGTGTGGCTACTTGCCTCCATAACAACTGCCTCCTTTGCCATGAGATCAGAAGAACTGGATGGTGCCTGGCTACCATTACTGAACATTTTGATCAAAGATTCCATAGAGGAATCCTGAACAAAAGGGGGAAAATGCAGAATAGAATTTCAAATTCTTATGGACTCTACACTTTCTGGAGTCATGAAGAGTGAATGAACCCTTGAAACTATTGCCCTGAGATAATCTTTAAACATTAAACCAAAAATATCCCCTGAAGTCATCTTAAAACTGAACAATAGCTTAACTAGTAAAAAAAAAAGGTCTGCCTTGAGCATTAGGCTCTTTTAAGAACTATCTGTACCTGATCAAGTTGACAACTGTAATTCAAAAGATTAGATAGGAGCCTTTGGGGGAAGTGAGTTTATGTTAATGGGGGAGGAACAACTCAGAAAAGGAAGATGAGAATGGTTGCACAACTAGAATAACGTAATCAGTGTCACTAAATTGTACCTGTAGAAACTGTTGAATTGGTGTATGTTTTGCTGTGTATATTCTCAACAACAACAACAAAATAAATAAAATTTAGGGGAAAAAAAGATCACTATCAATAAGTAGCACTGGGGTGGAGTCAGGATAACTGGGTTCAAATCTGGTATTTGCCACTAACCACCATGTAACTTCACTGGGGCTCTTACATGTTTTGATTTAGGCAGAGGAGTGACCTGAAAGCCCAAACAACTTTTGAACAGAAATGAGAAAGCAACGGCTTTCTCACGGTGGAATCTCAGCAATGTGACATTGATTGGGGGGACTTCTCCCAGGGTCTCTCCTACAGTGTCTATATTCTAACTCCATCCAGGATCAAGGCTTATACTCAACTCTGATTTAATATATCCTTCGCTCAATTTTAACTCTATTAAGGTATTTCTCTTAGAAGTTAGGCATATCGTAGCATAATTTTCATGGTTTCCTTAAATTATAGTGTTTACTTCCAAAACATGTCCATTACTTAATAAATAAAACAACTCTTCTCATATGGTTCCCATTTGTTCATTAGGTTTTCAGGAAATAAAATTTCTTTCTCTCACTCCCTGAAAAAGATGTGCTTTGAGCAGATTATTTCTCAAATCCTAAAAGAATAAAAATTGGAAAACCCATGCATTCCATAGTTTTTGGAATGAGTTTAAGATCCGAATATGCAGCTGAGTTATGAAAAGATCAAATTCTCCTATCTCAGTTTTATTATCCTTTGTTTTGGGGAAAACTACATCCACAGCATCCACAGCAAACCCAGAAAGAAGAATTGCAAGGTCTTGATGAGGCTTCTCCCTGCACTTGGCACAGGGAGTCGGGGACCACGAATTTCCCACTTCCAGCCAGACACTTCTTGGAACGGGGGCACGATCACCTACGAGCACAGCTGCTGCTACACTTGAGGGGTCCCAGAACCCAGGCACAGTTCTCTGAGCAGCCAAATGAGCGTCTTCCCAACCACAACCAACTCACTCACTTTTTTTTTGGACTGAAATATTAAAATAAGCTCAAAGTGTTTTTAAAATTTAAAATTTGATTATACCCTTTGGAATCTGTGCTTTGAAAAACTGTTATTTTTCCTTTAAATAAACCAGTATGTAGACTGTGTGTGTGTGTGTATATACACACATACAATGAGTGTGTACACCTAAGTGTGTGTGTACACATATATGTATATTTATACATATACATATATGTGTCTATGTATGTGTGTGTGTTTGTAGGCACGCCTATGTGTATATGTATATACATGCTTAGAAAACATACTTTACTATAGCAGACAGCTCAGTAGGAAAAACAGAGAAATCCATAGTTCACTCTTTCATATGCTTTTCAAAAGATTTTCAGAAAATACCTAGCAAGTCGTGGTGTGTTGAGTGATGCATACACTCGTTTGTGAAGCAAATCTTATCTCTTCCAGTATTAGTAACCTATAAGGGTGGGGGATGAGAATGATTGCCACATTATATCCTTATACTGTATTCTCTTTAAAGATGGTTCTTGCAATGCTCTGTATTCTATTCAGAAGTAATAAATACTATCTTTAGTACATGGTGATTATAATGATGCTCCCTTGCCAAAAAGTAACTCTTTCAGATTGAGTTAGTGTTCCCCAAAAATATGTGCTGTAAATCCTAGCCTATAGGCCTGTGGTTATAATCCCATTTGGGAATGGGTTGTCTTTGTTACATGAATGAGGCAGGATTAATGTAGGGTACCTCTTCAGTCAATCTCTTTTGAGATATAAAAGAGATTAAACAAGCAAGCAAGAGAAGCAGAGACGGGGGAAGAGAGAAGACAAGCCACATGAAGGTCACCCAGGAGCAGAAGATCAAAGAGACAAGGACCTTCCTCCAGACATGCCAGAGACAGAAAGCCTTAATCTAGAGCCGGCACCACGAATTTGGACTTCTAGCCTCCTAAACTATGAGAAAATTAATTTCTGTTTGTTACAGCCACCCACCTGTGGTATTTGTTATAGAAGCACTGATAAACCCACTACCATCGAGTTGATTCCAACTCATAGCAACCCCATAGGGTTTTCAAGGCTGTAAACTTCTGGAGAAGCAGACTGCCACGTGTCTCCTATGGAGCCACTGGTAGTTTCAAACAGCCGAGGTTTCAGTTAGTAGTCGACTGATTTAATCACTGTGACATCAGGGCTAATAACTGAGACATAATTTGTTACTGAGAACTGGGAGTGCTGCTTTAACAGATACTTAAAAATGTGGAAGTGGTTTTGGAATTGGGTAATGGGTAGAGGCTGGAAAAGTTGTAGGGTGCCTAACAGTAAAAGCCTAGATTGCCTTGAAGAGACTGCTGGTAGAATTCAGGATGTCAAAAGCAACTTTGGTGAAGGCTCGGAAGGAAGTGAGCAGAACTACAGAGAAAGTCTCCTTCGTCTCACAGAATACATATGGTGCCAGCAACAGAACGTTGCTAGAAATGTGGACGTTAAATGTGCTTCTGGTGAGACTTTAAAAGAAAATGAAGAACATGTGATGAACAACGGAGGAAGGGCGATGCTTTTTCTGCAGTGGCAAAGAACTTGTCTGAATTATGTTCAAACGTTTGGTGGAAGGGAGAACTTCTAAGTGATGAACTTGGATATATGGCTGAGGAGCCTTCTAAGCAAGATCTTAAAGGCACTGTGTGGTTTCGCCTTGCCACTTATAGTAAAATCTGAGAGGAAAGAGACAGGTTTTAAAATGAATTGTGCAAAACAAAAACAAAAACGCAATGATTTGGAAAATTCTGTTGTACAAACTAAGGACACATGTTCTAGAATGTTCACCAAGGAGGTGGCTACACAATCTTTTGTTAAAGAGATCAAGCCTGTGACTGATGGATCTAACCAACTACCACAGCAGAAAACTCATCAGCTTAGACTGAAGGGGACAGAGAAAGAACGAAAGGAAAGAACACTGTCTGCCTCTTGGAATTCCACAGGCAAGAAAAAGGCCAACTGAGCTTCATCTGTTGTCCTCCAAGAAAAGAAAAGGACCATTCCTTGAGTAGCTCGGAGAGCTGCAGAACTGTTGGAAGGAGCATGGGAAGCAGGGCCTTCTCGGTTTCAAAGGGTGGGGCCACAGTCTCCTGGATCTCAAAGGGTGGGGCCACAGCCTCCTACGTTTCAAAGACTCAGATCTTCACCAACCCAGTTTTGGAGTGTAGGGCTGCCATTAATGTATGCCGGGGGATGGGGCAGCCACTCAAAGCTGAGGGGGCAGGGCTGTTATACACAAGGGGCAGAAGGATGGGGCCTGCCAGGGCCAAGGGGGTGGAGTCACCACTCAGATCTGTTAGGAGAATGGGGCTGCCAAAGCCAAGGAAGCAAAGCTGCTGTCCCAGTGGGACTGGAAGGTCAAGGTGAAGCCCAGGGCCAAGGGGCCTCCACCCACAATCCAGAGGGCAAGGCCAACACCCAAAGTCTGGAGGGCAGGGCCATTGCCCAGATGGTCTCAGAAAACAGAGGATTATTTTCAAGCCTTGAGAGCTAATGTAATTTGCTCCTCTGGGTTTTGGACTTGCTTGGTGCCTGTTATCCCTTCTTTCCCTCCAATTTCTCCCATTTGTAATAGAAATATCTACATTGTGCCTGTTCCACCATTGTACTTTGGAAGCAAGTAACTGAATTCTAGATTTCACAGGTTTACAGATGAAGAAGAATTTTGCCCCAGGATGGAATATGCCTGAAGTCTTACCCATATTTAATTTAGAAAATTCAGATGAGATTTTGGTCTTGAAGTTTATTTAAAACCTTTGGAATGATGGGATGGAGAGAATGTGTTTTACATGAGGGCAGGACACGAATTTTGCGGGGGGTTGCCGGGAGAAGGGTGGAATGTTATGGATTGAACTGGTGCCCCCACAATATGTGTTATAAATCCTAGCCTCTATACCTGTGGTTATAATCCCATTTGGGAATGGGTTGTCTTTGTTACGTGAAAGAGGATTAATGTAGGGTACCTCTTCAGTCAATCTCTTTTGAGATACAAAAGAGATTAAATAAGCAAGCAAGAGAAGCAGAGATGGGGGAAAAGAGATGCCAAGCCACATGAAGATCAGCCAGGAGCAGAAGGTCAGAAAAGACAAGGACCTTCCTCCAGAAATGACAGAGAAAGAAAGCCTTCCCCTAGAACTGGCACCCTAAATTTAGACTTCTAGCCTCCTAAACTGTGAGACAATAAATTTCTGTTTGGTAAAGCCACCCACTGGTTGTTGTTGTTGTTAGTTGCTGTGGAGTTGGTTCAGACTCATAGCAACCCTGTGTACAACAGAACAAAGCATTGCCCAGTCCTGCACCATCCTCACAATTGTTGTTATGCTTGAGTCCATTGTTACAGCCCCTGTGTCAATCCATCTCGTGGAGGATCTTCCACTTTTTCGCTGACACTTTACTTTACCAAGCATAATGTCCTTCTCCAGGGACTGGCCCCTCCTAATACCATGTCCAAAGTCCGTGAGACAAAATCCTTGCTTCTGAGGGGCACTCTGGCTGTACTTCTTCCAAGACAGATTTGTTCCTTTATCTGGCAGTCCACAGTATAGTCAATATTCTTCACCAACACCATAATTCAAAGGCATCAATTCTTCCCTGGTCTTCCTTATTCATTGTCCAGCTTTCACATGCATATGAGGAGACTGAAAATGCCATAGCTTGGGTCAGGCGCACCTTAGTCCTCAAAGTCACATCTTTGCTTTCCAACACTTTAAAGAGATTTTTTGCAGCTGATTTGCCCAGTGCAATGTGTTTTTTGATTTCTTGACAATCCATGGGCATTGACTGTGAATCCAAGTAAAATGAAATCCTTGACAACTTCAAACTTCTCTCCATTTATCATAATGTTGCTTATTGGTCCAGCTGTGAGGATTTTTGTTTTATGTTGAGGTGTAATCCGTATTGAAGGCTGTGGTCTTTGATCTTCACCAGTGTTTCAAGTTCTCTTCACTTTCAGCAAGTAAGGTTGAGCCATCTGCATAATGCAGGTTGTTAAGAGTCTTCCTCCAATCTTGATGCCGTGTTCTTCTTCATATAGTCCAGCTTCTCTGATTATTTGCTCAGCATACAGATGGAATAGCTATGGTGAAAGTATACAACCCTGTCACACACCCTTCCTGACTTTAAACAACACAGTATCTGCATGTTCTGTTCAAATGACTGCCTCTTGGTCTACATACAGGTTCCTCATGTGCACAATTAAATGTTCTGGAATTCCCATTCTCGGCAATGTTATCCATAATTTGTTATCATCCACACAGTCAAATGCCTTGGCGTAGTCAATAAAACACAGGTGAACATCTTTCTGGTATTCTCTGTTTTCAGCCAAGATCCATCTGATATCAGCAATGATATCCCTGGTTCCACATCCTCTTCTGAATCTACCTTGAATTTCTGGCAGTTCCCTGTTGGTGTACTGCTGCAATCGCTTTTGAATGATCTTCAGCAAACTTTTACTTGTGTGTGAGATTGATGATGCTGTTAGATAATTTCCGCATTCGGCTGGATCACCTTTCTCTAGAATCGGCACAAATATGGATCTCTTCTAGTTGGCTGGTCAGGTAGCTGTCTTCCAAATTTCTTGGCATAGATGAGTGAGCACCTCCTGCGCTGCATCTGTTTGTTGAAACACCTCAACTGATATTCTGTCAATTCTTGGAGACTTGTTTTTCGCCAATGCCTTCAGTGCAGCTTGGACTTACTCCTTTAGTACTATCAGTTCTAGATTGTATGCTACCTCCTGAAATGGTTGAACGTCAACCAATTCTTTTTGGCACAGTGACTCCATGTATTCCTCCCATCTTCTTTTAATGCTTCCTTCACCCACTGGTAGTATTTCTGTTACAGCAGCACTAGATAACTAAGACAGTAACAAAGGCATTTTGAATTGTATTTTTATCACAACTTGGAGATGTAAAATACTTTAACTAATTTTAACTAAGAACTATTGAAAATTAACATTGTTATTTAATGAAATCTGTAGTCAAATAGAACATAAATCCAAGAACTAAGCACTAGGGAAGATGTGTAACAGAGAATCAGAGAGATCTGTAATTCTCAAGGATAGAAAGGGACAACCCAAAGGAAATTAAGTGCTGACTTTCTCAGACAAAGGGATCTGATTTGCTTATTTCTTACAGTTACTGTGCAAAACATGTATTTTTTGATATAAATGCATATATATACTTAGGATCTTCCAAAATCTACAAGGCTGATTATATACATTTTCTACCTCAAGACCTTTTATATCTATTTCTAGTTGCTGTTTCTTTTCCCTCAGATCAAACTGTAACTTTATCCTGTTTTTATAAATTATTTGAAAATATAAAAGTATATTTTAAATGTTTATGTATTATAAATGCTATATCAACATGATCACTCCAATACGAGCACTTAGCATTGCAGCTGCATTTGAGAAATATCTAAGTATATAAGCACAACAAAAATTCACTTAATATGCTCTAGCATTTCTTCAATAAACAGTGTGAAGTCAAATTCCTATGTAATTTAACAGTTGCTAGTAGCAGCACTCTGCGGTACTAGTTGAAAATAGCTACTCTGAAACATGAAACACAACACAGAGAAATCATTCTATAGGTTTGCTCATTTCCCAGGGTTCTGTCCAGATTGAACCAAGTGGTGCAGAAGCATGAACTTGAGAAACAGCGGTATGAGCAAGCTCAGGTGTTGAGCTATTTTAGCTGTTTCTCTCCCCACCCCCTTCTGCTCTTCCCCTCGGGTCACTTGAAATCACAAAAGTGACTAGCATTTAAAAATGCCAAATAAAGTGGAAAATTATATAAAACAGTAGTCTCCAAGGTACAATGCAAGGAAAAAATATTGGAAATCTATCTATACGTTCTTTTTTAATGTTATTTTCATCCAAAAATTAAAAATGAATTATAACCTACCTATACAAATAAGGAGCCCTGGTGGCACAGTGGTTAAGAGCTTGGCTGCTAACCAAAAGGTTAGCAGTTCTAATCCACCAGCCACTCCTTGGGAACCCTATGGGGCAGTTCTACTCTGTCCTATAAGGTCACTATGAGTCAGAATTGACTAGATGGTAACAGGTTTGGGGGTTTTCATAACTAATAAACAGGCACCCGTGCACTCAATTGGTCTGCATGGTTGATGGCTACCTGTCTGTCTGATACCTGGACTCAGCCCTATTCTTTCACTGAACCCCAGCATGGAAGAATGTAGAGGGGCTGAATCACATTCAGGGGGAGCCACATGTTCTCTGTGGGGACCAACCATCCAAAAGGATGTACTCTAAGCATCTTCTACCCTAGGAACAGTTTTGAGAAAATGGGAATCTAGGCCTCCGGGGCCATTTTTATCTTTTCATTTTTGTCCATGTACCATTGGAATAGGAGCCCCTGGGTGGTGCAAATGGTTAACACACTCAGCTGCTAACTAAAAGGTTGGCAGTTTGGGTCCACCAAGAGGTGCCTCAGAAGAAAGGCCTGGATATCTACTTCTGAAAAATTAGCCATTGAAAACTCTTTGGAGCACAGTTCTACTCTGACACACCTGGGGTCACTGTGAGTCGAGGCCAACCAGTTAACCATTTGAATAGATTTCATCACTCCCTCCTTCCACTGGCCCCTCCCTTCCTTCTTTCCTTTCAGCTCCACCTCTCCCCGCCCCATCCAATGTTAGATGTTTAATTTAGTTAAATCATGCCCCGGGGGAAATGAACCTGACTTGGGAGTCTTAGAAGTTATATTGCTGGCACAAGCTGCGTAAGTCACACAAGTAGTTCTGAGACAGTTTTAACATGCTTCTGTCATGTCTTCTCACATAACAGAGCCTATCACTCAGAAAATATGGTGATGGATTATAACTGGTCGCATTATGATGGCATTAAGTGAATGTATTTTTATATTGAAGATTCAAAGTTTTCAACTGGATCCCATCAGGAAGAAGTCTTTGAGTGAGAGTATTTTAATATATATTTCAATAGATTTAAATATATATTAATATAACACATTTTATAAAATTTACACATAATATATATTTATATTGTTGTTGTTAGGCGCAGTTGATTTGGTTTCGACTCATAGTGACCCCATATGACAGAGCAGAACTGCCCCTTAGGCTTTCCTAGGCTGTAATCTTTACAAGAGCAGATAGCCAGGTCTTTTCTTCCATGAAGCAGCTGGTGAATTCAAACCTCCAACTTTTCCATTAACAGCCAAGCACTTCACCGTTGCAGCACCAAGGCTCTGTATATGTTTATATATGATATACGTAAACATATATTTGTATACAATACATTAGTATCTTATAAAATGTATAGGAGCTCTGGTGGCACAACAATTAAAGCGTTCAGCCGCCAATCGAAACGTTGGTGGTTAGGACACACCCAGTGGCTCCACCAGAGAAAGACCTGGCCATCTGCTCCCATAAAGATTACAGCCTAGAAAACCCTATGGGGAAGTTCTAATCTATCACATGGGGTCGGCATGAGTCAAGAATCGACTCCATGATACATTATGAACAGCAGCAGCAGCAATACATAAGTATACATTTATTGAATATATCTGAATTATACATTTTGTTTAATATATAATGTCCGTATTTACTTAACATGCTACTGTACTAATAAATTATACCTTATGGAAAACACAATACATGAAATACTTTTTTTTAAAGATGAGATAAAGAGTAAATAAAAAATATTATTAAAACATATTTATTCCATTCGGCAATGGTAAATTCTCTCCCCCGTTGGGAATATACTGCGTCCCTAATATTTGCGTATATCCATCGGGGCCTGAGCATGAAAACGTAACGGTTTACTTTTTGTGAAGGAATTTAGTTCTGGGTGTTGACTACGCAGGAGGCAGAAGAGCTGAGAAACTGGGCGGGGAACGGCGAAGCAGGCGGAGTTGAGCAGCCACAGGTGGCCGCTAGCACAACTAGATTGGAGGAGAGAGAGAGAAGTGAGGGACCCAGGCCAGAGTCGCCTGGTGGGAGCCGAGAGACGCAGCTGTTACCAAACTCCCTGCCACAGACGAGACCCGGCAGAAATGCGCCGGCCTCTCTCTGCCTCGCTTCCGCTTCCGGTCTGCAGGCACTAGCCAGGCCCTCCCACTGGCAGAGCCAACCATGGCGGATGCTGAAAAACACATCGTTCAAAGCTCAGCTGTGACGCTGAACAGGGTGAGAGTGAGGAGGGAAATGAAGGAACAGACTCCGTACCTATACGGGAATTTGCCACGGTTCTGTACATATTTCCTGTTCTTTCCTATCTCTACTTTCTACACGTCTCCTTCCATCTTCCGGGAACGCCCTTCCTTTTTCCTTTTGCCTATCAAACTTAACATAAAATCCTTCAACAATCAACTCATTTATCCCACAAGCGTTTCCTGAGCTTCTAGCACGTGCAATGCACTGAGTGCTGGGTCATCAGAACTATTAGTGTCTTTTGGCAATAAACCTACTTCCAAAACTTCTCTGGTCATTAACTACATGTTGAGGCTGCATAGTCCAGTAGTTCTGAGCCACCGTTCAGGACCCAGGCTGCCTGCTTGAGCGCCTGGGTCAGATCCTGCTTCTGCCACCTACCGCTGCCTGAGTATGCTTCAGTTTCTTTATCTGTAAACTGAAGATGATAATAATATGTACCTTGTAAGATTAAGTGGGTAACATGAATATTTACAGAGCACTTAGACAGTTTCCGGCAATATGTGTATTTGTTAACTTAAAGATATAAATTAAAAATACCAAGTCCCTCCTTTTTCTGTGCTTCCACAGCCTTCTGTCCATACTTTCAGTGTAGTACTCATTACACTGGGCTGTAATATACACATCTGTCATTTCTGATAGCGTATGCGCTTTTGCTAGGGAGTCTAAGATTAATCATCTTTGTATTCCCAATGAATTGAATATAATAGGTGCTCAATAAGTGTTTATTTAATCACTTTATCTAAACCTCCTCCTGTGTCACAAATAATGAAATCAAATGATGAGTGCCCAAGGAAAGATATTTATTTATAAGAGTTCAGAGAAGGGAAGGATCCGTCCATTGGAAGTAACATTCATGGAGGATGTGGCATGTATGCTTTTAAAAAATAGGATTTAGACAGAGTGAGTTCATCAGAAGGAAGTGGGAAAGCATGGTGGCATGTAGAAGAGCAATGAGTGGAAGGAGCTAGAGTTAAACATTGTGCAAAAAGGTAGGTCACAGCCAAACTGAAGATATTCAGTGGCATGTAGCAACATTCACTTTACACATAAGCCAAGGATTCTCAATCTCTGTTTCACTCTATACCCTTAATGGCTGATAATTACACTTGCAAGACTGACCTAAGCTTAGTCAAGATTAAGTATAGCCCCTTTCTTACTATTCAAAAAAGTGCATCCATCCATCCACACATCCATCCATCCATCCATCCATCCTTTATAATCTTAACTTTAGTATCAAATGCATAAATGTCTCAGATTGTTCTAGGATTCAAAGTTGTTGCTGCAGGCAATGGGGGAACAATTAAAAAATAAGTTGGGTACACCCAGATTAGTCTTTAAAGAGATTACTGTGACAAAAATCTACAAAATGCTTGCTAATAACAGTGCCCGACGTAGTGCCATGCACCCAGATTCTCCAAATAAATAAATAAATGGATGGATAAAGACGAAAGATTGAGCTACAGGATAAAAATGCCTGGCCACAACTCTTAATTCAATAAATGCAAGAGGATTATTCTGTACTTCATTCCAGCTAGAGAATTCATTCCAGAATCTGAGAGTTGAGACTCTTCTGTGAGCGGCTTTGTTTTTCTTCTTTCACATGCATGGTGCACTACAAAGCTCCTGAGAGCTGTCATTTGGCTCTGACCTACTTTGCAGCACGTTTCGTTTTGGGCTAGGAGCTGTGAGAATGCACGCTTCCTCTGGAGAGTACGAAATGCTCATCTTTGGGATTAAACCACGCTTCCCACAGAGACACTCCATGGTGAATTGGTCTCAAATAGTCTAAATCCCTTCCCTTCTCTGATGAGGTTGTTCTCATCGTCTGATCTGATGGCGAGTAGCTTCAGGGTTCTCTAGGTGACTTACACTCCGCCGTTCGGTCTAGGTTACCTCTTTGCCCTTTTACACAATGTCTGTTTTTCTCTGTCTCTGTCCGCTTCATGGAACATCTTTTCTCTATCTAGCAAGTGAAACTTTGTGACCTCCTCTGGCTGTGCTATCAGCGTCTCTCTGGGAAGTGGTCAGCAGGACGGAGGCATTTTCAGAACAATTCAGCCAGCATATCTAGTCCTTTCTGGTCGCCAATTACCTCAAACTCTACACAGAATCAAAGTCCCCTGATACTAGGAGAGAATGATTTTCGCATTTTATGCTTCCTTATTGTGCTTGGTTTTTGCTTGCTTGTTTGAACCTAAGAAATTTTCATAGTTGCCTTGCTTTACAAAAGTATGAACAGATAGAAGTTTTAGTCATATGGAGAGCTGGTCTGTAGAATGTCATTATATTACAATTGATTAGTTAGGTGTAACTAGTGTGGTGTAGACACCCTCCTTGCACTCTGGTCTCACTGTCTACTTACTTTCCTGGAGGGATATGTGGTCCAGGGTGATGTGACAGCCAGTGGGTCTCATCTCCTGGTATTCGTGCCTTCACGTAGTCCTCTTCCACACCAAGTAACAACTAATATTGCAGAAATGATGGAGTGTGGCTTCCGAGGTTAGGTCATCAAGATATTGTGGCTTCTGCTTTGCTGTCTTGGAAACCCCTCACTTCGGGGAATGCCACTTAACAGTCCTCTGGAGAAATCTACATGGTGAGGAGCTAAGGCTTCCTGCTAACAGCCAGCAGCGGCCATGTGAGGGAGCAGCCCCATCCTACATTCTAGGCAGATGACTGCAGTCCCATCCCACGTCTTGACCGCTCACGAGATACCCCAAGCCAGAACCACCCAGCTGAGTCACTCCTGACTACCCAGCTCACAAAACAATGTGTGAGACAATAAATGTTTCTAACCCAGAGAGACTGGTTAAGGTAATAATTGTTTATTGTTGCTTCAAGGCTCTAAGTTTTGGGGTAACTGGCTATGAAACATTAAAAATTCACACAGCAGACTTCTGCTCTTAACTACAGCTGTTTTCCCAGTCAAGTATCTACATTAAAACAAACAAACAAACAAAAAAAAAAACTCTTCACTAAAAGAATAAAGTTTGTCCACAAACCCTTTCTGCTCTACAAGAGAAAATCATATTCCTCCAATTACCATGACTTTGACCATTATAAAACAGTCAACATTAATTGACAGTAATTCGTACCCATGTCCCACACTTTTCTTAGTTATTAAGCTCTACTCCAACCTGTGAGGGGTGGGGAAATGATCACTGTAGAAGAAATTTAATCTCAGTCCACTGCAAAACAAAAGCAATATATACAATATGTTACCGTAAAGTTGATTCCTTTTTTTGATCCTGAGAAGAAAAAAGTATACATATCCTCTAGGGGCTACTTATGATCTTATCCCCTATGTCACTAACCAATGGTTATCATATATTTTTATATCAGCTTCATGAATTTCATTACAATTAATAGATTAAAAGCTAGGAGTCATAGATTCAAGTTTTAATTCTGCTACTTCATAGCCTGTGAACTTGAACAAAGTAATTTCTCTAGTCCTTAGTTTTCTCATCAGTAAAGTAGGAGAATTAAAGTCCATTGGTTTGTTCAGCTCATCACCGCATTTTTATTTAGTATCTTCTCTATCAGTACGGGCCTTGCACCAGAGGTGAACAAGACAGGGATGACTCCTGTCTTCTTGGAGACTGCAATTTACATTTAACATTGCATGACCCTAATTTTGGATTTCATTTCACTTGGATCAACAATCAACGCCCATGGAAGCAGCAGTGAAGAAATCAAATGATGTACTGCATTTGGCAAATCTGTTGCAAAAAAAAAAATCTTTAAAAACTTAAAAAGTGAAGATGTCACTTGGAGGACTAAGGTGCGCCTGACCCAAGCCAAAGTATCTTCAGTCACCTCATATGCATGCGAAAGCTGGACAATGAATAAGGAAGACTGAAGAAGAATTGACACATTTGAATTATGATGTTGGTGAAGAATACTGAATATACCATGGACTTCCAGAAGAACAAACAAATCTGTCTTGGAAGAAGTACAGCCAAAATGCTCCTTAGAAGCTAGGGTGGTGAGACTTCGTCTCTCTTTACTTTGGACATGTTATCAGGAGGGACCAGTCCCTGGAGAAGAACATCATGCTTGGTATAGAGGGTCAGCGTAAAAGAGGAAGACCCTCAATGAGATGGACTGACACAGTGGCTGTAACAATGGGCTCAAACATAAGAAGACTGTGAAGATGGCACGGTACCAAGCAGTGTTTCGTTCTATTGTACATAGGGTCGCTATGAGTTGTACATAGGGTCGCTATGAGTTGGAACTGACTCAATGGCACCTGACAATAACAACAGTATTTAGAACAGAAAAGATAATATATATTTATTGTGTGAATGAATTTACTTTCGATTTATAAGCAAAGAAGGTTTCTGGGTGGCACAAGTGATTTGGGCTTATCTACTAACCAAAAAGTTGATGGTTTGAACCTACTCAGTACCATGGAAGAAAGTCTGATGATCAGTTTCTGTAAACATTACAGCCAAGAAAATCCTACACAGCTCAGTTCTACTCTGTAACACATGAAGTTGCCATGAGTCAGAACTCGATGGCAATGGGCTTGGGTTTTAGGGTTTTTTTTTAACACATGAAGAACCTGAGTCAGAGGTCAAATGACTCACTTCAAGTCACATACTGAATCCTATGAGCACCAGGTCTAGGTCAGTACCTATGCAGAAGGCTTCAGTGCTTGGTTAGACAAGATGCGAGATTAGGCCATTTGTCCTGTATCTCCTACCTTGCTTCTTTTAATCCTGGTTGCAGCCACAGCTGGGATGACAGCCCTCCTTGGCAGAGGTGTTGAGAAAGGAGACAATCAGGTACATAATCGTTATTGTTCAGGGTTCTTGCTCCACATGGCTGACTCTCCCAGCAAAAGAAATGTTGCTAGTGATGAGAAAGAAAAACTGAAATAAAAATTTTACATTTTCAGATGGAGGTTTTTTTTTGAATATTGTTGTTGTTAGGGGCCAATGAGTTAATTCCAACTCATAGTGACCCTATGTACAACAGAACGAAACATTGCCTGGTCCTGCGCCTCACAGTCATTGTTATGTTTGATCCCATTGTTGCAGCCACTGTGTCAATCCATCTCATTGAGGGTCTCCCTCTTTTTCACTGACCCTCTATTTTACCAAGCATGATGTCCTTCTCCAGGGACTGGTCCCTCCTCATAACATGTCTGAAGTATTTGAGACAAAGTCTCACCATCCTCGCTTCTAAGGAGCATTCTGGCTGTACTTCTTCCAAGACAGACTTGTTTGTTTTTCTGGCAGTCCATGGCGTATTCAATATTCTTTGCCAACACCATAATTCAAATGCGTCAGTTCTTCTTCGGTGTTCCCTATTCATTGTCCAGCTTTCACATATTTCTTAGGCGACTGAAAAGTGTGAAATTAACTGATCAGATAACTAATTCTTTCGAAAATTAACCATATTGAATTTAAATTTCCCTTTTAAAATATTAGAAAATGTGAAAATGAGACAAAAGTTTTTCTTAATATCTTTTATCTCTTATTATTTTTCCTTTTCCAATTACAAAATCTTAATAAATGGATTTGTCTACATGGTAATAATTTACCAATAAAATATGTCTGTATAATAACAAAATTTATATCTTTTTCTTTCCTCCTTCAGAAGCTGATTTGTTTAGAAAACTGTGTTTACTCACTGGCATTGTGTGTTTCTGCTCAAGTGTGAATTTCTCTGTAAAGCCTAACTATTAAAATATATTTGCCTGTGGCAATGCCATCTTTAAATTTTCCTTAATTTGCATGCACTTCACATCTCAGGCCAAAGCTTAAAATGTCTGACACAAAGTCTACACATAACAATACTTTTGACTGACAGGGAGGTTTATTATGCATTGATATGACATCATATTTATGTATAACAATGACTTTTTGACTGACAACTGAGCAATGACAGAATTCTGGACACCTTCTAGATACCATTTTTTATAAGTCAAACTAAAATATCCAGATAATTGGCTGAGTTTTTCCGTTTCTGCGTCAATTACTTAGCATCGGGCATGGCAAGACACAATGAGCTAGTGTCCATTCTTAACCTTTCCAACGGTACCTTTTGCCTCAATAGAACATCATATGGTTTCACTTCCATTTTTTTTTCTTTTTAATGATTTTGTGTGCTAAAAGTTGACAGCTCCTGATATTACATTACTTGATTTTAAAAACAGGCCTGCATACAACTGGTCCGTGAAGTATTTTAAGGAACCTGATGGTGCAAGTAGAAAACCTTAATGAGTGAAGGCTAATTCAGGCATGATCCGCATCAGCGCACACCAGTGTAAATGGACTAACACGTGTTCCTAGAGTACCCACCACACAGTCAGCACTCAACAAAGTCCACACACAAGGCACACTTAGGCAGTGCCACGAGGCAGTGCATGATGAAGTGTACTGTAACGTGGTAGACTGCAGGAACTCGGAAAGGCAAAGCCAGAGTGGGCAGGATAATAATGGAAGTGTAGTGGCTGCTCCACAGGACACTGAGCCCTGCTCTGAGCTGTCGTGTCAGCTCTGAGCTGTCCTGTCAACTGGCTGGTCTCAAGCAAGCGAGTTGCGTAACTGCCTCGTGTCTGAGTTTCCTCGTCTGTAACATGAGCTAGAATGCTCTCCCAGCTCTGCTTCCTCTGACTTTATATAAGACAGGCTTTGTGGAGACAGCAAGGGCAGCACTGAGCTTGGGAAGCAGATGGTCAAAGCCAACACTGAGGTGGGGTGACTGGATGAATGAGGATGGCCAGGGCAGGAGGTGAGGCTGTAGAAATCTGAGACTTGCGTTCCATAGCTGGGGATGAAATGACCCCACTCGTCTCAAAATCAGCATATAATTTAACTCAAAGTGAAGAATAGTAGTGCTACAATAACATAATGTTTGCTCATTCTTCCAAATGTACAATTGTAAAAAGTAGAAAGCATCTGGTTTTTTAAAAAGCGACTGGGGCACTGACAGTCGGCATGACGGAATGATCGAAGCTTCTGAGTGACTCGACAGCCCTGGATTTTAACCACCAGATGGGAGCATCTCACCCAGCCGCTCATCTAGGACACAGCGCACCAATGTTTTCATACTACAGTCATGTATTACTGCTTTCTAAATTCTACAGGAATCCCTGGGTGGTATAAATAGTTAGCTCACTCAGCCGCTAACCAAAAGGTTGGAGGTTCGAGTCCACCCAGAAGTGCTTCAGAAGAAAGATCTGGTGATCTACTTCCAAAACATCAGCCACTGAAGATCCTGCGGAGCTCAGTTCTACTCTGACACACAGAGGTTCACCGTGAGTTGGAATCAACTCGACCGCAAACAGTAAATTCTACAGGTTCCCTGAATAACACACATTTCCCTGCATTCTTTACAGAAAAGAGGTAGGATGGCCAAACCTGTATGTTTTGGTGATATAATTAAGTGGAACGTTCCTTTCAGCTCTAGCCTTGAGATCATCTGTGATGGATCAAAGACTCCGCACTAAGTGGAGAAAAACAGCAGCCCTTGCTCACACAAGGACATAGGCAATAGAAGATTTCTGACCCTCTTACAAAGGCGGTATCTCCACTTTTTGTTTTCATGGTATCTCCTTACGCCTTTCATATCTGTAAGCCTAGACCCAGATACTTGGCTTTTAGCAGTAGCTGTACACAGTGTTAAACGGAGATGCACCAAGCAAGTTTGTGTTCAGTCATTATTCATAATACGCCACTTGTTTCACTTTTGCCAAATAAAATTTATTTTAGAAAAATTTTGGATTATTCTATTTGGAAAACACTGGGCCCCACCTTGCTATGATCACTATCAGTCAAAATTCATCTTTGACAGCAATTAAGAAAGAATGTGACACTGCCTTTTTCTCAAGAGAAACCAACCCAGTGTCATGCCCCTCAGGAGAAAAAAAAAAAACAGATTTCATTTTATATTTCAGGGAAAAATAAGATAGGTATCTCCAATAGAAATCGTGATGCTTGGGCTATTTACATACGCTAGAGTCTAAGTATAAATAAATACCATAAATTTTACTTTATTTTTTATGAGTTATAATTAACATAGCTGGGACTATGCTGGTTTTGTTTGATAGTTTTTTCATCTGCATCATCAAAAAGTCACTTGACAATGCTGAAGTTAAAGATTTTTTATATAAAAATGTATGTCCTCCAATAGCACAGGCTAAAATTTCCCAGTCTGGAAGTTCAAATTCAGGATGAGCAAAACTAACTAAGAACTTCAGAAACAGATGCCGCCATTTGTCTACTGATGAAAATTAAACAGCTACAAGCAAAATAATAACATTCTGCAAACCAAGTTTCTATGACAAGCGCCACAGGGAGCTCCTGGAAGCGCTGCTGCAGAGCACCTGTGTCACGGCTGGCAGCCAGCCAGAGGTAATGGAGGTGAAGGGGCTAACAGCAGCCAACAGGCCCAGGCTTGTCCATCCACCCACCAGACACCCTCTGAGGACTTCCAGAAATACTTCACAGAGGAAGGCTGCCAGGTGCTGGGTCCTGCATGATCAGGTTTTGGTTTGGTTTTGTTTCAGAGGGTGGGACATGTCCAGACCACAAAATTGGATGTAAATTCTAATGTAACATGATTTATATCCACAGGCTACTGAGGTCAGGGATAGCAGAATAACATTAATGAAGCTTACAGCACCTTTCCAGGGCTGAGGGTATCCAATATGCAGAGAAGGTCACTCCAAGATGGAAGATCCAACAAACACATGGGAGAAGTCCATGTGAACGCCCATATTATCGGGAAGAGAACGGTAAGAGAAAGTGGAAGAGTAGGCAGCAACTGAGCTGCCCACCTGCCCCATGCCAAATTCTCCACACATTCTGGAACTGTAATGATTCTGATTCCACTGAAACCGTGAGGTCTTAAGAAAGTGTATTTAGAAACTAATGCTGGACAGGAGGAGGGAAGCTAGTCTAAGAATCATGTGGTTCAAACAACCCATGACTGGAAATGATCTTAAGTTTATAAACATGCAATCAATCTATAAAGCCCACTAACAAGACTAGGCTGGGGGAAGACGAAGAAAGGCTCACAGATATATCAGCCTTGGGAAAATCCCAGAAGTACTGACGCCCTGCATTCCCACCAAAGTCTTTCCAGATAACCACACAACACAAGGGGCTAACCCACACTGCCCTTCAGTCAAGCAGACAAAAGCTCCTTGAGGGGCAGGGCTGTGCAAGATGCCATCTTCACACTGAGCACTGTCTTTGTGGAAAGAAAGAGAAAATGGCGCTAGTCCACCTGTTTCCAAATTGGTTTTCTCTCTCAATCCTAAGCTTTTCACTGCAAAATATCCTCTGTAACATCTTTGTTCCCCACAATTTGCCAACTTTTTTTTCCTATCACACACACCCAGAGTAAGACTACAGATTACTCCTTTGCCGCTTGTGTTGGCCCCTCCTCCACCTTGGTTAGGTTTAAATTAAGAATGGTCCCACAGGAAAAGGTCCTCATTTTGCAGTCTTTCATTGCTGTTTTCTTAGTCTTCAACTTAATTACTCATTAGTTCTTCAGCTTCTATGCTTTACAGTGAAATAACTCAGTTACTTTATGCACACACAAACGTACATTCACATATACAGACTTTGAAATTAGAATCACATCCAAGTTAAACTCACAGATATTTTCAAAGAAATTTAAAAAATGAACACAATTCATTCTGATTTCAAAAAAATGGAGAAAATTATTTAAATAATGGGAAACATATATACTCCCCAGAGTCTACAATTCTATGATAATCACTTTCATTACTAAAATGAATACAGAATTAATAGGCATCAACAGGGACAATTTCCAATTCACTGAATGAAACAGAAAGAAAAATCAGTAGCAATCAGTACAGGAAAATGTGCCTTCTTATATCTGAGGTAAATTAATTTTGTTACTGAAATGTCATTATGTTGTCATATTTCCACTCTTACCACTTGTTCAAACATATCCATTTTTCATTTCTAATGTTTCATTGCTAAGATAATTGAACTTTGCTGTTTTTATCTCAAGCTTATAATACTTAAAAATCTCTGTGTGCATTATTACAAGGAAAAGGGCAAAGGCAGAGAGAGGACTGACTTAGCTCTGGTGGTCTCTGATTGCACTGAAGCTCACAACTGATTATAGCTTGCTAACCTCTCTTTTCCTACTCATTACCCTCTGCATTTTACACCAGTATTTCCAGCTTTTAGACTATCTTTATTTAGGAAGCACAAAAAGAAAAAGACCAAGAATAATTTGAAAAATAATATATTTTTGTTTGGATGTTTCAATTTAATGCAGGCTTGAAAACGTGGAAGCGTCTAAGGTGTCCTAAATATTCATTAGGCAGTTTAGCTTTTGCTAAGTTCTAAATGAAAATGACCAAGCAAAATCAAATTGAAATTTCACAGAGCACTTTTCAAGTATGGTTCTAAAACATACATTAAACAAAATGCATTCATTTGAATGCAAGTCTCTCCCTTTCGCTAGAATACATACACACCCTAGGGTCTATTCTGCTTTCAGTTCAGTGCCTCCAAAATGTGTGTGGTGTGGATCAAATAAATAGTTCAACAGCTTTCATAAGCAAACAATCTTATGGTCTGGTATACCTACAAACCTCTTGTGCTATTTCTTTATGCTTCCCTACTTACAAAGGTTAATGCAAATTTTATTTGAATTCAAGCAAAATATTCTATGTTATTTTCTACATAGATAAATCTGCTCAGAAACAGCCCATCAGAATTTATCCACATGAATCCAACAGCCCTTTATGGATTTGTAGAAGCATAGCAAAATGTCCTCACTTTTAGAAATCATATTTGCCACTGGACAGTACTAGAATCACAGTATTTAGAGCAGGAGGGACTTTAGAAATCATGTAGCCCAACCTCCCTTTAAAAAAAAAAAGAATTTAGCATACATTCAGAATAGACTATCTTGTCATTTTTAAATGTCCTTCTTTACATTTGGTAATATTCTTTGGCTTGAGATCTACCTTATTGGATATTAACAGAGCCATGCCAACTTTCTGATGCATCCTTTTCATCTTTGTACTTTTTAATCTATGTCTTTATATTTAAAATGAATCAATTTTAGATAACTTATTGATGGGTCTTGCTTCTTTATTTAGTCTGCCAGTTTCTGCTTTTTAACTGGAGTGTTGTTGTTAGGTGCCATTGAGTCATCTCGGACTCATAGTGACCTTAGGTATAACAAAATGAAACATTGCTCGGTCCAGCTCTATACTCACAATAGTAAGTATGTGTGAGCCAATTGTTGCAGCCACTGTGTCAGTCCATTTCGTTGAGGGCCTTCCTTTTTTTTGCTGACCCTCTGCTTTACCAAGATGATGTCCTTCTCCAGAGACTGGTCCTTCCTGATAGCATGTCCAAAATAAGCAAGAAGTCTCACCATCTTCACCTCTAAGGGCATTCTGGCTGTACTTCCTCCAAGACAGATTTGTTGTCCAGGTTTCGCATGCATATGGCGTAACTGTACCATGGCTTGAGTCAGGTGCACCTTAGTCATCAAAGTGATAGCTTTGCTTTTTAACACTTTAAAGAAGTCTTTTGCAGTAGATTTGTTCAATGCAATACATCACTTGATTTCTTGATTTCTGCTTCCATGCGCATTGGTTGCTGATCCAAGATGAATGAGATTTTTGACAACTTGAATTCTTCACCATTGACTCATTATTTTGTTTACTGGTCCAGTTGTAAGAATTTACATTTTCTTTATGTTGAAGTGTAATCCATACTGAAGGCTGCAGTCTTTTCCCTTCATCATTAAGTGCTTCAAGTTGTCTTAATTTTCAGCAAGCAAGGTTGTGTCATCTGCATATCGCAAGTTGTTAATGAGTCTTCCTCCAATCCTGATGTTGCATTCTTCATATAGCCCAGATTCTCAGATTATTTGTTCAGCATATAGGCTGAATAAGGTGCACACCTTTTCCAGTTTTAAATCACACAGTATCTCCTCGTTCTGCTGGAAAGACTGCCTCTTGATCCATGTACATGTACAGGTTCTTCACAATGTTATCCATAATTTGTTATGATCAACAGAGTCATATGCCTTTGCATAGTCAATAAAATACAGGTAAACATCTTTCTGGTACTCTCTTCTTTCAGCCGAGATCCATCTGACATGAGGAATGATATCCCTCGTTCCACATCTTCTTTTGAACCTGGCTTGAATTTCCCTGTCGATGTACGGCTCCAGCTGTTTTTGAATTATCTTTAGCAAAATTTTGCTAGCATATTAATGATATCGTTTGATAATTTCTGTTTGATCACCTTTCTTTGGGATGGGCACAAATAAAGATTTCTTCCAGTAGGTTGGCCAGGTAGCTGTCTCCCCAATTTCTTGACATAGATGAATAAGTGCTTCTAGCATTGCATCTGTTGTTGAAGCATCTCAAATGATATCAATTTGATTCCTGAAGACTTATTTTTCACCAATGCCTTTAGTGCAGCTTGAACCTCTTCCTTCAGTACCAGCAGTTCTTGATCATATGCTACCTCTTGAAATGGATGAATGTCAACCAATTCTTTTTGGTACAGTGACTCTGTGTATTCCTTCCATCTTCTTTTGATGCTTTGTCATTCAATTTTTCCCCCATAGAATCCTTCAATATTGCAACTCAAGCAACGAATTGTCTATTCAATTCCTTCAGCTTGAGAAATGCTAAGTGTGTTCTTATCGTTTGGTTTTCTAAGTCTTTGCACATTCTGTTAAAACACTTTACCTTGTCTTCTTGAGTCACCCTCTGAAATCTTCTGTTCAGCTCTTTTACTTCATTTTCTTCTAATTGCTTTAGCTACTCTGCACTCAAGAGCAAGTCACAGTCTCCTCTGACATCCATTTTGGTCTTTTCTTTCACCCTTGTCTTTTTAATGACCTTTTACTTCTTATGTATGATATCCTTAATGTCACCTCACAATTATTCTGGTCTCTGGTCATAAATGTTCAGTGCATGAAATCTATTCTTGGGATGGCCTCTAAATTCAGGTAGGATGTACTCAAGGTCAAACTTTGGCTCTTGTGGACTTGCTTTGATTTTTTTCAGCTTCAGCTGGAACTTGCATACAAGTAGTTGATGTTCTTCTCCACAGTTATCCCAGGCTTTGCCTTCACTGATAATAAGTATTGAGCTCCTCCATCGTCTCTCTCCTCGCCTGTAGTTGACTTGATTTCTGTGTAAATCATCTGGCAAGGTGCACATGTATAGTCACTGTTTTATGTTGTTTTAAAAAAAAAAAAAATTCCAATCAATAGTCATTGGTCTTGCAGAATTCTGTCATGTGATCTCTGGTATCTTTCCTATCACCAAGGCCATATTTTCCAACTATTGATCCTTCTTCTTTGTTTCCAACTTTCATATCCAATCATCAGTAATTATCAATGAATCCTGATAGCACATTTCATCAATTTTAGAATGCAGCAATTCATAAAAATCTTCAATTTCTTTATCTTTGGCATTCATGGTTGGTGTGTAAATAGTCGTATTAATTGGTTTTCCTTGTAGGTGTATGGATATTATCCAATCACTTACAGTATAGTATACTGACAGTATTGTACTTCAGGATAGACCTTGAAAAAAATTTTTTTTTTTTTTAAATGATGATGAATGCAGGTCCTCTTCTATTTGTCGTTCCTGGCATAGATCATCAGATTCAAAATGGTCAATACCAGACCATTTCACTTCACCAGACCTTTTCACTTCACCAGACCATCTTCAAAGTGTTCCATTTCAGTTTGGCAACTTCCCATTTTCCTTGAATCATACTTCATACATTCCACATTTTGTCATACATTCCATGTTTAATGGATGTTTACAGTTGTTGCTTCTCATTTTGAGTCGTATCACGTCAACAAATGAAGGTCCAGAAGGCGTTACTTGATCCACATCATTAAGTTTGACTTTCCCCTGAGCAGGCAATTCTTCCCAGTCATATTTTGAGTGTCTTCCATCCTGATGAACTCATCTTCCAGCACTATATTAGATGATGTTTTGTTATTATCAGCAAGATTTTTGTTGGCTAATTTTCGGAAGCAGATCACCAGGCCTTTTTCCTAGTCTGGCCTAGTCTGGAAGCTCCATTGAAACCTGTCCACCATGGACAACCCTACTCATATTTGACGTATCAGTGGCATAGCTTCCACTATCATGGCAAACCACAATAGTATGACAAACTGACAGACAGGTGGTAGAACTGGAGTGCTAGTCCATACAAATTTAATGTAATTATTTTGTTTTGTTGTTGTCTATTTGTCTATCTCCTGTTTTAAAATCTACTGTTTTTCCTTTCCACTTCTTTTGGATTAATAAAAGATTTTTTAAAAAAACTTTTAGAGAAAAATTGTGATGATAGTTCATCCAGTTTCCCTTATTATTAATATCTAAAATTAATATAGAACATTTGTTACAATTAATGAACCAATATTGATACATTATTATTAACTGAAAACTATACTTTATTCAAGTTACTTTAGTTTTACCTAATGTCCTTTTTCTGTTTCAAGCACTCATCCAGGTTCACATTACACTTAGTTGTCACATCTCCTTAAACTCCTCTTGGCTATGACAGTTTCTTAGACATTCCTTGTTCTGGATGGCCTTGACAGTTTTGATGAGCACTGCTCAGGTCTATTGCAGAATGTTCCTCAACTGGTATTTGTCTGATGTTTTATTCATGATTAGACTGGGATTATATATTCTCGGGACTAAGACTACAGAGGTAAAGTGCCATTTTCATCAAATGATTATCAAAGGTATATCCTCTCAACATGATTTATCACTGTTGACGTTGACCTTGATCACCTGGGTTAGGCAGTGTTTGTCAGTTTTTTCCACTTAAGAGTTATTCTTGTTTGTTCCCCTTTCCATATTGTACTCTTTGCAAGGAAGTCACTATGCTCATCACACACTTAAGGAGTGGTGAGTTATGCTCTATATCCTTGAAGACAGAGAATCTACATAAATTATTTGTAATTCTGCATAGGACATTTGTCTATTCTCTCCATTTATTTATTCAATAATTTATTTATATCAGTATGGACTCATTGAGGTTTATTTTATACTTTGGGTTACAAGCCAATGCCACCCTATTGATTTTATTGCTTAAATGACTCCAGCTTTGGCAATGGGAGCTCTTTCAATTGGTTCTTGTGTCCCTTTTACATACTGCAATCATGGTGAATGTTTTGCCTTACTTTCTGTCACTACAGATGCACCAGGATTAGCTTGTATATATTCTTCTTCACTTTCAAAATCAAATACTTCTCCAAGGAGCCCTGGTTCCTTTTACTAGAGAGTAGTATTAGAAATCAAGACTTAGGTGCTATGTATAGACCTTGCTATTGAGGTATTATTGCTTCTAGTCCTTGCCAGCTGAAAGAAAAAAGAAATATGTGTGCATAATAAATAGTGTATATATACATGTATATCTATAATATTTTTACATATAATCATCTGTATCTATATTAAGCTACACGAGTTCATACTGATGTCTCCAACTCTTATCCATTACCACATGGATCATTCGAACCTCTACTCCTTGCGATGTGTAACCTCTCACCCCATCAGTCAGAAACCTGGCTCACACCACCCAACATCTATTCCAGTATTCCAGTTAAATTCTGGTATGCATGAACAGAAGTATTATAATTCTTTACCCAGACCCCATGGGAAATGACTTCATCAATGAAAGTACAGTGGTCATGTACAGTTTCTTTTGTCTTTAGTTACACGCTTACTTCCAAAGTTACTTAGGTCAGCAATTGCTTCCCACACATCTTTTAGGGAAGTTGCTTCAAACATTTATAATACAGTTAGATTGTTTTGTCACATTCTTCCCTCCTAACTGATTTTTAATTTGCATGTCTTAAGTTTCACTCTGCATGTTGTAAAGTTATACAGGTTTTGGTAGCACATCATGTCATATATTTTCCATCACATTATTACACAGAATAGTTTCACCATCCTAAAAAAATTCCCCGTGTTTTATTTTACTATTCAACCCTTGTCTCTCCCTAGAACATTTGGCAGCCGCTGATCCTTTTATCATCTCTATAGTTTTGCCTTTTCCAGAATGCATTTAATTGGAATCATACAGTAGGCAGCCTTTTCAGATTGGCTTCTTTTATGTAGCAATATGCATTTAGGATTCATGCCAAGGGTTCTGTGATTTGATAGATCTTCTTTAAAAATTTTATTGTGATAAAATATATATTACATAGTTTGGCCATTTTAACGATCTTAAGAGTACAATTCAGTGGCAGTAATTACATTCACACTGTTGTGCAAACATCTACTTCCAAAATGTTTTCATCATTCTAAACACAAACTCTGCATCCATTAAGCAACAACTCCTCAACCTCTTCTTTCCCCAGTCCCTGGCAACCTCTAATCTACTTTATGTCTCTGTGAATTTGCCTATTCTATATATTTCATATAAATGAAGTCATACAATATCCGTCTCTGTGTCCGGCTTATTTCATTTAGCATAATGTTTTCAAGGTCCATACATACTGCAGCATGTATCATAACTTCATTCCTTTCTATGAATGAGTAATACTCCACCATATTTATATACCACATTTTGTTTACCCATTCAACTGTTGATGGACATTTGGATTGTTTGTACTTTTTGGCTACTGGGAATAATGTTGCTATGAACACTGGTGTACAAGGATATGTTTGAGTCCCTGCTTTCATTTCATTTCATTTCACCTAGAAGTGGAATTTCTGGGTCATAATGTAATTCTATGCTTAGCTTTTTGACCAATCATCAAACTAGTGTCCACAGGTTTTACACTGTTTTACATTCCCACCAGCAATGCACAAGGATTACAATGTCTCCACATCCTCACCAACACTTGTTACTTTAAGGTTTATTTTTTTTTATAATAGCTATTCTAGTGAGTGTGAAGTAGTATCTCACTGTAGTTTTGATTTGCATTTCCCTAGTGAGACAGGGGAGCCTTAGTGGCCTAGTGGTTAAGTGTCTGGCTGCTAAGCAAAAGGTCGGCAGCCTTGGAAACCCTATGCAGTAGTTCTACTCTGTCCTATAGGGTCACTATGAGTTAGAATCAACTCGATGGCAATGGGTTTGGTTCGGATTAGTGAGTAATGCTTACTTCGAGATACATCTTGAAGTACACATTAGTCACTAGGGAACTGTGAACCAAAACCACAATGAGATACTACCTCACTCCCACTAGGAGGAGCTGGACTATATGAAGAACACAGTATCAAGACTGGAGGAAGACTAATAACCTGCAGTATGCAGATGACACAACCTTTCTTGAGGAAAGAGAAGAGGACTTGGAGCACTCACTGATGAGGATCACAGACTACAGCTTTTGGTATGAATTACAACTCAACATAAAGAAAACAAAAATCCTCACAATTGGACCAATAAGTAACATTAAGGTAAACGGAGAAAATACAGAAGTTGCCAACGATTTCATTTTACTTGGATCCACAATCAATGCCCATGAAAGCAGCAGTCAAGATATCAAATGACATATTGTGTTGGGCAAATCTGCTGTAAAAGACCTCTTTAAGGTGTTAAAAAGCAAAGACGTCACTTTGAGGACTAAGGCGCACCTCACCCAAGCCATGGTATTTTCAATCACCTCATATGCATTTGATAGCTGGACAATGAATAAGGAAGACCAAAGAAGATTTGTTACATTTCAGTTATGGTGTTGGTGAAGAATATTGAATATATCAAGGATTGTCTTGACAAAGTACAGCCAGAGATGTCCTTGGAAGCAAGAATCGTGAGACTTCATCTCATATACTTCGGACATGTTATCAGGAGGGACCAGTCCTTAGAGAAGGACATCATGCTTGGTAAAGTACAGGGTAAATGAAAGAGAGGAAGACCCTCAACGAGATGGACTGACACAGTGGCTAGAGCAATGAGCCCAAACATAGCAAGGACTGCGAGGATGGCACAGATGGCACAGGACGGGGCAGTGTTTCATTCTGTTGTACATAGGATCACTGTGAGTCAGAACCAACTCCACGACACCTAACAAGAAGTGACTAATGACGATGATCATCTTTTCAAGTGCTTATTGGTCACTTGTATACCTCCTATGGAGCAATGTCTATTCACATCCTTTGCTCATTTATTCATTGGGTTGCTTATCTTTTTGTTGTTGAGTTGTAGAAGTTCTTTATATATTCTGGATATTAAACCCTTATCAGACATATTATTTGAAAATAATATATTCATTGTTGTCTTCTCACATTCTTGTTAATGTCTTTTGATGCACAAAAGTTTTTAATTTTGATAAAGTACAATTTACCTATTTTTTCTTTCATTGCTTATGCTTATCAAAGAATCTACTGCCGAATTCAAGATTATGAAGATTTACTCCTACATTTTCTTCTAACAGTTTTATGGTTTTAGCTCTTATATTTATGCCATTGATCCATTTTAAGTTAATTTTTATATATGGTGTTAGGTAGGGGACTCCCTTCATTCTTTTGCATGTGGAAATCCAGTTGTCTCGGTACCATTTGTTGAAGGACTACTGTTTTACCTTTGAACGGACTTGGCACTGTTGTGAAAAACTCAACTGGCCCTAGATGTACAGGATGTATGTCTTGACTCTCAACTGTACGTCATTGGTCTATGTATGTATCCTTATGCTACCACCACACTTTTATTATTACCGTAGCTTTGCAGTAAGTTCTGAAATCGGGAAGTGTGAGTTCTCCAACTTCGTTCTTCTTTTCAAGATTGTTTTGGCTATGCAAGGTCCCTTGCAATTCAGTATGAATTTTGAGGATCAGCTTTTCCATTTCTGCAAAAAAGGCTGTTGAAATTCTCAGCAGGGTCATGCTGAATCTGTAGATAGTTTTGAGTGCTACCGACATTTTAACAACATTGTCTTCCAATCCATAAACATGAATATTCTTCCATTTACTCAGGTCTTCTTTTATTTCTTTCAGCAATGTTTGGTTATCTTTTAGCGTACAAGTCTTTTACCACCCTGGTTAAATTTATTTCTAGGTATTTTATTCTTTTAGATGCTATTGTAAACAGAATTGTTTTCTTAATTTCCTTTTCAGGTTGTTCACTGCTATTATATTGATAATGACTGATTTTTGTGTGTTGATCTTTTACCCTGCAACTTCCTGAATTTATTAGCTCTAGTAACTTTCTTGTGGACTCTTTGGGATTTTCTCTATTTAGATTCAAATCATCTGCAATTAGAGATAGTTTTACTTCTTTCTTTCCAATTTGGATGCCTTTTCTTTTTCTTCCCTGACTGCTCTGGCTGGAACTTCCTGCACAACGTTGAACAGCAGTGATGAAAGCAGGTATCTTTGTCTTGTTCTTGATATTCGGGAGAAAACTTTCAGTATTTTACTTTTGAGTTTGATGTTAGCTGTGTGTGTGTGTGTGTGTGTGTGTGTGTGTGTTTTAATACCATAGATCATGTTGAGACACTTCCCTTCTTTTCCTAATTTTCACATTAAACTGATATAGTGATAAAGTAATATAAAGTGATTAAAATTGATATAGTTGGATTCATATGTTTTAACTATTTTCCATTCATTACATATGTTCTTTGTTTCTTTTTTCTCCCATCTTTTCCTGTCTTTTCTGATTATAAGAGCATTTTATATGAATCCACTTTATCTCCTCTTAGTATATCAATTGTATCTCTTTTTAAAAAATTTTAGCAGTTGCCCTAGCGTTTCCAATATACATTTAACTAATTCTAAATCCAACTTCAAATAATAATATACCATTTCATGTGTAATGTAGTAACTTGTAACAGAGTATTCCCATTTCCTCCCTCCCACCCCTTATGATATTGCTGTCATTCATTTCACTTATCCACAAGCTTTAACTACCCAATTTATTGTTACTGTGATTATTTAAACAGTTACCTTTTAGATTAAGAAAAAAAAAATCATTTTACTCTCATTTACTCCTTCTCTGACGATCTCCTTTCTTTATGTGGATTCAAGTTTATGACTTCATGGATAATTTCATGGATGAGAAATCAGCATGAATCTAATCTGCAAAATGTGAAGCTCGATCAAGTCCCTGACTTCCCACTTCTCAATCAATTCTGACACCAGCCACCCATGTGGCACACTCTCTCTCTCTGATCTTAGCCACTCGGAGCTAGGCCAAATACCATGGGTTAAAAGGATACCATCCTTTAGACTGTCAAATAGGCAGACTCTCACCGCAAGTTCGGGAGCCCACCTCGCACCCTCACTTTCACCTGCTGGCTCCCTCTTCTCCTTTGGGTTCAATAATTTGCAGAATGACTCACAGAACTCATGGAAAGTACTTACGATTATCGACTTATTATAGCAAAAGGATATAAATCAAGATCACCATAAGGAAGAGATGCACATGTGAGTTCTGAGAGTGTCCCTACCCTCCCTTTGCCAACCAGGAAGCTTCTGAGCCTAAGTGTTCCAGGCTGTTATTGGCCAGTCCTACATGATAGGCTAACTCATGGCTCCTCAAGCTACTTGATATTTGCCTCCCAGGTGAGTGTTTCTGACCACAGGTGTGGCCTAGAAGTCCCAGACCAAGTCAAACCAATTACTCCAAGGGTTATTTCTCAGGAGACAAAGATAAAGGCCACCTTACTTTGGGGAAAGCTGAATTCTTTACTCAATAATGACCTATATTATTCTTCTTCCATCTGAAGGATTTTTTTCTTTTGTGTTTAATATTTCTTGCAAAGAAGGTCTAGTGGTGATGTGTTTTTCTCAGAGGACACCTTTATTTCTCCTTCACTTTTGAAGGATGATTTCACAGGATATAGAATTCTAGGTCAGTGTTTTGTTTTCTTTCAACATTTTAAATATTTCACTCCACTCTCTTCTTGGTTGCATGGTTCCTGATGAGAAGTCTGTCTTCCTTCAGCTTATACTTGCTCTTCTATAGGTAATGTGTTTTCTCCCTCTGGCTTCTTTCAAGATATTTACTTTGTCTTTGGTTTTCTGTAATTTGAATATGATATCCTAAGGTGTAGTCTGTTGGCTTGCTTTTTGTATCTATCCTGCATGGTGTACCCTGAGCTTTTTGAATCTGTGGGGCTTGGTGTTTGTCATTAATTTTGGAAAGTTTTTGGCCATTGTTACTTCAAATATTTCTTCTGATCTGTTTTATCTTTCTTCTTTTAATATTTCAATTATGCATGTTACACTTAATTCTCCCACAGTTCTTGAATATTCTGACTTTTTCATTCATTTCTGTCTCTGCATTTTCAACTTGGTATTTTTTTTTAATCCAGTTTAATTCCAATATGTCTTTACATACATAGCTGTTGGAATATTTTTAGTGCTTGCTTTAGTGGTTAAAATATGCATCTTTAACTTTTTATACTGTATTTTGAGTTAACATTGTACCTCTTCCATAAAGTATGAGAAACTTGGAACACGATAATGCTATCATCATTATATATGTTGCATCTACTGTTGTTACCTATGTTACACAACAGAAGTTTATTATCTGACAGTTCTGGCACTTAGAAATCTTAAATGCATTTCACTGGGCTAAAATCAAAGTGTCGGCAGCACTGTGTTCTCCTGAAGTCTCTAGCGGAGAATCTGTCTCCTTGCCCCCCCCAGCTTCTTGCTGTTACCCGCATTCCTTGGCTTGTGGCCCCCTTTCAGCAAGCCTATCACTCCAACATCTGCATCTGTCATCACATCTCCTTCTCTGACCTTGACACTCCTCTCTCCCTCTGTGATCACCTTAGGCCCACCTGAAAAACTAATAATAATCTTCGTATCTCAAGATCCTTAACTTAATCACCTCTGCAAAATCTCTTTCATTACGTAAAGTAATAGCGTATTCACAGGTTTGGGGGACTGGGACATGGATATCACTGGGGGCCATTATTTTGCCTATAATGACAGTGTTGTAATCTTTCCTTTAAACAATCACATATACTTTTTTAAAAATCAGATAAGACATAGTATTTTAAATTTATCTAGATGCATTATTTCCAGCATTTGTCATACCTTTTCATAGATATGAATTTCTATATGATGTCATTTCCTGCAGCCTGAAGAAATTCCTTTAGCATTTTTAGTGCATATCTGCTAATGACATATTCTCTCATTGATTGCTTATCTGAAAATGTACTTGTTTTTCCTTCATTTTTGAAGGATATAGAATTTTAGGTTGACTTTTTTTTTCTTTAAAGTACTCTAAAGATGTCCCATTGTCTTCTGGCCCCCTTTGTTTCTGGCGAGAAGTCAGTTTACATTCGTAACTTTGTTTCCCTATAGTTAAGTGTGGTTCCCTTTGGCTGCTCACAAGATTTTCTCTTTATCTTTGGGTCCCAGTAGTTTGATTACAATATGCCTATATGATTTCCTTCCTATTTATCCTGTATGTGGTTCCCTGCTGTGGTGATTTGCGTGTTGCTATGATACCAGCAGCTATGCCATTGGTATTTTAAGTATCAGCAGGGTCACTCATGGTGGACAAGTTTTAACAAAACTTCCAGACTAAGACAGACTAGGAAGAAAGGCCTGATAGTCTACTTCTGAACATTACCTAGTGAAAACCCTACGGATCACAACAGAATATTGTCTGATATACTGCTGGGAGATGAACCACCTCAGTTCAAAAGCACTCAAAATAGAATAACGGGCTCAAGCATATCGATGATCACGAAGATAACACAGGACTGGGTGGCCTTTCCTTCTGCTGTACATGAGGCCACCATGAGTCAGAACCAACTCAATGGAAGCTAACAACAACAGCTGACCTAATATTGTCCCACAGATTACTAAGACTCCACTCATTATTTTCATTCTCATTTTCTGTCTTCTTCAAATTGAATACTTTTTTTTTTTTTAAATCTAATTGCCCCGGCCACTGTTTCTTTCTTCTTTAATCTCTGTTATTGCTATTGAGCCTATGCGATGGAATCTCTTTAAAGTGTTAAAAAGCAAAGATGTCACCTTGAAGACTAAGGTGCGCCTGACCCAAGCCATGGTGTTTTCCATTGCCTCATATGCATGCAAAAGCTGGAGAATGAATAAGGGAAGACCAAAGAACTGATGCCTTTGAATTGTGGTGCTGGTGAAGAATACTGAATATACCATGGACTGCCAAAAGAACAAACAAATCTGTCTTGGAAGAAGTACAACCAGAATGCTCCTTAGAAGCAGGGATGGCGAGACTATGTCTCACATACTTTGGACATGTTATCAGAAGGGATCAGTCCCTGGAGAAGAACATCATGCTTGGTAAAGTAGACGGTCAGCAAAAAAGAGGAAAACCCTCAACGAGATGGACTGACACGGTGGCTGTAACAATGGGCTCAAGCACAGCAAAAACTGTGAGGATGGCACAAGACCAGACAGTGTTTTGTTCTGTTGTGCGTAGGGTCGCTATGAATCAGAACCAACTCAACGGCACCTAACAACAACAATGGAAATTTTATTACAGACAATGTTCTTCTCATTTCTAGAATTTCTATTTGTTCTTTTCTATTGTTTCCATTTCTCTGCACTGTTTTCTCATCCAAACATTTCTTGGAACTATTGCTTTTAAGCCATTAAAACATATGTATAAAACCAGAAAAAAACCAAACTCATTGCCATGGAGTTGATTCTGACTCATAGCAGCCCTACAGACCTTGTAGAACTGCCCCATAGGATTTCCAAGGCTGTAAATCTTTACAGAAGCAGACTGCCACATCTGTTCCATGGAACGGCTGGTGAGTTCAAACTGCCGACCTTTCAGATAGCAGCTCAGTGCTTAACACACTGCACCACCAGGGCTCCTTCGTATGTATAGTAGCTGCTTTAAAATCTTTTTCTACTAATTCTAACATCTAAATTATCTCATGGTCTGTTTCAATAACTAGCCACGGGAAAGATTTTACCTTCTTTAAATATCTACTTTAATAAATTTTGGGCGGGGGCAGAATTTTAGATGCTAATTGTTGAAAATATGGAAACAGTGCTGAATTTTGTTATGAACAGTTAATCTACTGGTAGAATGGATTGACCTTTCTGAGAATTGGTTACTTTTTCTAGTCTTTTCAGAAAACCAACTTTCCAGTTTATAAGTCTGTTTTCTCCTTCACCATTTTTTGTTCTTCATTTTTTCTATGCATCTTCTTCGGGTCTAGTCTGCTATTTTTTTTTTTTTAACATTGAAGTTGTTTCTTAGGTCTTTTTATCCTTTCTTCTAGCTATAATGTCACTCTTGCTACTACTATTTTAGCTGCATTCCGTAAGTTATGGTATATTCTAGTTTATTACTTAGTTCTGAAAATTTCCTAATTTTGTTTTTATTTTGGCCGATGAATTATTTAGAAGTACTTAATATTCAGACTTTTCCTAGCTATGCTTTTGTTAACATTTTACCTGAGTTGTGTAGTGATGACATAATATGGTCTCTACAAGACCAGTGCTTTGAAATTTGTTGAGACGTGCTTTATGATCCAGTATGTAATCCATTTTCCTAAATATTTTGAATTCTTTAAAACAATGTATATTGTGCAGCTGTTGGCGATAGCCTTCCATATATATCCATTAGATCAAGCTTGTTAACTGTGTTTCTCAATCTTATAAATTGTTACTGATTTTCAGGAGCGTTTATGTGCTAGTTACTAACAGATGCCAAGATTATTTAAGCATGAACTTTTCAGTTAAATGCCATGCTTCAAGTGAGAAGTGCTATAGGTTTTTGTTTCTTTTCAAAGTCCCAGTTCTCAGGTATGAGCGTTTATTCTATGAAACTCATTTTTCCTGTATGGCTTGTCGAATTTCTTCTCTCACAGCAAATGTGAACATTGTTGGGAGTTTTAACTTTATCTTGTTTTCTCATTGTTTAGTTTTGTACAGTTGATGTTTATTTAGATTTACTCATGTAATTATCACATTCATTGCTCTTTATTTCTTAATCTGAGATCATTTGTTTTCCCTGAGGGCACATCTTTCAGAATTTTCTCAAGTGAAGATGTGCTAGTGGAAAAATCTATCAGATTCATTTTTCTGGTAAATGTCTTTATTTCACCTCATTCTTGAATGATATGATGTTGGCAAGGGAAGTCTAGGTTGGCAGCTGTTTTCTTTCACTCCATTAAAGATGTTCCACTGCCTTCTGCCTTCCAATTTCTGCTGTTGAGGAGTCAGATGTCAGTCCAATTCAGGACTCAGCAAACTATGGTTTACGTGCCAAATCTGGATCACCACCTGTTTTTGTAAATAAAGTTTTATTGGAACACAGCCACGTCCATTCATTTCTGTATTGTCTGTGACTGCTTTTGCAATAATGGCAAGGTTTAGTGTTTGTGACAGAGACCATATGGCCCTCCAAACCTAAAATATTTACTATTTGACCCTTTACACACAGCCTTTGCTGATCTCTGGTCTATTACTGCTTCTGTAAATGTAAGAAGGCTTTTAAGATCTCTGTCTTTAGTGCTTTGCAGTTTCACTAAGATTTGTCTAGGTGTGGAATTTTTTTATGCTTATGTATTTGTTGGGCTCCTTGAAAGTATGGATTATTGTCTGTCATCATTTCTGGTAAATTTTCAAATCTTGCTTCTGCTAAAGCCATTCTCTTTCCTCCTTCTTGAAAGGCAAACTGTCTCCATGATCCCTGTTCTCATGTCACGTTCATATGTTTCCCATCTCTGTCTCGCCATGCTACGGTCTAAATAATTCCTCAGACCCACCTTCCAATTTCCTGGTCATTCCTTAATCTTAGTTGCTGTGCAGTTAATCTGATCTATGGGATTTTGAATTTAATTATTATAATTTCCAATGCTAGGAGTTCTATTTCTTTTTCCAAGAAAGTGCTTATATCTTTTTTATATTTTCTTTTTCCCTGCTCGTATTTTCAAGCTACTTATTTCTTAAACAATACATTTTTAATAATCTGTCTTGATAATTCACATATCTGGAACCTTTGCAATCTGTTTCTGCTGTTTGTATCCCTTACAGAACATTACCTGCCAGAATTCTTTGAGACCTATGATGAAGACAAATTCCTACAAAGAGCATCTGCATTTGCTTCTTCCAGGTACAGGGGGGCATGACCAGTCCAGGACCACCTGAGACCACCTTATCATCCATGTGAGGATTTTTGGAGAACCCAGCCAATGTAAATTTATCTGTTTTACTCTACAGCATGATTTAGGGCATGTTTCCTTGCATTTGGGGTGGGGTTGAGTAGGGGGTGGGGTGCAGGGAAGGAGGAATCAGATTTGCTTCTAATTCACCCTCTCCCACGTATGCAAGAACAGTTCTTGGGATTCTGTCTTCACTTAGTTTTTATTTGCTTCATCAATGTAGGAGATTTAAAAAAAATTTTTTTGAGCATTCTTAGCTGTTTTCAGCTGGAAGGGAAATTAGGATACCTAGTCTTAACTACTGATGGAAATGGAAGTCTAAATCTCCTTATTCAAATATGAACTCACCAGGTTAAAAGAAGGCAAGTGACTTGACTGAGGTCACACAGCTCTGACTGGCAGAATAAAAAATATACTGTTCAATTCATTCATTCAACAGTATATTCTTTTTAAAAATTATTTTAAAAGAAAATTTTCTTGAAGGAAATTCTTTTGAAAGAATTTAGAATTCAGAAAATAACCATGATTGGGATAGATATATATTTAGGTATATTGCATATTAAATAGGTAGTCAAATAAGCTGCCTTTCAAGTGGCAGGAAACTTTCATTTGATTAAAGATTTTAATCTGATTCAAGGTCATTTCTACCTCAAACCAGTATGGCTCAGACAAACGTCTTTGTTTCATTTTAAATTTTCCCCACTGCCCTGCTTCCTAAAACAACAAAGGACTCACCTGCTGCTGTCCTGGTATTTAAGACCAAAACTTTGACATTATCTTTACTTTCAAATCTTTCGTTTTCCACATATGGTCATTTAACTTTAGCACCTTCCTTTGCTATATCAATCCCTTGTTGGAGCCTGGTTACTTCCTGATTTGGATACTGTCAGTTTCCTGAGAAGAGGATTCTAAATTGGGGGAGTGGATAATAAAAAAAGCATCTACCTGTATTTCCAACTTCGTGTAAAACATACATACACACAACACACACTACACATATATATATACACAGCTACCCACTGCTGTTGATTCGGTTCTGACTCATGGGACAGAGTAGAACTGCCCCATAGGGTTTCCAAGGCTGTAAATCTTTACTGAAGCAGATTGCCTCATCATTTTCCCACTAACCAGCTGTGAGTTCAAACCACCACCCTTTCAGTTAGCAGCCTAGTGCTTAGCCACTGCGCCACCTGGGCTCCATATGTCGTATATAGGCATCTTTATATGCAAATACTTACAGGAAGGTAAGGTGTGTAGAAAGCTTTGAAGACAACATTTAGAAAATCACTTTTGAAAAGAGGATAATGGAAAACATATATATATACATATACGTATCTACACACACACACACACACACATATACACACACAGAGCCCTCGTGGTGCAGCAGTTAAGAGCTACAGCAAACTACGGCTGATAGCCAAAAGGTCAGCAGTTCAAATCCACCAGCTGCTCCTTGGAAACGCTATAGGGCAGTTCTACTCTGTCCTATAGGGCCGCTATGAGTTGGAACCCACTTGACAGCAGTGGGTTTGGTTTTGGAATATATGACACACACACAGTTATGAGCAAGCTTCCATCCTAACAGGCAAGTAGTGAGAGCACACCTCAGGCTAAATGTTTTCTGACTTTGTTTCTGCCTGGAGAAGAAGTCTGGATAGTGGTTGCTGACTCTGTACTGTCCAGCCTCATTCCAGATGACTTACTCATCTTCTGGAACCAATGAGGCCTCAGTACAACATGTTTTCAATAGCTCTTGCCCCAGTAACCAGCAGTGTATATACTCAGAGCAGCTAACCTGCGGTATTCCTACCTGTTCTCCTTCCACTCAAGACTCTGGGTAGCTAGAATTTCTCAAAGTCTTTGATACAGCATTGCTTGCATGCCTTTTTCTATGAGTTTTCTACTTTGTATAGACGTGAAAGCACCTGACATTACAACCAGGCGTATCTGCATTAACAACGCTGAGCTCCAATCTCACTGTCCCGAGATCAGATACACTAACCTGTAGATTCTTGAAACATTCCTGAAATGGGGCAGTATTTGGAACCCATGCTTAGCCTGATTTTTGATAAGCAGAAATATGGAGGTGCAGTGGTTAAGAGCTCGGCTGCTAACCAAAAGGTCGGCAGTTCAAATCCACCAGCCACTCCTCGGAAATCCTATGGGGCAGTTCTACTCTGTCCTATAGGGTGGCTATGAGTCGGAATCAACTCAACGGCAATGAAGTTTGTCTTTGGTATACATGATTAAAGACATGATTCAAAACCTGGAGTTGAGTAACTGGTAGGCAACTTTCAGCTGTTGTATTTTATGAATGTCACCTGGCACTCTGAATTTCATTTCTTCATCTCTAAAATGGAAGTAATAAATACTGCTTCCCTCACTGAAGTAAGATAAAATTAAATAATACATGAAAACTTTTTCTGGCAATATGGCAGATTTGGTACACTGAAAAACCTTCTCACACTGAAACATTTTAAAATTCTAGTTAATACTTTTAATTACAAAGCTGAGCTGGCAATAAAGGAAGGGAAATCTCCAGAAGCAAAAAAAAAAAAAAAAAAAAAAAAAAAGAACTGGAGCAGGGATCTAGCGGTGAACTACTTGGGTGGCCAGCAACCTCCCTGAGGGCATCTGCTGACCCTCTGTGGGCCAGCGTTTGGGCCCTAAGAGCTATGCAGAAGACAGGAAACAACCAGAATCCAGAGAAGATAAGCAGACAGGAGAACCCCACATAAAGCTAGAATCCCAGAGAGAAACCCGTTGCCATTGAGTCAATTCCAACTCATAGTGACCCTATAGGACAGAGTAGAACTGCCCCATAAGGTTTCCAAAGAGCGGCTGGTGGATTCAAACTGCCAACCTTTGGTTAGCAACCAAGCTCTTCACCACTGTGCCACCAGGGCCCCAGAGGGAAACCCTATCAATTAGAATGTAAACTATTTTTTTGAAAAATATATACCCCAAAAGGGAATGGTGAGAAACTGTACCTATTTCTGCCTTGGTCCTGTGTGAAAAGAGTGAAGGGAAATTTTCCCTGAAATTTCTAACTATAAACTAGCTCTCACACGGGCTGAAATTCACGCCACTTACCTGATTCAAGGAGTCCTTGAGTAGCATAAATGGTTACATGTTGGACTACCAGCCAAAAGATGGGCAGCTGAAGCCCACCCAGAGGCACCTCAGAAGACAGGCTTAGCCATCTGTTTCCGAAAGGTCACAGCCTTGAAAGCTCTATACAGCAGTTCTATTCTGCACACATGGGGTCACTATGAGTCCTCGAATTGACTCAACTGCAACTAACAACATTTGATTCAAACAACTCCTAGCAAGATTTTAGTACAAATATGTCTGGGTTGGTGGTGCTACCAGGTACCTGGCAAAAGCAAGCATAAATCCTCTCTAGAAGAATATACCCTCAACCTACACCCTAACTTTATCTCTAATAGTATAAGGAATATGGATTCACAATCCAAAATCATAAAATACACAAAAAACTAAGTCACTGTGAGCAGCAAAAGTTAGCAGAAACAGTAGCTGAATCAGACCTGTGAAGAATTCAGATATTTATTTTATATATTGTATTTGAAAATTCTAATAAATTCATGTGATTCTATTTAGACCCCTTGGACAATCTAAGTAATCTCCCTATCTCAAAGTACTTAACCCTGATCATTTTTGCAAATTTCTTTTTTTTCTCACGTAAGGCAACATATTCACACATTCTGGGAATCAGGACATGGGCATTGGCGGGGGGGCATTATTCTGCTTACCAAAGATACTAATTTTTTGAATTCATCCTTTTTTGGATAAAATTATAAAACCATATTGAAAAACACTAAGTACTAAACAAATGGACAAGAAGACTTAAAATAATAAAGATGTCACTTCTCCCACAGTTTATCTATTGTTTCAAAGCAATTCCAATAAAAAAAATCTCTCATAAAGGTCTTCATAAAATTTATGAGGATGATTCTGAACTCTAAATGGAAGAGTGAAGGTCTAAGAAAAGCTAAGATACACTTAAACTGTAGCATACAATGGGAAGTCTTGTTCTTCCACATGACAAGACTTATCCTAAAGATAGAAATTAAAATCATGCAGTGCTGGTGCAGGTACATGTGACTGGAGAAAAGAAACTCCAGGAGCGCCCACACCTATTTGGAAACCTGACATATATGGCAGATGTGGCCATGCAGATTACTGAGCAAAGGCTGGAACTATTCAGTGCATGCAGTGTGGACTACTGCTTCATCATGTGCAGCAAATTAATTAGGTCCTTCCTTATTACCATATAAAAAACTAATTTATAGGTTTTGTTAGCCAGATTATCTTTTCTAAACTTCCAAACTACAATGATCAACAACAACAACAGAGGTGTATTACTTCGTTGTGTCCTATTTGGATGCAGATTCACTAGGGAGAGATGTCTCAGTGCTCTGGTTTGGTTGTCCAGGGACCCAGTGGGAGAGATGTCTCAGTGCTCTGGTTTGGTTGTCCAGGGACCCAGTGGGAGAGATGTCTCAGTGCTCTGGTTTGGTTGTCCAGGGACCCAGTGGGAGAGATGTCTCAGTGCTCTGGTTTGGTTGTCCAGGGACCCAGTGGGAGAGATGTCTCAGTGCTCTGGTTTGGTTGTCCAGGGACCCAGTGGGAGAGATGTCTCAGTGCTCTGGTTTGGTTGTCCAGGGACCCAGTGGGAGAGATGTCTCAGTGCTCTGGTTTGGTTGTCCAGGGACCCAGTGGGAGAGATGTCTCAGTGCTCTGGTTTGGTTGTCCAGGGACCCAGTGGGAGAGATGTCTCAGTGCTCTGGTTTGGTTGTCCAGGGACCCAGTGGGAGAGATGTCTCAGTGCTCTGGTTTGGTTGTCCAGGGACCCAGTGGGAGAGATGTCTCAGTGCTCTGGTTTGGTTGTCCAGGGACCCAGTGGGAGAGATGTCTCAGTGCTCTGGTTTGGTTGTCCAGGGACCCAGTGGGAGAGATGTCTCAGTGCTATGGTTTGGTTGTCCAGGGACCCAGTGGGAGAGATGTCTCAGTGCTCTGGTTTGGTTGTCCAGGGACCCAGTGGGAGAGATACGTCACTGCTTTGGTTTGGTTGTCCAGGGACCCAGTGGGAGACATGTCTCAGTGCTCTGGTTTGGTTGTCCAGGGACCCAGTGGGAGAGATGCGTCACTGCTTTGGTTTGGTTGTCCAGGGACCCAGTGGGAGACATGTCTCAGTGCTCTGGTTTGGTTGTCCAGGGACCCAGTGGGAGAGATGTCTCAGTGCTCTGGTTTGGTTGTCCAGGGACCCAGTGGGAGAGATGTCTCAGTGCTCTGGTTTGGTTGTCCAGGGACCCAGTGGGAGAGATGTCTCAGTGCTCTGGTTTGGTTGTCCAGGGACCCAGTGGGAGAGATGTCTCAGTGCTCTGGTTTGGTTGTCCAGGGACCCAGTGGGAGAGATGTCTCAGTGCTCTGGTTTGGTTGTCCAGGGACCCAGTGGGAGAGATGCGTCACTGCTTTGGTTTGGTTGTCCAGGGACCCAGTGGGAGACATGTCTCAGTGCTCTGGTTTGGTTGTCCAGGGACCCAGTGGGAGAGATGCGTCACTGCTTTGGTTTGGTTGTCCAGGGACCCAGTGGGAGACATGTCTCAGTGCTCTGGTTTGGTTGTCCAGGGACCCAGTGGGAGAGATGCGTCACTGCTTTGGTTTGGTTGTTCAGGGACCCAGTGGGAGACATGTCTCAGTGGTTTGGTTGTTCAGGGACCCAGTGAGAGACATGTCTCAGTGCTTTGGTTTGGGTGTCCAGGGACCCAGTGGGAGAGATGCATCAGTGCTTTGGTATGGTTGTTGAGGGACCCAGTGGGAGACATGTCTCAGTGCTTTGGTTTGGTTGTTCAAGGACCCAGTGGGAGAAATGCGTCAGTGCTTTGGTTTGGTCTGGTCGTTCACTGACGCAGTCGCCTTCCAGCCAGTGGCTCAGCCTCCCCTCACCCCAGTCTTCTTCTGCTTCTCCTGCGTCTGGCTGGAAGAAGGGGAAAGACAGCAAGAACGCGGGATCATGCAGGAGGTTTTTAGGCCCAAAACACATTCCCATGGATCCACCAAACTATAAGGGCAGCTGGAAATGTAGTCTTTTTTGGTAACAAGTATAAAAATGAAATGAGTCTCTACTACATCAGTGAATTAAGTAATTAAACATGAAAGGCAAAATGCTGAAACACAGAGGAAAACACAGAATATTTAAGAGGAACGTATAGGGTATTTTTAGCTCCTTACCTAAAGGTAGGTAAAAATTTCTTAAACAAGGCATGTATCTATAAGCCATAAAGGAAAGATTTATACATTCATGCATACTAAAATGAAGAATGCAGGTTAACTGCCACCATAAAGAAAGCAAAGATAATCCACAAAATAGATGAATTTCTTTGCTGCATACATAAACAAGTACTAAATACCCTTAGGGAAAGAAGACAATCGAGTAGATAGAGAGGGGTGGTGACAACTATGAACTGGCACTTAAAGTAAGACGCAAAGCAAACAGACAATAAACATGGGGAATACTCAACCCCTTTAAAAGTTACGAAAATGTAAACTCAATCTCAACGGGGCTTTAATTTCATACTCACCAGGCTATCAAGAACTGAAAAGTATGACAATACTAACAATGGACATGGACTGGAGGAAAGGAAATTTCTTTTTTTTTGTGATGCTGGTGCAACCACACTGGAAAAAATATATAGAATTTTCTTGTAAAGTTGAAAGGAACTCAGCAATAACACTCATGGGCACAAGAAAAGCACTCACGGGGATATGTTCGAGAACATTCAGAGTAGAATTAAATGTAACAGGAAAACTAACAGTAAATAGCCCAAATGTCTACTCATGGAAGAAGGGATAAATAAGATAGCACACAGCTACAGAATGTACAACAGTGAAAATGAATGAATTATAGCTACACACAGCAACAGGACTCACTAAGATAAGGCTGAGTGAAATCATAGAATATATACAATGTGTTTCCACCTTTATGAAGTATAAAAACAAGTAAAATTAAATGTATTGCTTCAGGATGCATATAAAAGGCCAAACTATGAAGAAAAGTAAGGACATGAGAAACAAAATTCAGAAGTGTAGTTAAAGAAAGCAGGTGGATGATGGCATCAAGAAGCGTAAATACGGGACTTGGAAGCTACTGATAATGTTGTTTCTGAACCTGGTTTGTGAGAACATGAATGTTCATTCTATTCTCGTTCTTTAAATTTACTTATTCATTACATTATTGTATTTTAATAAAGTATTTCATAATAAAAGATGAAAAGGAATGTTATTACATATTTTCTGATAAACCAAACATATTTTTTTTTTTTTATTATTGTACTTCAGATGAAGGCTGAGAGAACAAATAGTTTCTCATGAAACACTAGTACACATATTGTTTTATGACATTGGTTAACAACCCCACAACACGTCAACCCTTTCCATTCTCAACCTTTCTTTTTTTGGTGAAAATACACATAGCCAAAGATACACCGTTTCAAAAATTTCTACATGCACACTTCAGTGACATTGACTACGCTCTTCCAATTGTGCTGCTATTCTCACTTAAGATGAAGGCTTACAGAACAAAATAGTTTCTCATTTAACAGTTACTACAAATGTTGCCCTATAACAATGGTTAACAATCTCACAACACATCAACACTATCCTTACTCAACCCAGGGTTCCCTATCACCAGCTTCCTTGTCCCCTTCTGCATTCTGGCCCTTGTCACTGGACTCCTGTACCTCGTTAGTCTCATTTGGTTTTATGGAGCTGTCCACTCCCAGGCTGAACAGTGAACATCGGAGGTAACTTCACCACTGAGCTGAAAGGGTGTCTGGGGGCCATACTCTCAGGGTTTCTCCAGTCTCCTTTAGCCCAGTAAATCTGGTCCTTTTTTGTGAGTTAGAATTATGTTCTACATCCTTCTCCAGCTCCGTCCAGAACCCTCTGTTGTGATCCTGGTCAGAGCAGTCAGTGGTGATAGCTGGGCACCATCGAGCTGTACTGGACTCAGTCTGGTGGAGGCCTTGCTAGCTGTGGACAATTAGTCCTTCGGACTGATCTTTTCCTTGTATCCTGTTCTCTTCATTCTCCCTTGCTCCCGAAGGAATGAGACCGGTGGAGTATCTTAGATGGCCCCTCACAGGCTTTTAAGACCCCAGACACTACTCACCAAGCTAAAATGCAGAGCATTGCCTTTATAAGCTGTGTCATGCCGATTGAACTAGATGCTCCCCATGACCATGGTCCCCACAGCCCTCCGCCCAGCAATTCAGTCCCTCAGGGAGTTTGGATGTGTCTATGCGGCCTCCATGACCTTTCCTTTTAAAAGTTGTGCTAGTTTCCCCTGTATTGTGTACTGTCTCACCCTTCACCCAAGATACCACTTATCTATTGACTATTTAGTACCTCCCCTCCACCCCTCCCATTCCTGGTAACCAACAAAGATGGTTACATTTTGTGTGTCAACTTTTTCATGGGTTTTTACAATAGAGGTCCCATACAATATTTGTCCTTTTGTGATTGACTTATTTCACTCAGCATAATGTCCTCCAGTTTCATCCATGTTATGAGATGCTTCACAGATTCATTATTGTTCTTTCTCATTGCACAGTACTCCATTGTGTGTATGTACCATAGTTTGTTTATCCATGCATCTGTTGATGGGCATCTAGGTTGTTTCCATCATTTTGCTATTGTGAACAATGCCGCCATGAACATAGGTGTGCATATGTCTATTCAAGTGATGACTCTTATTTCTCTAGCATATATTGCTAGGAGTGGAACTACTGGATTGAATGGTATGTCTATTTCTAGCTTTCTGAGGAAGCGCCATACCACTTTCCAAAATGGTTGTATCATTTTGCATTCCCACCAGCAGTGCATAAGAGTTCCCATCTCCCCACAGCCCCTCCAACATTTGTTATTTCCAGTGTTTTTGATTCGTGCCAGTAATGCCGGGGTGAGATGGTATCTCATTGTGGTTTTAATCAGCAATTCTCTAATGGCTAGTGATAGCAAGCATTTCCTCATGTGTCTGTTGGCCATTTGAATGTCTTCTTTGGTGAAGTGTCTGTTCATTTCCTTTGCCCATTTTTTAATAGGATTATTTGTCTTTTTGTTGCAGAGGTGCTGGATTTTCTTGCAGATTATGGAGATTAGACTTTTGTCTGACTTGTACTGTCCAAAAATTTTTTCTCAGTCTATAGCTTCTCTTTTTACTCTTTTGGTGAAGTCTTTTGAAGAGCATATGTGTTTGATTTTTAGAAGATCCCAGTTATCTAGCTTATCTGTTGGGGTTTGTGCATTGATGGTTATGGTTTGTATCCTATTAATGCCGTGTATTAAGGCCTGAAGTGTTGGTCCTATTTTTTCTTCTATGAACTTTATAGTTTTAGGCTTTATATTCAGGTCTTTGATCCATTTTGAAGTAGTTTTTGTATATGGTGTGAGTTATGGGTCCTGTTCATTTTTTTGCAGATGGATATCCAGTTTTGCCAGCACCATTTGCTAAAAAGACTGTCTTTTCCCCATTTGATGGACTTTGGGCCCTTGTGAAAGATCAGGTGACCGTAGGTGGATGGATTTACATCTGGGTTCTCAACTCTGTTCCACTGGTCAATGTAGCTGTCATTGTACCAGTACGAGGCTGTTTGGACTACCGTAGCTGTATAGTACGTTCTGAAGTCAGGTAGTGTGAGTCCTCCAACTTTATTCTTCTTCTTCAGTAGTGCTTTACTTATTCGGGGCTTCTTCCATTTCCATATAAAGTTAATGATTAGTTTTTCCATCTCTTCGAAGAATGTTGTTGGTATTTGGATCGGGATTGCGTTGTATTTGTAAATTGCTTTGGGTAGAATTGTCATTTTCAGAATGTTGACTCTGCCCATCCATGAGCATGGTATGTTTTTCCATTTATGTAGATCCCTTTGGGTTTCATGCAGCAGTGTTTTGTAGTTTTCTTTGTATAAGTCTTTTACATCCGTGGTCAGATTTATTCCTAAGTATTTTATCTTTTTAGGGACTATTGAAAATGGTATTGTTTTCCTGATTTCCTTTTCATTGTTCTCCGTATTGGTGTATAGGAATCCATCTAGTTATTGAATGTTTATCTTACATCCTGCTACTCTGCTGAATCTTTCTATTAGTTTCAGTAGATTTCTCATTGAGTCTTTAGAGTTTCCTATGTATAGTATCATATTATCTGCAACAGGGAGAGTTTAACTTCTTCATTACCAATTTGGATGCCCTTTATTTCTTTTTCTTGGATTGCTCTAGCTAGAACTTCCAGCACAATGTTAAATAGGAGTGGTGATAAAGGGCATCCTTGTCTTGTTCCTGTTTTCAAGGGGAATGTTTTCAGCCTCTCTTCATTAAGAATGATGTTGGCCACTGGTTTTTCATAGATGGCCTTTATTATGTTGAGAAATTTCCCTTCTATACCTGTTTTATTGAGAATTTTTATCAGGAATGGGTGTTGGACTTTGTCAAATGCCTCTTCTGCATCAATTGAGATGATCATGTGATTCTTTTCTTTCCTTTGATTTATGTGGTGGGTTACGTTGATTGATTTTCGAATGTTGAACCATCCTTGCATACCTGGTATGAATCCTACTTGGTCGCAGTGTGTTATTTTTTTGATATGATGCTGAATTCTATTGGCTAGAATTTTGTTCAGAATTTTTGCATCTATATTCATGAGAGATATTGGTCTGTAATTTTCTTTTTTTGTGACGTCTCTGCCTGGTTTTGGTATCAGCGTTATGCTGACTTCATAGAATGAATTTGGAAGTGTTGCTTCCTCTTCTATGCTCTGAAATAGCTTGAGTAGTACTGGTACATGCTCTTCTGTAAATGTTTTGTAGAATTCTCCAGTGAAGCCATCTGGGCCAGGGCTTATTTTGGTTGGGAGTTTTTTTATTACCTTTTCAATCTCTTCTCTTGTTATGGGTCTGCTCAGATTTTCAATATCACTTTGTTGTAGTCTGGGTAGGCCGTGTGTTTCTAGAAATTTATCCATTTCCTCTAGGTTTTCAAATTTGTTGGAGTATAGTTTTTCATAATAGTCTGTTATAATCCTTTTTATTTCAGTTGGGTCTGTTGTAATGTCCCCCATTTCATTTCTTATTTGGGTTATTTGGGTCCTCTGCTGTTTTTCTTTTGTCAGTCTGGCCAGTGGTTTGTCGATTTTGTTGATTCTTTCAAAGAACCAACTTTTGGTTTTGTTGATTCTTTCTATTGTTTTTCTGTTCTCTATTTCATTTAGTTCTGCTCTGATCTTTACTATTTCCTTTATTCCGGTGGTTGTGGGCTTTTTTTGCTGTTCTCTTTCTATTTGTTTGAGTTCTGTAGTTAATGTTTTGATTTTGTCCCTTTCTTCTTTTTTGATATGTGCATCTATTGCTATAAATTGTCCTCTGAGGACTGCCTTTGCTGTGTCCCAAAGGTTTTGGTATGATGTGTTTTCATTCTCATTTGATTCTAGGAATTTTTTGATTCCATCTCTGATTTCTTCTATTACCCATAGATGTGTAAGCAGAGTATTATTCAGTTTCCATGTAGTTGATTTTTTTTCCTTGCTCTTTCTAGTGTTAATTTCTACCTTGATGGCATTGTGGTTAGAGAAGATACTGTGAATTATCTCAACGTTTTGGATCTTGTTGAGGATTGCTCTGTGGCCTAAGATGTGGTCTATTCTGGAGAACGTTCCATGTGCACTGGAAAAGAATGTGTACTTTGCAGAGGTTGGATGGAGTGTTCTATATATGTCTATTAGGTCAAGTTGGCTGACTGTGCCCTTTAGGTCTTCCGTATGTTTGCTGAGTTTCTTCGTAGTTGTTCTGTCCTTTACTGAGAGTGGTGTGTTGAAGTCTCCTACTATTACTGTGGAACTGTCAATTTCTCTTTTCAGTGTTGTTAGAGTTTGTTTTATGTATTTTGGAGCCCTGTCATTGGGTGCGTAGATGTTTATTATGGTTATGTCTTCATGATAGATCATCCCCTTAATCATTATATAGTGTCCTTCTTTGTCTTTTATGGTAGATTTTGTTTTAAAGTCTATTTTATCTGAGATTAGAATTGCCACTCCTGCTCTTTTTTGGTAGTTGTTAGCTTGATATATTTTTTTCCAACCTTTGACTTTTAATAAATTCACATCTTTGTTTCTAAGGTTTGTCTGTTGTAGACAGCATATTGATGGATCCTGTTTTCTTATCCATTCTGTCACTCTCCGTCTCTTTATGGGTGCATTGAGTCCATTTACATTCATATATTATTGATAGATGTGATTTTGTTGCTATCATTTTGTAGTAATTTTTTTTGTGGTGCTGAAGTTTTCTTTGTTCTTCTTACTCTCTTGAACTGAGTTCCTTTTGTTTGTAGATTTTTTTTCATTTCTTTTGTTTTTGTAGGTTTTGTTTTTGCCAAGACTTTATGTTTTTCCTCTTTATTTTTATGAGTATGTTTCTTAACTTTCTTTGTGGTTCCCATGAAGTTTACCCTTATCTTCCTAAGTTTGAAGCAGTCTACCATTACTTGGTATCGCCTTGCCTTCCTCTTCATTAGAAGGTTTTATACCTATGCCGTTTATTCCCTCTTTTATTGTTTTGATGTTGTTGTCATTTACTGATTAACTGCTCTGATTCCCTGTTGTATTTCTTTGGTTTTGGATGGTCCTCGAGAGTTCATTTCCTAGATTGCTATCTGGCTGGTATGATCCTGCATCCTAGATTCTGCCTGTGAGCTGAAGCTGACAAACATTTTTTTTTTAAAGAGCTTTACCTACTACCTACCTCATAATGAATGTGACACATGTGTGTTAGTAATTTACTTTTGTTGCTAGTGTTCTCTCTACCTTGGAGTCTTTATTTTTGCCTCAGATTTGTACCATATTCCTGCTGTTTTTCCATTCATCTCTTCCTCTTGGTTGTGTTCTTCGTCATGCCTTCTAGCCCATGGTAGTATATTCTTATACCCTGCTGACGGTTATCATAAAAAGTTAGGGCCGAGAATTCTGAAACAAAAGGAATTTGGAACAAAATATGTTCCACAGGAATAGACTGGGATACAAATGACACTGTAAGTGTATTCCCTACAAAAAATTGGTCTTGTACTATAGTAAGCTGACTGTAGGATACAAAGTCAGCTTGCTAAGAACTGTCTAGTGAAAGTATAGGATTACTAGTAAATAGAAAATTAAAAGAACAAAGATTACAGTTTGCATATAATTGCTTGTATTAAAATAAATTTGCATTATGGTTATGTTAATAAAATGGTATATAGAAATCTACACTCCCTATAATTGAAATCTCTCTGAATGTGAAAAGGGTAATAGGAGGTAATCTGTTGCAACAAACTATGACTATGCAAAATCTGTATCCTAGAAAATCGTTATGGAGTTCTAAACAATGCAATTTTCTTAACAGTTAGACACAGATTTTCACTGAGCACCCAAAGAAAGGAAAACATACCAAGCTCAGGATTCTAACTCACAAAGTCCTACTGATCGTTAGTTCTTTTAGTTTCAGATGGGAATGTTAAAGTAGCTTTTGAGGTAGAATACCAGGTACCAAAGCCAGTTAACAAGGTGTATGAGTCAGAGAAGCAGAGCCATTAGGAGATTATATGTATGTATCTATATGGTTAAAGGAATTACAGGGATTTGACATTATGCAATGTGGGAGCTGATGAGGCAGGCACTTCCAGGCTGGAGCTTGAAGTCTGCGGGGCAGGCAGGCACTGAGGAAGGGAGGATACAAAGGAGGGGAGAGTCAGACCTAGCTGAAACCCACAGGCAGGAGCTGCCAGCTCTTACTGCCTCCGCCACTGATAGTACGCTGTCCGCAGGAGGCGTGGACATTCTTCATCACCCGAACCAAGAGTCGGAGAAGTTGAAGGAGAATTCAGGGAAAGATGGAGCAGTTGAAGGCCTGGCTACTGCTCTGTGCCAACGAGGTGAACCAGGAGACCAGCAGTGGCATGTGTGAGCTTTCTGCCCTCCAAGTCTTGCACAAGAACCTCTGTGGCCCAGCCCACCTGGAAGCTTAGCAGGAAGGGAATTCTGGGAAATTTAGTTTAATCTGTAGCCAAGGTGACACATTACAAAGCTACCATGTCCACCACTTGTCAACATGGCAACCAGACACATCTTCTTAAACCATATTTAATGTCCAGATAAAAACAATAAAATAGTTATGTCTAACATGATACAACTATTCCATATACAACTGAAAACATACTAACGCTTTTTCCAGAAGATAACACATAGCTCCTTTTTTTGTTGTTGGAGTGTTTATTCTTTTTCTATGGGGCTGGGAAACTATGGTTCCGGGGCCAAACTGGCCAAATTTGTCTCGCAGCCTATTTTTGTTCAGCCTGTGAGCTAAGAATTTTGTTTTATAAAAATTTTATGATAGTATAAATTAAAATAAAAATAACAAAGATAATATTTTATAATAATATTTATAATAGTTGGAGAGAAAGAAGAAAGATGAGGAGGAGGATGAATAAGGGCTATAAATGGCTCAAAAAGCCTAAAAAGTCTGAGGTAATTACTGTCTGGCCCTTTAGTGAAAAATTTTGTTGAATCCTAGTCTAGCTAATTCATACTTCTCCTTTGTTACGCTGTAACTGAAATACTGACATATAAAGTTAATGACTCTTGTGTTAGATGATAAGGGGATGAGAAAGAGAGAAAACAAGTATTTGGTTAATCATATCAAAATAAGCACAAAATACTCCTAAGTACTACAGTCCTCATTTCTGCAACTGGCCACTTGGTCCTTGCCAGTATTTACAACCATCTTCTGCCACTATCCATTTCACATGCCCTTTGCCTTCAGCAAGCACCTCAGCTGGTCCTGGTCCCTTGCCTGGTGTGGTGACCAAACCTTTACTTCCGAGAATCTACGAAGTTAACAGTTGCTAAGTTTTCTATTTATTTTAATCACAGGACGTACGAGGTCCTACAAAGGATCTCCTGCATTCCAGACACAGTCCTCCTTACTTCCACTGTGTAACAGCCATCTGATTTTCACTGATCATCAGGAGCCATTACCCCAGCCAGCACAGTCCTTTCTTTGCCTGTTGATTCACTGGAATGGGAGCCCAAAGTGGTTAGGTGACAGTCTCAACTTCTCATTCAGCAGAATCATTATTGTGTCCCCTGGTGGAAGTGTTCCTTCCATTGAAACTAAGATCTCTAGACCAAGGAGCCCTAAAACTAGGAACAGGAAGCAAAGATTTTGCTACAGGATCACCACGTGTAATAGTGAGAGATGCCACTCTCATTTTCATCCTTTAATTCCTGGGCCTGTGAACAGTGACTGTGAGAGAGACAGCACCATATACTGACTGTTTCACCACATCTCGGAGGACCTTGTCCCAGCTCCACATGGTGTTTGCCTCTCAGGTGATGCTATAACCAAGTCTTCAAAGGGTCACTGCACTCTTCTATCAAACCAGCTGCTTCAAGATGATGGGAACATGGTAAGACCAGCGAATTCCATAACCATGGCTTTATGTCTGCACTTCATTTTCTGTGAAATTTGTTTCTTAGAATACCATGACAGTTGATAAAGCATTCTAGTAGTTTCACCTGAAGAACTGCAGGCAGAGACGGATAAATTCATATCCAGAATGTCTATTCCAGTATAAACAAATGCTGCCCCTTCCGTGATGGAAGCAATCCAATGTGCTCCACTTGACATGAGGTAGTTGCTAATCCCCACAAGAGGTGCTGCCCCAGAAGGTGCTGTATCTCTGATGTTGGTAGACTGGGCACTCAGGAGTGACTGTACCCAGATGAGCCTTGGTGACCGAAAGTTCATGTTGCTGAGCTAATAAAACACCTTCGCCTTTACTGCTTTGGAGCTCTGGTAGTGCAGTGGTTAAGAGCTCAGCTGCTAACCAAAAGGTCGGCAGTTCAAATCCACTAGCCGCTCCCTGGAAACCCTATGGGCAGTTCTACTCTGTCTTGTAGGGTCACTATGAGTCGGAATCAACACAACGGCAGTGGGTTTTGTTTGGATGAGTCCACTGCTTTGCACATGAGACCACTGGGCAATGACAGGAGTGACTAGGGAAGGAGGCTGACAGACATCCACATTTTAAGATCATTTTACCCACCTGGTTATTAAAATCGTCCTCTCTAAGGTCACTCTTTGGTGAACATACACAGAGGAAACAAATACCTTCACGCTGCCCGTCTGGAGAGGTCTATCCACATACCTCTTCTCTTGGCCTCCCTCTCACCAATTTTCCAACCACATTCCACACAAGTCCCTGAATGTCACCTAATCCATCAGCCACAGTCCATGAATCAGCATAGGTCTATGCCTCTGGCCATCTTTTAGACAAAATGAACAACCAGATCACATTACTCAGAGTTCTATTACTTGGAGGATTTCCCTTTACCACCATCCTTTATGGCCATTTGAGAGGGAGGTTAAGGTGCGGCAGCCATCCACTTTTGGGTGTTATCTATGAATTACAAAGAATCAAGCCCAAGGCTTTTCCTCCTTGGGCTTGATTCTTTGTGACTCACAGATCACAAAGAATCAAGTCAAGCTGTCCTAGAGACCTCCACATGGGGTCATAAGTGTAGGTACAGAGAGAGTGAGAGCTCAAGACAGAAGTTAGAGTCTTTTATAACCTAATCTTGAAGATGAAATGCTATCACTTCTGGCATATTCTACTGGTCACACAGAACAAACCTGTAACAAGGTAGGAGGTGACCACACAGGTTAGGAATACCAGGAGGCAGAGATCACTGAGGGCCACCGTGGAGACTGACAACCACACAAGGAGAATGCAGAGTTAGACTCTGTGGCCTGGAGTCATTTGCCAGAATACCAGGTATGAGCAATGTCAAACTGACAGAGAAAATTTAAAAAGGCAGAGACTGAAGGTAGTTTGGGATAAAACTATTTGGAATAAATGATTATTTTTTGGCTTGGATTCAGGTGCTGTGTAGTCCATATTGATTTTTTAGGGTTCACTGAACAGGGTCATCTTCATACTTCTCTTAATAGTTATTTCTAGCACCTGATGGTAAGCTTCTTCAAGAGGCAATCTCTAACTTAGTTGGAGTTAAAATATTCACCCATTTTTGGCTTAATTTTTATACTCTTCCAAGCCCACTCACCTGCAAATTTCATCTTAAAAGAGCTCAATGATATGTACTTCTAAATTTAAGTAAATTAATTTTGTTTTAGAATAATTCTTCCATCTCTTGAAATAGCTAAAAAGACCCTATTAAAAATACAGTTTTGGAAACTAATGCACAAGGTCAGGTATTAAGTCTATTGTCTGTCTATCCGTCCATCCATCCTTTAACCCAAAATAGTACTAATGCCTGGACCTGTACTAATATGTCATGGGATTCCATGCAGTGATTTAGCTGAGTTTTGCCAAGGGACTGAACTAGTATGGTGGCTAGCTGAGTGGAAAAGAAAAGACAGATGTTAGAGATATGTTAAAAGATAATCAGGAAAAAAAGATCTGGCAGAGAAAGAAGACATAAAAAATAAAGTGACTCAAATGTACTGAGTAAAGAATAATTGTCTTACCAATAACAAAAGCCGGAAAGCTGAAAGGGCTCTGCAAGGACAGCAGTCACATGAGATCTGAGTTTAAGATAATGGCAGGTCACTCAGATAGAAGTTCAAACATAGGAATGAAGCTCAGGTGAGATGCTGGAATTGGAATTATGAACAATTTAATTTTTCATCCAATTCATTCTACAATATTTGCTGAACATCTATGAGAATAATCACTGTAAAGCTGTGAAAATCAATATGGGGTAAAGGAAGAAAATTAACATTTATCAGGCACCATAATATATGACAGGCAACTTGTTGGAGATATTTTATTTTATTTTTCCCCAATTCTAGGGTGTTTTAGATTTTGTTCAGTAAAACGGAAAACTGCTTAAGTTTATTTTGTCTACTACTTTATCTCCAGAACCCAGAAAAGCACCTGGCACAGAGTAAATTCTTAATAAATAGCGAATAAATGGAAGAATGGTAGCTCCCAGCATCTTCAGGCTTACACCCTCCAAGTCTGAAGTACCAAGGAAAGAGAGCTTTTCTTTCCCAACAGTTTATCAGTAACTGCTTTTGCCACGTCAGAGTCCATGTTCTGTCTACCAGTTGGCCCCACTCTGTTCTCAGCATGCTTATACTCACATAATGGAAAAGAATACAATGTTCAAATAACTTTAATGTAAGACTTCATGTGTGCAAGTTCCAATAAAGTGGCATAAAGTAAGGATCATCAGAGTTCAGATGAGAAAGATAAACCTTACTGGCTCTGGGTGTTCAAGGAAACTTCACTGGAATTTAATCTACAATAATGGGAAAGATTTTGAAACACAGATGGGAAGGAGAATGTTTCAATTTTAAGAAGCAAAGAGAGCAAGCATAAAATAGTAGGAAAGCTAGGAAATTTGGCTGAGAGATAGAGTATGTGGGAGAGATGGTTACAGATGAAGGGATACGGATTGTTGATAATCTAGGGCCTTACCTAAACCTGTAAGCTATTCAGAAAGCAAAGGGAAGATATAAGATGCTACTGAGCAGGGAAACGATGTGATCAGAGCTGTGTTTTAGGAAGATTAGTCTATGTGCTGGCCACAACAATTGGTTCAGGACGGCTGAAGGACCCAAATGGAGTCAAACAGATTTACTCTTCATCCTTCTGGTCTAGAATTATTGGGAAAGAGAAGGTCTCTTTCTGTGGTACTTGAAACTTGGAGTGTGTAAGCCTGAAGACGTTGGAAGCTACCATTCTTTCATTTATATATTTATCCAATATTTATTAAACATTTACTGTGTCAGGTACTTTTCTAGGTTCTAGAGATAAAGTAACAAGCAAGATAGACCCAGTCCTTGCTTTTGTAAAGCTTACATGCTAGTTGAAGAGAAAGATAATAAACAGACACACAAATAAATAAAACAGAAAATACAGATAATTTCCAATAGTAAGTTCTATAAAGAAAGTAGAAGAGGGTAGCAAAACAAAGAGTGACGGGGAGCTTCTGAGTGAAGACTGGGAGGTGGGGTTGAGTATTACTTTAGATAAGATGGTCATGAGAGGTAAGACTTAAGTGAAGACAAGGAAGAGAAATTGTTTTGGGCAGAAAACAGCTTGTGCAAAACCTCCAGTTTGGGTCCACACTTGCCATGTTAAAAGTCCAGAAGGCAGGCTAGCGAAACAGAGGCCTGGCTAGTGGAACAGAGGCCCGGCTAGGGGAACAGTGGCCCGGCTAGGGGAACAGAGGCCCATCTAGCTGGACAGCGGCCGGGCTAGGGGAACAGAGGCCTGGCTAGCGGAACAGAGGCCGTGCTAGGGGAACAAAGGCCCAGCTAGCAGGACAGAGGCCAGGCTAGGGGAACAGAGGCCCAGCTAGGGGAACAGAGGCCCAGCTAGAGGAACAGAGGCCCAGCTAGCAGGACAGAGGCCGGGCTAGGAAACAGAGGCCCAGCTAGGGAAACAGAGGCCCGGCTAGAGGAATAGAGGCCCAGCTAGCAGGACAGAGGCCCGGCTAGGGGAACAGAGGCCCAGCTAGCGGAACAGAGGCCCAGCTAGCAGGACAGAGGCCGGGCTAGGAAACAGAGGCCCAGCTAGGGAAACAGAGGCCCGGCTAGAGGAATAGAGGCCCAGCTAGCAGGACAGAGGCCCGGCTAGGGGAACAGAGGCCCAGCTAGCGGAACAGAGGCCCAGCTAGCAGGACAGAGGCCGGGCTAGGAAACAGAGGCCCAGCTAGGGAAACAGAGGCCCGGCTAGAGGAACAGAGGCCCAGCTAGCAGGACAGAGGCCCGGCTAGGGGAACAGAGGCCCAGCTAGCGGAACAGAGGCCCAGCTAGCAGGACAGAGGCCCGGCTAGGGGAACAGAGGCCCAGCTAGCGGAACAGAGGTCCAGCTAGCAGGACAGAGGCCGGACTAGGGGAACAGAGGCCCAGCTAGGGGAACAGAGGCCCGGCTAGAGGAACAGAGGCCCAGCTAGCAGGACAGAGGCCCGGCTAGGGGAACAGAGGCCCAGCTAGCGGAACAGAGGCCCAGCTAGCAGGACAGAGGCCCGGCTAGGGGAACAGAGGCCCAGCTAGCGGAACAGAGGCCCAGCTAGCAGGACAGAGGCCGGACTAGGGGAACAGAGGCCCAGCTAGGGGAACAGAGGCCCGGCTAGAGGAACAGAGGCCCAGCTAGCAGGACAGAGGCCCGGCTAGGGGAACAGAGGCCCAGCTAGCAGAACAGAGGCCCAGCTAGCAGGACAGAGGCCGGGCTAGGGGAACAGAGGCCTGGCTAGGGGAACAGAGGCCCGGTGAGCAGAATAGAGGACCAGCTAGGGGAACAGAGGCCCAGCAAGTGGAAGAGAGGCCCAGCGAGCGGAATAGAGGCCCAGTGTTTAATGGAAAATGTGGTCAGAGAGGAGGGATTACCAACTCGTAGCTTTACACATGCTCTGACAATATTTTATGACACTCACGAATTATCTTTTTAATCAGAAAAAAACCCTTTATGTTTTAAAATTAAGAAACAGATTTTATGCTAAACATGAGGAGCAGAGGAACATTGTAAAGGTGTTGGGCAAATTACTTGGGCAACTTAGAGTTTCCTCACTGTCAGATGACAGTGATAACAGTCCCTGCCACCCGGGACATTGTGAGGATTAAGTGATAAAATATATTTGGAACAATGATTGACACAGCACAGCAGTGCCTGGGATTGCTGGTACCAAAAAAGAGAATCAATGACTGGATCTGGTTGTTGCCTATGAGGAAAGAGAGCTGGCAAAGGAAGCCAAGGAGGAGCGGAGAGATAGGAAGCAGGAAATTTAGGAAATAATAGTATCACAGAATCTAAGAAAGAGACAACACTGAGAGGGAGTGGTCAGCAACTGTAAATGCTGCCCAGAAAGTCATGTCTAAGATCTTATCATAACTAAATTCTACACACTCCAATGGCACTCAAAAGTCCTAAACCCAGTGCCAGGCACTTAGGAGCTCCATTTGCTGTGTTAACTTGCACTTGTATGTGTTTGAAATGATATTCACTTAGAGAACATCTGTGCATCAGTCTCCTCTGTGTATGGTCTCCTCAACCAAACTCTAAACTCTTCAAAGCTAGAGCCTCCCCCACCGCCCCCGCCAACAATAAACTTTCTATTCTCCCCTTTTGGAACACACACAGACACAAGCTTAATATGGACACAAGAGCCCATCAATAGGGACCTGAAGGCATAACTGACCAACACATACCAACACAGACAGAGGTGCAATTTTTTTTTAATTTTAAAAACAAAATGTCTTTTGAATACTTTTATTAGAAATGTCTTTTTCAAAAGCATTCAAGCTTGTATGATTCTTTTGAAAGCTTTGTTTGATAAATTTTAGATTGCACACTTGTTACAGAAAATGATAAAACAAACTCTATCTCTTTGAATGTAGTATAAATTGTTCTCTCAATTCCACCAACATATCTTACAGACACTACCATAAAGGAAATTTCTGTCAAATAATTTTCATCATTTGTTTCTACTAATTTAGTAAGTAAAAAGAAATGTTTCCCATTGTCTTTCTTGTCTTTTCTGCTTTATTCAGTTACTTTAGTAACTTCTACCCAGATGAGTAGAAATGAGCGAGACTCTTTTATTTTGAAATAGCTCATTTTTATAGTTGTAGGCATTATCAAAGTTTTATAAAACTTTGGCTTATAGCCCATCATATCTGTAACAAGCATTTGCTTTTTTAAATCCCAAGAAGCAACATTTAAATTTTATATGATGAAGTAAATCATCTCCATTACAATGCCTTTCTTGATTCTTTAAGGAAATGCAGAAATAAACATTCATAGAGAAAAAAATTCCAAAGTCTCTTTCAAGATATTGTAATATAGATTCGTGGGTGATGAGTACAGAAAACAAGTGACAGGTGATGAAAGTCCATCTCTGCTGTGTTGTTGTAGAGGGAGTGACTGTGTAACCTGAGGACTCCCTCTCAGTGGATGACCGCTGCTTATTTCTCTGAGAAATTAGAAGCCAATTCACACACTTCCACCATCACAAACTGCAAACATAACCTACTTCTAAAACCACATCACATCCTCGCTTCCTTGCTGTTATTGGAGATGAACCGCAGATGGGCCAACGCCCTCCAGGTCCCATCCCCTCACACCTACCTGAATGTTCCCACCATTGACCCCTCTGCCCCCTGAATCATCAATGTTTCCCTCTCTACTGGTAATCAAAACAATAACTCTTTGAACCAAAATCTTACTCTAGCTAACTGTGTGTTTTTCTGCTTTCTTTTTCTACAAAATTTCACCTCATGCAACTTCTATACTCACCGTGCCCAAGTGTTCTCTTGGGAACCTACTCCAGTCAGGTTATTGTTTTACACTCTTGTCAGAGCTCTTGTCAAGGTCACAGATGAGCTTCACACTGCCATATTCAATGGTGAATCTTCATTCTCATCTTACTTGGTCTATTAGCATTCAGTGACATAGGGGACTGTTCTTGAAACAGTCACTTAAGACTCAGAAGAATGGTACCTTGGTACTTCTCCTACCTCACAGACCACTCTTTCTCATTTTCCTATGTTGGTGCCTCCTTATTTTTCCAATTTCCACACTCTGGTGCTACTCAGAGCCCAGTCACTATCCACACTCACTCTCTGCTGGTCTCATCTATTCTTGTAGCTTTTGATATCATCTACTACTGACAGCTCTCAAATCTATTATTTCTACTCAAAGCCTCTCTCTTGGACTCTAGATGTGTATATACTACTGCTTATTCAACATCTCCATTTATGAATCTAATGGGCATCTTAAAATTCACCAAAAAACAAAGTCTTGATTACCCTCTTTGAAACGTTTGCTTCTTTATTCTTACCTCAGCAAACGGTGCCTCTGTTCTTCCAGGTGCACACACCAAAAACATCTTGAATAATCCCCAGGTACACATCTTATCCATCCATAATTCCTAAAGGATGTACTCTGGAAAAGTATATCCAGGATCTAATACATCTCGCCATCCTCCAACACTACTGCCATGTACAAGCCACCGACACCCCATCCCCCTTTCTCTGCTTTATTCTTCTTTGTAATACTTACGTAATCCATGGCATATTACATGTTTATTTTATATATTTATTTATATACTTGTTCACTGCCTGTCTGCCACAACAAAATATAAGCTCTTTGATGACTTAGATTTTGTAGGCTTTTTTTATTGCTATATCCCCTGCACCTAACACAGTGAGGGATTTATTGCAACCAGTAAAACCTCAGAGAACAAGTTTTGGATTCTATTCTATTCAGGTAGGAACAAACCAAAAAAAAAAAAAAAAAAAAAAAAACCCACTGCCATCGAGTCGATTCCAACTCATAGCGACCTTAAGGACAGAATAGAACAGCCTCATAGGGTTTCCAGGGAATGGCTGATGAATTTGAACTGCCAACCTTTGGTTAGCAGCCTGGCTCTTAATTGCAAGGAAACATTAAATGAAATTTAGTAGTCTTTTAGTGTAATATTGATATTATTATTATTAAAACTATTTTATGTATATGATTGCTTGGATAACCCAAACAAGTAATTATATTACTATGATTAGGAACCAAGATTTTCAGTGAAGAGAAAGGACTTTCAAATATAAAATCAAAGAAGTCATGTTTAAACCTTACAACATTTATTCTATTGTTTTTATTTTTCTTTACATTTGAGTTAGAAACAGCAATTAGTTTCATTTAAACTAATTGCTTTTGTTATTCAAAAATAAATCCTTAATCCACAAGAAAACTACTGGAACTAACGGAAGATTTCAGCAAAGTTTCAGGATACAAGATAAACATACAAAAATCAATTGGATTCCTTTACACCAACAAAGAGAACCTTGAAGAGGAAATCACCAAATCAATACCATTTACAATAGCCCCCCCAAAAATAAAATACTTAGGAATAAATCTAACCAGAGATGTAAAAAATCTTTATGGAGAAAACTACAAGACACTACTGCAAGAAACTAAAAGAGACCTGCATAAGTGGAAAAATATACCTTGCTCATGGATAGGCAGACTCAACATAGTGAAAATGTCAATTCTACCCAAAACAATCTACAGATACAATGCAATCCCGATCCAAATTCCAGCAGCATTTTTTAATGAGATGGAGAAACAAATCACCAACTTCATATGGAAAGGGAAGAGGCCCGGGATAAATAAAGCACTACTCAAGAAGAAGAACAAAGTGGGAGGCCTTACACTACCTGATTTTAGGACCTATTATACTGCCATGGTAGTCAAGACAGCCTGGTACTGGTACAATAACAGATACACAGACTAATGGAACAGAGTTGAGAATCCAGATATAAGCTCATCCACCTACGAACAGCTAATATTTGACAAAGGCCCAAAGTCCATTCATTGGGGAAAAGACAGTCTCTTTAGCAAATGGTGCCGGCATAATTGTATATCTATATGCAAAAAACTGAAACAAGACCCATATCTCACACCATGTACAAAAACTAACTAAAAATGGATCAAAGACTTAAATATAAAATCGAAAACGATAAAGATCATGGAAGAAAAAATAAAGACAACGCTAGGAGCCCTAATACATGGCATAAACACAATACAAACTAAGTAACAATGCACAAGCACCAGAAGAGAGACTAGATAAATGGGAGCTCCTAAAAATCAAACACTTATTCTCAACCAAAGACTTCACCAAAAGAGTGAAAAGACAACCTACAGATTAGGAAAAAATTTTTGGCTATGACAAATCCGATCAGCGTTTACCTTCTAAAATCTACAAGATACTCCAAAACCTCAACAGCAAAAAGACAAATAACCCAACTGAAAAATGGGCAAAGGATATGAACAGGCACTTCATCAAAGAAGATATTCAGGCAGCTAACAGACACATGAAGAAATGCTCACGATCATTAGCCATCAGAGAAATGCAGATCAAAACTACAATGAGATATTATCTCACCCCAACAAGGCTAGCATTAATCCATAAAACACAAAATAACAAATGCTGGAGAGGTTGTGGAGAGACTGGAACACTTATACACTGTTGGTGGGAATGTAAAATGGTACAACCACTTTGGAAATTGATTTGGCGCTTCCTTAAAAAGCTAGAAATAGAAGTACCATACGATCCAGCTATCCCACTCCTTGGAATATATTCTAGAGAAACAAGAGCCGTCACATGAATAGATATATGCACATCCATGTTCATCGTAGAACTGTTCACAATAGCCAAAGGATGGAAGCAACCTAAGTGCCCATCAATGGATGAATGGATAAGCAAACTATGGTATATCCACACAATGGAATATTACACAACAATAAAAAACAATTATGAAGCTGTGAAACATCATATAACTTGGTGGAAGCTAGAACTTATTATGCTGAGTGAATTTAGTCAGGCACAGAAGGACAAATACTGTATAAGACTACTATTATAAGAACTCAAGGAAAGGTTTAAACACAGAAGAAAACATTCTTTGATGGTTACAGGGGTGGGGAGGGAGGGGAGGGTTAGTCACTAACTAGACAGTAGATAAGAATTATCTTAGGTGAAGGGAAGGACAGCACACACTACAGGGGAAGCCAGCCCAACTGGACCAAACCAAAGCTGTTTCCTCAATACAATCAAATACTTTGAGAGACAGAGTAGTAGGGATGCGGGGTCTGGGGACCATGCTTTCAGGGGACATCTATGTCAACTGGCATAACAAACCTTATTAAGAAAATGTTCTGCATCCTACTTTGGTGAGGGGTGTCTGGGGTCTTAAAAGCTTGCGGCTTGTAAGCGGCCATCTAAGAGGCATCAATTGGTCCCAACCACTCAGAGTAAAGGAGAACAAAGAACACGAAAGACACAAGGAAAGTAATGGCCCAAGAGACAGAATGGGCCACATAAACCAGAGACTTCATCAGCCTGAGACCAGTGCCCAGCTACCACAAATGAACATCCTGACAGGGAACACAATAGAGGATCCCTGATGGAGCAGTAGAATGATGGGATGCGGAACTCAAATTCTAGTAAGAAGACCAGACTTAATGGTCTGACTAAGACTGGAGGTGCCCCGGAAAGCGTGGTGGCCCCTGCTCTCTCTATCACCCCAGAACTAAAACAATTTCCAAGGCCATCTCTCCAGACAGGGATTGGACTGGACCGTGGGACAAAAAGTGATACTTGTGAAGAATGTGCCTCTTAGACAAGTAGATATAAGAGATCAAAGGGGCAGCGTCTGTCCAGAGGTGAGAAGGGAAGGCAGAGAGAGTTAAGAGCTGGTTGAATGTTCATGGGGAATCAGGGGCTAAGAGCTGGTTGAATGTTCATGGGGAATCAGGGGCAGAGAGAAGTGTGCTGTCGCAGAATGGGGTGAGCGGTTGGGGTCTCATAACGATGTATGTTAAAAAAAAAAAGAAAATTCTGTATGGGAGACTAACTTGAAATGTAAACTTCATTTAATTACATCAATTAAAAAAAAAAAAATCCTTAGCTTTGTCTACCAAGGTGGTCTAAGAGCAATTACAATCTAATAGGAATGAGCACAACCAGACCTAATTCGTGGCATTTGAATCATTTAAACACCTGTCTCCATCAAAATGGACCAGAGACTTTTAGGGAAAAAAATGATTCCTGACCAGCGGCAGGAACTAAACAATACCAGCCTGGACTGTCTTAGTGGGTTGGAAACCAAGGTCTTGATGCAAGCCTACAATGTATCTGAAGGACACAGCAGCCAACATGAAGGAGCTCCAACTGGCCAAAGATGGGGCAGAGAATAATGAATGCAATTAACTGAAACTATTAAATGCTATTTTATGAGTTTATAATCATCCTTTAAAAGGAGGAGTGGTGGGAAGAGGTAAGGACAATGGGTGCAACTTCTCACTAGACACCACTGAAATAACTAAGCACCAACACCTTACCCAAAAACTGGCAATCAAAGGAAAGAATCAACAAACTACACTGCACACTAACCAAACAGCCCTAGGGATGAGAGAAGAAAAGTTCCTCTTTACAAACAAGTTCCATAAACTTGGAATGGATGATAGAATTAGAAAGTCACTATTTTCAAACCATAATGAAGCAAGTGATTTAGGCAGCAACCATCAATGGATGAACCACCAGGTGAAAGGTTGATGGAGGGACCAAGCTGTCACCACCTGAACCCAATGACCAGTCTCAGGGGCACCAAACCTAGGAAAGAAGACATTATGTGCCTCCTGATGGGATGCAACTGGAAGCACACAGCACCACCTCTAAATTGTCTTTGCTGTGAAATGCTGAACCAGAATTTGAACAAGAACATGGCACTAACCTCCATGTACAACAAATACAGGGGAAAAGGAACAATCCAAATGATACCACAAGAAAGCAAACCGACAAATCCAGAACGTGGGATGCTCTTGAAATCAACTGACCATTATTTAAGAGAAGATAGGGAAACAGCTCTTAGATTATGAGAGGTTCAGAGACAAATCAAGCGGTGGACCTTGTTTGGATCCTGATTCAAAGAAAACCATTATAAAAAGACATTTCTGAGATAAATGGGGGAAATTTGATTACAGTACTGGGTGTTAGGTTATATTAAGAAGTAATTGTTAATTTTGTTAGGTGTGATAATGACATTATAATTATAGAAAGAAATGTCCATATTTATTTAGAAATTTATACTGAAATGTATAGCAATAAAATGGCATGATGTATGGAATTTGTTTTCAAATTATTCAGGAATAAAAAAAAGGATAAATGAAATGAATATGACAAAAATCTTGATAATTAATGAATCATGGTTAGGTTCCAGAGACCAGTTTGTTATGCGGAAATTGGCATTATGTGAAAATGGAGGATGACTACATCAGATCACAAAAATCGAGGGTGATACATCATTATCTAACCACCAAAACACTGAGAATCACGGCCCAGTCAAGCTGACATATAACCTTAACCATCACAGACAGCATTACTCTTGCCTCGCACCTCAGCATTCGTTACCGCCAGATGTACATCATTAATGCGCAAAATAGACAGTAGATTTTTTTCTATTGTCATAAATGTGAAGTGTCAGACAATGACGAAGTCAATAGGTGAGGAATAGCTGTATAGAGTTCACTGTATTGTTATCTCTATTTGCCTACTGAAATTTTTCATAATAAATATTCTTTAGGCTATTGCATCTGAAAATTAGAAGGTGATTCTTCAGAGAAATTCCCATCAGGTGGTGGGGTAGAGGCTAGACTATAATATTTTTAAGGAGCAAATTGTTAATGAAGAAGTGTAGGCAATGAATTTAGATTCTTCTTTACAGGAAGCCGTTAAAGAAGAAGTAGAATGGCAGATGAACTGAATAGTAAGGTTGAGAGAAGAGATGTGTGCAGTTGTTGTGTGTGCATATGAGTATGTATCTGTGTGTGTTAGATTAACAAAGAGACAAGCATTAAGCATTTTGAGAGGTTAAAAAAAAATCTAGTGAGGAATAACATCCCTACTATTATCTAGCATATAAAGCTTTCGTGTTTTTGGTTTATAGCCAGTCTAATCATTTCTCCCCATGTTCACAGAAATCAAAGAAGAGTAACTGGTTTAACTTAAAACTGGATACATTTATATTGGACCACATTCATCTTTTGTCCAAACTCATGTCCTCCAAACCCTCTTCTCCTCCTTGTACTTCCGTGTGTATGTCAGGCCCCCATAGACTGGTAGGGTGAAGCTGACGGTCCTTCTGGCTTCCACCAGCCTGCCTGACTGTACTTTCATCATGTCATTTACTGTGAGAAAAAAACCATGAATGACTCCCACTGCCTTTGGGAGAGTAGGCAAATTCCTTAGTCTTATTTTTTAAAGCCCTCCACCGCCAAACTCCTATTTTACCACTGTACTCTACGTTACTGTATTTTGTCTCTTATAATTTCCTACAAATCTTTTTCTTTAAGCAAGTTGTTCCACCCATTCTTTACCTAACACACCCCTCTACTTTACTCCTGCTTGCTGCTACAGAGCCAGACCCAGCTTAAAAGCCACCTCCTAAAAGGAGCCCTGGTGATACCATGGTTACATGCTTGGCTGCTAACCAAAAGGCTGGTGGTTCCAACCCACCCAGCAGCTCCGTGAGAGAATGCCATGGGGAGTGCTTCCTCAAGAATTCAGCCAGGAAAACCCTATGGGGAAGTTCTGCTTACACGGAATCACTGAGTCGGAACTGACTTGATGGCACCACCAACAAAAGAAGTCTTCTGAGACACTGCGTAGTGATCTCTACCTAAAATACTCACTTAGCTTACCTTAACTCAGATTTTTATAACACAATATTATTTGATGCAGTGCATGATTATACATGCAGTTATATAGTTATATAAACAGAATAGTTCACCTGAAGATAAAACATGAAGCGTTAAAAAACCACACACACGGACAGAAAGATGATTTGAATCGAGATCCAAGCATGGCAGCTTGACATAGATTGCTTTGTATTATTTTTAAATGATTCATGTGCCTATATATTTGCCACTTTTATCTAGGGCCAGGATGATTAAACATTAAAATGGGATACAAATCAAGCAGTTTGGCATGTCCTTAGAGATCTTTCAAAAAGAGAAGTCTTACCTGCCCTAGACAATAGATGTCCATCTCCCTGAAAGCAGGACTATGCTAAATGATCTCCAAGGTACTGCCTAGTTACATCTTCTGGTGATGGAACTACCTTCTGCCAACAAAGTACAATACTGGATGAAGAACTACTACTCAAAAATGTGGTTCCCGAATTGGCATGACACAGCTTATAAAGACAATGCTCTACATTCTACCTTGGTGAGTAGTGTCTGGGGTCTTAAAAGCCTGTGAGCGGCCATCTAAGATACTCCACTGGTCTCATCCCTTCGGGAGCAAGGGAGAATGAAGAGAACAGGATACAAGGAAAAGATTAGTCCAAAGGACTAATGGACCACCGCTACCAAGGCTTCCACCGGACTGAGTCCAGTACAGCTAGATGGTGCCCGGCTACCACCACTGACTGCTCTGACCAGGATCACAACAGAGGGTTCTGGACAGAGCTGGAGAAGGATGTAGAACATAATTCTAACTCACAAAAAAAAAAAAAAAAAAAAAAAAAAGACCAGATTTACTGGCCTAAAGGAGACAGGAGAAACCTCAAGAGTATGGCCCCCAGACACCCTTTTAGCTCAGTGGTGAAGTTACCTCCGATGTTCACTGTTCAGCCTGGGAGTGGACAGCCCTGTAAAACCAAATGAGACTAACGAGGTACAGGAGTCCAGTGACAAGGGCCAGAAGGCAGAAGGGGACAAGGAAGCTGGTGATAGGGAACACAAAGTTGAGTAAGGATACTGTTGATGTGTTGTGACATTGTTAACCATTGTCATAGGGCAACATTTGTAGTAACTGTTAAATGAGAAACTATTTTGTTCTGTAAGCCTTCATCTTAAGTGAGAATAACAGCACAATTGGAAGAGCGTAGTCAATGTCACTGAACTGTGTATGTAGAAATTTTTGAAACGGTGTATCTTTGGCTATGTGTATTTTCACCAAAAAAAAAAAAAAAAAGGTAGAGAATTTAGAGGGTTAATATGTTGTGGGGTTGTTAACCAATGTCATAGAACAACATGTGTACTACTGTTTCATGAGAAACTATTTGTTCTGTAAGCCTTCACCGGAAGTACAATTTAAAAAAAGAAAAAAAAATACGTTTCCATAAAAAAAAAAAAAAAAATGCATGACACATTCGGTTAAGTCAATGTCAAAATACACATGACTTGCCACAAAATATCACTAGAATGAAATTACTGTGCTCCTTAAAACAAAAAAAAAAACAAAACAAAAAAAAGAAACCTATGTTTTTTGTTACTTTAAAACTAAGATGAGAACATAAGGGGGCAGGGAAGCTTGAGATGAGTGGAAATGAAACAACCAGAATGAAATAATGTTCATGCATAGTGAAGAATGTAACCAATGTCACTGAACAATTAGTGTAGAAATTGTTGAATGGGAACCTAAACTGCTGTGTAAACCTTCCAAAACAATAAAATATTAAAAAAAATAAAAAAAGTTATGTCTGCTAACCAAAAGGTCAGTAGTTCGAATCCTATAGCTGCTCTTTGGAAACCCTATGAGTAGTTCTACTCTGTCCTACAGGGTCACTAGGAGTTGGAATCGACTCAACGGCAACATGTTTTTTGTTTTTTAATGACTAATAATGTCAAATATCTTTTCATGTGTTTACTGACATTTGTAAATCTTCCTTGGAGAAATGTCTATTCAGATTCTTTGCCCATTTTTTAAGTTGGTTATTTATCTTTTTGTATTACTGAGTGATAAGTGTTCTTTACAGATTCAAGATAACAAGTTTCATATCAGATACATAATTTAAAAATATTTCCTCTCACTGTGTGGATCATCTTTTCACTTTCTTGATAGTATTATTTGCAATACAAAAGTTTTAAATTGTGACGAATTCCTATTTTTGCTTCTGTCATTCTTTCTTTTGTTGTTGCTTAACTCAAGGTCATGATTTGTTCCTATGTATCCTTCTAAGAGTTTTACAGCTTTAGCTCTTATATTTAGGTCTTTGATTCATCTTAATATTTGTTTATGGTAACAATTCAATTTCATCTTTATGCATTTGGTTATCCACTTGTCCTGGATATCCAGCATCATTTCTTGAAAAGACTGTTCTTCTCCCACTGAATTATCTTGGAACTGTTGAGAAAATCAATTAACTTTAATGTATGAGTTTATTTCTGGACTCTCAATTCTATTCCATTGACCTATATGTCTACCCTTATGCCAGTACTTCACTGTCATGATTTCTGTACATCACCCAACAATTTTTATTTTTACATGATCACTCCCTCAATCTTGTGAGGAATGTCTTGGAGGGGGCCAAGAGTAGAATCAATGAAATTAATTAGTAGGTGATTTCAAAAGTTCCTATGGAGAAATCATGATGAGTTGTATTGGTGTGGTTGCAAGGGGGGAAATGAGACATATGGATTTTGGAGCTAGATCTTGGAGGAGTGGATATTGAGGATGGGGAAGAGGGAGGTAGCAGAAATAACTCCTAATGCATTGTTTCATCAACCTTGTGCATGTTATACCATTTACTGAGGTAAGAAAGACCAGGAGACAGGAGTACTTATCGGGGGCAGGGCGGGGGGCACCCAAAATATGGTTTTAACATTATACCTATGAGATGTCCTGAGGTAGGCAACTGGACATGTCAATTATAGCCATGGTTATAAAATTATTTCTATCTCTTAAACAATCCAAGCTCAGAACTACTGCATCTAGAAAACTCTTGCCTTAAATCTTGCCTGGTTCATTCTCATTATTCAAGTCTCTAGCTCATCTGTTCACCTCCTTAGACTGTCTCTGAGTCGTGCTTCTAACGTTCTCCATACCCCCAACCCATCCCGACTTTTCTCTGTCACATTACCCTGTTTCTTCTCCTCACAGCATTTACTACTATCTGAGAACATTTATTCTTGCTGACTGGTTTGCTGTTTGCTTTTCTCAACCAGAATGTAAGCTCCATGAGAAAGAATCCCTTTTCAGTTTGTTCACTGCTACATCCATTGAGTGGTTACCTGGTATGAAGAAGATCCCTAATAAATGTTTTTTGTTTGTTTAATGAATGAAGTCCAGAGCTCACAGCGTTGGATATAGGAGGAAATGTCTAGGAAGGAAATATAATTTGTGGAGTTTTCAACATCTAGATAGTATTTAAAGCTAAAGCAATGGATAATATTAAGATAACAGTGGAGGAAAAAAAAGGGACCCAGGACAAGTTTCTAAAGCAGCCTGAAAAGGAAAAGCTAGAGGACAGGAGGAACATCAGCCAAGACTACAGTTTGTTTCAAGTTCGTGTTACTGAGCTAATAACAAACCTTCATCTATACTGCTCTGGAGCTCTGGTGGCACAGTGGTTCAGAGCTTGGGTGCTAACCAAAAGGTCGGCAGTTTGAATCCCCCAGCCACTCCCTGGAAACCCTACTGGGCAGTTCTACTCTGTCCTCTAGGGTCACTATGAGTCAGAATCGACTCGATGGCAACAGGTTTGATTTTTGTAATATGTATCTAGCATTAAACTTAACCTCACGGTGATACGAAAGGAGTTATGGAAATACTAAACAATGGCATACTGACCAAAAATATAATGCAATGAGTATGAATTTAAACTCAAAATATAGTTTTCTTAAAAATGTATCCCGATATTGTCCAATAATACATCCTGGCTTCATTAAAGCCTTCCACCCTCACCTCACCTAACCTCAGCTAAAAATATACTGATTTCTGTTCCATTACATGGGAAGAGAAAGATACGCAGTAGATGTCCCATTAATTCTCTGTATTTTTCACTCATTTTTTTTAAACTTACATCTTGGAAGGGATAGAATTGAATATCTGAGGCTGGAATAGTTTTAACATTTACATTGGAAATAACCCCATTTTTCCTCCAAGGGAAAATCTGGCCACAAAAGGCCTCTTTCCTGATCTTTGCCCAGGCCACCATCATGGGACTATCAGTTACAATGAGGCTATGTGGCTAAGTCCCCATGCATTGTATTGAATACTTATCCTGAAAAAGCATCTGTAGACATAATTACTGGAAGATCCACATTAGAATTACGGGCTGTAAAAAATATTGCAGTATGAATTATTTGTCAAGAAATAAAAGATGCATTGTAATTTGCCAAGAAACAACTGTCTAATGTGTTTTCTTTTTTTAAAAAAATGTGCTTGCTTGCAAAATATTTGGAAAGAAAATTATCTATTACTGTTCTTGCCTGCTAATTGTTAGTAATAATCCCTTTCAATTACTATAGCTAAGTAGGTCAGCCAATTTTTACCGCTGATGATACTCGCAATTTAGAGATAGGCAGCATATCAGCAAGTTGGATTTTAACATAACTGAGCAAACAGGCTTCCTTTTGGTCCTCTTAACCCTAAACACGGATGCAGACTAGCTGTAATAGCTACAAGTAATTACGCTTAATTTTATATATATTATTCTTATAACTATTTGTAATGATAGCAATCTGTTCTCAACCCTGCTTACTTATGTACACTCTTTTTTTGGAGTATTTAATATTCTTGAGAAGTTTACAAATCTAAGATTTATCCATATTTTTAATAAATATGGATAGTCTTAGATTCACCATATTTACCCCCATAATTCCACCTAGTGTTTCCAATACCTCATTCACCAATATTTCTAATAAAGTTCTGCTCGCATAGCTGTTAAAGAACTTCAGGTGGGCCATTTGGACAATGACCCTGGGGGCAGTGTGAAGGATAGGTTGGAGCAGAAAGAGTCTGGAGGAAGGAAAACCAACTGACCAGGTCAGGGGCAGATTTACCAGTAAGCAAGGTACTCGCGGGCTTACTCGTGTTCACTTACTAATCTGTAGTGTACAATTTCACTTGTTTTCCACCACATCAAAGTAAGCCTGTGTGTACCTTGCTTATTGGGTAATCCATTCCTGGACAAGGTAGAGCTGATAAGGATCTGAACTGGGATGGGAAGGAAAAGAGAGACTTGAGAGAGTTTAGGGGTAAATTCAATAAGACCTAGCAACCAGTTACATGCTTGTGTCAAAGAAGAAGTCGGAAAGAAGTCTCAGGTCCCTGGCTTGGGTTACTAATGTGGACACTGATCGAGATGGGGAAATTAGAGAAACAGATTTGGCGATGTTGGGAAAGAAGTTCTACAATAGGAAATACTGACTTATCATATTTAAGGGACATTTAAGTGAAGATGCCCACTTTGCAGTTGAAATAGGGGTATAGAACTGAGAAAAGCTCTTGGGATTAGTTTAAAGCTGTGTGAATCATCAGTGTATAGTGAAAAACAGATATAGCTGGGAATGGAACAGGCCAGAGAAGTGGCTGGAGAAAAAACTGCCGTTGTCAATGATTTCATTCTACTTGGATCAACAATCAATGTCTACGGAAGCAGCAGTCAAGAAACCTAACAAGGTATTACTACTTCAGGCAAATTTATTGTAAAAAGACCTCTTTAAACTTTTAAAAAGCAAAGATGTCACTTTGATGACTAAGGTGCCCCTGACCCAAGCCACGGTCTTTTTAACTGCCTCATATTATGTCAAAGATGAACAAAGGAAAAGGACGACAGAAGAAAAATTGATGCCTTTGAATTGTGATATCAGCAAAGAATACTGACTCTACCGCGGACTGCCAGACGAATGAAAAAATTAGTCTTAGAAAAAAACACAACCAGAATGCACCTTAGAAGCGAGGATGGAGAGACTTTGGCTTCCTTACTTTGGGCACATCATTAGGAAAGACCAATCACTAAAAAAGGACATAATGTTTAGCAAATAGAGGGTCGGTAAAATAAGGAAAACCCTCAATGAGATAGACAGACGCAATAGCCGAAACAATGGACTCAAACATAGCAATGATAATGAAGATGGCACAGCACCAGGCAATGTTTTGTTCTGGAAAGCAAGACTACCTAATGATTAATCAGTGTCAGTTACAAACCCCACATTGTCAGAAATGATCCCATAACGTATTCATTAGCCGCAGTTTCTTTATACTGTTTTACTCCTTTGTCCTATCAAAGAAGAGTCACTGTCTGTTTAGAAACATCTTTAATGGACCCCATGGTTTCTGTTTCAAAGTAAATGAATACAACAAGCACAGTAGTGGGGTAAGTTGTATTCACAAAAAAAAAAAAGAAAAAAATTGTTGTAACTTTTTTCCCCCCTAACTGAACAGTGGGATGGAATATGAGAGTAAATACGGCCAACTTTACCCACATAAGAAGCCGTTATCTCAGGCATTAAGGCATGGAGTCTGCTAGCTTGGCAGTCTGAGCCTCAGTCCCCTGGATGATCAGAGATTTCAACAAGGGGCCCAAATGTGTTTCATAAATCTCCAGATGTTGATGAATTAAGTCCTGAGCATCGTTTCTGACTATACGGGGTTTGTAATCGATGAATCATTACGCAGCCCTGCTTTCAATCACTGCTGGAACAGGAGAGAAGGTACATGAATTCGCAGGGGTATACTGAAGACTGCTGGTCAAGCGTTGAAGAAATACAGTTGGTCTCCATTTCCGCGGGTTCCGCATGCGCGGATTCAACCAATCGCGCATCGAAAATACTGGGGGGAGGGGGAGCTCAAGGGCCTGGGGGCACCGCGTAGGGCAGCACAAGGCAAGAACTGCACCCGACACAACTGGGACAAATGGGGACAGTAGGAGCGGGGTCGCGAACTTACACTTGGGCTCTTCTTGGCCTGACAGAGGATCTGGGGAGCATGTCTGCGGAAAAAGGTCTCGGTCTGGAACGACAGAATGGGCGAGCAGACCAGGACCGAGCACTCTCCACAACGTCCAAGGGCTGCGACCACAGTCATCCAGGACCTCCCGCCTGAGGACCCCAGGGTCAGAGGGCAACCGGCGGCGGGAGGCCCGGATATGGCTGCCCTTCAAAGTGCCTGCTCTGATCCAGCCTCACGGCCGCCCTAATCTGGCCCGCCGTCTCTCTTCCACTTGGAAACCAAACACTGATCATTCCTGTGCTATGTTTTAAAAAAAAAAAAAAAAAAACCTACTCATTTTATATATGGCACTTGAGCATGCATCTTGGTACCTGCCGCAGGAAGCCCAGGAGCGGCTACCCTTCAGAGTGCCTGCTCTGATCCAGCCTCAGGGCCACCCTACCCTGGCTGATCGTTACCCGAGCAGGTTCTGCTCAATGCAGCTTCTCCTCAGTAAAGACACACTGACAGGAGGAGGAAGGAAGAGCGTTTATTGCCAAGTGCGTAGGCAGGGAGCAAGGAGGTATATACCTCAGATCAAGCTTCCTGAACAAAGCGGGACAAAACCTTTTATACCATCTCTCACAAGCACATACGAACATTATGGACTACATAGGTTATCATGGTGCGCAGGCGCAGTAAGACAAATTGCATTTTTTTCTTTGGCGTGTAGGCTAGTAAACTGGGTTTGAAAGGCTTGAGCAACACCCAGCGCTTTGAGGACAATGGCCGGGGAAGACCAGGTTCCAGGTGGTCTGAGCAGCTCCCAGTTGAGCCACACCCACTGCCAGCACCTAAGCTTTTGTTTGCTAATGACCAAGCAGCTCCTGGCTTCCTTGGCTATCACAACCCATGGCTATTCCACTTCAAAGCCAAACATTGTTCATTCCTGTGCTGTTTTTTTAAAAAAAAACTGCTCATTTTATATACAGACTTGAGCATCCAGGGATTTTGGTACTTGCAGCAGGAGGCCCGGATACGGCTGTCTTTCAAAGTGCCTGCTCTGATTCAGCCTGCACTGTTCATTCCTGTGCTATGTTTAAAAAAAAAAAAAAGTGTGTGTATATAAAACCAAACTCATTGCCGTTAAGTCAGTTCCGACTCATAGTGACCCTATAAGACAGGACAACTGCCCCATAGGGTTTCCAAGGAACGGCTGGTGGATTCGAACTGCCCACCTGTTACCAAACGCAATGGGTTCGCTGCTTATACTTTCGTTAAGAATAACTAAGAGTCAAGCAGATTTAAAGCACGGCATAGTTTGTTACTCACAGCGAGTAAGGATACGGGGATCAGTCCCAAACACTGTCTCCCCAACAAAGGGCTGGGGCAGTTTTGTACCACGCGGGAAAGGGGAAGTCATACATATTCATTAACTTCATATATATTCAAAACTGGGTCCGGTAGGATTTGGCATGGAAGTGGCTGACAGACTTCTGGCTTCTGCAATGGGCTCGGTCACCGCTTGTTGACGTTATGTCTGGTGATTTTGGTTCCTTGGCATGGGTCTTTTCGGTTCCTAGGCAATACTTACTGTGGGATGGGGCCATCTGGCGGTCAACCTTGTCTCTTACGGACATGCCTGGGATTCTAGTCCTAATTGGCTGATCGAAAAGATAGCTGTAAGCGGGAAAATTAGGAGGAGGCAGCTTAAACTTTAACTGCAAGTGAGGTAAACAGTGCTTTGTGGTGGACACCATTCTTCTTCTAGAAAAATTTTTAACTGACATAACTTTTTGTTTAAGGCCTTTTCTGTCCCTGGCTGGTCTCACACCTTTTGGTTAGCAGCCAAGCTCTTAACCACTGTGCCGTCAGGGCTCCAGTATTATATATTACACCATTTTATATAAGAGACTTGAGTAGGGATTTTGGTATCCTGGGGGATCCTGGAACGAATCCTCCTTGGATACCGAGGGAGGACTGTATGTTTTGGTCCTGGCTATGCCACTTTTGTAGACTTTTAGGCAAACATTTGAGTAGACATTTTACAAGTTTTTGTCAATTCAGCATCTTTTCCTTTCAGGGATTGCCTCCCTTTCCCCCATGCTGACAATCAAATGGCCAGTGACCTCACTTCTCTTAGCTCAGGGCTGGGCATGTGACCCTTGAAATACTTGTCTCTAGCTCAATCTAAATGGTTTTGTAAATGTCACATGGAGAATCAGATTGTAAGCACTACAGAACGCCAATGCTCCAGGTAGCCATCTTGCTGCCACATGAAGCAAGTTGGCTGGATAATGAAGCTAATACAGATGAAAGGAGAGCCATGTGATGGAGAGATACAGAGACCCAACAACATCATTTGAACCCATAAACTCAGTCATGCCTCAAAGCCATATCATCCACTTAGATTTTCCAGTTATGAATCACTCCACCTTTCTTTTCCATCAGCTAGTTTGAGACAGTTTTCTGAAATCTTACTAATATTACTGCTTAAACTCTCTGGCTTCAGTTTTCTCAGCTGTAAATCAAGGGGATTAACCCTTGTACCTCTGGTGTCACCATGAGAAGAACATGCTCTGACTAAGCTCTCTGGCAGAAGACAGACACATGGAGTAGACTCACCTAACTCACCCACATGTCCTAAAGCAGTGCTGCCAGTGGTGCCTGGCCTAAATCAGCTTAATCCCAGCCAACCTGCCATGGCATGGGTAATAATTCAAAGATTAAAATAATAATAAATTAAGGAGATTAGATGATGGTTAAGTCTCAGCCAACTTTACGTATGCTCATGTCTAAGAATGGAACATTAAAAAGTAGGTGCTAGGCACAACAAGGAGCCCTGGTGGTATAGTGGTTAAAAGCTCAGCTGCTAACCAAAAGGTTGGCAGTTTGAATCCATCAGCCTCTCCTTGGAAACCCTATGGGGCAGTTCTACTCTGTCCTATCGGGTCACTATGCATCAGAATCAACTCAACAGCAACAAGTTTTTGGTTTACGCACAACAATTGGTCTCTATTCACCTGGAGCAACAGAGGAAGGAGAGACAGGAATAGGAGGAGGATATGTAATGTGTGGCTAATCGCCTTTGTGAACAACTGCCTCCTTTGCCATGAGACCGGAGAAACTGGATAGTACCTGCCTACCATTACTGAACATTTTGATTAAAGATTCCATAGAAGAATCTTGATCAAAGGGGGGAAATGCAGAAAAGAATTTCAAATTATCATGGACTCTAGACTTTCCGGAGGGTGGATAAACCCCTGAAACTACTGCCCTGAGATAATCTTTAAACCTTAAACCAAAATATCACCTCAAGTTATCTTAAAACCGAGTACTAGTTTAGCTTAATGTCATGGATGGAATTGTGTCCCCGCAAAATATCTGTCAGCGTGGCTAGGTCATGGTTCCCAGTATCGTATGATTGTGTACCATTTTGTAATCTGATGTGATTTCCTTATGTGTTGTAAACTCTATCACTATGATGTAATAAGATGGATTAGCAGCAGTTATACTAATGAGGTCTGCAAGATTGGACAGTGTCTTAAGCCAATCACTTTTGAGATATAAAAGAGAGAAGTGAGCAGAGACACATGGGAACCTCACACCACCAAGAAAGCAGTGCGGGAGAAGAGCACAACCTTTGGACCTGAGGTCCCTGCGCTGAGATGCTCCCAGACCAAGGGAACACTGGTGCATCACAAGGACCTTTCTCCAGAGCTGACAGAGAGAGAAAGCCTTCCGTGGAGCTGACACCCTGAATTTGTACTTGTAACCTACCAGACTGTGAAAGAATAAATTTCTCTTTGTTGAAGCTATCCACTTTGGTATTTCTGTTACAGCAGCACCTGATAACTAGGACAATTAACTAGTAAAAAAAAAAAGCTTGACTCGGGCATTACACTCTTTTAAGAACTATGAATATGGGATCAAACTGACAACAGCAACTCAAAAGTTTAGATAGGAACCTTAGGGGGAAGCAAATTTATGTTAATGTGGAGGAACAACTCAGAAAAGAAGAATGAGAATGGTTGCACAACTGGAATAATGTAATCGATGTCAATAAATTGTACGTATAGAAACTTGGATTGTTGTATGTTTTGCTGTGTATATTCTCAACAATAAGCACAAAATAAATAAAATAAGTAGATGCTTTTCCATCATATATCTACAAACTCAATTTCATGCTGGCATCTCTGGCCTTAAATCTAAAATTGTTACTCATTTGTTCCTACATTTCTCTCATTCTCTTCAGGGAAACAAAAAAATTGCCTTTATTATGCACCAATGGAAATAAATCCAAATATAATTTAGAGCACTAGAATATTAGAGCTGGAATGCAACTTGAAGATGATATAGTTCAATTTCCTTCTTCTACACATGAGAATCTGAGGTGAATAGAGCTTTCATGACCTAGCAAAGATCTGTCAGCTAGTTAATGTCAGATGGGACTAGAACCCCAGCTTTTTAATTCCTAGCTCATCGCTCCTTCTAGTACAACAAATCTCTTCTGATGTTTACCAAGTTTGGAGGGATTCAAAGCTAATACTCCCTTCTGACCTCACTGCTTCTAATTTTTCTAAATATATTCAGGACTTTTGAAAACTGTTTGCTTGAATATCAAAGTTTCTTCTTGTCCAAAAAAATGAAGAACAAATGGAAGTAGCCAGCAAGCCTGAAGCTTTGTGATTAGCCTATTTTATGTTGCATACGTTTCCTATTCCAAAAGAGTATGCCATTTCTGTCATTCAAAAAAAAAAAAAAAAAAAGATTTAAGTCACCACTCCATCTCTCTCTTTTATGACAGCAATTTTTTAAAGGTTGAGCAGAGTTACCCCCACACCTGTTTCTTAAACTGAAAGGGACCCAGCTGCACTCTGCAGGGAAATCACAAAGACAACTGGAGATCTTGTCAATTTATAGCCCAGCCTGGCTGGATGGCTGATTTGAGAAGATATGGGAATAAGTACATTTACCCAAAGATGAGCCTGGCCTAGCCAAGGAGACCAGAGATGATGAGGAAGGCTTCCTTTGGTTTGGTGGAGAAATTCACGATTCTGTAACATCAATCAAGACTGTTTTATCTGATTGCTAAGTTTCAAGAAAGCCAGTGAACATTTAAAATAACTACAGAAAGAGAAAAAAGGAGCTAGGGAAAGATACAATCATTCTCTCTTATGTAAAGTTGGAAACTAAAGCTCTAAATGGTATCGAAATAATATTAAGTTTCAATGTTATCACATTGAAGTATTAAATTTAGTTTCATTTTATAAGAACAAAGGATCTCTCTTTTAGATTTCTATGCCTACCCTGCAAGGGATTACGATCCCAATTCAATAACATACAGACAAGAAACAATGGATTGTCAGGAGAGGGCTGGGATAGCAAAGCAAACTTCCTTAAAACTGTTTTCTTTTTTTTTGAAGTCTCATTAAGGATAATCACTCATAATATATTCTTCTAGGTTTCAGTAAATGTGGGTTAAAATCATTTGCATTATGCTGGTTAGGCTGTACCATCTTCTGTCGTTTATCGGTAGACTACAGCTATAAACTGCTCATCCTTGTAAAGCAGACAGCAACCTGGGGACATACCCGAGAAGTTGAAAGAACATCTTCATCCCTTCCCCAAATACACACACATACACACACAAACACAATCCTGCACAAAAAGTCCATATTAATTTGTCCTTAATAGTCTGACTTCCTCATGGGCAGGAATCAGCATGCTTAATTATCCTATTATTGGTGCCTGTTTAGGAACAACGCAATTTTAAATGCTATGGGAGGAAGCTGGAAACACAGAGCCAGTTAGGATCACAGCACAGGTGGCAAGGCCCTAGAAATTGCATGGAGGTTCACAAAGAAAGGAGAGGGATGCCTGTCTGTCAGATTGCATAAGCATCAAAGAGGAACCACCTCCTCCTCAATTAATTTCACTTAAATATTTTTAAATTATCAACTATGTGTAAAGGATATGCTGAAGTATGAATTGTTTCTACATTTAAAGTCCCTACTCTATTGTGGTTAGTTGCTGTCTAGTCCATTCCAACTCATGGCAACCCCACGTGCGCAGAGTAGAACTGCTCCATAGGGTTTTCAAGGCTATGATCTTTTGGAAGCAGATGGTCAGGCCTGCCTTCGGAGGCTCCTCTGGCTGGGTTAGAACTGCCAACCTTTCAGCTGGTAGTCAAGCGCTTAACCGTGTCACCTAGGGACTCTTACTGTATAGCTGGAACATAAAACATGCACATCTAAAATATTAAAAATATACCCCATAGTGAATGGTGATGACTAATGACTGGTCCTGGCGTGAAGAACTATGAATGTTTGGAGGTTGATGATATTGCTTCAAGTGAAGTGCAAAGGGTGGATTTAGATAATGAGTCAGTAGGAAGCGAGCCTTAAGCCAGAGCTTCAAGGATGCTAGCATACAGACAGAAAGGAATGGGAAAACAATTCTACGTGAGGGAAAAGATAAAGCAAAGTGTGGAGGTGAGGAATGCTGGACGCACGTGCACAGCACAGGGAATAGGCCACACTGACATTAAGAGGAAGACACTCAAAAGATTCTGTCTTAGTCTGGGTTCTCTAGAAGAGCATGTATATAAACATACATAGAGATTGACTTCAAGGAAATGGCTAACGCAATTGTGAGAAACTGGCTCATGCAGTTGTGGAGGGTGGCCAGTCCCAAATCTGTGAGTCAGGCAGCAGGCTGAAGACTTCTGCTGGATCACATGGTTGCAGGAGCTGACAAACCACAAATTTGCATGTCAGGCGGCAAACTGGAGGCCTCTTTCACTGACCCTCTGCTTTACCAAGCAAGATGTCCTTCTCCAGGAACTAGTCCCCTGATAATGTGTCCAAAGTACTTGACAGGAAGTCTCATCATCCTCACTTCTAAGGAGCACTCTGGCTGTACTTCTTCCAAGACAGATTTGTTCTGCCTTCTGGCAGTCCATGGTAGAGGCAATATTCTTCGCCAACACCATAATTCAAAGGCGTCAGTTCTTCCTTAGTCTTCCTTTTTCATTGTCAGCTTTCACATGCATATGAGGCGACTGCAAATACTATGGCTTGGGTCAGGCGCACCTTAGTCTTCAAAGTGTCATCTTTGCTTTTTAACACTTTAAGGAGGTCTTTTGCAGCTGATTTGTCCAATGCATCATTTAATTTCTTGACTGCTGCTTCCATGGGTGTTGATTGTGGATCCAAGTAAAGTGAAATCCTTGACAACTTCAATCTTTTCTCTGTTTATCATGATGTTGCTTATTGGTCCAGTTGTGAAGATTTTTGTTCTCTTTATGTTGAGGTGTAATCCATACTGAAGGCTGTGGTCTTTGATCTTCTTCAGTAAGTGCTTCAAGTCCTCTTCACTTTCCACAAGCAAGGTTGTGTCATCTGCATATCCCAGGTTGTTAATGAGTCTTCCTCCAATCCTGATGCCATGTTCTTCTTCATATAATCCAAGAGAACCACTTACCAGACTTCCATTTGGACATTGAGAAGAGCTGAGGGTCAGACCCAGAGTTTGGAGTCACACAGGCCCCTGCCAACAATACCATCAATTTAATATATTATAATCCAGTATCTTGTTTCAAATCTGTCCTAGTAGCAACAGTTCATATTTCTAAATACAGAGAAACTTTTTGTACGTGGGCCTTTAGCTGTTGTTTAATTTTCACTCCCTAGTGACTCTTCTGGAGCCCTGGTGGCACAGTGGTTAAGAGCTCGGCTGCTAAACTGAAGGTCAGCAGTTTGAATCCACCAACTGCTCCTTGGAACCATGTGGGGCAGTTCTATTCTGTCCTATAGGGTCACTATGAGTCAGAATTGACTCCATGGCAACAGTTTTTATCGAATCTTCCAGGAGCCCTGGTGGTGCAGTGGTTAAAGTGATCAACAGCTAACTGGAAGGTTGATGATTTGAAGCTACCAGGGGATCCTCCGGAGAAAGATGTGCTAGGCTGCATCTGTAGAGATTTACAGCCTTGAAAACCCTGTAGGGTTGTTATGAGTCGGAATCGACTTGACAACGGTGGGTTGGGTTTGGTTTGGGTTTATGGACTCTTTCACAGGAACAGTAAGTCATTGTCCCACAGCCCGTGACTTCCAGTCTCCCACCCACCCTCTTTCATATTCACAAAAGAACAGACACTTCTGCTTTGCTTCTAGTCACTTCCTCTGGGCTAAATTTTACAGAATTTATATAATTTTGATAAATATGAGACTGTTCTACGTACTGAATCTTCTCTGGAAAATGCTAAGTGGACCAGAAATTCTTACATTGAATGCCTGGTGAAGGGACAGTGGCATCTGAAGCAAATAATCTGCTAAATTAATAAACCTCATAAATTACAAAATCCCTGAATACCAACTGCTGAAATACAATCACCCTCTGACCTGAACCTATTAAATGAAGAAGTCTGCTGTGCATAACTTACAACGGTGCTATGAATGACAAAGAGCTCCTTCAAAGGGAGATAAAATACAAACATGGCCTTGCTGTACAAAAAGAATTACTGGTTAGTTTAGTTCTTATTTATTTTAGTATTGGTTTATGGGTCATCTCATAATTTTTTATCTTTTTCTTTGTGTTGCTCTCAATTGCTCCATAACCCACAGTTGAGACAGTATTACATTTTGTTGTTTGGATGGAAAAGTCATGTAAAAAAGATAATATTTATCATGTTTATATTGTACATATGCATAATATGTTTCCTTAAAGCTATAAAATATAATATTGCATACATATATATATATACACATATACATCTACCAAAAACCAAACCTGTTGCTGTCAAGTCAATTCCAACTTAAAGAGATATATATGTGATATACCAATCTAATTGGGCATTTTATCTGAAGAATCGAAGTGTGTTAAAGGTATTAAATCTGTACTCAGCTGAGGGTAATTTTAGCCCCTGGGGGCATCTGGCCATGCCTGGAAATTTTGATTGTCTCATCTAGGGAGGAGGTGGTGGATTCCACTGGCATCTAGTGGGTAGAAGGAGAGATGCTGCTAACCTGTTCATGACCATTGAGATATATGGTTGCCCACCAACATTTTCTGTCTCTCAGGTTTGTTGGGATGCTGCTTTCTCACTGACAGTACACGCTGCCACAAGGCAGGGGCCTTTACGACAGTTTGAAACTAAAGAAACGGGTGTGTGCAGCAAATCACTGTTTTTATAGGGTGTTGTATGAGGTGTGTGGTTTTGGTTGGAAAAATAGAAATTTTGAAAATTTTATTTTGGGACACTTATGTCCTAGTGGACTCAGGAGGGACTCTGGGGGTAGAATTTGTGGGACAACGTACATCCTTTGGGACTTCAAGCGTAGGCTAGTGGGAGGGGGCAAGAGAAAAAAATCCATATAACCTACCGAAAATTCAGGCACAGTCAGTGATTCAGCATGCTTCCATAATGAAGACAGATGGCATCAACAAAAAACTTAAAGCAGAAAATAATCAGGTCTTGAAAGGGCTAAACGCCGTGCAAAGCACGGGACAATCTCTACCTCATCCTTCAACAAAGAATTATCTGGCCCCAAATGTCAATAGTGCCACTGTCAAGAAACTCTGTATCAAAGTGAGGAAAATGAACCCGAGTATCTAGGTATCTACATATTTGGAAGAAAAGGGATCTCCCAAGAACAATCTTCCTCCAAATTATTTTGCAGATGCTCCCAAACAGGCTGTTCTGGGTCAGAGTCGGTCAAAGTGAATTTGGAACTCACCCCCCTAAGTCTCCTCTGGAATTTGGAATAGAAGGATTAGCAGCAAAAATTCTTGTTTGTTCAGAGATTGCAAGTAAGACTTCCACAGAGGTAACCCTTCCCAGGGAGGTGTGACTCAAACCTTGGGAAAACACTGGGTAGAATGTTGGTTGCAATATACCTTCTATGAGGAGCATTTTGGACCCAGATGGGCTGGGAGAGACACAGAGAAGGAAAATTCCTGTTCCTGCGACCTGCCCCTCATGCTGATTCTATTAATGAAATTATGTCTCTAACTATTGTTTTGGGACTCTGAGGATGAACACTCGCGGGGATTCAGAAAAAGAAAGAAAAGGAGACATGAAATTAAGGCATTCAGGTATTTGTATTGATAGGTCCAATTTTACAGTTCAGGACTGGAATGTGTAGAACATTCTTTATTTCTCTTTCTAGATCTTAACTTAGTTTATCTCTGGAACTTCCTTCATGCCTCCCACCCCCACCACCCACACATCATCTCTTAATCTTCCCCACTACACAGTCATTCTATCTTATTAAAAAAATATGTTCCCCTAGTTAAATTCAAAAAGGAGCCCTCGTGGTGCAAATGGTTAAGCACTCAACTGCTAACTGAAAGGTTGGTGGTTCAAACCTACCCAGTGGCTCTGCAGGAGAAAAGCCTGGAGGTCTGCTTCCGTAAAGATTACAGCCAAGAAAACCCTATAGGGTCTTAAAGGCTAGCAAGCAGCCATCTAAGATGCATCAATTGGTCCCAAACCACCTGGAGCAAGGGAGAATGAAGAACACCTAAGACACAACGAAAATATTAACCTAAGAGACAGAAAGGGCCACACAAACCAGAGACTTCATCAGCCTGAGACCAGAAGAACTAGATGGTGCCCAGCTACCACCAATGACCACCCCGACAGAGGACGCAACAGAGAGTCCCTGATGGAGCAGGAGAAAAGTGGGGTGAAGAACTCAAAATCTAGTAAAAAGACCAGACTTAATGGTTTGACTGAGACTGGAGGGATCCCAGAAGACATGGTGCCCAGGCTGTCTGTTAGCCCAAAACTAAAAACCATTCCCAAGGCTGCCTCTTCAAAGATTAAACTGGACTATGGGTCATAAAATGATACTTGTAGAGTGTGCTTATTAGCTCAAGTAGATACATGAGACTAAATGAGCAGCTCCTGTCTGGAGGTGAGATGAGAAGGCAGAGAGGGTCAGGAGCTGATTGAATGGACATGGGAAATCCAGGGTGGAAAGAAGGAGTGTGCTGTCACACTATAGGGAGAGCAAATAGGGTGACAAAATAATGTATGTATAAATTTTTGTATGAGAACCTAACTTGAATTGTAAACTTTCACTTAAAGCACATTAAAAAAAGAAAACCCTACAGGGCAGTTCTCCTCTGTCACATGAGGTCACCATGAGTCAGAATGGACTGGACAGTACCTAACAACAACAGTTAAATTCAAGATTCAATCTGAATCCCATCAAGGTCCTCACTCTTCCTCTGTCCTTCCCCAGGTGAAGATGCAGGTTCTCCGTGGCCTGCTATGTTGGTGAGAGCAAAGGATTGGAAAAACTATAAATGTCCATCCCGCCTCAGCCTCAGCCTCTACCAGGCTCTGGGACAAAGGAGACGTCGGACAGAGGACATATGAGGGTCCATGTCTTGGTGCCTCTCTACTAAACCTAGCTTGCATTTCTGTTTCTCCGGTTTTCACTTTGCTTCTGGTTCCAGAACGGTCTTGCTCCTTCTTGTAACCAATCCCCAGGTACACTACCACATTTCCCACAGCTGAGTGTCTCCCTAGTAGCCCTGGTACTTCTTCTCTGTCTAGGTTCCATGGACACCTAAGAATGAGTTTTCACTCTATATTCCTTTTTCGCCAAAGTACCGAAGTCCTGCATCTGGATTCTTGTCTGTGAATCAAAGCCTGTTGCCTGCTGGTAAAATGTTCAGATGTGCCCCAACAGTTGTTTGGAGGAGGGAAGACATCAAAGAAGGCTGAGTAATTCTAACATCCACCTTTTCCCTGATGCTGGAATTATCCATAATTTTTCTAGTTTGAGCTTTCTTAGCTTTTCAACTTTTCACTGCTAAAAAAATCCTATTCCTGAATGAACTTTTCAGTTTTAAACTTGAAAAACTACAGATAAATTCATAGCAATAACCACAGCCCTGATAAGTATATGGAAAGAAAACCTGAGATGGACATAGCTTAGACTATTTATATGCGAAACCACTGGAAGTTCTAGTCACTGATTGAAAGACAAACCCAAGGTCCAAAAGTTGTTGATCCAGTCCACACTAAACACTGAGCATCCTTTTGTACCCTCAATTGTCACTTCATATATTGTACATTGTTGTTGTAGTTGCTGTCATGTCGGCTCCAATTCAAGGTGGCCCCATGTACAACAGAACAAAATGTTACCAGGTCTTAGGACAACTTCACAATGGTTGAGACGCTCAAATCCATCATTGCGGCCACTGTATTTTGAGTGCCTTCCAACCTAGGGGGCTCATCTTCCAGCACTATATTGGACAATATTCTGTTGTGGCCCATAGGGTTTCCTTGGTAAATTTTTGGAAGTAGGTCACTAGGTCTTTCTTCCTAGTCTGTCTTAGTCTGGAAGCTCCCCTGAAACCTGTCCACCATGAGTGACCCTGCTGGTATTTGAGATATTAGTAGCAGAGCCTCTAGTATCACAGCAACATGCAAGCCACCTCAGAATAACAAACTGACAGACAGGTGGTGGAATATATTATACAGTCTATTACAAAATTTAACGTATATACTGGATTATTTTAAGGAGCCTGATGGCACAGTAGCTAAAGCTCTCGGCTGCTAACCGAAAGGTCAACAGTTAGAACCCACAGCCACTCTGTGGGAGAAAGATGTGGCAGTCTACTTCTGTAAAGATTTATAGCCTTGGAAACTGTATGGTGCAGTTCTACTCTGTCCTATAGAGTCTCTATGAGTAGGAATTGACTTGATGGCAGTAGGTTTGGTTTTTGTTTATTGGATTATTTTAATCTTTACATTTTTCATAATTTAAAAATAAAATTGTTTTAAAGAAATTTAAAACTTCATTTTATTATTGGCCTAATCCCAACGAGTAATTGTTAATCCATTTTTTTAAAGTTGGTTTTGTTTGTCTTTTTAGGTATGTGTGTGTCCAAAATATTAGGAACCTGAACAAATTAAATAGTATCAAGGACAACATATTTTTTATTTTGTCATCCAGTTTGCAAAGACACTGGCCTGGTGAAGGTACAACCATTGTTACAACATAGGGTTTACAGAAAAGCCCAATTTCATGGCTGTCAGGAGTTAGGAAAGACTACAGACCTAAATGAGCCTGGAATGGAGTACTGCCTGAACCGGGTTCCGAACAGGGGGCCCAGGCCATTAGCCCGTGCTTTAGCTAAAACCCACCCAGCACTGCATCACACACACTAATAAAAGCCATTGCCTATATGAAAGGCATTTTGAAAGGAGATGTGCTCAACTACAGGGAAGTAACCTTCTTCTGAAACTAGGATTGATGTTTTCAGCTCCTTTGGCTCGACTTCTGCTCGTCCCCAAGTGTCAGTAGAAGAGTTTCTTGAACTGCTCAAGGCCCTTGTCTCTGACTGTCTTTCTACGGCGCTTTTGACTTTCTGTGCTCTCAGTCAGCATCAGTGAGCCTTACTGGTTTCCTTTCTTGCACACAAGTGCCAGTATACTGACCTTGAATGTTTTAACCTTGATGCTCTCATTGCCCTTGGGTTAACCTCCATAGACAGCTCCCAAGTTACTCCACGGACTGCAAGGGTCACGCACTCCTCTGAGCTCAACTTCTAATTTATCAGTTTCTGTTTAATTAAAAGACAAAATGCAATCTCAGGGATATTTTTTTTTTGAAAAGCCATCTCATCCAAGTACCCATCTAAACCCTGAGTTCCTAGTACTCCTCACATCCACGGCAGTGTTCTTTCTGTGGAGTTCTGCTGCTTCCCTGAATAATAAAGACCTGATGGCACCTTGACCGAGGCAAGCACTCAACACAGACAAGGCGTTCACACTGCTGTGATGAGTGGGATCCACTAATGGAGGGGACCTTCCAACTTCTTTTCCAGCCAAGAGGATTCATATTGATCTAGACACTTGTTATGGATAAGCATTAAGAATGACAAATACTAAAAATGGCATTTCAGTGTCTATTTTCACCACCATCAGAAGATGTGGCTTGGAGAATTAAGGAGATGGATGATCTGTATCCAGACCCCCATCATTGTTCATGCTGTCAAGCTTGGTGTTTCTCACACGCAGGGAAGATGGCTGTCTTAGTCATGGTTCTCTAGAGAGATGGGGGTGGGGGATGGGGAGAAGGGAAGAGTGTTACTTCAAGGAATTGGGTCATACAATTGTGTGTGTGGTGGGTGGCGGTGGTGCCTGGCAAGTCCCAAATCTTTAGGACAGGTGACAGGCTAGAGATTCCCTCAGGCTTGCCTCCCAAAATTTATACGCCAGGCAACGAGAAGAATGAAAAGCACAAATGCTCTAACAAAATGTCTATTTATAGTCTGGAGGTGGAACCCACCCTACAGAAAATCCCTGTTTGCTCTTAAGGCCTTCAGTTGACTGGACGAGGTCCACCCAGTTATGGAAGGTGTCATGGATTGAATTGTGTCCCCCAAAAATATCTGTCAAGGTCTGGCAAGATGGCGCTCTAGGCAGAAGCACCACACCGTCCCTCTACAGCCAAGATCCGAAAAACTAAGCCAAACAGAGAATCAACAATCCTGAAACCCTAGAACATCAAATGAAGAGATAAAGAACTCAGCCGAACACCAAACAGAGTGAGAATACTGAAAGAGAATGGAGAGCAAGGAGAGATTCATGCAGAGGTCCCCTACCAGCTAACGCAGCGTGGATCCACCATCTTGGACCCCTATCGAAAACCAGCAAACGGGAGTACGGGAGAGAAGCCTCGCGGAGCATCCAGTGGGAGACAAAACAGCCGCTTAGCTTCACACATAACCATCTCCCCGCTGCATCCTGCCTACCTGCACCGTGCACTTGACATCACACCACCAAGCTGTGCAGACACGGTCTATTGGAACCTGCCCAGCACTGACTACCGACCATCCTGGTGGCTGCGGTGAGTGCCACAAACAACCCGTCCCAGTGGCTCCTCTTCAGCTAGACCTGCCCAGCTGTACCACATGTGAGTGACTGAACTGGCCAGTTGGAGAAGGAGGTGAAAAGTATTAAGTCCACAGACGAGCAAACAACAAGGGGCACGCAGTCCACCTGATCAGACATACTCAAATATTTTTTTTTTTAAAAAGGGACGAAACAAAAAAATCTACAATCAATAAACGAGAGAAATATCTACTGAATGTCCCAAAAAAAGCAAACAATATCAAAGCATTTACAAAAACAAGACAGGATGGCTCCAATAGGCGTCCAAATTAAAACACCAGATAACTCTCCTGTGGAAGAAAATGCACTAGAAGTACCTGATACGGAACTCAAATCACTAATACTCGGAATTTTCCAAGAACTGAGGCAAAAAGCTGACAAACATGAGGAAAAAATAGACAAATTTATGGAAAATACAGACAAAAAATTAGAAGAATTCAGGAAGATGATGCAGGAACAAAATGCCAAAATAAATTCACAACTAGCAAAAACAACAATTAGAAATCCAAAAGATAAACAACAAGATTTCAGAAATGGATGATGTCATAGAAGGGCTGAGAAGTAGATTTGAAACCGTGGAAGACAGGATCAGTGGAACTGAAGGCAAACACTTGGATACAACTCTGTTTCAAGAAAACTCAGAAAAAAGAACAAAGAAAAATGAAGAGACCCTGAGAGTTATGTGGGACACAATTAAAAGCAAAAATTTACTAGTGATTGGCATTCCAGAACAGGGGGAGAAAACAGAAAACACAGAGAGGATCATTGAGGAACTGCTGACAGAAAACTTTCCCAATATCATGAAAGATGAAAAGCTGGCCATCCAAGAAGCTAAACGAACCCCATATAGAAGAGACCCCAAAAGAAAATCACCAAGACATCATATTCACACTTGCCAAAACTAAAGACAAACAAAGAATCCTGAGAGCAGCTCGTGAAAAACAAGAAGTCACATACAGAGGAGAAACAATAAGACTAAGCTCAGATTATTCGGCAGAAACCATACAGGCAAGAAGGCAGTGGGATGACATATATAAAATCTTGAAAGAAAAAAAATTGTCAGCCAAGAATAATATATCCTGCAAAACTCTCGTTCAAATTTGATGGTGAAATTAGGTCATTTCCAGATAAACAGAAACTAAGGGAATATGCAAAAGTCAAACCAAACTTACAAGAATTATTAAAGGGAGTTCTTTGATCTGAGGACAGCTTCAGCCCTCAGGCAGGACCTAGGACGCAGGATCATACGAACCAGATACCATTCTAGGAAATGAACTCTTGAGGACTATCCAAAACCAAAAGAAATACAACAAGGAATCAGAGCAGTCAATCAATGGATGACAACAACATCAAAACAATGAAAGAGGGAATAAATGGCATAGGTATAGAACCTTCTAATGGAGAGGAAGGCAAGGCAATACCAAGTAATGGTAGACTGCTTCAAACTTAGAAAGATAAGGGTAAAATTCATGGTAACCACAAAGAAAGTTAACAAAGCAACTCATAAAAATAAAGACCAAAAACATAAAGTCTCAGCAAAAACAAAACCTACAAAAACAAAAGAAATGAACACAAAATACACAAACAAAAGTAACTCAGCACAAGAGAGTAAGAAGAACAAAGAAAACTTCAGCACCACAAAAACAAGCACTACAAAATGACAGCAACAAACTTCCATCTATCAATAATTACATTGAATGTAAATGGACTCAATGCACCCATAAAGAGATGGAGAGTGGCAGAATGGATAAGAAAACAGGACCCATCAATATGCTGTCTACAAGAGACACACCTTAGAAACAAAGATGTGAATTTCTTAAAAATCAAAGGTTGGAAAAAAATATATCAAGCTAACAACTACCAAAAAAGAGCAGGAGTGGCAATTCTAATCTCAGATGAAGTAGACTTTAAAACAAAATCTACCATAAAAGACAAAGAAGGACACTATATAATGATTAAGGGGATGATACATCATGAAGACATAACCATAATAAACATCTACGCACCCAATGACAGAGTTCCAAAATACATTAAAAAAACTCTAACAGCACTGAAAAAAGAAATTGACAGTTCCACAGTAATAGTAGGAGACTTCAACACACCACTCTTAGTAAAGGACAGAACAACTAAGAAGAAACTCAGCAAAGATACAGAAGACCTAAAGGGCACAATCAGCCAACTGGACCTCATAGACATATATAGAACAATCCATCCAACCTCTGCAAAGTACACATTCTTTTCCAATGCACATGGAACGTTCTCCAGAATAGACCACATCTTAGGCCACAGAGCAATCCTCAACAAGATCCAAAACATTGAGATAATTCACAGTATCTTCTCTAACCACAATGCCATCAAGGTAGAAATTAACACTAGAAAGAGCAAGGAAAAAAAATCAACTACATGGAAACTGAATAATACTCTGCTTACACATCTATGGGTAATAGAAGAAATCAGAGATGGAATCAAAAAATTCCTAGAATCAAATGAGAATGAAAACACATCATACCAAAACCTTTGGGACACAGCAAAGGCAGTCCTCAGAGGACAATTTATAGCAATAGATGCACATATCAAAAAAGAAGAAAGGGACAAAATCAAAACATTAACTACAGAACTCAAACAAATAGAAAGAGAACAGCAAAAAAAGCCCACAACCACCGGAATAAAGGAAATAGTAAAGATCAGAGCAGAAATAAATGAAAAAGAGAACAGAAAAACAATAGAAAGAATCAACAAAACCAAAAGTTGGTTCTTTGAAAGAATCAACAAAATCGACAAACCACTGGCCAGACTGACAAAAGAAAAACAGCAGAGGACCCAAATAACCCAAATAAGAAATGAAATGGGGGACATTACAACAGACCCAACCAAAATAAAAAGGATTATAACAGAATATTATGAAAAACTATACTCCAACAAATTTGAAAACCTAGAGGAAATGGATAAATTTCTAGAAACACACGGCCTACCCAAACTACAACAAAGTGATATTGAAAATCTGAACAGACCCATAACAGGAGAAGAGATTGAAAAGGTAATAAAAAAACTCCCAACCAAAAAAAGCCCTGGCCCAGATGGCTTCACTGGAGAAGTCTACAAAACATTTACAGAACAGCTTGTACCAGTTCTACTCAAGCTATTTCAGAGCATAGAAGAGGAAGCAACACTTCCAAATTCATTCTATGAAGCCAGCATAACGCTGATACCAAAACCAGGCAGAGACGTCACAAAAAAAGAAAATTACAGACCAATATCTCTCATGGATATAGATGCAAAAATTCTGAACAAAATTCTAGCCAATAGAATTCAGTACCATATCAAAAAAATAATACACCATGTCCAAGTAGGATTCATACCAGGTATGCAAGGATGGTTTAACGTTAGAAAATCCATCAACGTAATCCACCACACAAATAAAAGGAAAGAAAAGAATCACATGATCATCTCAATTGATGCAGAAGAGGCATTTGACAAAGTCCAACACCCATTCCTGATAAAAGCTCTCAATAAAATGGGTATAGAAGGGAAACTTCTCAACATAATAAAGGGCATTTATGCAAAACCAACGGCCAACATCATTCTTAATGGAGAGAGGCTGAAACCATTCCCCTTGAAAACAGGAACAAGACAAGGATGCCCTTTATCACCACTCCTATTTAACATTGTGCTGGAAGTTCTAGCTAGAGCAATCCAAGAAAAAGAAATAAAGGGCATCCAAATTGGTAATGAAGAAGTTAAACTGTCCCCATTTGCAGATGATATGACACTATACATAGAAAACCCTAAAGACTCCACGAGAAATCTACTGGAACTAATAGAAAGTTCCAGCAGAGTAGCAGGATACAAGATAAACATTAAAAATCATTTGGATTCCTATACACCAGTAAGGAGAACAATGAAAAGGAAATCAGGAAATCAATACCATTTTCAATAGCCCCTAAAAAGATAAAATACTTAGGAATAAATCTGACCACGGATGTAAAAGACCTATACAAAGAAGACTACAAAACACTACTGCATGAAACCCAAAGGGATCTACATAAATGGAAAAACATACCATGCTCATGGATAGGCAGACTCAACATTGTGAAAATGGCAATTCTACCCAAAGAAATTTACAAATACAATGCAATCCCGATCCAAATACCAGCAACATTTTTCAAAGAGATGGAAAAACTAATCATTAACTTTATATGGAAATGGAAGAAGCCCCGAATAAGTAAAGCACTACTGAAGAAGAAGAATAAAGTTGGAGGACTCACACTACCTGACTTCAGAACCTACTATACAGCTACAGTAGTCAAAACAGCCTGGTACTGGTACAACGACAGATACATTGACCAATGGAACAGAATTGAGAACCCAGATGTAAAGCCATCCACCTACAGTCACCTGATTTTCGACAAGGGCCCAAAGTCCATCAAATGGGGAAAAGACAGTCTTTTTAACAAATGGTGCCGGGAAAACTGGATATCCATCTGCAAAAAAATGAAACAGGACCCATACCTCACACCGTATACAAAAACTACTTCAAAATGGATCAAAGACCTGAATATAAAGCCTAAAACTATAAAGTTCATAGAAGAAAAAATAGGACCAACACTTCAGGCCTTAATACACGGCATTAACAGGATACAAACCATAACCATCAATGCACAAGCCCCAATAGATAAGCTAGATAACTGGGATCTTCTAAAAATCAAACACCTATGCTCTTCAAAAGACTTCACCAAAAGAGTCAAAAGATAAGCTACAGACTGGGAAAAAATTTTTGGACAGTACAAGTCAGACAAAGGTCTAATCTCCATAATCTACAAGAAAATCCAACACCTCTACAACAAAAAGACAAACAATCCTATCAAAAAATGGGCAAAGGAAATGAACAGACACTTCACCAAAGAAGACATTCAAATGGCCAACAGACACATGAGGAAATGCTCACGATCACTAGCCATTAGAGAATTGCTGATTAAAACCACAATGAGATACCATCTCACCCCAGCATTACTGGCACGAATCAAAAACACGGGAAATAACAAATGTTGGAGGGGCTGTGGGGAGATGGGAACTCTTATGCACTGCTGGTGGGAATGCAAAATGATACAACCATTTTGGAAAATGATATGGCATTTCCTCAGAAAGCTAGAAATAGACATACCATTCGTTCCAGCAATCCCACTTCTAGGAATATACCCTAGAGAAATAAGAGTCGTCACTCGAATAGACATATGCACACCTATGTTCATGGCAGCATTGTTCACAATAGCAAAACGATGGAAACAACCTAGATGCCCATCAACAGATGAATGGATACACAAACTATGGTACATACACACAATGGAGTACTGTGCAACGAGAAGGAACAACAATGAATCTGTGAACCATCTCATAACATGGATGAAACTGGAGGACATTATGCTGAGTGAAATAAGTGAATCACAAAAGGACAAATATTGTATGAGACCTCTATTGTAAAAACCCATGAAAAAGTTCACACGCAAAATGTAACAATCCTTGTTGGTTACCAGGGATGGGAGGGGTGGGGGGTGGGAAATACTAAATAGGTAATAGATAAGTGGTATCTTGGGTGAAGGGTGAGACAGTACACAATACAGGGGAAACTAACACAACCTGCACAAGGAAAGGTCATGGAGGCCCCATGGACACATCCAAACTCCCTGAGGGACTGAGTTGCTGGACGGAGGGCTCTGGGGACCATGGTCTCAGGGAACATCTAGCTCAATTGGCATGACACTACTTATAAAGATAATGCTCTACATTCTACCTTGGTGAGTAATGTCTGGGGTCTTAAAAGTCTGTGAGCGGCCATCTAAGATACTCCACTGGTCTCATCCCTTCGGGAGCAAGGGAGAATGAAGAGAGCAGGATACAACGAAAAGATTAGTCCAAAGGACTAATTGTCCACAGCTACCAAGACCTCCACTGGACTGAGTCCAGTACAGCTAGATGGTGCCTGGCTACCACCGCTGACTGCTCTGACCAGGATCACAACAGAGGGTTCTGGACAGAGCTGGAGAAGGATGTAGAGCATAATTCTAACTCACAAAAAAAAAAAAAAAAAACAAACAGATTTACTGGCCTAAAGGAGACTGGAGAAATCTCAAGAGTATGGCCCCCAGACACCCTTTTAGCTCAGTGCTGAAGTTACCTTCGAGGTTCACTGTTCAGCCTGGGACTGGACAGACCAGTAAAACCAAATGAGACTAACGAGGTACAGGAGTCCAGTGACAAGGGCCAGAAGGCAGAAGGGGAGTAGGAAGCTGGTGATAGGGAACACAAGGTTGAGTAAGGATACTGTTGATGTGTTGTGAGATTGTTAACCATTGTCATAGGGCAACATTTGTAGTAACTGTTAAATGGGAGGCTATTTTGTCCTGTAAGCCTTCATCTTAAGTGAGAATAACAGCACAATTTGAAGAGCACAGTCAATGTCACTTAAATGTATATGTAAAAATTTTTGAAATGGTGTATCTTTGGCTATGTGTATTTTCACCAAAAAAAAAAAAAAAGTTGAGACTTTAGAGGGTTAAAATGTTGTGGGGTTGTTAACCAATGTCATAAAACAGCACGTGTGCTACTGTTACATGAGAAACTATTTGTTCTGTAAGCCTTCACCTGAAGTACAATAAAATATTAAAAAAAAAAAAAATCTGTCAGCTTGGCTGGGTCATGGTTCCCAGTACTGTAGGATTGTGTAATCTGATGTGATTTGTTTATGTGTTGTAAATTGTATCACTATGATGAGGTTATATATGATCTACTTATATGTTGTAAATTCTATCACTGTGATGGAGTTATACTGATGAGGTTTACAAGATTAGTGTCTTAATCCAATCTCTTTTGAGATATAAAAGAGAGAAGTGAGCAGAGACACATGAGAACCTCATACTACCAAGAAAGCAGTGCCGGGAGCAGAGCAGGTCCTTTGGACCCGAGGTTCCTGCACTGAGATGCTCCCAGACCAAGGGAAGACTGATGCATCACAAGGACCTTCCTCCAGAGCCGACAGAGAGAGAAAGCCTTCTCCTGGAGCTGATGCCCTGAATTTGGACTTGTAGCCTAATGGACTGTGAGAGAATACATTTCTCTTTGTTAAAACCATCCACTTGTGGTATTCTGTTAGAGCAGCACTAGATGACTAAGACAGAAGGTAACCTGCTTTACTTGAGGCCAATTTAACCACGTGATTACTTTATAACAACAACTAGAACAGTGTTTTACCCAACAACTGGGCACCACAGCCTAGCCAAGTGGGCACACAGAATTGACCATCACAGTGGTTTATTCTGTCTTCGATGCACTATGGGTAACGGTGGTGTCCAAAATAACGCTACCACAGCCCAACCAGCCATCCGTACCTGAAATTCAATCTCTTCGGTTATTAAGAAATTATGCACTGTTAAAATACCCCTGGTGGAAAATTGTTGCACAATCTTCACTCAGAGCCTTTCAAAACTATTAGTCCAGTAGTCTTCACCTGAGTGTGATTTGCCCCTAGGGGATATTTGGCGATGTCTAAGGCATTTTGGTTGTTATAACTGAGGGAGGGTGCTACTGACTCTAGTGGGTAGAGATCAGGGATATTTCTAGACGTCCTACAAGGAACAGGACAGCTGCCCCCACTAAGAATTATTTGGCCCAAAGTGTAAATAGTTCCTGGGTCAAAAAGCCCTATGTTAGTCCATTAAGTATTTTAAGTATTTAGTGAGCGCGTTGTGCGTACTCACATACTGAGGGACGGTACAGGATTGTATTCTCTATCTTGATGACTCCAGCACCTACTGCAGTTCCTGACACAAAAGAGGCACCTCACAGAAGCTTGTTGGATGGACGAATTAATAAAAGACAGGATGTTCGGGGGAAACGTGACCATCATGAGTGAAATATACAGCCAATTCTGCCAGATAACATAAAAAGCATACATTTAACACAGACAAACGAAATCGATGTTCCGGATGGCTTTGGGGAGGAGAGAAGATTGCAGTTGAGTCTTGAATGATCAGAGCAGACATGGGGGAGCAAAGAGCCGACCAGCCAGGGGAGACGGAAAGGACTGCACAAAGAGGGGGCGAGTCAGGGGTCTGGCTCACCTCATCGATCAGTACTTCACAGCTTTAGGCAGGAGATCCTGCCCGCAGTCTCTGCTTCTGCCCTGGTTTCTGTCCATGTCCTATCGCAGACAGATAGCAAATGGCAGAGATTACCATCTGGTAGCCTCAAAGTCATAGGGTTTTGTTAGTCTGTGTCTTAGTTTTAACAAACAGCAATTTATTCTCTCACAGTCTAGGAGGTAAAAGTTCAAATTCAGGGCTCCAGCTCCAGGGGAAGGCTTTCTTTCTCTGTCAGCTCTGGGGGAAGGTCCCTGTCATCAATCCTCCCCCAGTATAGGAGCTTCTCAGTGCAAAGGACATGCTCCACTCCTGGCTCTTCTTGACTGGTGTTCATGAGGTCCCTCTCCTCTCTGCTTGACTCTCTTCTATATCTCAAAGAGACTGATTCAAGATACAACCTAATTCTGTAGATTGAGTCCTGCCTCATTAACATCACATTAACATAACTGCCTCTAATCCTGCCTCATTAACATCACAGAGGTTAGGATTTACAACACATAGGATAATCAGTCAGATCACAAAATGGTGGTCAACCACATAATACCAGGAATCATGGCCTAGAACTTTTTACAAAAGATTCAGATAAAGCTCAAAGTACCCCCCTGGCCCCTACCCAATCCTACTCTCCACTGTTTGACACCATGTTCTTTTCTAAACTGGAATCTGAATGCCTTTAGGGGGACATGCTCCTGTTCACCACAATCTCCACCTACTGTGTCACCCCCACTCCTTCTGTAATCGTGGGTGTCACCTAGCTGGCCCCGAAGGCCATTTGGACAGAGAAAAAGCACCATACTTGGAGTCATGAGACCACCCTTACTGCTTGGCCTCAGGCTGACCACTGAGCACATTGAGCTTTCTCCCCTCAGGCTCCTGTGCTCCCTTTGGGACAGAGTCGCTGTGAGAATCAAAGGAAACAATATCAGTGAAACCACATGGCAAGCCACAGCATTGATTTCCAATTTTTCCAGATCAGGATGTACCCCAGGTAGGTAATTGCACAGTGTCTGGCAAGGGAGCAAAATTCCTCCCAGGCCTCATGATTGATCTGTGAAAATCAAACCAAGTTTGAGTTTATTATAAACAATAACTCCCACTACGAAACCAAAACTAGTTGCCATCGAGTCAATTCTGACTCACGGTGACCCCGTGTGCTTCAGAATGGAACTGTGCTCCAGACAGTTTTCAACGGCTGTGACCTTTCAGAAACAGATGGCCAGGCCTTTCTGCTGAGGCACCCCTGGGTGGATTCACACCTCCGATGTTTCGATTAGTAGTCAAGCACTTAACTAGTCGTGCCACCCAAGAACTTCTTACATAAGCAATAATGTATGACTCACTTAGTGCATTACCAACACAAAGCGTTCACAATATTATTACTATTATTGTTTTAAATAATAAGAAGAAATCCCTGTTTTCTTTTATATAAAGATGTTTTAAGTTTCCTTCCATTAAGTAACATTGACACCGAGGGAAGACAAGCATGTCTGTTCTACGGCTTCCCGTGTTTCCCAGCCCTCTGCAGAGCATTAAATAAACGTGAGCTCTTATTATTACCAACCTTTCAAGACCCAGCTAAAGAGCTCCTTCATCAACTCTTCTCCAATCACCAGCTTCTGAAGACTATCTCAGCCTTTGAGCTCCAGCACTGGTTTTCTCTCTAGCTTCCTTGGTCACTGTGCGTACAAATGGCCTTGCATTGCTTCTGTTGTCATGCTGTTATTTAAGTATTTGTGGAGTTGGAGATTTGAGTCTTTAATTGCTCGTGTGTTTATCTCATCTCTTCACTGCACGTCAGGGGCCAACACTCTGCAACACACCACACGTGCCACGTAGTAGGTACCCGCTAAGTGTCTTTCATGTTATTTGTAGAGAATGTCAGATCCTACAAGAATGTATCTCTTAAAAATCTTCCTCTATTACCTTGTCCCTGCCGGTATGCTAAACATAGAACAGCTCTGAAGTGCGGTTACGGTGTGTTTCTTTCTTACTTGTTCCTACGAACTGAAGTCTTTGTTTTCCACCCTGGCAAAGTAAGAGGCTTTGAATCTCTAATGCAAACCCCAGTGTAAGGCTGTTCTTTGTATTGAAGGTCATCTGCTAGAATCTAAAAGTATCTGCTGGCAATAATTACCTAAGTAACGTATTTCTAATTTTCAAAGGAATAGGCCTGTGTTTAAAATTAATTTTCTCATTTGTCTACGGTTGCAACTTAAAACACTTTTCCTTCTATGCACCATAAAATGTTAATAGCTGCATACAGAGTGACTTTACGACTGTGGTGCCATTCTTCTCAGCTTGAGCAGCTCTTTTGAATGGCATCATTATGATCAAAGTTGTTGACAGTAATAAAGTATGAATAGTTTCGATAGAAAAGTAGGCACCATCACAATTAAACGGTATCTGGCATTTTAGAACAGGATAACTACTCATAATGCCGCTGGAGGGTAAGCAAGCCTCCAACATAAACACAATCACAAGAACGACCTAAACAAGTCTTTGAAGCACAGAAGAAGAACATGGTTTGGGAGAGGTTTGGCAGGAAATGGGAGCAGGGGGGCGGAGCAGAATATTCAATACACCTGATTCCTTTCAAAGAACTTGTGAGCAGCTTATTAACATTCTGTTTATACTAATAGCCTCCATCCAGCCCTATTTCTGCAAGGAATAAGCAAATTTTAAAATCAGGACAACATGCCAAATGTCTCAATAAAACTTGGGTCTTAATCCTTTGATAAGGTATACTGCAAAAATTAGCGTATTCATATTTGTAGGGCATTTATTCAATTATGTTATTATGCTATTGGAAAACCTAACAACCAGGATATATAAAAATTACTCTTCCAATCTTTACACCACGTACTAGCACCACTCCAATCAAGTTTTAAATGTTGTAAAGTTTTCCTGATCCAGGAGCTGATTTGCACGTTTCTGTTGTATCTTTTCTTCTGAAGATGGACTTCCTTCTGGCTCATATACACTCATTATCATCACCACTAGAGAGGTGGCAGGTCAGAGCCATTTGATAAAATTCTAGGCAATCAATACTGCTACTGGTTTGTGCTTCCGAAACAAGGTTTGGAGGAGATAAGAGACGGAAGACTGTCTTTTTAGGGATAAAAATGGCTAGTTTCGAGAATTTTAGGAAGGTGATTGTTCTCGTAACGTTCAAAGTAAGGGAAGCTGTGAGTGCTGAAACACAACTCTGAATATGTTGCCTTCTGCAATTGAAGAAGGGAAATAAGCAGTTTTTGATATGATTCCTGATACACAGAATGATTAGGAACCTGTAAAATAAAAGGATTGTCAAACATTTACTTAAACTTGTTGCATGCATACCAGTAATACGAAAACATAACTCAAAATATGCAATCTATTTATTCATTATTTTTGGGAAGAATGACAGTGTTTTCTCATGCCAGAGTATTTTAGTATGCCTAAAGAACAAAGCCCAGACTTCTTAGACCTGCATTCAGGGCCCTCAACAATCTGATCTTAACACATTTCAGCAAATTTATGGCTCCCAGTCCTGTACACCAACCCTCCAGCCTATTCCAAAATTGGTTGCTTGTTGGTGTCTGTGTGGGATCCTAAACACACACACACACACACACACACACACACAGTCACACCCACACATGCTCACACACGCTCACACTCACCACCACCACACAATCACAACTTCTGTTCTACTTATTTAAACTCTGTCCTTCTTACAAGGCTATTCCATCTGCCCACCATTTCTGTGACCAGCCTCTCAAAGGTTTCTTCTGTTTTGGATTTTCTTCCGTTGTCTGTACCACCCATTTAGCCGTTATCGAGCCTTTTATCTTTGGTTAGCTACGTTTGGTTTCTTTTCACATACTATCCCTTCAAAAATATTTAGTGAAACTATTTAATATTCATGAGATGTTCTGATTGTAACACGGAGTTAGCAAAGTGATGAGACAATCATCTGTGTCCTCAGTCTGTAGACTTGGGAAGGGTTTCTTACAGATCTGGCTTTTCCACTTTAGAGTTTAGAGTGGTTATTCTCTCTTTCCTATACTCTCTGTAGAGGATACCTAAGTTAAAAGTAAAACAAAGTAAAAAAAAAAAAAAAAAAAGACTAATTCATTGAAAAATCAGAATAGCAGCCAAAATACCTGAAAAATAATCTTAATTTGTATGAGCAAACAAAGGCAAGAGCCAGCAGAGGCAAATTCTATCTACATCAGCAATAACAAACCAAAAGACAGTCCATCCTTTTTTATGCTTCTGATTTGCACTCATGCCAGGGTCCAAATTATGTATGCGTATGAAGTAAACCAGTGATTCCTAGAGACAGAGAATAAACACACATGCTTTTATCATCCCTTTTCCAGGCTCAGTTACCACTGCTTTAAAGTAAAATCAGAAATCGTTAAGTGAGTGGTTACTAGCTTAGAAGAACAGCAGTCCATGCGTTTGAGAACAAACCTGTAAACTACTTGATGGTTGGTCAGTTCAGGGACTCAGGAATCCTCTCTGGATGGACAAAGCCCAGGTGAGTTTAACACTATATAGTTTGGCATCTTAGCTTAAAGTAGCTGTATGAAGGATGGAGAAGCTGGACACATTAACTTTGAGATTCCTGCAAGTTATTAAAAAAGGTGCCTGGAACTCAGAAGAAGGATGGGGGAGAGAAAGGAAAGCCTCCAAAAAGGTGGGCGCGTACACAGGCACACGTTCGTGTCTAGGTCACGTGCTTTGTCAGTCACCTTGGCATAGAGTGCTCAGAGCAGCATCTCCGTCAGCCACCATATTGAGGCCAGGCCACCAACAGTACAGCTTATATGATCTGGCCCAACAACTTCCCGTCTAGGAACCTATCTTGCAAAAATTATTTACGCAAGTAATGCAAGTACTCCATCATCTGAGATTTTAATCCTATTAGAAGTGTACACTTGAACGCCGCCCCATACCTCTGGGAACTTTGATGGGATGAGATGAGATCGTGGATACTTCCTAGTTTTCTGTGGCTCCTGCTTCCATGGAATGAATTCAGGCATGGGCAAACTGTCCCTTTTCCAGATGGCATCCCATAGGGGAACGTAGCCCCCTCTTTCTGGGATTACCATGGAAATATCATTCACACAAGGCATTTGTGCATATAGTCAGCCTGATTCGGCTGCTAGCCAAAGGTTGGCAGTTTGAATCCACCAGCCACTCCTTGGAAACCCTATGGGGCAGTTCTACTCTGTCCTGTAGGGTTGCTATGAGTCGGAATTGACTTGACGGCAACGTGTTTGGTTTTTTTTGTATGCTGCTCAGTCCACTCCTTCTAAGGATGTTCTGCTTCTCTCCCGTCAGAACTACAACCCACTGAGGGAGCATTTCTTCCTCAAATCCTGACATTCACATTCATTTCCTTCTTAGAAAATCATATCTTGGTGGCACAGTGGTTTAAGAACTCCGCTGCTAACTAAAAGGTCGGTGGCTGGAAGACACCAGCCGCTCCTTGGAAACCTTATAGGGCCACCCTTTTTCCTATAAGGAAGTCTATAGGATACTGGATTCCCCAGAAGTACATTTGCTCCAGACTGAGTTAATCAACATAGAAAACAAAGTATGTTATATCAAATATTATATTACTCTTCTCTTTCGCTACATAAAGGCCTGGCCTAAACCTTGAAATTGCCTCTTACAATGGCTTGGTTAAGTTTTTAGACAACTTAAAAGTCTATCAAAAGAGGAGCAGCTAAATAAATTATGGTGGATCCATACAATGGAACATTAAATTGCTGTTAAAAAGAATGAGGTTGTTCTCTGTAAAGTGACAATAAAATGTGTGAAGTGAAGTAGTATTTCGTTAAGTTAAAAAAACAAAAAAACCCCAACATTTTAGAACATATGTAAGGTACTGTGTCATTTTTTGGTGAAAATATTTTTTTTCATATTTATAGGAAAGAGTCTAAAAAGATGCCTCTCTGGAAAGGAACACATTCACTGTTTATTAGTATTATTTTAATTATCACAGTGAGCATTTTTAAACCTTTTTTTTTTAATACAAAGACCAGAAATCTCATAGAAAATTTCTAGTAAATTTGAAAGAAGACATAATTCTTTTATTATTGACCTGTTTGCAAACACAGAAAAACAATGGAAAAAATCCTTCATTTGTTATGAGGTATTTTTTACATATACACATTAGCTATTTTATTTCATTTCCTTACTTGAAAATTATCTGTTCATATTCTTTGTTCACATATCTATTGGAATATTAAACACTAAGAATACAGACACCAATACTGGTATGGATAGTCAAGCCTGAGTAGAGGATCAGTGTCTGGCAATGCATGTGGCCTCAGGGATTGGCTCAGGGTGGCTGAGCAGTGCGTGGTCTCTTGTCTGACAGCGGTTTGACTTTCCCATTGGACAAAGCTGAGAAATTACACAGCTTTGATTGCTGCTGGTAGCCACTCCACAACCCCAGGAGAGCTAGCTTTAAGATGACGCTGAGTCTGAGGATGCAGGAAAGAGAGACAGAGAGACAATGGGTGTTTGGTGACATCACTGTGCTGATGGATCAACCAAGCCCAAAACCTTCCCTGCCCTGTATTTCCAGTTGTATGAGCCAATAAATTCCCTTTTTCATTGAACCAAAAAAAAAAAAAAAAAAAAAAAAACCCAAAAACAAAAACAACAAACCCAAACCCGTTGCTGTCGAGTTGATTCCAACTCATAGCGACCCTATAGGACAGAGTAGAACTGCCCAGTAGGGTTTCTGAGAAGCAGCTGGTGGATTTGAACTGCTAACCTTTTGGTTGGCAGCCAAGTTCTTAACCACTGTGCCACCAGGGCTAATCTGAATTGGTTTTTCTGTTTGCTGTGATTAAAAGTGTCCAATACTAAAATAATACAAGTAGCTCTACATTTGCCTTGAGAATCTTGAACCTTTGCAAGGTAAATTGCATTCCAATTTACCAAACTATGCCAAATTTGATAAAGCAAGTCCCCAAAGGTTAAGGGATTTGACCAAGACTACATGGTAAGTTGCAGGTGAGTTAAGTGCAATTTCACATTCCAAGGATTACATACTTTTCATTTAATGCTATATCAATGCAGGTGAGTACTTTGGGAGGCTAAATGGATGTATTCTTCTATCCACCTCAAAATAGCAATGTTGTGATGGAGAAAACTGGGAGGTCAGAGCTCAGTTAAGAAATCATGCTTACTATTTGCCTGTTTTGAAATTTTGCCCACAGCTGGCCTGGAACTCATGGAAAGCTGAACTTCTCTTTCTCCTTCTCCCAGTTTCACACGCACTTCTGTTCCCAGGAGCCCAAACATGGGTGAGAAGTATTGGTAATTCAGCTATACTGTGTTTAACAGAGCTACATACAGGCAGTGAGTTAGGTGGAATCTCTTGGTGAAGAGGAAAACAGCCCATTCAAACCAAAGGAAAAAGATAAATTTATTTTAAAAGTGCATGGAGACCCTCAGAGAACAAAGAGGGTCAAAAGTACTGCTTGGTGACACAGGGTTTAGTTGAGCGTAGAAACCTAACAGGAATTTATATGTGCCATCATCTCTGGGTGTCAGGGCACTCTTCCCTAGTTCATTTATCTCTCTCTGGAGAGCAGCTTTGCTCTCTCCTCATGCCCAGGCCCAAAAGATGCACCCCACCTCCCTACCCTTGCCAACTCACCAGCCCCAACTTAGTATGACTGTCTTAATTTCCTTGGGCTGCTGTAACACATCACAAAGCAGGTGGCTTTAAAGAACAAAAATGTATTGTCTCACAGTTCTGGAGACCAGAAGTCCAGATCAGGGTATCAGTCATGTTGATTCCTTCTGAGGACTCTGAGAAAGAAACTGTTCCATGCCTGTCTCTGGCAACCCTTGGCATTTCTTGGCTTGTATTTGCATCTTCACATGGCATCTTCCGCACTTGCGTGTTCCTGTCTCTGTGTCGGCTCTCTTTTGTAAGACGCCACTCCGATGGATTAGGTTTCACCCTACTCCAGCAGGACTTCACAGGAACTGATAACATCTTTAGAGGTGCTACTTCCAAACAAGATCACGCTCCCAAGTGGTTAGGACATCAACATATCTCTTTTGGTGGACACGATTCAATCCACAACAACAACCTTCTAGGCAAATACCCTGTTATAATGGGGCCATTCTCACTCGAATTCCTAAGAGAGAGAAGAGGTCTGGCGAAGTCAAGCCTCAGGATTAGTTTTATTCTTGTCAGACATTCCCACCTTTGTTCAGTCAACTGTGGCCATAGAGTGATGGTCACATTGAAATATTACGGTCAGTTGTTTTGACAGTTCTCAGAGAAAGGGCTGTGGCTGGGAAGGTATCCCCAAATTATATTACATTGCTTCTTAACGATTTTAAAGTTTCCAATAGCCAATTTGTAAATATAATTTTAAACATAATTTGGTCATAAATACAAAACTTCCTTATAGTGATGAAGGGGGAAAAAAACCCCAGAACGATATGATGATTACTTAGTGTGGATAAGGACGAATAAGTGGCAAAAACCTCAGAAGTCACGATTTCTAGCATATCTCACCAGTTCTCAAAGTGTGATTATCTGTGTAATTTATAATTATCCATTGCAGATAGCATATACGTAACAAATACAAAATATTTGTTTATGGTCATATTCAAAGAGCATTCTAAAATAAACGTATTTTATTTGGAAAGTACATTAAATGTCAAATTCTTGCATAGATTACGTGATTTTCTTAACGTAACTCAGCAATATGCCTTCAGACTACAGATGCAATGTTAAAATTTCATAGAAGCAAGTGATACACAGAACTGTAAGAACATCAGAAAATATCACATACTCTTCAAAGTGGTGAAATGAGAAATGTAGAAGCTAGATCTCAATACAAATGACACCAAGCATAAAAAATATGTAATTTAAGTGAAATAAAAAATGCCCACGTCTGAAATAAAATGGAATTAAATGTTAGTCAAGATTAGGGAAGGACAGGTATGAAAACTATTGTTTAAGAATTGTATAGGTTATAAATTTTAACCATTATATTTTTGCAGGTTGAAATTCATATTCTATCTCTGCCAACACCAGTATGAATTTTGTTTATCAACAATGTTTTTCAAGCATCGCAAATCTTAGGGGTGCAATGACTCAAATCATAAATTCTGACATGATGTGTGAATCTGTATGAAAATATATACGTAGTTATATACATGGAAATATATTAGCAAAAACCTAGCTGATGTGAAATTCACTTTGTAAATTGAAGCAGGCAATAATCTAGTTCTTTACGAGATTTCCAGGGAATTTGAAAAGAAATGTTATGTTGAGTAGATCTTTTTAAAAAGTAACGACTTAAGATCTCATGGTGAGATGGCAGGAAATGTCAGGATTAAATCATGTGGATTCATGTGCTGTACGTAGAGAGGTTATCTAGGATGGGAGCTATTTCAGTGTAACAATGAAGGTAAAAATCAGACCATCCTTTTAGAAAAATCAGAATCACACATCTACTCTGTACTGCAAAAACAAATACCCCGATTCTTTCAGAAGACAGGGGAATTTTCATTTCCTTGTTAGCATCCATGTTCACTTATCTCTGCACTACCCGGGTTGAGTTAATGTGCCAAGATGCTATACAAAAAGCTGTTCTTGTTTCAGCTTAACTTATACCCAGAAACAGAGAAGACCTCAAGGGATTTCTAACTGAGCATCACAAGCATAAAATGTTAACTTGGGCTGTTCTGATCAGGTTTTGGATAAGAATGTGGATTGTGTTTATTCAAAGGTCCTTAAATCTCCAAAACCTTTGGGTCAAGTCTGCCGTGACTCTGATGAAACAGTGACCTTTTGTACCTTCAATGAGGCTGAGGGGGCTGTGGCCAGAAGGAAGGGCTTCCCCAGAAGACTGAGCACTGCCCCCAAAGCCTGCACGCAGGAGCCAGGCTGCAATGGCTCCCTGGCACACCACATCCCAGGCTGAATGCATTATGACTCAAACCAGCCACTGTCAACTTGTCCATTGCATAAGGACACTAAAGGCAAATCAGTACGGACTCCAAATGGACAATGCCAGGGATCCTTAGCCACTTCCAGTACCCTTAAAAACCTGTAAAAACCCATTGCTGTTGAGTGGATTCTGGTACACAGAGACCCCACAGCACAGGGTAGAACTGCCCCATAGAGTTTCCAAGGCTGTGAATCTTTACCAAAGTAGACTGCCACATCTTTCTCCCGCAGAGTGTCTCGTGGTTTTGCAGTTGAGCGCTTAACCACTGCACCACCAGGGCTCCCTCCGGTGCCCTTAAGGTCATTTCAATCCGTTCAGTCTCTCATACTTTGTAATCTTGGGTCAATGAACAATCTGCAGACTTTTCTAGTTCCGGTTATCCTACTTCTTCAATATTTAGTTTGTGCTCTCTTCATCTGGAAACCCTGGTGGCATAGCGGTTAAGAGCTATGGCTACTTAACAAAAAGGTCGGCAGTTCAAATCCACCGGGCACTCCTTGGAAGCTATGGGGCAGTTCTACTATGTCCTATAGTGTTGCTATGAGTTGGAATCGACTCTTACGGCAGTGGGTTTGGGTTATTTTTGGTATACTTTACCTTACTTATTGTACTCCAATTTTGCCAAACTTTTCTCTAGTTTATCCCTTATATTTGTTCTTTGAAACTCTGAGTTCAGCTGCAAATCCACTCTCCTGGTATCGGCTTTCTGACAGTCACTCCATGGTGGTGTTCCCTCCTATTGTGTGTGTGTTTGCAATACTCATTAAATGTACAGCTCCATGAGCTATGAACACCCTGATTACCAGACTAATCAAGATATAGAAAATTTCCATCATTCCCAGAAGTTCCCACAAGAACCTTTCCAGACAATTGTCTACCCCTCCCTCAAAGAAATCATTAAAAAAATGTTTTCCTTGCTTTCAATTCTTTTGTGTATATAGCTAGAAGTGGACTTGCTGGGTCATCAGATAGTTCTATGTTTAATTAGCTTTCTGAGGAACCACCATACTGTTTTCCACAGCTGCTGTACCATTATACAGTCCCACCAGCTATGGATGAGGGTTCCAATTTCTACACATCCTCACCAACACTTGTTATTTTCTATTTTTCTGATAATAGCCATCCTAGGAGGGGTGAAGTGGTATCTTATTGTGGTTTTGATTTACATTTCTCCAATAACTGATGACATTGAACATCTTTTCTTGTGCATGTTGTCCATTTGAATATCTTCTTTGGTGAACTATCTATTCAAGTCTTCTGCCCACTTTTTGATTGGGTTGTTTGTCTTTTTGTTGTTGAGTTGTAGGAGTTCTTTATATATTATGGATATTAAATCTCTATCAGATATATGGTTACCAAATATTTTCTCCCATTCTGTAGGTTGTCTCTTCACTCTCCTGATAATGTCCTTAAATACAAAAAAGTTTTTAATTTTGATGAAGTCCAATTTATCTGTTTTGTCTTTTGTTGCTAGTGCTTTTGGTGCCATATCTAAGAATCCATTGTTGAAAATTAGGTCCTGAAATGTTGTTGTTAGTTGTCGTCAAGTCAGTTCCAACTAATGACAATCCCATGTGTGTAGAATAAACTGCACGCCACAGAGTTTTCAAGGCTGTGACCTTTTGGAAGCAGATCACCAGGCCTTATTTCCAAGTTGCCTCTGGGTGGGTCTGAATCACCAACCTACTCCTATGTTTTTTTCTAAGGGTTTTATGGTTTTTGTTCTTATATTTAGGTCTTTGGGCCATTTTTAGATAATTTTCATATATTACATTCTTTTACATGTGGAAATCCAGTTGTCCAGTGTCATTTATTGAAGAGACTATTCTTTCCCCACTGGACAAACTTAACACCCTTGTTTAAAAATCAATTAACCATAGATATATGGGTTTATTTTTGGACTTTCAATTCTATTCCATTGGACTATGTCTCTATTATTATATTAGTACCAGACTGTTTTGATTACTGTAGCTTTATAGTATGTTTTGAAATCAGGAAGTTGGCTTCTTTCTTCTTTTTCAAGATTGCTTTGGCTATTTGAAACCCATTGCAATTCCATATAAATCTGAGGATTGGCTTTTCCATTTCTGCAAAAAAGGATTTCATTGAATCTGTAGATTGCTTGGATAGTACTGACATTTTAACAATATTAAGTCCTCCAATCCATGAAAACAGAATGTCTTTCCATTTATTCTGATCTTCTTTAATTTTTTTCAGCAACGTTTCATAGTTTTCAGTGTAAGTCTTTCACCTCACTGGTTGAATTTATTCCAAGGTATTTTATTTTTTTAGATGCTAGTGTAAATGGAATTGTTTTCTTAATTCCTTTGCAGATTGCTCATTGCTGGTATATAGAAACTCAGCTGATTTTTGTGTAGTAACCTTGTACCCTGCAGAGTTCTGAATTCACTTGTTAGCTCTAGTAGCTTTCTTGTGGATTTTTTGGGATTTTCAATATACAGAATCATGTCATCTGCGAATAGAGATAGATTTACTTTTTCTTTTCAGCGTTGTGTATCTTTTTTCACATCTTTTTCTTGCCTAATTGCTCTGGCTAGGACTTCCAGGACAATATTAAATAGCAATGGTGAGAAGGGGCACCCTTATCTCTTTTCTGATCTTGAGTATAATATTAACCGTGGGTTTTTCATAAATGCTCTTTATCAGATTGAGAAATTTCCCTTCTATATTCTAGTTTGTTGAGTGTTTTTATCATGAAAGGGTGTTGGATGTTTTCAGATGCCTTTTCTGTGTCAATTGAGTTGATCATGTGATGCTTTTCTTTTGTGCGGTTAATGTGGCGTGTTACATTTATTGAATATATTGTTGAGCCACCCTTGCATTCCTGGAATAAATCCCACTTGATCATGGTGTCTAATCCTTTTAATATGGTATCAGATTTGGTTTGCTAGTATTTTGTTGAGGTTTTTCGCATCTATATTCATAAGGAACATTGGTCTCCAGTTTTCATTTCTTGTGGTTTCTTTGTCTGGCTTTGGCTCAAAGTAATTATTTTTAAATTTCTATCACCATAGATTAATTAGTTTTGCCTGATCTAGTACATCACATGAAAGCAGTTACACAATGTGATGGTTAAAGTTGTGTGTCAGCTTGGCTAGGCCATGATTCTCAGTGTTTTTGGTAGTTACGATGTAGTTTGGCAGTCATATAATGATGCAATCACCTCCATGATGAGATCTGATATAATGTGATCACCTCCATGATGGGATCTGCTGTGAGTAGTCAGTCAGTTGAAAGGGGGTTTACTTAAGGGTGTGGCTTGCATCCAATATAGGTGGACTTTCTGGCAAGGCTCGCTGGCTTTTGCTTGCTCTGGATCCTGCAGCTGGCGCCTGTTCTTCTGACCTCCAGTTCCTGGGACTTGAGTTAGTAGCTTACCTTCCAATCTTGGGATTTGTCAGCCTCTGCGGTCTAGGTTTTGGCTTCACAGCCCCTGCAGCTACATGAGTTGGGAGAAGTCTCCAGCCTGACCCATGGATTTGGGACTTTCTGGCCTCTACAACCATGTGAGCCATATCCTTGATATATACCTTTCTCTCTCTCTCTATATATATATATATAAATATATAGACACAGCACTGGTTTTTCTTCTCTAGAGAAACCAGCCTAAGACACATAGTATGAATTATTTTGTTTCTGACCTCTTTAGCTCAGCATAATGTTTTTAAAATTTGTCCATGTTATTGCTTGTATCAATACTTCATTCTTTTTATGCTTGAATAGTATTTCTTATATGAATATACCACATAACGCTTGAATTGTTCTGACTTTTTTGGTTGCTTTTAGGAATAAATCTGTTGTGAACATCTGTGTACAAATCTTTTTGTGAACAGGTGTTTTCATTTCTTCTGGGTAAATACCTAGGATTGGAATTGCGAGCTATCTGGTTCTTATAATACTTTAAATATGACACTCAGATTTTACAAATCACCTGTGAGAGCCAGACCCCCTCTAAGCATGATGACAAATACGGTTTCTAAGACTGAAGAGAAATCCTGAATTGTGATAAATTAGTTATGGGAAGCCCCTCTAGAAGGCCATTTCTGGATGCTAGCAGGCCTTCACCCCATATTTCTCTTCTGCTGCATTGTGGATCATGTATCCTTTCATTTGAACCTTTATACATCCTAACAGTTCTACTGACCCTTGATCCACATCCATCTGTTGCTGTTGTTAGCTGCCGTCTAATTGATTCTGACTCATGGCGACCCCATGTTTGCAGAATAGAACTGTTCCATAGGGTTTTCAAGGCTCTGAACTTTCAGAAGCAGAATTGCCAGTTCTGTCTTCCAATGAGCCTTTGTTGTTGTTGCTGTTAGGTTGTTAGGTGTCATCGAGTCAGTTCCAACTCATAGTGACCCTACGTACAACATAATGAAACACTGCCCAGTCCTGCGCCATCCTCACAATCACTGCTATGCTTGAGCCCATTGTTACAGCCACTGTGTCAATCCGTCTTGTTGAGGGTCTTCCTCTTTTTCACTAACCCTCTAATTTACCAAGCATGATGTCCTTCTCCAGGGACTGATCCCTCCTGATAACATGTCCAAAGTCGCCTTTGGGTGAGTTCAAATCTCCAGCCTTTCAGTGAGTAGTCAAGCCCTTAACCATCTGCATCAATCAAGGACTCCCACTTCCACCTAGAGTCCACCATTCACTATGTCTTCAAAGTTAACTTTCCACAGTGTAAGTCCAACCATATTACCGCCTAGAATTCAACAACTGCTACTTATCACCTACACAGTAGGTTCAAGTTGCTATCTATGGAATACAAGATCCTACTTATGATTTTACTAAACTCTCCAGTGTTTCCTGTTACCATACCCTCTGCATACTCCCTACTTCTTTTAGGCCACAGTACATCATATGCTGTCTCTCTCTCATTTCTCTCTTTCTCTCTACCTCCAAGGCATAGTAGCAAAGGAGCCATACTTGGCAAATCTTACAGTCTCACCCTAGACTGCCATACTCTCAGTGGGCTATTCAGGGGAGGCCCTATGACTTGAAGAGTATAAACCAAATGGCAGGTCAACCTGTCATTTGTACCTTGAGTGTCTTGGAAGCCTAGGAGGTCAGTGTGAAGTGGACATCAACTAGGCTCTGATATCCATCTCCAGTAGACCTGTTTTAGATGAGGGATAATGGAAACATCTTCTCGTCCTTAGCCATATTATCTCCTTGGCTCAAATACAGTCAAGCACCTCTCCCAGAACAAAAGATGTTGCTGCAGTGGCTAGTTTTCCATTATTGTTGTTGTGTTGTACTGTTGTTGATTGTGTTCATGTTCTTTAGCCATTCTCTGTAGGGCTCCAGCCTAGTCATAGGGAGTGCAGCAGCCAGAGTTGAAACCCTCAGCCCAGCATAAATCAATGGAAGTGATCACTGGTGGACATGGGTAGTCTCAGAAAGAAACACGACTCTAGTATTAAAGTCCTAAAGGGTGGTGGATGTATATTACCAAAAAAGACAACCCAAAGATAAAAGGCAAGCTCATGCTCAAAGCTCAAAGGCAAAGTTCATTACCACATTTCCAAATTAATTCAACAACACTGAATCACTCATCCCCCACCCAATGACATGACACGTAGCTTTCAAGTTTCATTCTTTGTGTGACTAAACTACGATGACTGTAAAGAATTGTTAACTGTTAAGCAGTCAGCAAAAAAAATACATTTGCTTTGTATGTTTTCTTTGTCACCTTCAAGTTTCTGTAACTGTTCTGTACACTTAACGTACAAGACCCATTCATTAAAGAGGTTTGTTACACGTTTATCATATTTGTCGACACTCTGAAGTTTCTATGGGCACCTGGGTTTTCTCAGTACAGTGGCAAGGAAAATTTATAGCTGAATTTGAAAATGAAACAAGCATGCTCCAATACGTTCAGAAGTGTAGTGTGCGTGCTTCTTGTACTTCTATGCAAATGAAATAAACATATTTACACAGAAGAGGCATTTCTCTGATAAATTCTATCTTCCTCAGAAAAAAATGAGGAAAAATCCTTTGTGTGAAATTTAAATGGATCCTTTTCTTAAATTTGAAAATCTAGGTGTGATTATTTGTGATTTTCATGATAAAAATAAAAGTTTCTGTACTTCTAGATTTTTCTAAAACAGAAGCATCTCAGCTGGTAAGAGCTTTGAAAGAAAGAACAGAGCTGGAAATTGCTGTTTCTCTGGATGTAGACCTGTGCCAAAAAAAAAAGGAGCTAAGTGGTAGACAATTTAATCATCTAAAGGTAGCCTAATCAGTACACCTGAAAAATGTTAGATTAGAGGTGTTGTGTTATATATATTTTTACAATAAATAAATAAAAGCAGCCCAATTATTTATTGTAGATCACAGTCTTATTAATTCTTAATTCAAGTCTATGTCATTTTTTAATGTAAGTTTAATGTGAGGAGCGGCAGCTATTGCTACACAACTTATCAAAGATCATAAAAGCTGGATTTGTCTTTTAGACTTTAAAAAAGCACCAAATTTACACAGAAAACGTGATATACAGCCATGACACAAGCTAGACTCCTGTTATCAGAAAATAACACAATTGAATTGCAGTGAGCCAGCTCAAGTTGTCATATCACGTTGCTATTGTTTCTTATGAAATAAATAGCTTTGCTTATCATGGGCCAATGTGACATGGCAGTGCAAAACCGTATTCCATGCTGTGGCAGCTGGGAAAAGAGCAGGTTCACCACTCAGGGAAACCTGCGAAATCCTTTGGAATTCCTATTTATTAAAGCCCACAGTCTGTGTACCTTGATCACTGGCCACTCTACATCTTCTGCAGCCAAATCTACAAATATCTTCACTGATAAACCAATAGAAGTGCCCATTTGGAAAATTAAAGGTCTTCCTTAAGAAACACTGCAATATAAATTGATTTCATCAAGGGCAACCCAATAGCACTGTGTCATGTACACTTACTTATAACCAATTAGACGGCACTTTCACCACAGTTAAAATGCAGCTTTTAAAAATAGCTCAGTTCCTTTATATATATAAGCACAGTGCAGAAATCTTGCAACGCACCATTCATAATAATAATTTTGTTTACTTCTCTCTCTACCTCCTCTTGGTTTTTCTCATTTTCTCCCCAGCATCGCGTGGCTTTTCTTTTCTAACCTGCACTATTGAAGCTTACAGTGAGGGCATGATAATGAAGACAAACAAAACTAATGGGAAAAGATTATAATTCAGCGGTCCACGGCACGTTTCCGCATGAAGCAACAGAGGCAATTCCCGGTACTGGTCACACCTGTAGGTACGGCTTTGGTTGTGCTGAGGCACGTTTTCATGCTGATACACTATCTGTTGGGCCCAGAGTGCACTCACAATGGATTTTCCCATAATACAACTATGTTCTATGTCCTGAGGTGAGGATAAAAGTAAAAAAACAGAAATAAAAGGAAATGAATAATGGGTATACCTTCTTCGTGCTGCAAGTGGAAAAAAATTGTTTACTCCCTTATGGACTCCGAATAAATTGTCAATTTATTTTTTTTATTGTGCGTATGTGTGTATGTATATATATACATGTGTGTATACACACCCATACCACCCAGACACACATACATATATATGTACATAATATGTATAGTATATAAATAAATAAATAAATATATAAATGAACACACACACACACACACACACACACACACACACACACACACACACACACACACACACACACATATATAGTTCCTTAGAGGAAACTATAAGAAAAGATGCCATACATTTAGGGCTCATATTCATAGAATATTTTCTCTACATGAATCTCAAGGGACCCTTTGAAGAGTTAATTTTCAGTACATGCCCATTGATCACTTTCTACCTTCCCTATTTTAGAGATTTGTGACCTATGATAGTGGCAGGAAAAGTGGTTTGCCCATGTCAGTATAGTAAATAAAAGAGGCAGGCAGGCACAGTGTCCATGGCTCCCTTTTGACAGCAGCATCCTACTCCTTCTGCACCCCTATTGTGCTTAGTCTTCATGGGACATAGAGGCCAAAAAGTGGGCCCATGAACCACGATAGAACAATCAAAGTCAGACTCTGCCTGGAATCAGAATCTTGAGTGGAGTGTACCAGCAGGGAAATTGCTGGTACTGACTCCTTTCCATCACAGGGCCCTGGAAATATTGCTCACTAGTTGCTGTGAACTAGATGTCCTGATCTTCTCTGGAAGTTCACTTTCCAAAGCTTGGTAGTCTTGCTTTCCCTCCAGTTCCATGAACTGCCTTATACACTCCCTACAATTTTTTTTTCTTATTGTTTGAGTTAGCCAGAATAGCTTTCTGTTTCATACATCCATGGAACACTAATTGAAGTACTCAGAAATACTTTCCACCTTGTGTAAAAGCCACTGGGTTGCTCCTAAAAGTTTTCCATTTCCAGTATATAGAAAAGGTTTTCACAAATGTAACCATGATGTAATCAATAAAGCCTGCAGTCAAAAGTTATGAACTCCAGTTCTGGTTTTGTCTCATTAATTCTGGACCTTTGGCAAGTCATTTAATACCTATGTGCGTCGGTTTTATCATTTGTAAAAACGGTGACGTGTTACCTACTCAGTTATTTTGAGGATTAATTGAAATATGAATTATTTGAAAATCCTTTGTAAGTTGTGAGATGTTATCCAACTGTTAGATGTTATTAACTCCTTCATTCCAGCTCTGCCACTTACGGGCTATGGGACCACTTACATTTCTGTACTTCAGCACCTCATCTGTAAAATGTCAAACAAAGAACAACAGCCTCATAGGGTTGCTATGATGATTAAATGAGCTAATAAGCATAAAGCACCTGGTACCAAGTGTTACAGAACCGTTACCTATTATTAGCTAGAATATTCTTTTCCTAACAGGAGTTCACAGCATTGTACCCACTTTTTTCCTCTCTATTAGAGATTTACTTATTTATTTTAATAAGCCGCTGTAGAGGCAGCTATATAGGAAAGGAAAGTAAAATTATCTCTATACACAGATGACGTAATCTTGTACATAGAAAATGCTAAGAAATCCACTAAAAATAAAATTGAAACTAACCGACAAGTTCAGTAAGATTGAAGATACAAGATCAATATAGAAGAATCAATTTTATTTCTATACATTTTTCAACGAGCAATCTAAAAATGAAATTAAGATAATAACTCCATCTAAGATAGCATCAAAGAGCGTAAAATACTTCGGAAAATTTTAACAAAGAAGTGCAAAACTTATACTGTGAAAATAACAAAACATTGTTGGAAGAAGTTAAAGGAGATCTTCCTAAATGGAGAGTTAGTCCCTGGGTGGCGCAAATGGTTAAGCGCTAGACTACTAGCCGAAAGGTTGGCAGTTTGAACACAGAAGACAGTCCTGGTGGTCTGCTTCTCTAAGGTCACAACCTTGAAAGCCCTATGGAGCAGTTCTACTCTGCATACATGGGGTTGTCATGAGTCAGAATCAACTCAACAGCAACCAACAACAGCAGTATTTATGGATTGGAAGACTTAAGATTGTTAAGATGGTAACACTCCCCAAATTTATCTAGAGATTCCATGCAATCCCTATTAGAATCCCAGAGATTTCAGAGGGCTTCTCTGCACAAATTGGCAAGCTGATTTTAAAGCTCACAGGGAATTGCAGGGGACCCAGAACAGACAAAACAATCTTGAAAAAAGAAAGGAAAAAAAAAAAAAAAGCAGGAGACTCACACTTCCCAATTTGAAAACTTACTGCTAAGTAACAGTAATCAACACATGTGGTACTGGCATGAGGATAGACATATACATCAAATGTCTAGAACTGAGAGTTCAGGAATACACATTTATGCTTCTGATCAGCTGATTTCTGACATAGGTATCAAAACCATTCAATGAGGGAAAGAACAATCTTTTCAGCAAATGATGCTGGGACAAGTTGATAGCCACATACAAAAGAATGAAGTTAGACTCTGACTTCAAACCATACACAAAAGTTAACTCAAGATAGATCAAAGACCTAAATGTAAAAGCTAAAACTATAAAACTCATAGGAGAAAAGATAGGGGTAAATGTTCAAGACCTCACATTTGGCAATGGACACTTAGATATGACACCAAAAGCACCACACAGCAAAAGAAAAAATAGGTAAACTGGACTTTGTCAAAATTTAAAACTTGTGCCTCAAAGGATATTATCAAGGAAGTGAAAAGTCAACTCACCAATGGGAGAAAATATTTGCAAATAAAAGATTTGTATCTAGAATATAAAAATGACTCTATAACTCAAAAATAAAAAGATAAATAATTCAATTAAAAATGGGCAAAGAATCTGAATAGATCTTTCTCCAAAGATGATAACCAGTAAGCACATGAAAAGATACTTGCTATCATTAGTCATCAGAGAAGTGGAAAACAAAATCACAATGAGATATCGCTTCACAACCACTACAATGATGGCTAGGATCACAAAGACAATCACAATTGTTTTGAGGATGTACAGAAATGGGAACCCTCATATACTGCTGGTGGGAGTGTAAAATAAAGCAGCTACTTTGGAAAGCAACCTGGCAGTTCCTCAAATAGTTAAAATTACCACATGATTCAGCAATTCCACACATTAAGACTATACCCAAGAGAAAATGAAAATGTATCTGCTCAAAAAGTTGCACACAAATATTCATAAAAGCATTATTCATAATAGGCAACAGGTCAAAACTACCCAAATGTCCACCAGCCAATGAATGGATAAACAAAATGTGGTATATCCACACAATAGAATATTACTCAGCCATAAAAAGGAATGAAGTACTAATAATGCTATAACATGGATGAATCTTGAAAACATTATGCTACGTGGAAGAAGCTAGTCGCAAAAGAGCACATAGTATAAGATTCCATTTATATGAAATGTCCAGAATAGTCACATCCATAGAGACAGGGTGTGAACTGATGGTTACAGTGTTGTGGAGATGGATGGGAGAATAGGGGGGTGACAGCTAAAGAGTACGGGGTTTCTTTTTTGAGGCGATGAAATGTTCTAAAATTAACTGTGGTGAAGATTGAACATATTGGTGAATATACTAAAAACAACTGAATTATACATTTTAAAGGGGTGAATTGTGTAGTATGTGAACTATATCTTAATAAATCCACAGTAGAGAAAGGAATCTGTAAATCTACAGGTAGAAATATTTAATAAAAATAAATAAAATATTTTTGGCAGAAAAGATACATAATGATAAGTGCTAGAATCAAGTCAATTTTGTTTATGTATTTAGAAAGCATATTATGCTCAACACAAACCAAAAACGTCGTCATCTAGTCAATTTGGACTTATAGCGACCCTATAGGACAGAGTAGAACTGCCCCATAGAGTTTCCAAGGAGCAGCTAGTGGATTCAAACTGCCAACCTTTTGGTTAGCAGCCAAGCTCTTAACCACTGTGCCAGCAGGGCTCCATTATGCCCAACCGGGATCGATAAATCCTGTAACTTATACATGGGACTCTATAGCAGCGCCTATGCACACATCTATATCCTCTGTACTGGGTGTAGGAATAAATATAGGAAAACCCAGAACCATACTTTACTAATCTTGTGTGAGTATTTCTCATAGCAAACTGAGGTACCTTTGTGGAAGTTAATGTAATGTGCTCTTTGCCTAGAGTTATGACCCTTCTTACTTTTCATTCATAGTCCCATCCTCAAAAACGCAAAAACAAAACAGAAGCAGAAAGAATTACTCCTGGCTTTTCTGTTAAGCTGCTCCACCTCTCCCTCACCACCACCTCCGTCAGGATTTAACACTATCACACTTCGTCACAGAATTCGCATATAACTGCATCACAGCATTTATTCTACCCAGGGACATTTCTTTGTTTTCAAACGCTTTTTTTCTCCACTAGATTCTAAGCTCCTTGAAGTCAGAAACGATGTGTTATTTATTCCTACTCTCCCACAGGGGTAGCCCTTCAGTCAAGTTTTTTTTTTTTTGGAAGTATGGAAAAATTTTAAATTTGGGCATTCTAGAAGATAGATTTCTCTAGCAACTACAACATGAAATCATAAAAATTCAGATTTGAAAGAGGCCTTAGGAAATGTTTGGTCTAATGTATCTGTAAATGAAAGAAAACTTTTCTCAGCATTCCCAAAGAATGGTTCATTCAAGCTCCTGTTTGAACGTTTCTCACGCCAGGGAATCCACTACCTCACAAGGAGCTCATTACTTTTGCTACTAGCTTTTATTGTTGAGAGGTTCATCATTAACGTTAAACCTAAACTTGTAACTTCCACCCTTTGGTTGGTTCAAGATCTGTCACGTATGGTTATACAACACTGTCTAATTCATCTTCCATGACAGCATATTAATTATTAAAAGACACTACTATAGTTCCTTGTCTTTGTGCCAGGCATCTCACTTTATTCAAATGTCTCTTATGGATGTGGTTTCTGGACCTTTCATCATGGGACTCAGCTCCTCTGGACATCACCAGATTTTCAATGTCCCTCTTAAGTTGTACTTCCCAGAAACGGATTTCAATGTTTGGGACCAGTGTCAAACATACCAAAACACCGAATCAAACCCATTGCTGTTGAGTCGATTCTGACTCATAGTGACCCTATAGGACAGAGTAGAACTGCCCCATAGGGTTTCCAAGGAGAGACTGGTGAATTCAAACTGCCGACCTTTTGATTAGCAGCCGAGCTCTTAACCACTGCACCACCAGGGCTCCAGTGTCAAACATAGGGATGCCTTTCCTTCTGAGATATCGACACCCTAGGCTTCTGTTAATGGTTCTAAAAGTGCTTGAGCTATTGACGGTCACATCACACCAAGGTCTCCTGCTAAGCTGGCCACAAACTGAACTTGTAGTTTTTCCCCCACATGAATCCTGTTTAGTGAGATATCCTTAGTGCCTAGGCTTGCTGTTAATTTTGCCAGCCTCCATACAAGAATCTGTATTGATTTATGAAATACACAAGATGCAGTGGATAAACCAGGTGCTTAGCAAATGTCTGTTCCTCTCCTTCACAGCACCAACCACAGAAGCAATGTTATGCTGTTAAGTGACTATTGAAGGGCAGAACCTATGTGTTTTCGATCTTCACCATATTCCCATCACTTAGAAGAGTGGCTGGAATGCAATATTTGCTAAAGAACACTATTCCCTGCCATCACTCTTTGACTCCATTTCCATGATGCTAAAAACAATAGCCAATTCGGAGACACCATTCAGTTGCATTGTCTCTCATAGTAAACTGACGTACCTTGGGAGAAGGTACTAATATAACGTGCTCTTTGCTTTGGGTTATTGAGCCTTCTTTCTTTTCATCCAAAAGGGAAATAGAAATGGGAAGAATTAACTCCTGTTAAACTTAACCCAGTGACCTCATAGTGACAATGTTTGAAACAACCTTCCTAAAAAAAGGGTTGGCATCATAAACACCCTGTCAGTCTAGATTTCCAAAATATGCTCTATCTTACCTAAGAATCTAATCTTTGTTTTAGACAGCTATTAATCTCATAGCCTTAAGAGCATTATTTTTACTGAGTAAAGTGACTGTTCACATGCCTACGTGTTATAATGCTGCCTTGTGTGTCATGGGCTCACAATATTGGTGGCCGCTGCTACCACATATGAGGTTCAAAGGAGAAAGTGATGTTTCACTTCCTAGTTTCACTCACTCGTAAAAACTTTTATTTGAGGGCATACAATTTGTGAGGAATATTATCTGTTCTTGTTTCCTTGTTTAAATTCAAAGATAAAATCAAAGACAACTCAATAACAATCTTTTTTTTGAGTGCAAATGTGACATAAATGAATCATAGGTACTACTGGAAGAAGCAAGCTTCTCCTCAACCTAAAATTTCTAATTAAAACTGGGCTGTCACGATTCTGTAATACGTGGATGCTAAAGATTACTTTTTATATCATACACCAACTTGGACATACTATTTCCCAAATGAAGCTTGAAATTCCAAACGATTTTAGAATTAGGCAAGCTTTTCTCATATTTTGATTTTCCAATGTCTGTGAAAGAATAGACAGGCAGACTTCTTGTTCTTTTATAACATAACATCAGGTCCTTCTTGGAAACAGGACACAGTAGAGAGACAGGGACTGTTTATAAGCCAGAGGGACACATGCTACCCTCAACCTGAATAAGAGGCATCAGATATTTCTGGTGATGAAAACCTTGCAGTGAGGTGAAACAGGCCACCTTCCATTCCTTTTATTCTCAGAGATGAGATGGATTTGAAAACCATAACGTGGCTTCTTGATGCAAGGACTCGCCACGTGAGTTAGTCTCCAGCACATTACGGTTGGCAAGCAGATCTTTCACCCTTTTGTCTCCATGCATTACAGAAAATGTTAAATCAGTTTGGTGTCCATATAAACTTTTGATCCTAGGAATAGCCTAGGGTACCATCATTATCTTCCGAGGGCCATGGGTAGGCCTTCAGTAGGTAGTACTAATTTAATGTCTTTGCTAGAGGGAAAAGTAGCTGATTTTCTAGATCAATATTTGATTGAATATGTTTGAAACGTTGGCAGATAAAGGCCCCTTTTTCTGGTCCAAAGACTTTTTGAACCACAGAGGTATAGCATTCTAGCTCCCCTGGGACCTGAGTGGAAGGAGGTCTCAAAGATCTGTAAGAAGCTTTCCTGCTTTTCCTTGTGTTCTTCCAGCAAGACTTTCTAAAGGTTGAGATGAGAAAAAGATCAGATCAAGAACTGGAATGTCTTTATATCCATTTTTTAAAATCTTTCCTGGGGCTTCTCTTAACTAAAAATAATCGTTTATAACACTAGTTTACAAAAACCTCCTATAATAGGATGGTAGAAAGACAGCCCATCAGATCAGTTTTAACGGTAACTTTGGCAAATAATTTGAGACCTCAGATTCTACCACTCAGACCACTAATTAAACAAGAACATCAATGTGTCATCAAAAGGGAGATGAACATCAATCAAAATGCTGAGACACTAGACACAGATTAGAACTTTAGTTGTCTAGTTAGACTGGTAAGTAAAAGAGTTTCCACAAACTGTACCAGGTTTGTAAAGATATTCATAAAGAAAAAATGGAGACTGGGAAAAAATGGCATCCATATAATATGTGAGCAAACAAAAAATCTAGTTCATACGTATATGTGCCACTGTCATCAGTTTTTTCTTTTTGAAGTTTTACTTAAATTAGCACCTTTCCCCTACAACAAAACATAAACAGCTTACGTGTGAATGAAAAGTATTATTCAAAGTAAACAATGCTAGAGATACTATGTTTTCTCAGACTACATGCAAAATTCAAAGGAAGATTCTTGAGGAGAACGTTTCTTTTAATTTTCTCCTTTGCTGCAAAAATGTACGTCCGTTCCCTAAGTACAAAGAGGAAAGGATACTCACAAATTCCTTCTACTCTCTTTTCTGTCATTGAACTTCTGTTTGGACGAAGGAGAAATTTGATTTTCCCTAGCTACTGACTTTGAACCCAGAAGCACATTTTATAAAGGAGAGTAGCCAGTGCATATAAGGCCAACTGCAACTCCTCAGAAATGCAGACCCCCAAAAGACTTACTTTCCACAGGTTAAGTCAAATCAATTCTCTTATTTGGAGACGGGAGGATTATGGTCATTTAATTTTTTTTCATGATAACTCCTCACAACTTGGGTTTGTTTTGGTAAAATCATCTAAGCACAGTAATGATATCTCTGCAATATAAACTGAATAACTACTCAGGGCATCCTTTCTTGTTTCTTAAGTGAAATGGGAAATAATTAGCCTGTGAAAAGGGACTTAGTTTTCTCTGTTTTATTTTATAACACTTTGCTCACTGCTAGATATGGAAAAAGATTTAAATCAAATATTTAATTTTTAAGTTTCTTTTTAAGAAAGGGGCATAATTTGAATTAAATAGACCAAGTTTCTATCTACAATTCCATTATGTAATCCACAATGCTAATACCATCAGAGATTGTAATAGAATATTTCTTCAGAGTGCTTATATGTCAATTTTATATAGCACAGAAGTTACTGCTATAGGCAGAAGGATCTTAAATGCAAACTCATCTTGCCCCCAGAATCTTTGATTTGGAATCCTTGCTTCAGGGTCTTGCAACCAAAATCTCCCTCATCAACCAGGCAGCTCTGATTGTTAGTCCTTGAGAGAGTTTCCATTTTTTTCATGACCTAAAAAGAAGAAGGAAAGAAAAAAAAAAAAAGAACAGTGAGACAAGATATTGCGTGCGAAAATCTAAAGTGACACCAGTTAAGAAATATAAAGTATTTCATATGTCTTTCCTTAATATTATTGCTAATTAAAATTGTGAATTTACATTTCCCCCAAAACTTCATGTTTTTTGTAAGGTTTGATTTACATATCTCTTCTTCTTATTATTACTGTACCAGAATTCCTTTGATATGTTAAGATTTAAGGTTTTAAATTTCCTGATAATTTCCCTAAATAGAATGATGGGGACTGGGCTGATATATGTCACTGACACATGTAAAATCAAATCTGAAAATTCTGTCTAATTCTATAATGCACATATGTTGGTTACTTTCACAGATTGCTCATCATTTCAGAAACCAGAATTTGGTGGGATTTACCTATTCCTTCTCCACATAATCCATGTTTTTAGAGAAAGCTGACCATATTCCCAGCTCTAGGGGAGCCCACTGACTTCCTTGGAAACTTTCTCTCCCGTCAGTTGAAAAGGAAACACGAACCCCACTGAGGCTGGATGCCATCTTATCACTACGGCAGGATATAAAGGTTTCAAGAAAGACACAGCCCTGATAACCAGACTCATTAAGAAGGGCACAGGGTTCCATACATAGCATGCACACTCTGTTGAAGCCCAACAGATCTTTTTACTCCAGCAAAGACTATATGCAAAGTAACTATACCCATACTATAAAAAATAAGATACAGTTAATTACATGTTATAGATTGAATTGTGTTCTCCTCAAAAATGTGTGTCAACGTGGCTAGTCTATGATTCCCAGTATTGTGTGATTGTCCACTATTTTGTCATCTGATGTGATTTTTGGATGTGTTGTAAATCCTACCTCTATGATGTTAATGAGGAGGGATTAGCGGCAGTTATGTTAATGAGATTAGGTTGTGTCTTAAGTCAATCTCTTCTGAGATATAAAAGAGAGAAGCGAGCAGAGAGACAGCGGGACCTCATACCACCAAGAAACAAGAGCCAGGAGAATAGCGCACCCTTTGGACCTCGGGTCTCTGCACTGAGAAATTCCTAGACCAGGGGAAGATTGATGACAAGGACCTTCCTCCAGAGCCACCAAGAGAGAGAAAGCCTTCCCCTGGAGCTGGCATGCTGAATTCAGACTTCTAGCCTCCTAGACTGTGAAAGAATGAATTTCTCTTTGTTAAAGCCATCTACTTGTGGTATTTCTGTTACAGCAGCGTTAGATAACTACAACACATGATATCTCATTAGACTAAGACAATTAAGACCAAAATCTGTCACCTGTTTTTCCTCTATTACTGTTACTTATGTTGTTGTTGTTGCTGTTAGCTGAAGTTGAGGTGGCCCCAACTCATGGCAACCCCATGCACAATGGAACGAATGCTGCCCAGTCTTGCACAATCCCCATGATTCGCTTGTGGATTGGACCTTTGAGATTCATAGGGTTTTCATTGCCTGATTTTTAGAAGTAGTCTATCTTAGTCCGGAAGCTCCACTGAAACCTGTTCAGCATCATAGCAACACGCAAGCCTCCACTGACAGATGAGTGGTAGCTGTCCTTGAGGTGGGTGCACGGGCCAGGAATTGAGCCAGAGTCTCCCACATAAGATGTTAGACTTCCATCACTGATCCTCACCGATCTATGTAACATTCCTTTTGGTGATGATGATCTTAAAATAGAACAAAAATGCACTACAGTGGCAATATAAATTCACTCCTAACATTTGTGGTAAAGAATTGAATAGACTTCCTCCTGGAAAGTCTGAGCAAACTGTGAGTTTGTATAGTATTCTGTGTACATATATATATATATATATATTTAAATTTTTTTTTCTGTGATATAGATATAAAGTATTCTGAAGAATTTTAATTAGTTTTCCTTTTCCTTAACATTGATATTTCAGAATGATTACATTAATTTTTAAACAAGCTAGGTAAATAATCCTGAATAACAAAAGCAACAACAATAACAAAAAATGTCATGATACAACATTCTGGGTTGATGTCAAATCTTATGACTGAGTAGTGGTGATTCCCCACCTACAGAGCAAGAAATCCTTAGGACCACAGGAAATAAAAATATGCTTCAATGAGAGCAGAAGAGAAGAACATGGGTCGATGCAGTCAGAGTCGGCTCTGAGACTGCATTAAGTAGGTTGAGCACTGTGCACTGGGTCTCCCTTGCTTCTCCAGAACGTACTGCAACCAAAGAGTCCAGTCATGTAGAAGAGGACAGTCACCAGGAATGCAGGAGGTAGTATGTTCTCTGGTGTCAAATAAAAGGGGTTGGTTATCTGAGGGGTGTCCATTCTTCAACCTGGGGATGAGGCTGCTGGATACAATGAAGGCAGTGCGGTACCATCTCCATCACTGGATGGGAATTCAGGAAAGGGTTTCAGGACAACAGGGTAACTGGGACTCTCTGTGGGGCAAGTAGGCCATAGCAAAAGAATACAAACTGGATGGCTTATAGGAACAAAAATACATTATCTCTTAGTTCTGAAGACTAAAAGCCCAAATCAACACATTGACTGGCCATGCTCTATCTGAAGGCTCTAGAGGAAGATTCTTTCTTATCTCTCCTGGCCTTTGGTAGCCCTAGGCATTCCTCAGCTTGTAGATGCATCTGTTTGCCTCTCTGTGTCTTCTCTTTTATAAGGACACCATTCAGATTGGATTAAGACCACCCTACTCCAGTATGACCTCTTGTTAACTTAATTGATAACATCTTCAAAGACATTATTTCCAAACAAGATCATGTTCACAGGCACCAAGGGCGAGGACTTCAACACATGTTTTTGGGGGAAGAAAATTTAATCCATAACACTGAGATTGCAGACTGGTATTCACAACCGTGAGGCACTCATGAATTCAAAGAGATGATGAGGGAGCTGACATGTGCCATACAAAAGTCTTGAACTGTTTCAACAGCAGATGAATTTATCAGATGACACCAATTCTCACCAGCATTAACTATTGTTCAAAGATTCAAATTTCATGATGAATAGTAACAAGGGTATTGAAGCTACGTGGTAGAAAGAAAAGCAAGAGTTGATGAGTATTGTCTCAGGAAATCTGCCAGAAACGTGTAAAACCTTATGGCAGGAAGTCAACACTGCTGCTCATAACATAATGGGGAATGATTACTCCAAAGGTTGTAATTAGGGAACATTTTAGATGATATCTTGAACTAACCTTATATGTGGAAGCTAGGACACAGGCATAAAGAAGTAGGGGAGGTGGGTTATGTGGGTGGTAATTTTCATTGTTCATACATCGCATACTGAGCATTGTATACCGAACAGCCTAGGGTCAGAGGCCCTGTCTTCCAGTCTTAGCTGTTGCCAACAACTGCATTGCTTTGAGGAAGCCAGAACCATTGTGAGCCTCCATTTCCTCACTTACAAAATAAAAACAAGGGATTCAGCCAGGATGATCTCTAAGATCTCTCAAAAATTCCCTGGTTTTACACGTTTCTGGTAGATTTCCTGAGACAATAAGCATCATCTCTATCTTGCCTTGCCCTGCCTAACTTCAGTAGCCATGTGACTATTCATCCTTACATGTAGGCTGGTTTTCCTAAATCCCTGTCTTTTAAAGATTAGCTGCTCTCCCTCTATTTCCATGACATCCTTAAGGAAGTGGTTCGTATCAAACCGTGATGAGTCACTACAGTGTCTCTAAACTGGTAGAAATGAAGCAGCCAGCAGTGATGTTGGATATGCAATAGCCCCTGGAAGGATAAAAGTAAGCCAGGAAAAAAAATCTTTGTTTTGTACCTGCCTCCAGTGCATCTGTGAAGGAGTGTTAATGAAAAATGAGAGTGATGCGCCCTTCACACATTTCGGATTACTGTGCAGCACCGTCAGTTGGAGACCTAATGAAACAGAGACCACCTACGGAGGAGGGATATTGCGTTCCCCTGCCTGCCTGCATCCAATTTACCAAGTGACTGTATGGCCCAAGCTGCCTCTTTGAGTCCCTAGTACTGATTGACCATACATTTAACATTGATAATTGGCAGTGCCAATTTCACTAGCGTCCACTGGTAAAAGTATTTTGTAGTACTTGACATTTATACAGTGACGGTAACAGGTAATGGGCACCCAGAGGGATCTCAAAATTCCAGCACTGTACCCCTTCATGACGGTGCACTGTTGGGATTAGCCTAGGTCCCCGAGAAATTAGCCGGTCATTGCTTTGTTTAACCCTTTCCATAGTCAAAGGGAGCATGCTGTTTGTTAAATGGAACTTCTCCTAAGCAGGGAAATAACCATAAGAAACCTAGCACTTAAGTTCCCACAAAGCGTATCAGAGACTACATAAAGCCGAAAGTTGATGTTCCAGATGAAAGTGTTCTGCACTCTGTATTTGCACCTGTTCACACTGGCATCTGTTATCAGGCTTGTGACTAGTCAGACATTTGCTACTTTCTGCCAAGCTGCCTGGGAAAACAAAAGAAAGAGAACATAGTGTAAGAGATGAGTTCATCCTTGTGCTATTTCAAAATGTACTTGCTGCATTTTCCTTGTCAGGCTCCCTACCTGTGTTTATCATCCATTGCGGTTTCTTCTTCCTCTTTTTTTTTAATTTGACTTCTAGAAGTCATCTGGCATTCCATCTCATTCCCACAGTACACTTCTCCATAAGTCAGTCTGCTGACGACCTGTCAGGTGATAGGATTTTTAAGGTTTTCTGAATTCACTGTGAGGTTCTTCATGGATTTGATCTATTACCGCTTTCTGAGCTTGTCCCGTTGTAGATTTCTGCATGGGATTTATATTGAGCAGGTGTTAGTTTGCTAGGGTTTTCTAAATATGGGCTTCACAATGTGAGGGAGTCTTGGGAGGACACCAGGACTCACAACTGCATTGCTCCACAACCCGAGAACGTCCTCCCTGCTGACATTCAGTGTTGCCGAGCTATTTATTAAACTGAAAAGACGGATGATATTTCAATGCATGGAAAAGTGAAGGGCTCAGATCCCAACAACAGCTCACCAGTTGCACCTGTGTATTCTGTGCCTCTCGGGATGGAGGATGTCGTTTAACAGGTAGGAACTACAGGCAGGCTTAAAAATACTGACTTACCCTTTCTGAGAAGTACTGTGAATCCAGTGGGGTTTTCTTTTTTGGCAATGTCCTACTTTTAAGCTGAATTCTTTTGTATGATTTTTTTTGTTTTCCTAGTGTAAAGTTTAAGTGTGTAATGGAAATCTAGTCATTGTTAAGGACAGAAAAAAATGCTTCCTTTTAAGAGTGTACCGAGGAAAGCATTTTAAAAATGCATTACTAGACATTTGGAAAATGTAGACAGCATTGAAGACAACACTATATAAAGAAGAAAGCTAATTTAATCATGAATGTCCACATAAGTGTCTGACAGCTGCTAGAAAATTCTTATTTCTTATGTTGTATACACTTTAATAAAATTTCTCGATGCATCACTTTTTAAGTGGGACGCGGTGATTTCCACAGTTCTCATAGTGGTGGGCTATTTATCTTATCTCTGCGAGAATGACATAACACAATGCTAATTAAACCTACAAAATCCTTAGTCTCACATTGGTCTTTTGTGCAATACATATATAGCAAATCTGCTGCAAAAGACCTCTGTAAAGTGTCAAAAAGCAAAGACGTCTCTCTAAGGACTAATGTGTGCCTGACCCAAGCCATGGTGTTTTCAATTGCTTCATATGCATGCAAAAGCTGGACAATGAATAAGGAAGACCAAAGAAGAATCGATGCCTTTGAATTATGTTGTTGGCAAAGAGTATTGAATATACCATGGACTGCCAGCAGAATGAACAAATCTGTCTAGCCAGAATGCTCCTTGGAAGCGAGGATGGCGAGGCTCCGTCTCACTTACTTTGGACATGTTATCTGGAGGGATCAGTCCCTGGAGAAGAACATCATGCTTGGTAAAGTAGAGGGTCAGCGAAAAAGAAGAAGACCCTTAATGAGAAGGATTGACACAGTGGCTGCAACAGTGGGCTCAGGCATAACAATGATTGTGAGGATGGTGCAGGACCGGGCACTGTTTTGTTCTGTTGTACATGGGGTCGCTATGAGTTGGAACTGACTCGACAGCACCTAGCAACAGCAACATACGCAGGTAGTCTCCGACTTACATAAAGGTTCTGTTTCAACGACTCCATTTTAAGTTGGTTCTGACATAAGTCGAATACCTCTTGCTTTATTTATTGTTTTAGTATTCATTATTATTGTCATAGCCTTCTGTACAGCAGGGTTTTAAACAGTAAATCGTAACAGTGAACATCTGTGAGTGAACATCAGAGAATGATGGAACATACATATTACTAATGATAAGACGTATGAAAAAAGCAGACAAGTAACTGCAGTTCATCTTAACTCAAATATATTGTAAATTGAGGACTACCTGTATACACACACACACACACACACACACACACACACACACACACACACACATACGTGTATATATTTATATACATACATGTATGGAGCCCTGGTGGTGCAGTGGTTAAGAGCTCGGCTGTTAACCAAAAGGTCCACAGTTCAAATCCACCAGCCACTCCTTGGAAACCCTATGAGGCCGTTCTCTGTCCTATAGGGTCACTATGAGTTGGAATCGACTTGATGGCAATGGGTTCATCCAGGTATACATATGTATAGATATGTATCTATATGTATATAGATAGATAATTTTAACCTATTCTCTATTTATAGTTATTTCTCACCTCAACTACAAGATGGAAATTGTTATACACATACCATAGATGAATAATCCAAGACGCAGGGAGTTTAAGGTACGGTGCCTGTGGTCACACCGAGAGTTAACAGAAATTAAAATGCACAGCACTGAGCTCCCAGACCACTGCTCAGCCCCTGGAGCAATGCTACTTTGCACTATAAATTGTCCCTATAATTTTAAAAATTTATAACGTGCTCATTGATTTGCATATCTGAGTATGAACTGCAAACATTAGAATTGGCTACAACTCCTCATCACTCGATTACTAACAAGAAGCATCTAAAAGGTCAAAGTCATGAAAGACCAAAGTAAACAGGTATGTGTGCACCTTTTGCTAAACACCAGGCATACTTTCCAACGTGTAGTCATTATATTTTCGACGCTATAGATAGTTCAAACTTTGGCTTATTCATAGTAGTTGACTTTGAATTTTCAGGAAAATTAAGAATGATATTTTAAAATTATTTTAATATGATTCAGACTTGATGACATCATCTTTAGGTATGAAATATTATAGGAGGTACTTATGTATATGAGTCAGTAATAAGATATAATTTGTCAATTGAAAATCGGTATAATTAAGAAATATAGTCAATAATCTATAAAAAAGTCATGTAGCATTATAACATATATTAAACACTGACTAAATTACATTGCAGTTTTAGAATTTCTTGATTCTTAAGGGAATCTCTTATATAGTAAGCAGTTTTCCACAATTTTCCACCTTCAGCTGTTGGTGGTCTCATTCATGTCCTATTATGGTTCCATTGCTTGGTGTCTCACAGTCAGGCTCGATGGAGCAATTCCGCATAGACCATCGATAAGAATACTAAGAAAGAATTGTCAAAAGCTGGGAAAATCCAGGATCTTCTTACAAAGCATGGCCATCTTACTGAAAACTGTAATTAAAGTACGTGTGATTTTGCTTATGTGTTTGTCACACAATTCTACTGGTCTAGAGTTAAAGAAATCCTGGGCCCCTACAGCGGATTACAATGGAAAGCATTTTTATTCCCCAGTCAGTGATAATAAAGCATATCTTCTTAGGGAGGGACATTTTCCCTATGGTATTTGCACCACCTTCCTTGTAAATGCTGCTAAGTATGAAATTAGTGTTGTCCCTCAAAGTGCATAAGATTGTCAGTAATTGAGCACAGTTTGGGGGCTAATTATATAAAAAATTGATATTAAAAGAAGACTACCAGATTGAGTTTTACAGTTTGCATTTAGTTTTCAAATTACATGAGTTGAAAGCAGTGGTAAGAAACAATAAAAATCCATTCAAAGCTGCTAAAGCAAATTAACATTTACTAGTCTTTTGAAAGGTAAATGAGTCAAATGCTGTAATACAGGGAAAGCAGTAAAAATGATTCTGACATTAACTATAGAATTAAAATATCAAATGTTCTAAGATTGCATGGGTTGGCCACATTTCGTGGAGGTGACTGGCTTTCCCTGTGCGTCTGATCAGTTAAAGTAAACCAGGAAATAAGGGCCATTATTTGAAAATGTAAGTTATGATGATTTGACAGGACAATTGAAAAAAGCGTAAACACTTCACTGCCTCTTACCCTTTCCAATTTCTCTTTAAATTTTCAGGAAAACGTGCGTTTCCATTTCCTGAAAGCTGTAGTAGATGTACTTTTCCCTATTCCTCCCATTAACTACAAATAAAAACCCTAGACATTATATATAAAACGAATGTAAGAATACTCTCAACGGTGGAGAGAAGAAGGCAGACTGGTCAGGGACCTCCGGACCCAAGGAATGACGCGGTCGTGTGTTCTCTGGATTTTCTTTTTTGCCTCATATAGCCCAGACTGGGTGCTGTAGAAGCCAACAATTTGAAAACACCAATGGGTGTAAGCTATGGATTGAATCGTGTCCTCCCAAAAATATGTGTTGGAATCCTTACCTCTCCATACCTGTGGATGAAATCCCATTGGGAATAAGATTTTCTTTGTTTTGTTAATGAGGTCATATCAGTGTAGGGTGGGTCCTAAACCTAATTACTTCTGAGTTATAAGGAACAGCACAGACACAGGGACAAGTGAGCACAACTGGAAGAAGACAGATGCCACCTGAAGATCACCAATAAACTGAGGAACGCTGGAAGAGACAAGGATCTTCCCCCAGGGTCAACAGAGGGAGAGCCTTCCCCTAGCACTGATGTCTGGAATTCGGACTTCTAGCCTTTTGAACTGTGAGAAAATAAATTTTTGATGTTTAAAGCCACTCCCTTATATTTCTTCTAGTTTCCCAGAAGCACTAGGAAACAAAGACAGCATAGTCCAAAAAAGCCTCAACGAATCCTGCTCTCTCTAGCCAAGGGAACTTGAAGGGGAATCCTAGCAAGACAGAAATTTTTAGACAATAACTGCTCTGCTCCAGCAAACACCACAGAACATCATCAGTGCCGCGTCCCAACACCATCCGTAGCCAAGGCCAAGCGGAGAGCCTAAACTTCCACCCTCGCCAAGCTGAAACAAGGCACCCCCAGTCCACCCCCCGAGATAAACAAGACAGATGAAAATACAGTGAAATGAAAAACACACTAAACAAAATTACATTAAATCTTTTCCAGACACAGAGAAAAAAAAAAAAAGGTTTAAGACTACAAAGAATCAAATCAAAGACACAGAGGTTAAACTTGAGAAATGTTCCCAGGCACCCAAATGACTACCTAAAGAGGAAAAGCATGCGTAAGAATTTAAATAGCTACAAAAAACACAGCAAGTGGATCAGCAACAACAATCAAAGATATAACAGAAAAAAAAATCACGATCTAAAGACAGACCCAAGGCCAGAGATTGACAGGATTAAACATGTAACAGGCAAAAACTAGGGACAGAGATGAACAGCTAGACATGACCTGGTAAACGTTTTAGTTTCTTTCTTTTTTTTATTTATTGTGCTTCAGATGAAGGTTTATGGAACAAATTAGTTTCTCATTAAACAATTAATACACATACTGTTTTGTGACATTGGTTACCAACCCCACAACATGTCAACACTCCCTTTTTCAACCTTGGGTTCCCTATTACCAGCTTTCCTGTCCCCTCCTGCCTTCTCATCCTTGCCCCTGGTCTGGTGTGCCCCTTTAGTCTCGTTTTGTTTTATAGGCCTGTCTAATCTTTGGCTGAAGGGTGAACCTCAGGAGTGACTTCAGTACTGAGTTAAAAGGTGTCCGGGGGACATAGTCTCACGGTTCCTCCAGTCTCTGTCAGACCAGTAAATCTGGTCTTTTTTGTGAGTTAGAATTTTGTTAACTTTTTAATTTCTTGATTGATGAAGGAAGCTTGTAAGGAATCTGTAGAAACACACACATACACACACACAACATACATATGTGCAGACTAGTTTGTTTTGGGAAGTAATTAACATTAAGTTGGCCTCTGCAAAAAATAAATATCAGAAGAGAATTGGGGAAGTTTCTATGGAACTTTTAGGGGAAAAGTTATGTCCTAATGATTTCATAACCAACGAAGTTGTTGTTCACGTGTGATGGCGCCAGGAGACATTCTCGGATACCAAAGGCCACAGAAAATACATCAGCCAGGTATAATCTCTGAAAGGTTACTAAAAGGTTCTCTTCTTCTCACTGAAAGATGAATCAACAGTAAGCTGTGTCAGAAGGGATGAGAAATGAGAACTGAAACCAGTGAAGTGTGTCACAATAAGTGGAGAAGAGTAATCACAAAATGGTTGGTATTGTCACCAAACCAAAAAACCAAACCCATTGCCATGAACTGACTCTGACTCATAGTGACCCTATAGGACAGAGTAAAACTGCTCCATAGGTATCCAACGCTGTAATCTTTACGGAAGCAGCCTGCCATATTTTTCTCCCTCTAAACTGGTAGATTCGAACTGCCAACCTTTCAGTTACCAGCTGAGCACTTAACCACTGTGCCACCAGTACTCCTTGGTATTGTCACAATGGTTAAAGCCATTGTGTGGTATTGTCACACAGTAGCCATTTTTTAAATAGACTAAAAAAATCAGAAAAATGAACTTACTTTTTGTAATGATAGTGCTTATGACACCAGATTAAATTAGTGAAAACTGTTAAAAAGTTTGAGAGCGTAATGAGAAAACATGTAGTTCTTTGTCTTCCCTAAACAAAGAGTCAGCACTCATTATTTTGACTGCACTAATAGGTAAATATAGATTTAAGTTTAAGGCAAATAATATATTTTAAAGCAAGATGTTTGCCTCACAGATTATTGAAGAATATAACAAAAGACTGAATGCAGTACCTATCACAAAGGAGCTTTTGTCAATAAATAGCAATCTTCTGATTTTATTTTCTAATAAACAGCAAAGAAACAAAAATAGAAGAAGCTAAACATGTAGAGTAAGGCACCCTGGTGGCACAATGGTTAAGTGCTCAGCTGCTAACCGTAAGGCTGGCAATTTGAACTCACCAGCCGCTCCTTGGGAGAAAAACCTGGCAATCTGCTTCCATAAAGATTACAACCTAGAAAATCCTATGGGGCAGCTCTAGTTTGTCACATGGGGTCGCTAGGAATTGGAACCGACTCCATGGCACCCAACAGCAGCAACAACAGAATTTATGACAAAAACAAACAAACAAAAAAACCAATTCCCCTGCCGTGGAGTTGATTCCAATTTATAGCGACCCTACAGGACAGAATAGAACTGTTTCCTAGGCTGTTATCTCAATGGGAACAGATCTCCAGGCCTTTTCTCTGGCAGAGAGGCTAGTGGGTTTGAACTGTTGACCATGGGTAAGCAGCGAACCTCTTAACCACTGTGTCACCAGGGATCCTCACGTTTTGATGAGAGAGTCAAAATGTTCTGAAGAGGCAAGAACCTCTAAAGACTCTTGCATCCAATCTTATCAGCACTGCCATGAAAAAAGTTCTAGAACAGAACTTATAAACAATTGTGACCACGAAGGAGTTCAGCATTGTCTTGAAGAACAATTAATTACTGATTTACCCTAAATGTAGCTCCCAGTCTGACCTTTGAATTCTCTGTTTCCGAAAACTGACTGAATACAGGAAGACCGAAGAAGACTTGACGCCTTTGAATTACGGTGGTGGTGAAGAATATTGCTGCTGTTCTCAGGTGCCATCACGCCGGTTTGGACTCACAAGGACCCTATGTGTAACAGAACGAGATGCTGCCCGGTCCTGCACCAACCTCACTTTGCACACAGAACAATCCAATAGGCGCATGAGTGGTGGGGAATGCAGGGGTTGAACCACTAGGTCATGCAGGGAATAAGCTGGCAAGCCTCTGCCACCTTTGGTTTCAAATGTCACCCTAAGATTCACTGCAACACCCTCAGGATCAAACATATTGTTATTTCTGCACAGAACTTCATAGGTCAGGTTTGCCCCTAAATAAACGTTGCACCAAACACAAAAAACTTTGGTTTTCAGAGATTTTTAGATTTTACAATTGCAGGTAAGGGGTTATGGTTTTGTAAAGTGCTGTCCACAGATTGATAGGGGAGCGCAGAGGGGCCGAAAGACGAGAAGGGAGACTAGGAAACGCTCCCCACGTGTGGTAAATCTTGAGGGGAGTTTTGAACAAGAGTGAGTAATTAATTTAGCCAGGTGAATGACGAGGTAACGGTGTTCACAACAACAGGCAATTTACCTGTCACCCTCTGAAATTATTAATACTAAATTCATTTCTGAAATAACCAATCCTAAATTAGACCTTCCCTAGTCCCTAGGTGGTGCAAACAGTTAACGTGCTCAGCTGCAAACCGAAAAGGTGGAGGTTCAAGTCCACCCAGAGGCACCGCAGAAGGCAGGCCTGGTGATCTACTTCTGAAAATAAGCCACTGAAAACCCTATGGGCACAATTCTACTCTGACACACATAGGGTCACCATGAGTCAGAATCTACTGGACGGCAACTGTTGGGCATCATTTGAAAACACTGATGCTTCTATCATGGTATAGTTTATACTTGATCCAATAGGCAGTCAAACCAATTGCCTCAGGGCCTGCTGAAAAAGACTACTGAAATGCTATACAGGGTCTTCTGTTTAGTGGTAGAGTACTGAGTGAGAAATAGCAGGCATCAGCACATCTAAGTCATATACAGATAGGGATTAACTAAAGTATTACTATACGGTCACTATGAGTCAGAATCAGTTTTTTGTCTTTGTTTTTTTCTAAGTATTATTAATTCAATATATCAAAGTTCCACATTACTCAGAATTTAAGAGAAGGTGCCTGTATTACAGAAAACTTCTCCTGCTGAAAGAAATAACGTTTTTTTGGTGGGGGGATGCTTCTGTATCACACTGTGCACCCACATTAAGCATTTGCTAGTTCAAATCTAATAAAGCCCTCTCCATGAATGCACCATTAATAAAATCTTCAAAATGGCTTTTCTCAATGTTTTCTTTTTGATTTTTCATGATTTAATTAGAAACATCTTTTAAAAGGCTGGTTTTACTACGGTAGTATCACATCTGCATTTTCAGCACTATGCTGTTTAATCACAATGGGTTATGAAGTGAAGCTCCCAGTACTTACTATAATATCCAGTAGAACCCACGCATTTTGTATCTTTAGTGCCCCTGAGTCATCATCTTATATTTGTTCATCAACATTTTAACTGCCCCTCTTTAAAAAAAGTAATTTGATAGTTAATTCTCTAAACCTGTTACTCTTTTATTTCTTTACAAAGTAAAGACACTTCATATGCCTTTGATATGCTTCATCCTGTACCAGAACCCTTTTATTCAACAAGTCAAAAGTTGTTTGTCTCTTTTTACCTTATATTATTTTTGCTATTTTTGTTTAGAGTCTTGATGAATGAAAACTCTTCGAAAGTTTTATGACGATCAATAAAAATGAATTAGCTCTTTTATGTCCCATTACTGGGTAGTTTTAGAATATAAGTAAACACTGGTGGTAACATGGAAATTGGTAGCATGAGGTTAAAGGTCTAAGAAAAAATTTAACTCAGTGGTTAAGAGCTCAGCTGCTAAGGAAAAAGTCGGCAGTTCGAATCCACCAGCCGCTTCTTGGAAACCCTATGGGGCAGTTCTACTCTGTCCTAAGGGGTCGACGGCAATGAGTTTTTATATAGGTATATAAAGGAAGTATTGGTTATCTTTGATAGCAGAAAAAACTCGTTCAAGTTATTTTCAAAGGAAAGATTACTTTTTCTAATGAAGAATAATTCTCAGACTCATGTAACACTCAAAGAGTGGTGAAAAAATTGGGGGGTTCATTGCTGGTTTGAGCATTTTCATTCACATCTGCTTAGCTGGAACAGAATCAGGCAGATATAAAATGGGTCACAATCCTGCTGATGTAGAACTAGGGCTGGGTTTTCCCTCTTTCCTTTTTAATTTTCAGAGAGAACAACAACCAAAAACAATCCGTTGCCATGGAGTGGATTCTGACTCATAGAGACCCTACAGGACAGAGGAGAAATGCCCCATAGGGTTTCCAAGGAGCGGCTGGTGGATTTGAACTGCTGACCTTTTGGTTAGCAGCCAAACACTTTACCACTGCACAGAGAGAAAGGGGGAACAAATTATTCAGATACACACATAGTGTTAGTTATTGTACGCTCCTTTGAAAGCAGGAGCCAATTCTTAGCATTTTCCACCACTCCTGGCACCCCACCACATTATCACTGTCTACAACACGTCATAGCTTACAGCATGGATTCTGGAGTCCAGCTGCCTTGGTTTTGGTCCTGTTCCTGCAGCTTAATAGATGTATGACATTAGGCAAGTTACTTGATCCGCCTTTATTCCATAAAATAGCAATAGTGATAGTATTTCCCATATAGCATTGTAGGAAGTAAATCAAACACTACATGAAAGCACTTAGAACAACGCCTGACACATAGTAAGAACTTAAAAAGTATTGTTTCTCTGTTTCATTCTGATGGCAAGGTAAATTCTTCTACTATTTTCCTTTTAATTTACTCAACCAGCTCTCCTTTTAGAAGGTTTTTTCATTATTTCATTCTTTTATCCAACAAGTATTTTTTTGGCACTCTCCATGTTCCGGAGCCCTGGTGGTTTACCGGTTAAGAGTCTGGCTGCTAACCAAAAAGTCTGCAGTTTGAATCCACCAGTTGCTCCTTGGAAGTCCTACGGGGCAATTCTACTCTGTCCTATAAGGTCCCTATGAGTCAGAATCGACTCAATGGCAATGGGTTGGGTTTGGTTTGGTTTCCAGTTCCAAGAACTGCTAAATTCTGGGGACTTAAGGGTAAACAAAAAACACATGGCTCTATTTTCAAAACTGAGAATCAAGAAGGGACCACCCAACTAAACAAGCAATTACAATTTAGTGCTATTAAACATTAGGATGGGGGTGACGGGGGTTCTATGGGGCAAGAGCGGTAACACCCAACCCAGGTTGGAGAATGCACCTAGTGGGGAGCCCCAGCAGGTGACAGTAACATCACCTTATTGGAGAGTATTCTGCCTTACTTTCTGACTTTGTAACTCCTAAAATTTGTCTCTCCCTCGTCTTAGTAAGCATCTGTAGATTCACAAGTTGGGTTTATTTGACCCCAAGGAGGGATGTGGCCTCAGGAATCCAGATATTTAGAAAACACTGTAGTCGATTCTGATGCAGGGAATGTCTGAGGACACTCTGCAATGAGTCTTAGGCAAAATGGACAAGAACAGAATAAATGGCAAGACAAGAAATACTATGCCGCTGCTTCACATCCAGATTTCACACAAATTGGCACATCATCGCAAATGTGTATTAAAGAAGGAGACCCTTCGGGTAGGAAGCATTTCAAGGAGAGATTTAGCCTAGCCAGGACAATTCATCAATGTAATCACTTTATATTCAGAAGTATAGATGAACTATGCCAGAAGGATCCAAGTGTCCTATTTTTAAAGTATTCCAGAAAAGATTGTACAGCCTTTATCATTAATACTTTCTATGATTATAATATTAATTATCATCATAGTCCTGGGCAACATCAAGAAGCTGCTCTCATGTTTCATGTTCTGCACATTTTCCCACCTCGATCCCAAAATAACCCACAGCTGTTGAGTCGAATCCAACTTATAGTGACACTATACAGAACCCATCGCCGTCGAGCGGATTCTGACTCATAGCAACCCTATAGGACAGAGCAGAACTGCCCCACAGGGTTTCTAAGGCTGTAATCTTTATGGAAGCTGACTGTCACATCTTTCTCTCATGGAGCAGCTGGTGGGTTTGAACTGACAGCCTTTTCGTTAGCAGATGAGTGCTTCTGACCTCAATGGTCTAATTTCTTCTTTCAATTTTTAGTGCCCTTATCTTATTCGACCCCTTTTCCAAACTCAGTATCTGGAAAGTATATGAAGCTCATTCTCATTAAAATAATCTGATAATGACGAAGTTCAAAAACTTATCCATCTCAAGGAACGGGTGTATTTTAAGGTGAGGAAAGCCTTAAAGAAATAGAAATTAGATTTTGAAATTTAAGAAGAGACAACTGGCGATATGCAGCTGGGCTTTCTCGCCGTCCCTTCAACCACTCCACCATTGATGGCTATGACACACAGGCAATGCTATTTGCGGTGTTTAATTACTTGCGCTTTGCAGACGACACAACCTTGCTTGCTGAAAGTGAAGAGGACTTGAAGCACTTACTGATGAAGATCAAAGACCACAGCCTTCAGTAGGGATTACACCTCAACATAAAGAAAACAGAAGTCTTCACAACTGGGCCAATAAGTAATACCATGATAAATAGAGAAAAGACTGGATTTAATTTTACTGGGATCCATAATCAACGCCCATGGAAGAAGCAGTTAAGAAATCAAACAATGCATTGCATTGGGCAAATCTGCTGCAAAAGGCTTCTTTAAAGTGCTAAAAAGCAAAGATGTCACTTTCAGGACTAAACTACACCTGACCCAAGCAATGGTATTTTTAATCGCCTCATATGCATGCGAATGCTGGACAATGAATAAGGCAGACTGAAGAACTGATGCCTTAGAATGATGGTGTTGGCGAAGAATACTGAATATACCATGGACTGCCAGAACAAACAAATCTGTCTTGGAAGAAGTACAGCCAGATGCGCCTTAGAAGCAAGGATGGCGAGAACTCGTCTCATGTACTTTGAACATGCTATCAGGAAGGACCTGTCCCTGGAGAAGGACACCATGTTTGGTAAAGTAGACAGTCAGTGTAAAAGAGGAAGACTCTCAACGGCATGGATTGACACAGTGGCTCCAACAGTGGGCTCAAACATAGCAAGGATTCTGAGGATGGTGCAGGACCGGGCAGTGTTTTGTTCTGTTGTAATAGGGTGGCTATGAGTTGGAACCCACTTGACTGTACCTAACAACAGTAACAATTACTAGGATGATTACTTTCACACTCCTCTTCATTGCATATGCTTTGTCCTGGTTTGACTGTATAGCTCATGTACTGAGAAATTTATGCTGTGATCATTTCTGAGATATAGGGGAACAAAATGAAATTGTCCACAATAGTTTTAAAAGCCAATTGTTACTCTTTATCCATGGCAGAATAATAATAATGTCACCACTTAAATAGTGCCTTTCATCCTCAGACCTCAAGGCACTTCAATGTTGTTCACATTATTTGAGTGAATTTCTTTTGGAAGACAGGGCAGACTGAAAGACATATAATAATACATGGTTAGCTACGCTAATTTTGTTTTATTTAACAAATGCAAGATAAATAGTCTACTAAAAAGCCAGATAATATCTTGAAGATAAACCCTTTCTAAAGTAGGTTATTCTAAACAGACGCTTTTTGTTTTGTATCAGTGTAATTTAAAAAAAAAAAATTTTTTTTTTTTTTTTTTTTTAATTCACACACATATAAATACTGGATTTGATTATACTGAATTTTTGGCTTCTGTTTTATCAGAGACACAGAAAAAAGCAACTTGCTTGCACACAAAAAAATGGCTTTAATGACCAGAAAAATAAACCGACAGCTTTTTAAAGCGTTGCTGCCTTCTAAATTTTATGAGTAAATTTTGTGGAAAACTGTGTAAATACAGCATAATTATTTTTAAAATAGGAGCCTTTGTTATTAGTCATCTAAGTGTCATGGGAGTACAGAGCACTCTGCTGTATAGACAAAGGAATGGAAAACATTACCTGTAGAGAGAGTTCTTCTACTGAAAGAATGGAAACTACAGCAATGGGGTTAACTTTTGGTTCATGGATACAAATACTGAATGCTAAACCTGGCTGAGGGAAAATCACTTTAGCTTGATAACTGGATTACTTAGAACAAAAACAGAGAAAATTAAGAACTGAAAAGCAGAAAATTAAGGTGGAATGCAATTTAAAGAGTAAGTAGATGATGTAGGCTTTCATTTTCTTCCCCCCCAGTGTCCAGCTAATTAAAATTACAATCAAAATGGAAGAGTCTAAACTTGTAAATATCTTTAGCTAATGATTTTGTCTTTTTAATCATCTTCACATTCAAAGACTTCTTTTATTCATTTCGGTCTTTACAATAAAATGAAATTGTTTTCCCCTGTAAAAATCTTCCTTTAACTTTCCTTATCTGCTTCTCTTTACATAATATATTCTCTAGGCCTTTTCCTCTTTCTCTTTTTCTGCCATATTTTTTCAGCTTTTTTTCTTTGAACACACTTTACAGAAGGCAAAGTTATATAAGTTCAGAGTTTGTCTTTTATTTAAAAATTTAACAGCTGATCCAAATGCAATCCTTCTGTTCTTCTTGTTTTTGTTAGTTGCTATCGAGTTGATTCCAACTCATTCTAGGCCACCTCATATATAATAAAAATAATAACTCAGGATATACTATATGGGGCCCTGGTGGTGCAGTGGCTAAGAGCTCGGCTGCTAACCAAAAGGTCAGTAGTTCGAATCCACTAGCCACTCCTTGGAAACCCTGTGGGGCAGTTCTACTCTGTCCTATAGGGTTGCTACCAGTCAGAATTGACTAGATGGTAAAAGGGTTTTTTTTTTGGTATATATACTTTGTAAAATTACACTTTCAAAAATTAAGTAGGTTCAATTTTCTTACTACAAATATTTCTTTACTGACTTCACCAGCAGGAATACGCTTTGTATTCCCCAACTGAGTCAGAGCTAAACATGCTGCTGGTCCATGGAAATTTCACTTTACATCTGTGTTTACAAATGTATTATGCTTCAAACTGTCCTGGAATGAGTGTTTGGAAACTTATGATATTCATTCATATATCTATTCCAAGGCTATTTTCTTAATTCCTACCATTGCACAACGTAACTGTAGTTGTTTTAGGGGATAGAAATATACATTCTCAGCCGTAAGAAATTTATTTATAATACAGTTAATTTTATGAGATATGATTATAAACGAATAAGAATGACTTTTATATGGGGAATCAGACTTACTATCTATCATATGGTTGTTCCTGTTGGGTGCCATCAAGTTGGTTCTGACCCATAGTGACCTCATGTGAAAGGTGAGAACTGCCCCATACAGTTTTCTAGGCTGTAATCTTTAAGGGAAGAGATGGCCAGATCTTTCTCCCACAGAGCAACAGTATGGATTTGAACCACTAACTTCTCAATTAGGAGCAGAGCTCTTAACCATTGTCCCACCAGGACTCCTTTATCGTATGGTAACATACCACATATTTACGATCTGACATAGTCTAGTTCCCTGAAGTTTTATATTTAAGAATTACTATAATCAGACTGTGTTTTAACAAATAATCTCATCAAATCTCATGTGTAACAATCTCATTAGCTTTCATGTCTAACAATATGACAACAGAAGTTGACCTTCAGTGTAGACACAGATTGCTTTAACAAAATAAAAGACACAGTAGTTAAAAGGTATCTGCTGCTACTAGGTGTGATTGAAAAATCAAGGATAGAAAAAAAATATATCAAGCAAACAGTTACCAAAAAAGAGCAGGAGTGGCAAAACTAATCTCAGATAAAATAGACTTTAGAACAAAATCCACCATAAAAGACAAAGAAGGGCACTATATCATGTTTAAAGGGATGATCCATCATGAAGACATAACCATAATAAACATCCACACCCCCAATGACAGGGCTCCAAAATACATAAAACATACGGCACTGAAAAGAGAAATTGACAGTTCCACAATAATAGTAGGAGACTTCAACACACCACTCTCGGTAAAGGACAGAACATCTAGAAAGAAACTCAACAAAGATACAGAGGATCTAAAGGCCACGATTAGCCAACTTGAACTCACAGACATATATAGAACACTGCACCCAACAGCTGCAAAGTACACATTCTTTTCCAACACACATGGAACATTCTCAAGAACAGACCACATCTTAGGTCACAAATCAACCCTCAATAAAATCCAAAACACTGACATAATATGAAGTATCTTCTCTGACCACAATGCCATCAAAGTAAAAATTAACAACAGGAAGAGCAAGGAAAAAAAATCAATTACATGGAAACTGAATAACACCCTGCTTAAAAAACACTGGGTAATAGAAGAAATCAAAAATGAAATAAAAAAAATTCCTAGAATCAAATGAGAATGAAAACACATCATACCAGAACCTTTGGAACACAGCAAAGGCAGTGCTCAGAGGTCAATTTATAGCAATAGATGCACACATCAAAAAAGAAGAGACAAAATCAAAACATTAGCTACATAACTCGAACAAATAGAAAGAGAAGAGAAAAATAAAAAATAAAAAAAGCCCACAGCCACGAGAAGAAAGGAAATAATACAGATCAGAGTAGAAATAAGTGAAATATAGAATAGAAAAACAATAGAAAGAATCAACAAAGCCAAAAGATGGTTCCTTGAAAGGATCAACAAAATCGACAAATCACTGGCCAGACTGACAAAAGAAAAACAGGAGAGGATGCAAATAACCCAAATAAGAAATGAAATGGGGGACACTACAACAGATCTAACTGAAATAAAATGGATCATAACAGAATATTATTAAAAACTATACTTCAAGAAATTTGAAAACCTAGAGGAAATGGACAAATTTAGACACACTACCTACCCAAACTAACATGAAAAGATGTTGAAAATCCAAACAGACCAATAACAAGAGAAGAGATTGAAAAGGTAATTAAAAAAAAACTCAAAACAAAACCAAAAAAAGCCCTGACCCAGTTGGCTTCACTGGAGAATTCTACCAAACATTCAGAGAAGAACTTACACTAGTGCTACTCAAACTATTTCAGAATGTAGAAAAGGAAACAATACTTCCAAATTCATTCTATGAAGCCAGCATAACCTTGATACCAAAACCAGGCAAAAATGCCACAAAAAAAGAAAATTACAGACCAATATCTCTCATGAATATAGATGCAAAAATTCTGAACAAAATTCTAGCCAATAGAATTCAGCATCATATCAAAAAATAATACACTGAGACAAGTAGGACTCACACCAGGTATGCAAGGATGGTTCAACATTAGAAAATCAACCAACATAATCCACCACCTAAATAAAAGAATCACATGACCATCTCAATAGATGCAGAAAAGGCATCTGATAAAGTCAAACACCCATTCCTGATAAAAACTCTCAATAAAACAGGTATAGAAGGGAAATTCCTCTAATAAAGGGTATCTATACAAAACCAATAGCCAACATCATTCTTAACGGAGAAAGGCTGAAAACATTTCCCTTGAGAACAGGAACAAGACAAGGATGCCCTTTATCACCACTATTTAACATTGTGCTGGAAGTCCTAGCTAGAGAAATAAGGCAAGAAAAAGAAATAAAGGGCATCCAAATTGGTAATGAAGAAGTAAACTGTCCCTATTTGCACATGATATGATACTATACGTAGAAAACCCAAAAGACTCCACGAGAAAACTATTGGAACAAATAGACAGATGCAGCAGAGTAGCTGGAAACAACATAAACATACAAAAAACAGTTGGATTACTATACACCAATAAAGAGAATGACTAAAAGGAAATCAGGAAAACAATACCATTTATAATAGCCCCTTAAAAAATAAAATACTTAGGAGTAAATCTAACTAGGGATGTAAAAGACCTGTACAAAGAAAACGTAAAACACTACTACAAGAAACCAAAAGAGATCTACATAAATGCAAAAACATACCATGCTCATGGATAGGTAGACTCAACATTGTGAAAATGACAATTCTACCCAAAGTGATTTACAAATACAATGCAATCCCGATCCAAATACCAACAATATTCTTTATAAGAGATGGAAAAACCAATCATCAACTTTATATGGAAAGGGAAGAGGCTCCAGACAAGTAAAGCACTGTTGAAGAGGAAGAAGAAAGTATGAGGACTCACACTACCTAACCTCAGAACCTACTATACAGCTACAGTAGTCAAAACAGCCTGGTAGTGGTACAATGACAGATACATTGACCAATGGAACAGAATTGAGAACCCAGATGTAAATCCATCCACCTACGGTCACCTGATCTTTGACAAGGGTCCAAAGTCCATTAAATGGTGAAAAGACAGTCTTTTTAACAAATGGTGCTGGTGAAACTGGATGTTCATCTGCAAAAAAATGAAACAGTACCCATACCTCACAGCATACACAAAAATTAATTCAAAATAGATCAAAGACCTAAATATAAAGCCAAAAACTATAAAGATCATAGAAAAGAAAAAACAGGATGAACGCTAGAGGCCCTAATACACAGCACTAACAGGATACAAGCCATAACTTAAAACACAGAAACTCCAGAAGATAAGCTAGATAATTGGGATCATCAAAAAATTATGCTTATCAAAAGATTTCGCCAGAAGAGTAAACAGAGAACCCACAGACTGGGAAAAATTTTTTGGCTATTATAAATCTGACAAAGGTCTAATCTCTAAAATCTACAGGAAAATCCAACACCTCTATGACAAAAATACTAATAATCCAATTAAAAAATGGGCAAAGGAAATGAACAGACATTTCACCAAAGAAGACTTTCAAGGTGCTAACAGACACGAGGAAATGCTCGCAATCACTAGCCATTAGAGATATGCAAATCAAAACCACAATGAGATACCATCTCACCCCGACATTACTGGCATAAATCAAAAAAACAGAAAATGTTGAGAGGTTGTGGTGCAACCATTTTGGAAAACAATATAGGGCTTCCTTAGAAAGCTAGAAATGGAAACACCATATGATCCAGCAATCCCACTCCTAGGGATATATCCTAGAGAAATAAGAGCCATCACAGGAATAGACCTATGCACACCCATGTTCACTGCAGCATTGTTCACAATAGCAAAAAGATGGAAACAACCTAGATGCCCATCAACAGATGAATGGATAAACAAACTATGGTACATACATACAATGGAGTACTATGCAACAATAAAGAACAATGATGAATCTGCGAAGCATCTCACAACATGAATGAATCTGGAAGGAATTATGCTGAGTGAAATAAGTCAATCACAAAAGGACAAACATTGTATGAGACCACTACTATAAAAACTCATGAAAAGGCTTACACACAAAAAGAAACAATTTTTGATGGTTATGTGAGAGGGGAGGGGTGGAGATGGAAAAACACTAAATAGACAATAGATAAGTGGTAACTTTTGTGAAGGGTAAGACAGTACACAACACTGGATGTCTTAGTCATCTAGTGCTGCTTTAACAGAAATACCACAAGTGGATGGCTTTAACAAACAGAAGTTTATTCTCTCACAGTCTAGTAGGTTACAAGTCCAAATTCAGGACATTGGCTCCTAAGGGAAGGCTTTCTCTGTTGGCTCTGGAGGAAGGTCCTTGTCATGCATCAGTCGTCCCTTGGTCTGGGAGCATCTCAGCACAGGAACCTCAGGTCCAAAGGACGTGCTCTGCTCCTGGCACTAATTTCTTGGTGGTATGAGGTCCCCACCTGTCTCTGCTTGCCTCTCTCTTTTATATCTCAAAAGAGAATGGCTTAAAGACACTCTCTAATCTTGCAGACTTCATAGTATAACTGCCGCTAATCCATTTTATTACATCATAATGATAGAGTTTACAACACATAAGGAAATCACATCAGATTACAAAGTGGTACACAATCATACAATACTGGGAATCATGACCCAGCCAAGTCGACAGATATTTTTGCTGGACACAATTCAATCCATGACACTGGGGAAGCCAGCACAACTTGTACAAGGCAAGGTCATGGAAGCTCTATAGACACATCCAAACTCCCTGAGGGATAGAATTACTGGGCTGAGGGCTGTGGGGACCATGGTCTCAGAGAACATCTAGATCAACTGTCGTAACATAGTTTATAAAGAAAATATACTACATTCTCCTTTGAGAATAACATCTGGGGTCTTAAAAGCCTGTGAGTGGCCATCTAAGATACTCCACTGGTCTCACCTCTTCGGGAGCAAGGGAGAAGGAAGGAAACTAAAGACAAAAGGGAAAGATTGGTCCAAAGGACTAATGGACCAGAACTACCACGGCCTCCACCAGACTGACTCCAGTATAACTAGATGGTGCCGGGCTATCACCACTGGCTGCTCTGACAGGGATCACAATAGATGGTTTTGGACAGAGCTGGCGAAAAATGTAGAACAAAATTCTAACTCACAAAAAATGACCAGACTTACTGGCCTGACAGAGACTGGAGAAACCCCAGGAGTATGGCCCCCGGACACCATTTTAGCTCAGTAATGACATCACTCTTCAGGTTCACTCTTCAGCCAAAGATTAGACAGCCCCATAAAACAAAACGAGACTAAAGGGGCATGTCAGCCCAGGGGCAAGGACTAGAAGGCGGGGGTGACAGACAGCTGGTAATAGGGAACCCAAGGTCAAGAAGGGAGAGTGTTAACATATCATGGGGTTGTTAACCAATGTCATAAAACAATATGTGTACTGTTTAATGAGAAGCTAGTTTGTTTTGTAAACCTTCACCTAAAGTACAATTGAAAAAAAAAAAAAATTACTATTTCTCCTTCTCTAGTATAATCTTAACTGGATATATTTCATGCTCCCAGACTGAGTCTCAAATTAACTAAAGCATCCTAAAGATCTATTTTACTGGTTCTGATATTTCTGGCCTTTAAAGTTCACTATTTTTACTTCCTGGCAAATATGGCCTAGCTATATGATTTAGTTTATGTTTTGAAAAAACAGAAATATAATATTAAAATTTAAACTTTTAATTTTCATCTCCTTTAAAAAAAATCCAAAATATAAATCCATCAGTAAAGTCTTAGATTCAACAATTCAGGACTTAACCATATGATTCAAAACAAATTAGACATTTTTAGTATCTCTTTTATATCAACAAGCACATCAATGAATGCACTATATCAGAGCACAAAACAGAAGACTAAGAGTACCAATTTTTCACTTTGTATGGGGATACAAACTAAACTTATTTGTTTCAACAAATAATCTCAACAAATCTCATATCTAACAATCTCATTAGATTGCATGTCTAAAAATATGACAACAGAAGTTGATCTTCATTCGAGCAAAATAAAAGACACAGTATTAAAGAGTATTTACAGCTAGTACGTGAAATCAAAATGTTCTTTGGATTTCAAAGAAACATCAACACGTGCAAATTTGTATAATGAAGAGACCTCACATAGTATAAAATTAAGGTGTAGATTAAAATTAAGATGTTATTAGGTTACAAAAAAAAAAAAAAAACCCATTGCCATAAAGTCGATTCCGACTCCCAGCGACCCTATAGGAAGGACAGAGTAGAACTGCTCCGTAGGGTTTCCAAGCCGTGGCTGGTGGATTTGAACTACCGACCTTTTGGTTAGCAGCCATAGTACGCTGTAGCTCTCAACCACTGCACCACCAGGGCCCCGTTATTAGGATAGATGAGGGTGGGGGGGGACACTCTATGGAAATGAGTTCTGGGCAAGGTTTTGAAAAAGTTGTGTTGTGTGAATTGGCAGGTAGGGGAAGGGAGTTTCAACGAGAAGAGTCAGGCAAACACAAGGAGAGGAGCAATTATAAAACAGATCAAGAAAATACTGATAGCCAGAACAGACGTGGTTTATAAGAGTATTCCACTTTTTGACTCATCCACTCCTCTGATTGTTTAATCCCTTTTCTTTCAGTCCATCACCTATCACTCCTCTGCCTAATCAGCCTAGACTTTACGGTATACAACCACCCTGTGGCTAGAACCCTAAGTGCCTTAGATCCTATCTTGCTCCAATAACCCCACGAACGGCCACTGTCAGACATCACAGGAACATGCTTTGTAATCGGGCCTGCACCTTGGTTGCTAGTGAACTGAACTCATTACAAAGGTGATCAAACTTTGATTATCTTTCCAACATAACTAACAGTCCTGTTCTTACACAGCTTTTTCTCATGTCTTTTCATCATAATCTTAACAACTTTCATGTCAAACTATTACCTCTCTCAAAATTTTTTTTCAAAGTCACCAATTTTGGAAAATGGAGAATTTGCTCAGGGAGAGTAGCAGTTTCACTGTTCCGTATCCACCTCCCCCTCAAGCTTTCCTTCTTGTTGTGACCACATGCAAACACCCAAATTTGGATTAATTCAGCTTTTCTGTTCTTAAATTGCAAGATATTGAAGAAAAACTCATAACTTGTCATGGTGCTGCTACAAATCCATTATCTCTGACTTTATCTAGGCTTTCAAACCATTTGGCAAAAATTCTACATGTCACGATCTTAAAAGCTTGCAAGAGGCCATCTAAAACACAATGATTGGTCCCATTATATTCAGAGCAGAAAAGAATGAAGAGAACCAAAGACACAAGGAAAATATTAGTCCAGAGGGCTAATGGACCACATGAACCACAGCCTCCACCAGCCTGTGCCCAGAAGAACTAGATGGTGCCTGGCTACCACCAACAACCACTCTGACAGGGATCATAATAGAGGGTCCAGGGCAGAATGGCAGAAAAACATACAACAAAATTCAAATTCCTGGAAAAAGAACAGACTTACTGATCTGACAGAGACAGGAGGCACCCTCGAGACTATGGCCTCCGGACACCCTGCTAACTCAGAACTGAAGCCACCCCTGAAGTCCACCTTTCAGCTAAAGATTAGACAGGCCTATAGAGTCACTATGAGTCAGAATCAACTCGACGGCAATGGGTTTAGTTTTTTTGTTTTGTTTTGTTTTTTATAAAACAAACAATAACACACGTGAGGAAATGTGCTTTTTAGCTCAATCAAGTATATGAGACCAGATGGGCAACACATGTCCAAAAGTAAAGATGAAAAGGGAGGAAGGTACAGGAAACCTGGACAAATAGACACAGGGAACCCGAAGTGGAAACCGGGAGAGTGTTGGCACATTGTGGGGATTGCAACCAATGTCACAAAACAAATTGTGTATAAATTTTTGAATGAAAAACTAATTTGCGCTGTAAACGTTCACCTAAAACACAATAAAATTAAAGAAAAAATTCGACATGTCTTTTGCAATGTCCTCTCCTATTTTCCATTTTCTCCCTTCCAACTGCCTTCTAACATGGTATGATGACCTTCCTTAGATTTCCTACCCAAAAACCATTCTGTTGATGTGCTCATTGTTCAAATACTGAGCTGGAAGCTTATCTTGTCCATTTGATTATTAGGAGCCTCTTCTGTTATAGGGGTCTTCTGCTGAGTATTTTCTTGAAACACAAACATTTGCAGGCTCTGGGACTATTTTAGGAGATCCAGCACACATATACATATACCCATTTCATAAACTTGCTTCTCACCAATTCTGCAATCGTGTTCCTTCTAAATCCCACATAATCCATACGATCAGCCCCTGCCCAGGTGTCATGGATTGAACTGTATCCTCCCAAAATGTGTGTCAACTTGATTATGCCATGATTCCCAGTATTATGTGCTTATCCTCCATTTTGTGATTGATATAATTTTCCTATGTGTTGTAAATCCTAATCTCTGCCTGTGGTTAATGAGGCAAGATTAGATTATGTTAAAGAGGATTAGGGTGGGATGTAACACACTTGCTCAGGTCACATGCCTGATCCAGTGTAAGGGAGTTTTTCTGGGGTGTGGCCTGCATCACCTTTTATCTTACAAGAGATAAAAGGAATGGGAAGCGAGCAGAGAGTGGGGGACCTTGTACCCCGAAGAAAGCACCACCAGGAGCAGAGCACTTCCTTTGGACCCGAGGTCCCTGTGCCTGAGAAACTCCTAAACCAGGGGAAGACTGATGATAAGGACCTTCCTCCAGAGCCGACAGAGAGAGAAAGCCTTCCCCTAGAGCTGGCATCTTGAACTCGGACTTTTAGCCTCCTAGACTGTGAGAAAATGAACTTCTGTTTGTTAAAGCCAACCACTTGTGATATTTCTGTTATAGCAGCACTAGATGACTAAGACACCAGGAATCGATATATATTCGACTTCCAGCCAGATCTTCTTCCATGAAAAGTGGCTAGGATGTAAAGGACAAGTCCTGCCCACTAAACAGAGTTTTGATCTCCATTGTTCTAAGAGCTAGCAGTCTTCTTCCATCTGTCATAGGCATATTGTGTGGCTCCATCCTAAAATCAAGCTTAAGTTTTTATATCCTCAGTCAACTGCTCATAGGAAACTGTCTCTAGCCTAAAGGTGTGAGTTGAGGCAGAAGTGGCAGTTTGGAGAAGGCATGGGAAAGCAGGACCCATTCAGTTCTGTCTTGTATATTCAACTTCCACTTGAAGATTAAATGTTACTAGGCAGAACAAACTTTATGGTTGGGTTGGCTAGAGAGGACACAGTTCATTACTGGCAGTACAAGCCAAGTAGAATTCCACGGTCAGATAGTCTCCTCCAGAGCTAGCATCAAACCAGGAACTTTTCATAAAATGTTAGCTACTCAAGAGGGCACAGCCTTTGTCCAAACTTGAGAGCCCTTCTCTGATTCTTCTACCTGGAGTAGCAAGTCTATATTTAGCATCCCAGTCTGCTATAAGTTCAAGTCCCACGGGAACTTCCAGGCCATAAGGACCAATTGCCAGAGTTAACCTGTTGCCATTGAGTTGATTCAGACTCCTAGTGACTCTATAGGACAGAGTAGAACTGCCCCATAGGGTTTCCAAGGAGTGGCTGGTGGATTTGGACTGTCAACCTTTCCGTTAGCAGCCGAGCTCTTTACCACTGCACCACCAGGGCTGGTTACTTGCACTGAAATCCCAGACCAAGTGCTAAGTTTTCTTTCATTATGGGCCCCAATCATAGATGGACAAATTTTGAGTTACCTTGTTAATGGTAAGACATACAAATATGATTGCATCCAAAATTTATATACCCACTTTGGAAGGAATAGCCTAGAATGTCACAGATCCTCAAACACCAGAGCTTTTCGTTTTTACAGAATTTTACGGTCACATATATACGTTAACGAGGCATCGAGGATTCTTGCCATTCTCTGATCTTCATGTGCTGTCACCATGATGTAATATGTGTATTGGATCAAGATGATGTCCTACGCAATGGTAAGATGGTCAAGATCTCAGCTAAGTAGACTGTATCATAGAGTCAGAGAGTTAACATGCCCTTCAGGCATGAAAATAAAGATTTACGGGGCCCCGTCAATGAAGCCAAACTTCAAAACAGAAAAAAAAAGTTTTAGTTACATCCATAACTACACCCTAGGTGTTAGGTGCTATGTTAATTTACTCTAGTAAGGAGAAAAACATCGCAATGGCAGCTGCAACCAGATTTTTCTCCATGGATTTTGTTTCCAATAAGCCACTGTCATTCTCAAGACCTATCAGATTGCTGAAGCCAATCACCAAACCTACATCCTTCAGGAAGCACTAATCTCTGCAACAGCTTCAGGGTTGCAGCGTTCTTCTTCATTCCCTTTTTTGGCAGAAAAAAAGAATGCCAAACGGCTTCCATTTGGCCTTTCCTAAAATGACAGCCCTTACTTTATAGGTCAGGGAAACTGTATAGGAATTTTCCCAGTTTCCTAGAATATCCATTCCAGTAAGTCACTCAGGATTTGAGAAAACGACCCTAAGATGGATTTGGGGGTCCCACTGGGCCTACCAGGAAATAAACTCAGGTCAGAACCTCATTTTTCACCTGGTCTCCAAAATGCTCCCCAACTCTGACCAGCTGACTATAGCGGAATTACAGGTCCCCAGGAATCAATGATAACTTTGAGCCAATATCTAATATTTCCCAAGTTTAAGTATTTCCCTTATGCAGTGCACAAGTCTTCATGTTAAGGGCTGCCAGCCCCTTTTGGAAAGATAAGACAGAAGGCTCACAGTTTGCTTGTGTCATCTTACAGTGGTATCTTCCCTCATAGGTTCCAGCCTCCCCTTCACTGGATAATGCTGGGTCTGTGAACCCAGTATTACTCTCCAGCACATTGGCTCCAGTAAGGCCTCCATTCACCAGACCTAGAATAGCTTTGGTTAAATAAATCAAGACACACCTTAATTGGCTGGCTGTCAATTTTATTCCTGGGGACCCTATGATTAATTAACCACAGCCAGAGATTTCTGCTACTGAAGCCATTCCCTGATCCCCGAGTGTAGCATCTGGCTGTTAAAACAATACCCACTCTGCTTCAGACTGTTAACAGTCATCACCTGGGCCAGGGCTCAGCTGGCTTCTCACATCCCCACTGAGATCAGGAATACCATTTTTATTGTAGCTTCTTCCATAAGCATTCCTAGCCCAGTGGAAAAAAAAAAAAAAAAAAGAGCCAGCAGACGTCTTTTAAATATTTGGGTATTTCCGTTTTTGCTCTATTTTTATTGGCGAGGGAGAGGATTCTTCAGGGCCCTGGCAGGATATAAGGATGAGACACATGATCCACTTAATCTACCTTCTTATCTCCAGAAGTCTTTAAATTCTTTCCTCTACATTGTGCCAAAGACTTTCTGGCCTTTTTTTTTTCTCCACCAAATGAGACCAACAGTGGGTTCCTGTTTGCTTTAGCAAACCCAGAAAACTGCTAAAACCACAGCTAACCACCCGAGCTAATACACTCACTGTAGCTTCTCTTGGGCACGAACTCATCAAAATGAATGCAGCCCATTTGTGTTCAAGAAAAATAAACAACAACTTAGATTTCCAACCTTGACTAAACAATGAAACAATACGGGGAGTTTTACAAATATATGATGCCTAAGACAGTGCCAGGAGCCCTGGTGGCACAGTAGTTAAGAGCTCAGCCGCTAACCAGAAGGTTGGCAGTTTGAATCCACCAGCCACTCTTTGGAAACCCTATGGGGCAGTTCTACTCTGTCCTATAGGGTTGCTGTGAGTCAGCATAGCAATGAGTTCGGGTTTTTTTTCTTTTAATGACAGTCCCCGAGGTCTAAGTTAAGGTATGGCAGGTAGGGCGCCTGCCCTGGGTGCCGCTGGAGAAGGGGCGCTGATGAGCTAACGGGCCGTTTCTCTTGGCCGTTGTTTCCATTGCCAGCTATGAGAGATCACTCAACAATTTAAAACTAATTGTCAAAGGTGCTGTTTTCTGTGGACAGGCTCCTGCAACACTCCCCACTCCCAGGCATTTAAATCAGAATCTCTGGGATTAGACCCAGCATGTGTATTTTTTCAAACTCTCCCAAGTGATTCTGGTGCACAGTGAGGTTTGAGCACCACTGCTTTAGAAGTTCTCATACACTTCCAAGGTTTTTATTATCACCTATCCCCCACCGGGAAACCTTGGTGGTGTAGGGGTTAAGAGCTACCGCTGCTAACCAAAGGGTCAGCAGTTTGAATTCACCAGGTGCTCCTTAGAAACTTTATGGGGCAGTTCTACTCTGTTCTACAGTCCAAATCAACTCAACGGCAGTCGTTTTTTTTTTTTTTTTTTTGTATTTCCAATGGGAGCCCTGGTGGCACAGTGGTTAAAAGCTCAGCTGCTAACTGAAAGGTCTTGTAGTTCGAATCCACTAGCCACTCCTTGGAAACCACATGGGGCAGTTCCACCCTGTCCTCTAGGATCACTATAAGTTAGAATCGACTCAGCGGCAATGGGGTTGGTTTTTTTTATCCTAATAACACACATTTATAAATTCTTCTAAGATCTTTCTTCTGAGCTTCAGCTCAAAACCCGCTATTTCTCTCTTTGCTCCCTCTCCTCAATTTTCCAGGATTCTGGAGGCATACATAATATAAAAGGGATAATCAAATATTTGCACACTTGCCATGTGCCAGGAACTAGGCCAAGCTCAGAGTCAGCGAACCAATCCTAGTCCCTGCCTTCTTTGTGCTTGCATTTAGGTGCCTATGGCGGGGTTTCTCAATCTCCATAATTTGGGCTGGGTAGTTCTGTGTGGGGCCTGTCTTGTGCCCTGTAGGATGTTTAGCAACATCCCTGGTCTCTAGGCACTAAATGCCTGGAGCACTCTATCCCAACCCCCAGTTGTAACAACCAAACCTGTTTCCAGACACTGCCAAATGTCCCCTGGGGGACAAAATGGTCTTTGGCTGAGAACCACTGGCCTATGGTCATCTCTAAACAAAGGTTTCATGAGAACCTACATTTTAAGATGTTGTATACTAAATACAAACAGGCCCTGGTGGCACAGCAGCTAAGAGCTCAGGTTGCTAACCAAAAGGTCGACAGTTCAAATCCACCAGCCGCTCCTTGGAAACCTTAGGGGGCAGTTCTACTCGGTTCTATAGGGTCACTATGAGTCAGAATCAACTCAGCAGCAATGGGTTTTTATACTAAACACATTCTTTTATCCCTTCATTGTCTCTCGTCTTGGATGTTTGTACCATTATCAGTCGCTATGAGTCAGAATCAGCTCAGCAGCAATGGGTTTTTATACTAAACACATTCTTTTATCCCTTCATTGTCTCTCGTCTTGGATGTCTGTACCATTATGGAGCCAATTATTTCTCTAGGAGTTATGCAATGGTCATTTTCAGCATTTTTGGACACAATTTGAGATTGCGATTAGGCACATAAAGTGAGGATATCATTTTGTAGTCAGCTATTCAAGTCTGACTGCAGGGGCTGGAGAGATAAATTTGGAAGTCACCAGCATATGGCTGGCATTTAATATCTGCAGACTAGATGGGACTACTAAGGGAGTGGGGAGAGGAGGGTCCAGCAGTGAGCACCGTGCCACCCAAACTGCTAAAGCCAGACGGAGGAACCAGAAAAGGGCTAGAAAGGCAGGATCTCAGTCCTTAACGTCATTTCTCATAACGATTCCTTCCCATCAAGCCCTCAGCATCTCTTCCTTGGACTACGGCAATTGTCTCCTAATTGATCTCACTTTGCACAGAGCTTCTGAGTAATTTTTCTAAAAGCTAAATCACATGTTTGCAGACTAACACCCTTTAATAAAGTCCAAATCTACCATGACCATATGAGACTGTCTGTGATGTGTTTCTTGCCTACTTGCTCGGACTCACCTGTTGTCATTGCCCATCTGTTGCCTGTAAGTACCTCATGGCAGTTTCCACAAACAGTCCCAACTGTTTGATGTTTCTGTAATTTTATTAAGCTCCCTTGGTGGGAGAATTTGTTTCGCTTGGTGAACACTGAACTCATATTTAAGACTCAGTTAAAGGCAATTCACTAATTAAAACCTTTCCTGACCCTAGCTAGGTAGAATTGACCACCCTTATTCTTCCTCCAAGGAGTCCCTGGGTGGCGCTAACAGTTAAGCACTCAACAAATAACCAAAACGTTGGTTGTTCAAACTCAACCAGAGGCACCTCAGAAGACAGACCTGGAGGTCTGCTTCTGAAAGGTCACAGCCTTGAAAACCATATGAAACTGTTCTACTCTAACACACATAAGGTTGTCATGAATCAGAATTGACCTGACAGCAACCAGTTTGGTTTTGGTTTATTCTGCCTCCATTCTATTGTTTGTGATGTGTCTCAAAATGTGACTTTAATGCCCTGACCTACACACTGGGTACAAATGTGATCACTTATTTTCTTTTCAACTAATTACTTAGACTAGACCTTAAATCCCATACTGGGGGAAGAAAAAAAAAGTATTTCCCTCTATGTGTTCCCTCCCTGCAATTTTCTGAGGTCCTGGAGGATTGTCTTAGGCCGGGTTCTCTAGAGAAGCAAAACCAGTAAAGTGTATAAATATACACATATGTGTTGCTAGCTGCCATTGAGTTGGCTCCGACTCATAGTGACCCTATAGGATAGAGTAGAACTGCCCCATAGGGTTTCCGAGGAGCAGCTGGTGGATTTGAACTGCCAACCTTTTGGTTAGCAGCCGAGCTCTTAATCACTGGACCACCACAGGTACAAAAAACATACAGAGAGATTTATGTCAAGGAAATGGCTCACATGGTTGTAGAGGCTGGAAAGTCTCAAGTCTGTGAGTCAGACTGGAGGCTTCTCCTGACTTGCGTAGCTGCAGGGGCTGGTGAAACTCATGATTGGCAGGTCAGACAGCAGTCCTCTGGCTCACAGGCTGCAGAGGCTGAAGAATCCCAAGATCAGTAGGTAAGACTGCAGGTAAGCTGTTAGTTCAAGTCCCAACAACCGGAGGTCAGATCAACAGGAGCCAGCTGCAGGATCCAGAGTAAGCAAAAACCCAGTGATCCTTGCCAGAAAGTCCACCTATATTGGATGCAGGTCACATCACCACAGAAACTCCCTTTCAACTGATTGGCTGCTCATAACAGATCTCATCGTGGAGGTGATTACATTATATCAGATTTCATTACAGAGGTGATTACATCATTACACAGCTGCCAAACGACGTCATAACTCCCAAACCACTAAGAATCATGGCCCAGCCAAGTTAACACACAACCTTAACCATTACAAGGCTTATATAACGTAAAAAATTAATCAGATGGGTATTCACTATGCGATAGTCATTAGAGCTCTAAAAAAAAAAACAAATCCTGGTTCTTCTGAGCATGTAGTGGATATGTTTTTGCTCCCTTGAAGAAGTGGCCGTGTTACTTTCTCTGTCAGTGAAATAAATGTAAGCAGAAGTGACATGTTTCACTTCCTTTTGGAAGCCTTTAAGAGCCAGTACTTGATTTGCTCTTCCCTTCCTTCTATTGCAGTGGTTTGTGGAAGCATGTTTTAGAATGAAGTCTCCATCAGCCTGGGTCCCTGTTTTGACTGGGATGAACATCTCAACCTGTGTTGGAATGCAGCATGAGTAACAAATTAATTTTTTTTGATTAAGTTTTTTGAATTTTTTGTTGACACAGCATAACCTAGCATATGCTGGCTGACATACACACCTAGCAGGGAGAGCACAAAGTCTGACGATTCTAGCAAGTAAGGCTGGTAACCAAGCCTGGCAGGATTTCTCACCCTTGGTGCTTTTGACATTTGGGGCCAGACAGTTCTTGGTTGTTGAGTTGTCTTGTGCATTGTAGGATGTTTAACAACATCCTTGGCTTCTACCTACTACATGCTACTACCTCCCGCCTCTACCCAAGCTGCTGTCTCCAGACATTGCCAAATGTCTCCCGAGGGTCAAAATCACCCCAGTTGAAAACCAGTGCTATAGGGGATGCAGGCCTGCTGTTGATGCAATTCTGTACTCAGGCTGCTATAGATCTTTGAAACAGAAATTTCATAGTGCCGGTGTTGAGTCTGCCAATGTGCCCTTTGATAGGGTGAGAAGAGTTACAGTGCTTGGGGCTTGGCTATTCCAAAACCAAAGTGCCCAAAACACCCTCCTGGCCATCTCTGAAGAATGACATTAAAACTGAGTCATATGTCTGCTTACTAAAACAAAGACTGTTGTACCCCACTCCCAGAGTTTGGAATTCCCTAGGTTTCGGGCAGATGTGCATGTGTAAACTTGCATTTCTATCAAGTTCCCAGGTGATGCTGATGCTGCTAGTTCTGGGACCACATTTTGGGACTACTGCTTTCATGTAATTTATATTTAACCACTGCTGCAGCATTCATGTTTTCCCCTAAATATCCACAATACTGTGACAATTCTTGTCGAATCTTAAGCATCTTTAAGAATTCTTACTGTAGTACATTTTGAGGGCAATAGGACGTCATGCTTGATAGAGGGTCAGTGAAAGAGAGGAAGACCCTCAATGAAATGGACTGACACAGTGGCTGCAACAATGGGCTCAAGCATAACAACGATTCTGAGGATGGTGCAAGACTGGGCAGTGTTTCGTTCTGTTGTAGACAGAGTTGCGATGAGTCGGAACCTACTCGATGGCACCTAACAACAACAATAAATATGGGAAGGGTCATCTCTTATATATTTTTGCACAGATGTTGGCCTATTGCAATGTTTCGCAAATAGCAGGTCTCAAAAAATTTGATGCATTGAATACTAATTGGAATATCAAATAACTGTATGGTAGGTATTAATAAGCTCCTTAATCAGCAATTCGTAAAAAGGAAGGAATGATGACCGATCTGAGTTAGAAAAATACAGGGAGATAAATTACCAAAGGTTCATTAAGTCCATCAGCAATTTCCCCTCATATTTTGCACTAGATATTTCTGAGGACAGTAGATCAGAACTGAGTCTCAATAGATTATGTATTACATGTATAATTTGGGTCTCTCAAACGTATCTATGATTAAACTTGGTAAGGCACAGAAATATATTGTAAATGATATACTGAAGGTAATATAACAATGTAATATATTGTCATATATTGTAATAATTCCGTGACTGAGGGCATACAGGAGAGGCCACTAAGGGATGTCATCGTGGAAGGCGGGGGGGGAGGGGGCAGGTGATAGGTTCTGGGTAGCAGAAGTGCTACAACACCCTGACTGCAAAACCATTCTATACTGGAAGAAACCCCAAAGTTGGGACAATCAACGCTGGAACGCAGAGATGCGAACTTGAATGCATTCTTTGCTCCCGCCTGCCCGAGACCCGCCCACCCAGCCAGCACTAGACCTCCACTTCCGCTTCCGCCTGCGGAGGCCGCCAGGCGTTTTTCCGCCAACGCTCGGGTTTCCGCCTCTTGCGGCTCCGGGAGGCAGCGGGACTGCGCATGTGCGGGGTCCGGTCCCGCTTCTAACTCGCCTGCGGCTCCGCGGACGCCGAGCTCTGGCGGTGATGGAAACGAGCCTGCTGCGCCAGTGCCCGTTGCTTCTGCCTCAGAACCGAGAGAAAACCGTCTATGAGGGATTCATTTCGGCTCAGGTACTCTGCCGGCTCGTGCTCTCTGGCCAGGAGAGCCTCCCTCTGGCGCCGCAGCTCCGCTCGCGGAGGTCTGTGACGGGAGAGGCGCGGTCCGGGCTCACGGGCACCGAGAAGGCCGGCGGAGCAGCTCACCCTCAAACAGAGGTTTTAGAAGCGCTGCCCCGTGCCGCCGCACGCCTGAGCCAGGGTCGCCCGCGCCGGCGTGTGACGTCGGAGGGGGCGTGGCCCGGGCCTCGCCCCCGGCCCTGTCTCCTCTGGAGTTTTGCCTCAGCTTGTTGAGTGTCTGCTCCAGGGTGAAGGGTTGTTTTTTGCAGTGTTGGCCTCGTTCTAACACTCCCCCCGCCCCCAAGGCAGTTCACAGAGGAATCATTGTCAACACTTTTGTGGTTGATATTTTTGGGGGGAGAATTTTTTTGTGATACCACCTTTTTTCACTAATGGAATGAATTCTGAATCATTGTTTGTTGGCAGTTTTTTTATTATTTGGAAAAATGCGGTACCAGTTGCAAGCAGCCCATATTGGTACCATGTTCCACGAAGTAATTCACAAACGCGGTAAAAATTGGTACCACGGCCCAGAAAGTGCATCCCACTTTCTGCTTGTACTTGTGCCATAAAATATGTTACTCAGCTTTCCAAAAATACACAAAAATACGAAATACTAAATAGGCATTGCACTTGCTGCACATAAAATTGTTAGCAGTTTGATTTAGGGTAGGCCGTATTGGTACCATGTTTCATGAAGCACATCACACACGTGGTACATACAGGTACCATGGCCCAGGAACCAAAAAACCAAACCCCTTACCGATTCCGACTCATAGCGACCCTATAGCACACGGTAGAACTGCCTCATAGGGTTTCCAGGGAACAGCTGGTGGACTTGAACTGCTGACCTTTTTGGTTAGCATCCGAGCCCTTAACCACTGGGCCACCGGGGCTCTGTTGGTTAGCAGACGAACTCTTAACCATTGCACCACTGGGCTCTGGTTTATCTACTAGTAACCATTAGAGGTTTAAGTTATATTCGCATTTCCTCAAGAAACATTTTGGAGGAAAACCTCATTTTGGCTACGTGTACCTGAACACATCTAGTTGCAGTGTTTTATAGGGAATTTTCACAACTGAATTGATTACCTTTGCTGAGTGGCTTGATTACCTAGTGACTCCTCATGTGGATTTTTTTTTTTACGTGTAGTAACACAAGGAGCCCTGGTGGCACAGTGGTTAAGAGCTGGCTGCTAACTCAAAGGTCAGCAGTTTGAATCTACCAGCTGATCCTTGGAAACCCTATGGGGCAGTTCTCTGTTCTTTGGGATTGCTATGAGTCAGACTCATTTTTAACACAAGTACAGAGTTTTGAAGTTTACAAAGTGCTTTCCAGGTGTAGCATCTCCTTAAATCCTCAGTACTTTTAAACGGGTAGTTTTAAAAATTATTATTCCTGTTGTGATATTTGAGGAGATCAAGGCATGGGAAGGTGGAGAGGTTAAGTAAGTTGTCCACAATCATGTTAGAATATTTTAAACTCAGGCTATCTGATTTCAGTCCCAGATTTTCCCCACTGCATTACACCAGGATACCTTAGGTTAGGATTAAATATAGACTCTTCTTCACTGACTCAACACCATCTTTCTTTCCCACCACCACACAAAATCTTTGAGGACAGGGGCAATATCCTAGGAATTACCATATGTTTTGAAGGCTTCTCAAGTCATGCAATAATAATCTTTCAAAAATACTGAGTGAATTACCAAATTTGCTTGCCAAATGAAACTTCTACCCGCCCCTAAGAGTAAGGAGCCCTGGTGGCACAATGGTTAGGTGCTCAGCTGCTAACCAAAAGGTTGATGGGTTCAAACCCACTCAGCAGCTCCACAGGAGAAGGACCTGGTGACCTGCTTCCATAAAGATCACAGCCTGGAAAACCCAATAGGGCAGTTCTGCTCTGTCACATGAATTGAGAACAACTCGAGGGCACCTACCAACAAGAATCGTAGGGTCCCTTGGTGGCGCAAGTTTGCACTGGAACCCACCCAGGAGCACCATGGAAGAAAGGCCTCAGGATCTGCTTCCATAGAGATCACAGTCAAGAGAGCCCTATGGAGCAGTTTCTGTAACACATGGGGTTGCCATGAGTTGTAATCACTTGGAGGCAACAGGTTTGGTTTTTTTTAAGAGTAGTAGAAGGTGTGAAGCTAATCAGAATGCCTTGTGATTAGAGAACAGTTTATGCACAGTGTGCTTGGCCTTCTCCATTTGTCTTCAAATTCATTGGGACCATCCCACAAAGTAGAGGTTAAAAAATGTAAGGTTAATCTTTTTTTTTTTAATTTCCCAATTGAAAGTGTTGGTCTTGAATTACCCAGTTGAAAACATCAGTCACTTTCAGATGATTAGAAAATTTGAGAAGGTGTTACCAAGTTACTTTTTTTTTCGGGAGCCATGTTATACATAATTTTAGGCACTTTAAGGAAAGTGCTTTACCTCGTAGGTGTCTTTTATCAAAGCCGCTTAATTTACAAAACGTGTAGCCATCAAAATTGAGGTGAAGTTTCCTCACCACCCTTGCTGTAGCTACAATTCCAATTTATACTTGTCCCAAGCAACTTGTTTAAATCTTAACGACTTCATTTAATGTTGCTTTGTTTGGTAGAGCTGATTTTGTCTAATCAGATTTGTTTTATGTATGATTTCAAACTTACAGAATATTTGCAAGGATGTGCAAAGAGGTCAAGTATACACTTTACCCATATTCACCAGTTAATACTTTGTCACATTTCATTTCTCATCCTGAATGTGTGTTTATCGGTGAGCGTATACACATTTTTTTTCCCTGAACCATTTGAGATTAAGTCTCAGAAGTACGCCCTCTTCCCTAAATGCTTCATGGTATACTGCATGAGGAAAAGGACACTTACATAGCCCCACTACCATGATCAAAATCAGGAAATTTAACAATCATCCAGTACCGCTATCTTATCTGAAATTCATGCCCAAATTTTGTTAATGGTTAAAATTACATCCTTCATAGCCTCCTCTTCTATCCAAAGCAAGATCCCACATTGTACTTAATTTTCATGTCTTTGTTTTGTTTTTATAATTTTCATGTCTCTTTCATCTTTAATCTAGAACAATTTCTCAGTCTTTCAGAAACCTCTCATTTTTCAAGAGTACAGGCCAGTTATTAGGTAGAATGTCCTTCCTTTTGGGTTTGACTGATGCTTCACCATTAAATATAGGTTATGCATTTCTGGCAGGGATACTGCAGAAAGAATGTTGAGTCTCACCTGATTAAGGAGGCCGCTACCAGATTTTTCCTCTGTAATTAAGAAGTGCTTTTTGGGAGGTACTCTGAGACATCAAACTTTACCCCTCTCCTTACTTTTAGCATCTGTTGACCTTTGCTTGCATCATTTATTGCTGTGATGGTTGCCAAATGATAAATTTCCAACTCTATGATTTCTTCTATATTTATTAATATGGCATTTCATTATAAGCAGTACTTTTCCCTTTCTCATTTATTTATCTATATTAGAATGAACTCATAGATTTTTTAAAAAAACATTTAATGGATTATAACCCATTAAAAAACCAAAACCAAACCTATTGCCTTTCCGTCGATTCCAACTCACAGCAACCCTGTAGGACAGAGTAGACCTGCCCCCATAGGGTTTCCAAGGCTGTAAATCTTTATGGAAGCACACTGCCGTATCATTCTCCCACGAAGCTGCTGATGATTTCACATTGGCGACCTTTTGGTTAGCAGCGGAGCACTTTAAGCACTGCGTCACCAGGACTGCTATAACCCATTTCTTGTTATTTATTTTGATACTCAAATTTCCCATATTTGGCCAGTGGGAGTACATTTTTATTGATGGAACTTTTTAAGGTAATGAAGTTTGCTCTTATCTCTGCCCTAAAAGTACCCGATAGTTGCTGACATAGTGTTTTTGTCATCATTTTTTGAGAAGTAATGCAATTTCAATTTAAAATGCCCCTGACATGTAGGAAATGTGATAGATGGTCTTCAAATTTTTCTGGTGGAAAATCCTTTTTTTTTTGTTTGGTTATTAATTTCTGGTTTTATGATTAGACAGTAAAAATTTCTACTCTATAGAATTTACTGATCTTTTTTTTTGGTGACTTAATATATATTCAGTTTTTTGTGTATGTTCCATTTGTGGTTAAAGATAAGGTGATTCTGTATTATCAGATTATCTGTATACTCTTGAAGAAGCCCTGGTGGTGCAGTGGTTAAGCGCTCAGCTGCAACCAAAAGGTCAGCAGTTTGAACCCCCGTACTGCTCCGTGGGAGAAAAATGTGGCAGTCTGCTTCCTTAGATATTAACAGCCTCAGAAATCCTATGGGGCAATTCTCCTCTGTTTGATAGGGTGACTATGAGTCGAATGGACTCCATGGCAATGGGTTTACATCCACCTGAGTGAACTTTGATAGTGTCATTCAAGTAATTTTTCATTTCATCCAAGTTTTTTAATGTTATTAGCTTAAAGTTATTTATGATATATTCTTATTACACTTTTAATGTTTGTAGGATCTGTGATGATGCTTCCTATGCTGGTTATCATTTGCTGCATAATTAATTACTCCAAACTTTGTTGACTTAAAACAACAAACATTTATTATCTCACATTTTCTGTGGGTTAGGAATTTAGGAGTGACTTAGTTAGGCCACTCTGGATCAGAGTCTCCCATGAACTTGCAGTCAAGATGTTGGCCAAGACCTCAGTCATCTGAAGGCTTGATTTAAACTGGAGGATTCACCTCCAAGATTGCTCATTCACATAGCTGTTGGCTGGAGGCCTCAGTTTGTTACTGGCTCTTGACAGAAGGCCTCAGTTCCTCACCACATGGACCTCTCTGTAGAGTTGCTTGAGTGTCATCACAACATGGCAGCTAGCTTCCTATGAGTAAGTAATCTAAGAGAGAGAGCAAAGAGAAAGTCTTGCAGTACCTTTTATCCCCTACCCTGTGAAGTCACTCATCAATATGTACGCTGTTTTTTTTTTTTTTTTTTTGGAAAGCAAGTCTCTAAATCCAATCGCTATTCAAAAGGAGGGGAGTTAGGCATTTCCTCTTAAAGGGAGAAGTATCAAATAATTTATTGGCGTCTCCTGTCCCCTTTTCTGATATTGGTAATCTGTTTTTTCTTTGTCTCTCTCTCTGTCTTTTTTTTTTTAACCTTATGCATCTGGATAGAGTTTTATCATCTCTGTTGATCTTTTCTAAGAATATGCTTTTGGTTTCATAGATTTTTTTTAAAAAGAATTTTTCTGTTTTCTAGTTCATTGATTCTTGATATTATCTTTATTATTTCCTTTATTTTAAGTTTAATTTGTTTTTCCTTCCATGGTTTCTTCAGGTAGAAGATTAGGTCATTGATATGAGATATTTCTTCTTTGCTAATATAGGTGTTTAGTGCTATAAATTTGCCTCTAGACACTGCTTTAGGTATATCCCGCAAATTTTGATATGTCACATTTTCATTTCAAAATACTTTCTAATTTTTCTTTTTCTTTGTGGCTTACTTAGAAGTGTGATTTATCATTTCTAAATATTTGGTAATTTTTCCAGATATCTGTTATTGATTTCTAATATCATGCTGGTTATAGAGCACACTTTATAAGATTTGAATTCTTTCAAATTTATTTAGATTTGTTTTATGGCAGAAGTATGATCTGCTGCTGTTGGGTAGGTGTACTATAAATGTCATTTAGGTGAAGTTGGTTCATAATGCAATTCAGGTTTTCTAGATCCTTAACTTGTTCTATCAATTAATGAGAAAGGGATAGCAAAATCTCCAACTATAATTGTTGATTTTTTTACTTTATATTTTCAGTTCTATGATTTTTGCTTCATATATTTTGAAATTTTGTTATTATGTGCATATATATTTAGAATTTTTTTGCACTATTTATGTATTGATCCCTTTATGATTATGAAATGACCCTCATTATCCCTGGCAACAGACTTTGCTCTGAAGTCTGTACTTTCTGATATTAATGTAATGGCTCTAGCTTTTTTTTGATTAGTGTTGACATGGTTTATCTTTTTGATATTCTTTATTTTACATCTATTTATGTCTTTATATTTAAAGTGAGTTTCTTAGGGGTTTTGCTTTTTTTTAATCTGATAATCCCTGCCTTTTACTGGGCGGGTGCTTAGGCCATTTACATTTAATATGATTATTGATATGATTGGGTTTAAATGTACTGTCTTCCTGTTGGTTTTTTATTAGTCCCATGTGTTTAAAAAAAGTCTTTTTTTCTATTTTTCTACCTTTTACATCAATTGAGTTGTTTTTTATATGATTCCATTTCATCTCCTTTGTCGACTCGTTAGCCATGCTTTTTTAAAGTAAGTGGCTGCTTTAGGCTTTATAGGTTACATCTTTAACCTGTCACAGTCTACCTTAAAGCAATAGTAGGATTCCATTTTATATGCGCTATTGGCTTATCACTTATATCTTTTACTTTTTTTTTTTTTGTGTTTGGTTTAGGGCTTACAATATGCATCTTCAACTTACCATTATCTTCTTTTAATTTTACCATTTCACGTATAATATACGACTCTAACCACAGTACATTTCTATTTCTCAATGCATAACCTGTATGCTATTGTTATCATATGTTTTACTTTTACTTGTGTTATAAATCCGCCCATATACTGCTATTAATTTAGGCTCCAGTTATCTTCCTTTTTATTAATAGATGCTTTATTTTCATTAATGGACATTTTTTTACAACAGTTGTAGATTTACAAAAAAATTGAGTGTATGGTACAGAGAGTTCCCATATACCCTTCTCCCCTGCCCTACAGTTTCCTCTGGTATTAATATCCTATGTGTCTTAGTTTTCTAGTGCTGTTATAACAGAATTACCATACGTAGGTGACTTTAAGGAACAGAAATTTATTTTCTCACAGTTCTGGAGGCTAAAAGTCCAAATTAAGGTCTCAGCCGTGTTGATTCCTTGGTTCCTTGGCTTGTAGATGATCGTTGAATGACATCTGTCTTCCTCTCTGTGTGAGTCTCTGTCTGTTCTGGTCTTTTTATAACTCAGAAGTGATTAGGTTTAGGATCCCCCGTACATTGGTATGACTTCATTAACACAACAAAAGAAAAACCCCTATTTCCAAACAGGGTCAGGTTGACAGTTACAGGGGTTAGGATTTCAACCCATATTTTTTGGGAGACACAGTTCAATCCATAACAGTATGATACATTTTTTAATGAACCAATATTGATACATTATTATTAACTAAAATCCTTACTTTATTCAGATTCTCTTAGTTTTTATTTAATGTCCTTTTTCTTTTCAAGAATTCTATCCAGGATAGTACAGTACATTTTACGTCTCCTTAGGCTCCTTCCTTTTGGCTGTAAGGGTTTCTGAGACTTTTCTTGTTTGTGATGATGGTCTTGTCTCCTTTATGAAATGACCCTCTTTATTGAGGAGTACTGGTCAGGTATATTGTAGTATGCTTCTTGCTGGATTTTTTTATGTTTTTCTCATGATTAGATTGGGGTTATGAGTTTCTGGGAGGAAGATTACAGAGGTAAAATGCCATTTCATCACATCGTATCAAGTGTACCTATTATCAACATCATTTATGACTGTTGATATTGACCTTGATCACCTGGCTCAGGTAGAATTTGTCAGGTTTCCGTACTGTACAGTTACTCCCCCCACCCCTTTCCATGCTGTACTCCTTAGAAGGACATCGCTATGTGGAGTCCACACTTAAGGAGTGGGGAATTATGCTCCCCGCTTCTTTAGGGTGGAATATTGACAGAATTCTGCAGGAGATTTGTCTCTTCTCCATTTGTTAATTTTTTCAATTGTTTATTTATGACTACATGATTTCATGGATATTCATTTTGTATTTTGGGCTATTCTCCAGTATTTGTTTATTTTTTTGCTCAGATTGTTCCAGCTTTGGCACAATTATCTTTTAAAAGATATTTAAAAAAAGTCTTTTATATTTACCAATATACTTACTGTTTCTGATGCTCCTGATTGTATATTCAGGTTTATCTCTTATTTCAGTTTTTTCCTAAAGGACTTTCTTTAATATTTCTTATAGTACAGCTATGCTATTGATGGATTCTCATATCTGTTTCATGTCTGAAAAGGTGTTTTTGTGGCATTTTGAAAGATTTTTTTGCTGGTTATAGAATTCTTGGTTGACATTTTTTTTCTCTTATTAATTTAAAGATGTTCTTTCATTGTCTTACATTATTTCCTTTGAGAGATCTCTAACCAGGTTCTTATCTTTGTTCATCTATATTTTTTTTCCTCTGGCTGCCTCTAAGATTTTTCTTTTTATCACTGTTTTTAGTTAATTTAATCATGGCGTGCCTTGGTGTCATTTTCTTCATGTTTCTCCTCTGTGGGGTTTGTGGACGTTCTTGGATCTGTGAGTTTATATTGTCATTAAATTTAGAAAATAATTCAGGTTTATTCCTTAAAATTCATTTTGTTCCTATCTCTCTCTCCTCTGTGTTGGGGACTTTTAAATACATGTATATTAGGCCACTTTATGTAGTTCCACAACTCACTGATGGTCTGTGTCTTAGTCATCTAGTGCTGCTATAACAGAAATACACAAGTAGATGGTTTTAACAAAGAGAAGTTTGTTTCCTCACAGTAAAGTAGGCTAAAAGTCCAAATGCAGGGTGTAGCTCCAGGGGCTTTCTCTCTCTGTCAGCCTTTTCATCGATGTTCCCCTGGACTAGGGGCTTCTCCAAGCAAGGACCCTGGGTCCAAAGGACACACTCTGCTCCCGGCACTGCTTTTTTTGGTGGTATGAGGTCCCCCAACTCTCTGCTTGCTTCCCTTTCCTTTTATCTCTTGAAAGATAGAAGGTAGTGCAGGCCACACCCCAGGGAAACTCCGTTTACATTGGATCGGGGATGTGACCTTAGTACAATCCCACCCTAATCCTCTTTAACATAAAATTACAATCACAAAAAGGAGGACAACCACACAACACTGGGAATTATGGCCCAGCCAAATTGATACGTTTTTGCGGGGACATGATTCAATCCATGACAATCTTTTTTTTTCATTTTTTTCCTTTCTGTGTTTTATTTTGGATATGTTCGGTTGCTATGTATTCAGGTATGCTAATACCATCTTTTGCAGGGTATAATCTGCTATTGGAGTCCCTGGTGCTCAACCATTTTTACCCAGAGAGGCACTTTGGAAGAAAGGCATGGCAATCTGTTTCTGAAAGGTCACAGTCATTTAAAACCCTATGTGCTGTTCTACTCTGAAGCACATCAGGGCACCATGAGTCAGAATTAACTCAACAGCAACTGTTTTCCTTGTTTTAAATCTGCTGTTAATACCATCTAGAATATTTTTCATTTCAGCGTTGTATTTTCCATGTCTTTGATTTGGATCTTTCTTTATATCTGTCATTTCTCTAACATGCTTATGATTTCCTGTATTTTCTTGAGCACATGAAATATAGTTATAAATAATTAGCTTTTTCTATCGTCTGTGCTGTTCTTGTGTCCGTTTCTCTTGATTGATTTTTCTCCCCATTATGGATCTTATTTCCCTTTCTCTTTGCATATGTGGTGTTTTTTGATTGATTGCCAGACGTTGTGGATTCTACCTTTTTGGGTGCTAGGTATTTCTTAATCTTCTTAAATATTCTTGAGATTTGTTCTGAGTTGCAGTTAAATTATTTGGAAACAGTTTGATCTTTTCAGGGCTTGTTTGTAAACTTTGTTAGACAGAACTAGAGTAAGCTTTAGTTCAGGGCTTATTTTGTTCTACCACTGGGACAATGCCATTCTGGACTTTATTTGATGGCTCTTATATTAAAAAGTTTTTCCACTCCTCTGGTTGGAACTTGAACTGTACCCACCCCTGTGTGAGTTCCCAGATGGTTTTGTGTACTTTATTCTTATGATTCTTTTCCCAGCTTTTAGTGGTTTCTTAAAAAAACAAACAAATAAAAAAGTTGCTGTTGAGTAGATTTTGACTCGTGGCAACCCCACGTGTGCAGAGTAGAACTGGGCTCCATAGGGTTTTCAAGGCTGTGACCTTTTGGAAGCAGGTTGCCAGCCTTCCTTCTGAGGTGCCTCTGGGTTTTCGGTTAGTAGTCAAGTGCTTAACCATTTGCACAACCCAGAGACTCCTGGTTTCTTCACAGGTATGCACTAATTGGTACTTAGCTGAAGATTCTTTGTGAGGAACCTCCTGAAGTTTTCTGGAACTCTCTTCCTGTGTACAACTCTGTCCTCTTCATACTCTGTCTTGTTAATTCTACATGTTTTGGCCTCCTTGTATTCTTATCTCTGTCTTCTCAACTCAGGGAGAATGCCAGGCTCTGCTTGTGTTCCCATCTCTGACCTGTTGTTGGAAATTCTCCAGGAAGGAAGACTGGACAATTACACAGCTTTTCCCATTTGTTTCCCTTCTTTCAGGGATTGCTGTCATATACTGCCTATTGCTCAGGTCTGAAAATCATTATTTCATCTATTGTGTCCAGTTTTCTAGTTGTTTTAAGGCAAGAGAGCAAATCCTGTCCCTGTTACTCCATCATAGCTAGAAGCAGATGTTCCCCTTCAGTTCTTAAAAATTCTATTCTGTTGTTGCTTTGTGCTTTATGCTGCTTTGGCGCACCTGGTGCCAGCCTTATTCTGTAGCCCATATAAATTATTGATCTTTTTCCCTAGAGGATCTGGCTTTTTCCCTTTTTTTTAGTTTGTTTACTAAAATGTGTCTCAGAGTAGATCATCACAAGTCAATTTTCTCATGTGTCCAGTTAATCCCTTTTAGTATGTGTACTTCCAGAAAGTGTTCGTGGATTATAAATATTTATTATTTTTTACTATCTTGTTTTTCTTTTTTAGGGGTTCCAATTATATGTATGTTGGGTTTTCTCTGCCTGTGTTCTATTTCAACCACTTTTCTATGACCATCTTAAGTTTTTCTCTTATTTTCTCATTTGGTAATTTTCTTGCTTTTTCTTTATCCTGTTCAATTTTTTTAGTTGATTGTATTCATCATTTAGTAGTTGTTAATTTAATCTTCCATTCCTAATATTATTTTACCTTTCTTTTTTCATTTTTTCCTGAGTTCAGATCAGCTCATTTCTTCATGTGTATATGTCTGTTACAATTTCTGGTATTAGTTTTTCAATTTCTGAATTTGGGTACAAATGCTTACTTAGTGATATTTAATTCAGTATTATAATTTGTTTACGCTTTGTAGTTTTTGCTGGCATAGGAGATTGTCATCACCTGGAACATGTCATCACCCGGAACATTTTTATTCTCATTTTCTGCTTTCCTCTCAGAGTGGGTTTACATTAATGAAGGTGCTATCTTTGCGTTTGTGAACAGTTTGGGTGTTTTAGTAGTCTATAAAATTTCTGGTTCACGAACACCCTCTTCTGTCAGTAAAGAAAAGTGCGGTTTATTTAATGGATCGTTTTGTTGGAAGTTCTGGAGGAAGGAGTTGTATATTTTTCTTTTGTGTTATGTAGGATCCTGAATTCCCCGCTCTTACTTCTTTTTTCCCCTGCTACCCAGGCTCTAAACAGTGTCTCTATCTTCTTTTTACCATCTTCTACCCCTAAAGTGTTGCCTTTCCAGGACTGCCCCCTTGAATCCTGTGCTCACATTAAGTTCCCTACATGTAGTCAGTGCTCTGATCTGTTAGGACTCTTCATTATTATTTTTACACTTAGTTCACCCTCTTTCTCACTTCCATGCATTTTTTTCTGGACTTCCTAGAGCTGAAATTGGCTTTCTGTGGGAGCCCCAGTGTGAACTCTGCTGGAAAGCATTTTTTATTTTTCTTCCTACAGGTTATTTGAAATTTAAGGTGTTCTCTGTCTTCTCGTTTTGCTGAAGACACGGGATTTTTGTGGTTTCATTTGCTGTTATGAACCCTGGTGGCACAGTGGTTAAGAGCTTGACTGCTACCCAAAAGGTTGGCAGCTCGAACGCACCAGCCACTCATTGGAAACCCTATGGGGCAGTTTTACTCTGTCCTATAGGGTTGCTGTGAGTTGGAATCAACTTGACAGCAACGAGATCATGGGATTTGCTGTTAATATTGATCTATATAGGTTTTTTGGAGACTGTGTGGAGAGAAGGTTTAGGCAAAATTGGTACTTCTGTTCCCTATAACCTTAAAAATATGCTTCTTGAGAACTGTTAATAGTTTTCATATATTTTAGCTACAAAAAACTAATTTTGAACCTTTTCTTGAATCAGAAAAAGATTGTGGCATATGACATGGCGTCTGACCTTTTAAAATGACTGAAATTGGCAAGTAAGGGACTTTGGAATCTTATTCTTTCAGATAACAGCACAGACTTCTGCAGTAGGATAGTTTTACTGTTTTCCATGTAAATTTTGAATTCCAGATTGTTCTTATCTATGTGTGCGATGTCTGTAAAGTTAGGTTAAAGTTACTATATAATACCTTTTAGCACTTTAATGAAATAGTGAATTATTGTTACTTGACCTTTTGAAAAGGTCAGTAGTACATTTTGTTTCATTTTTTTAAAGGACATTTAAATGTAATGAAAGTCAGAGACTAATATTACCATGAAAGTAAAGGTTATGGGGTACATTTAATTGTGTTCCTCTATTTTTGAAACTGCTTTGAGATAGACTGTGCTAAAATTTCACGTGGTAATTGTTTTTTCGAGAATTTTATTACTCTTTTTCATTTTATACTGTTGGAGTAAAAGATTATATTTCTGTTTGTCTTTTTCTGCTTACCTTTGCTCAAATTTCATGTGTATTATCCTATTTAAGGTACAAAGTTTAAACTGCTTACCTATTCAGTTTCCCAGGAAATAAAACTGAACGTATTTCTCAGAGAATAGTTCTTCTTTTCCTTGGAAAAACGTTGGATTAAAATTTAGTATGTTCAAATACATAGCTAGTAAATCTACAAATTAAAATAAATAACTTAATATGTTATTATTTTATTTATTAGAGGTTCCCAAGTGTGGGAGATTGAAATATACTCTGATTTTTAAAAATATTTCTGTGTATTTAGATTGTGTGGCTAAATATATTACTGTTAAAATCTAGGAAGTGAATTGGAAATACAAAGCCCATAATGTATTATATGTTCTTATTTTAGGTTATAATTTTTGTCTTTCATATTTAAAGCAATTTGAAGGAATTTCCTTTTTCATGAATATATTTCATAAGAAATAACATTTCATATTTTTTATGTCTATGTTAGCAATTTGTCAGTATTTCTCGTGTTTATGCGGGCGACTTTCTCTTTAAAGACCAAGGTCTCTCTTAGAAAGTGTTTTAATTTCCCGATAATTATAAAGATTCTGATGGATAGTTTTGACTCATTTTCCCTCAAATGCAATACTCTGTTGCTTGTATCTTAACAATATAAAGGTGTGGATCAAGTTGATACCTTGTAGAAAATAAGGGAAAAATAATTGCCTTTTCTATGTAAGTCCACGTTTAACTTATTTCTCTTAGCATTAGGTGAAAGATAAAACTTCCAAATTTGAGTAAACCTTCTCAATATTTTCCACAGGGAAGAGACTTCCACCTTAAAATATTGTTGCCTGAAGATTTGCAAATGAAGAATGCAAGGTGATGGGGCTGTATACGTGTATCTCGGTGGGGCTGGTAGTCAATTTGGGATGAACATATCCCAGTGACTAGGGTTTTTTTGCTTAAAATCCTTTTTGATCATTCAACCAGAAACATTTTTGATTTTTCCAAATCAGTGTGGCATAAGTAAGTGATTTTCCCTTGTATGGAATTGCTTTTCAAAGGTAATACGTTAATTCTGTAGTTTTTTGTTTGATTGTTTCAAGTGGTAAACAGCAATTGTATGTACTTCACTAACACATACTGAACAGGAGTGTAAGGGGAGAATACAAAGAGATTTGAAAACTTTGTTTCTGATTTTTTTCCAGTTATTTGTGTGTGTATTCAATCTGTGGAGCCCTGGTGGTGCAGTGGTTAAGAGCTCAGCTGCTAACCATATGGTCAGCAGTTCGACTCCACCAAGCGCTCCTTGGAAACCCTATGGGGCAGTTCTGCTCTGTCCTATGGGGTTGCTCTGAGTCGGAATCGACTCGATGGCAATGGGTTTACAGACACAGAGAAAGACACACGCAGAGGGAGACGCCATCAGATGACACAGCAGATGCGTCTCTAGCATCTGTAAGGAACATCCAGGATAGCCAGCAGTCAGCAGAAACCAGGAGAGAGGCCCAGAGGTAACATGGCTGAGAGCCTCATTTGGACCTTCAGCCTCCAGAACTGTGAGAAAATAAATTTCTGTGCTCTGAGGTGCCCACTTTGTGGTATTTTATTATGCCGGCCGTCAGAATCCAAGGCAGTGATAGATGAAAAGGTAGAAGGGAGACTGTTTTCAGACACACGGGGTGTGAACTGTCAAGGGGAGCCATTTGGCAGGTGTTAGTGGTCTGTTGGTTTGCAGCTTACCTGTGAGATGCGTGTAGATGTATGTGGGGTTGTATGTGGATGTCGGAGCAGGGACGAAATCTGGGCCCATGAAAGTGGCTGGACTTCCCGTGGGGTGAAAAGAGAAGGCCTTGAGGGCAGACTACCACTGAAAGGACTGATAAAGAGGAAGCTAGCAGAAGGTTAAGGATTGACTGAAGGAGTAAGAGGACAGTTTGGAGAGTAATGTGTCTAAAGCCAAAGTAAGAGAGAAGGAAGGAGGAAATCTACCACCTGTCTTTTCGTTTGTTACGCTGTGGTGGCTTGAGTGCCACCATGAAGCTGGAAGCTATGCCGCTGGTATTTCAGATACCAGCAGGGTCACCCATGTGGACAGGTTTCAGTGGAGCTTTCAGACTAAGACAGACTAGAAAGAAAGACTGGTGATCGTCTTCCGAAAATTAGCCAGTGAAAACTTAAGGATCACAGTAGAACACTGTCTGACTTGCCTGCTTTGGACACATCAGCAGGAGGGATCCAGCCCTGGAGATACCATGTTTGGTGATGCCACAGATGTCATGTTTGATGAAATAGAGGGCCCAGCGAGGGGGAGGGGGATGCTAAAGCGAGATGGATTGGCACAATAGCTGCAAGGACGTACTCGAGCACGCCAGCGATGATGAGGCAGGACCGGGCTCCGTTTTGTTTTGTTGGACGTAAGGTTGCCACGAGCCGGAGTTGACTAAATGACAGTTCTCTGTTTGTCTGTCTGTCTAAGGAGGGGTTGGTTGACATTGCTGGGTGCTGCAGAGGGATCATGTTAGATCTTGTTATGAATAGGTTTGGTGCAGTGACAGAAGCCAGGTTGTGCCCAGGTTTTGGAGTGAGTGGGTAGTGCGGAAATGGAAATAGTATACATTCCTTTGAGGAGAAGGAATAGCCAGAGAAGGTTGTGCGGTCAAGAACTCCAACCCAAATCCATTGCCGTTGAGTCAATTCTGACTCATAGCGACCCTATAGGATAGAGTAGAACTGCCCCATAGAGTTTCCAAGGAGTAGCTGGTGGATTCGAACTGCTGACCTTTTTGGTGAGCAGCTGAGCTCTTAACCCCTGTGCCACCAGGGCTCCAGGGTCAAGAAAGAGTTATAATAATGTTGTTTTTTTGAGATGAGAGATAACTGTAGCTTGTCAGTTTGTTAAGGAGAAAAAAATTAGCAGAAAAGGAGAGGTTGAGGATACCATAGGAAAGGCATAATCAGTGAATCAAAGTAACTGAGCTGGTGGCAAGGGATGGAAAGCATCCTTGGAGAGGGGCTGCCTGTGGGTGGTGCTCCTCCGTGAAGAGGGGAGACAGGGATGGGCCTGGAGATGGCAGACCAAGAATGGAGAGAGAAGTTATGGCTTGAAAAGGCCACGTTGGGGAAAACTCAGAGAGGTTCCCACCACAAGTGGTTAAGTGCTTGACTACTCGTTGAAAGGTTGGCAGTTTGAACCCAACCAGAGGCACCTCAAAGACAGGCCTGGTGATCTGCTTCCAAAAGGTCACAGCCTTGAAAACCCTATGGAGCAGTTCTACTCTGCGCACGTGAGGTCACCAGGAGTCAGAATCGACTTGACGGCAACCAGTGATAGCAATAGAAGGGTTACTTTAGCAATGCTGAGTGCACAGCAGAGTTGAGCGAGTCGATAGATGGAATTAACTTATCCTACCGACATTATTAAAAATATGTGTCCTTTTGGTTAAATTAACCTGGAATTTGAAGAAGATTACATTGCTATGTATGCTTTTTCATTTACCAATTCCTTATATTATAATCAAAACTGTTGGTTTCATTTAACCTCCCTTGGAAGAGCATCTGGTTCAATAGAATATATTTCATAATCTGGATATGTTAAAGGTAAAAAAAAGATGTACTTTTTTGCATGTCATTTATTGATTGCAGTTATTTATATTTCAAAATAGAATTAGTACTGACAGTTTGAAGACAAGACTTTCAACAGTATCAGTAAAAATTTTATTAACTTGTCAGAATTATGTTTATGTCATTGTTTTGTATGTATGTGCATGTTACGTTGGCATACAAATAAGTTTTTTCCTTTTAATTCTGAACAGTGAACAATTTTGTCCCTTTAAAATTTTAGATTACTGTGTAGTTGGCAGCTGAGAACAATCCTAAATGGATACCATCAAATAATACAACAGGTAAGTCCTTTAAAATGTTTATGTTTTAAGTGTGGATAAAAAAATACTAAATTTACTTGATTCAGTTTGCAGGATATGGTAACAAACTAGTTTGATGTTACCATGCTGAGTTTCATAGTATCCGTACATTGTATAAAATATTTTCTCTCTTGGAATTCTCAGCAGATCTCCAGGAAACATTTATGTTGAAGCTGATCGCCGTTCTTGATACCTTACGTTCCGCTTATCTATGGCCATCACTTCTTGAGTGATTTATCTGCTAAGTCTGAGTAGTGGTGGGAGGAAAAAATCCAATGGACCGTTTAGGAGTTATAGGCTATCTGTGGCAAAAATGGGTTTGTAGCTCCAGATTAGCAACAGAAAAAGGACTGGTGGAAATCACTTAGGATCATGTATACTTGCATAATGAGAGTAGTTGTAGGACCAGCATAGGTGATACATAGACAGAGTTCATTTATTCTTAAAGTTTAGGTTCCTGTATCTGAAAATGGTCTTTAAAGATTAGAGAATCTTAAAAAAAAAAAATCACTGTTACTAAAACAACAGAAAATAATGAAATACCTCTTGGAGAAAATAAATGTTATTAGAACTGCATTTCTTTTGATGCTTTAGTCGTTTTGGTGTTTTTCCAGATTTCTTATTTTTTCTCTGTGTTAGATTCAGGTTATTGTCTCTGATAAGTGACAGTGACAGTCACTCTCACATAAGCATAACTGGATTGAAAAGCAATATAGGAGATAAACTATTGATTTGTAGAATGTGTGCTGTCATTGCTGGCAGTATAATTAACAACAGTTTTTTTAAGGGGATGATTAAATTTTTTCTCTCTGTCTTCTCCCTCTACCCCCCACCCCATGACTGAGTATATTGTATACTAAATTTTAAGAAATGAATCTATTGAGATATTTAAATAGCCCGAACAAAACTTGTTAAGAAAGGGCTAAGAGTAAAGTAATATCTGTAACTGTTTCTCTCTACCAATTTGCCAGGAGCTTCTTAGAAAGAGTCCTGTTTACCTGTGTATCTCCCCTTGGCCCCAATTGGTCAGGTACTCAGAACCCAGAATTAATGTCTTTTTTTTAACAGTTTCTACATGTGACATTGATTACATTCTTTGAGTTGTACAACCATTCTCACCCTCCTTTTCTGAGTTGATCCTCCCCCATTAACATAAATTCACTGCCCCCTAAGGTTCCTATCTAATCTTTCACGTTGCTGTTGTCAATTTGATCCCATATAGATAGTACTTAAAAGAGCATACCTTTTCTACTAGTTAAGGCATACCTTTTCTACTAGTTAAGCTAAACTATTGTTTGGTTAAGAAAACTTCAGGGATATTTTTGGTTTGAGATTTAGAGATTATCTCGGGGCAGTAATGTCAGGAGTTCATCCAACCTTCATGGCTCCAGGAAGTCTGGTGTCCATGAGAATTTGAAATTCTGTTCCGCATTTTTACCCTTTGATCAGGATTATTCTATAGAATCTTTGATCAAAGTGTTCAGTAATGGTAGCCGGGCACCATCCAGTTCTTCTGGTCTCATGACGGAGGAGGCAGTTGTTCATGGAGGCAGTTAGCCACACATTCCATATCCTCCTCCTGTTCCTGATGTTCCTCCTTCCTCTGTTGCTCCCAGCGAGTAGAGACCAATTGTTGTGCCTTGGATGGCCGCTTACAAGCTTTTAAGACCTAAGGCACTATGCGTCAAACTAGGAGGTAGAACAGAAGCACTAAACATGTTATTGGGCCAATTAACTGGACTGTCCCGTGGAACCATGACTCTAAACCTCCAAACCAAGAAACCAAATCCCATGAGGTGTTTGGTTGCACATAGGCAGCTTCAGCAGCTACTCTTTTTTTTTGATCGTTGTTGTAAATACATCATGCAGCTTTTACCAATTTAACTTTTTACGGGTGTACAACTTACTGACAGCAATTTCAATAATCGTACAACCCTACCCTTAATCAATGCGATATTTCCTTACCAGCACCTCCTCCTTTTCCTCTCCCTCCCACCCCTAGTGAATAGTAATATTTGTCATACAATGTTTGTCCTTTCATCATTGACTTATTTCACTCATCATAATGTCTTCCAGCTTCATCCATATTGTAGCCTGTATCAGGACTTCATTTCTCTTACTGGCTGAGTAGTATTTCATTGTATGTATGTACCACATTTTGTTTATCCATTCATCTGCTGGTGGGCATTTAGGTTGTTTCCACCTTTTGGCTACTGTGAATAGTGCTGTGATGAACATAGGCCTACAGGTCTCTTTTTGAGTCTCTGCTTTCAAATCTTTTGGGTATATACCTAGGAGTGGAATTACTGGGTCACCTGGTAGTTCTATTTTTAGCTTTTTGAGGAACCCTCCCACTGTTTTCCACAACAGCTGTACCATTTTGCATTCCCACCAGCAGCGGATAAGGGTTCCAATTTCTCCGCATCCTCTCTAACATTTGTTATTTTCAGGTTTTTTTTTTTTTTTTTAAATCTTAGCCCCCCCTAGTGGGAGTGAAATGATGATCTCATTGTGGTTTTGATTTGCATCTCTGATGACTAATGATGCTGAGCATTTTTTATGTGTTTGGTGACCATTTGAACATTCTCTTTGGTGAAATGCCTATTCAAGTCCTTTGCCCATTTTATGATTGGGTTATTTATCTTTCTGTTGTTAAGTTGTTGGAGTTTTATGTATATTTTGGTTATTAGATTCTTGTCAGATACATGGTTTCCGAAGATATTCTCCCAGTCGGTAGCTTGTCTTTTCATTTTTTTGGTAAAATCTTTTGACGAGCAAGAGTTTTTAATTTTTATGAGGTCTTATTTATTTATTTTGCCTTTTGCTGTTGGTGCTTTTGTTGTTATATTAGATAATGCATTGTTAAAAGGCTGACAGTGTTGTCCCTGCTTTTCCCCTAAGAATTTTATGGTTTTAGTTTGCAAATTTAGGTCTTTAATCCGTTTTGGATTTGTTTTTGTGTATGGTATGAGGCATGGATCTTGTTTCATTTTTCTGCGTGTGGAAATCGAATTTTTCAGCATCATTCATTGAAGAGACTCTTCTTCCCCATCAAATGGACTTAGCACTCTTGTCAAATATCCATTGACTGTAGATGTGTGGGTTTATTTCTGGACTTTCCATTCTATTCCATTGGTCTGTTTTGATTACTGTAGCTGTATACCTGTTGCAGTCGAGTCGATTCCAACTTATAGTGACCCTATATGACAAAGTAGAACTGCCTGATAGGGTTTCCAAGGAGTGGCTGGTGGATTTGAGCTGTATGAAAAAATAAAAAAACCCCAACAAATCCAATGCTGTGGAGTCGATTTCAACTCATAGTGACCCGATAGGACAGAGTAGAACTGCCCCATAGGGTTTCCAAGGAGTGGCTGGTAGATTTGAGCTGTATGAAAAAACAAAAGACAAAACCAAATCCGTTGCCATTGAGTCGATTTCAATTCATAGCAACCCAATAGGACAGAGTAGAACTGCCCCACAGGGTTTCCAAGGAGTGGCTGGTGGATTTGAGCTGTATGAAAAAACAAAAGACAAAACCAAATCCTTTGCCATTGAGTCGATTTCAATTCATAGCAACCTAATAGGATAGAGTAGAACTGCCCCACAGGGTTTCCAAGGAGGTGGATTCGAACTGCCGACCTTTCATAGCTCTTAACCACTGTATTTTAAAATCAGTTACTGTGAGTCCTCCCACTTTGTTCTTCTCTTTCAACATTACTTTAGCTATTCAGGGTCTCTTGCCATTCCATATAAAGTTGAGGATTGGATTTCCCATTTCGGTAAGGAAGGCTGATGGAATTTTGATCGAGATTGCGTTGAATCTGTAGATTGCTTTGGGTAATATTGACATCTTAACAATATTAAGTCTTCTGATCCATGAACATGGAACTAGTTTGAGTCTTTGTTTTATTAGAAAGTCCAGGTGAATATTACTAGTCTTTCCTACTATCATTTTTAACTTTAGTAAATGTGGTCCAGGGTTGAGCATATTTTTTCTAGAATGGACCAGTTAGTAAATATTTCAGGCTTTGAGGGTCTGTAGTGCAAAAGCAGCTGTAGATAATGCGTACACCAGCGGGCATGGCTGTGTTCAAATAAAACTTTATTTACAAAACCAGGAGTTGGGCTAGATGGGTCCAATGGGCTGTTATTTGCTGGCCCATGATGCAGTCTATTACCTATCTTTATAAAACTCAGGGAAAACATTATATAGGATAAAGGAGAGTGAAAGATGTGTTCTGTAAACATGTGTCCACTCAAAACTATGTTATGATGTTGTCTCAGTTATCTAGTGCTTCTATAACAGAAATACCACAAATGGTGGCTTTAACAAATATATTTTCTCACAGTTTAGGAGGCTAGAAATCCAAATTTAGGGTGCTGGCTCCAGGGGAAGGCATTCTTTCTCCGTCTGCTCTGGAGGAAGCTCCTTGCCTCTTCTGAGCTGCTGCTCCTGGGCGATCTTAATGTGGTTTGGTACCACTCTTCCCCATCTCTGCTCTGCTCGCTTGTTTAATCTCTTTTATATCTGGAAAGAGATTGACTCAAAATATACCCTACACTAGTCTTGCATCATCAACATAACAAAGACAGCTCATTCCCAAATGGGATTATAACCACAGGCATAGAGGTTGGGATTTACAACACATGTTTTTGAGGGACACAATTCAATCCATAACAGACGTGAATCTTATATCTTCATGCATTGCTGAAATATCCTAGATTCTTTTTTTTCTCATCTAAAAGAAAGCAAACAGATTCACATATTGACTTTGTTCAGAACCATGTGGTATTGGTACAATATATAACAAACAGTAAGAAATGACACAGTGTTTTGATTTCAGGCAGAGAAATGATGTAGAGTTCTATCTGAGAAAGAAGACAATGTAAAACTTAAGAATTTTCATTGCTTTCTTTTATTCTATGGTTATTTTATTTTAGAATGAAGAGTTTAAAGGAAATGGAACTACAATTCTTAAATATTCATTCTACTTTAGAAGTTATTTCCTTCTTGCCATTTTATTATAACAGTTTTTACTTTATTGACAGATTGACTTCTTTTGAATTAATATGGATTAGTAATGAAAGGAGGGAGCCCTGGTGGCAGAACAGTTAAGCACTTGGCTGCTAACTGAAAGGTTAAAGGTTCAAACGCACCCAGTGGCTCCGTGGGAGAAAGACCTGGTGAGCTGCTCCAGTAAAGATTACAGCCTAGAAAACCCTGTGGGGCAGTTCTGCTCTGTCACATGGGGTCACTATGAGTCTAAATCTACTTGACAGCACCCAACAATAATGAAAGGGCAAAGGTAACAGTTATAGGTTGTCGTTAAGGTCAGGGAAGAATCAAAATAGACAGTATTGTTGATTAGTATTTGTTAATTCATTGTTCTACTCACATTTTTTAATTGTGTATATTTTTCTGATTTTTAAGTTTTATCATATTCCCACTCCCATAGCCTCCCTCCCTCCTTTCCGTCCTTCCCCCTACTCTCCCCCTCCCTGTCTCCCCCCACTCTTTCTTTTCTTCTTCTTCCCTCCCTTCCTTCCTTTTCCAATGATGTTGTGGTTTTGCTAGATTTGCCAAAGTTGGGAGTAAACAGGGTTGAAGGAAGAGAAGAGCATGTGAAGTTTTAACTGATGTTCTTACACAGTTCAGTATATCTCACCAAAATAGATTTGAAAGCTCTCACAATGAAATTGGAAAGAGTGCTGTGAACCATGACCAATACTTTAAACCTTATGCTTTTGAGACATAGTTACAACTAATACTAAGTTTTTTCACATTCATGTGGACCTATGTCTTATTTAAATGTAAATGAAATATTCATTGAAGAAGTGAAATTAACTGGGGATGTTGTTTTGATCTAGAGAATGCAGCACTGTCCTGATCTAGTGAGCTTTATGATGGAGTTGAAGATGATTTTGGTAAGAATTTTTTTTTTCTGGTACTGTTACTGTATTCTACAAGTGTTGATTGTTTCTGTAATTCCTTTTAAAACCAACGTGGTTCGAATCGAAAACTTCTCAGCTCCCAGTCATTTAATGTTTTGTTTTCCTGTGTGCGTACATGCGGATGGTACTTCACTTGAACTGCATGAGGAACAGGACGGTGGGTAAGAACCAGTTTAATTGTATCACACTGGGTACGTTTGGCACTAACGGTGGGTGAAGAAGTTAAATTTATTCCTGGCTTGTCAAAGAATTTAACATCTAAAGAGAGATTAGGTAGTCACACTTAAAGATATAATATGTTGCATAAATAATTTTGTATATGGCTTTAGATTTTTGAAAAACTTACTGAGCTTCATTACATACGGTAGTTGATTACTCAGTTAATCAACTATATATAAAGTACTTAATTAGTTTATGCTATAGACAATTTATCCTTTTAAAAAGGAAGCCTTTTTTTATTATGCAAGTTTTCAACATAACAAAACATAACATAAACATAAAAAAGAACAAAGAGTATTGTGAATGCCCATTGGCCCCTGACCTAACTTCAGCATTTTGCCAATCCTATTTTCTCCCCCACTATTTTAGGGGAAGGAGCTGGTATTTTTAAGGAAATCCTGGACATCGTACCCTTCCTCCTTAAATATGTCTGTATATGTCTCTAACACCTAAGTGCTTTTTTTCCCTTTCTGTTCTTAAATATACTATCATCACCCCAACAAAGTTAATGATATTTCCTTATAGCTGCTTTGAATCAATATCTAAACAAGGTCTCCACATTATATTTAGTTGATGTGCATCTTAAATCTTAATTTGTAACAGCATCCCCTCTTCCTCGACCCTTTTTTCCCCCATGTCACCTACTTGCTGAATAAACAGATTACGTGTGTTATAGTATTTCCCACCTTCTGGATTTGGTTTATTGCATCTTTATGGTATCTTTTGACATGTTCTTCTACCTATGTTTTTCTTTATAAACAGCATCTCCTCTTCCTCTACCGTTTTCCCCCCACGTCACCTACTTGCTAAATAAATAGATTGTGTGTTTTACAGTATTGGTTTATTGCATCTTCATGGTATCCTTTAACACGTTCTTCTACCTACATTATTCTTTGTAATCTGGTAGACCTAGAGATCTCAACAGATTTGTGTCATTTGCTCTGATAAGAATACTTGGTGCTCTGCTCTTCCTATTGTATTACATCAAGAGGTATGTGATGTCTAATATTTCCTATTTCAGTAAAGTCAAAATTGATCAGTAGGTTTTGATCCATCTACTATAAAGTTCCCCATCAACCTATCGCCTGATGGTTTTGGCATCTGTTTTATGGTGCTTCTGTAACAGAAATACCACAAGTGAATGGCCTTAACAGAGAAATTTATTTTCTAGCAGTCTAGGAGGCTAGAAGTCCAAATTCAGGGCATCGGCTCCAGGGGAAGGCTTTCTCTCTCTGTTGGCTCTTGAAGAAGGCCCTTCTCATCCGTCTTCCCCTGGACTAGGAGCTTCTTCATGTAGGAACCCTGGGTGCAAAGGACATGCTCTGCTTCTGGCCCTGCTTTCCCCCTGTCTCTCTACTTGCTTCTCTCTTTTATATCTCAAAAGAGATTGGCTCAAGACACAATCCAATCTTGTAGATTGAGTCCTGCCTTGTTAACATAACTGCTGCCTAACCCACCTCAGTAACATCATAGAGGTAGGATTTATAACACATAGGAAAATCACATCAGATGACTGCATGGTGGACAGTCACACAGTACCGGGAACCATGGCCTAGTCAAATTGATACACATATTTTTGGGGGACACGATTCAATCCATGACAGCATCCAATGATGATCGTTACCTATATCCAGTATTTCATGAGGAGTTACAGTATGGTGATTTAAACAATTCCCTCATCTCTTTTGCATTCCTTAGCTGAAAATCTTCTATAAAGAACTTTCCCTGTTCAGTTATTTGGTTAATTTGAGGTACAGTCCACACTGGAGAGATGGGATAAATGCTTCTTTCCTCCTTTAAAAAAAAAAAAAATCACTGTTTAGAATGATAAATTGGTACCTAGCAACTGCCAAAAGGGACCAATGACTTTTTTTTTTTAGTATCATTATGAACTCATAGATTTTACATATTTTAATTAATTTCAAGCCATTGCAGTCACTATTTTTTTGATGCTTAAATTGTCCCATTTTTGTTCATTGTAAAGCTGCTTCACGTTGGCTTCTGAGTTCCCTGAGCACAATGTGAGCTTTTTGCTTTCTGGCACCAGCTGACCCGATCTTACCCACTCATCCTGCCCCAGAATGGTAATCAGGCATTTCTCCAGAGTCATGGCTTCTCTGTGACAATCTGGGAACTGGAGTGCTTGTTGCTACTGCTTTTAGACCTCTTCCCTGGATAAAGTTCAGGGAAAATTTTTTAGGGAGAAAATAATTAATCATGAGTTCATATTGATATTTACGATTCAAATTCAGCATTATAGGGGCTTTACTTCTTTGATTTTTATTCTTGTATCTCTTTTCTTCTGAAATCTTGATTTCTAATGATGTTAACATAATTACTTATTTGCCTTTTCTACATGTATTATTTATTTACGTCAAAATAACAATACCAATACTGCTACTAACAACTGAAAACAGTTTGATATTTCTTTGTGGTTCTTTTTGAGACCTTCTTAATTCTTTCAGATAGCTACCATGTATTAAGAACTCGGTTGCTAGATTTTGTTCTGAGTTCTTTATTTAATACTGAGTTAGAGTTTTGATGAAATGGTTGGAATCCAAATAAAGAATTTAAAATTAATGTCTAATTAATGAAGTATCGAGTTATAAACACTAATTGGTGCAGTGGTTAAGTGCTCAGCTGTTAACAGAAAAGTCGATGATTCAAACCCACCAGCCACTCCACGGGAGAAGATATGGCAGTCTGCTTCCATAAAGATTACAGCCTTGAAAACCCCATGGGGTAGTTCTGACCTGTGCTATAGAGTCACTGTGAGTCGGAATCAACTCGACAGCTCACAACAACAACAATTAATAATGATCAACATTAATTATAAATTTCATCAAAGATCATAATATAATAACCTTAAAAAAGTTGAGTTGAAGGGATGAAGCATATTTTTGTTCACATCCCTGTGACATTGGAAAAAACTTTGGAAATTTTTTTTTATCTTTTTATAGGAATCAGTAAGTTGTTCTTATATGGGGACTAAGAGAGCTAAAGTAAAGCTATGTATATCATGTCCTATTAAACTCGTTTTACTGAAACTAACTTTAGTTGTAAGTCACAGTTTTATTTTTCATTTAGTTTCGAAGAAAAACATTGGTTTATAGCTAAAATAAAATACTGAGCTTGACCTCTCATACACGATATTCTAGCGCATTTGTTATTATGTTTCAGAGTAAAATTGAGATCTTTTATTTTAGCTTTGGTAATGAAAGTGTGAGCAGAACTGGTGTTATGGATTGAATTATGTCCCCCGAAAATATGTGTTGTAATTCCTAACCTCTGTGCCTGTGGTTATAATCCCATTTGGGAATGGGTTGTCTTTGTTATGTTAATGCAGCTGGATCAGTACAGGGTGTGTCTTGAGTCAGTCTCTTCTGAGATATAAAAGTGATTAAACAAGTGAGCAGACAGAGAGAGATGGGGGGTAAGCTAGATGCCGGGAAGTGGAAGCTGAAGAGACAAGGACCTTCCTCCAGAGCTGACAGAGAGAGAAAGCCTTTCCCTAGAGCAGGCACCCTGAATTCAGACTTCTAAACTGTGAGAAAATACGTTTGTGTTTGTTAAAGCCATCGACTTGTGGTATTTTGGTTATAGCAGCACTAAAAAACTAAGATGGTTGCTGATTTTATTGCTAAGTTAACATACTTTACTTAAAATTGGAAGAAGTATGAATTATTTGTTGGGTGTTGTTAGTAATAAACCAGAAACCAAACTTGTTGCCGTCGAGTCAATTCCGACTCATAGTGCCCCTATAGGACAGAGTAGAACTGCCCCATAGGGTTTCCAAGGAGTGGCTGGTGGTTTCGAACTGCCGACCTTGTGGTTAGCAGCTGTAGCTTGCCGTAGCTCTTAACCACGGTGCCACCAGGGCATAATCACCAATGAAGTTAATTAGGAATGATATCCAGATGGAATCAGTAGTTATTGGATTTATTCAGGACATTTCACAAACCTTCAAGAGAATTTACCACTCACAACTAGGTATATAGACGTTCAGTAAATATTCAATAAATGAACAATTACGTATATTTTAAAAGAACCCTGTGAGTCTGATTTATTATATTTCAATTTTTTTCAGGCCTCAGGCCTGGAAACTAGGAAATGTTAAAAAGTCAGGACTTAAAACCAATCTGTAGAGCCAGTGTCTTTTCTGCTGTGCACTGCTGCCTTCTTTTATACTCGGTGAAGATTGCACTGCTTTCTCCTGTTACGGTTCTAGACTAGGACTAACTTGTCTAAGCCAGAGTAGAAGGCAGAATTCACACGTGTCGTTAACTGTAGGATTAAAGAAAAAAATTTTTTATTATTATCCAGGTCTCTTTTTATCTTCAATATTTGTGGCTAGCAGTGATTACTATTTCTGAATAAAAATAGGAATTTCAAAAGAAATTCTGAGTGACTTCTGTATGTACATGTACAGGAACTATATTGACTAAATTTTTTATAAATAACTACTGAAGGATAAATTTAATAGTACAAATTTATTTCTATGGACCATTGGGCTATTTTTAGATAATATCATATTTTCTAGAGGTTAAGAAAAGTGCAGGATATTCCTTGACTTCTAGGAGCTTACATTCTGTTAAACCCATATGGATGTTCTGGGCTTTACAAACTTGCTTTCACAGTGTTTTATCCTAGAACAGTTTGTTGTTGTTAGGTGCCATCGAGTCACTTCCAACTCATAGTGACCCTGTGTACAACAGATCGAAACACTGCCCGGTCCTACGCCATCCTCACAATCTTTGGTGTGCGTGAGCCCATTGTTGCAGCCACTGTATAAATCCATCTCGTTGAGGATCTTCCTCTTTTTTGCTGACCTTCTACCAAGCATGATGTCCTTCTCCAGGGACTGTCCAAAGTACATGAGACAAAGTCTTGCCATCCTTACTTCTAAGGAGCATTCTGGCTGTACTTCTTCCAAGACAGATATGTTTGTTTTTATGGCGGCCCATGGTATTCAATATTCTTTGCCAACACCATAATTCAAAGGCGTCAGTTCTTCATCGATCTACCTTATTCCTTGTTCAGCTTTTGCATGCATATGAGGTGATTGAAAACGCCATGGCTAGGGTCAGGCATCTCTTAGTCCTTAAAGTGACGTCTTTGCTTTTTAACCCTTTAAAGAAGCCTTTTACAGCAGATTTGCCCAACACAATACGTCATTTGATTTCTTGACTGCTGTTTCCATGGGCATTGATTGTGGATCCAAGTAAAATGAAATCCTTTACACTTCAGTCTTTTCTCTGTTTATTGTGACATATGTCCCTATTCAGTTATGAGGATTTTTGTTTTCTTTATGTTGAGATGTAATCCATACTGAAGGCTGTGGTCTTTGATTTTCATCGGTAAGTTCTTCAACTCCTTTTCACTTTCAGCAAGCAAGGTTGTGTTATCTGCATAATGCAGGTTGTTAATGAGCAGTTTAGAACTAGATTAATAGTTAATAGTCTTGATTTTGAAATGCTGTTTTGTAAAATCTGTTCTTTCCTTGTGTTACCTCAATCTAATAGTATCCTGTCCATTATAAAAGGAGCCCTGGTGGTGGTGCATGGTTAAGAACTTGACTGCTAACCAAAAGGTCAGCAGTACGAATCCAGCAGCTGCTCCTTGGAAACCCTATTGGACAGTTTTACTCTGTCCTATAGGGTTGCTATGTGTCAGAATCAACTCAATGGCAGCGGGTTTTGATTTTATCCATTATAAAAACGTCAAACAAACAAAAACCTTTAAGGACTACTAATAGGTTAATATTATACTTAAAAGCATAAAAAAATTTAAACCTTTTATGAGAGTTATATTTGCCAGAAATGTGTATAATTTTTAGACTTGTTCCCATCTGGTTTTGTTGTTAATTTGGCTGATTTCTCTCTTGAGTTTAGTCCTTTACTTTTTATACTACCTTTTAATAATCCAGACCATATGAGCATCGAAGTAATTTATGGATACGCTTATTTTTATTTTCTAAATAAGACATTTGTCTAATTAGCAATTTCAAAGTAATCGTTAGTTTTCAGCATCAGCAATTCTAGTGATGTTTGTATTGCATTTTAAAAAATGTAAATTTTGGTTTGAGTTGAAGGAACATAAACCATCTTAAAAAGGTCATAGGTTGGCCCAGCAGGGAATGGGCCAGGATCTAGCCAGATGAATGGCAGAATACTTGGATCTACATAAAGGAGGATTAAGGGCCTTGGTGGTACAGCAGTTAAGTGCTCAGCTATTAACCTGAAGGTTGGTGGTTCAAACTCACCCAGTGGCTACGTGGGAGAGAGACCTGGCAGTCTACCCCCATAAAGATTACAGCCCAGAAAACCCTATGGGGCAGTTCTACTTTGTCACATGGGTTCGCAGTTAGCTGAAATCGACTCGAAGACATCTAGCAACATCAACAAACGGGGAGTTAATAGAGAATGTAGGGGAATGAAAGAAATTAGCAGGTAAATACTATAGTTTTACGCAAATAATGCGTGCCTTCTATGTTTGTTTGCCAACCAAGCCCTTCCCACCGAGCAAGGTATTTTCATAAGCAAGCTATACTAATATTTTTTACAGCAACATGTAAAAAAAATTAGCATAATGTGCTTAGGAAAATACCTCATGGGATGGGGGGCGGAGTAGGTAAACATATGTAGAAGGTGCATGTTATTTGCTTAAAAATGCGGTATTTATTATAAGAACGAGGGATTTTAGTTTGTAAGAATGTGCTGCCTAAAGGCATACAAATATGTTAGTCTAGGCAGTGTACTTCGAGTTCAGGCTTTTATTTAAAGGCACATGTTCTCTATATCAAAACATCATCCCCATGGGGGTAGAAAGAGAGAGAGGCCTTGATTGAGAATGAAGGTTTTTAAATTTTTTATATTGTTTTATTAGCCTTTTTCGTTACTGATAGGCGTAAGAGTGTAGGAGAACATTAAAATCTGGAGTTCTTTTCATGGTCTAATAAATGACATTTTGGAGCACCTTCAGTGCGGTCCTTTCACTTTTTCACGTCTTTTTTTCCTGAGAAGGGGGATGAGCCAGCTAGACTTTCTATAAGAATAATGGGCACTTCAGTTAGGCACCAAGAACATTATGAAATTGTAGTTTGTAATCGGGTACTATCTGTTCCTTGTCTCGCACTCCACAGCTGATTCAGGTTTTTTTGTTTTCAACAGGAAGTTGCTTTAAAGAATAAACAGGAGCTGCATGCACCACCACCCCCTCCCCAGTTCTACTCGCGCCTTATTCACGAGCTAGGAACCCTCGGTTGGGACAAGTAAGTCTGTTTCAAAATATGTTTTAGAAATGCCTTTGTTTTCCACATTTCAATTTAATGTATTACCAGTTTTAGCAATTTATTGTCTACCTGGTTTTGGTCAAAGGTGTTAGATTGTCACTAGACTATCTGATCTTTATTGTGGCTATGAATTAGGGAGACGGTATCACAAAAAAAGTAACCTAAAACGTAAAATGCTAAATATTATTTGGAAAAAAATAATATTTTTATATACATAGTAAAATGTTAACATAAATAGATTTTTTTTTGAAAGTGTAACATTATTCTAAATGTTACTAAATTATTGGTGTTTAAAAAGTGATGTCTGAAAACTTACTGAAAATGATGGAAACAATTAATGTATTTTTGGAACATATATATGTGTGTATACATATACACGTGAATATATATATAGTCATTATATTTGTATATGATTATTCTTTTTTGGTTAATATGCATTCTGCCTGTCTGTATTTAAATGTACTTTAGATGATTTTATGATTTGTGTAGCAGACTCAGCAACTAACAGTTCTTCCTTTTCATAAATGTGGCTGTTTTCTTCTTGGTTCTTTGCTTTTCTTCCCTCATAGAGATTACCCTTCTTAGCCATTCACCTACCACGATCATGTAGTTCTGAATTATAGGTATTTTATATTTCTATCAAGTTCCGTAACAACATTTAACTACAACAGATTGACATCTTTACCTCAAGCAAACATACAAAACTTTCTTACCCATCACTCCCACTTCTTTCAAAAACAAACCGACCAACCTCTACCTAAGTTCTTCTTTTGTAATGGCTAAGCTTTGGTTCCAGGCTTTTCTCTGGTTATGTGGACTGCAATACACCTTGAGTGTTTTCATTTGTTAATTTCTAGTCAGTTGTCATGCTTCTCTTACATTACTGTGTTGGAAAATTCTCTGTTTTATAAGATAGTCCATTTGATTTTTTAATAACTCTTTTTTTGACAGACCACGTGACTCACTTGGTTGTATTTCCAGTCATGAGTTACTCATTTGCATGTGGTGCCCAGAACTAAGAGAAATATAGTCATTCCCCAGTTAACAAAAGTAGTCTAAGTTTGTACGTTTGATATCTGAAAATGAAAGTACATTCCTCTTAAGTGGAAATCCTAACCCATAAATATCAATTTTGAAACTGAAATTCAGCTTTTAGGGTCTCTTAAAAACTGATATGAGAAGCAGAAATGATTGTATGTATCATGAAGAAAGAGGAACAAAAAAGAGAGCCCCTCCCACTAACTCGGAAACCCTGGTGGCGTAGTGATTAAGAGCTACAGCTGCTAAGCAAAAGGTCGGCAGTTCAAATCCACCATCCACTCTGTCCTGTAAGGTCGCTATGAGTCGGAATCAGCTCGATGGCAGTGGGTTTGTTTTTTTGGTTTTCCCAGTCACTCATTTCCTTGGGCAACAGGTTAATCATAGGCAAATTTGTGAAATAAAATATGTTAAACTGTTTTACCTATTTCTAGTTCCCTCCCAGTGACTCTGTAAACTTCAAAGTCCCAGTGGTCACACTTTACCAGCCACTGACCTCTTATCCCCTCGCTGCTTCTTCAGAGTAATCCATCCCATCGGGACCTCAGGTTCTTCCCCTTAGCTTGTTAGTTTTTTTGGTCTTGTTTTCTAAATAAAGTGTAGAACTTTGTGTTCAGTGCTGTTGAATTATCCTGATTGCTTTGAATTCAAATGTATTACATTTGTTTTTTACTTTTACTTTAAAAATAATTATAATTAATAAAAAAGTTAAAAGGTAACACATGCCCATAGCTAAAGAATTAAAACAGTACAAATGGTATAAAACAAAATATAACTCCAGCTTCACCCTGAACTCCAGTCTTCCCGGTTTCCTTCCAGAGACATGTTTAATGTTTTGTGTTTTCCAGAGATCTTTTACTCATACACCAGCAGATAGTTACATGTAATTTAAAAAATTTCTAACTTTTTGCTATTGCTCTGTGAAAGGTAGTTGATTTTTTTTGCATGAATTTTTTAAAAAACTTTTGATGCATACAAGAAAGTACACAAAATCTTAAGTGTTCAGCTCTCTGAATTTTTGTAGTGTGAGCACAGTTACAAAACGAGCATCTAAATCAAGAAATAAAATCATTAGAACCTCAGACGTTTTCTTGTGCCCTTCTTATTAATACCGTACCCCAAAAGGAACGATTATCCTGACTTCTAACACCATAGAATAGTTTTGCCTGTTTTTTGAAAGTCATATAAGTGGATTCATATAGTATGTACAATTTGTATCTGGCCTTCTTTTCCTTAACTTCTGTTTGTGAGATTTATCCATGTTGTTGCAATTTTTCATCCATTTTTATTGTCATACAGTATTCCATTGTAGCCAAGTTTATCCGTTCTACTATTGATGAATATTTGGATTGATTCCAGTTTTTGGCTGTTGTGAATACTGGTGCAGTGACCGTTTGGTACCATTTCTCTTGTTTATATAACTAGAGTAGAGTTCCTAGGTCATAGATTATGCATATGTTCAGTTTTCAAAGATACTGCCAAGCCATTTTCCAAAGTGCTTGAACCAATTTAAACTCCCACTATCACTTTATAAGAATTCCAGTTGCTTCACATTGAGGTTAGCCTTTGATAGTGAAGGTTTATAGAAATCTTTTGCAAGGTTGTTGAAATCTTTGAAGCATGATGGTGAGGACTAACTGATGTTTACCCATAAGGTTTTAGGCTTTATTTGGTAAGGCATCATTAAAACCTGTTGCCCTCAAGTTGATTCTAAATCATAGCGACCCTATACGACAGAGTAAAACTGCTCCATAGGGTTTCCAAGGGGCAGCTGGTGGATTAGAACTGCCGACCTTTTGGTTAGCAACCAAGCTCTTAACCACTGCGCCACCAGAGCTCCAAGGTGTCATTACTGAGTAGGATCTGGGATGGCTGGGAGCTTTTTAGTAAAATTAAGTGTAGCAGTTGAGGGGAGAGGCAGGGAAGACAAGTGATGAACTGAGATGCACGTGTAGCAATTCAGGCTGAGATTGTAAAGACTTGTCTTGAGGGGATTGATGTCATGGAACTAGTCATTGTTTGGACATAGGTTGGTGGAAGAGAGAAGAATAATTCTGATTTGTTTTTGGATGCTTAAATGTTAAGATCTTAGTGTTTGGGGGATACTTCGGAATGTAGAAAAGGGAACTGGTTTGGTAAGGCGAGAAGAAGGGTTCCTCTTGCTTTAACTTTTTTATACTGGTATGGAGAGTTTGAGGCAACTTTTGTAAGTGGATCTGACGTGGTTGGGAGAAATCCACTAGTGAAAATCAGTTGAGGTATTGAAAATGCAAATGTGAGATTTTTGAATCATTAATTTTTCATCAGACTAGTATTTATTGAGTACCTATAATGTGAGGTAGTAGGGGTACAGTGATAGGCAAGACTTATGGTTCCTCATAGAACTTAACTTCTAGTGGAAGAGTTAGAATTTAAGTAGCTCATCACAGTCATACTTAATTATACCTGTGATAAGTACTGTAGAATATAATTATAGGATTCCTTGGAGCCATTAGCAACAAAGTTATAGTAGAAATAGTGCAAGTATATCAAACATTTAATGGAATAAGTGTTTTAAGAGGTAAATAGATGGTATTGAGTTGGTCTTTGCTTTGTACCCATTGTTGACATGACAGTAAAAGGAACAGATTTTTAACTTGGATAGTAGATGAAATTCAAAAGTAAAGGTACAAATACTTCTCCTGTATCACTCCTAAAACCCAAACCCACTGCCATAGAGTTGATTCTGATTCATAGTGACCCTGTGGGACAGAGTAGAACTGTCCCATAGGGTTTCCAAGGCTATAAATCTTTATGGAAGCAGACTGCTACATTTTTTTCCCATGGAGCAGCTGGTGGGTTTGACCACCGACCTTGGTGTGCAGCTGAGCGCTTAACCACTGCACCACCAGCACACCTTCCATGTCACTCATCACATTATAATTGTCTGTCTCCACCTTAGACTAAGATCTTTACATGCAGTGACTGCCACTTACGAACTGTTATGTGCCATATGTGACTGTGCTAGCTACTTTATATAGTTCCTATTTAATCCTCATAATAAATTTCATGATATGTATTTTTATTCCCAACTTCAGATATAAAACCGGTATATAGACAAGGCTGGCTACATAGCACTATTTAGCATTCTGCATGAGTGATAAAAAACCAAAACTCATTGCCGTTAAGTCAATTCTGACTTATAGTTTCCCTGTAGGACAGAGTAGAACTGCCCCATAGGGTTTCCAAGGAGCAACTGGTGGATTTGAACTGTGAACCTTTTGGTTAGCAGCTGAGCTCTTAACCACTGCACCACCAGGGCTCCCTGTGACTGATACTCCCTGGCATTTTGTTAGGGGGTAGCTCTGATGTGGAGCCTTCAATAAAGTTCCCCCAAGAACCTGGAGCTAGTTACACACTGAGGGTGAAACTAATTTAAAAAAAAAAACCACCTCGCCATAGATAAAGTTGGCCATTGACAGAATCAACCCACCCTTAGAGATGGTTTTGAAGTCTGTTGTTTACGTTTGTGAGAGGTCACGGTTTAATTGCAGTGACCAGGATAGATGACTGATAGAAACTATAGCTGCTGCTACCTAATCGTTTGTTCTGTAGTCTTTACAAATCAAGAGTGTGGTGGCAGAAGAGAAGTTGTCTGCATGGATTGTATTAAAGGAGGAACCAAAGTAAGATTTTGTCAGTATTTATTCCGCACTATCTGGTGGAGTTAAGACCATCCTTCTCAGTTTCATTCCTGTGAATTAATTCATAAATCAGGTCTGGTTCTGAATCACCGATCAAATTGGGTTTCTGGACCCAGAGAGCTAAAGCCGAGACCTAAACTGCGCTGTTCCCATACTAGAATTGCTACCTTTTGAGGCCCTGCCCAAGCAGCTGGCTGGCTTCTGAATTTAAAATATCTTTTAAAGTGATACACACAATGATTTGCATAACAAATTGATTTAAATGGATTTCCAGAATCTTAATGAATCTCGATACCATGTCAGTATGTCTGTATTTCCTTCTACTCTAAATGATAATCTTGCAGATTTATCAAGGCAATAGTAAAGTCTGATAATAATATTTCTTCAAGGTAATGCAGACCTTGCTGTGGTTTTAATTATGTCCTTGACATTTCTAGTCAACTCTAGGATCAGGCATTATATACAAAATTAGGTTAGAAAGAAGAAGAAATATTTGAAATATGGTTGAAATCTTTCTTTTCGTTTTTCCCTGGATCCACATCCCTTTTTACAGAAGTGACAATGAGAATTAGTAGCTGACCTTCAGTTTGGTTGCTACTGTACTAGTTTCCGTACTTGTTTAAGCTCCGTGAAGGTGGAAGGTTCTCCGAAAGGTAAGATGACGGTGATGGGACAGTTCTGGGCTATTTTGGATGTTATACTGGTTCACAAAAGTAAGTGCAGCCAAAAGGGGTCTTGATAGGTTTCTGCTGGTTCTGCTCGTGTTGTTCTGCACAGTGGCCCATTACATCAGTAAGAGTGAAGCAGAGTTGTTGGAGTTTAACAGGATTTCCTCTTGGTATTAAGAGTGTCTTAGAGTAGAAAGCCCCAAATACTTTTGCTTTATAGGTAGGCGGATCATACATCCCATTTTACCTAGAACAGTCCTAATTTATGCCTTTTATCCTGGCCCCTTGCAGTCTCAAAAGTGTCCCGGTTTAGATGAAATGCATGTTCGTCTTAATTATAGAATAACTAATGTTTATTATAATAATCGCATGTCCCTAGATGATTCAGAGATGAACTGGTTCTAACAGGGATCTTGATCCAATGCTTTCGTCCTTTCAGACAGTATGTTGTTTGTCGTTCAGAGCGAGTACGGTTCTACTTTGTGGCCTTGAAGGTTTGTCTTTGGGAAGAGTTAACTTTTCCTAAATCTGATGTGCTGCTGAAAGATTGGCAACATGAATATGAAGTTAGATTTTTAGTTAAGTCCATTATCTTGATAAAATGCTAGATGATTAACTGGTGATATTTTTTAGAATAAATAATGAATTTCAAAGAAATATATCATGGGAAACAGAGATACTTGTTTATGCTAAATGAATTCCAATAACGAGACCAAAGCTTTAATTCTGGCTTATCAGCCATGTGACCCTGGGCAAGTGATTTAACATCTCTGCAACACATTTTCTTCATTTTTCAAATGAAGGTAATAATGCCTGTCATGGGTTGAATTTTGTACCCCAAAAATATGTGTCAGCTTGGCTAGGCCATGATTCCCAGTAGTGTATGGTTGTCCTCCATGTTTTGATTTGGTGTAATTTTCCTGTGTGTTGTAAATCCTAATCTCTGCCTGTGGTTAATGAGACAAAATTAGTTTATGTTAGAGGATTAGGGTCACACCCAGGTCACACTCCTGGTCCGATGTAGGGGGGTTTCCCTGGGATGTGGCCTACACCACCTTTTGTCCTTATAAGAGATGAAAGGAGAGGCAAGTAAGCAGAGAGAGGGGACCTCATACCACCAAGAAAGAAGTACCAGGAGCAGAGCGTGTCCTTTGGAACCAGGGTCCCTGTGCTGAGAAGGTCCTAGACCAGGGGAAGATTTATGACAAGGACCTTCCCTCAGAGCCAGTAGAGAGAGGAAGCCTTCCTTGGGAGCTAGCACCCTGAATTTGGACTTCTGGTCTCCTAGACTGTGAGCGAATAAATTGCCATTTGTTAAAGGCATGCACTTGTGATACTTCTTTTATAGCAGCACTAGATAACTAAGACAATGCCTAATCAAAAGGATTAAAAAGAAACGTCTTAAGTGACTAGCACAGTTCCTTGCCCAAAGCAGGTGTAAGGTTGTTGAGCTACTAGTTCACCCAACAATGACAGACTGTATCTGAATTTTATAACACTTAGTTAATTAGTGCTATGATCTAATTATAACAAGTAATTATAATTTTTGTTGTATTATATATGAGCATAGAAATTAACAAGTACAATTTTTTAGTCTAAGTTACCTTTATAAATTGGGTGATTTTTCCTCATACGTTAACCTAAATCACTGAGTTACTACACATTATCTGGTAATGAAACTGTTATTTTTTTCTGAATTGATACTGTCTCTATTATTGAATTTAAACAGAATTTGCATTCAGCTGTTTAAATTTTATACGTGAATCGAAAAACATGAACCAGTCTGATAACAGCTTCCCTGTGTTCATATATACATAGCACATTGACACATACATAGTAATATAAAACATTCGTGTTTCTTATATAAAAGCTCATTTGAGTGGGAAGCTAAAACGTACATGAAAAGGAGTAATGTGGGAGTTTAGAAAAAGGCAGAGTCCTTCTGGGCTACAAATTGTTAAGCAGGCCTCTTAGAGGAGGTGGCATCGTGATAAGCTTTGGAAGGATGTAAAGCCTTAGGAAGGAGAGAACGGTGGAGGCAGGACTTGAGTGATGGAAATGTGAATTCATTTTGGATTTTGAAATAGATCAGTTGCTCGCATAAGGGGATTAAAATGTTCGAGCTAGACTGTGAAGAGTGCTGACTGATAGGCTAAGGATTGTTTATATGCAGGTGACGGTGACTTATTGAATATTTTTGAGCCAAAAAAAAAAAAAAAAAAAACCCAACGCGAAACCCATTGCTGTCGAGCTGATTCCGACTTGTAGCCACCCTATAGGACAGAGTAGAACTAACTCATGGGATTTCCAACTAGCAGCTGGTAGATTCGAACTGCTGACGTTTTCATTAGCAGCCTGAGCTCTTAACCACTACACCACCAGTTAAAGGTATTTGGGAAGATTAATCTAGACACAGAGGACAGGATAGATGGATGTAAAGAAGAAACAGGAGGTAAATACCAATCAGGGAGGTGGCTTTTAGTAATCTAGGTATGAAGTAGAAAATGGAAACTTCGATGTTTTATTAAAAAATGAAACTCTTTAGTCTGCCTTTTGATGTTGTTATGATGTAACTATATCTAGATAAGGGAAAAGAAAAACTAAATATCTGTTGGTCAAAATAAGTGCAGCCTTCCAAGAGAAATAAAGTGTGTGCCTTTTGTTTCTCTGTACTGATAATATTCAGCTAGTAACAGCAGTACAACAACAGAAAGCTTAAGTATTAACACTCTTTTCAGATGTTTAAAAAACTTCACTCTCACATTTAGTGCCATTGTTTTATTACAAGCTGACTTATAAACAAATGCAGCAAATGATAAATACAGAACAAAATGGAGTGCCAAAAGTATGATATTTTAGTGCTTTAGATTTTATATTTATGTTTTATATTTTCTTAGTCAAGTTTTGAATATGCCTAGATAAACAATAAATACCTAAACTCTTTCTAAATATAAATTTTATATGTGATTTTGTGGGTATTTTGCTAGCATCTTAACATAATAATGTTTCAAAAATTTGAGTTTTGCAGTAACGGAAAGTTTGTAAATTTATGACTTAAATGGATTATTTGTGTTTTATTTAAATGAATAAAATTATTCATTCCATATTGTCTAGAATGAGATACCTGGCCTAACAATAAGGCAGAACATTGAAATAGACTTTCTTGGAAAAGATGATTTTTTCCTTTTAGTATCTCTTCCATAAAACTAAACTCTAAGATGTCCTTTTCTATCAAGAATAAATATAAATATGCTCTATTAGTTAGAGTACAGGCTAAGCTGCTCTAACAGCAATAACAACAACAAAAACCCTGAACCCGTTGCCATCAAGTTGCTTCTGACTTGTAGTAACCCTATAGGACAGAATAGAACTGCCCCAGGTTTCCAAGGAGCGGCTGGTGGTTTCGAACTGCTGACCTTTTGGTTAGCAGCCTGAGCTCAAACAAGATAGAAATTTATTATCTCTCATTGAACAGTTGAGAGGTAGGCAGGTGGTCAAGAGTGGGTTTGTGGCAGAGTCAAAAGGTCCATATAAACCAGAGACTTCATCAGCCTGAGACCAGAAGAACTAGATGGTGCCCAGCTACCACCAATGCCTGCCCTGACAATAATACTCAAGAGGAATGTGCTTCTTAATTCAGTCAGATATGCGAGACCAAGTGGACAGCTCCTGTCCAGAGGCAGGAAGGAACAGGAACTGGTTGAATGGATACAAGAAACCCAGGGTGAAAAGGGGTACCCTGCTGTCACCTTGCAGGAATTGCAACTAATGTCACATAACAACATGTGTATACAGTTTTAGATGAGAAATTAACTCGAGCTGTTAACTTTCATCTAAAGCACAAAAGAAAAAAAAAAATAATAAAAGAGTGGGTTCTTTTCAACTTGTTACTCAGCCATCCACTAGAACTTCGTTGTTCAATACAGTAGCTGCTAGCCACATGAGGCTGTTTACATTTATAGTTAACTCAGATAAAGTAAAATAAGAATTCATTGTCCATACTAGCTACATTTTAAGTACACAGTAGCCACATGTGGTTAGTGGCTACTGTATTGGACAGTGCAGATACAGAACACCTCTGTCATTGCAGAAGGTTTTGTTGGTCTGTGCTGCACTAGAGTATTGTTCTTGCATGCATACTCTTTGTTGGCTCATACTGGCCTGTCCACGCTCTAGTCCACAAGAAGGGAGAAAGAGAGAGAAACAGAGTGGAAGGCGAATAGTTTTGTTACAAATGATTCAGAAGATGCACATATCACTTTGCTTGCATCCCACTGACCAAAATTTGGTAATACGAGGATGCCTTGCTGCATGGGCAGACTGGAAGAATCACTCGCCGAATGGAGTTGTACTTTGCTAAAACTTGGTTTCATGGGAGCTGGGGTAGGGTGAGGGATTCTGTTACTAAAAGGAAGAAGGCGAGAATGGGTACTAGAGGGCATTTGGCAATCTAGGTCCCATGTACTCAAGGTGTTAATAATAACATTAAAGTTTCTCTCCATCCCCCAGAGTAGCAAGAAATCAACATGGGTAAAGTGTTCCTTACTTTTAAAAGACCATGCTGAAATGAACATGAAAATTATAAGTATTTTTATGGTATTATTTTAATTCATAAAGTTTAACAAGATTTACAGTTGTTTTGACTGAGAGGCCATATTTTGACAAGTCACTGTTTTTCTCTGATTTATTACTTCTGTGTCCTAAGCTTTGTGGAATGGTGAAAATCTTATGTTTGTGTGTTTACAAACAAAGGACCAGAGCTAGTGGTTATTTCTGTCTTTATAGATGTTCAATAATGATGTTGGACAATTTGGTAACAAGCAGTTACATGAAGTGGGAAAAGTACTACTTGGTGATTTGGTTGTTCCTTCTTTTCTCCCTCTAAGAGGATATAAATGCATGTGCTTAGTTCAGTGTCTTAATTCTGAAGTGTGGGTGTTTTCAGAGAGTCAGATGCCTATGTATCTGAGTCATGGATAATACGTGTGCTAAAGACTAATGTTCTAATTTTTTGGGATAAGATGTTTACAGATAAAGCTAAAAGAGTATTAAGTATATGTATATATATGCTCATATGCAATGCTTATACATTAAAATGTATATAAGCATTGATATTTTTATGTAAATAAACATTTATGATAAAATTTTCATCAATTAATACAGATTGCTTTGTTTTACTTTTTGTTCCGATGTTGAAGATATGTATCCTCTTCAGATTTAGGTCTGTTTTTCATTTTTCATACAAACTATTTCACAGCTTCATTGTGCAGCATTTCTTGAAATTGACCCATTTTACCATTACACCTGGCCAGTGACCACACTGGCTGATAACCAGAACCACTGCTGTCAAGTTGATTTTGATTCATAGCGACCCAATAGGACAGAGTAGAACTTTCCCATAGGGTTTCCGATGAGTGGCTGGTGGATTTAAATCGCTGACCTTTTGGTTAGCAGCTGAGCTCTTAACCAGTGTGCCACCAGGGCTCGGTTGTGAAGGTAAAAAAATGTTTCCTAGGTTAGGAGGCTAATGTTAGTTTTGAATACCAATGGGCTGTACCACCAGTCTGCGTGAGATGTTGTGCAGAGCCTCTAGACTACTTTTTATCTTTGAACAAGAGGATAGGATTGTAAAAACGTCAGAAAATGTCCACATGCCCAGTTCACTGGTAGATCTACTGCTAAATTTGAACCCTTTTTGGTAGCAGCTTATGGTACTCAAGGGGCCATATTTTTACAGAATGATGTATTTCAAAGGATATTGGTTCCCATTGTAGAAAATCCATGCATTTAGAGCCATTTTAAGCCAAAACAACTATGCTTATGCTGTCTGTTTAAAATATTAGTCATCTTGGGTACATGCCCAGGTTAAGTGTCAGGGGCTATATATTGTGCGAGAAGAAAATTTATTGTTAGGAGACCAGGCTGTACCTGTGCTTATCCAGCACTTTCCTGAGAGGATCAATTTGAGCATATGAACTAATAGCAGCCAGATTTTTGTACAGTAACGGTGTTGATGATAAAGGAGAAGTTCATTGAGGAGAAAAATAAAGGAGAAGCATAAGTCTCAGACTGTAGATGAAACTACAGGAATGGATCAAAGACTTTGACAGGAAGTTTAATGTGTACGTAAGTAGAGGCTGACAGGAACATGCGGTGTGTGCCAGAGGTTCCAGTGATGGAAACCCGAAACATCGAGCTCACTGACCACAGCATGAGCTTGACACACATTGTAAATAACCTGGAGATCTATGGCTGCTTTCAGCACCAGGCCACTGTATTGACGGCAGTAAATCTATAGCAGCAGAAATGGCTGCCATGCAGATATTCGGCTGATTAATTTTTGTAATGGATTAATAGGAACATAGCAAGTATTTTCATTCTGAGTCCTACCATCCTCCAATCCTCCGTCATCCCCCAGTGTGGTCCTTTTTTATTCTCTTCTCCCCAGAGTCGTGTATATGGATACTGGCTTCAGCACCTTCAAGTTAAAAGCCCAGGATGCTTCTGGTAGAGAGCATCTGATCACTCTCAAGTTGAAGGCGAAGGTAGGTGCCTCCTGAAGCTGTTATTGTGGTCAGGAAATGCTCTGTGAGATGAACTCTGAGCACGTTCAATGCAAAGAAGTGCTGGTTGCTTTTGAAAATACATATCTGATGCTTTTAAAAGTTGATTTGGGGAAGCCTCGAAAGAATTTATTCACCGGGTTTTCAAAAGCCTAGATAAAACTTCATGTCATTATTTTAGTCCAAATTTGATCAAAATCTAGACTTTATAGTAAAGAAATATTACACATGAGATTTGGCAGCCTCGAAGTACCGTAACGTTATTTTTGTGACATCACTCATGGTGCAGTGGTTAAGAGCTCGGCTGCTCACCAAAAGGTCGGCAGTTTGAATCCACCAGCCACTCCTTGGAAACCCTGTGGGGCAGTCCGACCCTGTCCTGTAGGGTCGCTATGAGTCAGAATCAACTGAACGGCCCTGAGTTTTTTTTAATATAGAAAAGAGTTGGAAGCTTCCTGTATCCCAAATGAAGTTCTAAAGAGGAAAAGTCTCCTGCCTTCAACTCTTACTGTGAATTACCTTTGTAGTTCTTACCTCCAGCCCTCCACCTCCATCCCCTCCACGGGCACACTTTTTGTTGTTCGGTTGTTTTGGCTGAAGTTTTTTGATGTTATTTTATATTAAGAATTAGGGAAGGTCTTGCCTCTATTTATAGAACTCTTACAGGCTAGTGATCTGTAGCTACTCACTGATTCTGTTGGCACAAAACATGGCTGTTTCATCTTTGCTTTTTACCTCTAAATTTTGGATTTTAAATAATAAGAAGAATAAGCAAGTTCAGCATATTAATCATTTACTTAGCAATCGCTAGGGAAGCGTTAGAATTTGAAGAAAACCAGGACATCCACCTTTTTTTTTTATTGTTCCTAGGAGTCATCAATCAACTCTATTTCAGAAGATTGTAGTGATGAAAAGATCAATTGTGTTTGTCCTTTTTAAAAATGTGTCTGGCATTTAAGCTTCCCGCAAGAGAAAATTAATATATAAAGCTGTACTGGGTGACACAGAAAAGTTGATACCTTCTAGTGCCCCTGTACCAGACAAGTTGAGAAATGGCTCATTCTTTCTCACACAGAGAATGGTGAGGTATAATTTTAAGAGCCATATGTGATAAGTGGTGGAAAAAAAAATTAGTGGGATAAAAATCTTATTTGTAAAATAAGTTGCGTGGCTGTATTTTCCTTAAAATGAAAATACTTTTATTTTCTTTTTTAGTTTCTAAAGATGTGCTTTTTTTGAGATCTCGGAAAAATCTGCCTTTCTCTTCCCGAAAGGTCACGTTCTGCCAGTGGCAAGGGTTCTGTCATTTCCTTCAAAGCTCAATTTGTTTATATTTTGTATATTGATAAAAGCTGCTTTGCTGCTGTAAAGACCAAAATGAAAGATGGAAGTACATTGCGATCCGGTTTTTTTTTTTTTAATAATCATTTTTTTATAGCCTCTTCTGTTATTAAGGAGATAATGCTTTATGTCTACACTGCCTTAAATACACTAACAGGATTTTAGTATTAATGCAGGTTAATGACACTTATTTCTTGAACTGGTAGTATTGAGAGTAAGGATGTAGCCTCTAGTAGGGTCCATTCTGTTTGCTTTTTCTTATACTTTTTGAAGGTAGGTATGGTTAACACTCTTCATATTTCCCTGGAGAATATTTTCAACTGCTGGGTTTTGCAACGGCTGTTGCTATGAAACACTGTTATGGAGGTGTTGGCAGAAGGGAAGAGAAAGCTCTGTTTGAGTTGTAAAGGAATTAGGGGGCAAAATGCTTTTTCAAGAAGAAATGAAAAAAGGTAGGATGGAACTGAATGAATTTTATGTTGGTATGCAGGATGATTTGTTAGAATCTTTAATTCTCCTGTTAGTTCAGCTTTTATAGAAGCCAAAGTTGTTTTGAGATGTGGTCATTTCATTTTCAGGAATATTTAGGACTGAGATTGTCAGTTAAAAACAGTGACCGCTGAAACGCTGTATTGTTAAGAGTAGGTAATACAAATTCTCATCCACACTAAGATTTAAGGGGAGAGTTGAATTCCTAAAACAAAACCTTAAAAAAGCTTACTTTTGTAAACACACAGACCTTTATTTACTTTATTTATTTTTTGGTGGCTAGCTAAAGAAATGTGTTTATTATTTTTCTGGAAAATACATACTCTTCAGATTCTTTCACTGTTCCCCACCTTCTGCAGAAACCCACAAAGAAAACAATACCAATTTCGACTAGACACCTTCTTTTAAAAGATAAATATATTAATCGAAAAGAAATATGAGCAGCCGTTGACTTTTGTGGCTTTTCATCCGTGTATTTTTATGCAGTACTTCCTTGATTACAAAACATCCTGAACTGTGGGATGGAATTCTTATCTTTTCCTTATAAAAGGAGTGTCTTTGAACTTCCTCAGGTTTGGCCAAGGTCACAGCTACTTGGAAAACAGATCACAGACGTGTGTCAGAGCCCAGGCACTGTGTCCATGGCTGCTTCGTGGTCTGTTCCAGTCGGCATGTATTCGTGTCAGGCAGCAGCCTTCCTGTTTCGCTGGTGCCATCACACACTAGGATAGGCAGAAATTTCCCTTAGAATGATACGTTGTACAATGAAAATCGCACTGTGTGTGACAGAAATGTCTGCTTAATAATATTTCATGATCACCTGCACTCATGTGTAGTTATTGAACTGATTAAATTACTTCAAGTAAGATTGGAGAAAAATCCAACCGAACCGAACCCGTTGCCGTTGAGTCGATTCCGACTCGTAGCGAGCCTATAGGACAGAGTAGAACTGCCCCATAGGGTTTCCAAGGAGCGGCTGCTGGATTTGAACTGTTGACCTTTTGGTTAGCAGCTGAACACTTAACCAGTGCACCACCAGGGCTCTGAGATTTGGAGAAGTACTTTTTAATTAAAAATAATTAAATCCTATACTTATTTTTCAGTTAATATTCCTGTATTTGGAGCTTCTGTTATTGTTGTCAATTAGATTTCTAAAGTAGAAATTTTGGCACTTAGTCTCTGGTGATATTATATATACTAACACCATTTACCACTGAAAACTACCTTAATTTTGATAAAGCTGTTTTATAAATTGTAGCCAATTATCTACATTCTAGTTCAGGAAAATGATTCTGAAAATGAATATTTAGGATGCTGCTTGTTATTTTAATAGTTCATGATTAATCATACAGAAATAAATTTATGGTTTTTTAAAACTTCTATAAAATACGAGGTTTATTATACTAATAAAATGAATTTTATATGTGAGTATAATGAACATATACCATGTATTCATTTGACTGTAATAGATACACATTGGAGCCACCTGTATGAGATCAGTCAAGTTTATCATATGTGTGTTTGTATGTATACAAAATTGCACTTACAGTTAATACATTTGAAAGATGTCACTGTTAAAGAAACTACATAGGGGACTCATTTATGTTTATGGGATCATACGATGTTTATTATAACCTGCTTTTTGATTTACTTAACCATGGACCTCTCCATGTCTGTGCAGACGGTACCATTTACTACACTGAGTTCTATTCGAATGTAGACTCTATTCTTCAGCATAATGAGTGCACCTGTACTTCGTGCCTTCCAAGGCCACAGATGCTTTACTTGGTAGATCTCTGAACACAATAAGCATTTCATTGTGTGTGTACTCTGTCTAGATCAGTGATTTGCTCAAGCTAGAGTTGATATTGTTCACAGTCAACATCAAGCCAAAAACCAAACCCGTTGCTGTCAAGTCGATTCTGACTCCTGGTGACCCTACGTGTTACAGAGTAGAACTGCTCCATAGAATTTTCTTGGCTGTAATCTTTACAGAAGTAAATCGCCAGGCCTTTCTTCCTTGATACCGCTGGGCGGTTTCCAAGTGCCAACCTTTAGGTTAGCAGTAGAGCACAAACTCAAAGTGAACTAAATTTTCCGTTTTTCACCTATGGAGGCTTTGAGTGTGCATTGTTATCTTTATAGAATTTTAGAGGGAGAAGAGATTTTACAACACTTGTAGTTGAACTCCACCGTTTTCATATATGAAACAACCAGAGATGTTAGATGACTTGGCTAAGATCACACAAGCTGGCTGCAGAGCTGGAACTAGAGAAAACGTAGGTCTCTGCCGACATTTACTTTGAAATAACCATGTGACGTAAAAGAGCACACAGATTCTTTCTCCTGTGGTTAAAGCAGTTATGCTCTGAAGTACATCATTTGATATATATTTTTTATACTATTTTAATGAAGGTTTACAGGCAAACTAGCTTCTCATTAAACAATTAATACACATTATTTTGTGACATTGGTCGCCAGCCCTACGACATGTCAACAGTCTCTCCTTCTTGACCTTGGGTTCCCTATTACCAGCTTTCCTGTCCCCTCCTGCCCTCTCCTCCTTGCCCCTGGGCTGGTGTGCCCTTTTAGTCTCATTTTGTTTTATGGGCCTAATCTTTGGCTGAAGGGTGAACCTCAGGAGTGACTTCAGTACTGAGTTAAAAGGGTGCCTGGGGGCCATACTCTCAGGATTTCTGCAGTCTCTGTTAGACCAGTAAGTCTGGTCTGTTTTTGCGAGTTAGAATTTTGTTCTCCATTTTTCCCTAGCTCCGTTTTGGGACCCTGTGTTGTGATCCCTGTCAGAGCAATCACTGGTGGTAGCCGGGCACCATCTAGTTGTGCCCGACTCAGTTTGGTGGAGGCTGTGGTAGTTGTGGTCCGTTAGTTCTTTGGACTAACCTTTCCCTTGTGTCTTTGGTTTTCTTCATTTTCCCTTACTCCAGATGGGGTGGGACCAGTGGAGTATTTTAGATGGTCGCTCACAGGCTTTTAAGACCCCAGATGCTACTCACCAAAGTAGGATGTAGAACTTGTTTTTTATAAACTCTGTTATGCCAGTTGAGCTAGGTGTCCCCTGAGACCATGGTCCCCACAGCCGTCAGCCCAGTATTTTGCTCCCTCAGGGTCGTTTGATATTTTGAATTGTCTGAAATAGTGCTGCCTCCCTTAACCTCAGCCCGACCTTTCTTTCTTTCCCCAGATTTAAGCATTATAATATTTTTTATATGGTTTCTTGTATATTTGCCTTTGGGTTATCAGTTCTATGTGGCAAGCTATTATTAGTCAGGGGGTACATTGATAAGAAGTTTCTTTTTAGCCAAGTGATAGCTAAATGTTAAATTAACTCTTTTAAAAGCATTGACTTCAAGTGGGCTGATGATTCTCAAATTCTATAGGGGGAGGTGTTTTTTGTTTTTGTCTTTTTTTTTTTGTCCTCTTTTGCTTACCCAGAGAAGTACTGAAAAATAGGAGGTGGAAAAAAGTGAAATCTAAAGCTTATTTTGAGCATTTTGTCAAATGAGAGAAAAAAGTTTTCCTAAAATTAATTTTCTGTCAGTAAATTTATCTCTGAAGTGGGAAAAAAATGAGTATTTTTAAATTACATGTGATTTTGAAGAATCCTAGAATTAAATTTTAAAGATATTAGCTAGTACAATTCTGTAACGAGAACGCTGATATTATGAAACACTACCTTTTGTGTTGGTTAACTTAGAACCCTGGTTTGTCCTCATGACTGGGTTAGAGATTTACTTTTGAGGGACCACTTTCTGTATAACTAACTGAAGAATTAATTTTCTATTTACCAATCTTGAAAAGGTTTTTCTTCCTTTAAAGTGTTTCTATTACTTTTGTTTTTCCTTAATCAGCCAGAAGACATTTCATTGTCTGTTTTCATTTATCTTCTTGCTAAAACCAGTTGCTTTAATGTGGAAAATCATTCTTTTAATTTATAGTTGTATGTTGTCCATTTTTGTTCATTTCTTGATTCTTTTAACAGATACTGCCTGTTTAAATGGTGACTGAGGCAATTTGAAATTAAATTTTACAACTGGAAGGAACTTAAATATCCACTAGTTAGACTTCTTACTTGAAAGATAAAGAAAACCAAGATTTAGAGTGGGTCACTCCTCAGATCACAGTATCAGCAGCTGACGTGACACTGACTTAATTCATTATTCTTTCTCAACACTCACTGCCTTGCCACCCCCAAATCACCAAACTTCCTGTCTCCTGAGCATAGGTTGAGTATTAATCAGCTTGTATCATCACTATAATAGTAGATTCAAAATTGTTTGATACATTTGAATTTGTAATAAAATTTTCCTAATATATTCAGTTTTTCTAAAATACCTCACGTGAAATTGTCGCACAGAGGCAAAAGTGACTTAATTTTGCGTGTTTTTCATAGTATCCGGCAGAATCACCAGATTGTGTTGTGGATTTTCCTGTTCCATTTCCTGTTTCTTGGACACCACAGGTAAATTGTTAAATTTATTTTAACTAGTTAAAAAGTATATTTCATTTACTTGTGAGAGGTTATTATACGTTATGAAGTGATTTTTTTTTCCCAGTTTTCTTTAAGCACATATTTATAAATGGACTTTCTGGGATGCTTCTTTCATATTTCCTTATACTTAATGTCTTTTCTTTCTCTACATACACACACACACACACACACACACACACACACACACTCATACACACACTCATACACACACGTACATACACACACACACACACACACACACACAGCCCTTTCTCTCTTCACATATACACACACCCATACCCTTCCAGCCTCCAGATCTTTATGTTTCATTTTAGGTACAACATATGGAAACGTTTTAGACAGAACATTTCCTTTAAATTTAAATCCTAAAGAGCTAACTGTAAAGTTGTGAGCAGCAAGCGGACAATTGGGTGAAATTTCACATATTGCCAAAACTCAACACTGATGATGTAATATCAGAGAATATTTTTCAGAAGAGAACGAGTTATGACTGAAAATACAAACCCTGCTATTTTTATTCAGGTTTTATTGTTTTAAGTTCTTATTTCATTCTTGAACTGAAACTGTTTTTTGTGTGCTTTGAAACAGTCATATTTTGAGTGAAGATACGAGAAGTTCTTTCTGCTACTGCTGCCAATTTAGTTTCTTAGTACATTGATGATATCTAGCAAGATAACGTATGGAGAGAGCTTTGTAAACGGTAACATTATATAGATGTAAGGTAGTATGATCATCAGCCATCATCAGTGGTGTGTGTGTGTGTGATTTTGAAAGTTGTGGCAGAATGGTGGTCAGGTTCAAAGAACAGTCTAGTGATGATAAGCATGGTCCTTTCACCGAGTCCCTTGTGGAAACTGAAAGCAAAATGGAGACAACATTTCTAGTGTTATGCAAAGAGAAAAAAATCCCTAGTGACATTTTATAAATATTCTCTAAATAGAATGTCTTAGCTATCTAGTGGTGCTGTAACAGAAATACCACAAGTGCCTGGCTTTAACAAACAAATTTATTCTCTCACGGTTTAGGAGGCTAGAAGTCTGAATTCAGGGCGTCAGCTCCAGGGGAGGGCTTTCTCTCTCTGTTGGCTCTGGAGGAAGGTCCTTGTCATCAGTCTTCCCCTGGTCTAGGAGCTTCTCAGTGCAGGGACCCGGGGTCCAAAGGATGAGCTTTGCTTTCAGCTTTTCTCTCTGGTTGGTAAGAGGTCCCTCTCCTTGCTGCTGTCTTTTACATCTCAAAAGAGACTGACTCAAGATACATCCTAACCCTGTAGATTGAGTCCTGCCTCATTAACATAACTGCCTTTAATCCTGCCTTATTCACATCATAGAGGGTAGGATTTATAACACACAGGATAATTACTTCAGATCACAAAATGCGGGACAACCACACAATACTGGGAATCATGGCCTAGCCAAAATGACACACATTTTGGGGGGACATAATTTGATCCATAACATGAGCCACCCATATTTTTGTTAAGAAATTTTGATTAGGTTCAAATAAACATTTATGCTTTCATTTAAAATGTGTGCAAGTGAAGTAATTGTCTTGTATGTGAAATCAGTTAAGAAAAAATGCCTAACAGAACTTAAATAGTCTTGTGAAGTTCTGCATGTCGTAAGTTTTTCTCCCCTGATGGAAATGGAGAAAATACTGCAAAAAATAAAGGAGAGAGAAGAGCCTATGATTTGCTTTTGGTATTTTGATATGTGTTATAAGTATATAAAATATTGTGTTGGTTTCTTTAAAATAGAATTGGAATTATATATAAATTGTATATTTTTCTTGTTTTTTAATATACATTTTATAGTTGGTTCCATAAGCCTTTTCTTTATGTTTAAGTGATCTCATGGAAGAATATTATACCGGGATTATATTACTCTTTTCGATAAACTAGCTCTAAGTTATACTTTAGTATTTATCACACTTCCAAGTTGAAGGATATATTTTTGATGAGTTTCTTAGTGTTTCTTATATAGATAACCATACAAATTTTCCCCAGAGTTTAATCTGAAAAAGTTTGCATCTCAGCACAAAGACTATTTAGCACTTACTTTATTGTGCTGTTTAACAAAATAAATTTGTGACTCTTCCTCTACTCTATGGGAAATTCTGAAGGCAGTTTCTTTTAAATCTTGTATCCCCACTTAACACCAGCTCTGTGCCTTGCACAGATAAGCACAAAATGAGTGTTTCTGTTAAATCAAATTCAAGTTTTAGATTTAATTGTCATCTAACAAATTTTCTGTTTTATACTAACTCCAAGGAAACTTAGTAATAACTGGAATGTCATAACTTCTCTCTTTTAGTTATAAAGTATATCAAATATTCTTAGCAAAGAACAAGTAAACATTAAGACTACTTTGTAAGTGCAGCTCAGATTTGACCGATGTTAATACATTGCCACATTTCCTTCAACCGCATCTCTCCTTCTCTCTTAGAAATAAAATGTATGAGGAACAGGTGCGACCCTGCCTTCTTTCTCTCCTTCCTTCCCTCTTCCTCTCCTTTTCTAGAAATTGGTGTGTACACTGTCCGTGCATTTATTTTATTTTGCTGCATTGGTACTATATTCTATGACATTTGCAATCTGACTTCTTTTTAACACAACATTGTTTCTGAGATTTATCCATGATATATGTGTGCCTAGTATATTTATTTTAAGTGCTTTGTCTTATTTCACTATGTGAATCAACCCCTTAATTTATGTGCTGCCCTGCTGATAAGCTTGTTTTCAGTTTCTTACTGTTACTCACAGTACTTCAGTGAACATCGTCTGCATGGTCTCTTGTGCACGTGTGTGAGGCTTTTCCTGCAGGTTAGACCTAGAAGTGCACATGCTGGATTACAGGGACTGCGCCTCCTCAGAGTTGCTAGACGTAGCCCAGCTGTCTTTCCAAAGTGGCTGTATAAATTTATACTCCCACCCCGGAAGGCATAGCCATCCCTACACTCCCAAATCCTTGCCAAGTCTTAGTCCTGATCTTAATTATTCTGAGTTTAATTCTTACCAAGAATTGATGAAGTATCATTATTGTGCTCATAAACTTTCCTAATTAAAAAAATGTTTGTTTTCCTTTGATTGTAAGCTTTCCTTATATATTTCGATAGGAATTCTTTTTTGGTTATTGGGTTTTAAATATCTTCTTCCTGTAGCATGTCTTTTTAACTTTGTATACGATGTGGTTTGCCATACAGTTTAACTTTTAACGTGGTGACATTTATGTCTTTTCCATGAAATTTGTGCTTTTTGTGTCTCAAATAAGAAGACTTCACTGTTTTGATCTGAAAAGATATTTTCCTATAGTTTGTTCTGAAAGTTTCTCCCTTTTTTTTTTTTCTTTCACATTTTTTAACTGTGAGATGGGAATCTGTGTTTTCACTTGCCTGTTTTATATATGATTATAGAATTTGGGTATATCTTTTTCATCTGTGATTTCACAGTTTTTTTTCTTTTATACATGCCATTAAAATGTAGGAGGTTTTCACAAAATATAATTTCGCTTTTGTTTTAGAGTCCAGCATTGAACTGTAAGCATTTTGGTGATGCTCTGAGCAGGATGAACTCTTGCATCTTTTAGACATAATAAGAATGTTGTCAGTATTGGTTTAGGTTTTGAAAGAAAGAAGCAATATCACACTTCTTTGCTGTGTATGATTCTTTTTCACTGATTGTTTGGAAACAATTTTGTTTGTAGGGGTTATTATTATTACTATTATTTTTAACAATTGTAGGTCTTAAGCAGCATAAATGTTACTATTGTAGTCTAATAGTGAACTTATATTTAAGGGGCTGTAAATAATTGATTTAAAAGAAAAAAAAAATTCTTGTCTGCTCTTGTGTGTTTCCTCTTTGGATTCAGTGTTTCTGGGCCTTCAACCTGGAAGATCTTTATTTTCCTTTCTTTTTCTTTTTGTCAGATAATAGGCGCGGCTTTGTGGCATCCGTATTAAAGATGGGTAATTTTCCTTATGGTCCCTGTCTGCCTGCTGGGTTGATAATGTTTTGATGTATTTTTCTTTTGCTTTGATGAGAGGTCTGCTGCTGTTGCTCTGACATATTCATTTGGATGAGTAATTATAACTTGCACAATGTCAGGCCGAAGATGGTAGGTTTCGTGCCTCATGACGAGCCTGGTAGCCAGTGCAGGTGTCTCACAGCATGATCAGCAGCAGCCAGTGGATTCTGGCTCAGAGGAGGCGTTTAGAGTTATAAGAAATCAGCACCAAGGGCAAGGCTGCCGCCCTCCTGCTGCCGTGAGGGTGCCAGAGAAACGCACAGTGCTTCTCGAAGACCAGTGTCCCAGTGCCGCTCCTCAGATATTCGCTTTGTTTACCCTGTGAATTCTCTCTTGGAGACTTAGCCTAGGATGTAAGTAACATCTCAGGATTTTTTATCTTATTCCACTTGGCAATATCACAGATGCTTCAGAATGTGCCTTTAACAATCGGCCACCTACTAGACTTTTACGTATAGGTCATATATGTGGGTATTGGTGACTGACAAGTCTGTAGAACGCCCTAACGTCTGATTTTAAGTGCACAGATATTAGTGCTCATGTAAAAACGAAATCTACTTTATGTAGGTCATTGGCCAAGTAAAAATGGACGTTCAAATCACAGTTCTACCCGTTAATGCGCCATTAAGTAAGGCTTGGTGAAGTATCCTTGCCACAGCAGTTGGAATTTTGAGAGCTGGTATGATGCCGTATGCAGTGGCCTTTATATTTTTTATCAAAGAAATCTGATATTCTTGGAATAATGCCATGGATGCAAGAAGAGGGAAACTAATGCTAAGGGCTCTGGCTGATAATCTGATGGTGAATGAAGAACTTGTAATTAAAGAAAACAGTCCTATTGCGTAGCAGGGAGCATGGTCCATTAGTTAGAGCAGCAGACTGACAGTTGGGTTCCCTGGGTTCTGTTTACAGTTCAGCCATTGACTTAATCGTACTATAATTTCAAACATGTCACATCATTGCCCTTTGCCTTAGTTCAGACTTATATGGAAATAATGAACTTTTTGTCTTTCACCGAGATGCTGAGAAAAGTAAAGTTGATTTAAAAGAAGTACAGTGCCAGCTAAAAAAGAAATCTCAGTTATCCATGTTGAGGATCCTGTAGGTCTCCTTTTTGACCAACTGGCTTTTCTTTTTTTTTCATTTTTCCTTTTGCTGTCTTTGTTGAACTTCGTGGTACTGGATTTTTTTTTTTTTTCCCACTCTGAAGCTGGTTAATTAAATATGCTTTTCCCTGCTTGCCATTCTTATTGCCACAATGCTACAAACTTAAAAAATCAAAGGAATCAAAACAGAAACTGAATTCATTATGGAGATTAGGTGATACATACACAAAGATGGGTAGAGTCAGGTGACCTGTTACATTCGGTCACTTATTAACCACCTTTCTTCTTCTTAAATAGCTTTCCATTTATTTCAGCAGTACCCTGTGTTGATTCTTAAAAAAAAAAAATGAGGAAATACAAAGAAGTAAAATTAAGAAAACAAAATCACCTTTAATGTCTTCGCTGGATATACTTCTGTTTCTCTTTCCCCAGGGTTAGCCACTTTTAACAATTAACTGATTCTTTTGGTCTTATAAAATAATATAGTTAATGTATGCCCTGGTATTTATACTACCTTTTGTTATTTCTTGGGGGGAAGATGTGGCAGTCTGCTCCCATGAAGATTACAGCCTTGGAAACCCGAAGAGGCGTTTCTGCCCTGTCCTGTAGGGTTTTTGTGACCATGAAGATTACAGCCTTGGAAACCCGAAGAGGCATTTCTACCCTGTCCTGTAGGGTTTCTGTGAGTCGGCATCGACTCCAGGGCAGTAGGTTTGGTTTTTTTGTTTTTTGTTTCTTGTTTTAGGCATGTGGCGTATTGACTTTCCACTTTAGATAATGCGGAGTTTGCTGTTTCTTTTGCCTGCCCGCAAATGTGGGTACTTCTTTTCTTCCTGTTTTCCCCAAATGGTTACACTGGAATTTTGATTATATCAATATTCAGTGTTTACGTTACTATAAGTGTGTGTGTGTGTGTGTGTGTGTGTGTGTGTGTGTGTATAAAAGAGCCCTGGTGGCACAGAGGTTAAAGTGCTCGGCTACTAACCCAAAGGTTGGCGGTTCGAACCCACCAGCCGCTCTGCAGGAGAAAGATGTGGCAGTCTGTTTCTGTAAAGGTATACCGCCTTGGAAACCCTATGGGGCAGTTCTACTCTGCCCTATAGGGTCGCTATGAGTTGGAATCGACTCGATGGCAGTGGGTTTTGGGGTGTGTGTGTATACCCTAAGGACCCCTGTGGCTTAATGGTTAGGCGCAATGGTTAAGCACTGGCCTGCTAATCAAAAGGTTGGTGGTTTTAGCCCACCCAGTGGCTCCACAGGAGAAAGACCCGTTGATTTGCTCCCAGAAAGATTATAGCCTAGAAAACCCTATGGGGCAGTTCTACTATGTCACATGAGGTTGCTATGAGTCAAAATCGACTTGGCAGCAATGGTTTGGGTTTTGTTTTTGTTTGTTTTTTTTTTTGGTTTGTCTGTGCTGAAATAGAAGTTGAACATCAGAAGCCAGACCAGCTTAGCAGAGACAGTCAATGAAGCTGGCCAGCATATTGGAGTTGGCAGGCATACACAGTGAGACGTGTATGTTTTAGTGGCTTCACCGTGAAGAGTTTTGGCGTCTCTGAGCCCGGGCACCCCTGGCTCTGGTGGTCAGGGGAAGGTTTCTTTGTTTTCAGTCTGAGTGATGAGAAATTAGATACATCTGTCTTCTTTTGGAGGGGTGACACCCTTGATTTTTGGTGTGATCTAACTGGAACAAAAATACTAGACAAGTTTGTTTGCTAATTGGCTTAATGTTGAGTTTTTTGTGGTCTACTGTATAGAGTAGCTAAGGAGCCCTGGAGGCGCAGTGGTTAAGTGCTTGGCTGCTAACTAAAAGGTCAGCAGTTTGAACCCACCAGCCGTTTCATGGGAGAAGGATGTGGCAGTCTGCTTCCGTAAATATTACAGCCTTGGGAACCCTGTGGGGCATTTCTACTCTGTCCTCTAGGGTCACTGTGAGTTGGAATTGACTTCACAGCAACAAGTTTGGGTTGTTTTTTTTTTTTTTTGGTTTAAGGACAAGATGGAAAGTGCCAATATGCACTTGACGGATGTTATTTTTTCTTCATTTCTTTCTGTTTTTTTATTTTTAATGAAAGTTGAAACAGCATTCTGGGATGGCTACAGATAAAGTGAATATGTTTCATTTGGCCCTGTGGGTAATCACCCTCTTCACATAAGTTAAAGATAGTAGGAAATCCTTTAAATGAACAGCGGTCAGTTATAGTCAAGATAAATTAATTAGTGTAGGAAAGATGGTGAATTCTTTATGGATTACTTGACAAAGAGTAACGTTTGATTAAATAGATTCAGAAATAGATGTACCTCTAGAAAGAATTGACAACGTGAAAATTACAAATAAGATCCAGTGAACTGAGTATTTAGTAGATTCATCATCTGTTTAAAGATGCATGATTCAAAATATTGCAATTAATATTATTTTTTTTTAAAAAGTTTAATCTCTTGATATTTCCTTATTCTACTGAAGCCTTTTCAGTCCCCCAAAGATAAAGATAAAAGTGATTACTAGAGGATTTATCTGCATGTATTATAGGAAAGTGTAAAAAAATCAGAAATGGAAAGCAACTATTGTAAGTACCAGAAAATTATGCTATTAATTTAAGTGTCATCAGAGCACAAAAGATCACATTCCGGGACTGTGCAGAAATTATTAAAATACTGGAAATAATAGTACTTAAGATGAAGATATTATACTCTAAGATCTGGTTAAGTGACTGACATTATTATATCACTCCAGGTATTATAAAAGTAACAAAATGCTTTTAAAGATAATAAGCGTTAAATTTCGAGATTGGCAGTGTTCACACTTCTCTGCTTAAGTGCTTTCCTAGTTTAACATAATTTAATAACAGTTATAGGGGAATAGCTGACGTCTTAGTTCCCATATATATCTTTCCTCCTTCCTTCTCTAATACATACACATTTAATATATGTACATAGAAAAGTGATAAAATTGCATGCTCTCAGTGGTGGGTTCATGAACCGTTACTCTCTGCCTTCTTTGTCCTTGTTATAAGGAAAGAATGTAGCTATTTTGTATTTTTTCAGCATCTAATTTTTGAGGAAACTATAGCAAAATGGCTACTGTTGTGTAAGTCTGTTGCTTTCCTGAAATCAGAATTATTATTAATTAATTTTTTAATAACAGTTTTGTTGATGTATAATTGACATACAATAAGCTGAACATTTTTAAAATGTACGTTTTGGTGAGTTGTGACATATGTTTATACCTGTTAAATCATCTTCACAATCAAAGTAATGAACCTATCTGTCACACTCAAGTTTCCTTGTTCTCCCTTGTAATCCCTGCCCCGGCCCTCCTCATACCCAGCCCCCACCCGTGGTCCCAGGGCAACTACTGATCTGTTTTCTGTTACTGTATATTAGTTTACATTTTCTAGAATTTTATATAATTCCATGTACTCTTATATATCAGGCTTCTTCTGGCATAATTCTTTGGAGACTCATCTACGTTGTAATAACACTTCATTCTTTGTATCACTGCGTAGTACTCCATTGGATGGATGCACCACAGATTGTTCATTCTGGACATCTGGGTGGTTTCCAGGATGGGGCTGTTATATATCAAACTTCAGTGAACATCACGTACTAGTCACTGTATGGACATACGCTTTCATTTCCCTTGGGTAAACACCTAGGAGTGAAATGTCTTGATCCTATAGGACATATATGTTTAACTTTTTAAGAAACTGCCGACCTCTTTTCTAAAATGGTTGCATCATTTTACATTCTCACCAATAGTGTGTGGACATTCCAGTTCCTCTCCTGACTGGTAGGATCAGTCTTTTTCATTTTGACCATCCTAGTACATGTGGAGTGTTGTCTCAGTGTGATTTTAATTTGTCTTTCCTTAATGATCAAGGATGTTGAGCATCTTCTCATGGGCTTATTAGTCACTTGTATGTCTTCTTTGGTAAAGTATCTACAATTTTTTTCCCTAGTGACCTAAAAAAATGGAGAGATATACCATGTTCATGGGTTGGAAGACTCATTATTGCTCTGATGTCAGTTCTCCCCAAATTGATCTACAGATTCAACCCAATTCCACTGAAAATCCCAACAGACTTTTTTTTTTTTTAGAAATTGATACAATGATTCTAAAATCCACATGGGAATGTAAAGGACCTGAAACAGTCAATATTACTTTGAAAACAAAGAACAAAGTTAGAGAGCTAATACCGCCTGATTTCAAGACTTTTAAAGCAGTGGTTATCAAGGCAATGTGGTATTGTCATGAAGATAGACAAATAGATCATGGGAATAGAGAGTTCAGAATCGACCCACACGTGAGTGTATTCAGAAGGTGCAGAAGCATTTCAGTGGAGGAAGGACAGTTTTTCAACAAGTGGTGCTAAAACAATTGGATATCTGTATGCAAACAAGATGAACTTCAATCCACATACAGAAATTAACTCCCTATGGATCATAAACCTAATGCAAAATCTGAAACTAACACACTTCTAGAAGAAACACAAGAGAAAGCTTTTGTGAGTGTGGGTTAGGTAAAGATTTCTTAATATGACACTAAGAACAAGATCGCTAAAAGAAAAAAATTGATAAATTGGACTTCTTCAAAGTCGGAAACTTCTACTCTTGGAAAGACTATGTTAAGAGAATGAAAAGACAAGCCAGGGACTAGGAGAAAATACTTGCAAATCATATATCTGATGAAGGACTTATATTCAGAATATATAAAGAACTCCCAAAAGTCAGTAATAGAATACTGACAACCCAAAATGGGCCGAATGTTTGTACAGACATGCATTCTAGGTACTTCAAGGTTAACTCTTATTACCATTAAAACTACATATGAATTGATTTCATGTGGAAAAATTTCAAACTGTACTTATTTAACTCATAACAGAGGATTGAAAATATGTCACTTGCCTTTTTGGCGTGTGATTAGGAATCGGACAGCTCCTGTTCCCTACTTGACTTAATTGTGCTGACGTGGGACCTGTACATAGACCAAGAGGCAGTTGTTTGAACAGAACAAGGGGATACTGCATGGTTTAAAATTCGGAAAGGTGTGCGTCAGGATTGTATCCTTTCACCGTACTTATTCAATCTGTATGCTGAGCAAGTGATCCAAGAAGCTGGACTGTATGAAGAACTGGGCATCAGGTTTGGAGGATGACTTATTAAAAACCTGCGATATGCACACGACACAATCTTGCTTGCTGAAAGTGAAGAGGACTTGAAGCCCTTACTGAGGAAGATCAAAGACCACAGCCTTCAGGATGGATTACACCTCAACATAAAACAAAAATCCTCAAAACTGCACCAGTAAGCAACATCATGATAAATGGAGGAAAGATTGAAGTTGTCAAGGATTTTATTTTACTCGGATCCACAGTCAACGCCCATGGAAGCAGCAGTCAAGAAATCAAACGACGTATTGCATTGGACAAATCTGCTGCGAAAACCTCTTTAAAGTACTCAAAAGCAAAGATGTCACCTTGAAGATTAAGGGACACCTGACTCAAGCCATGGTATTTTCAGTCACGTCATATGCATGTGAAAGCTGGACAATGAATAAGGAAGACCAAAGAAGAATTGACGCCTTTGAACTATGGTGTTGGTGAATAATACTGATTATACCATGGACTGCCAAAAGTGTGAACAAACCTGGAAGAAGTACAGCCAGAACGCTCCTTAGAAGTGAGGATGGTGAGACTTCGTCTCACGTACTTTGTACATGTTGTCTAGAGGGACCAGTCCCTGTAGGACATCATGCTTGGTAAAGTAGAGGGTCAGTGAAAAAGAGGAAGACCCTCAGTGAGATGGATTGGCACAGTGGCTGCAACAATGGAATCAAATATAGCAATGATGGTGAGGATGCTGCACAACCGGGCAGTGTTTCTTTCTGTTGTACATGGGGTCGGTATGAGTTGGAACCGACTCGACGGCACCTAACAACAACAACTTCACTTCCTTTGTGACCATGTTTTACTCAGCCATATTGCTTTGATCTGCTTCATGGTTTGGTGTAACCTCACAAAACAACCACACCTCAGCTCTGGTACCACTGTATCTTTGTACACACCAAGGTTTCTCTAGTGCTGAGACCAAGGACACCCATTGGAAGCACTAGACATACATGTGTGTGTGTGTGTGTGTGTGTGTCCATTGGAAGCACTAGATGTACGTGTGTGTGTGTGTGTGTGTGTGTATAAACCTCTGACTGTGAGAGAATTAATCCCTCTTAGGACAACTCTTGACGAATGGGGAATGGAAGCCAGTAAGTAAGTGCTTCCCACTTCCATTTTTGGACCGCAAAATAAGGAGCCTTCTCCTACGTCTGCCCCCAGAGTCCCAGCGAGACTGAGCCATAGTTGACCACAGTGACCAGCTTGAAGATAACACCCTTGTTTTGGCTTTCCCTGCTCACTTTGCTTTCACTCTTTCCAATCCCCACTCCCATTCCCTAAGATTGCTTCCCTTAATAGACCATGTGTACAAGCCCTTGTCTCAGACTTTGTTTTCTGGGAAGATCCCAAGCTTAGACAGATTACCTTTGTTATTTGCTACAGATAAAGGTGATGTAGTCCAAGGGTCCAAAGAGAACACTCATCCTTATGGCCCAGAGACTTACCTTCTAAAAAAAATCAATCCTGTTTGCTTTTTGATTGTTTGACTTGTGTTTCAGAGATTGAACAAAACTTATTCAACTCTCTGTGACCCCCTAAGCAGTGTAACTTAGCAGACCTTCTCTAAAATCAGTTAATAAATCAAAGGCTGCACAAATCTTCTCCCAAATGATTTCCTTGCCACCCAGAAAACTGTGATCCTCTACCCAGTTGCTATCCCTTCCTTTGACTTATCACCACTGTTTGAGAAAATGTCTGTGACTTCTGTGTAACTAACAATGAGCCACAGACGCTAACTCAGTTTGCATGTGTGCCTGTTTATTTGTAAGATGTAAGAAAACTTTTCCAGCATTTCAGTACTAGGTGTGTGCATGTTTTGAAGAGTGTTTAGTGCTAAGCATGCAGATAATTCACCAGTGGGTAGTGATACCGTGGAAACCAGGGCACTGATTTCTTTCACTACAGGTAGATCTTCTAGCCCTGGAGCTACAAGAAAATCTTCATCTGCTTCCCTGTTCACTGGCCTGTACTTCATAAGTAATGGTAGAAAATGTGACCCCTTTTAAGATTTTAGAAAAATGATATAATTAGTTAACTGAAGATATATTTATTAAAGATGAACAGATATGCCCAACCTGCCCTTGCCCTGCTTGATATCAGGGGACTTGGTTCACATGTCCGGCATAAAGATTGGCAAGCCTTGACAAAATAGACCACGCTTCAGCATTATGAAACGGTTCAGGAAGTAGAGTAAGCCTTTCATTTTTTATAAGGCTATGATCGGGTGACCCTTTGACCAGGCTGACTTTCTGATGGTTCATGATCTGAAGGTTCAACTGCCAGATCTGTAGTACCAACAGAATGGTTTGTTCAGAAATCTTTTCCATGAGTCAGTGCAGCAAGCCCACATACAGATCATTTCACTGAGATGCTCATATCCAGGCCAGTCCAGGTATTCTGGTTTAGGTACAGAGAATTTCATGAAGTGCCTTATGTGAACCTAATATTGGATTGATGTCTTAATATCTTTATGCCTGCTCTTTTCAAGTCATGTAGAGATGTCTGTTTTTTCCTCAAGATTAATACATCCTTTTTTATTCTTTTGACCTTTGCTTTTCACTATAGGAAGATTGGAGTCCGTATCTGGGAATATCTCTGCTGTTAAACGTAGCTCTTGTGTGCCTTGTGCATGTAATATTGTAGAGGCAGTTTTCCAATTTGTTGTTTAAATCTGTGTCTTTTTTTTTTGCTACCCCACATAGACGTTACAGACAGACAGACAAATAGATAAAATATTCTGTTGTGTTTGATGTGAGGAGCCTGGTGGCACAGTGGTTAAAGTGCTCGGCTGCTCGGCAGTCAAACCCTCCAGTCACTCCGCGGGCGAAAGATGTGGCAGTCTGCTTCTGTAAAGATATGCAGCCTTGGAAACTCTGTGGGGGCCGTTCTGCTCTGTCCTGTAGCGTTGCTGTGAGTCCCAGTCAACTTGACGCAGGGGGTTTGGTTTTGGTGTTTGATGCACCTTCAGCATGGACGTTTGCTGCAAACCTTTGGGGCAGGTGAAGGGGAATGCAATTGACTATCATCCCTTCTCCGTTTGTTTTATATGTTTTCTAACTTTGTCAGCATGTCTCTGTCTGAGTTTTAGACTCAAGTGGGTGGCTTTAAAGAACAGAAATTTGTTTTCTCACAGTTCTCAACGCTAAAAGTCCAAATAAGGGTCTGGACTGTGTGGATTCCTTCTGCAAGCCCTTCTCCTGGTTTTGGGTGTCTGCCGGCAATCCTTGGTGTTCGTTTGTTTGTCAAGGGATCTTCCCATGGTATCTGTTTTCCCCTTCTGCGCGCATGTCTGTTATGCTCTTTTTATAAGGGGCCACTCAGAAGGGATTAGGTTAAGGGCCCACCCCACTATGCTATGACTTCATTAACATAACCAAAGAAGCCTGTTTCTGCACAGTGCCATATGTACAAATAGAGGGGTGAGAATCGCAACATAACTTTTTGTGGGACACAATTCAATCCTTAAGTCTCTTTTTTTAAAAAAAAAAAGTTTTTAAGGATCAGTTGTCCTCACCTCACCTGATCCTTAGCTGAGAGGCTTCTGCATCATATTGGTTTCTGGGATATTTTTCTTCTCTGTAAGAGAGTTTATTGTGTCCTGGGCACTCAGCCTTATGTGCGTGTGTGTGTTAGCTGCTGATTCCTATTGTCTTCCTTCTCCAGTTTTTATTTTCTTTTATCTTTGCTCTTATGTTTCATTTCCATTAACCTGTTTTGTGTCTGGGCAAAAAGGGATGGCTCTTTGCTTTGATTAGTGAATTCAGTGGTTGCAGTGTTCCAGGTGTGAGTTTGGGATCTTCACCATATTTATACTGTTCAATCGCTTCACTATCCTATTAGGAATGTGTGGTTCCACATTGGTTCCAAAGACTTAAAAGTTTTGGAAGACTGAGATTCTTGCCCTATAGTTTAGAAGATAATAGTAGTCATGTAATGCATCGTTGACTTCTCCCTTAAATACGTGGGATGTAAAGTGCAATACAGTACAGATATTTTCATTCTGATATGAAAGTTCTTTTGATTAAAGAAGGAAAAATTAACTGTATGTTGAGTCATGTGAATATAATTATTTATACTCAATGGATATATTTATATGTAGGTTAAGGGATAAAATCTGTTTATAAACAAGAAGAAGAAATAAATGGGAATACGTGATAGTAGTCAGTGTCTTGAAAGGGAATATTAAGTACTTTTAAGTGGAAAGGATCACCTACTGTATGGATTTTCACAGTTATATTTAGAATTTTTGACTTTTTGAGCTGTATGTTACCTTAGAAGTTATCTACTGCACACACTATTATGCTGATTTAAAAACTAGGTGGTCAGGAGTTTTCTGATTCTGGGATTGTGGCACCTAAACTTGTAGGTAAGTATGGTGTGCTGGAAGAGGATGGACATTCTTCCGTCAGTGTACCAACAGGAACACAGCTGGAACATGCCCTTTCTTGTTGGAGATTATGAGGCGGACTAGCTGTGTGTATTACTTGATTATTTTCAGACGTTAATCTACCAGTTCCTACTCTTACCCTTTTTTTCTGTGTATAGGTTAGAAGTGTTGAACCAGCTTTGTGAAACTCAGTCACGAATGTATCCAAGTATAAACCCAGACTGAAGGGATAAAATGGAATAGGTTTTCTTTGAGTACATAGGTGCTGACTAAATGTTTAAGGAAGTGGGCACTTTTTAAAAATCTTACTTGGGGTTTTTCATAGTCTTGCATTGTTGGCTTGTATTAATCATTTAGGATGAATACATTTATAATATTTTCAGTGACTTTTTATGTTTTGCTTATTTGAAACAATAAATAAAACCTGTAATTCTTTTTGAAGCTGTTTTTTAAAAGTTGGAGAACTTTTCAAACTGACTGCTTTTTATATTAAAACTATATAGTAAAATATTTATATCTTTTAAATATACTACATTTTATGAGAAACTGCTTAGTTTAAAAAAAGTAAAAGTATAAATTACAACGGCTTTACCTCTTACCATTTAGGGAAAATGTATTTGAGCCAATCCTCACAAAGGATTAATGTCTGAAATACTGAATTTAGAGATTGGCCAGAAGTTAAATGTGGAATGAAATCTTGTTTGTCATTTCTGTTTGAATCCATAAAAAGTGTGTAAAAGTTTTCCATACTTTTTGTCCAGTGAGGTGTGCTAAGTTATTTATTTATAATATTACAGGTGATCTAATTTAATCACACTACAAAGAGTGCTGCACTGAACTGGGTTTAACTGCAGCAAAAATGAAATTAAGATTATTTTCAGACTAGAATTCTATAGACTGTATGCCCAATATATATTAAATGCATTAGATACCCTAATGAAGTTGAACATACATGTCTTGAGTTAGTGATTACTATTATATACATACCGTACACCATGCATCATAACGAAAATAAATATGGTTTTGAAAAGCCTTTCTTCCACGGTAAGATGCATGGTCTAGTGACAAAAAAGAATCCCGTTAATGCTAGTGAGGGTGAAGAGATGTGAAGCAGGGGGAGTTGAGTTTTGTTTACTGGAGTCTAGTTTCTAACTGAAATGAAGCAGAGCTTAAAATTTCTAAATTGAGTTGTATTTTAAGTGAAAGAGTATGTGCTGTTGGTCGAGTGCCATGTAACTTACTCAGCGTTCATCTCTTCGCAGAGCTCCTTAAAAAGCATTCATAGTCAGTTTTTGGCAGCATTAGACTCACTGAAGGCATTCTGGGATGTTATGGATGAAATTGATGAGAAGACCTGGGTACTTGAGCCAGAAAAACCTACAAGGAGTGCGACAGCTCGAAGGATTGCATTAGGTAGGAGTAAAAGGATTAAGGTTTTTATTTTTTTATGTGTTTGATTTTATTTGGTATTACTTAAGCACATAAATCTAAAAATGAGAGTTGGACTCTTTGGATTTCTTTGTATGAAGCCACCTATTAAGATTTTTTTGAGTGTTACTATGATTTCTTTTAGTACAAAAAAACCAAAACCAAACCTGTTGCCATTGAGTTGATGCCAACTCATAGCGACCCTATAAGACAGAGTAGAACAGCCCCCTACGGTTTCCAAGGAGCGGCTGGTGGATTTGAACTGCTCACCTTTTGGTTAGCAGCCGAGCTCTTAACCACCGTGCCACTAGTACTGCATATTTAAATGTCAATATTTCAGGGCACGAAGGGCGAATATTGAGGTGTTTCATTGTAAAAGGTGATGATGCTATGGAAGCAGCTTTCAGGCATGGTGTTTAATTAGATTTCAGTTAGCACAAGAGGAGTGAAGCAGGATATTCAAAACTTACATTACTTAGAACACCAGCAACAACAAACAAACTATGTTAAAAACAATGAAGCTTCCATCTGTGAAACCAGTCGAGATTGGTGTGAACAAATCCCAGGAACGTTTTCTGATAAGCCCACAGAGGAGCAGATAAAAGAAACCCAAGTGGGGCTGCCACGGAAGAGTAAGCAGAAAGCACAACAGAAGAGTGGAAAATATTTTAAGTATGTTTATTTGCCTTAAATATATGAAATTAACAAAGAAGATGTAGCATAACCAAAAATCTCCCTGCAATGTCACCATATTGTCGTGATTATAAAATGATTATATATTTGTGTTTTCATTATGAGCAAGCAATGCATAAAGTCGGTTTTAGAGTTTAGCCTCTGAAGATTTTAGATGCTTTAAGCTATATTCTGAGCTCATATTAAATACCATAGTTACCTGGTTATAAGATATCCATTTATCTCTCTCCTTATTTTTCTTAGCCCGTATAGATATGTTGCTGAGAGGTGTGTATATTCCACAGGATATTTTGAAATTGTGATGTGAATCATATCTAAACTACCCAGCAAGGTTTATAGTTTCTACCTAGGCATAATAGATTATTTGGGGGAAAGAAGTGATATGTTAATATGAGAAGAAAAAAGTATAAAGATGCAGCAGTTCTGCAAATAGTATTGTTACTTTGCTCGTTTGAAACAGTGTTAACAGCCTTTAGTTTGGAATAATTAACAATATTGTGGTATACTTGTCAACAAGTAGGTATTAAGAATGAAGATACTTTCTTTGAAGAATTATAGTAGTTTATTATCTTCATGGCCCCATTAAAATTATTATTCTTACCAGGTTATGATTTAATATACTTTTATTGTATTGTTCATTGTTCAGCACAAATGGCCTGGTTTTTATTCATCTTGTCTCCATTTAGGAAACCCTGGTGGCGTAGTGGTTAAGAGCTACAGCTGCTAACCAAAAGGGTGGCAGTTCGAATCCACCAGGTGCTCCTTGGAAACCCTATGGGGCAGTTCTACTCTGTTCTATAGGGCCGATATGAGTGTGACGGCAGTGGTTTTTGGTTTTGGTCTCTGTTTACCTCTTAGCTCTCATTTCCCTCCCCGACGCATTAATTTGCTTTCTTAGGACCAAGTTTTCACCAACTTAATGTAAAGATGAGTTAATACAGTCGTTGTTGTTAAGTGAAAGTACTTTCTAGAGCTATTACTAGATAACATTGTTAAAAGGCTAATATGGGATTTGTGTTCACGGTAAAGAATTTGTTAACAAATGAGATTATAACATTTTAAATTTTTTTATTTTTGTCATTCAGCGACTTAATAGTCATTTTTTTACTTTGTGTGATTTGCCTTTTTGCCCAATTTGTAATAATTGTATTTATTTTGTTGCCAATCTTTAGCAAAAGGTCTGCTCTGTAGTGCTTGGAGTTTATCAAGACATTTTTACCACAAAATGAAATCCAAATCGATCTTAAACAAACTGTGTACTTTAAAAAATCGCAGTAAAATTTCTGAAATGTGTCCTGCACTCCAGTACATTACAGTTTATAAAAGAATCCATGGATGTGTAGGAATACCTTTTTCTTAGATTCTGTGAATTGTGTAATTTGTTGTTTTGGTAATAAAATGAATAATTTCAATTTTAATGTGAATTGAACCCTTTGTTCACCTTCAGGGGAAAGCTTCACATGGAACAAAAGAATTCATCTAATGTTTTTATAAATTGATTATGGATCTTCATAAAACTCAAGTTTCAAAGCATGTTTACTCTGACCACTTACTGTATTTCTAGGCTTTTTACGTTTGACCACGGTTCTATGAAAAGTAAGCCATAAAAAGTAATTTAGGCCATTACTTCTTAAACTTATGGCTTGTGATGATATTTTTTATATTGAAGACCTTTCTATTTATTCACTCCGTGGAGAAATGTTATTCAGGCTTTACTGTAATAGAATTTTGACCAGAATTCCAATCTAAATTAACTATATTAACTATAATTTGGCTGTTTTTTAAAATGTGGAATCCCTGAATCTTTTTTACTCAGACAGACACTTCTTTATTTTTTGTTGTTTCGATGAACCGTTCAGCTTCTGAAAGCTGGGATCTTCTTTCGTTCTAGGGACTAACACGTCAATAAACATAGAGGTGGACCCCCGACACCCCACTATGCTTCCTGAGTGCTGCTTTCTGGGGGCTGACCATGGTAGGAGGAGACCTCACATCTTTGTGTTTTGAAAAGAATCATAAAGTCCTTGTCGGCCACTGTTAAAATAGTATTCTAAAATATTATTTTAAATGAAATAGCTCATCACTGAGCTGTATACCTTTGTGATTCTTTTTAATATATAATATGTATGATTTGGATTTTCTGAGTAGTTAAAAAGCTAATTCTTGTGTCAGATGTGGCTTTACAAAATGAGAGAAGCGAACTCTTAATTATAGATTTTTTTCTTTTTTTTTAAAAAACATCTGAAGTGGTGAAACCCCTGGGAGTTAAGCTAAGCAAGAATATACATCTGTGGTACGTATCTTGGCAATATAATTGTTAACTTCAGTATGCTTTCACACATTGAACAGCAGAAATGCTTTTTCTTTCCATTCTTTCAGGGATCCAGAAAATACTCTGTTACAAAACTTGAAAGATGTTTTAGAGATTGATTTTCCAGCCCGTGCTGTCCTGGACCAACCTGTAAGTTGTCCTCTTCGTGCCTTGATAGTCCAGAGAGTGTTGCATAATGGGCGTTAAATGCCCTCCAGGTGCCACAGAAAGGTGAGGTTGAAAAGGAGTGAACTGGAGCAGTGCTGTGACACAGACTTGTAAACCGCCGGCAACACTGCATCAGAGCATGTGCTGACCTTTGATCAGTGGTTATAAGTATGCTTTTTAAATGGTTTTCATAGCAGTGAAATGCTTAATGACAGGCTCTTTATTATTAAAAATAGGAGGAAGGCCCAGCGAAGCTAATGAGATATTTGGATTTTCCGTACTATCTGCTTAGACATGACTGAAGTAAAGTTCTCATTAGTTTGATATAAGTGTTTGTAAAGACGGCAGTACAGTTTCACAAAATTAATAGCTGTCACTCCATTCCCAAAGTAATAAACTTAGAATTGATTTTTAACAAAGCTGCTAAGGCTGTAGATAACTGAAGTGGTGTCTTCTTTTAGTTACAGAATTTTCAAGTTTAGTAATCACTAAAACCAAAACAACAATAACAAAAAAACCCGTTGCTGTTGAGTCAATTCCAACTCATAGTGACCTTATAGGACAGAGCAGAACTGCCCCGCAGGGTTTCCAGGGAGTGGCCAGTGGTTTCGAACTGCTGACCTTTTGGTTAGCAGCCAAGCTCTTAACCACTGCACCAGTGTCAAATCCTGTCTTTTACAGTTAAATACAGTGGTTAACCCATTTGTGTCCAGTGGTTCATATAGTGACCATGAACGTTTTCAGCCTCTGTGGCATATTGGGAAGCTGCTGTACCACAAGGCAGGGGACTGTATGACCTTATGAGACTGAAGACATGGGCTTGTGCCACAAGTTACTGTTTTTACAGGATATTGTACAACGTGTCCAAATTTTAGGTAGGAAAGTAGAAATTTTGAAATTTTTTATTTATTACGCATGTGTACCAGTAGACCCTAGTGGGGACTCTGGGGTAGAACTGATGGTACATCATATGTACCAAGAGACACTAAGGGTAGGCTTGTTGGGGGCAGGGCGGGGGGGCAGGGGACAAGAAGAAAAGATCCATACTACCTCCCAAAACCTGAGACACACTCAGTGGTTCAGCATGCATCCATTAATGAAAACACATGATACCAACAAAAACTTCAAAGCAGAAAATAATTGGGTCACCAAAGGGTTAAATAATGGGTATTTTTTAATCTTTATAAAAACTTGTATTTATAAAAATTTAGTACAGGCGAAACTATATTATTCTTTCTTATTTCACCTTGTGTATTTTAAACATGTTTACAAATATTTATTTTCTTCTGAAGGATTTCACTATGGATTGTGGGATTTGCTATGCTTATCAACTTGATGGAGCGATCCCTGATCAAGTGTGTGATAACCCCCAGTGTGGACAACCTTTCCATCAAATATGCTTATACGAGGTAAAACTAAACTTAAAACAACGTCAGCAACACTTTTTTTCAGCCAACACTTAACACAGAATGTATGCATACTTGAAATACACAGACTCTAAATCTGTTCAGCAAAGGGCAATCCCTCCTTTGCCGGTAACTCCCTTTTATTAGTTTATTTTTTCCAGATGACTGTGTGCTTCATTTCTTCATCATGCATACCAGTGTGTCCTAAAGTTTAGTATCCAAAAAGGGGAGAAATGTGTTCAGAATATATTCATGGACTAGCTCATTGACACATAACCAGTCAAATTGATGGTGCAGTGGAATCTTTCAATAAGTAGCTCAAGTAACCACAATGCAAATTCTGTAGACTCATCCAAGTAGGAGGTGGTGGCAGCGATCAGAAAGGGAACTAGCACTCCTAGAGTAGCTACTTTCCAGGCTATATTCAAGCACAGAATAAATTCAATAATGGTACTTTCGATATCGAGAATACTCCTCTGTCATCTGAACATCTCCCAGCACTCTCAAGCAATACCACTTTATTTACTTTTTATTTACTGTACGTGAAGCCTGCGTTCATTCCTGGCTTTAGGCATGTGCTCTCTGTAGAGATTGTTCTGGGGCACAGTTGATGTATGCTTAATTATAGGTGGATCAGTGTATTACACACCTTGCATTGTGTCGTGCTTCAGTTTTCGGACCTTACATAATTCGTTATCACCTCTTTATTTTTATGGTTACTGATAGAGATAGCAGTTAGTATTATAGGGAACTTAGGTATTGAAACACCATGTACTTTATATAAAATCAGAAAATATCAGGTCCAGTTACAGAGATACTCTTTGGGAACATATGCTTTCTTTTGTAATAATGAATATTCATTTAATTTTTTAAGCCACTGCCTCAAGCAATTTATAGATTGAGATTTACCCCACTGTTGGTGATTAAGGAAGGACCAGAATTAAGACCTAAATTTTCAAGAGCCCATGGTATCTTTTACAGCAGGAGTTCTTAATTTCTGATAATGGATTTAGGGAAGGTCTATAAACCCCATGGAATTGGATGTATGATTCCTGTGTATATTCATTTGGGGGGTAGAGAAGGTGCATAAACCTTGATCAAGTTCTTAAAAAGGCCCGTAACTTGACTTAAAAACCAGTAGTCTACGGCCTTCACCAGACTGAGTCCAGTACAGCTAGATGCTGCTTGGCTACCACCCCTGACTGCTCTGACTGGGATCACAATAGAGGGTCCTGGACAGAGCTGGAGAAGGATGTAGAACAAAATTCTAACGCACAAAAAAATACCAGATTTACTGGCCTGACAGACTGGAGAAACCCTGAGAGTATGGCCCCCAGACACCCTTTTAGCTCAGCAGTGAATTCACTCCTGAGGTTCACCATTTATCCGGGGATTGGACAGCCTCATAAAACAAAACAGGACTAATGAGGCACAGCAGTCCAGGGACAAGGACTAGTAGACAGGAGGGAACAAGAAAGCTGGTGATAGGGAACCCAAGGTGGAGTAAGGACAGTGTTGACATGTCGTGGGGTTGTTAACCATTGTCATAGGGCAATATGTGTACTAACTGTTTAATGAGTAACTATTTGTTCTGTAAACCTTCATCTAAAGTACAAAAAAAAAATTATCTATGTGAGATCAAATTGACAACAGCAACTCAAAAGGTATGATGGGAAGCCTAGGGGACAGTGAGTTGAAGATAATGGTGATAGAATAATTTGGAAAAGGATAGTGAGAATAGCAGCACAACTGGAAGAATGTAATCGATGTCACTGAATTGTACATGTAGAAATTTTTGAAATGGTCTCACTTTGGCTATGTATATTTTCACCAAAAAAAGAGAAAAAAGGTCCTTCAAGGTCGAGAAGGGAGAGTGTTGATATGTTGTGGGGTTGTTAACCAATGTCATAAAACAATGTGTGTACTGACTGTTTAATGATAAACTATTTGTTCTGTAAACCTTCATCTAAAGTACAATAAAAAAAGAAAAGAAAAAAAAAAAAAAAAACCCAGTAGTCTACACCTTGAATTCCAGGCTGATTTCATTTTCTTATCCAGCATATTAGTAGTCTGGTACTGACTTAGGAAATGAACCCCTGTTCTTACAAAGCATAATAAAGAAGGTTGACCTTCTGGATTAAAAACACAACACAGTCCAAAAGAAAAGAAATGCTGTTTGGACTATCTGTAATCCTTCTGACACTGTTTCTTTTCTCTTTTTAACATTTTCAGTGGTTGAGAGGACTACTGACTAGTAGACAGAGTTTTAACATCATATTTGGTGAATGTCCATACTGTAGTAAGGTAAGAAGGTGTTCGTCGTATTTGGTGAATGTCCATACCGTAGTAAGGTAAGAAGGTGTTCGTCGTATTTGGTGAATGTCCATACCGTAGTAAGGCAAGAAGGTGTTCGTCGTATTTGGTGAATGTCCATACCGTAGTAAGGCAAGAAGGTGTTCGTCGTATTTGGTGAATGTCCATACCGTAGTAAGGCAAGAAGGTGTTCGTCGTATTTGGTGAATGTCCATACCGTAGTAAGGCAAGAAGGTGTTCGTCGTATTTGGTGAATGTCCATACCGTAGTAAGGCAAGAAGGTGTTCGTCGTATTTGGTGAATGTCCATACCGTAGTAAGGCAAGAAGGTGTTCGTCGTATTTGGTGAATGTCCATACCGTAGTAAGGCAAGAAGGTGTTCGTCGTATTTGGTGAATGTCCATACCGTAGTAAGGCAAGAAGGTGTTCGTCGTATTTGGTGAATGTCCATACCGTAGTAAGGCAAGAAGGTGTTCGTCGTATTTGGTGAATGTCCATACCGTAGTAAGGCAAGAAGGTGTTCGTCGTATTTGGTGAATGTCCATACCGTAGTAAGGTAAGAAGGTGTTCATTGTATTTGACAGAGTGTGCCTAGCTGTTTCTAATGAGTTTTAGAAGACAGATCTATATATAGCATATCAACTTATCTAAAACTTTTAAAATTTCTGTTATTCTATGTGTTTAAAAGGTAGTAAGAAGAAAAGTTTCCATAAGATATATTGTCTTTATCAATAACATTATAATTTTCAAATTGCCCCTTTGATTAAAAAAAGGTCAGCCATTTTCCCAGGTATCCTAGCTGAGCTGAAACTCACACAAGCATTTTTCAAACTTAACATGCCACTTTTTCTAGTATAAAGCAATTTTATTTTTAGAGTGTCCAAAAATTTGCTTTGTTAAAATGAATTCTCTCTTTTTATAAGCCAATGACGCTGAAAATGTCTGGAAGGAAGCCCTGAAATAAGAAGGCAACATTTGTGTGAAGAAAATGGAATCTTTGAAAATTACCAAAAGGATTTTATTGCATATCTTCAGAGAAAATATAAAGCAAGAAATATTAACATCAAAAGGAAAAGTATGAGTAAGCTGTAAAAGTACACACTTGTCTTCATCTCTTCACTGAGAGTAAACTGGGAAATTGTAGGCCAACATCCTAGAGAACTTTCTAACTCTGTGACCCTCGTACCAACCATGGAGATGTCATATGTATACCAGTTTGGAGATGTTGATTTGTTGTTTATATCTGGAGTGGTAAAATCTTGATGGTATTTGTAGAATGAATTTAGGGGTTGTATACAGCTAGATTTTTGCAAGGAACTTTTTACTTCATTCCAGTGTTCTTGAGGCTCGTGATATTTTTGTCTTCTCCTTGTACTTCCCTATGGAAGAATACATGTATAGTTAGTTAGGTTGAGTTATCCAAGTACTTATTTTTATGTACTCTATAAAAATGCTAAATAAAACTTGTTATACAGCATGATCAAGGTTTTCTGCATTTTTTATTTTTCCTGATAAGTTTTTTTTTTTCTGGTAGAAATCCTGGATTTTAGAGTTTTATACTTACTGGCATCCAGCAACCAAACCTGGTTGATTTTATTGGTTCTTTTAAATCACGTGAGCTAGGTCATCTTTTAAATAATTTATAATGTGAATAAGATTTTAAAGATAAAAAGGATATACATCTATCTGCATATTTTAAAAAGTGTTTCTTTTAGTTAAGTTGACATTATGTACATATATCTAAGATGTATTTTTTTAATCTGAAAATAGGATAGAATATTAAAACTGACTTTTCTTGGCAAGATTAAAAAACCAGGCTTAATCTTATGGGAGTAAGTTAGTCACATATATAGAAAACTTTTGGTGATTTATAATTAGTATGGTGATTGTAAAATTTTGCATAACTTGGAAACTCAAACTGTTTCTGCTATATGTTTGGGTATAGGACGACGCTGACACAGCCCGAGGGACTGCCCCGGGGCAGCGGGGATATTGTGACACACCTTGTGGAAAGCTATAGGTACAGATCAATCACTACAAAATGAAACCCATTGCTGTTGAGTTGATTCCGACTCACAGTGACCGTACAGGACAGAGTAGAACTGCCCGATAGGGTTTCCAAGGAGCGTCTGGTGGATTTGAACTGCCAGCCTTTTGGTTAGCAGCTGAACTCTGAACCACTGCGCCACTGGGGTTTCCACCAATCAGTATAGACATTGACATAAAACAGGTTACTCAAAATTGCCAAAAAAGTGGAAACAACCAAGATGTGAAGATGAAGGGATGAAGTGCTACATCCATACTGTGGCGACTATTCAGCAATAGAAAGAAATGAGCCATCATGCCATGAAAAGACGTGTATCTGCTACGTGAGAGAAGCCAGTCTGGAAAAGCTCTGTACTCTGATTCCAGATGTATGACACTGTGGACAAAGCAGAACTACAGAGACAGTGTAACGATCAGTGGTTGTCAGGGGTCGGGGAAAGGGTTGGACAGGCGGAGCAGAGGGCATTTTTAGAGCAGTGAAACTATCATGCATGATGCTGTGACGGTGGCTACATGACATTATGCATTTGTCAAAACCCACAGGGCTGTACGACACGAAGAGGGAACTCTAATGTAAACTATAAAACCAAACCAGCTGCTGCCAAGTCAATTCTGACTCATGGTGACCCCATGTGTGTTAAAGTAGAACTGTGCTCCAAAGCGTTTCCAGTGGCTGATTTTTTCGAAGTAGATTGTTAAGCCTTTCTTCTGAGGCACCTCGGGGTGGACCTGAACCTCCAACTGCTCAGTTAGCAGTAAGCACTTTAACCATTTGCACCACCTGGGGACTTCAGTGTAAACTATGGACTTTAGTTAATAATACTATATCAGTTCATTCATCAATAAGACATGCATCGCACTTAATGCAGGATGTTGATAATAGGAGAAACTGTGTGCAGAGGGAAGACAGGTATATGGGATCTCTGTATTTTCTGCCCAATTTTTATGTAAACCTAAAAATCTTTTCTTTTTTTAAAATTACTACAACTGTGAGAAGCAGGAAAATGTTATCTACAACCAGGAGACAAATACTCTATCCATGACCAATAGAAGCAGACTCAGTGAACACCCAGGTCATATATTAACAGATAAGGACTATAAAACATTTACGTAAATTTGTTCAAGGACTTAAAGGACAAGTTGAACATAATTAGTGAACAGATAGGAGACTATCAGCAGAGAAATGAGAAATTCACTGGATAGAATGTATAGGTGATTTAACACCACTGAAAAAGATCCCTCAACCAACCTGAGGTCAGGCAAACGAAAATATCCCGACTGAAACACAACAAGATAAAAGACTGATTTTAAAAACGAACAGAGCCTCAGTTACTGAAAAACAAGATAAAGCATCCTAACAGACATGTCTGTGGAGTCTCAGGAGAAGAGGGAAGGATTAACAGACGGAACAAATTGAGAAGACGGAGTCAGTGCATTCTGCCTTCTCTTCCTGCCAACCACAACTAAAAACTCAACAGAAGCAACTGTCAGCACGCTCTGAGAGTTGAAGTAAAGAAGGCAGACTGGCTGGGGTCATCAGGACTGAGGGGTGATCTAGCTGTGAGACCACCTCCCCCTTTTTTTATGGTGCCTCCTATGTCTCCTGGTCTGGGTCCTAGGTAGCCTACAGTCTGGAAACACCAATATGCACAGATAAAAGGTCTGACAGAAGCCTGCTTTCTTTAACCAAAGGACCAAGGCTAAGGCAGCTCTACAGACAGAACCCTTGACTATGCATGCTGTACTCCAGACGCTGTGGGAATTGTGAAGCAAAGCCCTGTCAACCAGCACCACCCTGCACTAACCAAGCAGCTCTCCTCCACCTTCCTCCTGGGCTCCATAGAGACAGGGACAGAGTCCTGCTGACCATCTCCACAGTAACAAGGTGGTACCACACCCCACCGAGTGTTGTGGAGACTGTGAGACAGAGCTCTGTCAACCATTCCACCCTACACTATTGAGGTGGTCCTCTTTTACTCCCCACTATAGAGATGACGGGGCAGAGCTGTGCCTCTCCTCCACAGCAAACACTGGAGACTGTACAGTAGAGCCCTATTAACCGTTCCCACTTTTGTAGTAAACATCGGCAAAGACACAGAATTCTCCACTTCCTCAATGGCTGTAGAGAATGTGGGGAGAATCCCTGTCGACAGCCCTTGTTGTGCAATAAGTGAGTGACAAAACAGCGAAGAAGCACCCTACACCCTCCCAACTAGAAAACCCTGCTCTCAGTTATCACTTACCTCCACTAGACAGAAAATCTGCAGAGATATGAAGAACTGAGTAACATCAGAAACCAGTGGGATATAACTGATACTTACTTACACAGTACTGCACCCCAAAGTAGGAGAATACATGTTCTTTTCATGTGCAATTGGGATATTTGCCAAGAGAGGCCAAATCCTGGGGGCATAAAACAAACCTTAACAAATATAAAACAATAAAACAATTAAAATTATACAAATATGTTCTCAGACTATAATTAAAGTAGAAATCAGTAACAGGAAGGTAACAGAAATGTCTTCGAACTCTTGAAAATTTAACAGTATATTTCTAAGTGAACCAGGTGTCAAAAAAAAAAAAAAAAATCTCAAGGAAAAGTGTAAAATACCTTGAACTGAGTAAAATGAAAATACAACATATCAAAATTTATGGGATGCAGCCAGAGTAGGGTAGGAAGCACATTGCCCTCGAGTCAATTTTAACTCATAGTGACCCTGTAGGACAGAGTAAAACTGCCCACAGGGTTTCCAAGGCTGCGAGTCTTTACAGAAGCAGACCTGCCACATCCTTCTCCCACGTAGCAGCTGGTAGGTTCAAACTGCCAGCCTTTAGGTTAGCAGCAGAACACTTAACCACTGCACCCCTAGGGCTCCTTAAATGCTTATGTTAGAAAAGAAGAAGGGTTCAAATCAATAGCTTAAGGTTCTACCTAAACTAGAAAGAGAAGAAAATAAACCCAAATCATACTGAAGGAAGGAAACCATAGGAAAATCTCCAAATACTGGAAAATCTAATAGCACACTTCTGAATGGGTCAAAGAGGAAGTCTCAAGGGCAAATAAAACAATTTATTAAATGAATGAAAATGAAATACAACATACTAAAATGTGGGATATGGCTAATACGGTGCTTAGGGGGACATCTATAATACAAAATACTATTTAGAAAAGAAAAAAGTCTGAAATCAGTAATCTAAATTTCTACCTCCAGAACTAGAAAAAGAGAAAAGTAAATCCAAAGCAAGAAGAAAGATAGAAATAAAGTGCAGAAATCAATGTAATTGACAATATTAAAGTAGAGAAATATCAGCCTAACAAAAAACTTTGTTCTGTGAAAGGACCAATAAAATTAAAAAACCTCTAGCAAGACAAAGAAGAGGAGACACAAACTATCAATGCAGGACTGAAACAGATACCTCACTACAGATCCTACAGACATTTAAGGGTTTAAATAAGAGAATACTATGCACAATTCTCAGCCCATAAATTTGACAACTTAGATGAAATGGACCAATTTCTAGAAGCCTACAAATTACCAAAACTAACTCAAGTTGAAAGAGGTCAGGGGTTAGTAAAGTGTTCTGCAGGCCAAATCCAGCCCACCACCTGTTTTTGTACAGCCCACCACCTAAGAATGGTTTCTATTCTTTTAAAAGGTGAGAAAAAATTAAATAGTTCATGACACTTGAAAATTATGTGAAATTCAAATTTTAGTGCCATAAATAAAGTTTTGTTGGAACTCAGCCAGACTCATTTGTTTATGGATGGCTGCTTTCTTGCTACGATGCAGAGTTGAATAGTTGTGACAGACACTGTGTGGCCTGCAAAGCCTAAATATTACTATCTGGCCGTTAACAGAAAAGTATGTCCACTCCTGAGATAGATAATCTGAATAGCCTTAGTAAAGAAACTGACTTCACAGTTAAAAACCTTCTAGGGAAAAAAAGAAAAATATGCAGGTCCAGATGTTTCACTGGTGAGTCCTACTAATATTTAATGTAGAAATAATACCAATTCTACACATTCTCCTTCAGAAATTAAAAGGGGAAGGAAGACTTCCCAAGTCATTATATGAGGTCAGCATTACCCTGATATCAAAACCAGACAAAGACAGTGGAAAAAAAAGATGGACTAATAGCCCTCAAGAACACAAATGCAAAAGTCCTCAACAAAACACTAACAGACTGAATTCAGCAATGTATAAAAACAAAAATATGCCATGACCAAGTAGAGTGGATTCAAGGAATGTAAGACTATTTCAATATTCAAAAATTAATGTCATCCACTGTCATGGATTGAATTGTGTCCCCCCAAAATATTTGTCAACTTGATTAGGCCATGATTCCCAGTATTGTGTGGTTGTCCTCCATTTTGTGACTTTCCTATGTGTTATAAACCATAATCTCTGCCTGTGGTTAAAGAAGATTAGGGTGGGATGTAACACCCTTGCTCAGGTCACATCCTTGATCCAATGTGAAGGGAGTTTCCCTGGGGTGTGGCCTGCACCACCTTTTATCTTACAAGAGATAAAAGGAAAGGGAAGCGAGCAGAGAGTGGGGACCTCATACCGGGAGCACAGCGCCAGGAGAACAGCGTGTCCTTTGGACCTGGGCTTCCTGCCCGGAGAAGCTCCTAGTCCAGGGGAAGATTGACAAGAAGGACCTTCCTCCGGAGCCGACAGAGACTGAGAAAGCCTTCCCCTGGAGCCAATGCCCTGAATTTGGACTTGTAGCCTAGTAGACTGTGAGAAAATAAACTTCTCTTTGTTAAAGCCATCCACTTGCGGTATTTCTGTTATAGCAGCACTAGATGACTAAGACATCTACCATCTCAATAGTCTAAAGAAAAAAAGCGACATGATCACATCAATTAATACAGAAAAGCATTTGACAAAATTGAACACTCATAGATGATAAAAACTCTCAGTACACTAGAAATAGAAGGGGCGCTTACTCAACTTGATAAAGAACATTTACAAAAATTTTACAGTTAACATAATAAAGGCTGAATGTTTTCCCCCTATGATCAGGAACAAGGCAAGGATGTCTACTCTTACCACTCCTATTTAACATGGTACTGAAAGTCCTGGTCAGCGTAATAAGGCAAGAAAAAGAAAGAAAAGGCACACACTTTGGAATAAATAAAACTTCCCCTAATTGAATAAATAAAGCTTTTCCTAACTGCAGATATTACTGTCTACATAGAAAATCCCAAGGGATCTTTAAAAAAACAAACAAACCAAAAAAACCCCAAAAAAACTCTAGAACTAATAAATGAGTTTCACATGTTGTAAGATAACAAGGTCAACACTTAAAACTTATTTTTATATATTGTTAACAATTGGAAACCAAAATTAAAAACAAAACATCATTTTTAATAGCTCAAAAAAACAAAGCATAAATCCAACAAAACATATAAAGCAGGCAGAAAACTATAGAATTGCAATGAAAATATCTAAATAAATGTAGAGACATACTGTATTCATGATTTGAAAGACTCAATATACAAAAGATGTCTGTTCTACCCAAATTGATCTATAGGTTTAATGTAATCCTTATCAGAATCCCCAGCAGAATAATTTTATAGATACAAGTGGATTCTAACATTTATATGGAAAGGCAGAGGAACTAGAATAGCTAAAAGAACTTGAAAAATAATCCAGTTGGAAGAATCACACTAGCCAGTTTTACAATATTTATGGTTTAGATATAGTCATCAAGACAGTGTGGTATTGGTTGAAGGATAGTCACAAAGATCTGTGGCACAGAATTAGACCCAGACAGGTACAGCCAACTAATTTTTGATAAAGGTACAAAAGAAAAAAGAACAGCTTTTCAACAAATGGTATCAGAGCAACTGGACATACATTAAAAAATGAATCTTAACCTAAACCTCATACCTTATATAAAAATTAAAACAGATCTCAGATTTAAATGTAAAACATAAAATTCCAAAACTCGTAGAAAAAGAATAGGAGAAAATCTTTTTTGCTTCAATTTAGGTGAAGAGTTCTTAGACATGACACCAAAACCACAATCTATAAAAGAAAAAGATCAATAAACTGGACTTCATCAAAATTTTTTAAAAAGTGCACATAGAAAATTTACAAAGCTATGCCTTGTGCTGGGCCATAAAACAAGTTTCAATGATTGAAATACTACATGATGTATTTTGATAAAAACAGAGTTAAAGTAGAAATCAATTTAAAAAAAAAAGAAGATACCCCAAAATCTCAGAAACATTCATTTAGGAATTAAATAACATATAAGTAATCCATGGGTCAATAAATAATTCAGAGGATATTAGAAAATATTTTTAATTGAACAATAATGAAAAAATAACATACCCGAAATTTGTGGACTACAGCTAAAGCACAGCTTAGAAATGTATAGCTTTAACTGCATATTTTAGAAAATAAAAAAAGGTTTAAAATCAATGACTCAAGCTTCCACCTTATTTGCCTGAGCAAATAAAGCCTGAAATAGAAGGAAATGATAAAGAATAGAAATTAGTGAAATAAAAAACAGATCAACAGTAGATAAAAATCAACAAAACCAGAAGTTGGTTCTTTGAAAATATCAATAAAAATGATAAACCTCTAGCTAGATTGTCAAGAAAAATAACAAACCCAGAAATTATCATTATTAGGAATGAAAAAGGGGACATCAATACAGATATTATAGATATTAAGCAGAAGAAGATATCATAACTAGGTGCTGATAAATTCAACAACTTAGATGAGATGGAAAAATTCCTTGAAACATACAAATTACCAAAACTGACACAAGAAGAAAATCTAATGATCACTGTATCTGTTATAGAAAGTAAATTCATAATTCATAATTTCATAATTCAAAAATTTCCTCCAAAAAAAACCCCTCTAGGCCCAGATGGATTCCTTGCTAAATTTCCATACATTTAAGAAAGACAAATCTTACAAAACCATTTTATGAAAATAAAAGAAACACTCCAACTCATATAACAAGGCCAGTATGACCCTGAGAACAAAACCTGACAAGAATATTGTGAGAAAAGAAAATCATCACATATTTCTCTCCATATGAAAAAATGAAGCAGAACCCCTTCCTCACACCATAAACAAGAATCCATCTAGATGGCTCATAGACCTAAACATGAAAGCTAAAACCATAAACCTTCTGAAAGAAAACACAGCAAATATCTGTGTGACCCTGAGGTAAGCAAAGGTTTCTTTACAGTGAAAAACAGCCATTGTGGAAAAAAAAAATTGATAAATTGAACTTCAAATAAAAATTAAAAATAATATGAAAACAATATGCTTCTATTCATTAAAGACACTGTCAAGTAAATGAGGCAGGCAGCCACTAGGACAGGATGTCCACAATACATACATCTGACAGGAGACAGGTATGAGGAATATATAAACGAAAACTCCTACAACTCAATAATAAATATACAAATAAGGAATGGGAAAACACTAGAAAAGACACTTCTCAAAAGAAGACATAGGAACTGAATGTTCAGTAAGCACGTGAAAAGGGGTTCAACGTCATTCCCATTGCCATCGAGTGGATTCCAACCCACAGTGACCCTACAGGACAGAGTAGAACTGCCCCGTAGGGTTTCCAAGGAGTGGCTGGTGGATTCCAACTGCCGACCTTTTGGTGAGCAGCCGAGCTCTTAACCACTGCACCACCAGGGCTCCTCAACATCACTAGTCACTAGATAAATAAACGGTCAGTGGAACCACGAGATACTAATGCATACCCATTAGAATGGCTAAACTGAGGGAGACTGACAATGCTAAATGCTGGGAAAGATGTGGAACAGCCAGGACTCTTGTACGTTACTGGTGGGAGTCGAAAATGGTATACTACTTGTCAACTTCTTACAGAGTTGTACATACATCCACCCGAAGACCCCTCAGTTCCACTTCTCAGGAGAGACAAAAACGTCCCCATACAGGGACTTGTGCCAGAACGTTCACTGCAATATTTGTGGTGGCCAGAAGCCATAGCAGTCCAGGTGTCCGCTGACAGAAGAATAGATTTGCAAATTATCGGGTAGTTATGCCATGTAGCACGACTCAGCAAAAAAGGAAAACAATTACAGATCATGTAACAACATGGAAAATCTCAACAAGCATATGCTGAGTGAAATACGCCAGACGTGGAAGAGTGCATACTGTACGACTGCACGTACGTGACATTCTCGAAGAGGAAGAAAACCGTGGGGAGTTGGGATCAGGAAGTCAGAACAGTGGTTGCCACTAGGGAAGGGGATTGACTGGGAAAAGGAGGGAAAGATTTTTGGGAATGATAAAAACGGCACACATGTATCCCACCTCCCATGGCCACCCCAGACCACATGGATCAGTTTCCTTGCTTGGAATCTCCCTAGCCCCTCTCTACCCCAACACACCAGGTGCTTCTATGCACGGTAAGAGTTGAGAAAGAACACTTCCGAGTCTCCACATTTTGTCATCAAGCGATGTTTGTCTTTCGTTTTATAAGGGGGAACTATAAAATCTGGAGTAGATTCCCTTATATAAATTTAAAAATAACAAAAACCATCGATGCCATTATTGTTTTATAGCTGAATATAAAAGATTCTTAGTGCTAAAAAAAGCATTTCTCCCTCCGTAAATTTAAAAATGAAAAAACAAAACAGATGATGCCTCTATTGTTTTATACCAGAAAATTGCAAAAGACCCCTTCTAGCGCTCACAAGACATTTCTCCCCATGGATACGCTTGTATGCTTGTCTGGCTGGATGAGAAATGCGTAACCAGTATGCTGCCATTTTGTGCCTTGGCTGCCAGGAGTTCAGAGCCAGATTCAGTGTTCAGTTCAGCGACCTACATCCCAGGTGTCTGATACACCAGTTTTTTTTAGGGGGAGGGGGACATAAGGTGGGCACATTATTATCCTGTTTCATACTGTAAACTACCTCAAATCATTTAGGGAAAAGGATGATATATTAATCATATAAAATGTTGGTCATTTTGAAAAAAATATTTCTTTCCTGCAGATATAAATACATTGTATGTTTCTCCTTCTTGTCACACAGGGTTAGAACAGGAAAGATTTCTGCTGCTGCCTAAATGGGGTGTCTGCTAAGGTGAGTCACCGTCCGCCCAAAGGCCGGAATGATGCAAACAATACATCCTTTTTAAATAGCGGCCATACTGACAGGGAAACACCTCACTTGCATTTGACTCTAAGGGTTAGACTTGAGGAACCAATGTAAAAGGATAGAATATGTTAAGAGTTCTAATGGATCATAACCAAAAAAAAACCCATTGCCATTGAGTCGATTCCGACTCATAGTGACCCTACAGGACAGAGTAGAACTGCCCCATAGGGTTTCCAAGGAGAGGCTGGTGGATTTGAACTGCCGACCTTTTGGTTGGCAGCCGAGCTCTTGACCACAGTGCCACTAGGGTTCCTAATGGATCACAGATGGCATAAAAAATTTAAGAATTTACATTCTTAGGATGAAGAAAGAAGTCACATCTGTATGCAAATGCGCTTACTACCATTCAGTTGCTGTGATAACCGGGGTCCGCCGCTTTGGTTTTATCCACTGGATAGGATATTTTCTGTCCCTTCTCATTTCACAAAACCATATAACCTGGGCCCTCAGGAGAGAATGAAACGTCTTTATTCCCAAAGGGCATATTCTAATGTAACATTAAGGGGGAGAAAACCCCTCTCACCTGAGCAGCTTCACTGTCAGCCAGTTCACTCAGCTTCTCTTCTCCTTGCCCTCGTCTCCGTGTGGCACAGGACGCGGCTCGTCTCTCGCTGTGAACTTTATTCTCTATTAACCGATTTTGCATCGGATTGACCTGCTTTGTTGCAGCCTTCCGTGGATCAACCTGTTGATTAAAAAAAAAAAAAAGGTTGCCGTCGATTGTGACTCATAGTGACCTTGTAGGACAGAGTAGAACTGCCCCAAAGCGTTTCCAAGGAGCGGCTGGTGGATTTGAACTGCTGACCTTTTGGTTAGCAGCTGAGCTCTTAACCACTGCACCACCAGGGGCCTAGCCTGCTAATACAGAGCAACAAAAATATATAGTGAAAACTTCTGACATTTATTAAAAAAAAAAAAAAAATGCATTCATGTATGGATTCTTGAAAATTCTAAATTTGCCAAACTTTCAAAAAGAAAAAAATGAAGAAAGCAACAAATGGACAGTACAGAAAAACGATCGTCGTTGGCGGGACCCAGACCTGTCTCAGCAGGCTGAGACCAGTGAGAATCAGTCTCCCTGTTAGGACTGTAGAAATGATCGCTACAGAGAGCTTGCTTATTGAAAACAGCATTTTTACAGAAAACTGTCACATTTTAAAACTGCCCATGAATTGCTTATTAACCTTTGCTGGGAGTGGATCCAGTACATCTCCACAGTTTAAATTCTTATTAATTAAAATATTACTTTGCTATCATTGAAGTGAGCTGAATTAATATGAAGGCATAGGAGTTTGGGGCGCTGCTTCCTTTTCTATGCAGGTGACTTAAGCTTTGAGCAAGATGAGTTCATGCCACCTCGTGCTGTGTACCCAACAGCACCAGGGGTTAAGCTCTAAAATAGGCTTGATGACCCTAAGGTTCCTGCTTCACACCATGGGGAAATCTGGGGCATGATTCACTCTCCATAACCTTGAAGTAGACACAGAAACAGAAGGGCAGTTTCCACGATACAGGTCGGGAGACCAAAAGCTATGGAGAAGATCCTTACGTGAAATATTTGTTCAAGCGGCTTCGTGTTTACAGCACCTGGAAGTGTCATCACCTTTTCTCATGGACTGAACAGGGGGCAGACGATAGGAACCTCACAGGGGGAAATAATGGAGTAACCAGTGCCAAAACAGAATGAATTACAGTGGCTGGGCCAGCAGAGCCTTAATGTGTAGTCTTTTGGTTTTTAGCTACTATTGCCAACTGTGTTCACTCCTTCCCCTCCTTCAAAACAAGCTGGTGCTTTGTGGCTAAGTCTAGGCTGTCACAACGCCATTCGTCACCCCCTGCTCTCCAGAGATCCCGTCTATCAAAAGATGGCAAAACCAGTGCCTTTCAGTAACCTGCAAATTGGAAACTCTTCCTAATCACTCAGAGGTCCTTTATTTCCACCATCCAACCTTTCCAAACAACAGGGAAAATTCATGTGTAACCACCTCCTGAGCCACTCTTCCACCGAGGTCACACTGGTAATAAATGTCCATCACACCACCTGTGTGGGACAAAGGGGTTCCCAAGGCTGCTGCACACTGTTTTGCCCTATTAAAAAACTGGCTTACCAATCATCGTGAAAATGTGTTCTACAACAGAAAGGACTAGTTGAGGTATTTATTCAGTTTTTTCAGTGTCTCCTACATGTTAGACACTTTTGATGTACACAGTTTTTGCCACGGGAGCCTCTGCTATACAAACAGAAACTGCAATATAATATACTCAGCCCTCTGGAAGCTTCCTGGAGGAGATAATCCCTCCAGGATCTGCTGTCCGTTGGCCGGATTGTTGGGTTGAACTTCCATGGGCTCTTCTAGCTAATCAACAAAATGATAGCCAGTGTATGGGAAATTCCTATTTCTAGGGAGACTTAAAATGGATAAGAAAGAGTAAAGCAAGATGATTAGGTTCAACTTTGAACTATGTACAGAGTGAAACTTTGTTTTTCTCAAGGATGTAAAAGGAAATAGAAAACACCCTGGGCATCCCACATGATCAGACAGAGGATACTATCCAAATGTGGGTTGTTTTCAAGAAAGTAGCTATTAAAATGAGGTACTTTTCATTTAATTTTCCATCGGCACTTAACACTGTTCTACAAAATCAGGGATACTTTTGGACTCCTAAAAATCAGTAGGCCAAAGATGTGCTTTTGATAGAGAATTTGTGCTTTACTTTTCTCAAATACAAAAAGTAACCAGAAGACAAGATTCATAGGATTATTTTGAAAACTGAAGTTCAGGAAAGAATTTTGTAAACTTTTAAGCACTATACAAAGATTACTACTTCTGACAACAATATATTCCCCTCTGGATTTGTTGGGGGAACCGCGGATTTAGAGAGAATGAAGGAACAAACTTTTACTGTCTAACATGTCAGGATAGCTTGAACTTTGTAGCCCTGACCTACAGCCACTTCTCTGCACTTAGGAAGGGTCGGTGGCTCATTATGCCCATGCCTACACTATCACAATATGCATTCAGGTGCTGCAGTAAAGAGGGAATACTGGAAATATTCTACATCCTACTTTGGTGAGTAGCATGTGGGGTCTTAAAAGCTTGTGAGTGGCCATCTAAGATACTCCACTGGTCTCACCCTTTTGAGAGCAAGGGAGAATGAAGAAAACTAAAGACACAAGGGAAAGATTAGTCCAAAGGACTAATGGACCACAACTACCACAGCATCCACAAGACTGAGTCCAGCACAACTAGATGGTGCCTGGCTACCACCACCAACTGCTCTGACTGGGATCACAATAGAGGGTCCTGGACAGAGCTGAAGAAAAATGTGGAACAAAATTCTAACTCAAAAAAAAAAAAAAAAAAAAAACAAACCCCACAACAGACCAGGGTCTGACAGACTGGAGAAACCCTGAGAGTATGGCCCCAGACACCCTTTTAGCTCAGTACTGAAGTCACTCCTGAGGTTCACCCTTCAGCCAAAGATTAGACAGGCCCATAAAAAAATGAGACTAAAGGGGCACACCAGCCCAGAGGCAAGGACAAGAAGGCAGGAGGGGATAGGAAATCTGCTAATGGGGAACCCAAGGTCAAGAAGGGGAAAGTGTTGACATGTCATGGGGTTGGCAACCAATGTCACAAAATAATATGTGTATTTAATGAGAAGCTAGTTTCCTCTGTAAATCTTCATCTAAAGTACAAAAAAAAAAGAGGGGATACTGGTAAACTGCTAACAGGACCCACTGGCTCTCGAAGGGGAACTGATTCAAGGTTGAACGCTGGTTTCCCAACCTGGCTTTAGCACTCCCATCTGGTAATTCCACAGCTTTAGCTCACCTCCAAATAAGCATTCTTACTGAAATAGGATTCTTTTCAATGGATTTTGGAGACTGAATCCCCCAGACTGGCATAAATAGACTGGTGGCTGCGGTGATAGATTGTCCTAATGTGACAGAGCTCCCTCAGGAGCTGCCAGGACTAATAGGGGGTGCTGCGAGCTGGACACACCATCACTGGGATTGAGGCAAATACCCCAAAAGATCTGCTTTTAAGGAGAAAGTATCAATGGCTCTAAAATCTTAACAAAAATTCATTTCTAATTTAACTCGAGTAACAACAGTATTTGAGGACTTAAAGAGGAAGGCTTAGTTTACAGAGAACAGGTTATGGTGCCTGGTAAAGGTCAGTATTGGAAAAATAGCTCATTTTTCTTTTCCAAAAAGAGGCTGTAAGTTTGTCAAGATTCTCAGGATGTGCTATTTTCGAATACCCAAGCAGAACATATTTGTGTTAAATTTAAAAGGCAACAACTACTTATACTGAAGGAAATAACATTTTTTTTTAAATTAAACACTTATAACTTCTTTTTTTCCTCTGAATACTGAAATCATAGAAACATTCATATCTGCATACTTTTTCTGGTTCCATGACTTCTTCTGAAGTACTTCTGTCTGGAAAAGTACAAATCTAAAGTTCATCCACTAGTCTGTTAAACAATTAAAATGATCTACGTGTGAAGCGTCAAGAGCTGATTTCAGTGTCTTGTAAGGGAATTCTGTCTCAGTAAAATGAGAGAAATTTGGGCCATGTGATTGATATTTGTTCTGGCCTTTAATGATTTCTGTAATGCAAGCAATCTCTTGTGGAAACTGTCCTGTATTTGTACCACTCAGGCAAACTGAGTACAGGGCAGTTTATCTTACTGTGCTTTGCTCTCGAACATTTTCAAGCTTGATTTCTGCAGCAATAGAAAGTCTGTCGACCTTAAAAGTAAAAAGGAAGATACCTAAGGTAGACACACATATGGTGAACCTATGTTTTGTACTGCCATCATTAAATGTATTTGTGTACTTAAAATATTAGAGAAATAGTCATTATCAAATAGATACTGATCTGCTGTGAAATATATCCTCAAATCATCTTAATGCCTGTACATCCAGGCTGATCACACTGTTAACAGAAATTAGCTAAGGTCTTGAGAATGCATCTTATTCTTAGAGCTTTCTTTTTACTCATAAGCAAAGTGCTCTAATCCAAAAAAAGGAATAAAATATGTTTGATGGAGGCTCTATGGAAAAAAAAGTTTTATGTTCTATAGTCTGCATATAAAAATGGTTTCACAACAAACATTCTTTCTATTTGATGAAACTGAAAATACTGGTGGATAATAATTAGAATTTTATATCAGAGGATACAGCTGTCAGTTTTTAAAATGGCTTGTTTTATATTTCAATTAAGTTTATGAAACTGAAAAACTACAAAAAAGGAAGGAAAAAAACCCCAAAACTACTTAAACCAGGGGAGACCAAGCAGCGACCGTTATTACAAGGGAAATATTATGTCAAGGAAATGACTCTTTTGTTTTGTTGCAAAAGTGATAAAAACACAAAAGTCAATAAAACTGTTAAAATAAGTCTCTGTAATTACCCAGATCAAAATCCAGTGGCTTTTTATTAAACATGAACTTTTGTTCTGCCTTCTGCAATACGTAAATAGTGCTGACAATTGGTTTGTGAGGCACTGGCTACAATAAAATGTAATTGTATCATGAGGGAAAGGTGACAATCAAGAGACCATGGAAAAATTACATATTCTCACTGGTAGTTAATTAGCCAAAACCTCCTCCAACAGATACTCTCTTCTATTAGGAATGATTACTATGCAGGCCTACAGATGTCAATACCACAGTCATTCAAATACTTCTTTCCCTACTAATTGAAGGTTGTAAAGCTCTGGTGCCAAGGTTTTGCTTCCAAAGAGCTAATTTATGACTAGAAGGATATTTTATGTCTTCAGTTGCAGCAGCTACAAAATTCAGCAAATCAGAACCATCTGTGCATGGATACTTGACTCACCTTCATCTAGCAGCCTATCAGTCACATTAGTTTGCATCCTGCATTCTTGGCTCATGAACGCTTGTGATGATCCAAAGTTCATAGAAATATTAAAAATGAATGGCATCCTGACCCTGCCTTATTGTACACGCATCAGGAAAAAAAAAAAAAACACTTTTTTTTTTTTTTTTTGCATATGGATAATGTCAAGGAAGAAACGGACATATAGTTATCTGTCCAGTGATGTTGCTATTAGCCTGCTCAGGTCCCCCACCCCCACTCTCTTAAAAAATGTTTTAAGTCCTAATTCTTTTGTATTGTTTCAAGTGCTAATTTTCTTTTTTTTTTTAAGTTGGCATGAGGGAGTCAGGTGGAAGATGGCAGAGTAAAAGAGGAGCTGTAACTTTTAACAAATGATACTTGTTGATTTTAAATAAAACTTTCTACAGATTGGAATATCAACACATACAAATGATCTGCTTAAATCCGAGAATATTATTATCATCACCAAATTATAGCCAGACTGGTAGGCAAACACTATTGCCATCAAGTCAATTCTGGCTGATAGTAACCCTAAAGGACAGAGTAGAACTGCCCCATAGGGTTTCCAAGGAGCGGCTGGTGGATTCCAACTGCTGACCTTTTGGTTAGCAGCCGAGCTCTTAACCACTGCGACACGAGGGCTCCGGGAGGCAAACACAGTGGGCAGTAAAGAAGTCAGTGAAGAGTCTAACTAGTGAAGTCAGATTCGCCTTTAATCTTACCCTAGTCATATCCCCATGACATCAGTGACTGCTTTGCTCCTTAAATAGTACACAGCAGGCCGCAGACCCTACTCCTTTTCACTAAGAACTTTCAACAAACTTTCTCCTTGAAGGCTGAGATCACGCAACTTTAGTAGAGTTAGGGACAGTAAGAATTAAACATAATGAGCAAGAAGCTGGGGTGTCAGACTCATTTTGAGACCTAAAACAACTTCATCTGGTAGGAAAGGGTCCCAGAGACTACGTTACTTACTTTTGAATTGTCTGGAGGATGCACACTTACACGGTGTCTGTGAGTGGAAAATTCCAGTGGCCCAAGAGGAATTCCACCTGGGTTCAGAATCTTCTTGAGCATCTGATAGTTTGGCTTTTCATCATATGCTAAACTATGAGTGCACTCCATAAATCGGGCTATTTCACCTGTGAAGTATTAAATATTTTTCAAGTCAGTCATAATTGGGAAGAATTGTCAAGACCCCAGTAACCTCGGAATCTCTTTGTTCTCTCTGTCTCTCTCTCTCTGTCTCTCTCTCTGTCTCTCTCTCTCTCTCACACACACACACACACACACACACACACACACACACACACACACACACACACACACACACACACAGAGGTCCAAAAGAAACTAAGAATGAAACAATTAAATGAAAAGCAGTTTTTAAAAGACATTCAAAAAAGTGACTGAAATAGAGTGACCTACAAATTCGGCAAGATGAAAGGAACTGGTCATCTATTTCTGTCTTTGCTGAGGTGTTTACAATTCGCTCATCTTACAGAGGAGCCCTGGTGGTGCAGTGGTTAAGCGATCGGCTGCTAACCGGAAGGTCAGCGGTTTGAATCCACCAGCTGCTCCCTGGAAAGCCTATAGGGCAGTTGCTGTAAGTTGGAATCGACTGGGCGGCAATGGATTTAATCTTACAGAAGGAAGCCAACTTCAGTAATTGAAGTGAGTGGTTTTAATTTATGGGGTGCAACTGCTAAGAACTGCACAAACAATACAACAGACCAGACATGCTTCATACTGTCTTTTTTTAAGCGGAACCTTTAAAAATTCAGTGAAAAACACCATAAAAACCCACTGCCATCGAGTGGACTGTGACTCATAGTGACCCTACAGGTCAGAGTAGAACTTCCCCACAGGGTTTCCAAGGCTGTAAATCTTTACGGAAGCAGAACGCTACATCTTTCTTCCATGGAGCAGCTGGTGGATTTCAAACTGCTGACCCTTCTGTTAGCAACTGAGCGTTTAACCACTGTGCCACCAGGACTCCTTAGTTAAAAACAAATGTACTTTAATATAAACCTCCTTACATATATATATGTAATTTTAATTTAGGCTTTGACTTTGCGATTCTAACAGTATATTTTAAAATGACCTTGAATTCCATGTTTTTAGCCATGATTGGCTTTAGCATGTGCCAAGCCTCCTCAAGCACTCCATAGCTAGCCAGCCCTGTGCATTCACCACAGTGTCTTCCTGATTATACTGCTGAGGGAGGAGGCGTTGCCACCTTGTACCTTCCCTAAGGTACTCTCTAATTCCCCAAGACTACACAGTAACCCCTCCAAAGATGTGAATTACAAACTTTCAAATACAAGTAGAATTAGTAACCAAAAGTTAAAACGTGGCTGCATTTAAATGTATGTAGTTTCAGGTAGAGGCTCAGTCAAAAACTGGGATACAAGTAAGTGACAAATATTAGACACTATTCAAAAACTGGCTTGTTCTCGTTTGTCCACAGAGAGGTTTAGATACTCCACAGACCAGTTTTTCCAAGCTTTCTCCTTTGTAAACTTCTTAGTGACCCGAACACAAGCACTCTTACTTTCTCGCTAAGTTATGTACATCCCGAACCAAAAAAACCAAACCCACTGCTATCCAGTCAGTTCCGACTCAGAGCAACCCTAGTAGGGTTTCCAGGGTACAGCTGGTGAATTCCAACTGCCGACCTTTTGGTAGCAGCTGAGCCCTCCATGCTTCCTGGTTTGGTAAGACCGACTCCTAATCCTTCACTTCCCCTCCAGGCCACCTCCATTCACGGGGGGAATGGCAGAGGAACTGCTTTTCACTTCTGGTAGGGAAAAACCCTAAAAGGAATGGTACTCATGCCCTTCCCCCTATTAAAGTCAACGAACAACCATTTTATACCCCAGGCTCCAGAGCTATTTTCTAAGGCCGATGTGGTGAAAAGGAGAAACTTTGACTTTTTTTTGTTTTCTTTTGACAACATGGCAATTATGTGACCTATTTTTTTCCTCTCTAATTTATGAGATACATCAAAGTCTGTTATCCACATTTGAGCAACCAGATACCTATTAAGTAGCCAGGGCCACTGCTTCATTGCCACATTTATAACTGACGTTTCCAGGAGCCCCCCTGGGGGCATTCGAACCCGGAAGGGATGGTCAAAACAACTAAGACTCAATTCCATTCACTATCACTGTAGTAGAGAGATTCTTCTACTCTTTGGTCCTGTGAAGATTGGTCACCCAAGCTTGGTATGGACGACAATCGCACTAAGCCCATATCCCAGGTGGGGAAGAGCATTGAATATGACGGGAACACTTTTCACAAATCCCTGTTACAAGACCGTGGGGACTCCTGGCACTTCACCGGCTGAAAGCAGCTGTGTTACAAAGCCTTTATGGGTCTGGGGTTTGGAAAAACAAGGCACCGGTTAGGAAGGAGGGGAAGAAAGAGAAAAAACTACCTTCCATTATAAATGTATTATTATAAACCTGAAACTTAGACGATTGTAATGAAGTGCTGGTTTAAATGTTAGCCTTTCAAGATCTGGATTTACTACATTAAGTACACTTTTTAATTTACTAGCATATTCCCAGAGCTATAAAACAAAACGCTTTGAGTAGTATAAAACTATGATATTCTTGAATCTTCTGCTTTCTAAGATAGTGAAATATGAAGTACCATTACTATCATTTCAAGAGATAGGAACTTTTGAAAACTATTGAATGTTGTTACGCTGAGTTGGTTATGCAAGCTGCAAACTTCTTGGCTGTTTTATTTCACACAAAAAAAATTTTAGTAATAAACCTTTTCTAAATCTGTTCCTTTAATTTTCATGCTTGCAATGTTCACTCTCCTGAGCACAAACAACCTCCTAAGTGAAGAAACCTTCACTTAATATTAAAGCTTAATATTAAAGTTTCAACATTTTGTGCTCTTGAAATAAAATGTCTATTTTATATATATATATATATATATATATATATATATATATATACACAGGCTTAACAAAGTGGTTTGTATTGAAAAAGAGAAACCTGGAATCCCTCCCGTCGAGATTTCTTGTTTAACTCAAATCTGCTCATCTCTAACAATAGAAATATCACAGAATATACATTGCCCCATAGCATTTAGTGTGTACAACCCAGGGCTTTCTCTTCTAATCCCAAACTGAAAAGTTACTTTTTGTGCAGGAGGGACAGGAAAGATACAGAGAGATATACAATTAAAAAAATAACTAACATCTCCTCATCCCTCTTTCTTACTGTCCTTTTGACTAAAACATAAATTGTGTGACTTGGTAAAAACATCAACCAATAAGAATATTAAACAAGAAGGAATAATGGCATCTTGACCAAGTTATTCAGTGCAATTACAAAAACAAAAATAAAACCTTTATCCTCCAACTCATCGCTCCAAATGAGAATATTATATCCTATTTGTTCTCCTTCCCCTGGAAGAAAAGATACTATGAAGTAGGAAGCAGAAGATTCACACTGGGACAGACTACGGGACTTGGGAAACGGAGTTGGGAAGCGAGAACTCATTCATTCCTCTTTTATTTCCTGTGGCAATGAGCATTTTGGCCTCTAGTCAAAGAAGTGCAGCAATGAGCTCAAACGTAACAATGACTGTGAGGATGACACAAGCCTGGGCAGCGTGTCATTCTGCTGTACGTAGGGTCACTATGAGTCGGAACAGACTTGATGGTACCTAACAACAGTCAAAGAAGTGATGTAAACATAAGTGGAGGAGGACTTATTCTGCTTTTCAACTCTCAGACGGAAACTGGGATGTTACTTGACCTTAGCTGGAAGGTCAGGTTAGTTACCTACTTTCAGAAGTCAGCTAAAGGCTAGCTTTGTGACTGCCCGATAGAACTAGAGAACAAGATTCACTCGGCTTATGTCTCTGAAAAAAGGGAGGCTGAGAGCAGGAGCTGGCTCCTTCCTATAAGACAGTCTAAGTTGTTAGATTAGTGCTGAACAGTGTGCCATGCATGCATTTACAGATGACAGGAACTTGGGTAATTCGTATTTTATACTGCTAATAACTGTCAATTAAAGAAGTCCCAAAAAGGTCTATACTAACTTGAAAGAAAAAACAAAAACATTTAATGAAATATAACTCCAAATCCCAAGGTAATAAGCCTTTGACAATCCAATTTTTTTTTTTTTTTTTGCTGGCTCTTCAGTCACGAAGTAATGCAGTGTACATGCAGCATTCAAACGTTTAATGATTTGGTTTTTTAAACTATTGACTGAAAGTAGTCTTTCCTTCGGTTGACTTTATCTTCTTCCAACAATCACAGAGGAACAAACACAGAAGGTCCCAACTCTGGAAACACCAGATACAGCTGATTACTAAACCTCTGCATCGTTCGCAAAATACGTATCTAAAAAAAATGCAATCAGCAGAGGGTTCTTGTGTTTTAATATCAACCAAAAACCAAACCTACAGCCGTGGGGTCGATTCCGACTCCTAGCGACTCTAAAGGACAAAGTAGAACCGCCCCATAGGGTTTCCAAGGCTGTAAATCTTTACGGAAGGAGATGGCCACATCTGTCTCCCCCCGAGGAGCAGCTGGTAAGTTCGAACCACCGACTTCTTGGTTAGCAGTCAAGCGCTTTAACCACTGTGCCCCCAGGGCCCCTTCTTAATGTCAAAGATGATCTGAATACTCTCTTTCTAGCAACCTATCTGTACCTCTGACAGAGCTGTCTCCTGGCCTGGAGGGGATGGGAGAGGGTAGGTGGAGCAAAAGCGACAAAAGCAGTGACAAACGCATACGGCAAATCGTAGAGGTGAAGGTAGGACGATCAGTTGACTTACCGCAGCTGCTCCCAGGGGGAGCCCATTTCAGCACCGACTCGGGGAGCTCATCCAGCAGACTAGAACAAAACAGACAGAGGCACGCACATTGAATTTGTTTTAAACCCAGGCACTCACTGCTTTGATTAGAAAATAAAACTCTACTTCCAGATAGTAGGTCACTTGCTTCACCCACTGCAATGGGTGGGAGGGTAAGTAGAGGTGGGGGAGAGACCCCTCGATTCCCATGGACCAATTTTATATCAACCAGTTAGAAACTAAATGATGTAGAATTATGGTATAAATGCTTTAATTCAAAGTCTGTGCATGCAGACATACAGACATAGGGATATTGGTCATGATCGTTTTATTAAAAACTACAGCAAAAGTGTACAGGAGAAATACTTTATCTAGACCTTCAGGATATTATTCCTCAGGCACTATCATTGGAGAGGGGCACAGTATTTAATTATTTATCTAAGTTATTCTCCATTGGGCAGTGCTTTATGCTGCCCTGAGATTAAGCAGGTCATCTAGAATATCCAAAAGACAAAAACAAAGAACAAGCGAATAAATCAACCCCAAGGTCCTAACACTTGCCAGTACTTCAGACTGAACAGGTATAATCTCTTCATTGCTTCAGCCACAGAGACACAAACATTCAACTGAAATTTTTGGTGTGAGTGTTTCATTCACAAACTCAGGCACGATCGCAACAATAAATGCATCAATCTAATACCACCCTATCTTAGGAAAATACAGGGCATACGGGAGATAGAGTACTGTGGCTACATAAACAAACGCGACCTTATGGGAAATTCAATGTTATGTTTTCTATAGCTAGTTGAATAAATTATGATCATGGATTGTAGACTATAAGAACTTTAAAAATGTTTATGGTTTATCTGAATTATAAATTTCATAATATTATATTAGGTCCTGTTGCCGTCGAGTTGATTCTGAGTCACAGCAACCCTGTAGGACAGAGTAGAACTGCCCCATAGGGTTTCCAAGGAGCAGCTGGTGGATTCAAACTGCCGACCTTTTGGTTAGCAGCTGAGCTCCTAACCACCATGACACCACAGCTCCATAGTCTATAGGTTTACATTATTAATCAAATCAAAATAGATATTAGCACTTATAAGAGTCCCCAAATCTAAACGGAGGTTATTGGTATTATAGTCTATTATTTTATGTGACACTTTATTATTCTGCATGAATATACCTAAGTAGATACATTCACCATAGGCACCTACAGTGAGTGCATCTCTCTACAGACGTTAGGTAGGTAGGTTGATTGATAGCTAGAAAGACAGACTGTGAGACAGATGGATGACAGATAGATAAATAGAGAGAAGACTAAAACAAGTCATATTGGTAAAACTTACTGAAAGAAAACACATGTAATAGAATTAAAATGTTAGTTTTTAAAATACAGTACATCATTTGAATTAGGTAAACTGAGTTGGAGAATTGGATACCAGGACTGGTTATCTATGCTCATTACTGTGCACTGACTTGGCCCCTCATCTGATGAATGTAAGTTACATGAAGAATAATATGGGCACATCAGTCTCTGCAGTAAAAAAAACGATTAGATAGTTCCAATATTGACGTACGTAAGTGTGTTCGTTTTGGGGAAGGGACTAGAATGATCAGGATTCCAAGTGGAGGAATATTACATACATGTCAGGATTCACAAAGGTCATCTGTTATTCTGAGTCTCCAGGCTAACCTTTCTCTCCACTGAGAAGAGTCGCCACACTAAATTTGAAGACTGATTTCTGCGGTAAGACGTCCTCTTTGTACACTTCTGTTGTGACTCGCCCTACTTAAAACTTAGCTGCCTTTTCCAACTGTGATAGTCCATCTGCAGATAACTCCTGTGGGACATACCCTGGAGTATAATGAAGGGCTGCCTGTTCTACGCAACATGCAACCAACTTGTTCTCGGGGAGAGGATAGTAAAACAGTAACGCACTCTGTTCTTAGATTGGCCTGATTTTCATGCCAACAGATTCTAAGTGATAAACATGGAATTGGAATATGGAATATTAAAAATGTCTTTATGGCTCTAAGATGATCTTTTGTGTATATATCCCATATAGAAGTTTTGTCTGTTTCTTCCTCAAGAAATAAAACGTCCTCCCTCTGAGACGGGGGCTTAGGAAAGAGCTGTGTTGCTCTCACTTGGAAAATATCAGCCCTGTTTGTCCCATTTCATGCTGTTGCTCTGTACAGTTAATACCAATGACATCAAGCTCACACTGCCTCTGTATACTTGTGCAATGCTAATTTGAAAATACTCTTCCTTGAAAATACCACCACCTAGAATCTAAGCTTTGGAAAACGCCACATAAAGGAACACATATTTCACTTTAAGTTTTGCATTGCAACTCACGTATGTGTGACTTTAAAGGTGTTATCTTAGTGGGTTTTATGTCTGCTAGCTGTTTGGGGTTTTTGGACAATGTTTTTTAAATTAAAGAAATTTGCTCTGGCTTTCATGTGGGATGAACGGCAATCCTCTCTGGGATATTAGCTCTCTCAGATGCGTTTCAGTAAATGATGGAGTACTTGCAAGTTTGTACTTTGTCTTAGCGGTCTGGACAGCCAGAGGGTCCTTCAAGTCCCGTTCCCATGGCAGTTTTCCACATAACCATCGCAGCATGCAGTAGCCGAGGATTTCAAGGTCACTTCGTCTGGACAGGGCTACAGGAGTAAGCATTAAGAGTTAGAGATGAGGGATAGGGAACTTCTTGAGAAATAGAGAAATCTTTGAGTGAACTACTGTTGATAAAATATGAACAAGCCAAATGGGCAAAGTGCTTTGTTTGTTCAGCTGGAGTAAAACTTAGAACGCCCGGGCGTTTGGCCCCGATCCACAGACAGGCAGTGACTTGTTGCCGTTGAAAGTAGGGGTCAGCTTCCTCACCTCCCCCAGCTTCATCCTTCCTTAGTCTAGCCTGTCACATGAACTTGATCCCCATGGCCTCTGACATGATCCAGACAACCCATAACCCGGCACCAACACTTTCTCAAAGAGCTAAGCAGTAAAACAAAGAAATAAATGTCTGCAGCTAAATTGCTAACACATGTTCCAGGAAGTCCACGGGGTCCACATTGGTCATGCAGAGACCCTTTAAGCGCAGACTAAACACCGATGGCCTTTCCTGTTCCACTGGCACCGGCCACATCTGAAGTCAGAAGAATATGACAAAGCTGCCATCTAGTGTGCGGTGTGGAAACCAGGGCCGGCTTCAGATTCTCCAGTTACGTGCAAGTCCAGGAAAACCACACTGACTGCCTTGGGCACACAGTTCTAAGATTTTCCAAATATTCTTTGTAAATAGAAGCCACACCAAGCTAAACTCTCGTCCCATATCCTGAACAGCAGATGGAAAGATGGGGCCATGGTACGCGTGTGTTGGGAGCGGGGGAGTGAGGAGGGTAAAGGGGTAGGGAGTAGATTTTGAAGTTGGGCAAATAGAGGCTTTTAGAATTTAATATAAGACAAGTTTTCATAAAAAATACAGTAAAAGAACACTCTCAGGCCACTATAAATACCATCTATATCAAACTATTAAATACCGGTAGACCAATTTCATCATAATTTTATATATTTTTTTAAAGTGCCTTGTTTCAAAAGATGGACAATGGAGCCCAAGAAACATGCCAAATATAACTGATACTTATTAAGAAATCAATGAAATAATGATTAAAACACTAACAAACACCCACAAAATATGCTCATTATCTTTACAACCATTCTAAATCATTATAAAACAATGGGCTGGCATCTACATTTCTACCATTACTTGAATGTTCATCTGTAGGTATCTGTAATCTCTTAAGGACGACATGTGGCTGTTAATCCTGCTGTAAACAGATAGCCTCTTTTACTATCTTCCATTAAGTACATTCTGAAAAATCACTCCGTAAACTTCGTTTTTAATTTAAAAAGTCATCTACGCAGAGCAACGCTGCCCACACATCAGAATCACTTTTGGTTACCATACATAAGTTATAAAAGCAGAAGACAAGATTAGCTCTTACACATACTCTATCTTAACTGCTATTAGAGTATTGGACTATTAAAGGCCCTTCAATCTAGCAGAAGACTACAGTCCCATGGGTACCATTCACTTCCTGCACAAGCTTCAACAATGTCCTAATGCAAGACTTGGCTCTCATATGAAAATAAAAACACCATCTCTACCACGCTCTTTTGCAGTGATTTCTTCAGTAATAAATCTCCCATTACTAATGGAACGGTTCCATTTGTACAGATGTGTTCACAAGTCCGTTTTCCATTATGGCAATTCTTGACTACCACCACTTGCAGAAACAAAAAACAGAACACCACATCCTCTGATTTTCAAAAACTGACATTCTGGCACCTGTTTGGATGACATAGGCTACACACAAGCGGTCTTTTGAGGAAAACCAATCAGAATTAAAATGGAACGAACTTTCCCAGACACTTTCCCCAGCCCCCCAGCTGAGGGATTAATTGATATGAAGCTGTAAGTAATGATATGTCATCTAGATTTCTGAAGCCAATCTTCCATAAACTGGTCTTCATTTGAAATAGCCCTTGGAGAGTTAACTTTACTTCACTGTTATAGTTTGGTGTTACCTAATTAAAATACATTATCACATTTTCAATCTTTTAGGTATTTCTTTTACTGCACATATACATTAATAACTATGGCTAGGTAAATAAACCTTTTACTACTTTTTCCACTAAGTTCTACAGAAATAAAAATATTTTAAAAAAGAACATGCTATAGTTAGCCTTTCCCATCACTAAAAAGTATTAAAAATGTTTCTGAGTACATACACCTCACTGGAACTCCCTCCCAGAGAAACAGATTTAAAAGTTTGTTTTAGTGAAGTTAAAATCTCAAACTGTACCAATGATCTTGTCTTTTTTTCATCTAGTATACACAGAAGAGTAATTTTAATACCTTGTAAAATAATTAAAAATAAATATTCTAGATGACATGGAGCCCTGGTCGTGCAGTGGTTAAAGTGATCGACTGCTAACCAAAAGGTCAGTGGTTCAAAACCACCAGCGGCTCCGAAAAAGATGTGCCATCTGCTTCTGTATAGATTTACAGACTCGGAAACCGTATGGGGTTGCTATGAGTCGGAATTGACTCAACAGCAGTGGGTTTGGCTTTATGCTAGATGACACTATTAGAATGTATATGTATATGTGTATAATTAATACAAAGAATTGATCATAGTTGAAAAGGACTATATCTAAATACGAAAATATATATTTTTTTTCATTTGAAAGTTGCTTCTTTCATTATACAGTTTTTGAATTCATTTAAAAACATGCTAAATGCAGCAGTACATAGAAAGAGCCCTGGATCAGGAATCCTAAATTTAAAGGTCCAATTCTAGTCCTGCCACTAACGATTGTTTCTGGCTCTAAAATTCACTGATGGTGGGAAATACATTTCTTTTTAATACATTTTCATTCATTTGGGTAGAAAATATGATTGTTTTGTTTCTCTTTGCATATTTTATTATAATACATAAAGGTCCTCAGTTGCCTTTGACAATTCATATAATCATTAAAAGGATGTTTCTATATAGATTGCTTTAAAAAAAATGAAGCTTTATTCAAGGTGCTATTGCTTAGAAATGTAACGAGATTTAGTAATTAACAGGACTTTCCCTCTAAACTTTTTCAAGTCAGTTTCTAAACACTACTAGGCATCTAATTTTTATCTCTCTTACCTAGCTCACAAACGCGGAGCAATGTACATGCCTCTTTTCACTGAAAGGCTGAGGTGCTCTCAGGCATTCAGCATTTAAAAATTTATAAAGTATTGCCAAGAATAACAGTAATAATTTAAAAAAAGACATAGGGAGGGGGGGATTTGAGTTCTGCTTCGCTAGAAGGCAGATTCCAGAAACAGCTGACACTAGAATGCGTATTTAAAATAAAAACAATTGATATGACTTACAGAGCTGCTACTGTGCCAGGCATTCTAACTGCTTTCATATTATCTCATTTAATCGTCCCAACAATCATCATTATCGCTGTCCACAAATAAGAAAACAGAGGCTCAGAGAGGTGAAATAACTTGCTCAACATCACAGAGCACATGTTGACAGAGCTCAGCATGCAAACCCAAGTCTGTGAGAATCCAAAGCCCATGCCCAATCCAGTAATTGCTTTGCCTCCAGCATTATTTTAACACCATTCACACAACGTAACACACATTACTTCTATAGTTAGGTAACTGGTTAAAGCAGACACTTTAGCTTGAAACACACAGAGGCGTTCTGACCCAAAGAGGGTTGTCTGGCGAAGGTATAAACAAGCAGCAGATCCTGAGGTCTAAGCCACGTGACTAACACAAATTTTCATGCAAATTGTTCTTTCATGAAACTGTTTCTTTCAAACTACTTCATACTGGTGGAAGAGGGTCTCCAGTTGAAAAAGTGATTTGTAAAGTGTTAACGGGTCTTTCCAAACTGGCAGGAGAACAACAGAAAAGTTACGTTGGAGGACTGATCCTGATTATAAAGACAAACAGAAATAAATCATTTGTGTCCAAGTCAGCAAACGGAATGAAAAGGGGAAGTGGGAGAAGAGAGAAGTGTAAATGTTAATCCCAAAATGGGTCTGAATATTTGGGTAAAGTGCTTTATTTCTTATATAGAGTAACATTATGGAATACACACACGTGTGCGTGCGCACACACACACACACACACACACCCACTATGGAAGGTTTGGCAGGAAATAATATAGTGAAATGGAAAATTTTTGCCTCAGGCAGACAGAGTTTAAATGTTCCAAATCCTAGTTTATAAGCTCAGAAAAGACAATCAGAAGGCAGAAAACATCTGATTAAGATGCTCATCTGATGAAGTGAACACTGACTACCTGCAGAACAAATTTAAAGTTTATTCTTGTTCTTCCAACTAGTGACCCATGTAATTCAGTATTTTATTAAATCGGATGTGGAAAGGGCTGGAAAATTTTATGGTGGCCACTATTTACTGGAATTTCAAAAAGAGTATTAGGGACGTAGAATGCAATGTGTCACATTTCAAAGAAAACATTCAGCCCAGGCCTCTCCTATTTTTTTTCAGTACCTTTTAAATTCTAAGCACAGTAGTTTTTTTGGCAACACTCCTGGGTGAGGCTTAGGCAAAGTTATTCAACAGAGGAAAGGTATCTTACTTTTTGGCTGCCATATATTCTTAACTCAACCAAACAGTTCAGTTAAAAAGCCAACATATGTCAACACTTTACAAGGCACGTCCAAATGTAAAAATTGGGTATACGTCACACAGAAAGAAGAGAGCCTTCATTATTATCTATTAACCAAGAACTATTTACAGCAAATTTACCTAAAAGAAGAAATCAACAGTATGTTTTTCTGACTACCAACAGAGCATATCAATAAGTTGTTGATTTATCTTAAGAGCTTACCATAATTGGAAAACGGGTTCCCATTTCTGAATTACTGTTTAAGAAGGTAGGTATTGTGTAAGCTGTGTCATTTTCCAAAGTTTGGTGACATGAAAATACATTCTCAGTTTGTTTCACATAGATTTTTATTTTATTTCACATGCAAGTTGCAGTGCTGGATTAGAGTGAGGTGAAACCATGCAAGAAATAATAGATGACTTGGATTTCATATACTGCAGAGACTGGCAAAACTTCAAAAGTGGGTAATATATTTCTTTCCTTACTGCTGAATATATTACATAAACGAATGGACATTTAAAATGTAATTTAGATATATTTTATGCTTATCAATGATGCCAAATTTAAACAGGTTTCAAGTATTTAAAAAAGCTCAATATGTTAAATGCAGTATATCTCTAGAGAAATCAGGTATCGACTGCAGGCCTCAGTGAGTAGAAAAATCTACAAAAATCCATACCACACATTGATCCAAATATTGCTTTTTAACATTACTAAGCATGTAACAAATTTTAAAATAGTGTATTTGACACAGACATAATTCTCTTTAATTATCAGGCTGTAAGTCCAAAATGTGTCAGTGTTTATACATGCTAGTTTTTATGATGAATATAAAATTAATAATAGAAGAAATAAGCCCAACATATATTACTCTAATTTCACACTAAATGAAGCACTTCAGTCACTTAGAACATACCTTTAGGCCACACAAGAGAATTGAGTTTGGAAGATTACCTACATTTTTTATTAAAAAACATACAGATATAGATGTATGATGGTTCCAGTAAAAATTATCCATCCATCCACCCATCTATCTCCATATTTTTCTATATATATTTTTCTGGTTTGTAACAATATCTATGTATATCTTTCAACTTGTAATAACACAAGCTAGTAAACAAAATGTTTGTTTTTTTTCCTTTCCCTTTCAATGCCCTTCCCTTTTACATCATGTTGAACTAGATGATATTAGGTGAAAAGACTAATTCAGCAGTTCATACAGGCTCCTTTGTTATAAAAATCCAGTTAATCCAAAGAAAGAGATATAGCTTCAGTTTCTGAAAAACTACTAGAAAAAGTAGCAGAAACCAGACAGTGGACCGGTTCAGGGTCTCTGTTGAATGACTCACTCATAACTCGGGTTTACATGGAAGTCTGACTATTTCCTTTGGCCTGACCAGACACAGATACACCTGAGACATAACAGATATTTCGACAACTAGAGGCTGTATTTCCCCGTGAGGACTTTTTTTTCCTCCATATGCTTTCCATTGCATTATCTTTCTCAGTATGTCTCCGATCGCCTAGCTGGACTGGTATAGAAAAGATTCTTCTGAAACTACGTGGTGACTGTACTCAACGTAAACACATGAATATGTATGAATCTGACCTGCTACATTTATCTACAGGATTTATGGCCTGTTTATTTTGGTTTCTAGATAGGGCTGAATGATTATTCATTTCTAAGAAAACCCTAACCTGAAATGTTTTATTTTGGAAAATTAAACACAAAATATTAGGAATGAAGAGAATTGAAACATTTGAGGACAGCAGAACCTCCATTTTACATACCAGGTTATTAAATTTTCAGCATATGTGTATATGTGTGTGTGTGTGTGTGTGTGTGTGTGTGTGTACATTCCTAAGAGTTTAGTGTAAATCCTATTTTAAATGCACTGAACCCATTACCAAGCCAAACCCATTGCTGTTGAGTCAATTCCAACTCATAGCGACCCTATAGGACAGAGTAGAACTGCCCCATAGGGTTTCCAAGGAGTGCCTGGTGGATTCGAACTGCCCATCTTTTGGTTAGCAGCTGCAGCTCTTAACCACTGCACCATCAGGGTTTCCAAGTGCACTGAAGGAGTATACTATTTTATAGGAATCTTACATGAAAACTGTGATAAAAATGAGGATTCACTCCACCATATAATTTTTTCAGCAAATATCAGAAATACTTAATGTAGGCTCTCCTTGCATAGTTTTCTCAGGGAGTTCATATCATCCATCTATGAGGAATCTCAGTTCCATCTTCTCCCCAAAGACTCAGCATGGGGAATGCCACCCAACTCATTAACATGTATTATTATTCAGGGGGAAGAAAATGAAATGGACTACCAAATCAAAGTTTGCTCAAATCTTTCATAAAGATAGCCCAAAGAAAACGAAGCCCTACACTGTGGAATAATTGAAGAGGACTTCAGAATTCCACAGTCCAAACGCTGACCAGGCCCACATGTAACAACTCTACTTCCCCTTCCAGTCAACATGGTTTCTTAGCTATTTCAGTAGCAAAATACATACTGGATCAGTGTTAGAGCTATCAGATGAAACAAGTGGTCCAACCATAAGTTAGTTTTGTCATTAACACAACCAGACCAAAGTTTAAGAACCTCTGTGATGAATTTCCAGTTATACCACTATCAAAAAAGTACTCTTGTGTTTCTGAAAATTTTATTTTACCAATAAATCTGGCAAAGGTGAAGAATGAAATTCACTGAGAATGAAAGCACTTTAAGTTGAAAAAAAAAAAAAAAAAGATGGTATCAATGAGTATTTAAGTCTTTTATTTTTAATTAAAGCGATATCCCATTTATATCTTTAAATGCTCATTGATGAGATTTATTAATGATGTAAATGGTGAAAAATTACACATTACTAAATTTCTGAGTGACCTATTATTTTTCTAACTAAACTATATGTATATAAAAAGTAGTAGTTTCTCTCACTCTAATCAAGAGTATAAAAGCTAATTTCCACTTCAGAAAATGTAACCTACAATTCTTCCCAAAAGGAAGAAGGTATGCAACTGACAGACTTGTTTCACTTTTTCATTGGCCTACCTTAATCTAGTGTGGGTTTTAATTGCTCTAGAAAATGACCAAATCCCTCTACATTACATGGTCAATGGTCCTTTTAATATAAAAGGCAATAATATACAGTTGTTTGCACCAACTAAAACTCGTTAGAAAGTATTAGTTTAAGGTAACAGTTCAACAACCATTAACAAGTACAAATGTCTAACTGCCTTTTCATGAAAATGTAGTCCTTTCAAAGCTGCTTAAAAATTCTTTGTTTGGTTTAGCATACGTGAAAATAGTTTTATAAACAAAATTTACAAAGAATATAATTTTGAAAGCCAAAGTTTTTCAATAATCACGTTTTTTTTCCACTAGCATAACATTAGAATTGACTTTTTGTCTTGCTGACAGAGCAACTAAGAAAGTACAGTTGTATTGACCATATTGATTGGGAACAAAGCAACCATCGGTGGGACTCTGGACCATATATCGTCAATATTGACCTCCTATTTCCTTTTCCACGGCTTTCTAGGTCGGCTATTGGATTTGGACTGCAGTGTAATAAACAGCTAAGGTTTAATTAATGGTAAATGAATACAAGACATAGGTTATGACTTTAACTAATTAGGGAATTGTTGAATTAAGTCTGCCTTGGAATGCAAGGCAGTACAATCAATATCCAATAAAAGGACTATGTATGTAATTTACCTGCAAATGTGTTTCCAATACCATCAAAGTGAGTTTAAATAAGGAAGATATATGAAAGGCAACTAGGAGAGATTCCCACAAGTTAACACTTTAGAGTTTCAGAAGAGATTTCCTTGTTGTTGAGAGATGGTATCTTCCCACGCTCTAATAAGGACACAATGAAAAGCAGGGATAATTCTTCACGCGTGCCCCCGCGCCAAATCTGTGATACACACTACAGCACAGAACAAACTGGCTGACCTTCAAGTCTACCTATTCGAACTATCAACTTCCTGGCCAAAATGAGCATCGAGCTGTGCTTACCTAATATCCTTTTGCCCCCTTCTCACTTATCAGTCTATATCTCCTCCACTTTTAGAAGAAATACTAAATTCACTACTTTGGATAAAAATTTCACCAGTGCTCTCACTCTTCCAACTGATCATGCAAAGGCCATTTCATGCAGGTTTACGACTCTTCTCTCATCATCCCGCTGAAATAAAGACAAGGGAAAAGAAACCCACCTACTCCCTTGTGGGCATCCAAGCTGGTAAACTCCATCGTCCCATTATGGCCTTTTCTAGGATTTTCCTGATACTGTTTGTGGTTCCCATTGGGACAATATCTGTAAGAAAGTCCATAATCTGCAAGGTAAACCTGGAAGACATGAAGAGACAAATGAGTAATGCTTTTGTCCTCTGCAAATACAACCCTCATAATCAAGTCTTAAGAAACTGATAGGTTAAGAACAGCTTCAGATCTACATTTGATTAAACCAAATGGTGCGCTAGAATAAAACCTACCCAACGGGGGTCATAACAACTGACCTTCCAACTTACGTCATCCTAGGAGTATCTTATTTCTGAGTTAGCCTTTTTATTTTGCTCCTAAGGTCCCTTTCCTCCAGGTGGGCATCTAGACATCATAAACCATAATATGTCTTTTTATTTATATTCATAGAGCTTATAAGCCTCTGCCTTTCCTTGTAACTCCTCCCTGTCACATAAAACTGTTTGAAGCAGGGAGGAGAGATGAGAGCAAATATTCTAAAAACACAAACCTAATGTGATAGGAGTCTCCATTAACAGGAAGTCTAAAAATAGTGAAAAGACTGTAAAAGGCAATGACTCTAAAAAACAAAACAGAAAAGACAAAAACCACCACCATGCTGTCTGTATTTAAGAATGGAACATCGATGTGGGCCTTTTGGCCTTTCAGACAGATCCATATCATCACTGTTATCCTTGTGAGTCAGTCAGAATTGCAAGCAGGGTCTCCAAACAGAAAATAGATCATTAGAAGTCAGAAAGCAATTCAAGTGAATTTATCTCAGATTACTTTTGAAAAGCGAGGTGGGGGAGAGTAGTTCTACAGATACAGCATGCACTGAATGAAGAATTGTTTTGACTAGACACTTATTCTGACATATAGTTGGGAACTACTATATTCTGACATGTCACCATGCGCCCCGCCCAAAAGAAGGTGGTTGCAGCTGTCAAGACGTTTTGTCCCACATGTATGTCTTTAAAATTTAGGGATTTGGGCAACATTTTATGGTGTAGCTTCATGACGATAGGGTATTGCAATACGACCTGTGTCCTAAAATTTAATACCTATTAAAAGAAAACTTAGTATTTGAATTTTAGTCTCTTTAAGTTTTTGGTTTCAGGATAGACTAAGTAGGAGATATTTGAACTTCAGCACCAAGTTATTTCATTTGGCGAACAGAGCTTGCTAGAGTGTTTGAAAACACAGTATTTCTGTTTGGTCTCTGTCTCACAGACGCTGTTTCCCAGCATGCCGCAGAAGTAACTGACTCTCTGCCCTCAGTAACTAGACTTCAGGGTCGGGTGGATAACAGGTCACTTGCTTTCACTGTTCCTGTTGCATTTCTGTCTTTGTTCATTTTGAGCACCAAATAGATGGCCTTCACTTTGCACATTAGATATCCTGAAAATGTACATATAATAATTCAGCAAACTGAATCATATCTTAAATACACAGGAGCAGTTTGCTATTTCACTAAAGAGTGATCAAGAAGCATTCCGTGTAGTCAATAGCCAAAGAAGAAGGCCTAGAATTTATAAAGTGCCTGCTCTGCACCGGGCAGTATGCTAAGTGCTTTCCATTCATTGTCCCACGTCATCCTCACTGAAATCCTAGGAGGTAGGTACCATTATCCCTGGTTTACTAGTAAGGAAACTGAAGTTTAGTGAGGTTAAACAACTTGTGTAGTGAAATGAAACCAGGATCCCACTGCGGTTCTGACTCCAGAGCCTTCACACTCTCAATCTTCGGGCAGCAGGCCTCAGTGTTCTGCTGGTGCTCAAACTTTGAACAACACTGCAGGATTTGCGTTCAAGGTAATGCCAAAAACTTAGCAATACAGTTAAGAAGACATACCTTAACTGTTTACTGACTCTTTTAGTCAATGGATATTTCAGACCTAAAAGTAATTTAAAATGTGCATGACTGCACGCTCGAGTTGCGTGTACTCCAAGAAAAGAATCAACGCCTGTCAGGCAACAATAGTGCTATCACTTGAGTAACCAGAAATGCTCTTGGTGGTCCTAATGGAGAGTGATGGGTAGGATTCAAATAGTCACGGAAGGCTACTGAACCAAGTAGTAAAGGTACGCTTCCTTTAGCAAAAGGAACAATTACCCATCACACTCCAGTATAGAGGCAGTCCCCGGGTTACGAATGTCCAACTTCCGTACACCTGTAGTTACAAACCAACCCCGTAAAGCCTATTATATTAAATATTCAAGGTTCATACAATGGTTTGTAATAACAAACAGGAGCTACTTCACGACATACGTCAAAGCATTATTATTATTACTACTGTATTATTACGTTAAAGGTGTTTTAGCGTATCTGGAAGTGTTTCTTTAATGTTCTTTATGCATAGAAAGGTACACTATATACTATATACCAAGACAAACATCTGACTAACTGATGTTAGATACGGACCATATCTACCTGTTGCATCTTACGTACAAATTCAACTTAAAGACAGACTTAGGAACGGAACTCATTGGTAATCCGGGGACTGCCTGTATATATCTTTTTTTTTTTTTTGGTTTATCTACTAGTTTCACGTTGGCATGAGTCAGAATTGACCAGAAGGAAGGCAACTGTCTTTTGTTATTGTGGTAGTTGTTTTTAATTTTGCATATAGTTCAGAATATTTATATTCTTATAAATTCTATGAGAGCCAGACAGGACAAATTCTCTAAAGTTATCACTGAAGTTTTACCATTAGCATCTATCAATGTATTTTTAAAGTATAGATTTTGGGACACTATTGAAAAAATCTCGGAGTGACTGCTTTGGAAGTAGAAATTTGCTGTAAGAGGAAATAAAATCAGTAATCTGTCCCATGTGATCAAAATGTTGACAAATTAATTTGATGCAGATGACGTCAAAGTGAGAGTATCTACTAAGATAACTTAGTAATAATAGAAAGTCTAAAATTTTGTTAGAACAACTCAAAGAGAGGGAAAAAAGCTGGGAAACGTCAAACAAGATAAGGAAGAAGGGAAAGGAACGAATATTTGTTGAGGGTCCATCATGTGATAATAACTGAGCAAAGTAATCTTCACAAATTACCTCATTAAGTTCAGGCAACCACCTAGCCAGATAGCTCTGATCTCATTTTACATATGAGGAAGCTAAGCATCCCATTGGAAACCCTGGTGGTGTAGTGGTTAAGTGCTACAGCTGCAAACCAAAAGGTTGGCAGTTTGAATCCATCAGGCGCTCCTTGGAAACTCTCCAGGGCAGTTCTACTGTGTCCTATAGAGTGGCTATGAGTTGGAATCCACGCGACAGCAACGGTTTTTGTTTAAAAAACTTGCCCAAGCCACAGATCTAGTAAAGGATCAAAGCAGGATTTAAACCCAGACCAATATGGCTTCAAAGTACATTCTCCTTTTTAAAATACAACACAGAATCTGGGGTTCTGTCCACTTCTGAAAGTTTGTACAAATCAAAGGTAAGGTGAAGCAGAGCTCAGCTGACAGCACGGGTCGCAGTCTAGTGCCTGTTTTTTTATGCCCTTGAGCTAAGAATGGTTTTCACATTTTTGGAGGATTGTTTAAAAAAAAAAAATGCAACAGAGACTCATATGTGGCCCACAGAGCTCATAAAAGCCTAAAATATTTATTATCTGGCCATTTACAGAAAAAGTTTTCCAACCCCTAAAATCTAGAGTAAAACTTGGTTTCGGTTAACTTTTTTTTTTTAAAATCTATTTTCCCTCTGAAATAAAAAAACAATTACTTAATATTTTTCACTTTCTTAGGTGTAAATATGGATGATATCCTTGGTTTTAGACCAGCCTGTCATAGGAAACTCCCAAGATTTACAAGATCTGATGTGGGTAATTATTTGCTTTGTAACAGGACTAGGGAAACCCTGGTGGTGTAGTGGTTAAGAGCTATGGCTGCTAACCAAAAAGTCAGCCGTTCAAATCCACCAGGCATTCCTTGGAAACTCTATGGGGCAGTTCTACTCTGTCCTATAGGGTTGGTATGAGTGGGAATCAACTTGACAGCAACGTTTTTGTTTTTTTTTTTTTTTAACAGGACTAGCCGTAGGAATAATTTAAATAGATAGCTCCCTAATGCATTTAGAATTATTTTCTTTTCATGCAACTTTTCTGAATGTAGTAACCATTTCTTTTCTGCATGAGTACCAGGGACACCCCAGATTGCTTCCCTTCATCTCCAAGCTAGCACGTCTGACTCCCTGCCCAGGGATCTTTCTTATACTATACTGCCTCTCACATTTCCATGTGGTACTCATTTTATTTTCTCGCCTTTCTTAGGCACGTAGTTCATTTCTACATAATTCTGTGAGGAAGTTGTATGCTGTTATCCACATTTAACAGATGAAGAATAATGTGATACACCCAAATAATGCAAGTCACTCAACACACTTTCATTGTGTCCAGCTGCTACAAAGGATTGTATTTTTTTTAGAAAATTCCTCATCCCTCCCTCCCCCCACCCCAAATACCTAATCTGACCCCATGCTTTCACAGACTCCTTCAATTTTAACATTTTACTATTAAAAAGGTAGTGTGGCAGCCAAGGAGGTGCAATCCCATCAAGAAAGAACTGGTCTTCCTTCTGTAAAGAGTTCAATAAGCTGATAGCCTCCAACAGCAAGACCACTGGGCCCCACCAGGACACGTGGACCAAGGCTATACTCTTCCAGGCAGCCCCGTTCAATGACTAATCAAGGCAGGGATACTATCTGGTCACTTCTACCTGTTATGGATTGATTTGTGTCCCCCCCAAAGATGTTAAGGCCTAACCCCCCATTCCTGTTAATGTGACCCTACTTCCCCTTGAAGACGTTATCTGTTAGGTTAACATGAAGTCATATTGGAGTAGGGTGGTCCTAATTTTATATGTCCGGTGCCCTTATAAAAGAAGAGAAGAGACACAAGACAGAGAGGCAGAGAATGATGCCAGGTGATGCTGCAGCTTCGAGCCAAGGAAGGCATGGAGCCACCAGAAGCTAGGAGAGAGACGCGGCAGAGTCTCCCTCAAAGCATCAGAAGGAATCAACCCGGCCAACACCCTAATCTCAGACTCCCAGTCTCCAGAATGAAGACAATCCATTTCCATTTTTTAAAGTCACCTGCTCTGTAGCACTTTGTTACAGTGGTGCTAGGAAACCAAGATACTACCAACATGAGCCTCCTCTGCTCTCCACTGCGTTGTGCAATGCGTGCTCAGAGCTCCCCACTAGACCCCTCGACACTTGGTCACATCATCGTCTCAGCCGCTCCCTACCCAATCCTGCTTCTTTCCCGCTTTCCTTTCACAGGTGTCAGGTCAGCACCCCACTCTGAAAGCTTTCCCTTTCCAATCCTGCTTCCCTTTCATCTTGCATAGTTATTATACCTTTTTCCCCCAGTAAAACTCTATTACAGTTTAATTCCTTCTCAGCGTCTGCCTCCCTGAAAACCTGATTTAACATCAAATCAAAAACCAAACCCATTGCTGTCAAGTGGATTCTGACTCATAGCGACCCTACAGGACACAGTAGAACTGCCCCATAGGGTTTCCGAGGAATGACTGGGGGATTCGAACTGCTGAGCTTTTGGTGAGCAGCTGACTCTGAACTACCGTGACACCAGTGTCACAGCCCTGATCAAAAGCTCTAAAAAAATGAAGACGAGAAACAAATTAGCCCTTGGATGACCACAGAAAACACCACTTTCTTACACTAACCAGGTCTGCTTGAAAAAATCAACTTATTTTACCTAGCCAGACTTGCACCCATTGATGCCACAGCCTCAACTGCCCCACTTAGTTAAGCCTCTCCTTCCAGTCTACTCTGCTTCCTCCTGCTTGTAGGCTCCTACACTGCTGTACTTTCCCAGATGGGTGGGCGGAACCAACAATTAAAGAGCACCCGGTGATAACACTCTGCAGTGATCTGCATGGCAAGGGGTCTTATCTTCAGCTCTTCTCCCCTCCCCTCCGGGGGGGAGATGCCAAGTGCTTTTCTCCACTGCTGACGGTGGTTTCCTGCCCGACCTTCAGGCACCTGGATCCCACACTGGAATGTAGGTCCTTTTAATTACAGGGCAACTCAATGGGATTTCACTTGTGTCCACACAGGTTTGCTGTTTAACAACATACAAGGTTATTCAGCTTTTATTTCTGTTGGAGGCTGTAAGCTACTAGGGGAGAAGTCGCCAAGAAAATGTTATAGATATATATATATCTGTATCCATGACAGCGCCCATGCCAAGGCCTTCTGCACAGTAGGTTGGAAGAAATTTTTATTGATTTGATTTGATGGTAATAATTGGACAGACTGAACTAAATTCAGTTCAACAGGTATCTGAGTGCTGAGCATGATAAAAGTATCGAGAATCTTACTATTTAGAAAAAGAAGAAGAAAAAAGGAATGCATATTTATTGAATATCTGCTAGGTGAGAGAATTAAGGGCTTTACCGAAGTCAAATTATTTAATCCTTATGATCCTGAGAGGTTATTTTTAGCCCGTTTGAGGAGAAGAAAATAGGAAAAAATAGGTTAGGTGTTCTGTGCAAAACAAATAAACTTTCACTAACTAGCAAAACTAGGATTGGAACCTGAATCAGCCTGACCAGAAGGCTGAGTTTTTTCCGTATGCCCCACACAGAGGAAGGGGAGACGACGTAAGCACATTTGTAGATCTACAGGTATGTGTACTCTGACAGAAGGCTAATAACCTGTGGGATTTCAGGGCAAGGGAGGTTATTTCTAATTGGGGGACTCATAGAAAAAAACATCTGAGTTGGGACTTGAGAAATATCTACCATTTCCACATATCGAGACAGGGAAGAAGAAACAACACGAGAAAGAAAAGCAAGACCTCGGTCAGTGTGTGCTGGGAGGGGTCCGGGTTTTGGAAAAAACAGCACAAGTTTGAAAACAGGTGAGCATCAGCTTTGAAAACCGGGTTGAGAAGGTAGCACACAATTCTGTAAGCAAATACAAGTCATCGAAGGTTTTTTGGCAAGAAATACTATTAGTGCTGGCAGCATCAGAAAGGAGGAAATGGAAGCAGAGTCCACTTAGGAGACAGAACAACAGTCCAGGCAAGAGGCAACGGGAGGTTGGACTAGGGCGCTGTTGAACAAAAGAAAGGAGACAGATGAGAAAGTCAGAATTACTGGCCAAGAGGGTTGAGAGAGAGAGTCAAAGATACCTGTGAAAATGGTGTGACTGGGGAAGTGATGACTCAATGCATAGAGAAAAAGATGTATTCACTTTTGCACCAAAAGCTAAGTGGCTGATTGGCAGCTAATTCCCTAATCCAGCTAACTCCTGGTTCTGTTAGTTTATGCAGGACTGAATGATCAGGTCATTGCTGATGGAGTCAAACCAGAGCATTCCTGATCCTCAAGCAATCAGAAATCGAGTACTGGATGGCCAGGTTGGCTCAAATGAAAGCATTTCTCAATGCCTGATTAGGTGTTGATATGGTAGAGAGGAGAAGGGAAATAAGAGATTACGGAGCAGGCAGAGGAAAACGCAGGGCGTTAATGTGAATAAATATCACCATCCGTCGGTACGTGGACTTTAATCACGTGTCCACTACTTTGTGTACCTCCGCCATGTAGATTCACATTAGAGAACAGATGTATATGCAGTCCAAAAAATGAAGTTCACTTTTGAAAAACAATGTTGAGTAGATACACTTAAATTTTTCCTGGTGTATCACCTAATACCTTATCATAATTTATATGATTTTATACAATTAAATCATTTTAATTATCACACTCTGTTGTAAAGAGAAATGTGTCCATTCAGCTCTGATTATCAGAGACTGGTGGAACTTACACTATGGAGGAAGACATTAACATTAAATGGCAGTTTAGAAAACACTTTTAAAACCCTAAGAACATATCAACTTGTTGAACAACTTTAAAGGCTCCCATTTAAAAAAAAAAAAAAAAAGCCAACATGTATCTTATTTGAATGTTCTTGTTGTCAGTTGCCATGGAGTTGGCTCCAACTAGTGGTGACCTTCTGTAATTCGGAACAAAACAATACCTGGTCCAACCCCATCTCCATGATTGTTGGTATGTTTGAGTCTGTTGAGTCCATTGTTGAGGTTATTCTTATCTGAATAGTTCATAATCTTTTCCTATTCTTTCAACAAGATACTGTAATGTGAAAATCTTCACAATCAACTAAATGCTCATTTACTAATGAAAATCACTATACCCGCAAATGGGAACGCAGCCCAGAATGAACAAGCAGCCTGCGTGTGTTCACGAGAATCATTCAGATCTGTTAAGGTCTATGCAGAGTTTCATAGCTGCTACTACATTTTGGTATAAATCTGTGCCTGGTATTCTTTTTGCAGCAGTATTTTCTGTTTCTCCTTAACATCTCTGTCTTGCTCACCAATAATGAAATGCCGCAAGCGGACACATGCGCACTACCACAATTCAGTCTAGAGAAAATAACGTAACTTGAAAACAGGCTGACGTTTACTTTCCAAAGTCGGATGCTTACTGGGGTACGCACAAAGCTATGCTTTTCAAAAATATAATTTGACCTTGTTTCAGTGAATTGTAAGAAGTCTGCACTTTTTGTTTTCTGACGGAAATAATATGCTCTTATTCTTAAAATGATCTGTTTAATACGGTAATTTTTTTCCTCCTAGATTTCATAGCTACCTATAGTTACATTTCAAACCTGAGATGTTATCCATTCTTTTTCTTTACATTTAATATTCATTGAAAATGAGAGACACGAAAACATGCTCAGGGAGATCATATGGAGAAACAGCAGAAAAGCTGAGCCTCTCATCAGCGTTTCTTCACTCCATCTAAGGAGCGCTGGTGGCACGGTGGTTAAGCACTCATCTGTTAACTGAAAGGTTGGCAGTTCAAACCCACAGCCACTCCTTGGGAGAAAGATGTGGCTGTCTGCTTCTGTAAAGATTACAGCCTTGGAAACCCTATGGGTCAGTTCTACTCTGTCCTATAGGGTCGCTAGGAGTTGGAATCGACTCAGTGGCAATGGGTTTTTCTCCATCTACTGCTCCATCAGCTCCCAAGACTACAGTTCCCTTAAATGCTGCCATAAATTCAAGTATCACAATAAAACGGTGAGGTATATTCAGCAGTATTCTAAGCGATCTTAGCATTTGGAACCCCTGACCTGCTTTTCTATCCCAATCTGGTCTTTTGGCAAAATGGAAAGCCTACTGGATTAAGTAGGATTATGACCAAATATGCTTTCCAGACTTTTTGGGGGAAATCCCCTCAATAGTTTATAGGCTAGAAATTGCTTCTTTACTAAAACTGCCTTCACCTACAAAAGAAATCCTTTCCAATAACAGTCTACTTCCAACCTGTCCTTTTTAACACAAGTGTTAAAGGATCATATGAAAGAACCTACAATAACCTAATTTCCAATCTGATATCAAGGAACAAAATTTGTTTTTGTTCCTTAACAAAATAAATAAGTAATGGGACAGAACAATCTGGATTGCATCCAATTTATGGTCCTTCTCTTTGTCTAAATCAAATCTGGACTTAAGACTTGTCAATGTCAGGAAGCATTATCAGAGCTTGGTACATCTGTAAACAGCAGACACTCACAAAATGTTAGCTGACATAATCTGATTGTCATTTCTATAATATTATAAAGGTTCACCACATGTAGGTTGCGTCTACATAAACCACAGCAGTCCAGCATTAAAAACTCCTGTTTTACATTACAGAGCCAGCTAGGTGGCAATACCTTGCAGAGTTGGGGTAGTGTTCTCCTGGAGGCTGTATATGCTCTAAACCAGCATCCCATATATAGTACTGTTTCTCCCGCAGCAAGGATTCATGGGTCTAGGAACCAGGGGTAGAAATGTGAGTGGCACCATTCACTATTAGCCCTAGTAACCCACTCACAAAATTTTTGCTTCCTGTCCCCACGACCCTATGCTCTGTGGGTCTACAGGTCTTAGTTCCAAAGGGAGGAATGCCCCCACCAGGAAACACACCAATTCCATTGAACTGGAAGTTAAGAATGCCATCTGGCTACTTTGGGCTTCTCATGCCTCTGGATCAACAGTCAAAGAAGGAAGTTACCATACTGGCTGGTGTGATTGATCCTGATTACCAAGGGGAAATCAGATTGATATTACATAATGGAGGTAAAGAAGAGTGTGTCTGGAATACAGGCAATCCCTTAGGGTGTCTCTTGGTACTACCATGCCCTGGGATTAAAGTCAATGGAAAACTACAGCAACCCAATTCTGACATGGCTACCTATGGCCCAGACCCTTCATGAATGAAGTTTTGGGTCACCCCAGCAGGGAAAGAACCATGACCAGCCGAGGTGCTTGCTGAGGGCAAAGGGAATATGGAATGGGTGTTGGAAGAAGGTGGTTCTAATACCAGTTATGATCACATGACCAGGTGCAGAAATGAGGACTGCAATTGTTATGAGTACTCCTTCCTTGTATGTGTGCATCAAACATTTTTGTTTTCTTCACTTATAAACCATAAGCTGTACACTGGGCTAGTGTGTTTTCAGTTGCACACGTTAGTTGCAGCATGTCAGGTGCAAGTATGACTTTCTCATTGTCTTTACTTAGAGATTATGTATGGTTTAAGGAGATGTGTACAGGTGCCAAGTTGAGAAGGGATGGTAAGGTTATGTGTCAATTTGGCTGGGCCATGATTCTCAGTGGTTTGGCAGATATTATGTAATCATCCTCCATTTGTGATCTGAAGTGAATAGCCAATCAGCTGAAAGGGGAGTTTCCTTAGGAGTGTGGCCTGCATCCAATACATATGGATGTTCTGGCAAAACCTGCCCTCTCTCGATCCTGTATCCAACTCGTCATCCTCTGACCTTCGATTCTTGGGACTTGAGCCAGCAGCCTGCCATCTGACCTGCAGATTTTGGGATGCCCCAGCTCTGCAACCTTGCGAGCCAGACACCTTCTGCCTGACCTGCCGATTTTGAGTTTACCAGCCCCTGAAACCACGTGAGTCAGAAGAAGCCTGCAGCCTGACACTTAACCCATGGATTTGAGACTTGCCAGCCTCCACAACTGCATCAGCCATTTCCTTGAAATAAATCTCTTTTTATAAGCTTCACTAGTTTTGCCTCTCTAGAGAACCCAGCCTAAGACACATTTCAAATCATTTGATCCTCATGACACCTCTTTGAGGCAGATACTATTATCCTTATTTTAGATGAGTTAACGGAGGCACAGAGAGGTAAAATAACCTGGCCAAGAATGCAGAGCTAACAAGAGGTAGAGCCAGGACTCAAACCCAGGGAGTTCAAATCTAGAGCCCATACTCTTAGCAATGCTACACTGAATCCTGAGCATAACTGAAAATATTGCAAATATAACTTCAAAAAATAGTCCAACCTTGTTTTTCAAATTTTTTGCCTGGAATGAAGAGAAGGTAAATACCCTTCCTTTTACATCTTCTTTCTGATCCTCAACAGGAACACTTAGCTCCAGAATAATCAAATAGATTGATAATGAAGTGGAGATCCTATCACACCTGTTAAAGAAATAACTGCTGGGAGGCACTGGGTGTAAGAACAAATCATTTTAGAAACACTAACTCACTGGTCCCTTCTGGAATGGCCCTGGAGCCCTGGTGGCACAGTGGTTAAGAGCTCGGCTGCTAACGAAAAGGCTAGCAGTTCGAATCCACCAACCACTCCTCAGAAACCCTATGGGGCAGTTCTACTCTGTCCGATAGGGTTGCCATGAGTCGGAATGGGCTTGACAACAACAGGTTTGGAATAGCCCTAGACACCACCATCCCCCCAAAAAAGGTTACTTCTCTCTGCCCTTTTGTTTCTGCTTTTTCTCCTGTCCTCTCTCTTCTCCTATTCTGGGGCCCAGATAGCACAGACAGCCCAATCTCCCACTTCAAGTAAAGCTCCTAATAAATACAGTGATATTCATGCTGATGTGCTAGTGATTTATATGTAACAGAACATTATCCTGAGATTTCTATTAAAAATATTTGGAAAATTTCTGATCTCAATTTCACCCAAAGATTTATGTCTAGAAGCCCATTTCCAGTTTCTCTCTGTGAATATGCTGATAGAGCTCTATGGATAAGAAAATACTCATAATGGCTGTATTAAATAAAACAGTAAACATCTTCTGGCACAATGTCTAGATCTCTCCTGAAAGGAAATTAGGAAACATCCAAATGACTTAGTTACTGTACCTGGTTATACTGTATCCACCTCTACTTGGTTGACTTTGCCTCTTACACCTGAACAATGATTGACTAATTAATAAATTCATTTATGAATTAATCAATTCAATTACTCATTGTCCACTCATCACTTATTTATTACTTATTACATGCCAGGCTCTGTGCCAGCTGCTGGACAGGTATCAGTGAATATAATCCCTGGTTTCCTATTTACAAGACTAGACACTTGCTCTCCTGATGTCCATTCTAACTGAAAGAAGTCACGATCACCTGGTTCTGTCCCCATCGTTCCCTAAGTTGGATTCAGAGGTGATGAGAGCTACAAGAGACCAAAGAGATCACCTGACCTTGGTTATTCGATTTACAGAAAGAGAAGCTGTGGCACAGGGAAGTCTGCTGAAATAGGTAGCAAAAAAGGAAAAGAAGGCTCACATACAACTGAAAAATAAAAACACAATTGTCTGTATTCCCATTTTCTCATGAATTTTAGGATAAAGAAGGAAGAATGTGGAAGAAATAAAACTGTACTTGATATTAAGGCACGATTGCTAATTTTGTTAAGTGTGGTAATGACATTGTGATGATATGGAGAATTATCTTTATTTTTTGGAGATGCGTACACACTTAATTACTAGAGGTAAAATGCCATGATATACATGATTTACTTAAAAAATATGTCAGCTGAAATACTGATAAAACACATTTTCAAATGCTAATTTTTAAATCTTGCTTTTTCAGTATGTTGAAAATTTTTCAAAATAGAAGTTCAGGGGAAAAAAAAAAATATTCTCCTAGAGTCAAAGTTATGTATGTATTTAACAGGCTCAGAGGCTTAGCACTGGGCAACAACCTTCACAAAATAATAATTTTACTGTGGAGTCCATACCTCTAAGTTATAATTATTGTGATATTTCAGTATTTTCCACCCATCACCCCCCTCCACTAACAATAAGACTCTTGTAGCCTGTATTCATACAGCTGTAACTTGCAAAATAACTTGAAATAATAATTTGCTCTTTTTACATGGTTCTAATCTTATTCAGGAAGAAAGACCTGGCAATCACAGCCATGAAAACCCTCTGGAGCACAGTTCTACTCTGAAACACGTGGGGGCGCCATGAGTTGGAAGTGACTTGATGGCAACTGGTTTGGTTTTAATCTGATTTGAAAACAGACACGTTAACACAAACAGGTGAAGAATCGATTCTGTCCACCATCACTTACCCACGACCCTTATTAATTCTCAGAGAACGCAGCTAAAATGCATTAGATTTCTTAAACAATTTGAAAATATCTTAATAAATCAGATTTTAGCAAAACATAGTAATATTAACACATTACAGAATTTTTGATGAAAATAAAATTTGAAGCTGTTTTTAGTTGACAAATCATACTGAAAGAAACCCCAAACAGTTTAAGTCTGTAGAACTGACCAATGAGAACCAGATATATAGCAAGGCATTAAAACGCAAAAAAAAAATTCATCTAAGATTATTTGTATTACTATATTTATTTGAAAAATATACAAATAAATATATTGATACAAAGAAAAATTCAGTGAAAGTGTATATTTTTAAAATAACCCTATTAGTATAAAACTTATAAAATATTAATTTTAAATAAAATCACAGGAACAATTTCCAAAGCCTCTTTGCTCAAAGGAACATACATACAACAGAACTTCACTAGCAGGAAAGAAAAGAATAGCATGCTTGTTACTGCACATCATAAGCGACTATAAGCACCACCATGTCACTGAGTCTATAGTACAACCCTATCCACATATTAACATTCTTTAAGACAGCCTTAAGAGCTGCACCATGTAGTATTATTACGGTATCATTAAGCTGTGGTAAATAACATCTAGTCTATAGATAATGAAATACAGAAGCACGTTGCCAGAACTAACTTTTATATATGTTCAACAAAGGAAATCTACTTCCAAATGGTAACCATATTATGTGTATCTACCATGTAAAAACACACAGTCACACTCCATCTTACAAGCAACTGTGATTGATAAATGGATTATGTTAGAATTCCCTCTAGCAAACAGTGAACAAGCAGCTTTAATGAGGCTTATGACCCTACCCTATGGATATCCTAGGGAACCTGAAAGTGAATGTTTTGCCACCAGATACAGGTCAGGTGCTACGATTCCTGCTCTCAGATCATTAATTTTTTCTAAATTTAAACTTTTCAACTTCCTTAGCTGTGTAACAATAGGAAAGACGCTTTGGAAACATTATAAGCAGCATGACCCTCTGCAATGAGCATTACGTACTTGGGGAATAGCTTTTTGGAGAATCATAAAGTTTTAGAACTGGAAGGAACCTCAGTCAAAGCCCCACATTTTACAGATGAGGAATGCAAAGTCCACAGAGGTTAAATGATTTGCTGAAGGCTGCCATTCAGATCTGTGGCAGAGCTGGGACTGGAACACGGTCTCCTGATTCTCAGTCCTTCACAACTCCCAGTGGTCCAGAGAGACAATTTGACAAATGTTTTTAAAAGTCACAGGTTTCCTAAGTCATACATATCAGTCCAAATGTTGACAAGAGGAACTATTCTTCTCTACCTGGGAGGGCCATCAAATCCTTCAATTTAGCAGGTGGCTTTGTGGCAGAAACACATGGAGCACAGTGGGGCTAAAGGGCTGAACAATCCAGGTACTACGAGCACTGAGTGGGACAGCAAATCCTGCATCAAGATCAGCCTCGTACCCTGAGTAATCAATTAAGTACTACCTTAAAGGTCACTACGTAAGAAACACTAACCTAGGTGCCTTGAGGAATGCACAAGGAGGAAGAGAAGGGGGTTATACCTACCTATAAGACTCCAGGAGTTCATTCTAGTGCAGAATGCAAGACAGCATAAGTCATACATGAAGGCTCGCGTGTTTAAAACAGACATCACAAAGCCATTGCCATCAAGTCGATTCTGATTCACAGCAACCCTATAGGACAGAGAAGAACTGCCCCATAGGGTTTCCAAGGCTGTAAATCTTTACAGAAGCTGAGTGCTGCATCTTTCTCCCACGGAATGGCTGGTGGATTCAAATAGGTGACCTTCTGGTTAACCACTGGGCCACCAGGGCTCCTTAAAAAATAGACATGGGGAACTACAGGAAACCAGAAAAGCAGCAGATCAGTAGAGACTAGAGTCATCAAGAAGGGCTTCATGTAAGAGCAGAGATGTAAGCTGGTCCTTGAAAAAGAGAATATATTTTTGATCAAAGAGGTGGCCTTCCAGATACATAGAGAACATCTGCATCACTGAAATAAAAAGACGTACACAAACCCTTTTCTTTTTTTTTTTATATTTTATTGTATTTCAGGTGAAGGCTTACAGAACAAATAGTTTCTCATGAAACAGTAGTACACATGTTGTTTTATGACATTGGTTAACAACCCCACACCATATTAACCCTCTAACTTCTCAACCTTTTTTTTTGGTGAAAATACACACAGCCAAAGATACACTGTTTCAAAAATTTCTACATGCACGGTTCAGTGACATTGACTACGCTCTTCCAGTTGTGCTGTTATTCTCACTTAAGATAAAGACGTACAGAACAAAATAGTTTCTCATTTAACAGTGACTACAAATGTTGCCCTATGACAATGGTTAACAATCTCACAACACATCAACAATACCCTTACTCAACCTTGGGTTCCCTGTCACCAGCTTCCTTGTCCCCTTCTGCCTTCTGGCCCTTGTCCCTGGACTACTGTACCTCATTAGTCCCATTTAGTTATATGGGGCTGTCCACTCCCAGGCTGAACGGTGAACCTCGGAGATAACTTCACCACTGAGTTAAAAGGGTGTCTGGGGGCCATACTCTTGAGGTTTCTCCAGTCTCCTTTAGGCCAGTAAATCTGGTCTTTTTTTTGTGAGTTAGAATTATGCTCTACATCCTTCTCCAGCTCTGTCCAGAACCCTCTGTTGTGATCCTGGTCAGAGCAGTCAGTGGTGGTAGCTGGGCACCATCTACTGGACTCCGGTGGAGGCCTTGGTAGCTGTGGTCCATTAGTCCTTTGGACTAATCTTTTCCTTGTATCCTGTTCTCTTCTTTCTCCCTTGCTCCCGAAGGGATGAGACCAGTGGAGTATCTTAGATGGCCGCTCACAGGCCTTTAAGACCCCAGACACTACTCACCAAAGTAGAATGTAGAGCATTGTCTTTATGAGCTGTGTCATGCCAATTGAGCTAGATGTTGCCCAAGACCATGGTCCCCAGAGCCCTCCGCCCAGCAATTCAGTCCCTCAGGGAGTTTGGATGTGTCTATGGGGCTTCCATGACCTTTCCTTGTGCAGGTTGTGCTAGTTTCCCCTGTATTGTGTACTGTCTCACCCTTCACCCAAGATACCACTTATCTATTGCCTATTTAGTATTTCCCCCCCACCCCTCCCATCCCTGGTAACCAACAAAGATTCTTACATTTTGTGTGTGAACTTTTTCATGGGTTTTTACAATAGAGGTCTCATACAATATTTGTCCTTTTGTGTTTGACTTATTTCACTCAGCATAATGTCCTCCAGTTTCATCCATGTTATGAGATGCTTCACAGATTCATTGTTGTTCTTTCTCGTTGCATAGTACTCCATTGTGTGTATGTACCATAGTTTGTTTATCCATTCATCTGTTGATGGGCATCTAGGTTGTTTCCATCGTTTTGCTATTATGAACAATGCTGCCATGAACATAGACGTGCATATGTCTGTTCGAGTGATGACTCTTTATTTCTCTAGGATATATTCCTAGAAATGGGATTGCTGGATCGAATGGTATGTCTATTTCTAGCTTTCTGAGGAAATGCCATATCATTTTCCAAAATGGTTGTATCATTTTGCATTCCCACCAGCAGTGCATAAGAGTTCCCATCTCCCCGCAGCTACTCCAACATTTGTTATTTCCAGTGTTTTTGATTTGTGCCAGTAATGCCGGGGTGAGATGGTATCTCATTGTGGTTTTAATTTGCATTTCTCTGACGGCTAGTGATCGCAAGCATTTCCTCATGTGTCTGTTGGCCATTTCAATGTCTTCTTCAGTGAAGTGTCTGTTCATTTCCTTTGCCCATTTTTTAATAGGATTATTTGTCTTTTTGTTGTAGAGGTGTTGGATTTTCTTGTAGATTATGGAGATTAGACCTTTGTCTGACTTCTACTGTCCAAAAACTTTTTCCCAGTCTGTAGCTTCTCTTTTTACTCTTTTGGTGAAGTCTTTTGAAGAGCATAGGTGTTTGATTTTTAGAAGATCCCAGTTATCTAGTTTATCTGTTGGGGTTTGTGCATTGATGGTTACGGCTTGTATCCTATTAATGCCATGTATTAAGGCCTGAAGTGTTGGTCCTATTTTTTCTTCTATGAACTTTATAGTTTTAGGCTTCATATTCAGGTCTTCGATCCATTTTGAAGTAGTTTTTGTATACGGTGTGAGGTATGGGTCCTGTTTCATTTTTTTGCAGATGGATATCCAGTTTTGCCAGCACCATTTGTTAAAAAGACTGTCTTTTCCCCATTTGATGGACTTTGGGCCCTTGTGGAAGATCAGGTGACCGTAGGTGGATGGCTTTACATCTGGGTTCTCAGTTCTGTTCCATTGGTCAATGTATCTGTCGTTGTACCAGTACCAGGCTGTTTTGACTACTGTAGCTGTATAGTAGGTTCTGAAGTCAGGTAGTGTGAGTCCTCCAACTTTATTCTTCTTCTTCAGTAGTGCTTTACTCATTCGGGGCTTCTTCCCTTTCCATATAAAGTTAATGATGAGTTTTTCCATCTCTTTGAAGAATGTTGTTGGTATTTGGATCGGGATTGCGTTGTATTTGTAAATTGCTTTGGGTAGAATTGCCATTTTCACAATGTTGAGTCTGCCTATCCATGAGCATGGTATGTTTTTCCATTTATGTAGATCCCTTTGGGTTTCATGCAATAGTGTTTTGTAGTTTTCTTTGTATAGGTCTTTTACGTCCCTGGTCAGATTTATTCCTAAGTATTTTATCTTTTTAGAGGCTACTGAAAATGGTATTGTTTTCCTGATTTCCTTTTCATCGTTCTCCTTCCTGGTGTATAGGAATCCAACTGATTTTTGAATGTTTATCTTGTATCCTACTACTCTGCTGAATCTTTCTATTAGTTCCAGTAGATTTCTCGTGGAGTCTTTAGGGTTTTCTACGTATAGTATCATATCATCTGCAAACAGGGACAGTTTAACTTCTTCATTACCAATTTGGATGCCCTTTATTTCTTTTTCTTGCCTTATTGCTCTAGCTAGAACTTCCAGGCGGCAGTCATCAAACAACGTTTTGCATTGGTAAAATCTGCAGCAAAAGACCTCTTTAAAGTTCTAAAAAGCAGATGTCACTTTGATGACTAAGGTATTCCTAATCCAAGCCATGGTCTTTTCAATAACTTCATATGTATGTGAAAGCTGAACAATGAAAACAGGAGACAGAAGAAAAACATGCATTTGAATTGGGGTGTTGGTGAAGAATATTGACGATACCATGGACTGCTAGAAGAAGGGGCAAATCACTCTTGGAGGAAGCACAGCCAGAATGTTCCTTACAAGCGGATGGTGAGACTTCATCTTATTTACTTTGAATATGTCATCAGGAAAGACCAATCACTAGACAAGGACATCATGTTTGGTAAAGTAGAGGGTCAGTAAAAACAAGGGAAATCATCATTGAGATGGACTGACATAATAGCCACAATAATGGGCTCAAACATATCAAATATCATGGAATTGGTGCAGGACTGGGCAACATTTCATTTCGTTATACGTAAGGTCAAAAAGGCGTCCTGGTGGCACAGTGCACTTGGCTGCTAATTGAAAGGTTGGTGGTTTGAACCTGCCAGGGGCTCTGTGGGAGAAAGATGTGGCCATCTGCTTCCATAAGGATTACAGCCTTGCAAATCCTATGGGCAGATCTACTCTGTCCTGTAGGGTTACTATGAGTCGGAATCAACTCGACGGCAATGAGTTTTAGTTTTATACATAAGGTCACCAGAAGTTGGAGCCGACTTGATGGCAACTAACAACCACCAAGTATAAAACAGATCAAATACTTCATCTACTTATAAATGATAAATAAAGATACAGATGACAAAAACAATATAATTAATCAGGTAGATCATTTGGATATATATTGAACTTTATATCTTCTTTTTCTCAAGCAAACACAGAGACGACAAAAACTGATCATATTTTAAGTCACAATTAAAGCATCAGCACCATTCCAAAGAGTAAAATTAGTAGGAGCAATACCCTGATGAAATGTTAATAAACCTAGATATTAATAAAAAAATTTACAAAGCTCTTCCACCTGGACATTAAAAACCTTCCAATGAACAATTTTTTGGAAAGGAGAAATACAAGCCTTCTAAAAAATAAAGATAATAAAAACACTATGTAATAAAATCTATCAGATATATTTAAAGCAGTGACCAGCCAAAAGTTCATAGCCTTAAACATTCATGCAAACAAAAAATGAAAGAATGAAAATAAATGCTTAGACTCCAAACTGAAGACCTAGGGGTGGGGGAGAACCGAGTAAAATAAAAATTTTAAAAAGCACAAAATACAAAGGCAAAGGCAGAAATTAATGAGACAGAGAACAGAAGAACAAGATATCTCATTGATATAACAAAATCCAAGTTTACTGAATAATTAGCAAAATGTAAAACCAAAAGTTACTTTCATTATGAAAAAAAGGGAGAAAGCTAAATGATTAAATAAATCTAACTATAAGGAAAAACCACTGAAGAAGAAATTTAAAAATCATGAGACTACTCTGCAGAATATCATGCAAATAAATCTGAAAAACTGGATGAAATGTATACATACTAAAATTGACCCAATTAGAGATAGAAACCATAAACAACCAATTTCCATGGGAGGCAGGGGGAAGAGAGAGTACAAGGAACTACTTCAGAGAAGAGCAGCAGAACCAGATGGGTTCACATTCAAAGACCAGATGGTCCCAATACAACAGAAATTTCTCTGGAACATACAAAGGAAAACCTCCAAATTCCTTTCAAGAAGCAAGTATAATGTTGATACTTAAATCTGATAACGATAGTACAAAAACAGAAAATTCCAGATCAATATCACTTATGAGTATCAATATGAAAATACAACATAAAGTATTAATGAACATACATAAAACACTATATTAAGTAAATAATAAACCATACCAAAGTGAAATTTATTTCTGGAAAGTAAAGTTTGCTTCAATATTAGGAAGCCCATCAATATTTATATCGTATTAATAGATCTGATTGGAAAGACAGGATTATTTTCAAAAATGCCAAACAAGGTTTAGACAAAATTCAACACCCATTCCTTGGTTAAAAATTAAAAAAAATAAAAAAACACTCTAGGACATAGGAATTCATGGTTCTTTCCTTAACATGACTTTATAAACACACACATACATCTTAGTCCTAAAGTCAGAATCTTATTTAATAGGGTAGTACTTCAGACATTTCCACTAAAATCAAGAAAAGGCAAGGATGTTCACTACCCTCACTATCATTTAATATTGTACTGGATGTTTTAGACAATGCATTAAGATAAGATAAATCAAACAAACATATACTTAGCTTTATTCCTGAAGACACAAACATGTACTTGAAGAAATACAGAAACATCCCTCGTGGTTTAAGACCTATAAGGATGTCAGTTCTCTCCAAATTAGTTTGAAAATGAACAAAATGCCTGAAAAAATAAGCTAAAAAAATTGAAAATCAACAACTCTTCTTAGAGCCATCGGAAAATTGAGGTCACAGGACAAGCTGCAGCTCTGAAAGTAGGAGAGACAGGAAAATACAGAAAATGACAACTTACCAGGAGCAGAAGTCCAGAAGCAAAAGGCCACCACCGGAGCCAGTTCTGGTAGGAACACTTAACTGTAATTAACAAATTGCAGGAGGCACAGTGTGGCTTAGCGTGAGAGTTAAAAACTCCAGAGGGCCCAGATTTTTGCAGTGGCCCCCACACTTTTGTGAGTTTTACCACCAGAAGCCCCACCAGGTTCTCAAGGTGAAGATCAGAGAAAAATCCCCTTGTGCTTCCAGCAGGGGGACGAAAAAGTAGCCATTTTGAAATATGCCCAGAGCCTCCTGTTCTCCTTAAAAAAATAAAAACCTGCCCTCAAAAAAAAAACTAGTTTGCCATACCTAACTGACTTGGGTTTTACCACAGCCTAACTGACCTAGGGGAAGGAAACTATTCACCTTCAACCTCCTCTAGCCTTCCACGTGGTAGAAATACCCAACTCAGCCCCCTCTAGCTTTCCTGTCTTACTTAAACCAAAAACCAAACCCATTGTCATCGAGCTGATTCTGACTCATAGCAATCCTATAGGACAGAGCAGAACTGCCTCATAGAGCTTTCAAGGCTATAAATCTTTATGGAAGCAGACTGCTACATCTTTCTCCTGTAGAGCAGCTGGTAGATTTGAACTGCCAACCTCTCAATTAGCAGTCCAGTGCTTAACTACTGCACCACCAGGACGCCTCTGTCTTACCTGAAGAAGGGAGAAACCAACAAGCACTTGTCAAGATTACAGATCAGGGGCACAAACTCCTAAAAGACTGAGCCCTAACCATAGGACCAATATCATCTATGAGTATTGATGTGGAAATACTACAGCACTTTCCCTCCCCCTACACCTTATAAACGTATCAATCAGGCTTCTGTATACCAACAGGGAATTGCAGTGGAAAGCACTAAAGCCTCAGACCCTATTTAAGGAGCCTCTAGGGAAATCCAAAGACAACAGGGGAGACAAAAACAAGACCTCTAGAGGGTATTTTAGCCTCTGTGACATCTACAGCTACATTGAACACCAAACCCAGATTCACATTAAAAAAACTCACAATAATGACCTATTTGTCTCTGTTTCTTCTACCCGATACATCATGATCAGCTTTTAACAAAGATTTTCAAGATGTGATAAAAGGCAAAAACAGAGTTTTAAGAAACAAGGTAAGCATCAGAATCAGATGCCATCAGATATGGCAGAGATTTTGGAAATATCAGACCAGGAATTTAAAATAATTATGATTAATATGCTAAGGGTTCTAATGGAAAAAGCGGACAACATGCTAAAACAGACAGGTAATGTAAGCACAGAAATGGAAACCCTAAGAAGGATTCAGAAGGAAATGCTAAAGGTCAAAAACACTAACAGAAATGAAGAATGGGCTCATCAGTAGACTGATCATGGCTGAAGAAAGTATTAGTGAGCATGAAGGTATGTCAATAGAAACTTCCCAAATTGACAAGCAAAAAAGAAAAGAAAAAAGAAATAAAACCAAACAGAATATCCAAGATTGTAGGACAATTATAAAAGGTGTAATATATGCATAATGGGAATATCAGAAGGAGAAGAATCAAAGGAACAGAAGAAATAGAAGAAATATTTAAAGTGATAATGGCTAAGAATTTTTCCAAATTAATGACAGACACCAAATGACAGATCCAGGAAGAACACCAAGAGAAGGCCAAGCAGGATAAATACCAAAAAATATACACTGAGGTATAGCATATTCGAACTGCAAAAAATCAAAGACCAAGACAAATTCTGAAAGAAGCCAGAGGAACAAGGATAAAAATTACATCAACTTCTCTTCAGAAACCTTTCAAGCAGGAAGACAGTAGAGTGAAATATTTAAAATGTTTAAAAAAAAAAAAAAACCCACTAGCCTAGAATTCTGTATCCAGCAAAATCATCCTTCAAAAGTAAAGGAGAAATAAAAAATCTTCTCAGGCAAACAATAACTGAGAGAATTTGTCACCAGTAGATCTGCTTTGCAAAAAATGTTAAAAGAAGCTTTACAGAGAGAAGTAAAATGATATAGGTCAGAAACATATATATGATAAAGGACTTGTATCCAAAATACACAAAGAACTCTTAAAACTCAACAATAAGAAAACAAACAGCCCAATTAAAAAACAGGCAAAAATTCTGAACAAACACTTCCCCAAAGAAAATATACAGATGGCAGATAAGCATATGAAAATATACTCAACATCATATGGCATTAAAAAAAAATCAAACCCATTGCCATCAAGTGGATTCTGACTCACAGCGACCCTATAGGACACTGTAGAACTGCCCTACAATGTTTCCAAGGCTGTAAATCTTTACAGAAGAAGACTGCCATATCTTTCTCCCACCATACAGCATTAGAGAATTGCAAATTAAAACAATAAAGAGATACTACTATATACCAGTTAGAATGGCTAAAATCCAAAACACGGACAACACCAAATGCTGGCCAGGATGTGAAACAACAGGAACTCTCATTCGCTGCTGATGGGAACATAAAATGGTACAGCCACTTTGGAAGACAATCTGGCAGTTTCTTACAAAGGTAAACACAGTCCTATCATATGACTCAGCAGTCATGCTCCTTGGTATTTACCCAAGTAAGTTGAAAACTATGCCCACATCAAAACCTATACATGAATGTTTATAGCAGCTTTATTCAAAATTGCCAAAACTTGGACGAAACCCAAGATGTCCTTTAAAAAGTGAATAGGTCAAAAACTGTGTTACATGCATACAAATGGAATATTATACATCGATAAAAATAATGTATCAAGCCACAAAAAGACATGAATAAATCTTAAATGTATACTGCTAAGAGGAAGAAGTCAGTCTGAAAATTTTCCATCTATATGATTCCAATTATATGACATTCTGGAAAAGGGAGAAGAATACAAAGAGTTAATAGATCAGTGACTCCCAGGGGTTTGGGAGGGAGGTTAAATAGGTAAAGCACAGGAGATTTTTAAGGTAGTGAAATTATTCTGTGTGATACAGGATAACTTGGTGGAAACAAGATACTAAACATTTGTCAAAACCTATAAACTTTACAACATAAAGGTTAAACTTCAATGTATGAAAAGTTTTAAAAAATAATCCAAATGTCAGGGGGTCCCAGGATAGCATGGAAAATATGACAAGAAAATATAACTGTATGAAACAACCTTATTAAAGAGTGTAAAGGAAAAAGATGCTGACCTAAGTAACTTTAGAATGAGCGGCGTCTATGACTAAAAGCAAAAGAAAACTTACATACGCACAGTATTCTAGTTGATAGAAGTTTTTCCAGCAGGGGTATGGGTTAACAATTCTGAAGTACTATACATGCATACTGGAAGTCAAAAATTAAGCAAATGGATGGTGAATTGGGGAGCCAGGTTTCTTACTCTTGGAGTGGGAGAATACAGATAAACAAAGGAGGGAGAGGGAGGTTAGAATGATCCATGTGGTAATGATCAGAATTAGAGACATCGGCATAAACTCGTGTTTAGCCTAATATAGACACAGATGATTACATACAGAAATATTTATGACTACATGTACACACCAGGTTTAGTATACACACGTATATCTCCTTGCTCTTTCAGCTGAGGGAGCCTACAAGCAAAGACATCCCAGTAAAACCAAAACCTAACCAAATCCATTGCCGTCAAGTTGATTCCGACTCATAGCAACCGTACAGACATCCCAATAGCAACCAGCAAAATTGTACCCAGATGTTGGTTTCTAACAGTAATTTCGAACCTAAGAAAAGGAGCCAGGAGAAATGTGCATTTTTAGGATTTGGGCAGGAAATACACAGGATGAGCCTGGAGTATTTTGTACTGCCAGAAATAAAGAAAGTGCTCAAAAACAACAATCAGAATAACAACAAAACCCTACAACTATAGGAGAATATCACTCTAATTGCAAAATGAAACAATTTGAGGAACAAAATAGAGTAGTGTTAGATTATAACTCAAAGTATAAAATAAGTATCCAGTAGTTTAATGATATAAAAAATTATTTAACAATAAACAAATAGAGAGAATAGAGAAATCCTCCATGCAGAAGAATTCCAAATAATTTACATAGATACTATGCCTTTAAGGAGGTAGACCATAATGCCCCATTCTTTAAGTGTGGGCTGAGCATAATGACTTCCTTCATTTCAGTGAATACATTGTAGAAAAGGAGAAAAAAAAAGGAGTAACATTATATTGGAGAAACCTGCCAAACACTACCTCAAGCCAGGTGATCAATGCTAACATCAATAGTGGTAAATCATATTGACAATACGTACTCTTGATGGTGCCCTGATGGTGCAAACGGTTAAGAACTTGGCTGCTAACCAAACGGTTAGCAGTTCAAACCCACCCAAATACTCCATGGGTAAAACATCTGGTGATCTGCTTCCGTAAAGTTTACAGCCAAGAAAGCCCTATGGGGCAGTCTATTCTGTCACATGAGATTGCTATGAGCTGAATTTGATGCAATGGCACCCAACAACAATACCCTTAATATGATGCAATGAGAAAGGCAAATACCTCTGTGGTTCTTCCTTCCAAAACCACATTATCACAGTCTAATCATGAGAAAAACATCAGACAAATCCCAACTGAGGGACAGTCTACAGATTATACGATCAATAATCCTGAAAACTGTCAAGGTCATCAAAGACAAGGAAATTCTGAGAAACTATCACAACTAAGAGGAGCCTAAAGAGAATTTACTACTAAATGTAATTTGACAAGCTGGATGGGAGCCTAAAACAGATAAAGGACATTAGGGGAAAACTGAGGAAATCTGAATAAAGTATGGACTTCAATTAATAATAACATATTAATACTGGTCCATTAAATGTGACAAACGTGTCACACTAACATATGATATTAATAATAGAGGAATTGGGTATGATAACACGGTAACTCTCCATACTGTCTTTGTAAAAATTCTGTAAATCTTAAAACTGTTCTAAAATAAAAGAATATTTTAAGAAAATGCTCAAATGTGATGACAACTATAGACTCACGCATGCAAGAGGCTCAAAAAACTCCAAACAAGGTACACACACACGGGCACACACACACACAGACTTAATAATTAAAAACAGTGACAAAGGGAAAACATTAAAAGCAGCAAGGACAAAAAACTATACATCTTGTGGAAAGAACAAAGATAAGAATATGACAGCAGACTTCCTGTAAGAAATAATACACAAGCTGGAAGAGAATGAAATAGCATCTTCAACGTGCTGAAAGAAAAATATTTTCAACCCTAAATTCTATGGTAGGGTTAAACTCAACAATATAAACAATTACTTTAAATGCAAATGGTCTAAACACATTTTTAACCATCAGAATGGAGTAAATAGCAAGTCCTGACTGTGTACAGTCTTGAGAAATTCACCTTAAATATAAAGACAAAAATAGATTAAAAGTAAAGAATGAAAAATATACACCACACAAACATTAATTTAAAAAAAGCTGATGTGGCTATATTGTTGTTGTTGTTGGGTGCCATCAAGTCAGTTCTAACTCATAGCAACCCTGCAGGACAGAGCAGAACTTCCCCATACGGTTTCCAGGGAGTGGCTGGTGGATTTGAACTGCTGACCTCTTGCTTAGCAGCTGAGCTCTTAACCACTGTGCCACCAGGGTTCTGTGGCTGTATTAGTATCAGACAGATTCCAGAAGAAGAAATACTACCTGAGATAAAGAGATAGTTTCATAATGAGAAAGGAGACAATTCATAAGGAAGACATAAAAGTCCTAAGCATATATGCACCAAATAACAGAATTCCAATATACATGAAGCAAAACCTGACGGGAAAAAAAAGACAAATCCATAATTATAATTGGAAGTTTCCATAACTCTTGTCAGTAGGGATGCAGAAGATCTAAGTAAGTACCACCTTGACTTAATGGACATTTACAGAACACTCGACCTCAAAACAGTAGAATATATATTCTTTAAAGGGCTCATGAACATCCAACAAGTTAGCCCATATGTTCAGACATTTAAATAAGTCTCAATAGACATAAAAGTACTGAAATCATACAGAGTTGAGAGTCAAAACATAAACTGCAATGTAAATTAGAAAATATTTTGAGCCTAATAAAAATGAAAACAAAAGAAATAAAAATGAGTGTTGAAAAGATCATCCTTTCCCCAGTGAATTACCTAGGCACCTAATCAGAAAACTCAATATTGTTAAGATGTCAATTCCCTCAGATTGATCTATATCGTTCAACATAATCCCAGTGAAAATCCTAGGAGGCTTTTTTTGGTAGAAATTGACTAGCTGATTGTAAAATATTATATACTGAATTGCAAAGCAGCCAGAATAGCCAAAAAAATTTTTTTTAAAAAGTTGCAAGATTTACAATACCCAATTCCGTAACTGTTGTTTTTAGTTGCTGTTGAGTCAATTCCAACTTATGGTGACCCCATGACTAACAGAAATACAATAATCAAAACAGTGTGATATTGGTGTACAGGTAGACATGTTGATCAATGGAACAGAAGAGAATCCAGAGATAAACCACTAAGTAGATGGTCAATTGTTTTTGACAAAGGTGTCACGGTAATTAATTCACTGGCAAAATGATATTTTTTTCAACACGTGGTGGTGGAACAACCAGACATAAATATGTAAAAAAGGAACTTTGACTCTTATCTTGTGCCAAATACAAAAATTAGCTTAAAATGGATCAGGGATCAAAATGCAGCATTCTTGAAGAAAGGTTATAAGAAAATATTTGTGACCCTGGTTTAGGATAAGTCATCAAAGAAAAACATCATAAATTAGGCTTTAGCAAAATGAAAAATTTCTGTTGTTTGAAAGACGATGATAAGAGAATGAAAAGGTAATCCACAGATGCAGAAAATACATGCAATGAAAAATCTGACAAAGGACTCCTATTCTCAAAATATAACGATCTCTTACAACTCAGTAAGAAAATAACTCATTTGAAAAATGGGCAAAAATTTGAACAGGCACTTCACCAAAGAAGATATATGGGTGGCAAATAAGCACATGAAAGATGCTAAGTATCACCAGTCATTAGCAATGACTGTTGCAAAGTAAAACTACTAATATGACCACACACATACTACAATGGCTAAATTATAAGACTGATGATACCAAGTGCTGACAAATGTGGAGCAACTGGAATTATCACAAATTGCAGGTGGAAATGTATAATGATACAATCACTCTGGAAAAGAGTTCGGCAGTTTCTTTTAAAGTTAAATATATAGTTAACATATGACTCAGAAATTGCACTCCTACTTATTTATCCACAAGAAATAAAAATATATGTCTACACAAAAGTCCAAACGTGAATGCATATAGCAACTTTACTCCTTATTAACAAAAACAGGGAACAACTCAAATGTCTATCAACAGGTGAACAAATTATAGTAGTATTTGAGGGAATACTACCTGACAATAAAAAGGAATGAAGTACTGATGAGCTACAACACGTACGAATCTCAAAAGCATTATACTTACTGAAAGAAGCCAGACACAAATGGACCACATACTGTATAATCCCATCTATATGACACTTCCGAAAACGTAAAACTATAGACAGAAATCATATCACTGCCAGAGGGTGGGGATGGAAGAAGGAGACTAACTGCAAAGGGGAGTAAGAGAACTCTTGGGGATGATGAAAATGTTCTATATCTTGAGTATGGTGCTTGTTACAAGATAACATGTGTCAAAACTTGTTAAACCATGTACATTTAAAAGGGTGCATTTTACTATTTGGGAATTATACCTCAATAGACTTGACCTTAAAAAAAGTATGCAGACTTTTAAAGGCTTTTAACATATATTGCCTAATTGCCCTTCCACTAACTTATTCTCCTATTCCCATTTAATTTACATTCCCACTAGCATTCTACAAGTGCCTGCACCCTTATCAGCCTCAATATTACCAGATTATTATTTTGGATGTTTCCAATTTGTAAGTTTTTGTTTTTTTTTTAAATGGTGCCTCACTGTTTTGATTTGAATACTTTTTAGTTACTAGGGAAGGTTAACTTATTTTCATAGTTATTTTCATAGTCATATTTCTTTTTCTCTGACGTCTGTTCATTTCTTTTAATCGTTGTTTGAAGAATGTGTTTCATGTTTTTCTTATCAGCTTTTTTAGAATTAGTTATATATAAAATATATTAGTTACAAATATTTGTAATAAATGTTTCTCAGTTTGTCATTTATTTGCCTTTCATTATTTTGCAAGTTTTTAAATATATACACATCTTAAAATTTTAAATCTATTAATTTTTATTTCTTCTGCTGCATTTTTATTTAGAAATTTCCTTTTCCAGTCAAAGATAAGTTAAATATTCAACTATATCTTTCTTTCTTTTTATAGACTCAATTTTTAAACTCTTTAAACCTGTGCTGTTTGATACAATAATTCCAAACCACAGGTGGTTATTTAAATTTAAATTAATGAAAATTAAATTAGAAATTCAGTTCCTCAGTAACACAAGCCACATTTCAGGTGCTAACTAGCCACATGTGGCTAGTGGCTACCATAGTGAATGGCCAAAGTGAGCACATTTCCATCATCACAGAAAGTCCATTGGAAATGCTGCTCTATTTAAAACTTAATTGGTCGTATAATCGGAAAAGAGGAGCTAATATGACAGTTTATCATTATTTTTTCCTCTGCATCATCCTTTCTTTCTCTCACTGGATTTTGATGCTTCCTTTGTTTGTCAGTATTTGCTCAGAAGTTCAAATTCCTGCTCAGCCACTTCTTAACTATGTGCCCATTAACAAATTATCTGACCTCTCTGACTCTCAGTTTCCTCATCCTAATTACTCATTAGTATAGTGCAGGAATTAACTTAGATAAGCAAGGTAAGAGGAATTACAATATTCATCACATTAAGCCCTCACCTGTAAACTCTTCTGGGTTAGGAGTTTGTTTTTTGCATGACTCAGTATGGTACATTGAGGACTCTTACTGACAGCAAAAACTTAATAATGTATTTACCTGATCTGGATTTTTGTAACCCAAAAGTAGATTTGCTGCTTTTATATCACCATGAATATATTCATTTTCATGTATATATTCCAGTACATCCAACTGTGAAAATAAACAAATAATACAAGGTTATACTGCTGTCTATTTAGAACTCATCATCAACCTGAACATTCTGAATATAGAATAACATATGTATTTTTTTTTCATAGTAACAATGGCAAACCAACATATTTCACAATCATAGGTTAATTACCCTAGGCTAAACTATCACCTTTACTGGTTGTTCATTCTGTAAAAATGTTGATAAAAATGGTCCTCAAATACCAAATGTTTTCAATGAACCTCTGATGGAAGGAAACCTGAATTCAACAATGCCTCAATGCCTGTGCTTTTGACAGCTGAATGGCCAAATCCCACTGTATAGAAAGGAGGAACACAGAGAATATCAAAGAGATCTGCAGTGAAATAATACAACCACTCAGCAATTCCTCATCCAAGCTATAATTATAAACCAAGTCTTGGGGATCCCACAACAAAACACCATGTCTATGAGGGCAGGGAAAGGCATTCTCCCTCTCTACAGGAATAGACAACTCCTTAGCCTTGTCTTTGAAGCCTGATACATACACATAGTGCCCAAGAAGCATCTGCTGGGTAGATGGATGGATGAATGGATAAATAGATAAATTAACGAGCTCTATTTGCCACATCCCAACATGGCCCCAGTAGTTTCACACCACTTAAAATGGAAAAAATAAAATGACATTTAGGTAACTGGACACAAACAAGATAAGGTGAATATGTGATATAAACAAAATGTGTGTATGGATGAGATTAAGGTTTCATTGCTTCTTATTTGGCAAAGTATATATTATTCATTGCCATGACTAAGTACTTCCCCATCCCAAACTCACAATAAAAATTTATAGCATCCCCATACTATCACATGTTCAGTATGGAAAATAATCTATTTGGCCTTAATGTGCAGTTATAAATGTAACTGACCAAAGAGAGTTTTTCTTACAGCAATGGAAACATGTCCTGATATGTAAAACAAAGCTGGGAGAAAAAAATCAGACGGTAGAATCAATGCCTAATTGAGTTTTTAGTGCCAAACACAGCACATTCTGTCAGTCACACAGCCCACTGTTATCAATTTCACCAAAATAGCCTCTACTCGCAATAACTGACATTTCTGGGCAATGATCCTTCATTCTCTGGTAATTCCACAAAGGGCAAAGATTTGTATATTTTAACGAGTAAATAATCTGGAAGTGGAGCATGTGAAATAAACCATTCCTCCTTACCATCCGGATACCTAGCTGCAGGACAGTCGACTTTTCAAAAGTGCCGTTGTGGTCTGAGATCTTCTGTAAATCTATTCCTAGTCTTTCCATCACCATAAATCTGTAACTATAAGAAAGGGGCATCAAAAAGAGATCTTCCTGATACAGGGATGCTTGGAACTGTCAATTAATGAATTTGAAACGAGGAAAAGTACCCCCACCCTAACAGGGAAGGATAATGCAATCTGAACCCCGAGAGAATGTATGCACGCTAATAATCCTGTGGCTGTTCTGCAGAAAGTGACTACATAAGATTTCCTTCATAGTTACTGTTCTAGTAGAAGAGACTGCAGTGCTGAACCATTCACTGCTGTGGATCATGAGAACGGAAACATCTTTTTAAATTAGACAGTCTTAAATGGAATACATTTCGACTTCATCACCCTTTCACCATATGACCTTGAACAAATTATTTGCACACACAGAAAATTTCATTTATATTTGTTTTTTGACCTTATAAAATCAAATTTGCTTTCTCTATACATTTACAAGCCACTGTTTTATATAAATGCATGAATGTCATCATGACACACAGGCTTTTTACTTATTTATTTATTTTAGTGTGCTTTAGGTGCAACTTCACAGAGCAAATTTAGTTTCTCATTCAACAATTCACACACAGATTGTTTTGTGACATTGGCTGCAATCCCCGCAGTGTGTCTGCACTCTCCCCCTCCACACCCCACTTCCCGGGTCCCATCCGTCCATTTCTCCTGCCCCTTTCTGCCTTCTCGGCATTGCTTTCGGGCAGGTGTTGCCCTTTGGGTCTCGTCTACGTGATTCAACTAAGAAGCGCATTCCTCACTTGTGTTATTGTTTTTTTATACGTCTGTCTAACCTTTGGCTGAAGGGTGAATTCCGGGAGGCACATGCTTTTTTAAAATGCACTCATTCTTTTCTTTTCTGTTGGGTGCCTTCTGCCCATCTTTTCTTCCCTTAACCTATGTACCTGCACCAGCCATAACTCTATGTCTATTTGTGTGCATCCACACACAAACACCTTACTCATGTAAGGATTTTAAAGTCTTTAGTTTTCAACATTGTGATCCTATTACACACACATTTCTGTGTCTTACTTTTTTCAGCAGTACTTCACAGGAACCCTTCCAAGTCAACTAGTGTAGCTGTAGTTGATTTCTTGAATGGACCACGTAACATTACATCATGTGGATGCACCATATTTACTCAGTCATTTGCTCCCCGCATTGGGAGCCCTTCACTTTGTTTCAAAATTATTGTTGGTTCATTTTGTTTTTACTTATAGACTTTAAAGATAATTTGAGCAAATTACTGACCTCTGAGCCTATTTTCTCACCTGTGAAATAAAGTAGTATTTTCTATTTTACAAGGCTACTTGAAAGGACAAAATAAGGTAATTTAAATGAAAATCCCTGTCACAAAATGGATACCTAACAAATGACAGATTTTTTTTTACAAAATCATTATTTGTGAATTATTTATGTGTGATGACTAGCCGTGTTTGGTGGTTTTAAATTCTACAAATCCCTTATTGCATCTCCCCTGAAGAGACGGAGATTAACTGGTCCTCTCTCTTGAGTTTCAGGTGAACTTAGGGACCTGTGTCTGGCGAAGATAATAAGCAGAAGTAATGAGACGTCGCTTTCAGCATTAAACCCCACTGCCATCGAGTAGATCCCGACCCATAGTAACTCTACAGGACAGGGTGGAACTGCCCCACAGGGTTTCCAAGGATCGGCTGGTGGACTCGAAATGCTGACCTTTTGGTTTAGCTGTTGTATCACTTAGCCACTGTGCTACTAGAGCATTAGGTTATAAAAAGGTGGTGGTTTCCACTGTGCGTGTGTGCACACTCTCTCTCTCTCATTCTCTCTCCAAACTACGTGCTCTGGGGACAGCTGCCTGCCATGTTGCTAAGACACCCACAGCAGCCTATGGCTAAGCTCGCGTGGAAGAACAGAATCTCCCAGCAATCGCAGTGAGTTTAGAAGCAGATCTTCTGAAGCCTGCCAATGGTCACATGAGCGTGCTCAGAAGTGGATCCTTCTCTGGGAGAGCCCTGAAATGACTGCAGCCTGGAGGGAGATGACTATACCCCCACTGGAGATCCTGAGCCAGAACCACCCAGATCAGCCACTCTCAGATCCTGGCCCCACAGAAACTGTGAGATAGTAAGTTCCTTGTTTTAAGCCACTATGTTTCGAGTAATTTTTACACAGTAACAATAAGGAATAGTTACAGGACACTATTTGATTATAATAATAATAATGTCATTTTACCTTCTTCCTTTGAATGTAGTCAGACCAGATCCATAAAACTGAGGAATTCCTAAATAATCAAGTTGCTTGAGTGCTACCCACCTTTTGACTGCAAAGACAAATTTGATATGAAAAAAGGTTTTCATTATTTACAAAACTATTTCTTACTTTTGCTTAGATGCTAAGACGTATTTATTTAACCTAAATGGCAATAAGATCTTCCTAGAAAAAACCAACAAATACAACTACCCAATGGCTTCGAATTCTATTTATTATCACCATAATTAACACAAAACATGTACAGAATTTTTTAAATTAAATCAAATTGCAACAAAAAAAATCAGTCTTATGAAATACATGGTTTCAGATGCATAAGTGTCTGTTCATGAAAAACTCATTCATTAACTTATATGCTAGCTGATTTCTACATATAACATGCTCACTACCAAAGGATCAGTAGAGACATGTTTTTTCTTCCCTATGCCTTCAAAACTGAAAGCATTGGTAGTCTAAAACACAGAAACTGAGCAGAAAAATCATCTTACTCTGAAACCATGTTATACAGAAATTGTTTTTGATTAAATTTAGCTTAATAATACCAAATTCACTTAAACAATCAACAAGCATATTTAATTTTATACTTCTCTACTATATATGTTTAAGACAGCTCTACCGATAAGCGATCAAGTTTAATGGATTCTATTTGTCACTCTGACACAGTTTAAGCAGTTAGTAAAGACTACAGCCTTAATGTTTACAAGGTTTTATTAAGGAAAACAAAGTTAATTATTGAGGCTATACCATTATTCTTTTTCCTGAACATGATACAAAATATCTCTACTATAATACAGTCATTACTCAAAGCAACTTCTTGAATGTTTTTCTTAGCCAATTCATATCACATAGGATTTACAGCATGTTTTTATTCTTCTACATTTCAGCTCATATTCATTTTGTAGTCAAATCTTCTAACCTGCTATTTCTTGCATCTGATATATAGTTCAAATTAATTTCCCAACATTCAAGTTTCTAATATTTGTAACTTATTTTCTTGAACACCTTAATATTTAATCATTTCTCTACACCTTAATCCATTCTAATCTGAGATCACTCCGTTTGTTTATATACCTAGTGGCCACTTTCATGCATTTTTTCCTTACATCCTTCTTATCCAAATGGGTTCTTATAAAAGAAATAATAATTTTTCTCCTATCTTTCGCACTTAGATAATTCTTCATAGCTTAGATCAACAGCCCAACATTTTATGTAAAGTAGTGGAAACAACTTTGACTTAAAATATATAATCCATTATGTATGCCATATCAAGATTTTTACACCATCTGTCCTGCTTTTATATGTTATAGCAGTTAAGTGTATCACTTTACAATAAAATTTCTTATTGAGAAGAATTTTCCAGAAGGCCAGAAAAAGACCAAAACATTAACACTTACTTTAGCGAGCACATATATGGAAGTAGCTTGCTTTGTTAATTTTACTTACTACAGTCTTTTTTTGCAGCTCTTTGATAAAATTTAAGTTCTGAAAATAATGGACCATTTTCTTGATATTCCTACAAAAAAAAGGAATAATTAATTTTACCAGGAAAGAAATAATCCTGAAGATGAAATTGATATTTCAACTGTGAATTTATGAGTAGATATATGTAATATAAAATAGCACTTGGATCATCTTTTTATAAAATACAGGCCCCAGATTTTCACTAAAAATCTCAGAAAAGCACTAAATAAACTTGAAGAATCTCATTTTAAATATATTGTGACTACTATCTCTATATGTCTTACCCAAACCAAATCCATTGCCATGGAGTTGATTCCAAAGCATAGTGATATTGTAAGACAGAGCAGAATTGCCCCAGGGGTTTTCAAGGCTGTAAATCTTGTCGGAAGCAGACTGCCACATCTTTCTCCCACAGAGTGGCTGGTGGGTTCGGACCTCCAACCTTTCAGTTAGCAGCTGAGTGCTTAACCACTGCGCCCACAGGGCTCTTCCTATATGTCTTACACATGAGAAAACTAGTCCTCTTATGGAAAGCACTTAAAGTATTGAGAATTGTATGTATGTTGCACATTGTGTACCAACAAGTATATCAAGGCAGATACATTATAAACCACCCTGGTGGTTCACTCATACACATTAACTTTACTGAGTGTCTGCTATACTTCACTCACTGTACTGGGCACAGGGGATATACACGGAAATAAAACTCTATCCCTGCCTTTAAGGACCTTACCATCTACAGTTAAGATAGTTATTTAATAAATAGATGGACAGACAGACAGATGACAGACAGCAACATGGCAATACAGAAGGACAAAGATTCTACAGTATTTGCATTTTAATAATGTGAAAAAAAACATGAATTAAGTTTATTAGAAATAAATAATTGTAAGAATTAAGATGATGGACATTTTTTACAAAAATAAAGTGAATACAACAGAAAAGAAAAATGTCAAGTATACGTGAAATACAAATTTAAAAGCAATACTTACCACTTTTATTACATGCCTTACATCTTCATCTGGTTTATTTGTGGGGAACGCTGAAGGAAAAAAAAAAAAACAGCGGGGAAAAAACAGTTGTTTCTGATTACTGAATACTACCATATCCCAGGAAACCCTGGTGGCGTAGTGGTTAAGTGCTACAGCTGTTATCCAAAAGGTCAGCAGTGTGAATCCGCCAGGTGCTCCTTGGAAACTCTATAGGGCAGTGCTACTCTGTCCTATAGGGTTGCTATGAGTTGGAATAGACTCGATGGCATTCGGTTTGTTTGTTTTGTACTATATCCCAGATACTGTGCTAAGCATTTCAACAGCCTCTTAAGGAAGGTATCATCTCCATTTTACATAATATGCAACTAAAGTTTAGAGACGCTGAATAACTTATACACTAAGAAAAGGCAGTTTGGGGACCAAAACTCAACTCTTTGCCACCACCACCACAGTCCATACTCTCTACCATGAACCCTATTTAAATACCCAAACACGGAAACCAACAGACGATATTAATTAGATGGATCCAAAATGGAGGGGAAAATATTTTCTATGGCATTAAATCCAACAGACTATATACAGTTAAGTCCATTTGTTCAATTTCACCAAATTAGAATCTATGATAATTCAAAAATGAAAATTGATACATTCTGAATATAGGTTTGAAAAAATTTCTACTTGGCAGAATTCTTGAATAAACCAGGTTAAAATGAGAATTAAGTCATAAAGAATCATATTCTGAGTCTAGTAATCATTATTCCTGCATTAAAGAATATGCATCTCATCATGTAAGTCCCTTTCAGTTTCCAGTCATTGTCTGACTTCATTTAAATTCCTATTTTCCACTTAGATTTCAGATAAGTAATCCAACTTTTGAAAATTATATTATTAAACATTTTTAGAACTCAATCTTTTCTTCTACGTTTTCTGAGTTGTTAAAAGACTGCTCTATTTTCAAATCTCAATAAGAGAAGTTTACATATATAATTGTATTGTGAAAATCTACAAGTTTGTCACTCATTCACTTATTCACTCGTCATCCATTTATTCCTTCATTCATTCAACTAGCCAATATGTATCAAGAAACTACAATAATCAAACCATTGTGTTAAGCGTTAGGATAGGATGATGTTCTAAGAAAAGGAAAGGAAAAAACAAAAAGGTGGAGCTAGTGTTGAATACAATTAAAAATCACTATTAACAGACTGAGAACAAGATCAAATTCTTCAGGTATAGTTCCAGTATATTTAGCAAAACACCTGTGTTCTCCTAACATTTCTTCCCTTTCCTTCTTCTAACTACATCAACCATTATCTCTTCTCTATTAATTCACATCTTAGATGTAAACAGACACATAACAAATGTATTTAAGTATATAAATTCTATTTTAGTCTAGCCAACTCATGCACAATTATCTCTGCCATTCCCCAACATTTTTGAGGTCAGCAATACTACTGGCCAGTTTAAGAAATAACTTCAATTTTAGCTGATATTAGATATAAACTGTAGACTTCTGTACAGTAATAAAGAAACTGAACTGTATTTGAATCTACTAAAATCCTCTTTCCAACTTTATTCATGTAAAGACACCTCATTTTTCTCCCATCCAGTAGCCCCAAGGGAACTGGAAGGGGTGTGGATTATACAGAATATAGGCAAGAAGAAAACTGAAGACAGTACATACAGGGGAAGGGGCCCAGCCCAGGTATGGAGGAATATGTCCATGATAACGGTGCTTGAGGCTGGGAGAGAAACAGCCCTGCTCCAGCCCTGCTCCAAACAAAGACTGCTCTAGGCAATGCTCTTTGCTTCCTGAAGTATAAACAGTTGAAACTTCATGCTTCTCGTTGCAAAGTAAGTAAGCACAGCAACACATCAATCTTCAAGTCCAGTAGAAAACAATAAGCAGAAAGGCACAGAAGGAAAAGGGGGGGTTTCACCTAGCCAAATAACTTATTTGTTGCTGGTGGGGGAAAAGATATCCAACCACTCCAATGCCCTACTCCTTGTTGGTTTCAGTCGGTATATCCCTACTATTTTATAATCTGAATCCTCATTCCATATTAACACAATCATGGATTGACACACACTTGTGGATACATCCTATATTTGTCATTTGATAGCTAAACAATATTCTCTATAAACTTCCAAGCCAGCGTGTGTTGGAGGGCCTAAACACAAAACAACTGACTAGAAAGCTCTTACAAAGAGATGTATTATATGAATAAACAGACTGTCCCACTACCATGCATGGGGGCCGTGGTTGTTCACTGGTAGAATTCTTGCCTTCCGTGTGGGAGAGCTGGGTTCGATTCCTGACCACTGCACCTCAAGTGCAGCCACCACCCACCTTTCAGTGGAGGCGTGTATGTTGCTATAATGCTGAACAGGTTTCAGCAAAGCTTTCTGACTAAGACAGACCAGGAAGAAAGGCCTGGCAATCTATTTCTGAAAAATCAGACAGTGAAGGCCCTATGGATCTCAACAATCAGATCCCATTGTGCATGGCTTGTCATGAATTGGGGGGCCAAGCTGACAGCAGCTGACAACAATAGTACCATGGAGATCTCCTTATGGTGGAATAACCAACTGTCAATTAATGAAACAATTATTTATTTTCTCCTGTAGGTCAAGCTCGATTCTAACTAGTGGAATAAAATTATGACAAGAAACAGACATGGCCTTGCTTTTACAATCAAATGGAGAAATCAGACACTCAACAAATATTCATATGCAAATGTAACACTGCAATTATAATAAACATAAAAGGGAAAGAAAGGTACTAGGAGAATGAAAATAAAATAATTGAGCAAGAAAGAAAATAATCGAGCAAGAATAGGGAGTAGTAGTGAAGAGCCAGACACAAATTCAGTTATTAATTTCTGTCTAATGAAAGGTTTTAAAAGCTAAGGGTGTAGCTGGAGATTTGCATTCTGAGCAGATCACTGTCTTCCAGTGTGGAGGCCAGGCTGAAGAGGAGACAGAGTGGGTCAGGTAGGCTTCACGTTGACAGATCAGGCAAGAGAGTGCTATAGCTCACACGAGCATGTTAATGGTACGTAAGAGAAATGAGCAAATCCCAGATATAGTCGAGAAGCAGAAGTAACGGGATGCAATTAGAGCACATATTTATTACTTGTTTTCCCCTACTGGAATGTAAGCACCTCAAAAACAGAAATATTTTGCTTTATTCAGGTGTGTCTCAAACACCTGGAGCCCTGGTTGCACAGTGGTTAAAGCGCTCGGCTGCTAACCAAAAGGTCAGTGCTTCAGACCCATCAGCCACTCCCCAGGAGAAAGATGTGGCTGTCTGCTTTCCTAAAGATTTACAGCCTTGGAATCCCTATGGGGCAGTTCTACTCTGTCCTATAGGGTCGCTATGAGTCAGGATGGACTCAACAGCAGTGGGTGGGTCCCAAACACCTACAGAAGGGCTGAGTAGGCGTTCATTAAATATTGGATGAATAAAGTAATGAATGTAAGTGGTACCCAGAGGGAAATTTATACCATTAGATGCTTACATTTTTTTTTTAAACTAAAAAATGAGTGAGCTAAGTACCTAACATAAAAGGCTGGAAAAATAAAAATATGAACAGAAATTAGTCAATAAAAACAAACAGACTGTTGAGAAAGCCTTAGGGAATAGCCTCCCAGTAATACAAACACACCTAGCATCCACAATATGGCTTTTAAACACCGTTTTCCAAATCAAAGGAACCAGGGCTCCTTGGAGAAATGGCTGATTCCAGGCGAGAAACGTGAGCAGTAAAGTATGTAAGAAACCAGTTGCCATCGAGTTGGTACTGACTCGTGGTGACCTCACGTGTATCAAAGTAGAACTGTGCTCTGTAGAGCTTTCAAAGGCTGATGTTTTGGAAGTAGATCGTCAGGTTTTCTTCTGAGTTACCTCTGGGTGAATTTGAACTGTCAACCTTTCTGTTAGGAGCCAAGTGCTTTAATCATTTTTACCATCCAGGGACTCCAAAAATACTTTAATGTTAATAATGAATTTTAAACCATGGGATAAATAAATAACCATGGACCATAGAGATATAAATAGTCAAATAATAAATAAATGGGATAGATGAAACAGCTCTTCCTTGCTGTTGAATTCCAATTAAAAAATATAGAAGGAAAGATAGAAATAGAAAATCACTGCTTGGCAAATACCACAGTAATAATGTGGCAAGCAAAAATCATTAATGGATGGTAAAATAAGTGGGCAAATGGATGATGAGAAACACAAAATTTGTGTGCTTTCCACGTCTCCCCACAAGACACTAATTGCAATAGAAAATAGTAAGATTATGGTGGAAGAACCTGGCAGAGACCACCTTAATTATCTAAGTGATCCAAGTTAACATCAGGAACGAAGCATAGTAACATCATCTACCTCCCTAATATGGTAACTTGGAAGAGTACATTACTTCTGTGATATTCTTGCAAAAAAAAAAAACCCAACCTCAATTCAACCATGAGAAAATAAACCCGAATTGAGGAACATTCTACAAAATAACTGGCAAAACCAAAAACCAAACCCGTTGCCATTGAGTCCATTCTGACTCATAGCGACCCTACAGGACAGAGTAGAACTGCCCCAAAGGGTTTCCGAGGAGCACCTGGTGGATTCTAACTGCCGACTTTTTGGTTACCAGCCGTAGCACTTAACCACTACGCCACCAGGGTTTCTTTCAAAAGTTCCAAGTTCATAAAAGACAAAGAAAGACTGAAGAACTGTCCCAGATTAAGGCAAATTAAAGAGACATGATAGTTTAACATATCGTATTAGATTCTGAAGCAGAAAACCTCCCTTCCTTAAATGATATTATAAATTCTGTATTTTAGGTTTTAAAACATAATACGTAAGAATCTTTAGCCCCACGCCCACTGTTTTGAAACTTTCTAATATTCATGCTAAAATTAGATTTTAAATAAGGGAAATTTTTCCTGTTTCCCTCATTATGGTCTCTACTTTGCAGGTCTTTACCATTTCTTGTATATTCTCATTATCCAAAGATAATAAACATAAACAGATAATAGAACCATTAATTTTTCTTCTTGATGATCTCTGTCATTTTTTCTGTAAGTTAAATTTGCTTTGCTTGCTTATTACAGTACAACTAATTCTTTGTTCAGCTGCATCTTTTCTTTACCCTTAAACCCACTACCCGTGTTTCAGTATTGCTAGAGCATTCATGTAGTCAACTCTGTTTGTCAGTAGCTCAGAGATTTTCAGGGTCAGAGGGAACTTAACAGTCCTTCCTCCAATAAAAATCTCTTATTTTTCTAGAGGTCCTCATATTACATCCAATCTACATTAAAGTAGCTAATTTCAGAACGTTTATAAATGCTCAAAAGCGTTCAGCTGAAGGGAAATTCTGATGATTATGGAAGTCTATACCATTTTTTTCTTCCCCTTTTCATCACATAGCAACGTTTGCTCATTGGCTATACAAATTTGTTAGGTTTTCTTTTCACTCTTCTTGAAGTGTACTGTGAGGGGATTTTTTTAGTGGCTTTTACTACTCTTCATTTCTACTATCCTCCGCATACTTGGAAAGATAAAAGGCTAACATAACTAATACTCCATTCTTAATTGTAATACATTGGACACTGCAGCTCTAAGTTAGAAATTTAACACACGATCTTTAAATAGACACAAGATCAAGTATAATGAATTACTTTTTCTCAGATTCACCAGAAATTGAAATTAAGGAGCCTGGTGGTGCAGTGGTTAAGAGCTTGGCTGCTAACCAAAAGGTTTGCAGTTTGAATCCACCAGTCGCTCCTTGGAAACCCTATGGGGGCAGTTCTACTCTGTCCTTTAGGGTCACTATGAGTCGGAATCAATTCGATGGCCACAGGTTTTGGTGGTGCAGTAGTTAAAGCACTCGGATGCTAACTGAAAAGTCAACAGTTGAACGCTCAGCCACTCCACGGGAGAAAGATGTGGCAGTCTGCTTCTGTAAAGATGTACAGCCTCGGAAACCCTATGGGGCAGTTACTCTGTCCCATGTGGTCACTATGCATCAAAATTGACTGGACAGCAATATATATATACATATTTTTTTTTTAACCACTAAAAGTGTTTGGAAACATGCATTTTAATTTAATGTAATGGTTTATACTTCGTTCATTCTTTTCCTTGTTACGTATATACTCCAAAGGAAAAAAAATTCTAACATAAAAACTAGCATTGAAATATCTAACAAATATCTCTTCTCTATTAAAAATACCTAAGGTTTACCTCTACATGAAATGTTCTAATTTTCTTCATAAAATCATCTACAGGTATGTAATAAATACCTTACTACTGTATAATAATATCTTGACGTAAATGAATAATGTTCTAAAAACTAGAATTTCATTATAGATAAAGTATTTGGTATCTGTAACAAATTCTGTAAGGGAGCATATTTTTTATTAAGATTCCACTTATCCAAGCATTTATTTATTTACTCTTTAAAACAGTAGACGATACTTCTCTAAACTATCATCCAACGAAAACGCACGGTCAAGAATACTTCACTATTTGAGAACATCTATTTTTACATGATGCTCATTAAAAACACATCATACGCATTTAGAAGAGGCCTTTTTTGATTTTCTTGCTACTTATTAAACTCAAAACAAATGCATAAAATCCCTATAGACACATTTAGTCATTTTTGAAAAGCATAAAAATCTACCAAATCTTTCTCTTCAGATCTTATGCGCTCTTGATTTACTCTTCTCATTTTTTTTCCATGAAAATATTGCTTGATCTATGGCATGGTACATTCTAAATGCATTTTCTTCCAGTTCTTAACATTAGGCTAACTATACATATCAGATGTTCTGTCACAGATTTTGTGATCTTAATAACATTAAAGACATATCACTGATGCTCTACGCCTCAAGTTGTCACTTTGTATGGAAAATGACACCATTCTTCACATCCTCACCAACAGATTTCTTAATTAGCTGCCAATACTATCAATGACATATTTCACCATTATCTTAGAAATGAGCATGTCATAAGCATGTCATTTGCCACTATTTTCTCTGGCTAGCAATAAATTCAAAATGTTCCTTGACAAGGGACACTGGTAAGTAGAGCAAAGAGACCTGGCGTCCAACGTAGACGGAGACAATTAGTACATCGGTGGGCTGGAGGCAAATTATTTAACCTCCCTAGACCTAATATCTTCCTTATTAAGTTGTTGGGAAGATTAAATGGAATAATACATGCGAAGCACTTAACACACAGCTTGGCACACACCGAGTGAAAGATTTTCGTAACTGATGATGAAGATAATTATTTCCTACAAACGAATTCAGGAACTCTCCCCATCAGCGCTATTATCAGCTGCAGAGACACATCTGACAGCCCTCCTCTTGACAGAACCCTTTTTCATTCTTTTTCACCTCTGTGCTCTATAGTCTAGGCCTCCTGAGTAGGGCTTTGCTAACATGACCTCTCAGGGTTTCATCGGGTGGCACTCAGAACACCTGAAATGGAAGCTCTCTCCTCCAGAGCCTCCTTCACACATTTCCTAGCTTTGGATCGCTCTGGCTTGAAATAAATTTGCGGGAAGCTGTCTTCACGCCACACTACGCATAGGAGAGAAAAATGGCCAGTGTCTCTGGAGAATAATTAACAAAAGACAGTTTGTTTCATCTTCATGATAAAATACAGCATCCCTATTAAAAGGCAAATTCATCATTCCCGAAAGTTAAAAAGAATGACACTTTAAAAGTATTCCCAGCTGACTAAATTTAGGGTTCTGAAAAAATAATTTTTTTTTTAAAATTTGTGAATATACTCTGAAGCTTCCATTTGATTGTAAAATGTATAAACGACCATTTAACTCGGAGCCCTGGCCTCTGCGTGTTCTGTTCTGAGCTAGTCAAACAGTGGTGGCAGGCATGCTGGGCTCAGTAACGCTACCTCTCGTATTTAAATAGTCTAATTCACTTGGATTGCAAATGAAACAGGGTCGCCTGCACACTGACACGTTTTCAATGATGGATTTTGCGAAACGTGTTGATTTTTCCTGCACTGTTTCGCCTCTGTGTATGTCAACTTTGGCCTTCTTTTCCTGCTCCTTTGCAGCACTGTTGCCTCTTTGAAGCCACTGTCTGCCGGATATGAAAAATGTACATTAAACCTCAGGACTAATTACATAGATGGAAAATCCCACTTCTCAAACATAAACTGCCTATGCTCAGAAACCATAACAAAAGCTTCTGTGTCCAAAACCCTAACAAACCTTTCACAGTTTGGGATTAAAAGAAATTCTAATAATCTATTTTCTGCTAAAATTGTGTTTCCCATCTTTAAAAATGTTGACTTCTTATGCATGTTACGTGCCTACAAGTCAATCCATTTAAGAGTAAACGTCATGCTTTTTCCTCACAGAAGTTCATGCTTGCAGTTAGGTCTATTTCAATTAAACGCTACTCAGTAGAACTGTTTTGCTCTAAACACAAAACTGGTTAAGTGTTAACACAATGCCCATTTGTTAATCCTCACCACACTATGTATTAACAGAGTAGACTTTTCCAAAAGATTCCATAGTCTATGGATTAAGTATACGGTTTCCTATATTTTAAAAATATACTTGCAAAGAGAATAACAGATACTAGATACTTCTCTACCCACAATCTCCTCAAAACATACAAAATAATGTCTCTAAATCTAAAAGTTCAGTGGTTTACATATAAGTAACATGTTATAATAGGTAGAACACAAAATTTAGTTCTATTTAACCTATTTATTGGGAAATGATTATTTTTAAATAACAGACAAGTTCTAGAGTTAATTTGCCAAATCATTTTTTGTAAACTATAATATTCAATGCCTTGTTTGAAACACTCTGATTGTCCATAAGGAATTCATAATCTAGTGTACTTGTATGTGTGTGAGGGAGCAGACAGATAATAAAAACCAAAACCCACTGCCATTGAGTCAATTCCAGCTCATAGTAACCCTATAGGACAGGGTGGAATTGCCCCATAGGGTTTCTAGGGAGTGGCTGGTGGATTCAAACTGCCAACTTTTTGGTTAGCAGCCGAACTCTTAACCACTATGCCACCAGGGCTCTGTATACAGTATACAAATAGTAATCATAGGAAACAAAGAGATCACTGTGAGAGGTATGGAGCACTATGGGAATGAAGAGAAAGTTGTGGATACTCCCCTGCTGGCCTCTTTAGCGTGCTGGAATTTCCCTAAGAAGACCCTCACATGCAATCCTAGCAACAGACCCTCCTAGCTTCCAGTCTACCATGCCTAGGGAGCCTGCTGTTGCTTGTCTCTCTGCTGGACCAGCTCTTCTCTGCCTCCAGCTGTTGCCTAGCTCATACAGTTACCAAGGGTGGTAGATCTATCACATCGCCACGCTCGGGAAGCCGTGCAATGACTACCAGTGCACCAATTGCCTAGTCCAACCCTGGATGTGAAATTTTTGTTGCTTGAAAATGATGTTTCAGAACAGGAAGATGAGAAGACAAGGCAGGGAAAGCAGCCACCCTGGCTGCTCTTCAGAAATGGCCACCACACCTCACCGCAGCAGGTTGGATGAAGCTCTGCACATGAGGGAAAGCCTAGAATTTCATTGCCTTTGTTGGCTCATGTCACATCTTTAATTAATGTCACTTTCTCTGGTTTACTATCAGAGCAAGTGACAAGAGTGCTTCTGGATGAATTGTGTTTTCCGAGGACTGTATGGCACACTCTCCCGCAGTCTGACAAGGGGCCGTGCCAGTTTTACTTGGCAGTTACGATGCACCAGCTCTAGTTCTAGTAGTTTAATTTGTGGTTATATGCTTTGAATACGTTGAAGTATTCACAACAGTCTCATGGAATCTGTTCCGTAGATAACGTTTACACTGTGGAAAAGAAAAAGCAATGGCTATAAGACTATTAGAACAAGCTTCTCTTGGCCACAGCTGGTCTTAGAGGCATTCCTGTAAATTTAAGAGTGTTCAGGGGATGTGATTAAAGTCATCACAAGGAATGATGCCTTTTTTTTGGTCCACTTCTGTGGTGGGTGTGAGACGATCATAAGGAATAGGATGTTTAGAACTCATATTATGCAAAATCCATTATTCAAGAAGCAAAGTTTATATACATGATAGACATGCAACAAAATAAATGTAAGAATAGGGAGCTTTGTTACGTATGCATTGGATTGGTTCTAATGTTTTGGTAAGCTAAGTTTTTATTGATAAAAAAATTCAAAAGAATTTCTGCCTTGAGGAGAAAGGGCCCAACTTTTTCCATTGGTTTGCTGAAGATGGCTGCTCTGGAGGGTTTCCATTTGGTGTTTTTCCTCCATCTCCTTTATATACTTTTGTGAAGCTTCATCAGCTCGTGGTGAGAAGAGCTGCCACTGAGTTCTTCCAAACTTTGTCTGCCCTTTCTAAGTTTAGGGTTCTTTCCTGTAGCACGTTGAAGATCTGGCTTTGACTGCACCTGGCTCTGCTGGAGAATGGAAATATTCATCTCTACTGAATGCATGCTGCTTAAGTGATGGAGGCACTTGCAGGAGAATCTCTCTCTTTGGAAACTTCATTACAATCCTTTCTCTTCCCCACATGAAGCAGTAATTCTCATACACCAAAGATAGAATTTGGCCTGACGCAGCCACAGGAGCCTCTGTTTGACTTTCAAAATTAATTAGCCTCTAAGCTGGAATAGAAATGGCATGTCCTTTAACCTTAAGCACAAAAAGCTCTCAACAGACTGTAGTTTTTACATCCCTGGATGGGAGTTTGGGCCCCTGATACTTAAACTTGATGCACATACTGGGTTTCTGGCATGCTTTTTCCCATACCCATCTGCTAGCCTGGCACTGTGCCCATTCAGAAGGTGTGATGCCAGTTTCAATAGGGCATAGGTGCCAATCAAAGATGGGTTTGGAGGGGCAGCATGCAGAATGCAGCAAAAGTCAGTTTTTCTGCCAGAAGACCCTCCTGTTATCATATAATGCCAATGAAGGGCCACATGCTTTATTGCTTGGGATCACATTGCATCTGTAGATGTTTCTGGGCTTCACTGGATGTCTTTTGCGAATCTTTTTCCTCAAGTATCACTTGATTGGAGATGTTAAAGAAAACACCAGTATTCCTGGCTAAGTAAAAGCATCATCCTTTTAAAAAGAAACAACGCAAGTCTTCAACAACTGTCTTAAAACAATTGCTGAGTTTTCTGCCTTTTCTTCTAAAAGACCCTTTCACATCATGTTTGGGGAAAACTCAGTCCATGTAATGGAGTTAGAAGGGAGACACAGTCTGAAGAAGCACCAATCACAAACCAAGTATCTAAGCAGCACAAAAATTGATTAGCACCTTTATATCGTTAAGTGTGGGCAGTGGACAAAGTTTCGTCATCCAAATAGCTAATTTCTAGTGAACCTGCTCAATTAGAGCTCTGAACCTTCTTAATTTTCTTCTTGTTTATTTTATATACATATATATTTCTGTGTCTTAAAAGAAAGAACATACCTCCTACTATTTATTCCTCTTCTTTCTTATCTAAAGAAAATAAACAAAAATACTTCAGAAGCAGAAGTCTATCCATATTTCATAAGAAAGCCAGAAACTCTCAAAAGCTGAGAATTCTTTTATTGTGTAGCAACAGAGGTGAGCTCGTTTCCTGAAGAAGAAATTTCCCTACACCATAGGTTTCAAATTAAACAACCTTAACTGTGGTACACAGTTCCAAGACAGTGACAGGTGTAGTGGAAAAGACATAATATATAATGCACTGAAGAACGGAGTAGTTAGGAAGCCTTCCTGTAAGTCAACAGTTTGAGAGTAAAAAATGTTGAAAATGGAGAACTATACTATAAAAGATGTTACAAAAGGATTGGACATTTAAAAATGGGACAAAGATAAGCAAAGGCTAAGACTTATAAGACCTCTCCTTTTTAATAGAAAGAACCCAAACTTTCTTAAATGCTTATTTTTTCTCAACTGATAGGTAAATGAACATTGCTATCTCTTTAAAACTTAAAATTAATTGCCCATAGGTAGCACAAACAAAATTAAAATACATCTTCTAGGGACTTTTATTTCTTGTCTATAGGTCCAACAAGTTTATGAAATTCACAAAATCATACTCGTTTACAACACCTATTATCTTATCTTCATCTGGGTGTTATTAATTATACATACTATAGTTTCTACTACTCGTTGCTGTCCAGTCGATTCTCATAGTGACCTTATAGGGCAGAGTAGAACTGCTCCGTAGAGTTTCCGAAGACTGGCTGGTGGATTCGAACTGCCGACCTTTTGGTTAGCAGCCGAGCTCCTATCTACTGTGCCAGTGGAGCCCTGGCGGCTATAAGACACGGCCAAAGTCACATTTAATACTGCAGTGTGTAATGAAGCAAAAGGATTTCCAATAACTCTGCTCTGTTGTCAGCGTTATCACTGGGCTTTTTCGAGCATTACTTGGCATCCCTTAAAAATCAGTCCATTGCAGCTAACTAAAAAATAAATAAATAAAATTACACATGTACAAATGTTTTCTATTTCTTCAAAAATAGAAATATTTGTCCTCATCAATAAAATAAGAGTTAAACTTCGATAATTTCTAAAATTTCTAGCCATCCTACCTCCCCCTCCTAAAAAAACATTCCTTCCATGTTTCCAAAGGGCAAAATCAAGCTAATCTGAGAGCATGATCTCAAAAAAGTGTGACAATTACTTGGATGATGTCGAAACATGTAATCCCTACCCATGGATAAATGACTGGATCTTAATAGCTTCACCACAGTTAATTTTAGTTATAATTATGGACTGGTGATGCAGTAGTTAAAGCGACCAACTGCTAACCAAAAGGCTGGCAGTTCGAAACCACCAGCAGCTCCTCGGAGAAAGATGTGGCAGTCTGCCTCCATAGAGATTTACAGCCTTGGAAACCCTATGGGGTCACTATGAGTCAGAATTGACTTGATGGCAGTGAGTTTTGGTTGTATTCTTTCTAAAAGCCCTGTGTAGATTCTTTTAGATGATGTGATAGCTATCTTGTCTCGATTTCCTTGTGACTAAGGTTACTCATCTGTAAGATTACAGGCTGGACTTACTGCAAGGGTAACTCCTGTTAACTATGAAGGAAAACGAACTGGCTTGCGTGCGATAAATACCTCAACCTCAGACTTAACCTCTCAGGCAAATAACTGGTAGACATCCACTCTGCACCTGATACTCCAAAGATCTAAATGGTCACAACTACGCGCAACATCCAAAAACTAAAATTTCACAGATCGATCATTTCGGTTTTTATTCACCTAATATGCTTTCAAAGGAATCCGGCTGAAGTCTGCCTTATAATTTTTTTCCCCCGGATTTTGACAGATTTCTGAAACCCAGCATCATTTGTATCTGAAACAGATAAGATATGGCTTAAGAGAACTTTCCACCATGTCATCATGCTACCATAATACATTTTAGTAGAAAAAATAAATACAGGTCAGTAAGTCAAGTGTAACCAAGTCTTCCACTGACATCTTTTATGTTCTTAGTTTTTACCATAATTGTAGCTAACTCCATGACAATTCACGGCAGGATACATGGAACTCGAATCCCTCCAGAAGAGATCTTTGCCATCACCCCAATCCCCAGTGGCACCAGATACACTGACCCTAGAATTCAGCTATCACTGAAGATCCAAAAGACTAAACTAAACCCACTGCTGTCGAGTTGATTCCGACTCACAGCAACCTCATAGGGTTTGCAAGGCTGTAAATCTCTACTGAAGCAGACTGCCACGTCTGTCTCCCTGGAGCCGCTGGTGGTTTCAAATCACCTTTTGGTTAGTGACCGACCGCTTTCCCCACTGCGCCACCAGGGCTCCTGGAAATAGTAAATAAGTATTTAGTGCTTACCAAGTTCCAAAAGTTATTTTAAAACCTTCTCTCATTTCATCCTTACAACTTTTATTATCCCAATTACACAGAATAGAACTGAAGACTCTAAAGGACTAGGTGACGAGGGGAAGGTCACACAGTTTCTACGTGGCTTAGTCAGCTTAGGAGTCCAACCCAGATTTGCCTGATGGCAAAACTCATGCTCTCATTTATGCAATTCTCTCTTAGTTTGCCTGGTTCTATGTTACACCCAGCATTAAAGCGGAATTCAAAACCCTCAATTCTCTCTCCTTCCCTAGAGTGTTAGAAACTTTTCCACTCATTGGATTCTAAAATGACAGCAATCTTTCCCTTCCCCTAAACCACTTTCCTACCCTTCCCCTTTCCATACACAAAGAACTTGACTTTGTTCTTGTATTCAGAGTATCCTTTTCCCTCTTTTAACTATTTCTAGTAACGCTCCAGGTGCATTATTTCCCCAAGTCGAGAGTAAATACCAGACATCTCCGCCCCTTCCCCTTTGCTGGAAGTTGCTGATTACTGAAAGGCCTTGACTATCGATGTCAGAGCTAGAGACCAGTTGTACAGGCACACTACCTTAGATACAGCAGCCAGCTTCTTCTCAGCCTTAGGCACAAATGCTGATCAAGTGTCCACCGGAAACACTGTATCTGGAAAAACTAATACCTGGAAAGCCTGTAGCTGGACACGAACCTATCGAGGAAACCCTGAATTTACCTGCTTCTTCAGTTATATATACACAAAGTGATGACAGCCATAGTGAAATGCAAAGAATGTGATCTAATTTCACAGACTGCACTTGGAAAATAATTGGTAAAAACTAATGGAGTTATTGCTGAAGGCATCTCCTTAAAGAGCTGTATTCCATGATCTATTAGCACCATTTTTAATGGTGCCGTGACATACAAAACACACAGCTTTATTACATACTCTTAAGTATAAAACTATTTTCTCAAAATAGTTGAACATTTCTTTAGTCTTTCCCCAATGATGTGCACTTGCTAATATTGCCAGGGTCCAGGTTCTAAAACCTAGGCAGTGGAGGGCGCTGCATACCATATCGAACCCTGAAATTTGCTGTAAAACAAATATTATTTTGGTAATGAGAAAAACTAATAAAAAATAAATGACATGTACTTAGAGTGAAAGAGCAAGGATTTTTCTGCATTTGAATAGGGATGAATAAATCACACGTCTGAGCAAATACAGCTGGCCCTCGGTATCTGTGTGGGATTGGTTCCAGGACCCCTCAGATACAAAAATCCGTGGATGCTCAAGTCCCTTACATAAAATGGCATCATTTTTGCATATAAGCTACTCAGGTTGTCCCGTATGCTTTAAATCATCTCTAGATGACTTATAATACCTAAAACAATGTAAATGCTATGTAAATAGCTGTTATACAGTACTGTATCATTTAGGGAATAATGACAAGATATGCGGCGAGTGATGCTCCAACATCGAGTGCAGAGAGAGACTGAGGATCTGTGAGATGGGGGAGGCTACAGCAGGGGATGCTGCACATCACTGCATTAGGATGCCTTCAGCGCAGTGCTTGGCACCATGCAAATTCAAGTTTTCCTTTTGGGAATTTTCTTCTTTTTCCCTGAATATTTTCCATCTGCCGTTGGTTGAATTCACAGATACAGAACCCACGGGTACAGAGGGCTGAGTGTATATTCCTTTTCATAACAGGAACCACACAAATTAAGTAGAGTATACATATATACATACACATACATATACACGTGCATACACATATATACATACACATATACATATGTGCACACACATACATATGTGCACACACACGTGTACACACATACATATGTGCCTGCACCCGCACATACATACACACACATATACATGCACGCACACATATACATACACATACATATACATACATATATACATACACATACATACACATACATACATACACGCATGCATATACAACGCCAAAAGGCAAACCCATTGCCGTAAAGTCTACTCTGACTCATAGCGATCCTAAAGGACAGAACTGCCCCATAGTGTTTCCAAGGAGCAGCTGGTGGATTCAAATTGCCGACCTTTTGGTTAGCAGCCAAGCTCTTAACCACCGTGCCACCAGGGCTCCACATACATACATACATACACATACACACACACACACACACACACACACACACACACACATACACTCATACATAATTTTTAAATTTAAATATGCACTTAAATTTATATACTTCTACGTATAATACAAGAGACAGGGGATAAGACCATTATAATCAATCCTTTTCTCTAGTCCTTTGAAATTATTCAAATAAGGTAAACATGAGAAAACTAAAAGTGTAAGTGATGAGCTGTGGCACCCAAGGCCAAACTGGCAATAATTTATTCAACTCCATATCTCTGACCTTGCATCAGGATAGTATACTAGAGATCTTCAGTCTTTGCTATGAAAGAGAATCCACTAATTCAAAGTCTCAAACCACACTTAATCTACAGGGAATTCTACCATCTATGGACTCCAGGTCTTCTTCTGGTCTCCATCTGCACTATCCAATAAAGTAGCCACTAGCCACATGTGGCTACTGAGCCCTAGAAATGTGGCTAAAATATACCCTACATTTTGTTTACATTTGATAATATGTTAAAATGATAATATTTTGGATCTAATGAATTAAATGATTTGTTATTAAAATAATTTTCACCTGTTTCTTTTTACTTTTTTTTTTTTAATGTGGGCCTTGGAAAATCTTAAATTACCTGTGTGGCTTGCACTGCATTTCTTTTAAACAGTGCTGCCTACATCACTCATCTAGCACTTAGAATCACAGCATTTTTCAAGCAAGTTCAAACCCTTTAAATGGGGAAACTGTCCTTTATTTAGGCCATACGATTTTTTTCTGTTCTTATCCTTCCGACTAGATTAGACACAGAGGTGATTAATAAGTGTTAATTGACTGAATTTCACTCATTTAAAACTACAGTCTCAATTTTATCAGAAGAGGTGCTATATCCTCCACTATCCACGAAATATGTTTGGAAATGCCTGATGAGGAACCCAAGATCACCCCACTGGAGATCTTTTAACAACTTCCAGACTCCTACAGAACTAGACGCATGAATCAGTACATTTAGGAGAATTTGTCCTTGAGGGGAATTTTTTTTTTTAATCACTAACATTTATTTCATTCATTAAATCTAGTCATGTAATGGATATCCCCTCTTCATTCCACTACTGATTTAAGGTAGCCCTGAATGATCCTTTTAAACTCAGTTAACTTGCGGTGTAAAAAGTGTACTGAGCTTTCTCAGTCAGTTGTCAAGCACCTAATCTGTACCAAAGAACACAGAACATAATTTCAGTGTCTGTCTTCTCAATTATCCCAAGGATGCGCATAACTGGCATCTCTCTAGATACACAGGAGAGAAGTTAACTCATTCCGTGCAACAGATGCCTTGAGGCATTAAGGGTTAATTCTTGAGTGGAGGCCAGTTAAGAAAAGCCTAGACCTCTGTATTACTTAAATATTAATGACTTAAGTTTCACAAATAGAAAGTGTTTACATTTATACAGTTGTGGTTTCTGAGCTGGAACAAGCAATGCTTCTAGGAAAACAAGCTCTAAAAAGAACATTAGCATTTTGTCTGGCAGATTGTATAACTGTGCTCTTAAAAGACTTCTAAGAGTCATTCAGAAAACCATGGAAATAAGGAGTGAGGTCTCACAAGTCTTGGCCCTAGACATTTTACTGTACATTAACTCTTTATGTTCCTAAATAATTTATGGATTCCATTTATTTCAAAGTTTCCATTTTTAAAATAATATTAAGTAACGACAGTTATAGTCCAATTGTAAGAATACTTGGTAATTTGCAGTTATACTTTACCTAAATATATCAACCCAAATCCTCCAGAGCCGATCATCTTGCCCAGCATCCACTGTTTTCCTTCTGTATCACCCAGAACCATGCCTTCTGGAAGGGGAACAGGAAGCTTGTATTTGTCATTCCTTTTTGGTGGCATCACTTCTGTTGACAGAAGAGGTGGAAAAAGTGATTAAAAACAAAAATGAATTAAAAAAAAAAAACAAAAACTCTTTAGAGTTAAAACACATCTTAGATGGGGCACTTTTCTCAGATTCCTTGAAGTTAGGATTCTGAGGTCAACTCACTTTGGGAAAGTCTGGGCACTATATTCCAAACAGAGATTCTCGCACATTGAATGCTAAGAGGGCTGATATTAAAAAAACACATACAAGCAAGCAAAGAAACCTGTTGAATTTCATATAAGCCAACATTTCCAAAATTCATTTAGGGATCTATAGTATGGAGTCTCTGGGTGGCACAAACAGTTAAGCACTCAACTATTAACCCAAGGAGTGTCAGCTAGAATCCACCCAGAGGCACCTTGAAAGAAAGGCCTGGAAATCTGCTTCTGAAAAACCACAGCCATTGAAAAGCCTATGGAGCAAGGTTCTATCTACTCTGATACACACAGGGTTGCCATGAGTCTGAACTAACTCAAGGGCAGGTGGGTTTTGTTTGTTTTCTTAATACCTATTAACAGTGCACAATACACTTTAAGAAACAGTGAGTTAATTTTCAGTGACAACTTGACAATAAATTTCATATACATTCAGATACTCCTTTCATTGAGAAAGCTAAGTGTCCTATATCAGAGGATCGTCAGTCACTACGAAAGAAGACAGCTTTGGATCGGGAAGACGTGGACACTGGCACTGTGCATCACCACCAAGCAGAGCACTTGACAGAGTAGGTACTTGTGAACCTGTTAAACGAACGAGTGACATTCCTGACTAGATAACTTAGAGCACTAGGCCAGTGTGCAGTTTTAGGTTGGCAGACTAATCTCTCAGCTTCTTGTCTTTCCTCTACCTTCTCTCCTTTCCCCATCCCCACCGAAGTGAAAGTTGTCTTGCTTTACAAAGTACAGCCGTAGTGTCAACAACAAAAGGGGTATCTCCATAGTATATCCATACAGCTTTAGTCAATTCTTGTAATTTACCCCACTTAGTCAATTTCACAATGTGGGATTTTGAGATGGGAGAGAAAACTTCTTAGAGAACAAAAAATATACCAGCGTATTATGCCTGAAACTACTGGTAATTTAAATGTGAAGGTAGCTATGATTCTCTAAGTATTTCTAAAAAAAATTTCAAAAACTGATGAGTGCTTTTGTAAAGAAAGTTAACTATATATATATATATATTTGTACACATACATGCATATATATATATCTGAACACATACTCTATATCTAACGTAAAGTTTTCTCCGTGTAACCTGCCCATCTTCCCCATGACTAAGTTCCCGTTCCCTTTAATAGGTTTTCCCCTTCCCTCGCTGTAACCCGAGGCCCAGCTGTTCCGCACTCAGCAGTGGCAGCGATGTCCCAGACCAAGGGGAAGCACACGGCGGAAACCCTGAGCAGCCCTGACGGGAGCACACGGAAGCCGGAAGATTACGTGGTGAACCGTGAGTAGGACGTTGTATGATAAAGCAGGGAAAGTTTTTGTGGGCGCTCCCTCGTTGATTTAAGAGCGAAAGTCTTTGAGCAGGGCCTGAACTCTAAAGAACTGTAAAGCGGATAAGCACACTAGGCGGAGACTCTCGTGAACTTGAGCCCTGGAGAGTCTGGGTACAAAACGCACGGCCTGGGGTGGATCCGAGCTCCCCGAGGCCAGACCCGGACTCGGGTGTCCCTCTGCTTCGGGGTCACCTCCCAGGGCGAAGATGGAGAGCGCCGAGCACGCGCTTCCGGGGACAAGCCGCGACCTAGGGGCCTCTGCTCGCCTCGGCGCCCGGGACCCCTTCCCCGCCAAGCCTTCCCGGCGGGCGAACCGACGGCGCGGCCCCGTCCCTCACCCCGCCGCCTCCGCGCCCCAGCCCCAGCCCTTCCCGGAAGGCGAGCCCGGAGGGCGCGGGCTCCGAGCGGGGACGCCGAGGCCTTCCCGGGCCTGGGCCACGCGCACGCCCCGCTTCGCCGCCGCCGCCCACAGCTCCGCCCGGGTCAGCGGGCAGCGGGGCGCAGACCGCCGCGGTCGCCCCCGGCCCGGGACCCCGAGCGACAGACGACTAACCGGGCACTCGGTGTTCCCGCCGGCCGCGCGACGCCTCCACTGCCACTAGCGCGGGCGGGCCTGGCGCCTCCAATCCTGCGCGGAGGTGGGCCCTGCGCCGGGCCGCCCTCCGGGACGGGGCCTTCCCTCCCCTCCGCTCCTCTGAGGCCGTCCCCGGGGACCGGGCCTCCCCTCCTCTCAGGGCGCCCGCGGGGACCGGGCCTCCCTTCCCCTCTGCTCCTCTGAGGCCGCTCTCGGGGACCGGGCCTCCCCTCCTCTCCTCTCCCCTCCTCTCAGGGCGCCTCGGGGGGCCGGGCCTCCCTTCCCCTCCCCTCCTCTCAGGGTGCCGCCGGGGACCGGGCCTCCTCTGCTCTCAGGGCACCCTTGGGTACCGGGTCTCCCCTCCCCTCCTCTGAGGGCACCCTGAGGGACTAGCCCTCCCCTCCTCTCAGGGCGCCCTCGGGAACGGGCCTCCCCTCCTCTCCTCTCCCCTCCTCTAAGGCGCCCTCGGGGACCGGGCCTCCCCTCCTCTCCTCTCCCCTCCTCTCAGGGCACCCTTGGGTACCGGGTCTCCCCTCCCCTCCTCTGAGGGCACCCTCAGGGACTAGCCCTCCTCTCCTCTCAGGGCACTCTTGGGGACCAGGCCAGCTTTTTCTTCTCTCAGGGTGCTCTGGGATGGTGTGATTGTTAAGGTTGTGTGTCAGCTTGGCTGGAGGCCAGTTCTCAGTGGTTTGACATGTAGTTTGGCAGTAGTATTATTACGATGTAACAGCCTCTATGATGAGATCTGCTGTGAGTAGCCAATCAGTTGAAAGGGTGTTTCCTTGGGGGTTGGCCTACATCCAATATAGGTGGACTTTCTGGCAAGGCTCACAGCTTTTGCTAGCTCTAGATTCTGCCACTGGCTCCTGTTCATCTGACCTCAGGTTCTTGGGACTTCAGCTAGCAGCTTACCTGCCGATCTTGGAACTTGACAGCCTCTGCAGCCTGTGAGCCAGAGGTCTGTTGTCTGACCTGCTGATCTTGAGTTCACCAGCCCCTGTGAGTCAGGAGAAGCCTCCAGCCTGACCTACGGACTTGGGACTTTCCAGCCTCTACAATCAAGTGAGCCATTTCTTTGATACATACCTCTCTTTCTCTGTAGACGCTTCAATGGTTTTGCTTCTCTAGAGAACCCGGCCTAAGACATTTGGTACTGAGAGTGGTTCTAGAGAAACAAAATTGTAAGGATAAATTTTCTAAATTGGTTCTCAAGTCTGGTTAGTCTTAAAGATGTTGATGACTCTGCTTCCAGTAATAAACAGGGCACTGCTAATCCTTGGCTTGAGGTGGCAATAGAAATGTGAAAAATATCACCACCAGTACATCAGGTATTGGTGAGAGGCAAGGCTCTGGGTAATCGCATGTTCGATACCTTTCTACAATTTTGTCAGAATGAGAAATAAAAGGACGCTGGTTGGTTGGTCCTACGTTCACTAGACAAAGTGGTGAAAGAAAGAGTCAGAGCTCAAGTGCCACATAAATGACCTGAAAGTTTCCACTCATGCCTTGAAAGAATACTTTATGTCTTGTAGTAACAGAGCTGATAGTGCCAAAAACCAAACACAGAGTCTTATCATAAGAGTGGCTGAATTACAATGCCAACTGAATTCTCAACCTCAGGTGGCATCTGAAGTTAAAGTGAGGGTGTTGATTGGGAAGAAGTGGTATCCTGAAACTTGGGATAGGGACATATGGGCAGGTAATCATGAAGCTGTGGACACTGAGCCCCTAAATTCTATTGAATCATTCCTGCCAACAGAACCAGACCTCTCACTCCTATCTGAAGAGATTACTTCATCTTTGTCTGCTAAGCCACCCTCCCTAGTAAAACTATTGTCCCCTCTACTCCCATCTGATGAGATTAACCCACCTGTGTCTGAAGAGGCTTTGTCTGAGTCATTGCCTGGGGCACCGCCTGAGGCACATGGCTTATAAGACTGCTGAATGTTCTCAAAAACACATCCCCACTACCCGTTTTGGCTTCTAGACCTATAACTAGACTAAAGTCCCAGCAGGCCCCAAAAGGTGACCCAGAAGGAGGTACGCTACACTCCAGAAGAACTGCTTGACTTATCCAATATGTGCAAACAGAAGCCTGGGGAATATGTGTGGAAATGGCTATGAAGGGTGTGGGATAATGATTCAGGGAGCATACAGATGGGTCAGTCTGAGTTTATTGACATGGGCCCACTAAGCACAGACTCTTCATTCAGTGTTTCAGCTCGAGAGGTTAGGAAAGGATCTGATGTTTCAGCTCGAGAGGTTAGGAAAGGCTCTAATAGTTTATTTGCTGAAGCATAGATTACAGGATGGCCTACACTATATCAAGATGAAGTACCAGACTTGTCTTGGTATACTGTAAAAGAAGTCATCCAAAGATTTAGGGCGTTTGGCATGTTAGAGTGGATTTATCAGGTTAGACCCACAGACCCAAACATGGAGTGCCCAGAGGACACACCTTTTACCAAAACGGTGAGGAACAAATTTGTGAAAGGAACCCCAGAATCCTTGAAGACTGCTGTGAGTGCTATTTTATGTAAGTCATATTTGACAGTGGAAACTGCCCTAACTGAATTAAGACACTTAACTACAATGGGGATGATTAGACCCTGTGGTGGTAGAGGCCAAGTGGCAACACTCAAATGACAAAGACAAGGTGGGCGTGGTTACCATAATGGACATTGGAGTCAAAGCAGTAATTAGAGTAGTCTGACTTGTATGGATTTATGGTGTTAGCTACTTAGTCATGGTGTCGGCTACTTAGTCATGGTGTCCCTAGGAGTGCAATAGATAGGAAATCTACTAAACATTTACTTGATCTGTATGAGTGGAAGAATTCTAGGTCAAGTGAATGGCAGTCAAAGTCAGATCCCTAGAACAGAGTCACAGCCCCTCAATCAATTTCTAGACTTGAATGAGTTTACAAACCCACAACCCCTTGAATGAAGGGGAGGCTGAGTCCCCTTAAGGAAAGACACCACTACACTGCCAAAAATTTATACTGTTAATATTTCTCCCAACCTTCCCCAAAGGGATCTAGAGCCTTTTACAAGAGTGACTGTTCATTGGGGGAAAAGAAATAATCAGACTTTTCAGGGATTACTGGATACTGAACTGGCTCTGAACTGACACTAATTCTGGGAGACCCAAAATATCATTGTGGCCCACCAGTCAGAGTGGAGGCATATAGAGGTCAGTTTATTAATGAATTCTGATGTCCATCTCACAGTAGGTCCAGTGGGTCCCAGAACCCATCCTGTAGTGATTTCCACAGCTCCAGAATGCATAATTGGAATAGATATACTCAGCAACTGGCTGAACACCCACATTGGATGTCTGACAAATAGAGTAAGGGCCATTATGGTAGGAAAAGCCAAGTGGAAGCCATTAGAACTGCCCCTACCTAGGAAAATAGTAAACCAAAAGCAATACCACATTCCTGGAGGGTTTGCAGAGATTACTGCCACCATTAAGCACTTGAAGGATGCAGGGGTGGTGATTCCCACCACATCCCCATTCAAATCGCCTATTTGGCCTGTGCAAAAAACAGATGGATCTTGTAGAATGACAGTGGATTATCGAAAACTTAACCAGGTGGTGACTGCAATCGCAGCTGCTGTTCCAGAAGTAGTTTCATTGCTTGAGCAAACTAACACCTCTCCTGGTACATGGTATGCAGCTGTTGATCTGGCTAATGCCTTTTTCTCCATACCTGTTTCGAAGGACCACTAGAAGCAGTTGGCTGTCAGCTGGCAAGGCCAGCAATATGCCTTCAGTGTCCTGCCTCAGAGGTATAGCAACTCTCTAGCCCTATGTCATAATTTAGTCTGCAGGGGTCTTGATTGCCTTTCCCTTCCACAAGATGTCACACTGGTCGATTACATTGATGACATTATGTTGATTAGACGTAGTAGGAAAGAAGTATCAATGGTTCTGGACTTATGTGTAAAACATTTGCATAGTAGAGGGTGGGAAATTAATCCAACAAAAATTTAGGTGCCTTCCATCTCTGAAATTTCTAGAGGCCCAGTGATGTGGGGCATGTTAAGATATTCCTTCTAAAGTGAAGGATAAGTTATTGCATCTGGCCCCTCCCACAACTAAAAATGAGGCACAAACCCTAATGAGCCTCTTTGGATTTTGGAGACAACATATCCCTCAATGGGTGTGCTACTCTGGCCTATTTATCAAGTGACTTGAAAAACTGCTAGTTTTGAGTGGGACCCCGACCAGGAGAAGGCTCTGCAGGAGGTTCAGCCTGCTGTGCAAGTGGCTCTGCCACTTGGGCCATATGATCCAGCTGTTTCAATGGTGCTTGAAGTGTCAGTGGCAGATAGAGATGCTGTTTTGGGTCTTTGGCAGGCTCCTGTTGGTGAATCACAGGGCAGACCCTTACGATTTTGCAGCAAAGCCCAGCCATCCTCTGCAGATAACTACTCTCCTTTTGAGAAACAGCTTTTGACTTGTTACTGGGCCTTAGTAGAGACTGAACACTAACCATGGGACACCAAGTCACCATGCAGCTTGAGCCACCCATCATGAACTGGGTGTTGTTTGACCCACAGAATCATAAAGTTGGATGTGCACAGCAGCACTCCATCATCATTAAATGGAAGTGGTGTATATGAGATCAGGTCCAAGCAGGAGTTGAAGGCACAAGTAAATTGCATGAAGAAGTGGCCCAAATGCCCATGGTTTCCACTCCTGTCACATTACCTTCCATCTGCCAGTCTGCACCTGCGGCCTCATGGTGAGTTCCTTCTGATCAGTTGACTGAGAAAGAGAAAACTCATGCCTGGTTTGCAGATGATTCTGTGTAATATGCAGGCACTACTCAAAAGTGGACAGCTGCAGCACTACAGCCCTTTTCTGGGACCTCCCTGAAGGACAGTGGTGAAAGGAAATCCTCCCAGTGGTCAGTGCACCTGCTTGTCCACTTTGCTTGGAAGAAGAAATGGTCAGATGTGCAATTGTGTGCTGATTCACGGGCTGTGGCCAATGGTTTGGTTGGATGATCAGGGACTTAGAAGGAATGTAATTAGAAAATTGGAGACAAGGAGGTATGGGGAAGAGGTATGTGTATAGACCTCTCTGAATAGGCCGGGAAGTGAAGATATTTGTGTCTGATGTGTGAATGCTCATCAAAGCGTGACTTCAGTAGAGGAAGATTTTAACAATCAAGTGGATACAATGATGTGTTCTGTGGAAACCAGTCATCTTTCCCCAGCCACTCCTGTCCTTGCCCAATGGGCTCATGACCAAAGTGGCTATGGTGGCAGGGATGGAGGTTATGCATGGAATGGGCTCAGCAACATGGACTTCTACTCACCAAGGCTGACTTGGCTACAGCCACTGTTGAGTGCCCAATCGGCCAGCAACAGAGACCATCACTGAGTCCCTTATATGGCACCATTCTTTAAGGTGATCAGTCAGCAGCCTGGTGGCAGGTGGATTACACTGGACGCTTCCATCATGGAAAGGGTGTTTTGTTCTTATTGGACTAGACACTTACTATGGATATGCATTTGCCTTCCCTGCATGCAGTGCTTTTGCCAAAACTACCATCCGTGTAGTTATAGAATGCCTTATCCACCGTCATGATATCCCACATAGCATCGCCTCGGATCCAGGGACTCACTTCAAAGCAAATGAAGTTCAGCAGTGGGCCCATGCTCATGGAATTCACTGGTATTACCATGTTTCCCATTATCCTGAAGCAGTTGGCTTGATAGAATGATGAAATGGCCTTCTAAAAACACAATTATGGCACCAGGTAGGTGGAAATACCTTGCGGAGTTGGGACAGTGTTCTCCAGGAGGCTATATATGCTCTAAACCAGCGTCGAATATGTGGTGCTGTTTCTTCCATAGCCAGGATTCATGGGTCCAGGAATCAAAGGGTGGAAATGTGAGTGGCACCATTCACTATTACCCCTAGTGACCCACTTACAAGCTTTTTGCTTCCTGTCTCCACTGCCCCATGATCTGTGGGTCTAGAGGTCCTTGTTCCAAAGGAAGGGATACTCCCACCTGGAGACACATCACTGATTCCATTGAACTGAAAGTTAATAATGCCACCTGGCCACTTGGGCTCCTTATGCCTCTGGATCAACAGGCAAAGAAGAGAGTTAACAATATTGGCTGTTGTGATTGATCCTAATTACCAAGAGGAAATCAGATTGATATTACATAATGGAGGTAAAGAAGAGTATGTTTGGAATACAGGAGATCCCTTAGGATTTTAGTACTACCATGCCCTGTGATTAAAGTCAATAGAAAACTACAGCAACCCAATTCTGAAGTGGCTACTAATGACCCAGACCCTTAAGGAATGCAGGTTTGGGTCATCCCACCAGGCAAAGAACCACGACCAGCTCAGGTGCTTGCTGATGGCAAAGGGAATACAGAATGGGTGATGGAAGAAGGTAATTCTAAATAGCAGTTATGGCCACACAACCAGTAGCAGAAATAAGGACTGTAATTGTTAAAAGTTTCTTCCTTGTATGTGTGGATCAAATATTTTTGTTTTTTTCACTTATAAAATATAAGATATAAACCAGGCTAGTCTGTTTTCAGTTGTACGGGTTTAGTTGTATCATATTAGATATGAGTATGACTTTATAATTATCTTTATTGAGATATTATGTATGTTTAAGGAGATGTGTACAGGTGCCAAGCTGACACAGGATGGACTGTGACCATTAAGACTGTGTCACCTTGGCTGGGCCATGATTCTCAATGGTTTGGCAAGTTTGGCAGTTATGATGTAGTTTGGCAGTCATATAATGATGTAATCACCTACATGATGAGATCTGATATAATGTGATCACCTCCATGATGAGATCATCTGTGAGTAGCCAGTCAGTTGAAAGGGATTTTCCTTGGGGATGTGGCCTACATCCAATACAGTGGACTTTCTGGCAAGATTACTACTGGCTTTTGCTTGCTCTGGATCCTGCAGCTGGCTCCTGTTCATCTGACCTCTGGTTCTTGAGCTAGCAGGCTTCCAATCTTGGGATTCATCAACCTCTGCAGTCTGTGAGCCAGAGGCCTGTTGTTTGACCTGCTGATCTTGGGTTCGCCAGGCCCTGCAGCTTTGTAAGCCTCTACAACCACATGAGCCATTTCCCTTAATTAAATCTCTTTCTCTCTAGAAACTTAACTGGTTTTGCTTCTCTAGAGAACTCAGCCTAGGATAGGGTCCAGGCTAACCCTCCTCTTCTCTCACGCTGCCCTTGGATGGCCAGGATAGCCCTCCTCTCCTCTTGGTCTGCCCTTGGATGGCCAGGCTAGCCGTCCTCTCCCCTTGGGCTGCTCTCGGATGGCCAGGATAGCCTTCTTCTCTTTTCTGGTTACCCTCGTAGGGCCAGGCTAGCTCTATTCTCATCTCCTCTTGGGCCACCCTTGAGGGACCAGGCTAGCCCTTCTCTCCTCTCAGGCCATCCTTGGAGGGCCAGGCCTGGGGCCCTCAGAGCCATGGATGGGCTGCAGCCAGCGGTTTCCTTCCACATCCTGTCCAAACACCCTGCAGACACCAAGGGGAAGAAGAAAGTGGCAGATCTAATTGGGAATGGGAGCTATTTCTGTCATCCATTTCCTCCCCCACAGTCTGGGGAAGAGCCATCACATTGGTCAGTGTGGGACAACCACTGATATGCTTTTAGGCAGGACAAATTTTAGGTCTCCTGCACCATGACAAAGGAGCCCTGGTGACACAGTGGTTAAGCACTCCATGGAAAGCCAGTTAGAACCCACCAGCCGCTCCTCAGGATAAAGATGTGGCATTCTGCTTCCATAAAGATTAAATTAAAAAAAAAAAAAAAATACTGTCGCCTTTGAGTGGCTTCCAACTCATAGTGCCCCTATAGGACAAAGTAGAACTTCCCCATAGGGTTTTCAAGGCTGTAATCTTTACAGAAGCAAACTACCACATCTTTCTCCCACAGAGCAGCTGGTGGGTTGGGACCCCTTCAGTCTATTCACAATAAGCAGCCAAGTGATCTTTTTAAAAGCTTGTCAGATAATTCCTCTGGTCAAAACACTTCAGTGTCATTCTGTTTCACTCAGTATAAGCCAGACTTTACTGTGACATTTCTTAACCTTTTGGACCTGATAATACTTGGATAATGGAGGGTTGGGCTGTCCAGTGCATCATAGAAGGTTTAGCAGTATCCCTGGTCTCTACCCACTAGATACCAGTAGCATATTTCCCCAAGTTATGGCAACCAAAAAAATGTGTCCAGACATTGCCAAATTTTGCCAATTGTCATGGATTGAATTGTGTCCTCCAAAAATATCTGTCATCTTGGCTGAGTCATGATTCCCAATATTACATGATTGTGTGCCATTGTAATCTGATGTGATTTCCTTATGTGTTGTAAACTCAATCACTATGATGCAATACGATGGATTAGCGGCAGTTATACTGATGAGGTCTACAAGATTAGATAGTGTCTTAAGCCAATCTCTTTTGAGATATAAAAGAGAGAAGCGAGCAGAGACACGTGGGACCCTCACACCACCAAGGAAGCAGTGCCGGAAGCACGGAAGCAGAGTGTGTCCTTTGGACCTGAGGTTCCTATGCTGAGATGTTCCCAGACCAAGGGAAGACTAATGCATCACAAGGACCTTCCTCCAGAGCCGTTGGAGAGAGGGGGCCTTCTCCTGGAGATGATGCCCTGAATTTTGACTTGAGGCCTACTGGACCAAGAGAGAATAAACTTCTCTTTGTTAAAGCCATCCACTTGTGGTATTTCTGTTATAGCAGCACTAGATGACTAAGACACCAATATTGCCCCTGGCTGAAAACTACTGACCTACCATGATTTACATGTTCTGTCCTCCTCCCTCATCTTCTGTAATTCTCTCGAACCACATTGCCCCCCCCCCCTTGCTATTCTTTGAACTTCTCCTTCTGCTTGGACCTCTCTTCAGTCTGACATCTGTATGTATGACCAGCTCCATCACTTGCTTCAGGTTGTTATTGAAATGTCAGCTTCTCAGTGAGATCTTTCCTAACCATCCTGTATAAAATTTTAACCTAACTTTATAGCCCCCTCCCCACCAGTACTTACTACCATATAACAACATTATATGTTGTTGTCGTTGTATATGTTTTTATAAGGTTGCTATGAGTCAGACTTGATGGCAATGGATATATGTTATTTATTTTGACTCTTGTCTATCCTCCCCAGTAAATTGCCCCCTGAGGTCAGGAAACATTTTTATCTGTTTTACTCACAATTTTATCCCCAGTCCCGAGAATGGTGCTGACATATCATATTTTCGTTGTTGTTGAATGGATAAATAAATCATGGTGGTCCCATTTTTATTTCCAGCTATTGGCTTAGGCAGTGAGCATGTGACAGCTCTAGGTACTAAGAGATGAAGAAAAGTCTCCTGGATACTTGTAGAAAGAGTAATCTCTTCTGGATATTTCTGTTTCTGGATGTAATGCCTAGAACTGCTGCAGCCATCTTATGACCACAGAGTAGGAAAAAATACAAATCTAACGTACCAGGAATGGCAGAACATTTAACTAATGGTGCTGGAACATTCAGAAATCCATATGCAAAAACATTTAAAAATTAACCTCAACTCAACTTGAACCCCACAGAAAAATTAATTTGAAATTAATCATAGACAAAAATCTAAATATGAGTGCTAAAACTATAAAATTTTTGGAAGAAAACCTAGGAGAAAAATATTTGTGATCTTGGAGTTGGTAAAGATTTCTTAGAAAGTACACAGAAAAGCAGGAAAGCTAAAAAGAAATTGGTAAGTTAATTTCATTAAATTAAGACTTTTGCTCTTCAATAAACACTAGTAGGAGCCCTGGTGGCTCAGTGGTTACAAGCTCAGCTGCTAACCAGAAGGTCGACAGTTTGAATCCACCAGCTGCTCCTTGGAAACCCTATAAGGCAGTTCTACTCTGTCCTATAGGGTTGGTATGAGTGGGAATCGACTCGACCGCAGTGGGTTGGGTTTGGTTTTTTAAACACTGGTAAAATAACCAAGTGTTGCAAGATGTGGAGTAACTGGAACTCTCTTACATTGCTGGTGGAGATCCAAAATGGTACAACCACTTTGCAAAACAGCTTGGTATTTTCTTATAAAGTTAAACCTGTACTTAATGTATGACCTAACATATGGCCTATCCATCCCTGATATTTACCCAAAAGAAATGTAAACCTATGTCAACACAAATACTTGCACATGAGTGCTTATAGCAGCTTCATTAATAGTAGCCCAAAACTGGGAGCAACTCAAATGCCCATCACCTCGGCAATAAAAAGGAACAAACTGTAATACATGTAACAGTCTGGATCAGTCTCAAAAGCGTGATGTTACGTGAAAGAAGGAAGTCACAGAAGAGTCCATACTTGATGGTTCTATTTATATGAAATTGCCAGGGACTGGGTTAGGGGGATGGGATTGACTGCAACGGGACTGACGAAACTTTCTGGAATGATGTAAATATTCAATATCTTGATTGTGATGGTAGTTACATGACTATACATTTGTCAGAATTCAGCTAATGGTACCCTTACAATTGATAAATTTTATTTTATGTAAATTATACCACAATCAAAATTACTGAAGAGAAAAGAGTAAAAGAACAGGAGATGGGAAGAACCCGAGTCTTTAAGGCCATTACTGAACTACTAGAATTAACTAACCCTGGTGCCACCATACTTTTCATATTCATTCATGAGTTAAATATGCTTATTATTTAAGCCACTTAGCATTGGTTTTTCTGTTTCTTGAAGCCAAAATCTTCTTGACAGATAAAGTTTCAAGTTTTGTAAGTGCCAATGAATTTAAAATGTTAGTAAATTTGTACTAAATAGAAATGGGAACAGAAGTTCAGGTAAACCTATACTGAGAATATGTTTTTTTACGTGTTAAGATTCAATGCAGAATTTTATAATTCAGAGCATATTGCTGTGTGTATGTTTCAAGATGAAAACTGACAGAATATAGAAATACAAATTTTGGAACTAGTGAAAGAACTTCTGAATGAACATGATGAGAAACAAGAAAGAAAAGAGAATCTCACACAAAAGCACTGTAGTCTGAGTCATCAGAAAAAAATAGGGAAAACAAGGTTTTCAAACAAAGCTATTTTGATAGGTCCTACAGACTATGATTCACCACGAACACACACACACACACACACACACACACACACACACACACACACACACACACACACACAGAAAAGGACTTCCTTGGCTGTATGCCAACTTGTAGGTATGGCTTGGGTTCTGCTTTTCAAAGAATCAGGTGCTGTAAAATTCTTACAATGACTCAAAGGAAAAAGAAAAGCTAACCATTTAGTGAGCATACTTTACAAGGCCAAGATCATTTCAAATCAATTAAAGTGTTAAAGATGTTGCATAGACCAGACATTTAGAAAATTTTAACCTTTGTTATTTAATGTGAGTAAAGGAGATCACTTCAGTGGAAACGTTTTGCCTGCCAAAGAAGAGCTTGTTTTTGTTTTATAAAACTAGCTGGAGGGCCAAGCAGTTACTGACATAGGACTTTTGAAAATAATAGTTATTCATATGAATGGAATTTCAAACCTATCAGATATCCAATCAGACCAAATATCAGTGTCTTTTGTAGTCTTTACACATAAGACCATTACAAAGTATGAACTTCTGTCTCCAGTAGACGTAATCTCAGTTGTCCATATAAATGAGAGACAAGGACAGGAAAATAATTTAAAACGTTATTTGTCAGTATGTCAATAAGCTCAATAAACTCTTTTCCATAGTTATTCGTAAGTATAGTAGATCTCTGCTGCTAGACAATTTGGATGTAAATAGGTATCAAATTATCTGTGTGACAAAATTGATTCTCCTGGAATCCAGATTTCTGGGTTCATGGAATTGGAGTGACACACCCAGGCCATCCGTCCTTAGGTGTCCTTTTGAACCTTGTAGGAACTGGTTCTTTAGGTCAAACAGTAGCCTAGTAAGCAGCTTATCGGAGAATTTTTTGCCTTAGATGTTGAGTTCTTTTGGAAAATTATCTATGCGTAGCCAGCTTTGAGAAGGAGGAACTCCAGTGTCTGACCAGAGGCTGTGTTTTAGGATATATGGCATGTCCTTGGTGATTCTGTTTCTGTAACCAATGGACCCTGAAACCCTGCTCGTGGTTTGATGTTATCTTCTGATAAATTAACATAACAATGGCCCTCATGACCAGCTTTCACAGCTTTCACTTCCCATCTTTGGAGCACTTTCCTGATGACACGTTCCAGATGACACTGCCACTTCAAATCGTATCTACTCACAATAAATACCTGTTAAAACACTAATTTTTGGCGTTTCTCTAAACAGTTTAGGTTTTTGACATGCGAAACATAATTGAACGTGTTAAAATCTAATATTTGGCTAATCAAAAGTGGTGTTAGTCCTTCCCTGTTCATTCCCCAAGTATAAGCATCAGAAAAGGTTCATCATAAATAAGACTGTATTTACAGTTTACATCCTCTCTTTCCCCATATAAATGCCTATAATAATTTTTAAAATGAGGTGGGAAAGGAGAAAAAGGAGCTGTCGTTGGTTTTTGAACAAGCTATGTGTTTAGCAAGAATAGAGCTGATGATGTAATCAGAGGAGAGATAAGAAACAGTTTTCCCATTTGTCATGTAAACCATGCTTTTAGGCTTTTCTTTCATGCAAATGCAGCACTACCTTCTTAGGACCTGAAAAGAACTCTCTAGTCCCAAAATATTCCTGATCATCCCCAGTGGCTGTCGCAGATGTGCTCCTAAATAAGCCTGTCATTTGCTTTCTCCTGCTATGGACCTCTGCTGATATCTGCTGTTGACACATGACTCCCTAAGAAGCTAGGTGGAAGGCACCTGGCTAAGCCTTCCCACCTGCCTCCTTCTAGACAGCTCCGTCCTTGACACTCTGCAGCCTGTTCAAAGTGGACTTGGGTTCTCTGGAACCCTCTAAGCCCTCAAGTCAAGTGCTTTGTGGTCTGTGGTCCATGCAGAAACAAGGACTCCCTTGCCCCTTTGGTTACAATTTGTCTTAATTACCTACACTTTATTCCTTTTGGAGCCCTGGTGGCACAGTGGTTAAGAGCTACAGCTGCTAACCAAAAGGCCAGCAGTTCAAATCCACCAGCTGCTCCTTGGAAACCTTATGGGGCAGTTCTACTCTGTCCCATGGGGTCACTATAAGTCAGAATTGACTCGACGGCAACAGGTTATTTATTTTTACTCCAGATGATGGCAGAATTTATAGTATATGTAGTTTATTCAGATTTTCATAAAAGTCCCCCCCAAATTCAGGACTTAACTATGGGTGGGAAGCAAATCTGTAGTGTATGCAGTTTTTTCAGATTTTCTTAAAAGTCTCCCCCAAATCCAGGACTTAACTATGGGGTGGGAAGCAGGGGGACACAAAGTTTTATTCAGATTTGTTGGCCCATAGGACATCAGAAGGAGCCCTGGTGGCACAATGGTTAAGAACTTGGCTGCTAGCCAAGAGGTCAGCAGTTAGAATCCACCAGCCACTTCTTGGAAACCCTATGGGACAGTTTAACTCTGTCCTTTAGGGTCGCTCTGAGTCGGAATTGATTCCACGGCAATGGGTTTTTTTTTTTTAGGACCTTAGAAAAGTTTTATGACAAACCTTGCCTTCTTGACATCTCCTTTTGTTACATTGACTTTGTCTCCCTAAAGGATCCCTGTTTTCTTAGGCAGATACACTCAAATGTATCTACATCTAGAAGGGAGCAAAAATGTAGACTCAAGCTGGGACAATTATCAAATCTCTTAAGGTATGCCAATGTTTAAATCTATTTATTATAAAATACACGCTTATCATAAGTAATTGAAAAAATACTAAAAAGCGGAAGAGGGGGGAAAATCTGCCCAGAAACAATCCAAAACTAAGCCCTGTAAATATTTTGATGCATTTCTTTTCACTATTTATTTATTTTCTTCTCATAAAAGGTTTTAGGTTATTTGTGTTCCATAGCTACAGTCATACTGTGTGTATATAATATTTTTTATCCTGCTATTTTCGATCAGGAAACCCTGGTGGCATAGTGGTTAAGAGCTATGGCTGCTAACCAAAAAGTTGGCAGTTTGAATCCACCGAGCACTGCTTGGAAACCCTATAGGGCAGTTCTACTCTGTCCTTTAGGGTTACAATGAGTCGGAATCCACTAGATGGCAATGGGTTTGTTTTTTGATTTTTGGGTTTTTTCGGTCGACGGTATAACAAGTACATTTTTCCTCTCCTGCAGTGCTCTCCCACCCCTTAACAATCAGTCACCAGGCCCTGAGTCTTTAATATGGCTGTTGAGCTAGTGAGTTGGGGAAGGATGGAGAAGGACCTCAGAAGTCTGCAAATTTACATTGACATAAAGGAGAACTACTAGGGAGAGAAAATAATAGATCAAAAAGGCAGAAAGAAAACAGAAAAGACAAGAGTTCAGTCCTACTGGGTTTAGTAGAGACTTTTAGGGAGTAAGGAGAGAGGAAGAAGAGATGTGTTTTTTTTTTGTTTTGTTTTGTTTTTGTGGAAAGCAGCTGCTGTCAGAGAATTGAGACCAAAAGAGACAGAAACTGAGCATTTTTAAGACTTGAATGCATGCCCCCTTTTTGCAATGTTCTGAGGAAGTGCAACAAAGATGCACATTGCTTTCAATTATCTTTGGCTGTAGGAGAGTTGTTTCTTGGAATGTGATGCTAGGCTGAGGTTGTTTCCAAAATGAGGCAATAAGCCAGCCACGATTATTCAGGTTACATAGAGAGGTGTAAATTATTTTGATTGTTTAGTAGTTTTACATAAATGGAATAATACTCTACTTGCTGTTCCTTATCTTGATTTTTATCAGTTGACAGTGTCTTGGCTCCCCCAACTCACATCAGTACATAATTATTTTACCACATTCTATTTTAAACGTTTTCTAGTATTCTATAGTATGCTGTTGATTCAGTGATAGAATTCTTGCCTTCCAGGTGGGAGAGCAGGGTTCGATTTCATAGTATGGATGTATCATGACTTAACCCTTTAACTTTAGATAGATATTTAGTTATTTTAAACTTGATTACAAACAAATGAATGTATGGGTTTTTATCTGTCTTATTTCACCAGCGCCTAGAACAGTGTCTGGCATGTACTAGGCAACCAAGTACAGGTAGTCACTGGCTTACGACTTATTTGAGTTACGACAAACCACACTTAAGACCGTCTTTTTTTGTGTGTATATCTTATCGTTAGTAATATGTTGCGGCGAGTAATTTGCTGATGTTATCGTTCTCGAAGATATTCAATTTTATGATATATTGTTCAAAACACTGCCAGATTTATAAAGATACTGATAATAAAAGGTAATAATAATGAAAACTAAAACAAATGAGCTTCTCAACTTACATCAGAACTGTCTTAGGTGGAATGGAAGCCTGTCGTAAACCAGGGACTATCGTATGTTCATGTCAAATTATTCTGCTGCTTTAATGTTCATTGTCCTGATTGCTAGTGAGGTTGAGCAACTTCTCATTTGTTAACTGGATATTTGCACTTACTAAAATTATTGTTTTTTCCACAGCACTGCCCATTTTTCTCTTCAGTTGTTTGATCTTTTTCTGAAGACAGTATCTTTATTGGCAAAAGGGGAAAACATTATGTTGAAGGCGTATTGTAAGATTTAAAAGAGGAAAAGGTGGAAAAGCTTCTACCATAGTAGATATCCCCTCAGATATTAGTAATTGTCTTCAGTTTTCTTACTCTTAGGAATACTCTTCGTGGGAAGTTATTGGCCCATCTGCTTTAAAATATTTAGCCCAACAATGGGGAGCTTGGTTTCTGCTCTTCCACAAACAACTTTTCTTCAAGTTTTCTACTGTATATATGCAAATGCTTATGGAATAAGGGTCATAACCACTTTGGTTTTTTCCCACAGAAGATAAGCAATTTTTTTTTATTTTTTATTTTACTGTACTTTAGGTGAAGGTTTACAGAACAAATAGTTTCTCATTAAACAGTCAGTACACACATTGTTTTATGACATTGGTTAACAACCCCACAACATAGCAACACTCTCCCTTCTTGACCTTGGAGGACCTTTTTTCTTTTTTGGTGAAAATAGACATAACCAAAGATACACCATTTCAAAAATTTCTACATGTACAATTCAGTGACATCGATTACGTTCTCCCAGTTGTGCTGCTATTCTCACTATCCTTTTCCAAATTATTCCATCACCATTATCTTCAACTCCCTGCCCCCTAGGCTTCCCATCAAACCTTTTGAGTTGCTGTTGTCAATTTGAAGATAAGCAAGTTTTAACAAAGTCCTCCTGTTTTTACTCTTGGGACCTATAAGCCTTGAGCTGAGGTTGTCTGAGATAAAAGTATGGAGAATCTTAAATGCTTAACAAAGCATTTGAGCTTGATACTATGTAACTATACTTTCCAGTAGAGTAGCCTCTACCCACGTGTCCATTTATACTTAAATTAATTAAAATTAAACAAAATTAAAAATTCAGTACCTCGGTTTCATTAGCCACATTTCAAGTGGTTAATAGCCATTTAACCATTCAGTAGTGGCTACTGGGTACCCTACTGGACACTGTAGATTATAGAATACTCCCGTCATCATAGAAAGGGCTGTTGGACAGCACTGCTGTAGAAAAATGGAGACTCATTGGAAACTTGAGGAGACTAAGTGCTCATGTGGGATAGCCACACAGAATAGAGTGGTGTACATCTGAACGGTCTCTTCCACAGCCAATATCATATTCTTTTGATGGTAGTAATTTTGTAATAGGAGTCTGGGTGGAGCAAGCAATTTGTGATATGCTGCTAACCTAGGGGTTGGTGGTGTGAATCCATCATGCGATTTTGTGGAAGAAGTTACGTGGTGATTTACTTCCCTAAAAATTACAGCCCAAAAGACCCTATGGAGCAGTTGTACCCTTTAACACATACGATCACCATGAGCTGGGGGCAGACTCAACAGTAGCTAACAACAACAAATTTTATAATACATTTAAACACTTGTCTGTTCTATTTTGATATTTTCTTGGCTTTTTTCACATATTTGTTCTTTCTGTGTCCTGTAAGGTTGCTGTGAGTTGGAATCGACTCGATGGTGATTATTTATTTATTTATTTTTATGTATGTATATATTAACATGAAGGTTCCTGGGTTGGGCAAACAGTTTGCACTTGTTTAAAAACCAATAGGTTGACAGATCGAACCCACCCAGCAGTGCCACAGAAGACAGGTCTGACAGGATTACAGCCTAGAAAACCCTATGGGGCAGCTCTTCCCTGTAACACATGGGGTTGCTATGAGTCAGAATTCACTTGACACAATCGTTTTTTTTGTTTGATGTATTAGCTTTATTTGTATGAACATAGAAAAGCGTAGAAGAAATACCCATCCTGATGTTGATTACATCAGGTCATCTTAGGATGTGGGATAAGAAGGATGAGGGTAAATGAATATTTTATTTTAGACCTTTGAAATATTTCACTGACTACAACAAAGAAAAAGCCATACATCTTTTCTCTGTGCAATGAAATGAATGATATGCCCACCGACACCTCACCACATTTGTTCTAAAAACAGTCCTAAGGGGAAGATAACTAGGTGCTGAATAGAATGTAGTTTATAGTTTAAAAGTTTATAGTTTAAAAGAACATTTTTTTTTAATTTTTTTCTAAGTAGAACAGCCAAAATAATATTGTTATATCAAATATACTTTGTTTTCTTTGTGGAAAAGGCAATATGATGTTGCTTATGCTCTACTCCCTGTTTACCAAATAGATGGAGGGAAAAAAATCATGTAATTGGGACTACTTAAGAGAGCAATTGGATCAAATTATTTATTTATCGTGTTGGTCTCAGTTCTGGAAATACCATACTTAATATAGCTGTCCCAGACATATAAGGAAAAAAAAAGTTACTGTTATTCAAGGATGTTTAAGAGAATACTTACAAGCCACACTTATGAAGTCATTCTAATGGATAACAACTATAACTAGTATTGAAAGTTCTTCCAACTTTAATTTAATTCCCCGATGATACAGTTCAAAAGAAGAACCCTATTTTGAGGACAGTGTTTTTTTATACAGTAATCTCATTTTATACCTTAATATTATCCACACTTAGTGATTAATGTTTTCACATGTATATGGTTGGGTTCCATCTGATGCCACTTGAATTCACTTATAAAATGGGGCAATTCTATCACTCTTTCATACTTCATGCAGCTTTCTCTCTTCTCTTCTTCCAAATTATGGAGAGGAAGGCTGCAAAAATCCTATTCTCTGGAAGGGAAGTTAGTAATGCTGAGTTGATTTGATAGGGGTGATATGAACATTCAAATGCCAACATATTGGGGGGAATCAACAGTGTGAAGTATTCATGACTGCTGATTCATTTCACAAGGGTACTCAATCAGCTATGAAATCCAAATGTTAACTAATGTCATGAAATCGTCCTCTGAAGCTACCTGGACAATTTAATACAGGATATTGCATGCTACATGGGTACTCTTGAGTTTAATATACACAGCAATTTCCTGGAACGAAATTCCCACCCATAAGAAAAATAAACGGACATATAGACAGTAGACAAGACAAAGTAAGGGATTCGAGGGTGCCATAGATGATGATGAAATGAATCACTGGAAGCTTCTGGGCAGGATAATGACAAGAGCACAGGCTTTTTACCTCCCTGCCCAAAATTCCCATCGAAATATCCAATATAATATTTTTAAGAAGGGTGGGAAGAGAGAGGGAAAAAAAGTCTACTGTAGCACCAGAAAGTAGACATGAATACTGGCCACATATGAGAAACTTTGAAGCATTTCTGTTAAATGTAGTACAGACAGAATTGTACTGAAGGAAAGCATGGAATATCAATGTCAAACATCCTCTTCTGGAAGAGCAATATACCTATAACACAGTAGAGAGAACACTTGACTGATCACTACAAACACCCCCTGACATTCGGAGATATTAGGGCTAAAGGTGAAACCCAAGCATGCTAACGTCAAGAGCCTAACCTCACCTGTATGGATTAGAAATATTTAGATCATATCATCAGCACCACGGGGCCTCATGGAGAAATGGACGAGCTGGCATCGATGAATCTTTTTTCTCCTTTATTGTGATTTATGTTAAAGTTTGCACAGCAAATTCGTTTCTCATTAAACAGTTAATACACAAATTGTTTTGTGACATTGGTTGCCAACTCTGTGATGTGTCAGCACTCTCCCCTTCTCTACTCCACTTTCCCTGTTTGCATTCCTCCCATTTTCTTGTGCCTGCCTTCCTTCTCGTCTTTGCTTGTGGGCTAGTGTGCCCATTAGTCCTGTATACATGATTGAACTATGAAGCATGTTCCTCACATGTGTTATTGTTGGCCCTATACAAAAACAAACCCGTTGCCATCGAGTCGATTTCAAACTCATAGTGACCGTATAGGACAGAGTAGAACTGCCTGATAGGGTTTCAAAGGAGCGACTGGTGGATTTGAACTGCTGACCTTTTAGTTAGCACCAAACTCTTAACCACTATGCCACCAGGGCTCCATTGGCTCTACAGACCTGTCTAATCTTTGGCTGAAGGGTGAACCTCAGGAGTGACTTCAGTACTGAGTTAAAAGAGTGTCTGGGTGCCATACTCTTGGGGTTTCTCCAGTATGTACATTTTTTTTGAGGGGGGAATTTGAATTTTGTTCTACATTTTTCTTCTGCTCTGTCCAGGACCCTCTATTGTGATCCCTGCCAGAGCAGTTGGTGACGGTAACTGGGCACCATCTACTCGTTCTGGGATCCTCTAGTCTGGTGGAGGTTGTGGTAGTTGTGGTCCATTAGTCCTTTGGACTAATCTTTCTCTTGTGTCTCTGGTCTTCTTCATTCGCTTTTGTTCCAGCCAGGATGGGACCAGTAGATGTATCTTAGATGGTAGCTCACAGGCTTTTAAGACCCCAGTCACTACTCACCACAGTTGATGTAGAACATTTTCTTTATAGACTCTGTTATAGTATTGATGAATCTTGCTCCCTGTACCAGGAGAGAACCAAGATCTCCCAGATCATGTTTTCTTTGTTCTGTTTTGTGTCTGGTATAGGTGGCCACACCAGATATACAACACCTGAAGTAAAGAAAAGTAACACTCCCTGTGTAAACAGAGTGTCCCAAGGCTATTGGATCTTGAAACACATCATGTAAATTTGCTGTTGTAGCTGAGGAGAAAAACGCTATTTTACATGGTGTCAGTCATTTTTACTGGTTATGCCAGGGCGTCAAATGGCTAACAGCATAATTCATCTTCTGGAGATACTGCCCTTTTGTCTAGAAACAAAATTTAATGAACCATTTCTTTTCATAAAGCTAGTGGGCTACATCTGGAAAAGGGGATCTGGAAAAGGGGAGGTTGAGACAAAGAACTAAAACTACTGCAGATGATAATGACAATGCTGAATTCTGTTAGTGGAGACATTTAGTGTCTTCTGATCAGATTTAGGGACGGGACCTCTGGGTCGAGGTGCAGACCACATCCCCAGGCTAGACAGAGAGAGTCAATCAATGACCTGTTGTAATGAGGTATAGTTGATGGAAATAATTAAAAATAGTATCGAGTTTTTTTATTTTTATTTTTTTGGCATTGTAATTGCCTAATGATTAATTTAAAAGCTTGAGGTTTTATCAACAAAGGTAAAAATTTTTGTTTTGTCCACTGATTTGTACCAAGCACTTAGAACAGTACCTAGCAGATAGTTCCTCAATAAATATTTTTGAATTAGTAACTGAAGTTAAAAACAAACAAACAAACTAATCTGGTGTCAGCTTTTCTTTAGCACTGCCTTGGGGAATGAAGAACAAAGATGAGAGGTGGCGTCCATGCTATAAGGCTAAGGGGAAGTGAAGGAGTGGGACAGAAGGGGAGATGAAAAGTCCAGAAATGGCCGCAGAGAAGCCAAAAACAGCAATTCAGATTCATTCACTCACTCAAATATTTCTTGAGCCTGAATCTGGAGATAGAATGTCACAAAAAACACAGTCTATGCCTTCTTAAAACTCACAGCCTTGTGGAGGGGACAGGCATTATGTAATCACTGATACCATCACTGAGAAAATTTATGTTATTATTGTTAGGTGCCATTGAGTCAGACTCATAGTATCACTTTATGTCCCACAGTCCAGTCCAATCCCGGTCTGAAGAGTTGGCCTTAGAAATTGTTTTAGTTCTGGGCTGATAAAGAATCCAGGGGCCATGCTTTCCAGGGTTCCTCCAGTCTCAGTCAGACCATTAAGTCTGGTCTTCTTACTATAATTTGAATTCTACACCCCACCTTTCTCCTGCTCCATCTGGGACTCTGTTGTGTTCCCTGTTAGGGTGGTCACTGAAGGTAGTCGGGCACTGTCTAGTTGTTCCGGTCTCAGGCTGATGAAGTCTCTGGTTTACATGGCCCTTTCTGTCTCTTGGACTAATACATTCCTTGTGTCTTTGGTGTTCTTCATTCTCCTTTACTACAGGGGTTGGGACCAATTGATGCATCTTAGATGGCCGCTTGCAAGCTTTAAAGACCCCAGATGCCACTCACCAAAGTAGGATGCAGAACATTTTCTTAATAAGCTTTGTTATGCCAGTTGACCTAGATGTCCCTTGAAAGCATGGTCTCCAGACCCTTACCCCTGCTACTCTGTCCCTCAAAGTGTTTAATTGTATTCAGGAAACTTCATAGCTTTGATTTAGTCCAGTTGTGCTGACTTCCCCTATAGTGTGTGCTGTCCTTCCCTTCACCTAAGATAATTATTATCTACTATCCACTTAGTAAATAACTCTCATCCTCCTTCCCCACCCTCGTAACCATCAAAGAATGTTTTCTTCTGTGTTTAAACCTTTTCTCGAGGTATTATAATAGTGCTCTTATACAATATTTGTCCTTCTGTGACTGACTAAGTTCACTCAGCGTAATAATCTCCAGCTTCCTCCGTTTTATGTTTCATGGCTTCATTGTTGTTCTTTATTGTTGCATAGTATTCCATTGTGTGGATATACCATAATTTGTTTATCCATTCATCTGTTGATGGGCATCTAGGTTGTTTCCATCTTTTTGCTATTGTGAACAGTGCTTCAGTGAACATGGGTGTGCAGGTATTTATTCGTATGACGGCTCTTGTTTCTCTAGGATATATTCCAAGGAGCGGGATAGCGGGATCATACGGTACTTCTATTTCTAGCTTTTTAAGGAAGCGCCAAATCAATTTCCAAAGTGGTTGTACCATTTTACATTCCCACCAACAGTGTGTAAGTGTTCCAGTCTCTCCACAACCTCTCCAGCATTTATTATTTTGTGTGTTTTGGATTAATGCTAGCCTTTGGATTAATGTTGGGGCGAAATGATATCTCATTGTAGTTTTGATCTGCATTTCTCTAATGGGTACTGATAGTGAGCATTTCTTCAAGTGTCTGTTAGCTGCCTGAATATCTTCTTTGGTGAAGTTTCTGTTCATATCCTTTGCCCATTTTTTAATTGGGTTATTTGTCTTTTTGTTGTTGAGGTTTTGCAGTATCTTGCAGATTTTAGAGATTAAACACTAACAGGATTTCTTGTAGCCAAAAATTTTCTCCCAGTCTGTAGGTTGTCTTTTGACTCTTTTGGTGAAGTCTTTTGATGAGCATAAGTGTTTGATTTTTAGGAGCTACCAGTTATCTAGTCTCTCTTCTGGTGCTTGTGCATTGTTACTTATGGTTCGTATTATGTTTATGCCATGTATTAGGGCTCCTAGCGTTGTCTCTATTTTTTCTTCCATGATCTTTATCGTTTTCAATTTTATATTTAAGTCTTTGATCCATTTTGAGTTAGTTTTTGTGCATGGTGTGAGGTATAGGTCTTGTTTCAGTTTTTTGCAGATGGATATCCAGTTATGCCAGCACCATTTGTTAAAGAGACTGTCTTCTCCAATTAAAGGATTTCGGGCCTTTGTCAAATATCAGCTATTCATAGGTGGATGAATTTATGTCTGGATTCTCAATTCTGTTCAATCGGTCTATGTATCTCTTGTTGTAGCAGTACCAGGCTGTTTTGACTACCGAAGCAGTATAATAGTTTCTAAAATCAAGTAGCATGAGGCTTCCCACTTTGTTCTTCTTGAGTAATGCTTTACTTATTCGGGGCTTCTTCCCTTTCCATATGAAGTTGGTGATTTGTTTCTCCATCTCATTAAAAAATGCTGGTGGAATTTGGATTGGGATTGGATTGTATCTGTAGATTGCTTTGGGTAGAATTGACATCTTCACAATGTTGAGTCTACCTATCCATGAGCAAGGTATGTTTTTCCACTTATGCAGATCCCTTTTGGTTTCTTGAGTAGTGTCTTGTAGTTTTCATTGTATAGGTCTTTTACGTCTCTGGTTAGATTTATTACTAAGCGTTTTATATTCTTGGGGGCTATTGTAAATGGTATTGATTTGGTGATTTCCTCTTTGAGGTTCTGTTTGTTGGTGTAAAGGAATCCAACTGATTTTTGTATATTTATCTTGTATCCTGAAACTTTGCTGAAATCTTCTGTTAGTTCCAGAAGTTTTCTTGTGGATTCTTTGGGGTTTTCTGCATATAAGATTGTATCATCTGCAAATAAAGATACTTTGACTTCTTCCCCACCAATTTAGATACCGTTTTTCTTTTTCTAGCCAAATTGATCTGGCTAGGACCTCCAGCACAATGTTGAATAAGAGTGGTGATAAAGGGCATCCCTGTGTTGTTCCCATTCTCAAGGGGAATGCTTTCAAAGTCTCTCCATTTAGGATGATGTTGGCTGTTAGCTTTGTGTAAATGCCCTTAATTATATTGAGGAATTTCCCTTCTATTCCTATTTTGTTGAGAGTTTTTATCATGAATGGGTGTTGGACTTTGTCAAATGCCTTTTCTGCATCGACTGATAAGATCATGTGGTTCTTGTCTTTTGTTTTATTTATGTGTTGGATTACATTGATTGTTTTTCTAATGTTGAACCATCCTGCATACCTGGTATAAATCCCCCTTGATTGTGGTGAATTATTTTTTTGATATGTTGCTGAATTCTATTGGCTAGAATTTTGGTGAGGATTTTTGCGTCAATGTTCATGAGGGATACTGGTCTGTAATTTTCTTTTTTTGTGGTGTCTTTACCTGGTTTTGGTATCAGGGTTATGCTGGCTTCATAGAATGAGTTTGGGAGTATTCCATCCTTTTCTATGCTCTGAAATACCTTTAGTAGTAGTGGTGTTAAGTCTTCTCTGAAAGTTTGGTAGAATTCTCCAGTGAAGCCATCAGGGCCAGGGTTTTTTTTTGTTTTTGTTGGGAGTTTTTCAATTACCTCTTCAATCTCTTCTTTTCTTATGGGTTTATTTAGTTGTTCTACCTCTGTTTCTGTTAGTTTAGGTAGGTAGTGAGTTTCTAGAAATTTGTCCATTTCCTCTAGGTTTTTAAATTTGTTAGAGTACAGTTTTTCATAGTATTCTGTTATGATTCTTTTAATTTCAGTTGGGTCTGTTGGGATATCACCTATCTCATTTCTTATATGGGTTATCTGCTTCCTCTCCTGTTTTTCTTTTGTCAGTTTGGTCAATGGTTTATCAATTTTGTTGATCTTTTCAAAGAACCAGCTTTTGGTCTTATTAACTCTTTCAGTTGCTTTTCTATTCTCTATTTCATTTAAATTCTGCTCTAATTCTTATTATTTCCTTTCTTCTGGCACCTGGGGACTTCTTTTGCTGCTCCCTTTCTACTTGTTCCAGTTGTAGGGTTAATGTTTTGATTATGGCCCTTTCTTCTTTTGGGACATGTGCATTTATTGCTGTAAACTGACCTCTGAGCACTGCTTTTGCTATGTCCCAAAGGTTCTGGTAGGATGTGTTTTCATTCTCGTTTGATTCTATGAATTTCTTTATTCCATCCTTAATTTCTTCTATAACCCAGTAGTTTTTGGGAAAGGTATTGTTCAGTTTCCATGTGTTTGATTTTTTTGCCTTGCTTTTTCTGTTGTTGATTTCTGCTTTTATGGCTTTATGGTCAGAAAAGATGCTTTGTAATATTTCAATGCTTTGGATTTTGTTAAGGCTTGCTTTGTGGCCTAATATGTGGTCTATTCTGCAGAATGTTCCATTTGCCTTGGAAAAGAAAGTATACTTGGCTGCTGTTGCCTGGAGTGTTTGGTGTATGTCTATGAGATCAGTTGGTTGATTGTAGCATTTAGCTCTTGTGTCTTTGTTGAGCTTCTTTCTGGATGTTCTGTCCTTCACCAAAAGTGGCGTGTTGAAGTCTTCTACTACTATTGTGGAGCTGTCTATCTCTCTTTTCAGTGCTGTTGGAGTTTGTTTTATGTATTTTGGAGCCCTATTATTGGGTGCATAAATATTTATTATAGTTAAGTCCTCCTGGTGTATTGACTCTTTAATCATTATATAGTGTCCTTCCTTATCCTTTGTGGTGAATTTTATTTTAAAGTCTATTTTGTCAGAGATTAATATTGCTACTCCTGCTCTTTTTTGAATATTGTTTGCTTGATATATTTTTTTCCATCCTTTGAGTTTTAGTTTGTTTGTGTCTTTAAGTCTAAGGTGTGTCTCTTGTAGGCAGCATATAGACTGACTGTATTTTTTTATCCAATCTGCCCCTCTCTATCTCTTTATTGGTGCATTTAGTCCATTTACATTCAGCCTAATTATTGATAGGTATGAGTTTAGTGCTGTCATTTTGATGACTTTTTTTGTGTGTTGTTCACAGTTTCTTTGTTCCCCTTAATTTTCTGTGCTGAGTCGTTTTTATGTATTTTCTTTTCATCTTTTTCATTGTTGTTGATTTTGTGTTTGCTGAGTCTTTATATTTTTCTAGGTATTTATTTTTACTTGTAGGATTGTTAGTTTCCTTTGTGGTTACCTTAAGATTTACCCCTATTTTTCTAAGTTTATACCAGACTTTTATTTCTTTATATCACCTTGACTTCCTCTCTGTATGAAAAATCTATGTCTACATTTTTTAAGTCCTTTTTTTTTGTTTTAATGTTGTCATCTCTTACATATTGACATATGTTTCCCTATTTTCAGTCTTTTAGCCTTGATTTACTTTTGTGTCTTCCCTATCTGGGTTGATATCTGTTTGCTCTGTCCTCTGTTCCAGTCTTGGGTTGTTATCTGATGTTACTGATTTTCTAACCAGAGGACTCCCTTTAGTACTTCTTGCAAATTTGATTTTTGAAAATTCCCTAAACTTCTGTCTGTCTGAAAATGCCATAGTTTGCCATCATATTTGAGAGACAATTTTGCTGGATATATAATTCTTGGCTGGCAATTTTTATCCTTCAAGGCTTTATATATGTCATCCCATTGCCTTCTTGCCTGCATGGTTTCTGCTGAGTAGTCCAAGCTTATTCTTATTGACTCTTCTTTGTAGATGATTTTTCGTTTATCCCTAGCCACTCTTAAAATTGTTTTTATCTTTGGTTTTGGCAAGTTTCAGTATATGTCTTGGTGACTTTCTTTTGGGATCTGCCTTATGTGGGGTTTGATGAGCGTCTTGGATAGATATCTTGTCATCTTTCATGATATCACGGAAGTGTTCTGCCAGCAAATCTCCAACAATTCTCTCTGTATTTTTTGTTATCCCCCGGCCCCCGCCCCGTTCTGGTACTCCAGTCACTCATAGGTTATTCTTCTTGATAGGGTCCCACATAATTCTTAGGGTTTCTTCATTTTTTTTTTAAATTCTTTTATCTGATTTTTCATCAAATAAGTTGGTGTCAAGTGCTTTATCTTCAATCTACTTCTGACTTCCATGGTCTCAGTTATGCTCCTATGACATTCTATTGAGTTGTCTAGTTCTGAAATTTTAATGTTAGTCTTCTGGATTTCTGATTGCTGTCTCTCTATGGATTGTTGCAGCCTGTTAAATTTGTCATTATGCTCTTCTCTAATCTTTTTAAATTCCTCTGTTGCGTGTTCTGCATCTTGCTTAATTTCCTTCCTAATTTCTTGAAGAGTTCTGTATATTAATCTTTTGTATTCTGCCTCCGGTAATTCCAAGAAATTTTATTTCTGTGGAAAATTTCTAGATTCTTTATTTTGGGAGCTTGCTGAAGCCATCATGGATTGCCTCTTTATGTGACTTGATATTGACTGTTGTCTCTGAGCCATCAATAAGTTATTCTATTTATTTATTTTATGTTTGCGTACTGTGTCCTAGCTTCTTGTTTTGTTTTGATGAGCCCAAATAGGCTGCTCATAAGAGCTAGTTTGATTATTGGCACCTTCAAAGCTCTAATGTCCTGTCACCAGGTGGTTAGATCTTTTAGTAGGTATGTGAGCTCAGGAGTCCGCCCACTCCTGTATGGATTCAGCTCAGGTGCCAGGTAAATAACCACCAAGTGTGTGATGTAGGCTCTCACTTACAGTCATAGAAGGCATGAGTGATTGATGTAGGCACAGGCATCTGACTGTAGCAGGGGGAAACACCCTGAGAAAGGCAGGGGGCTGACAGCTACCCCTAAGTGTCCAGGAAGAAGATGTGTCCCTGTTCCCTAGAGCACATAGGTGGGTGGGTTTTGCAGTTGGACTTTGAGCAGCTAATGCTGTTGGCTGTAAGGACTGGGGGGCATCTCTTACTCATAGGCCCTTATCGCAGGTGGCTAGGTGGCATGGGTGGAGCCACCTGTCCTCAGGCCCCTGATGTGCGTAGGTGAAGACCCTGCTTAATGGGCAGAGCAGTGTCAAATGTCAAGAACCTGCCACTTCATAGCTGAAACAGTTGAAGTTAGACTTCCAGTATATACCCTGTTGTACTGTGGTAATGAGGGCCTACACTGTTGAGATGGGCCCACACAAGTCTTTGCAGGTGGAAAGGCACTCAAAGTCCTTGGATCCCTTATGCCTGTGTCTAGGCAAAGGAGCTGTGCCTACCCTGGGTTTCTGGCTTAGGGGAGCCAGCAGTTTATTTTTGCCTCTGTTTGTTAATTTGTTCACTCTCCAAGGCAGGGAGAATGGCTCCAGGCATGTGAGGGATCCTACTTCCAGCCCAGGGGACTCGGCAACTGCTGAAGCCGGTCTGGGACCCAGTGCAGAGCAGGGAGCGGGGAGGTAAATGGGAGAGAGGTTTTTCCCTAAGCGGGGTGTTTTTGATCTGCGTGGTATGCTGTACACAATTGCTTATCTTTGCTGATCCAGGGCTGCTTCTCACTGGTTATGGGTGGCTGTGTAGACTTTCTGGGCCTGGGTCTCTCCGGGTGCAGAAAATGCTCTTCCTAAGCACTGCTGCTTGCTTGCCTCACCGCTCACCCCTGAGCTGATCAGGCCTGAAGGGCTCAGGCTCTTCCTGGGTCAGGTCTGGCAACTCCTTGCTGCTTCCAAACCATCTCTCCCTCCCCCTGCCACTCAGTCCAGGTTCCTCAACTCTGCCTTTGATGTTCAGTGCTCCCAGATTGCCATATTTAATCAATTCACTTGTTTTTTTGGGTCTTTGTTGTAAGAGGGTCCACCGGAAGCATCTGACTACCCACCATCTTGGCCCCGCCTCCTCACCGTCTTCACTTCTAAGGAGCACTCTGGCTGTATTTCCTCCAAGACAGATTTATTCATACTTCTGGCAGTCCATGGTATATTCGATATCCTTTGCCAACCCTGTAATTCGGATGCATCAATTCTTCTTCAGTCTTCTTTTTTCATTGTCCAGTTTTTGCATGCACATAAAGCAATTGAAAGTACAATGACTTGGTTGTATTTGAAGCTATAAGTTAGATAGATAGATACATAGGTAGATAGACAGCTTGCTAGCTGTTTGCCAGTGAGCTGACTCCAACTTATGGTGATTCTGTGTGTGCCACCCATGTGTCAGTGGAGGCTTGCGTGTTGCTATGATGTAGAACAGGTTTCGGTGGAGCTTCTAGACTAAGATGGACTAGGAAGAAAGGCCTGGCAATCTACTTCAAAAAATCAGCCAGTGAAAACCCTATGGATCACAATGGTCTCATCTGCAACTTATCATGGGGATGACATAAAATTGGGCAGCATTTCTTTCCATTGTTCCTGGGTTCACCATGAGTTAGCTAACAACAATTACCTACAGTTATTAAATCTGGAGAAATAAAGCAGTAATATGGGTGTGTGTATTCATTGAGCCAAAGCTTATATCAATACCAAGCTGATAAGAACTAGAGTAGTTCTCAGACAATCTAAAATGAAGGAATAGCTTTACAACAGGAAGATGCCTTTTATCCATTTCCAGAAAAGAACAAGCTTCATGCTGAGGCACCTACTAAAAAAGCGTAATAATAAAATAGTCTTCATTTACTCTTAGTACAACTGTGTGATAACTTCTTTTCTAAATGTAGGAAGGCCTGTAAAACCTAAGACCCTGAAATTAAACAAGATGGCCAAAGTATAACAAATTTTTCTTTAGCTGAAGTTTTAAGTGAATATATGTTACAAACACGTTATTTTGAGATAAATCTTGACCTGTTTTCTGGAACCATAAATGTTACCTCTGAGGCTCAGCTGGTTGCTTACTTAGGTGAAGAGTAAGTGTTACTGGTAGAAATGGCTTTACAACTGGCCTCTGAAGACTTTTCCAGCAAACTAGACAGGACAAAAAGAATCCAGAAAAGTATAAAACTCCAATGGCTCTAGAGCTCAAATAATATACAGAAAGGGCAAACAACGACAAGTGCTGTGTGGGATGCTTCAGAACCCCAGAAAGGATTGTTAGGGGAAAGATAAGGAGGTACCTTCTTCATCCAGGCACTCAAGAAAAAGAAAGATAGGTTAAAGGCAATTGTAGGCCAGGAGCTCATCATAGCTCAGAGCCAAACTGTCCATTCTGATACAGCACAAAAACCCCTAAGAAGCTCAATAAGCCAAGGGAGGTAGCCTATGTTTGCTTCAGTATAGCAATCTGAATAATTTAATATGGCCATGAGAAAAATTTGTGGCTAAGGAAAAAAAGAAAAACAGAACAAGATCTCATAAATTATGGTAGTCATACTATTAGCTTTTGCTCATCTGTACTTGGTCAGTATAGAATCCCTTAACCTTCCTTTGTTATTGTTGTTGTCACGAGGTACCGTCGATTTGGTTCTGATTTATAGCAACCCATTTCCTCAAAGGACATCTCAGATGTTAGTAAAAGTTCCTTTAGAAAAAGTCAAACTTTTTTCTGTCTGAAGTGAGGCAAAGCAAGCTGGTCCCATCTAAACTACATTAGAAAGGGCAATGAGAGCCCTCTGAGAGTCTAAATCCAGTAGTGGACCTGATGACACTAGTTTCAGACTCAGAGAAAAATGGGGAAGTGGGCCAGATAGGTAAAAGATATTGAAGATGGAAGAAAATTGGAGTTGCAAATTACATTGATCCTTCATGGCTGGAGGTTTGCCTTTTATTTTTCCCTTGGAGCTGTGTTGGCACAGTGGTTAAGCGTTTGGGTGCTAACCAAAAATGTCGACAGTTGGACTCTACCAACTTCTCCTTGGAAACCCTTTGGGGCAGTTCTGCTCTGTCCTATAGGGTCACTATGAGTTGGAATCGATTTGACGGCAACGGGTTTTTTGTTTTTTTCTGTTTAGTTTGTAATAGAAATAGAAAACAGCTAATCATTTTCTATAGATCGCTTAAGGATTTTAAACGAATCTAGCGGGTAGATTTCTCAGCTGGCTTTTGGAATGATTGGACGACTCCAGTAAGATCTCTCATCTTCCAAAAGCTGTAAGGAGATCAAATTGCTACAGGTTTTAATATAACTGTCAAGAGATTCAAGAACCCAGAAACTATTTTATTGGATTACTCATGGAAAGAGCCCACTTCTCTTTCTCATATTCCTAACTCTTGATCTAGAGCTATAGTAAATAGAAGTTATGGACAAAAACAGGAAATAATGCTGCTGCTTGTCAATTTCAAGTGTCACCTCATTTACTATCACCCTGGAGTACAATGCATTAAAGGATGTAGGATTATTTAGAAATGTGAAGATAAAAACAGTTTCCCTGCTTTGAATCCTAAAAATAGCCGGTGAGCCTAGGAGCAGTATTCAGACATTTTACATCTAGATTAAATACCTAGATTATGAGATTGGTTAAGTGCTATCTAATAACAGATAGTTACTGTCTTCCTTACTAGACACTTCTTCACCGGCAAGCCCCAGCTATATTTCCTTCCTCCACCAGATGCATACATTTTGTAGTGTCGATCACATTTTACTAAAGCCTTTTCATTGAGTTCTACCCAGTTCCTCTTCATAAGATCTCCATATTTGTGGAAAAATAAGTAAGTTTATGTTTAGAGGACTGACTTTTCTTCTCTTCATTTAATGTGACCATTCCCGTCTATCATCTCTTTGGTCATTCTCCCATACTGGATGCTTATATGTCTATGAAATTTATAGATGGAGTCAGTATTTTTTTAGCCCAGAATTGTTGAAACATTTGTAAGAAAATCCTGTCAATGTTTTATGTGTACTGGGGTCAATATTTATATACATTGACACAGACATACAAAAAAGAAATTTTAATTTATATAGTCGACTAACTCTGTAGTTGACAATTTTCTATAATTCCGAAGCTGCATTTCCACAGAAGGCTAACAAACCAACTTTTCCAGTTCTTTCCCTCCATCACTGCCACTAACGTCATGAAACAAATGTCATAAGCTTGTTAAGTAAACGAAACTCAGTCTCCTGTTATCTCTGAGGCTCTTTAAGACATATATTCAATTATTACAGAGGTTATAGTATCAATCATGGCTGTTGCCCCTATTCTATTTATAGTCTTCTGACAACTATTCATTCCTAACGCCTTTCTCTGGTTATAATTTGAATACCAGAGGGAACTTACCAATGTTCGTGGGGTTGAAATGAAAGATATCTGGTCTTTATATTCTACCCTGGATTGTCGTTGTTCTCCAATGAGATTTCTGAGTCACTAGCCATCCTGAGTTGGTACCCATAAGACTGGAGTATGATGGAGTGGAGGTGTTAGTTCATTCGGTAGGAAAAATGTTCATAAAAGAGGGGCACCCTTAATGGCACAAAATGGTACTATTATTTAACATGATTACTCTATTTAAATAAAAGTTTTAAACTAAATAGACACAGATTAGCTAAAACCCACCAAAATTTATAGATTCATATTCCTTTAGCTGGCAACAAAGGTAGAGTTCCCTTTTATTCCCCAGCCTCTAAGAAAAATGAAGTTATTAAATCGTCTTTTATTCCACTAATGTCAATACATTCTAAAAATAAAATGGAACCATACCAACTCTTCTAAACTGCTGCACATGCCAGTATTGAAAAACTTCAACCGTGAACTTGGAATTATTTAGGAGCCTTCTTATTATTCATGGCTGAATATTCATAGGAATAGTTGTTGGGGATCTGTAGTCTTCAGGAGTCGTATCAGCTCCCTTTAAATATCTAGGACGTATTCACGCTATAACAATTAGTTACATAAATTAGGCACTAGGCTCTCTCTCTCACACACATACACTGGTCTCATTGGCAGCGCTCACTCTATGTAATAGGCATTCCAATAATCCCAGCAATTTAAATATTTTCCATTATTCTCTGAGAAGGAAAAATGTGCTGGGCAATTTTCCCTGTGCACATCTTCATAAGGTTTTGGAACAAGTGAGACAGAATACATCGAAAGAGGGAAGACTCACAGTCAGTGAAGTATTAAAGTCCCCCAGTAGAGTCACATTTTATTTCATTTGCATGCGGTTGTATAGAACACCACTTAATGCGTGTGGGGTATTCATCTCCACTGAAACCACGGAGACTGTTAGAAACTGAGGAATGCTGTGCACACCTTGTGAGTTAGGTGAAAAGGGGCTAAGACTATGAGGCAGAAGTTAGATGGAAAGACTGATACGGGAGCCAGTGATCTGCAAAGGTCACGCAAGTTTCTGAGTGTCTTCAGCAGAAGCTTACCTTTTTTATAAAGCTACCTAACTGGTATCCTTTGTCTGGTAAACTGAACCAACTTTGATAAACACCAAGAGAAAGCATTCCAAAATAGAAGAGCATCTTTAATACAGTTTGAGGATTCTTTCTGTCTCAGAAAAAAAGTTCAGGGCACATGAACTTGGCTGTATGTCAGATCTAAGCCAGACAGTAAGGTAAGCCATGACTTATGAATGAGCCAAACAGCCTGTTCAGCAAAGGCAGGGGTAGTTTAAAGACAGCTTAGAAATGGCTGAAATATTGCCAAATAGTTTAATAAGAAAGTATTAATCTGTGATTTTCTTCCTTTCTCTGATTCATCAGTTTGGGCTTACTCTGAAATTGGTCTTTGAATTCTTGTTAAGAAGTCAAATGGAAGAAAGAAAATAACTGTCTCAGAGATAGCAATAATAATGACTTACCATATACTGAGTTATTGATATACACCAGGCTCTGTTCTAATGGCTTCACAGGTATTGACTCATTAATATTTAAGAAAGAATAACAATGAGAGATGCACTATGATTGCCCCTATTTTACAGTGGATGAGCCCGAGGCTATGAGCAGTTTAGTTACTTGCTTAAGATCGCACAGTTTGGAAGCACTAGAGACAGAATTTGAACACAGATAATCTAGGTGCAGAACCTGTGCTGTGCTCCACTCTGCTATGCTGCGTACACTGTTCAGTGTAACATCGGACTAAGGGCAAGATGGCTTGACTAAAGAGTGATTGTGTCAGGTGTCCCGTACCCAGAGTAGAAGCCTTACCACCTACTGTTTCTGCCTTCTTTCTACAAGCCAACCCCATGCAAGTGAAGCAAAGGCCATCAGCCACATTTACATTTGGTTTCTAGTGCAATTTTTTCCCTTTAAATTAGAATCTTTTTAGACAATCCTTAGCTCCAGAAATTATTGAGCCTTCTCATATGATTACCATACATTAACCAATTAAATTTGGCACCCTCAGCATGCATCATTACTTGAATACCAGGTGACACCTTAAGAGTTTAGTATTTTAGGAGTAAAGTCTTCATGATAGCATCAAAACCTTGAAATGAAATGTCCTTAGGGTATCTGACCCTTATACCAGAAGTCATAGGTTTGCTTCAAACATATCTGCGGATAGGTTGGTTAGGAATAAAATTGGACAGGCCCAGTTTTAGAAGAACAAACAATTCCAAAATTAAATATCAGGAAAGCCACAATTCTTTGCCACCAAAAATAAGTTTAAAAGCATTAAAATCAATAGAAGTGTCTTCTCAATGGACTGATTAATGAACATTGCTGTTGTTATTAGCTGCCGTCTAGTTGGCCCCTGACTCATGCAACCCCATGCACAGTAGGGTTCTGTACCATCCCCATGCTTGATTGGTTGGGGAATCAGGCCGTTGTGATCCATAGGATTTACATTGGTTGATTGTTTGGAAGTAAGTCTCCAGTCCCTTCTTCCTAGTCTGTCTTAGTCTGGAAGCTCCACTGAAACCTGTTCAGTATCTTACTAACATGCAAGCCTCCACTGACAGAGGGGTGGTAACTGCACATAAGGTGCATTGCCCGGGAATTGAACCCGGTTCTCTCTCAGAGAAGACGAGAATTCTATCACTGATCTAATGCCTGCACTGAACACTGTGTATACACTAGACTCCCACTACCAGTTGAGACTTCACTCTATCAAGTGCTTTAAATTAATCCTTTTAACAGAATGGCAAAAAAGCCCACAAAAAATTCTATTAATACATGATATATCCTGTTTTCTAAGCCTGTAGTTTCAACCTCTAAATTGGAAATGTCTGCCACTGAACACCCAAGCTATTCACAAGTGTGAATGGCACTTGGCAAACCTGAGATCTTTGCACACTCTAATTGTATATGTATTTCAGGAACTGTTCTTCTGTCTCCCTATCTCTGGACTCTTCCTGAGAGATAATATTTCCTACCAGCTTGTTATCTGTTCCCACCACTTATCGGTCAGTTTGTCATACTGTGGTGGCTTGTGAATTGCTGTGATGCTTGAAGCTATATGATCAAGAACCAATGGTACTGAAGAAAGAAGTCCAAGCTGCACTGAAGGCACTGGCAAAAAACAAGGCTCCGGGAATTGATGTTTCAACCAATGGATACAAGGCTAGAAGTGTCACTCATCTATGCCAAGATATTTGGAAGACAGTTACCTGGTCAACCGACTAGAAGAGATCCATACTTGTGCCCATTCCAAAGAAAGGGGATCCAACGGAATGTGGAAGTTATTGAACAATATCATTAATATCACATGCAAGTAAAATTTTGCTGAAGATAATTCAAAAATGGTTGCAGCAATACATCAACAGGGAACTGCCAGAAATTCAAACCAGATTCAGAAGAGGACAAGGGATATAATTGCTGATGTCAGATGGACCTTGGCTAAAAGCAGAGAATACCAAAAAGATGTTTCCCTGTCTTTTGTTGACTATACAAAGGCATTTGACTATGTGGAGCATAACAAATTATGGATAATATTACAAAGAATGGAAATTCCATAACATTTAATTGTGCTCAAACCGAACCTGTACATAGACAAAAAGACAGTTGTTCCAACAGAACAAGGGGATACTGCATGGATTAAAATCAGGAAAGGTGTGTGTCAGGGTTGTATCCTTTCACCATACTTATTCAATCTGTATGCTGAGCAAATAATTAGAGAAACCAGCCTATATGAAGAAGAACATGGCATCAGGATTAGAGGAAGACTCATTAACAGCCTGTGATATGCAGATAGCACAGCCTTGCTTGCTGAAAGTGAAGAGGGCTTGAAGTGCTTATTGATGAAGGTCAAAGACTACAGCCTTAAGTATGGATTACACCTTAACATGAAGGAAAAAAGAATCCTCACCTGGACCAATAAGCAACATCATGATAAATGGAGAAAAGATTGAAGTTGTCAAGGATTTCAGTTTACTTGGATCCACAATCAACGCCCATGAAAGCAGCAGTCAAGAAAATCAGATGATGTACTGCACTGGGCAAATCTGCTGCAAAAGACCTCTTCATGTATAAGTTTTTTTTTTTAATTTTATTTTATTTATTTTTTTACTGTACTTCAGGTGAAGGCTTACAGAACAAATAGTTTCTCATGAAACAGTAGTACACAGATTGTTTTATGACATTGGTTAACAACCCCACAACATGTCAACCCTCTAACTTCTCAACCTTTTTTTTTTAGTGAAAATACACATAGCCAAAGATGCACCATTTCAAAAATTTCTACATGCACAGTTCAGTGACATTGACTGCGCTCTTCGAATTGTGCTCCTATTCTCACTTAAGATGAAGGCTTACAGAACAAAATAGTTTCTCATTTAACAGTTACTACACATTGCCCTATGACAATGGTTAACAATCTCACAACACATCAACAGTATCCTTACTCAACCTTGGGTTCCCTGTCACAAGCTTCCTTGTCCCCTTCTGCCTTCTGGCCCTTGTCACTGGACTACTGTACCTCATTAGTCCCATTTGGTTTTACGGGGCTGTCCACTCCCAGGCTGAACGGTGAACCTCGGAGATAACTTCACCACTGAGCTAAAAGGGTGTCTGGAGGCCATATTCTCGGGGTTTCTCCAGTCTCCTTTAGGCCAGTAAATCTGGTAAAAGACCTCTTTATTAAAGTGTTGAAAAGCAAATAATGTCACTTTGAGGACTAAGGTGCCCCTGACCCAAGCCATGGTATTTTCAGTCTCATATGCATGCAGAAGCTGGACAGTCAATAAGGAAGACTGAAGAAGAATTGATGCCTTTGAATTATGATTTTAGTGAAGAATATTGAATATAGCATGGACTGACAGAAGAACGAACAAATCTGTCTTGGAAGAAGTACAGCCAGAATGCTCGTTAGAAGCAAGGATGGCAAGACTTTGTCTCATGTACTTTGGACATGTTATGAGGAGGGACCAGACCCTGGAGAAGGACACAATACTTGGTAAAGTAGAGGGTCAGAGAAAAAGAGGAAGACCCTCAGTGAGATGGAGTGACACAGTGGCTGCAACAATGGGCTCAAATATAGCAAAGATTGTGAGGATGGCACAGGACTGGGCAGTGTTTCGTTCTGTTGTACCTAGGGTCACTATGAGTCAGAACTGACTTGATGACACCTAGCAACATAACAACAGTTATCTATTCATCATTATTACTCAGTTGTGGGATTATTGACTTTTCTTTTTCAGTCAATCTTTACCATTCCACAGTTCATGGTTTATATTAATCTGAGCATAACTACTACCCCAAAATACTAATTTTATAATGGTGTTCAGATGTTGTCCCCACCTGACCCACCTTGGCAAGTCTGATTGGACCAATGTTTTCATACATATCTTAGAGTCCTAGATGCAGAAATCTTTGACTTTTGATGTCTTTCTTTGCCTGTTATCTAAAGTAGAAGCCAGAAAAATGAAAGCAAGTGATGAGCTTTGGGACGTTCTCTCATTTAACTTTCAAAATAATGACCATCCTAATTGCAGACATTTTTCTTCAGTAACTCCTAGGCACCTGTGTAGAGAGTAAGGTTTGAAAATGCACATTTACTATTTTGGTCTTCAAAATTACCCATCAGTCACTTAAAACAAAACCCTTGCTCTTCCTCCTCATCCTGCCCTCTCCTTGGCTACCCCCAGTATGTGAACTAACCCCTCATATTTGTTTTGTTGATACTATTACAGAAATTCTCACAGACAACATGGGTTTTACGCTTGCTCTTTCCCCATCTTTTAAAAAATGTCTTATTGCTTAAAATACAAAGCAAGGTTTACATCGAAACGTAACATCTAAATAGCATCAACCGTAAGGCATTTGAGTTTTACCGCTTTCAACTCTGGACAATCTATTCATGATCGTCAAGCACTGTACGTTCCATGTTTACTCAATTCTCGACTATTTCTGGCAGTTTCTTGGAACTTTTCAAGTAATTACTTTTTGGGTATCAAGGGAATTGTAACAAGCAAATAACATGTTGCTTATCTCAGTCATTGTCTAGGTGCATTGACACCCATTCCAAAGGTAATGACACTGTTTCGTGTGGCTGGCCCCATGATTGAGATCACATAATTGCAATAATTAGGAAACTCACCTCAGGATATTAACAAAATGACCCACCCAAACCCAAGTCCATATGGTTTGAAATAGCTAATGAGTCAGTTAATGTGCTATGTCCAGGAATAATGGGTACTCAATATGGATAGCACAAAGGTATAATTTACCATCTTTCTGACTGATTAAGGCTTTCAAGTGGACATTTTGCAACTTAAAGAGGGTTCAAAGTATTAACAACTTTGATGGTTGAGACAAAAGGAAGAAGCAACGATTGTTTAGAAGTCAGGAGCATTGGAACCCAAGTAGTTTCTTTCAGTTACAGACCTCAGGATTGAAAAGTTGATGCTATATAAAACCAAATGATGATTTGGGTTTTAATAACCATCGTTGATAGTGGGGAGCAGTATGGGGGATGCTACTGGCTAAGCTGTGCTTGAAGGAAAAATAAAGAAAGTGTTAAAAAATGTAACCAACTGATTTTGGGAAAGAGTGGAGAGAAGAAAGTTGTATTATTTAAAAATAAAAAGAAGCTAAAATCAATATTAACATATGTCTACATGGAAGAGAGTCACAGTAATTGATGGATATATTTTTTATTTTATATATTAGTATAGTGTCAAACTAAACCAAACAAACAACAGCAACAAAACAACCAAAAACAAACCGGTTGACCTCAATTTGATTCTGATTCATGGCCACCCCATGTGTTTCAGAGTAAAGTTGTGCTTCATAGGGTTTTCAATGACAGTGACCTTTTGAAAGTAGCTGACAGACCTTCTGAGGTGACTCTGGGTGGATTCGAACTGCCAGCTGTTTGGTCAGTAGCCAGGCGCTTACCTGTTTGTGCCACTCAGGGACTGCACAGCCTGGGAACTGGAGTCAAACAAGATTTTCCTAATATTTCTGACTAATCTATTGCCTTTGGTACCTTAAAAAAAAACAAAAACAAACTGTTGCCGTCGAGTCGATTCCAATTCATAGCAACCCTATAGGACAGAGTAGAACTGTCCCATAGTGTTTCCAAGGAGCAGCTAGCAGATTCCAACTGCTGACCTTTTGGTTAGCAGACAATCTCTTAACCCCTATGCCACCAGGGCTCCTTTTGGTACCTTAGAGGAAATAAATATACCAAGCTCACTTATAAATTAGAATTAAGGGAAAAAGAAAAACAAAAAACAACTTACTGTACATTTTAGTTACTAATCTGAAATCTTTCTGACAAAGGTTAGTATTAAATTTTTATTTTGAATGTGAATGAATTTAATACCAGGGGACTCTTATAAAGAAGGCATTCTTAATTTGGAGTCCATAAACTTTCAAACGGTTCCTGGATAGACTTTAGGAACAGTCTGTAAATTTGGAAGAGATTTAAAATAAAAAAAGAAATCATATCTTTATTTTCACTGTTTTAAAGTGAAATGTAGCATTTCCTGCAATTAGACAACAAAGCACAGAGGATTAGCATGCCTGTGGTTTTGCTATTGAAATAAATCAAAGATACGTCCAGATCACAAGAGAGCTATTATAGATATCTCAAAGTATCATTCATGTTCATCACTATTACAAAACTCTAGTTGATATCAGGCCCACTGCTAGGTCTAATGTTTTAAAATATTCTGATAACTAATTTTAATACATCTGATTTCCTTTATAATCCCAAGTACTTTATTTTATCCATTTAGAATCATTAAAAATTTATAGAAAATGGGCTGTTGGCTCTCCCCAGACTGTCCAAGGAGTCCACGGCACAAAAACAATAAAGAACCCCTGATACGAAGTGACTTTATTAGATCTAAATGGTGTATACTACAACAATGGCTTTTAATTCCAGAGATCAGAATTACCTCTAGCAATTTTAATTTATTCATCATTTATTTAAAACAACTTTAAAGACATTACATGTACATCAAAACATCTCGCAATCTTGCAAATTCTCTCTCGTCCTCCATTTTCTAATCACCTAGCTCTGCTGCGTAGAAGCAGCCACTCTTTTTTGTGACCCTCTCCAGAGATATTCTGTTCATATTTAAGTATATAATATATGCAAATATGTACATATATATTTACAGAGGATATTGTCTGCTTGGTGCACAGAGTGCACACTATACACAGTAGCCTGTACCTTGCTTTTGTTTCTTAACAATATATCTTGGCAGTGGTTGCATATCAGTACGTAGAAAGAACTACCTTTTTCTTTTTAATGGCTAGGTGGTTTTTTATTATATTGAGGTACCACACTTTATTTGACCAGAACTCTGCCAATTGACATTTAATTAACATCCAGTCTTTTACTCTTTCAAACTATGCCCCTAAGTAGCATTTTTAATATTTTCTCCATATAGACCTCCTACATTTCTTGATGTGTTTCTTATTTCTGTTACCTTGTTTTACACATTTTTGTTTGTTTATTATTAATGATTCTTTCTAAATCCATCAGTAATGTGTCTGTGTTTCCTTGCTTGGTGTGTTTGTGTTTTCCTTTTTAATATTTTGAAATGAACATAGTTTTCATAGTTCTTTTAGTTGTTCCTCTATAGCTATAATTTTGTGTAATATAGTCAGTTCCCTATTGCTTGAAAGAGTGTGTATTTACTTTTTACTGTAAGCACTGAGGGAATTAGTATATTTCTGAGGAGAGTTTAGATGCCCTGGGCCCCCAGAGATTCTGCTTTAAGAACAAAATCCCACAGGTGATCTTGATGTGCTGCCAAGATTGAAAAGCACCTGTTGAAAGGGAGGGTCTACACCAGAGCTCGGAGGCCAGGAGGCCTTTGAGTGATTCCGAAAGGACTGGAGTCTTACCTTTCTTTGGTACCATTGGAAAATCAAAGCTGGATTAAAGTATTCAGTCACTATCATTCAGGTCAAACCTTTCTATTCCCATCACACACTCTCATTTCCTGGATAATGGTCTCATTTCTCTGTTACATTTGCTATAAAAACCTGGTGTGAATATGAGTCATGGCTAAATTCTAGCTGATGTCAACATTACATAATCTTTACATTTATATGATCGCTGCTAAATTTCTTAAAAAATAAATGCAGAGATGTGTATTAGTTTTAAAGCAGATATTACCCATATGCTTAACATACTAATAATTACTGATATTTTTAGTGCTGCCCACTTTGTGATAACAGTGTTAAATTCTTTTTATTGCTCCAATATTAGCAGTTACATTAGTAACGTTGTTGTTGTGAGGTGCCACTGAGTCGCTTCTGACTCATAGAGACCCTGACTACAACAAAACGAAACACTGCCTGGTCCTGCACCATCCTCACAATCATTGCTATGCTTGAGCCCATTGTTGCAGCCACTATGTCGACTCCACCAATCTTTTTTGAGAACTGATATTTTGTTTGGCATTATAGATACAAAATTGAGCAAGACATAGTCCTTGTCTGCTAGGAGTTTATTTAGCTGTCAAGAAAGGCATTTAAAGAGCCATTTTCAGTACTATGTGAAAAATGCTGTAATAGGGTAAGCATATGTAGGCAATACAAACCAGACTTGGTGGTATGGGCAAAAGTTCCCAGAGAAGGGGCATATAATCAAGGAATGAGTAGCAGTTATTTGGATGAAGTGAAGGCGTAGGTTGAGCAGTGTTGAGGTCCCCATATGGGGTAGGGGAAGCAGTCCAGACAGAGGGAACAGAATCTACAGAATGGAGAGAACATGTCTGTCTTAGACTGGGTTCTCTAGAGAAGCAAGCCAGTAAAGTGTATAAATAAAAAGAGATCTATATTCAGGAAATAGCTTACCCAGTTGTAGAGGCTGGAACATCCCAAATCCTTAAGTCAGGCTGAGGCTTCTCCTGACTCACATAGCTGCAGGGGCTGACAAACCCAAGTCTGGCAGGTCAGACAGCAGGGCACTTGCTCACAGGCTGCAAGGATTGACGAATCCCAAGATCGGCAGGCAAGACTGCAGGTAAGCTGCTAGCTCAAGTCAGACAAACAGGAGCCAGCTGCAGGATCTGGAGGGAGCAAAAGCCCATGAGCCTTATCCAAATGTCCACTTACATTCAATGCAGGCCACACACCCAAGGAAACTACCTTTTAATTGATTGGCTACTCACAGCAGATCTCATCATGGAGGTGATCACATTGTATCGAATCTCATCACGGAAGTGATCACATCATCATACGACTGCCAGATGACATCATAAATGCCAAAGCACTGAGAATCATGGCCCAGCCAAGTTGACATACAGCCTTAACGATCACCATGTCATTTGTACCCTCAAACATGGAAGTGGTTAGGTATGCCTAGATTATAAAATCAGTGGCTGAAGAGTCTATTCCAATTCATGGTGACCCCATGTGTGTCAGAGTAGAACTCTGCTCCACAGGGTTTTCAGTGGCTGGTTTTGGGAAGTAGATTATCATGCCTTTCTTCTGAGGCACCTCTGGGTGGACTCAAACCTCCAAACTTTCAGTTAGTGGTTGAATGCGTTCATCGTTCGCACCACCCAGGAACTCCAGATTGTAAAGAAGGAAATTAAAAAGACAAAATCGGAGATATTTTCTTAGCCAGACAGTATCTCCACTATAAAAGTAAATATCTAACACCACAGACACAATTTCTCCACATATCTCACCACTTTTACTCGGAAGAACTGGAGAGAATTCAGATGGACGCACTTATGTAGCCTGGAAGGCAAATCTAAATTTCTGCTCCAGTGTTATAATTTGAAAAAGCGTAAATAAATATTACCACGTTACATATATATGAAACATATGTATTACAACATTACATATATATGAAAAAATGTCTTTTGAAATAAAACTTTTAGGACAACAAGGTAAGATGAACCAAACAAATATTTGCTGTCATTAAAGAACTACATTTAATTCAATAACTTTAACATTTTTCTTTTTAAACATATTTTCTAATACTAAAATGATATTTTTTTCTACATATTTGCTGTATATATCCATCATAATGCAATATGTACTATGAATACTTTCATATAATTATCAAGCAGCAGTTTAAAAAATTTAAGAGATCTGGTTTATTTATTTAACAGAAATTCAGCAACAAATCCAAGAGAGTAGCTTTACTGTAATTAACAAGAAATAAGGTAACTGACTTCTCTTTCAAGGATATTTAGTACATATTTAATCACATACTTCAAAACTAGGTTCATTATAAACTAATGGTAGTACTTTGGGAAACGGAGGCTCTCCCATTTAAAAAAAAAAAAAAAAAGAAGCTTTCTATTTCAGGATAGTGATGTGATCTAGCACAGAATCCTGGTGGTGCAGTGGTTAAAGGGCTTGGCTGCTGACCAAAAGGCCGGCAGTTCAAATCCACCAGCGGCAGTTCTACTCTGTCCTATAGGGTCGGAATCGACTCGATGGCAAGGGATTTGGTTTGGTTTTGGTTTAATGTGAGCATATGTATTTAATATTCTCCCCCTAAATCCCAATGAATTGATCAAAGAAATGCAAATAGTGGGAGAAATGCAAAAAGCGTTAGTAGTGTTGGGTGGCATGAAAGAAGACCATTGAGAGGCCCCAACTTAGAGAATGTTTTCTATAAAATCTAGAGCAGATGAGATTAAATCGAGGGCCATAACCAGTAGTCTGTGATTAGGCACTTACGAAGGAGAAAGTCCGCCTTCGAAATAAAAGAACAGAATCGCCCACCATTTACTCCCCAAAATCCAAGCTTTGAACAGGAGAAGCCAGGAGTGTGAGTGTCCTGGGGTAATCAGTGGATGACGAATAGTGTCCAGCTGTTGAACCACTGGCAAGAGGTGGGCAGTGTCACAACGGGCCACCAGTGACATTAGCCGTGTCAGGTGGAGAGGGCAGGGCAAATGCTCCACTACCCCTGGGCTGCTGTTCAACACTGTGGGAGAGGAAACCTCTCACCAGAGCAGGAGAGTTGCCATCACAGGATTACCTCCTCCGTAGCTCTTGTAGTGCCCGTTGCAGTCACTTGGACTTCTAGCTCTGGCAAAATAAAACTATCAACAATGAAAATATTTCCTTTTCCCCTCTGAGTGGAGTTGAAATCTAGAGAAGACACCCATAAAATCTCTGTTGTTGTTGTGTGCCATTGAGACCATTCCAACTCATAGCGACCCTGTATGACAAAGTAGAACTGCCCCATAGGGTTTCCTAGGCTATAATCTTCATGGGAGCAGATTGCCAGGTCTTTTCTCCCAAGAAGCAGCTGGTAGGTTCCAGCTGCCCACCTTTTGGCTAGCAGTCGAGCACTTTTATCATTGTATTTCCAGGGCTCCTTCTATAAAATCTTTAGTTGATCCCTGTCATGGATTGAATTGTGTTCCCAAAAAAATGTGTGTAGCAACTTGGCTAGGTCATGATTCCCAGTATTGTATGATTGTGTTATCTGATGTGATTTCCTTATGTGTTGTAAACTCTATCATTATGATGAGATTATATGTGATCTCCTTATGTGTTGTAAATTCTATCACTGTGATGAAGTTATACTGATGAGGTTGACAAGATTAGATAGTGTCTTAATGCAATCTCTTTTGAGGTATAAAAGAGAGAAGCTAGCAGAGACACATGGGAACTTCATACTGCCAAGAAAGCAGTGCCGGGAGCAGAGCGTGTCCTTTGAACCTGAGATGCCTGCACAGAGAAGCTCCCAGACCAAGGGAAGATTGATGACATGGACCTTCCTGCAGAGCTGACAGAGAAAGCGTTCCCCTGGAGGTGACACCCTGAATTTGGACTTGTAGCCTACTGGACTGTGAAGAAATAAACTTCTCTCTGTTAAAGCCATCCACTTGTGGGATTTTTGTTAGAGCAGCACTAGACGACTGAGACAATCCCATATCAAATCCCCACACTAAATAAAAATGTCTCACTTTGTAAAGTTAAACAAACAGAAAAATCACCAGGCATACGGAAATATTTAGTAGTTTCAGGGGTGCCGCTGGTGGCTATTGTGAAGAGAGAGAAAAACAAATACACTCGGGGTGGGGGGGAAGATTTATTCCCAGAAATAAGAGTGAATTTTCAAAAATCTCTAGTTCATGTTCTCTGCCAGAGTCTGGAAAACAAGGCATCTAGACAAATGCAACAATTTAGAAGTCAAAATAAGACTGTGTTTAGATGAAAAACGTTATCCAAAAATTAAAACACATAATGGAGAATCTGTAAATTGCAAGTTCTATAAAGATATGCTGAGTAAAATAATACTGTCACTAAAAATTAACATTTGTTGAACACTTAGTATGTGCAACACTCACACATGCAATAACACAGTGTATCCTCACAGCACTACAAGGTGGATAGTATCACGCTTTCTATTTCACAGATGAAAATGAGACACAAATTTAAGTAGCTTTCCCAAGAGCTGAGGTTTGTAAGTGGTAGAGCCATGTAGTGCAAGTTGCAGAATTGATTCCAGAAGAAGAAGAGGAAATAAACAGAGAAACAGTAATCAAAGAAAAAGTTGAAGGAGATTTACTGAGTGAATAAAAGTATTTGGACTCAATTAAAAAAATTTAGCTACAATGAAAAATTCAAGTTTGCCTCAGATGTTTGATCTCCATAAAACCAAATACCAGAAAAAAATGAGGCATCACTACAAAGCTTCAAAGGAAAAAGATTCCAGTATTCTGTACCTAGCCAGGCTAACATTTACATGTAAGGGTAACATAATGTTTTTCCATTTTATGCAGGTAATCACGAAATATACCACTCATCTATTCTTTCTCAAAATTTTACACAAAAGAATGTTCTGGTCTGACAAGAAATATATTTTAATAACTGAAATGTTGAAGTGAGCAATAAAACCTGCTTAAATAATTTTATATTTTATATAAATAAATATGCATTATAATATGGTTTATATACTTAGTCCAAACGTCAAAAAGAACTCTTGAAAATGAAGATAATAAAATTTTACATTGATTGAGTTATTACTAAGTGTCAGATTCTTTTCAAACATAATTTAATATAAAATAATAATGAGGTATGTATTAGTATACTCAATGTGTTTTACATATAGAGAAAATAGGCTCAAAAAGTCTGTATAATTTGCCCAAAATCATACACATGGGCAATGGAGAAGACTGGCTTCAGAGCCAGGCTTGTTAGACTCCAGAACAAATGCTACACTACCTCATGACAACAAAAAAAGTTAGCTATTAATTAGTTGAATTTAAAAGGCTCAATAATTTTACCAAAAATACAGAGTTGAGATTAAAAAACGATAGCAGAAATTAAATGCATACTAAATCTTTTAGATTACGTGGGAGGTCTCAAAGAGCTTTCTTTTTGTTCTTGATATTGGCTGAGAAATAAAACTAAACATTCTCAAAATTTGAATACTATTAGATTAAAAAATGCATGCATAACTTCTGCGTTAATTTTCTATTACTTCTACTACAAATTACCACAAACTTAGTGATTTGAAACAACACAAATTTATTTTCTGACAATTCTGGAGGTCAGAAAGCTGAAGTGGGTTTCACTTGGCGAAAATTAAGTGTCAGCAGGACCCGCAGAGAGAAGCAGAGATCTCACCTGGCTACATTGCTGCCTGACAGCTTTCCAGCTCCTTGGAAGTCTACACCTACCCATAATCCCCCTTTTCTGCTAGAGTTGCCTTTGGTAGGTCTCTTTAAAGAAACAACAACAGAAGTCCTCCCTAAAACATGCTGTCATGTAAGCTACCATGGTGTCAATTTCCCACAGTGGCTATAAGTTTTTGGAGGGTAAGGATCACTAGTTTACTCACTTTGCATATGCTAAGCACTTGAAAAATGTTTGTGAACTGAAATGTAACACTAAAAAGAATTCAAGTAGGAGTTAAAATGATCTGTTAGAGTTATCAATATGCAGTCACTGGAGTCCCAGTGGTGCAGTGGTTAAGAGCTTGGCTGCTAACCGGAAGGTCAACAGTTTGAATCCACCAGCAGCTCCTTAGAAGCCCTGTGGGGGCAGTTCTACTCTGTCCTATAGGGTCGCTTTGAGTTGGGATCGACTCGAGGGCAACAAGTTTGATTTTTTTAGTGACTTTAGTGGGAGTTGTTGAGATACAATGTGAGAGTTAAACAGTATATGTGATTTTAACTGATAACAATGTCATGATTTTCCTTAAGCTGAAACCAAGGAATCATTGGTTTCATTGAACTCCTTTTATTTCCCATGATTTCCCCACATTTTAAAAGATTGTTATCAATGTTTTTGACCTCATAATAGAAATTTAACTAGGTATTTAAAAAGAGCATAAAGGACATTATTTTAATTGAAGTTACCCTTAACCATATTTTATTTGATAATTTACATTACTATTTTCCAATATACATTGTATAGTTTCACTGATTTATCTCTTTAAGATGATAGAATACACTAGTTAGAGGAAATTACAGTATAATGTGTTCCCAAGTTTGTGTACCAATTTTTCATACATGTACAAATTTTAAACTGTTACAATGAGCCAATTAGCAAAAAATTATCTCTGCTAAGAATATCTGCTATTAAATCCTTGCTGTGAGAAAATACAAACATTTTGATAACATTATTTGAAAAAACCCTTTGCCATCGAGTCAATTCTGATTCATAGCGACCCTACAGGACAGAGTAGAAGTGCCCCCATAGAGTTTCCAAGGAGCACCTGGTGAATTTGAACTGCTGACCTTTTGGTGAGCAGCCATAGCACTTAACCACTATGCACCAGGGTTTCCAATATCATTATCACTCAAGTATATCTCTATTATCTTCTGAAAGTACTACTAAAGGGCTTATCTACAACATGCAAAAGCTGAGTAAATTGAGAACATATTGCAGTCAAATATGAAATTAATGTAAATATCTTAATCAGCTTACACTGAGCAAGTTACAGTACCTGACTGTTTTTACAAAATTTTTTAGCAACTATTGTTTACCTTAAAAGTACAGGATGGGAGTAACATATGGATAATTTCTAAATAATTAAATAAAAAGTTCTTTGCCAGGTTTCCCATTAGAAGAGCATTTTGACTTAGTTATTTTTTTCTCTTTCAGCATTACATACTGCATTAGCAACCAAAATATGTAAACATATTATCTGCAGCTAAGATCCCTGCCATTGGCTGCCTTATTCTGCATTTTTGATGGCCTTAATAATGTGTAAAGAACTAATACAAGTAACTGTGAATTGAAGTTACTCAAAAGCCTTTTGCAAAAGCATGCTTGTACAGGTTACCTCTTGGTGATGATCAAACTTTGGTTATAGCATTTAAAGATCTTTTTATACTGTGACTGTTTTCATATTTCACCACTGAAATTTTTTGTATTTTAAAGAACAGGGATGCCAATAGATTGTTTTTGCTCTTTTTTTTGTTTGTTTAATTTTATTTACCTAAAATTGAAATTATACGTACAAAAAACAGAAAAGAGAATACATGTAAAGTTAAATTTTTCTCTTTTGAGAGATTATTCTTCTCTATAAATATACTTACTCCTAGTTATTATGTGTAAAATCTTGCACAGCTTTGAAAGTTCAGATATTGACAAGTTTAACCAAGTTTTTGCTCATTAAAATATGCTGAAAAATATTTTTTTTGCATTAAAAATACCTGGTTGCATAATGGTGGCTAAAATGTTTAGTATTATTTAGGTATAACAGGGAAAATGTCTTTGGCCAGTAAATATGACTTGTGCAGATACTGTTCTTCATATACTGAAGTGATATTTAGTTCAGATGTTAGCATTTATGTAGCAGCAAATGACATTTTTATATCTGTGGCATATCAATGAGAACCCCTGATTTCAACCATTACAATGTATTTTTATTGAACTTTTTCTTTTTTTTTAATATTCCCTGCAGATTAGCAAGATCCCCCGAAAAAGGAAGTGTCAGGAGAGGTGAATACCATGGACACATCTCTTACCTTCTTGGGAACGTAAGTGTCATTATTAGGAAAGAAAAGATTCACAAAGAGGAAAAGCACACCAGACACAACCTGTGTATTTTTCCATGATTTAGTAGTATTTCTAGAATGACACTGAATCCTTGTTTACAACATTTATTAATAAAAATTCATTAATACAAATTCCAGTTCAAATATCCTGTCAGCTAGCATCTTAGGGTGGAAGCTTCTTGATTGACAGTTGGAATCATCATAAATGGAGGCAGACCTTTAGAACCGAAAAGAAGCAGTGAAAACTTGAAAGAGGAATACCATTAACACTGCTGACTAAGACCACTCTCATTGGATGATGAGTACACTGCAGGGCCTGTCACCACTCTGGTTTTTCACCCCTGTCCAACCAACACGCTCAGGATTTGCCCTTCCCTAGGCAGCTATTGTTTGAAGGAAAGTTACTGCTCAGAATGCAAATTCAGTGACTTCAATTGTCTTCTCTGACATTACTGAAAAAAGATGCCTTGGGCTGTTAAATATCTTCTTTGAATTGATATGCATGGAGAAATGCCAAATGATTGGCTCTAAAGACAATGCACTTGACCTCCAACTTACTGCATCCAAGTAGCTTTGCCTGATGGAGTTAACCATTGAAAAGCTTCGGAAAATAGGAACACTTGTACAATCACAATTGTACTAAAAAGTAGGCTTATTAACACATTAAAAAGAACATTTATTTGAGGACCCACTCTGTGTCAGGCAGTGTTCTAAGTAAACAGACAAAATTCCCTGCCCTTGTAGAGCTAAAATTCTAGTGGAGGAGACATACCGTAAACAACAAGCAGAATATATTAGAAGGTAAGAAGTGCTACGGGTGAAAACATAGAGTTGATACACTCTGAAAGATTATATGTGTAGAAGGATCAGACTGAGAAACAATTGCGCTCATGCATGAAACTGTGAAACTGCTATATGGAGACTGGAGAAAGTTTCTGTAGACCTCAAGTGCCTATCCCTATGTCAGAGAGGGAGCCCTGGTGGTGCAGTGGTTAAGAGCTCAACTGCTAAGCAAAAGGTCAGCAGTTCACATCCACCAGCTGCTCCTTGGAATCCTTGTGGGGCAGTCCTGCTCTGTCCTCTAGGGTTGCTATGAGTTGGAATCGACTCAATGGCACCTAACAACAACAACAACAATGTCAGAGAGGGAGGCCTGTGTTTCAACTAAAAGGAGAGGCAATTATTCCCCTGCGGCTGCAAGCAAACAAAATTACCTAACAGATTTAATCGTCCTTGTCCATTGAAAGGCTGAAATTCACAGCATGTAACATAGCCAAAGGAGTGCCTGGGTGGTGCCAACACTTAACTCTCTCAGCTGCTAACCAAAAAGTTGGAGGTTTGAGTCCGCCCAGACATGCCTCTGAAGAAAGTCCCGGCAATCTACTTCTGAAAAACCAGCCATTGAAAACCCCATGGAGTACCGTTCTACTCTGACATACATGGGTCGCCATGAGTCAGGGTTGGACAACTGGTTTAAAAATAGCAAAGCGTGAAAGGAAAAGATGGGACACACTTGTCTCTGGAGACCAAACAAGTTGTGGAATGACATCAAGGACATCATACATGAAGATAGCAAGAGGTCATTAAAAAGACAGGAAAGAAAGAAAAAACCAAAACAGATTCAGAAGAGACTCTGAAACTTGCTCTTGAATGTCAAGTAGCTAAAGCAAAAGGAAGAAATGATGAAGTAAAGGAGCCGAATAGAAGATTTTAAAGGGCAGCTCGAGAAGGCAAAGTAGAGTATTATAATGACACGTGCAAAGACGTGGAGACGGAAAACCAAAAGGGAAGAACACACTCGGCATTTCTCAAGCTGAAAGAACTGAAGAAAAAATTCAAGCCTCTAGTTGCAATACTGAAGGATTCTACAGGGAAAATATTAAACGATGCAGGAAGCATCAAAAGAAGATGGAAGGAATATAGAGTCACTATACCAGAAGGAATTGGTTGATGTTCAACCATTTCAGGAGGCAGTATATGATCAGGAACCAATCGATGGTACTGAAGGAAGAAGTCCAAGCTGCACTGAAGGCATTGGTGAAAAACAAGGCTCCAGGGACTGACAGAAAACCAATAGAGATGTTTCAACAAACGGATGCAGCACTGCAAGTGCTCACTTATCTATGTCAAGAAATTTGGAAGACAACTACCTGGCCAACTAACTGGAAGAAATCCATATTTATGCCTATTCCAGAGAAAGGTAATCCAACCAAATGCAGAAATTGCTGAACAGTATCATTAATATAACACGGAAGTAAAATTTTGCTGAAGATCATTCAAAAGCGGCTGCAGCAGTAAATTTACAGGGAACTGCCAGAAATTCAAGCCAGATTCAGAAGAGGACGTTGAACCAGGAATATAATTTCTGATGTCAGATGGATCCTGGCTGAAAGCAGAGAATACCAGAAAGATGTTTACCTGTGTTTTATTGACTATACAAAGGCATTCGACTGTGTGGATTGTAACAAATTCTGGATAACGTTGTGAAGAATGGGAATTCTAGAACACTTAACTATGCTCAGGAGGAACCTGTTCACAGATCAAGGGGCAGTCGTTTGAACAGAACAAGGGGATACTGCATGGTTTAAAGTCAGGAAAGGTGTGCGTCAGGGTTGTATCCTTTCACTGTACTTATTCAGTCTGTATGATGAGCAAATAATCTGAGAACCTGGACTATACAAAGAAGAATTGGGCATCAGGATTGGAGGAAGGCTCATTAACAACCTGCGTTATGCAAATGACACAACCTTGCTTGCTGAAAGTGAAGAGGACTTGAAGCACTTACTGATGAAGATCAAAGACCACAGCCTTCAGTATGCATTACACCTCAAAATAAAATAAAACAAAAATCCTCACAACTGGACCAATAAGCAACATCATGATAAATGGAGAAAAAATTGAAGTTTCAAGGATTTCATTTTACTTGGATCCATAATCAACGCCCATGGAAGCAGCAGTCAAGAACCAAATGACATATTGCATTGGGAAATCTGCTGCAAAAAACCTCTTTAAAGCATTGAAAATCAAAGATGTCACCTTGAAGATCACCTTGAAGACTAAGGTGAGCCTAACGCAACCCATTGTGTTTTCAGTTGCCTCATATGCATGTGAAAGCTGGACAATGAATAAGGAAGACAGAGGAAAAATTGATGCCCTGGAATTGTGGTGTTGATGAAGAATATTGAATATACCATGAACTGCCAAAAGAACGAACAAATCTGTCTTGGAAGAATCACGACCAAAATACTCCTTGGAAGCAAGGGTGGCGAGACTGCATCTCACATACTTTGGACATGTTATCAGGAAAGGTCAGTCCCTGGAGAAGGACATCATCCTTGGTAAAGTAGAGGACTAGGGAAAACAGGAAGACCCTCAACAAAATGGATTGACACAGTGACTGCAGCAATGAGCTCAAATATAGCAAAGATTGAGAGGGTGGCGCAGGACTGGGCAGTGTTTCATTCTGTTGTACACAGGGTCACTGTAAGTTGGAACTGACTCGACAGCACCTAACAACAAGAGTAAAAATAGGAAAAACATTGAGAGTTGGTACTCTATAGATTTTTATTTTCATATAGGATTGTTAGTAAAAAGTATATCCAAACATAAATGCATAAAAGATCCCACCCATTTATCACATAGTTGTAACAATCCTGTGAGGTAGAAATTATTATTGTCTCCATGTCAGAGAAGAAGTAATTAAGCGAGTGGCAAGTTAAGTGATTTTACCCTAGGTCACACCTCTAATAGGTGGTGGAGCTCGGATTCGAACTGAGGTAGTCTGATTTGAGATTCTTTTCTCTTAGACAATACCAAACTGCCTGCCCACTGTAAAGGAAGAAGGTAGAAGAGGTAAGTAAAACAATCCTGCCCTGGCTGCACCAAGTAAGTGTTTGCTAGACACCACAAATTTTTAGATGTTCTGTACGTATAGACTTGTTCTCCTGCATGTGGTATTAGAGGAGAATTTTGGCAGCATCTCAATGGATATTAAATATGAGGAAATTCAGAATACACACTCGCACTATCAATTAACAACCCATGGGCCTGGGTATATTGATCCTATTAAAGAATATGTTCTTCCCTTTTGGTTTTCTAACTCCAGGTCTTCGCACATTTCAAAGGACTGGCCCCTCCCGATAACATGTCCAATGTGAGTGAGACAAAGTCTTGTCATCCTCTCTTCCAAGGAGCATTCTGGCTGTACTTTTTCCAAGACAGATTTGTTCATTCTTCTGGCAGTCCATGGTATATTCAATATTTTTCGCCAGCACCATAATTCAAAGGCATCAATTTTTCTTTGGTCTTCCTTATTCATTGTCCAGCATATGCATATGAGGCCAATGAAAATACCATGGCTTCGGTCAGGTGCACCTTAGTCCTCAAAGTGACCCTTTCGCTTTCTAACACTTTAAAGAGATTGTTTGCAGCAGATTTGCCCAGTGCAATGTCATTTGATTTCTTGACTGCTGCTTCCATGAGTGTTGATTGTGGCTCGAAGTAAATGAAATCCCTGACAACATCAATATTTTCTCTGTTTATCATGGTGTTACTTATTGGTCCAGTTGTGTGGATTTTTGTTTTCTTTATATTGGGGTGTAGTCTATCCTGAAGGCTGTATTCTTTGATCTTCATCAGTAAGTGCTTCAAGTCCCCTTCACTTTCAGCATGCAAGTCTGTATCATCTGCATAACGTAGGTTACAGTCATTTAAAAAAAAAGTTCATTGTTAACCTGAAGGTGTATTCTGTGGTTATTTAGTGCAGAACATTTGTTACTTGTGTTATTCAAATTTTCTCCATTATTACTTTTTTTTCCTGCTTATTCTGTCATTTACAAATAGAGATTTGTTAAAGTAGCCACAATGATTGTGATTTTGTCTATTTCTTTTTGCATTTTTTGGCATATTTCTTTATGAATTATAAGGATATGTTATTTGAAGCATACACATTTAGAAATATTTTAATGAAACTTATTATCAGGACTATCTCTGTTTCTAGTGATATAGATATGTATTTTACTTTAAATTTACCTCTTTTTCTCATTAATATATCCATATTAGCTTTCTTTTGATTAGCTTTAGTATTTTCAACAATTTTGAAAAAAAAATTCACCTTCTACCTCTTCGAATATTGTCACTGACCTTTTCAGTTGTTCTTCTTTGTCTTCTAATTGATCTTTTATATGTTTTATATTTTTCTTTTTGTACTGCATTTTTATGTTATTTCATCAGATTTGTTTTGTAGCTTAACATTTCTTCTGTTAGGTCTAATTTGCTCTTTACTTCACCCACTATCTTTTAATTTTAATTATTCCAATTTTATGAAATCCAATATGATCTTAGCTTTGCAAAAACATACTATTTAGTAGAATAGAAACAAATACATCAAAATAAAAAAAACTTTTGAAGTATTAGAGTAAGAAATTATTTTCTTTTTTTAATTTTTTTAATTGTACTTTAGATGAAGGTTTACAGAACAAATAGTTTCTCATGTAACAGTTAGTACACGCATTGTTTTATGACGTTGGTTAACAACCACACGACATGTCAACACTCTCCCTTCTTGTCCTTGGGTTCCCTATTACCAGCTTTCCTGTCCCCTCCTGCCTTCTAGTCCTTGTCCTGGGCTGGTGTGCCCCATTAGCCTCGTTTTGTTTTTTGGGCCTGTCTAATCTTTGGCTGAAGGGTGAACCTCAGGAGGGACTTCATTACTGAACTAAAACGGTGTCTGGGGGTCGTGCTCTCAGGATTTCTCCAGTCTCTGTCAGGCCAGTAAGTCTGGTCTTTTTTTCTTTTTTTTTCGTGAGTTAGAATTTTGTTCTGCGTTTATTGTTTAATACAGTTATAAATTGCCTTCTACTAAACTGGAGGAATGAATATATGTCTCAACAATCCCCAGTCAACTTCAGAATTTTTATTTCACAAAGCAGATTCTGTTCTATGATAATTCTAGTAGTACAGCTATATACAAAAAGAGTTAAAAGACATTTATATTAATTGATTTCATTCTTGCTTTCCTTTGGCAGAAAACAAAATTAAAGAAAATCAATCATGATAGAAGAATATTAAATTAGTAGGATATTCTCATTTATGAACCAACTCCAAATCAAATGACACATGACTGCCCAAAGAAATGTTTCTTTGGGTATTTGTGAAGCTTAGGTTCAAACTTCTTTGTTTCAAAATTTCGCACTATTTCAGACTAATGTCTGGATTTATTTCACTGGCTAAACCATTACAATTGCAGATTATAAAATAACACCATTCTAAAAAAAAAAAAACAGAAACAAAAAACTTTTGGTCAAGCTTTTATTTCCAAATCTTGGAAGAAATAGATGCACTAATTTTTCCATTTAACTACTGTGTAATAAAAATGTTTTGAAAAGTTTACACTTAAATCATAAAAATGATATCACATTTTTTGATAATAATACACAGTGATTTAAACTGTCTTAATACTTCTATGGCTTTAAGAACTAGCATGGTTGAAGTTGGAACAAGCTTATTACAATCCCACAGGTATGTGGTAGGTCAGGGAGTGTGCTCATGTGTGTATGTGAAAGTAAAATAGGAGAAGAGAGTGAAAGAGACAGAAATAGAAGTTGAGAAAGAGAGAAAGGTTGAGAAGGAGAGAGGCTGAGAATGCTCAGGAAAAAGAGAGAAGGAGGTTGACTCTGATGATGAAACACAGGATATACCAGATGTTTTAAAAATAAGAAAGAAATGTTGAAAGATGGTTTTAAATCAGTTACTGTAAAGACCTAAGGAATAAATAGTCTTAGACAGTCAGGTTATGCAGGTTGTATTTTATACACAGTCTGTATTTTGTCATCATAAAATTGAATTCCTCTTAAGTTTTTTTGTTTTTAATCCGAGAAGTACAAGAAGCTCTCCTGTGATCTTCTTTTTATTGCAAGGAAATTATATTATCTCATATAGGTTGTAACGTTTAACATGAGACTTTGGCTGCTGTAAAACTTTGTATATATATATATATATCTTATATCTGAGTAAGGATCCAGGTCTATTAATCTTCAATGTAATGTAAAGAGAGTGTATCTTTCCCATGTGCAAGATGGTGATCTAGAATTAGGAAAGTGTTTATCTGGTCTAAACAGTGCAAAGCTGAATGGCTCTAAGAATCCATCTATAAGAAGGTCCCAGTAACATGATCTAACCAGCTAAAGTAAGCAACTTATTATGTAACATAATTTTGTGCAAATAAAAAAATATAAATCCTCATCACCTAGACTCAGTCACGATTAGAATTGTAGCTGAAAAGATAGACCACAAGATAGCAAGGTATTTGATGAGGAACACTGAGAAGGAAAGAAGTTTGTTGGAACAATTGATTTTGAGAATGTGATGAAATGAAATATTTGGCACATACTTATACTATAAATTCCTCATTGTTTATCTGGACTTCAGATTTAACTGGACATCTTGTATTTTATCTAGAAATCCTAGTCTAAAATAGTGTATCACATTCTCAAAATCAATTGCTCCTGTAACAAGTATTTCATGGGACATATTTAGGCTAAAAAATTATTTGCCTTTTATCTAAAGTCAAAATTTAACTAGACATCCTACATTTTATTTGCTAAATCTGGAAACTCTATATCAGACATTAACTGATGTAAAGAATAGGAGAGAATGTTGAAGACTATTCATAAATTCAAAAAAATAAAAAGAATTAGCCAGGTGGTATGAAGACCAGATGTTTTAAAAATAAGAAAGAAATGTTGAAAGATGGTTTTAAATCAGTTACTGTAAAGACCTAAGGAATAAATAGTCTTAGACAGTCAGGTTATGCAGGTTGTATTTTATACACAGTCTGTATTTTGTCATCATAAAATTGAATTCCTCTTAAGTTTTTTTGTTTTTAATCCGAGAAGTACAAGAAGCTCTCCTGTGATCTTCTTTTTATTGCAAGGAAATTATATTATCTCATATAGGTTGTAACGTTTAACATGAGACTTTGGCTGCTGTAAAACTTTGTATATATATATGTATATCTTATGAGTAATTATAGGAGCCCTGGTGGTGCAGTGATTAAGCACTCGACTATTAACCGAAAGGTCAGTGGTTCGAACCTACCAGCTGCTCCTTGGAGAAAGATGTGGCAGTCTGCTTCTGTAAAAGTTTACAAACTTGGAAACTCTATGGGGAAATTCTACTCTGTCCTATAGGGTTGTTATGAGTCAGAATCAACTCAACAGTAATGAGTTTTAAACCAGGTGGGTAATTATAAGTATGTTATAAACATTTTTATTCTTGGAAAATATACTTGTTATTGGAATTTGAGTTTATTAACCTAGATTGTAATGCACATACTAGCACTGGGATTATTAAGGCACTTCCTATAGTTTAATTTATTTAATAACCAGTTGCATTTGAGTCGATTCTGACTCATGGTGACCCCATGTGTGTCAGAGTAGAGCTGTGCTCCATAGGGTTTTCAATGGTTGATTTTTCAGAAGTAGATTGCCAGGCCTTTCTTCTGAGGTACCTCTGGGTGGACTCGAACCTCCAACTCTTTGATTAGCAACTGAGTGCCTTAACTGTTTGCACCACCCAGGGACTCTCAATATCTAATACTATCGAATTTAAGGGGCATGAGATGAGTCTACTCGCTGCTCAGAAAGCCTCACGACTTTTTGACTTGGCTTTCGTCCTTCGGATCTGCTTGAGAACACTCTATCTTGTGATGCTGGCAGCTTCATTTTGGAACATACCATGAAACACGCTTTAGCCGTTGTAACAGCATTGCTTGTACATACAAAAAGAGGCAATGCACATGTGAAAGAGCTTCTTTATAGACAATAATTATAAAATACCTATTGAAGATACCCTCTAAATCTTCTATGTTCATTTATACCTCTAAACTTAACACCAGTTCTTTGCCCTAGCCTAAAATATTTACTTCCCATCCTCTGTCTATCCAAATTCAGCCCATCACTCAAACCTTGGAAGATATATATGCTTATATTTATCTCTCTGTATTTTCCTGTATTTGTAGAGTAGATGTGGTCTCAAACACCCATTCTCACACATTACAAACTACTGATTTTATCTTTCTTTAAATATCTCTTTTTTGTCTTACTTCTCCACCAGAATTATAAGCAACCAAGGGACAGTTATTTTTGTTCTCTGTTGTATGTTTCACAGCACTCCTTCATTAATTCATTTGACAAATTTTTATTGAGTTCCCACATGTTACAGGCTTGTGCAATGTGCGAGGAGCTCTGGCAGTGCAACAGTAAAGAGCTGAAACTCACAACAGTCGGCTTTTGGAACCCGCCCAGAGGTTCTGCGAGAGAAGGACGTGCTCCCATAAAGATTACAGCCTAGAAAACCCTATGGGGCAGTTCTACTCTGTCACTGGGATCTGAATCTGAGTCTGAATCTACTCGAGGTTACCCAAAAACAGCAAGGCGCTAGGAATTCATCCATTACTGAGGTTCTTTGGAGTTTATAGTCTAAGAAACTTGGAACAGCATTGTTAAATTCTAGTTGCAGAAAATACAGATATCGTGACCTAACAACCCTGGAATATTGTAGATGCCCCAAAATTGTTTGTGGAATGGGTTAAGGTCTTTGATGACTCATACATTTTTAGGGACTGGTTAATGTGGTTTTTCTTGGTTTTCTATAGAAATACAACAGAAGGTTAACAACTGACGTTCTTACCTGCAACAAAGCTCATTAGCTTTCCCTCCGAAAACATCTCAGATAAGCAGGAGTAGTCATTTCCCTCTAAGTCTGTGTGCTGCACTGGGATGGTTTAGGTGGCACGGATCTCAATAAAAGTATAATAGGTGGAAGCCTCTTCTTTCATTATTTGCAGTGACATGCGGCAATAGCCACAAGGAGTTCAAGTAAACAAACATAACTGAATATCAGAAGGAGTGATTCGGTACACTTTGAAACCTAATTCTTCCCCATGGATCAAGGAATGAATGTATGAAGAAAGATGATGAATTATATGAAAAATTATGTCGCTTATAGTGCGGTTTAAAAAAATTATCATATACTTCTTTTCTACGCAGTATGGTGTTTTCAGTTAATATTTCCTTTCATCTGTGTAACAGGAAGTGCTTCATTATTTTAGAAATTATGCCACGCATTAAAATATTACATTGTGCATATAGAACATTGTTGAAGGTAGATGAAGAATTCATTTCTGAAGAACTTGATCATCTGCTGTGCATGTTTGTCTTACTCGGGCCTAGATGATTTCAGAGGTCTTTTCCTGTGTAGAGTCATCAGAGAGGCAAAGAAAAGTCCAGCTTCTGAATTTCTATTTGTATTGCTACTATCTAATGAGTTCAGTTGTACAGCAGGTGTCAAGTCATGTCTGCTGTTCTGCAGTTGAGTATGAATAGAAGATATATTGCTATTGCAAATGAATCTAATATAAAACTTATGAGCAGTCATGAGCAACTGTTTGTCATTACTGAGGCAACCACTGAGATGCTATAAACTCTTGTGTTTTTGCTCTTTAGAAAAAGCAGTGACCAGGATTTATAACATGGCCTTAATGTCCCTCAAGCCCGAGGCAAAAAATAAAAATAAATAAATAAGTAAAGCAGCGAAACCCTAGATGGGGAATAATTTGGTCATTTTCTGTGTGATGGTCCTCTCTCCTGGTAAAATGAACCTGTTACAGGCCTTTCAAGAATTTCTGTAACTGAAGAGAAAAGATAAAGAATGGGTGTCCATTAAAGGAATATAAAGTTAAGGAGATGGGCATCTTGCCTTAATTTTCCTCTAATGTAAATATAATAATTCTAGGGTTTTCCCCTTGCCAGTTCTTTTATAGTGCACTGAAGCCTAATGTAGGCCAAAAAAAAAAAATTTAGACCCAGTTATTTCAGAAGTAACATTATCAAGACTTTTTGTAATTAAGTTTATTTGTTCCTCTGAGTGGCCCAACTTGGTGAATAACCTGGAGAACTTCTCACAGTGTTACGCTTGTCTGTTTTATGTCTCTGCCTTCTCTACAGCAGTGGGAGAGTGGAAACCTCAATCAATATTTATGGGATGAATGAGGAATAAATAATGGAATGAATGGGGAAAAAAGCTAGTGCATTAAATTTGCTTTCTTAGGTAGAAATAATGTGGTTTACAACAGTTTTTAACCCAAGTTCAGTTAGTATGTCCCAAGACCCTTAAGAAATCCACCTTGAATGCCTTATACTTCAAGGACAAAAGGAAGTGTTTTAGGATATATGATTTATAAAGCCTTGGTACTTTAATAAATAAGTTTATATTAACTCTAAGGACTAAGCCTGGTGTCTTCTTACCGATGTTGTTAAAACTCACAGTTTTAACACAATACATAAGACTTAAATAATAGTACCTTAATATTACTGTCCAGGCTTCTGGTAATATTCTTTCAGACTTGATATGTATTTTAGTATTTTCTGTATTTACCATTGTGTGCGTGTGTGTGTGTGTGTGTGTGTGTGTGTGTATTGACACAGAGGCTGCACCAATGGGCTCAAGCATAACAATGATTGTGAGGATGGTGCAGGACCAGGCAGTGTTTTTGTTCTCTTGTACATTGGGTTGCTGTGAGTCGAAACCGGCTCCACGGCACCTAACAACAACCGCATACCACTTCTATAGCCTCTAAAGTTCAACTAAAGAGCTCTGGTGGTACAACAGCTAAGTGCATAGCTGATAACCCAGAGGTGAAAGGTTGGCAGTTCACACCTACCCAGTGGCTCCTAGGGAGAAAGAGCTGGTGACGTCCTTCCATAAAGATTACAGCCTAGAAAACCTTATGGCAGCAGTTCTCCTCTGTCACACGGGGTCACTACAAGTCAGAATCAACTTGACAGCACCCAACTGCAATAACAACAAAGTCCACCTATTTGGTTAAAGGTAATAAAAGCCTTTAATTACTAACTTTTTTATCTTTGCTGTTGATTAAACTCTTGTGGACGTATGACTACAAAGTCAAACCTATTTGATGTGAGTAATTTATTATTGCCCACATTAGTAAGACTTCTTTCTCTTTCTATTAGAGTTATTTTATGTGCATACACAAAGAAATTTCACTGTTTTCCTGAAGTGGATGGCCAGACTATGTATAAATATTGTAGTGTATTTATGTTCAAACAGGATCTATAAAAATAATAAAGTAACAAACATAAACAAAGAAAGACCTACTATGTGAATGTTTAAAACATATAAAAGAAGAACACCATGTAATCTGAAGTACTATTTTATTTAACAGTGGAGATCCAGATAAACCTGTTACCATTCCGACTCATTGTGACCCTATAGGACAGAGCAGAACTGCCCCATAGGGTTTCCAAGGAGGGCTGGTGGATTAGAACTGCAGACCTTTTGGTTAGCAGCTGAGGTCTTAACCACTGTGTCACCAGGGCTCTGGGGCCCAAATGCTACATAAAAATATTCTTATATTACAGAGTCAGGAAGTTGATGTAAGATGGAGGTGTTTGGTTCAATGGGCTGTAACTGTGCTGCATCAGACCCTCCTCCAAATGAAATGAACCCACACACTCGGAGACCCTGACTTGTCCACCCCCCTCACCTTTATATCTTTTCTTGTGACTTAACAATTGCCCAATAGATATTAAAATTCCCACATATTTACCAAAGCACACAGTCCTGTAAAATTTTAGATACTAAAACATATAAAAATTGCAAGTGAATTCTACATTTTGAGAACTTCCTCAAATGTAATCTCCTGTACTACCTTCATATACATTCAGAATAAATTAATCCAGCATTCAAATAATTCTCAGCACAAATTTCTATGTTATTTGGGAGAGTATTTTTCGTAAACTTTATTTCTTGCCGCCAACAGTACTTGTGGCTAATTGTGTAACTCATAAATCCAAGTGAAGCAATGTCCTCGAAATACATCTTCGAGTGATTCTTGTAAGACTCCTGTTCTCTGTGGTGATCTATAAGAACGGAAAAGGAGAGTTAAATGTGCCATATAGATACAAGTTATGGTTCATTGAGGCCCATTTATTAAAGTAAAATAAAATTCCCAAAATCATCTTTAATTTTGGTAAGGAGGATCTCCTACTATTTAAAAACAGTGATAACTTGTAAAGGAATAAACACTATGATAAGCTCTATGTTTTAAGATACTTCCCCTTGCTTCCTTCTCATCATGGGAAAGAAAGGAAAATGATGGGTTATCTCCCAAGTTAAAACTTGAAGTAATTCCTTTCTATGTACTTGAGGATAAATGTAAGAATACATTGGAATGTAAAAAAAAAAAAAAAAAAAAAAAAAACTGCTACTAAATCAAGGAAATGTTTAGCATCATATTTTATTGGATTTGTTTCTATTAGGTATCAATTTCTTAGTGTCTTTAAAGGGAATGGCAACACAGTTTTTAAATGGTCCTAATTACTAATAAAATAAAATATACCTTTTGTATTTGTTATTTCTCATCACAATAATACATCCATACAGTAAAAATTAAACTACCACAGAGAACAATTTAATAAAAAGCAGCAGCTCCCTCCCTCAACGTTGCCTATTTTCAGTTCTTCTAGTGTTACCTCTCTAATTATTTTTTAAAACAGAGGTGATGTTCAGCTGATGGGTTCCAGTCAGCATGCATTCTGATTGGACAGGTTTCTATTCTGATCAGTCTGCATTGGTGCCATGTTGTTAGGTGCCGTCAAGTCGGTTCCGACTCATAGTGACCCGTGTACAACAGAACGAAACACTGCCTGGTCCTGGGCCATCCACACAATCATTGTTATGCTTGAGCCCATTGTTGCAGTCACTGTGTCAATTCATCTCATTGACGGTCTTCCTCTTTTTTACTGACCCTCTACTTTACAAGCATGATGTCCTTCTCCAGTGACTGGTCCCTCCTGATAACATGTCCAAAGTACGTGAGATGACTTTTGTCCATTCCTCGCTTCTAAAGAGAATTCTGACTGACTTCTTCCAAGACAGACTTGTTTGTTCTTTTGGCAGTCCATGGTATATTTATATTCAATATTCTTTGCCAACACCATAATTAAAAGGCATAAATTCTTTGATCTTCCTTATTCATTGTCCAGCTTTTGTATCCATATGAGGCGATTGAAAATATCACGGCTTGGGTCAGGCGCACCTTAGTCCTCAAACTGACATCTTTGCTTTTGAACTCTTTAAAGAGTTCTTTTGCAGCAGATTTGCCCAGTGTGATACGTCATTTGATTTCATGACTGCTGCTTCCATGGGTGTTGATTATGGATCCAAGTAAAATGAAATCCTTGACAACTTCAATCTTTTCTTCGTTTATCTTGATGTTGCTTATCAGTTCATTTGTGAGGATTTTTGTTTTCTTTATGTTGAGGTGTAATCCGTACTGAAGGCTATAGTCTTTGATCTTCATCAGTGTTTCAAGTCCTCTTCACTTTCAGCAAGCAAGGTTGTATCATGTGCATATTGCAGGTTGTTAGTGAGTGTCCCTCCAGTCCTGATGCCCCGTTCTTCTTCATACAGCCCAGCTTCTCAGATTATTTGCTTAGCATACAGATTGAATAAGTATAGTGAAAGGATACAACCCTGACACACACCTTTCCTGATTTTAAATCACACAATATCCCCTTGTTCTGTTCGAACAACTGCCTCTTGGTCTACGTACAGGTTGCACATGAGCACAATTTAGTGTTCTAGAATTCCCATTCTTTGCAATGTTATCCATAATTTGTTATGATTCACACAGTCAAATACCTTTGTATAGTCATTAAAACACAGATAAACATCTTCTGCAACCATTTTTGAATTATCTTCAAGATAATTTTACTTCCATGTGATATTAATGATATTGTTCGATAATTTTTCCCAATTCTGTTGGGTTACCTGTCTTTGGAATGGGCACAGATATGAATCTCTTCCACTTAGATGGCCAGGTAGCTATCTACCAAATTCCTCGGCATAGACGAATGAGCACTTCTAGCCTTGCATCGTTTGTTGAAACATCTCATTTGGTATTCTGTCAATTCCTGGAGCCTTGTTTTTCGCCAAGCCTTTGGTGTACCTTGGATTTCTTCCTTCAGTATTATCAGTTCTTGATTATGTACTACCTTCTGAAAGGGTTGAATGTCGACCAGTTCTTTTTTTTATTTTTTATTTTTGAGTGGAATTGTTTTCTCTTTCTTTTTATTGAAGCATTATATTGATTTTTTTAAAAAATTGCACTCTAGATGACAGTTTATAGAAGAAACTAGCTTCTCATTAAACAGTTAGTACACATATTGTTTTATGACATTGGTTAACAACCCCACAATATGTCAACACTCTCCCTTCTGGACCTTGGGTTCCCTATTACCAGCTTTCATGTCCTCTCCTGTCTTCTAGTCCTTGTCCCTGTCCCTGGGCTGGTGTGCTCCTTTAGTCTAGTTTTGTTTTATGGGCCTGTCTAATTTTTGGCTAAAGGGTGAACCTCAGGAATGACTTCATTACTGAGCTAAAAGGGTGTCTGGGGGCCATACTCTCAGGATTTCTCCAGTCTCTGTCAGGCCAGTAATTCTCTTTTTGATACAGTGACTGTGTATACCTTCCATCTTCTGTTGATGCTTTCTACGTCATTCAACATTTTGTCCATAGAATTCTTTACTATTGCAATTCGAGGCTTAAAATTTTTCTTCAGTTCTTTCACCCTGGGAAACATCAAGGTTATTCTCTTTTGGTTTTCTAACTCCAGGTCTTTGCACATTTCAGTATAATGTTTTATTTTGTCTTCTCCAGCAGCCCTTTGAAATCTTCTGTTAAGATCTTTTACTTCATCATTTCTTCCTTTTGCTTTAGCTACTTTGTATTTAAGAGCAAGTTTCAGAGTCTCTTTTGACATCCGTTTTGGTCTTTTCTTTTTAATGACCTTTTGCTTTCTTCATATATGACGTCTTTGATGTCATACCACAACTTGTCCAGTCTTCAGTGTGTCAAATCTATTCTTGAGAAGGTCTCTAAATTCAGGTGGGATACACTCAGGGTCATGCTTTGGCTCTCATTGACTTGTTTTAATTTTCTTCAGCTTCAGCTTGAACTTGTATATGAGCAGTTGATGGTCTGTTTCGAAGTTGGTCCCTTGTCTTGTTCTGACAGATGATATTGAACTTCTCCACTGTCTCTTTACACAGGTGTAGTTAATTTGATTCCTGTGTATTCCATCTGACGAGGTCCACTTGAATAGTCACTGTTTATGTTTTTGAAAAAAGATGTTTGCAATGAATAAGTCGTTTGTTTTACAGAATTCTATCATACAATCTCCAGTGTCATTTGTATCACTACTACGGCTACTCGTTGCCATCCAGTCGATTCTGACTCATAGTGACCCTACAGGACAGAGTAGAACTGCCCCATAGGGTTTCCAAGGAGTGATTTGAACTGCTGACCTTTTGGTTAGCGGCCGAACACTTAACCCCTGAGCCACTAAGACCATATTTTTCAACTAGCATTCCTTCTTTGTTTCTAACTTTCTCATTCCAATCACCAGTAATTATCAATGCATTTTGATTGATTGATCAATGTCAGATGCAGAAGCTGGTAAAAATCTTCAATTTCTTCATCTTTTCAATTAATAGTTGGTGCATATATTTGAACTGTAGTCACAATTAGTGGTCTTCCTTGTAGGTGTATGGATATTATCCTATCACTGACAGTGTTGTACTTCAGGATACGTTCTGAAATGTTCATTTTGACGATGAATGTGACACCATTCCTTTTCAGTGTGTCATTCCCGGCATAGTAGACCATGTGACTGTCCTGTTTAAAATGGCCAATATCAGTTCATTTCTGCTCACTAATGCCTAGGATATCAATCTTTACATGTTCCATTTTGTTTTTTGACAACTCCAATATTCCTGGGTTTATACTTCATACATTCCATGTTTCAGTTATTAATGGATGTTTGCAGGTATTTGTTCTCATTCTGAGTTATTCCACATCAGGAAGTGAAGGTCCAGAAAGCTTTACTCCATCCACGTCATTAAGGTCGACTTTACTTTGAAGAGGCAGCTCTTCCCCAGTCATATTTTGAGTGCCTTCCAACCTAAGGGGCTCATCTTCCAGCACTATACCAGACAATGTTCTGCTGTCATTCATATGGTTTTCACTGGCCAGTTGCTTTTCAGAAGTAGACCACCAGATTCTTCTTCCTAGTCTGTCTTAGTCCATCATTCGCCTGTCAGTTCATCATAATGTGGTGGCTTGTGTGTTACTGTAATGCTAGAAGATATGCCACTGGTATTTTAAATATCAGCAGGGTCACTCAAGGCGGACAAGTTTCAGTGGAGCTTCCAGACTAAGACTAAGATAGTCTGTACCATAGTAGTTGTTAAGTATTCTCAGTATTAGCACTGTCTCAATAATATAATCTATATAGATTCTTGAATTATGACATTTAAACATTATCTGTTTTCTCAGCACGATGGAAGAAATGCATTTAGCTCGATCATAATAATGATGCCTTCTACCTTTTCTAATTCATGATAGATGTCTGATTTTTAAATTTCTTCTTAACTTTAACTTGGGAATTTTAAATATTTATTTACCTAAATTCTTAATCTGTATTTCTTATTGCAATAACTTTCAATAGCATCTTTATGGAGGATATTGTCAAGGCCTCTACCCTTCCCACTGTCTTAGTTATCTCGTGCTGCTGTAACAGAAATACCACAAGTGGATGGCTTTAACAAACAGAGATTTAGTCTCTCACAATCTAGTAGGTTACAAGTCCGAATTCAGGGCGCCAGCTCCAGGGGAAGGCTTTCTCTCTCTGTCAGTTCTGGGGGAAGGTCCTTGTCATCAGTCTTCCCTGGTCTAGGAGCGTCTCATTGCAGGAACTTTGGATCCAAAGGCCGTGCTGTTGCTTTCTCAGTGGTGTGAGGTCCCCATATCTCTCTGCTTGCTTCTCTCTTTTATATCTCAAAAGAGATTGACTTAAGACACACAGCCTAACCTTGTAGATTGAGTCCTGCCTCATTAACGTAACTGCCTCTAATCTCACCTCATTAACATCATAGAGGTAGGATTTACAACACAATGGAAAATCATATCAGGTGACAAAATGGTGGACAATCACACAATACTAGGAATCATGGACTAGCCAAGCTGACACACATTTTTGGGGGGACACAATTCAATCCATAATATATTCTATGTCTCCTCTACCCTCTATCTCCAATATTGATAATATATACATGTTATTCTGCAACCCTATTGGAATCTGTGTTTTGTCTATAGGTTAATTCTAAATATTAAAAATGAGTAAACATTGTTTATATCATTATAACTATGTAAGTATTTCCTTCTCCACAAATCCAGTGTCAAAGTCCCTGAATAACACAGAGGAGGTCCTGGCATCATATAAAATGGATTATCTTTTCTTTCCCTCCATTGATTGTTCAAAATCTTAACATACTTAGTTTGCTTCTTAGTTGGGCCAGATTTTCTTGTGTGGTTTTTGTTTTTATATTTATTTTTAACCAGTAGTCCTCTTTCTGTTGTTGTTGAGACAAGCAACATATTAGGTATCTGTATTGTATCGCTACCTCATTCCTCATTCTGTTTTTTGCTTAGAATCTCTCTCTCTCTCTTTGTAAAGATGCTTTTCCTAGAGTTCAGCAACTTCCTGTTCTAATTTGCACTGAAAATCTTCGTAGGCCTGTGGATACAGTTGTGTCCATATAGCCAGTTCTTTCTCTGTCCATAGTTTTAAAAAAGATTAACTCTAGGTGTTTAACTTCCTTCTAGATATGATCAATACCTATTATCTCAGATATTTCCTAATTTATCCGTGTGAACAGCAGAAAATCAGGAGTCTTTGTCCCTTATCAAAGACTGACCTTGTTCCTTAATACATCTCCTCCTACCAGTTGCTTATTCCTTCTGCTTTAGCTAACCATTCTCCATTTTGGCAGTTCTCAAAGTATGGTCTGTGGATCCCTGGGGGTTCTCAAGGCCCCTTCAAGGGGGTTTGCAAGGTCAAAAATATTTTCATAAGAACACTGAGACATCACTTTGCTTGTTTGTTTGTGTTGACATTTGCACTGGTGGTGCAGAAGCAATGGAGTGTGAAGAGGCCTCAGCATGATCCAGGCAGTGGCACCAAACTGGACTCACAGTTTCATAAAATAAGCCAGTTTTATATAGATGTTCTTGATGAAAGGGTAAAATATGACTTTTATTAAGTCTTGACCCTTGAGTACATATCTATTTAATATTCTGTGTGACAAAACAGAAAGTATGCATAAAACATTTTACTGTGTATTGAAATACGGTAACAGTCTTGAGCAAAAGCACTTATGTGATTCTTTGAGAAGTGAGCTAAAGTAGATACTTTTTTCATGGAATACCTTTTTTTTTTTTAATTTGAAAGAACGACTGACAGACTATGATTGTGTGGACTTGGGCATTTGGCAGTATTTTCTTGATGATGAATCGAGTTAAACTATCACTTTGAGGGAAACAACCGACAATGTTTTGCTAGCGATAAAATTAAGGAAAGTTTAAATTTTTGGAAAACTTGTCTCTGCCACTGTGAACTGGCAGCTTCCTAATACTTAAATTATTTTCTACCAAGATCAATGGTAATATTGTCGAATGTGATATTTTTCTTTATAATGAGGATCAGCGATTATTTTCCATATGACAAACACAGGATGTTACCAATTATGCATAGGTAAAAGGTTCATTCAAATTCAATATTGACCAATAGATTTTAATGTAACAGAGTATAGAAAATTTGTTGATACGGTTTCAGATTCCACATTGCAACTAACCTTTAAGGAACTCCCACTTGTCAGGTATTGGTATAGTATCAAAGAAGAATACCCACAATTATTTGAAAAGACTATTAAGATGTTACTTTCTTTTATTACTACATCTCTATTTGAGACCAGATTTTCTTCATATTTTTAATAAAAATTAACATATCAAAACAGATGGAATACTGACGCAGAGAGAATTCAGCTGTCTTTATTAAGCCAAATATTAAATTACTAAAAGTATAAGATAATGTCATTCTTCTCAGTAAACATTTTTTTGGAAAATATTGTTTTCTTGGGGGAGGGTAAAAATATATTTTTTATGTTAATATATAATAAATTTATTGTTATTGTTTTTAAATTAACTAATACACTAACATATGAATTTTTTCCAACATGTTCAATTTCTAAAAGAGTAAATATTGAAAGATATAACCCACATAAACAAAAGCTCTTTGGGGTCTTCAGTAATTTTTAAGAGTATAAAGTAGTCCTGACACCAGAATGCTTGAGAACTACTGCTCTTCACTTCTTTCCTGCAAATATGTGAAGTATTTGCCATGTTCTTTGTGTTTAGCTGAGTTTTTTGTGTCCGGATCCTTCTGAGTATTCTTAGCCTCATATCCCTCGTTCCTGTGGATCACTAATAGAACATGGTGACAAGCCAGTTACTTTATTCCTTTGAACTGTGTAGACAGCAGATGTTACAGGCCAAACAACAACAATAAAACAAAACAAAACAAAAAACCCTTCACATCTGGAAAACAAGTATCTAGTATACTTATAGATTATTAAATTGATCAGATTATTGACACTGACCGATGTCATTATCTTTTTGAACCGATGAAGCTTATGCTATAATGTTGTGTCAACTTAACCATTTCCCCCATCAATTGATTAAAGCCTATTTTCCTGGGAAAGTTACAGATTTTATTTTCTTCCCAGAGAACTAACCATGACCTTATCACCTTTCAAACTTAAAGAGGTAGGAGCTCTTTAAATTTCAATGCCTCTAATTTTTTTCAAGAAACTCAAACAGAATCATCTATCGACATTTCTGATAATTTTCTGAAGTAATAAGAAGAGAACAAAGATAGATACAGCCCTTTAAAAGGGGGAACTTTTATCATGGTAGCATTGCTTCATCTCTTTCTATAGGACTTGAAAGGCTGTTTTCAGTAATTTATGTTAATGCTTTATTTTCGAAGTTTTCTTTCTTCCATAAGCTCTTCATACTTTGACCAAGAACTGACCTTTCCCCTCTTTGAAATCTACCCTCTGACCTGGCCCCCTTTCTTGGCTATCTTTTCATTAAGGGACGTGGGAGACATCCCCTCACGTTGCTACGATTTGCACTGTGGTGCCAGGCCTCCCTGACAAAAATCAAAGACCTACCAGAACCAGAAGGATGAACTCTGTGATCTCAGCCCCCTGGAGAGAAGCATCCCCAGAGAGAGTTCCGATTCATGTCAGAATTAAATCTTAATTCATCTGAGAGCTGAGAAGCAGTGAGGCTTTTCCACATCATTTTTGAACCATTTTCCAAATCACAGATCAAATTAATATTTCACTTACTTTAAATGAATCTGGTTCCAGGCAACAAACGAAGCCATTGGATCATATGCATTTGCAATTGAGGAATAAATTTTTAAGAGTGTTTAAACAGTTTCTGCTATGTTTTTTTTCAGGTTGAGTAGGGCATGTACTAAACCACTGTTATTACTTGGTTTTTCACTTCTTCTAGAGATATAGTGCTTTCAAGAGTAGTCCATTTCTTAGCACAATCTAATTCAAATGCAACTGTATTTGTGATTTTTTTCAGTGATACCAGTGGGAATGAATAGGATGTTCTTCGAGGAATTAGAGTCTTCCTTTGACTTCTGTGATGTTAAGCACTGTGCTACCCTAAATAAGATAATGTTGTTAGTGCCAAAGCTGTCTTATAGTGCCAATAAACACAAAAAAACCAAACCCATTCCCATCAAGTCGAATTCTGACTCATAGCGACCCTATAGGGTACAGTAGAACTGCCGCATATAGTTTCCAAGACTGTAAATCTTCACGAAAGCAGACTGCCACATCTTTCTCCTGTGAAGGGGGCTGGTGGGTTCGAACCACTGACCTTTTGGTTAGCAGGTGGGCAGTTAACCACTGTTGCCATCAGGACTTCTTAAAGTAGCAGTGGGTCACTATAATTTGGAGTTAGAAGTAACTGAGTTTAGTCATGCTAAATGTTGAAAGACATTTTATATATGTATATATATCCTTCATGGGAAATGTCTTGTGACCTTAAATTGAATATTTTCTGAGTGCTTAAGTATTAGCCACTGTTCTAAGCAATTTGCATATATTTATTTAATCGTTAGAACAGCTTTGTAGAGTCAGTGCTTTTATTGTTCCATTTTATAGATGAGGAAACTGAGGCATAGAGTTTAAAACTTTGCCTAAGATAACTGGTCAGTGTCAGCAATGAGACCAGAATGCAGGGAGTTTGGCTGCAGAGACCACGGATGTAACCACCACATTATTATTCCTTTTCAGGTAATCAATACAAAGCGTGATCATAAAGAAACAACACTGAGTTCTGTTTGCAGCTTGTGGAAGTTATCATTATTTCTTGTAATTAACTGCATTAACTTATTTCCCTTTCATTGTAACACAACTGAACTATTCATGTCTAAGTACCTGTTGTTCCCTAGTTTGGAATGTCCTCCTTCTGTCTCACTATTCAAATTCAAACGATTATTTAAAGCTTTTTCAATTTTCATTCGAATCTCCAAAAAACTATGGTAAAATCAGAGGACCCTAAAATTTGAGTTGGAATTGAAAATAGTGGATTTCTAGTACAACTTCTGACAAATTACGTAGACAAAAGCACTGAGGTCATTAAGTTCTGATTGAAAACATGGTGTTATGGGTTGCCCAATATCTTCACTTACAAACTTTTATATACCTAGTAATAATTACCATCTTAACCTAGAGAATAAATTATTTTTTGACTGAAGTTTAGGGTTATTTATCTATCATTAATCTCATTTTTCACATATCTGCACCTTCAATAGATATCAATTTGATTTTTGTTTTATGTATCAATCTTCTAGATGCTAGACGATAAAATAACACTTTGTCTTAAAAGATCAGATGCTTTTAAGATGTCTGACTTAGACTAGGAGACCTGAGAATGATTTACTTCTGGCAGTAAACCCGGAGTTGAGATTTGAAGAAAGAGTAGGATTCTCCCGCTATTTGGAAAAGAAGAGGAAAGGCTTTAAAAGCTGAGGAAATAGCAGTGGAATGATTTCTGTTCTACTGATGAAGTGCCTGAGGCATAGAGAGGTTGAGTCATTTGATCGAGATCACCAGGCTGGTAAATGGAAGAACTGAAATTTGAACCCTGGCATGTTCATTTCATAGGTGATGGTCTTAAGTTGGAATAACGGAAGAGTAGCATCATATTCAGAGAATTGTAAGTAATTATTTATGGCTAAAGTGTAGGATGTGCTAAGAAATGAGTCAGAAGAGTTAGGCAGGGGCTAGATTGTGATGGACTTTGTAAGCTACGCCAACATGTTTTCAATGGATGACCACAGAATGATTTCAAGCAAAGAAGTGATTTATGTTTCAGGAACAGTGACATGCTTAAAGGGAATGAAAACTGAAAAACTGAAACTATTGCTGTAGAGTTGATTCTGATTCATGGCAGGCCTGTATGTTACAGAGTAGAACAGCTCCATATGGTTTTCTTAGTTGTCATCTTTATGGAAGCAAATCACCAGGCCTTTCCCCCATGGCACTGCTGGGGGGATTTGAACTGCCATCACTGAGGTTAGCAGCTGATCTCAAATCATGTGTTGTTAAAAAACCAAACCCAAATCCATTGCTGTAAAGTCGATTCTGACTCATAGCAATCCTATAGTTGATGTTGTTAGGTGCCCAATAATTTTTATGTATGAGTATGTAATTTAGTATTTGCTAAATTAGTCATATTAAAATGTAACTGCAACAACAGCTATTAATGTGCCTATGAATGCCAACAAAAATGTTGTCGTTGTTGTTAGATGCCATCAAATCTATTCCGAATCACAGCAGACTTATGTACGACAGAATGAAACACTGCCTAGTCCTGTGCCATCTTCACAATCTTTGCTGTGTTTGAGCCCATTGTTGAAGTCACTGTGTCAATCCATCTTCTTGAGGGTTGTCCTCTTTTTCACTGACCCTCTATGAACTATGATGTCCTTCTCCAGGGACTGATCCCTCCTGATAAAGTGTCCAAAGTATGTGAGATGTAGTCTCACCATCCTCACTTCTAAGGAGCATTCTGGTTGTACTTCTTCCAAGACAGATTTGTTTGCTCTTCTGGAAGTCCATGGTATATTTAGTATTCTTCACCAACACCATAATTCAAAGGCATCAATTCTTCTTGGTCTTCCTTATTCACTGCCCAGCTTTTGCATGCATATGAAGTAATTGAAAATACCATGGCTTTGGTCACTTAGTCTTAAAAGTTACATCTTTGCTTTTGAACTCTTTAAAGAGGTCTTTTGCAGCAGATTTGCCAAATGCAATGTGTTGTTTGATTTCTTGACCACTGCTTCCGTGAGCATTGATTGTGGATCCAAGTAAACTGAAATCCTCGACAACTTCAACATTTTCTCATTTATCTTGATGTCCCTTATTGGTCCAGTTGTGAGGATTTTTGTTTTCTTTATGTTGCGATGTAATCCATACTGAAGGCTGTGGTCTTTGATCTTCATCAGTAAGTGCTTCAAGTCTTCTTTCAGCAAGATTGTATTATCTGCATATCACAGGTTGTTAATGAGTCTTCCTCCAATTCTGATGCCACCTGCTTCTTCATATAGTTCAGCTTCTTGGATTATTTGCTCAGCATACAGATTTAATGAGTATTGTGAAAGGATACAATCCTGATGCACACCTTCCCTGATTTTAAACCACACAATATCCCCTTGTTCTATTTGAATTACTGCCTCTTGGTCTATGTACAGGTTCTCCATAAGCTCAACTAAGTGGTCTAGAATTCCCATTCTTTGCAACGTTATCCATAATTTGTTATGATCCACACAGTTGAATGCGTTTACATAGTCAATAAAACAGAGGTAAACATCTTTCTGGTATTCTCTGCTTTTAGCAAGGATCTATCTGACATTGGCAATGATATCCCTCATTCCACATCCTCTTCTGAATCTAGCTTAAATTTCTGACAGTTCCCTGTCGATGTACTGCTGTAACCATTTTTAAATTATCTTCAGCACAATTTTACTTGCATGGGATATTAATGATATTATTCGATAATTTTCACATTCTGGTGAATCACCTTTCACTGTGATATCAATAGATCACATAGCGAGGCCAAAATGGAGACCAAGAGACCAACCTCATCTCTTCCACAATTCCCACCAGGCATTATTATTTTCAGAAGGATGATTCTTACTATTATTATTATTATTTTGAATCAGGGGACACGAACAATAAAATGGGTGGAGATATGTGAAGATGCTTCCATCAGATGGCTTTTATTTTTATCCATTCATTCAATCATTACAAAAATGAACAAGAAAATGAATATCTTATTTTCACAGAACTTAAATTTTAGTGAAGGAAACAGACAAAAAGCAAATGAACAAAAAATATGATGCAATGTCAGATGTGTTAAGTGGGATGAATCAAAATAAAATAAGGCAAGCACCTGGGCAGGAACTAAGTTTGGTTTTAGAAGGTCTGCTGAAGACTGACATTTGGAGTTGAGGAGAGAGCTGAATGGAAGGAAGGTGTGAGCCGGGCAAATGTCTGGGGGTAAAGAAGAGGAAGAATTCTACTGACTGATTTTTTATAGGAATTTTGCTTTGTACATTGGAGTAAAAAAAAAAAAGTATATATGCATGTGTATTTATTTTCTTATGTATTAGGATCTGTTTTGTTATATCTTTAAGCTTTTGTTTTTATAATATTCTGTATACTTATCTATTAATTCAGTATTATATTTTCATAATCTTATGTATTCTTATCTTCTCACTTGGTCACATAGTGAATATTCTTTTAAATCTTCTGCATGACTTTTGTTGTTGCTGTGTGCCGTAGAATCGATTCCAATTCACATGGTCCCTATACGACAGGGTGGAACTGCCCCACAGGGTTTCCTAGGCTGTAATCTTTACGGGAGCAGATCACCAGGTCTTTTCTCCCACAGAACAGCTGGTAGATTTGAACCACTGACCTCTTGGTTAGCAGCTGAGTGCTTAGCCACTAGGGCTTCTTGTGTGACTTTATGATATAGTATTTCTTGATTGTATTTTTTTATTAATATAAATTATTTACTATGTATTTTATGAATTATCTGCATTATACCTATCTATATTTTTTATTAATAAAATGTATTAATTATAAAATTCTTTATCCTGCCATCCTTTATTTGTACCTTGTGTCATAGTAATATTAATATTTCTGCTTTCCATTTGTTTGTTTTGTTTTTTTCTATTTGTATTCATTCTTTTATTTTTAAACATTTTATACTATTTGTTTTGAATGTCTCTCTGTTAAATACCATGTAGGAAAATTTTTCCACCCAATCTGAAAACTTTTGCATTTTAGTAGAATATTATCCATTATTTTAATTGATATTTTTCATTTCCTTATGTGACCATATTTTATGATTTTTTTGGTTGTTATTTTCATGCTTTTAAACTTTTGTGCTTTAAAAGCTTTCTGCTTTAAAAATTGTATAATTTAAAAAAATTACTTGTTTTGCTATTTGTTTCCTTTATTTTCTGTTCAATGTCCTCCAAACACACACATGTATTCTATTTTTAATTTTCTGTAGTGATTTAAATATGATCTTCCTTTTATGCACAGGAATTTAGCAATTCCTGACTTCCCTTAGTTTTCCATCTCCTTGTATTTGGCTATAGATCAAATTTATTGTAATATATTTTCAAAGATTCATTTACTTTTACATTTGAATATTTACCCATATCTGCAATATCTATCAATCAACTATTGTGCATTTCTTAGTTCTTAATCTTGATTCATATTTTGGTTGACTGAATGCTATTGAATTTTTTTTCAGAAGAGAGATATAATTATTTTTTGAATTTTCATTATCTGATTATATTTTTTTGTTGCCTTTACATTTGATTGGATACAGAAGTCTTAAGGACAATTTGTCCCCTTTTAAGCTTTTATAAACTTTATATGATTACAGAGAAAAAAATATGATGAAACCATCTTGATTTATATTCTTTTACGGGTATCTTGTTAGTTTTTCCTGAACACTTGTACCTTTTATAGATTGATAAAGAACTTGGCTGTATAATGACAATTGTAGGTATTTAAAATATATGGAGTGGTATAAATCCTTTTTGATTTACAGTATACACTTATTTACTTACTTTTCAGATCAGGAAATTGACTTTTACCATAGTTTTCGCTTCTTTCTTTCATTTGAATAATTACGATTTTTTCATCGCTACAACTTCTACGTTGGGTCTCTAGTATTTGTCTTCCATATAGCTTTCCTCCACCATTTCTATCTAGTTATCCATTTCCTCTAGCTCTTAGAGAACCATTAGAGCTTGTATACCATGTTACTGATTTGGTTTTTTCTGGTGTCATTTCTGGGTTTTCCAAATGCAAACGTTTATTTTTTTCTATGGTTAAGTTTTAAATCCATTTACTTCTTTGTTTCAGTTTCATTTTCTTGTCTGAATTCTCCCCTAGATGTTGCATTATTGTAGCTCCCTGATCCTACTTCATAGAAACCATCTCTTTAGATCTTTTTTGGTACACTGATTAAATGCTTTATGCAATTTTCTTATGTTTTATGTAGAAATAATTTCAACAGTATGCTTTTTTCTGAGCTTTCAGGGAATTGAGCCTTTTCCCCTTATGCTTCAGTAATTTTTATACCTTTATATAATATATAGGTGTATATATTGTATTATACTATTGTTTACCCTTGAACTTAGAGACATCTAGTAGACATGCGGCATCTGTGTCTTTAGTCCCTTTAATTGCATATTTTAGTTCTTAGAAAATTTACACATGGATCTGTACATGGTTTGAAAGTCAATATTTGTGGCAAATAATCATTTAGTGTGGGTTGTTTTTCCTAATTTAATTTCAAGGTCTCTAACTATTCTGGTGGGATGACATTAAGTCTCTGGTTGCCATTTGTTTCCCAGAGAATTTCATGAACGTTAGGAGAAAAGTGTTCAATGGTCAGACAGTGTTGGGAAATGCCACGTGCTACTCTGCCCTCTTCAAAATGCACTACCAAGCACTCTGAGGAGTCTTGTAGCAACGAAGCCTGGTACACTCCGTTTTTAGTCAGTATTTGTTAAATGACTATAAGCGACAGCTTCCTTTTTTGTCTATTAACATTCTGTGGACCCTAGTTAGGTAAAAACCGTGGGTGAATAAAGTCTACTTCCCACAGCTATTAGCTCCACTAACATTCACCTGTCCTGACACTTACTTGTAGTGCTTTTTCTTGAGTAACTATGTCTGGATTCTACACAACAGTGTCTCCACCTCCTACCACTTCTTACCATATTACATGTTTTAGCTTTTTTTTTTTCTGAAATATAATTTACAAAGAGTAAAATTCACCCTCTTTATGTACTTCTGTGAGTTTGGCAAATACACACAGTCACTCAACTACACTCACAAACCAGATGTAGAACCATATTGAGTATTTAAAGTGTAGTGCCTAAATGGATGTAAATAGAGGCACTGAAGGCAGGGGTGGGAGAGGGGAGTGTACTCCTGAAAACTCGCCCACTCAGAATGTACGCCTCTTAGAGTTGAAAAGTGTTCACCCTTCGTTGGTAAATACAGACTTTATCTTCATGTTAGAATCAGGGAATAGTAGGTAAATCAAAGACTTTTCCTGTGTGCTTTTAGGCAATCCCTGCCATTTCATTTTAGGAAGTGGAGTTTGGGATGTTCGAGGGTATATTTTTCCCATCCGTTCCTAAAGGTCTTGGAAATTTGTAAAATTTCTAGTCCCAACTCATCCCTCATCATCGACTTAATATATTGCTTGTGTTCACTGCTTCTCTTTTGTTTAATCTTGTGTATGTGTATTTATGACTATTGTACTGGGAAAAGGAGAACATATTAAACTCTGTGTCTTCTTCCATAGCTAATATTTATGAAAGTATTTTGTATATAAAAAACCAAACCGACTGCCATCAGGTCGATTCCAACCCATAGCGACCCTATAGGACAGAGTAGAACTGCCCCCCCAGGGTTTCCAAGGAGCAGCTGGTGGATTTGAACTGCCAGCCTTTTGGTTAGCAGCTCAACTCTTAACCACTGTGCCACCAGGGCTCCGTTTTGTATGTAACAAAGTATTACTGAAATATAAGAAATTCTTATAGTCTCTCATCTTCACAATAGTGTTCAGAAAAATTTGGATAATTTTGTGCTTTTTCTTGATTGAGTGATTGGTGATTGGTTGGTTGAAGTGTGAGATATTCTGTAACACTAGACAGTAATTGTGGAGTGAGGTTTATTTTAATATTAGCCTTAGAGATGTTTGCTGATGATGTTTTTGATGCTAAGTATAAAAAGATGCCATGTTATTGGGAAAGGCACATCTTATTCTTACTTCTGCCTGTGATCTGCTCTTATCATCAAGATCAGATTTACCCTGTATAATTCTTCTCTTTCAGCTCAGAACAACGCAACGTAGTTCAGGTTTGTCTTTTGCACTGTCCATGGTCCAAGAATCCCTTTTGTGGTCTAAGGGGAACTGCATGAAAATTGAACCATGTCAAAGAGACCCAGAGTGTTAAAGTTCACCAAGAAATCAAGATGAGCCTTTGCAGAAAACAAGAGGGAGTTAAAATTAGTACGAATTGATTTCCTACCCCCTTTTCAGAAATTGTTCTCACATGTTGAGACCCCCTTGGCCATTTCTGTTATGCTCTGTGTTATGACTGTGACATGACTATGCCAGGGGATGGCCAAGGTCAACAACGTGACCTATTTTTATTTTTTCTTAATAGGAAAAAGTTGCCATTCTTTTCCAACACTGGCAGAGTCTTTCTGTGAGGGTGGCTTTGCAGACTCTTCTTTGTGAACATTTCACATCTTTTCCTTTGATTAAGCTTGTTAGAGATTTCAGACCTCCTTGAACTTTAAACTTCTCATTTCCAGCTTTTCCAGTTAGATGTTCTAAATCCGGTGATCTCTTTTACAGTATTATTAACTTATCTGTCCTTTGACACCTTCATTATTTATTTCAGATACATTATGTTTTTCTTAAAACAATAAAACAAACAGGAGATGGGCATTGTTTTAAACTACTTTCTGTCTAAAATGGATTTTATTTACAAATTTGAATACTCTGAAGCAAGTAAAAATATGTTTATTATGTGGATATTTCATATATCTCAACTTATCCTTCAAATTTTCTTGAACTCTGAGGTTGGGTCACAAAGAGTTTTTAGTTGTTTATTGAGTAAATCAGGGAAACTTTATTAGTTTGATCATGAATGCACCTGAATGAGTTGCTAATGTATTAAAAAGTAATTCATCAGTCGCTATGGAAACTTAAACCATTGCTGAAGATGAAACATCTCGAGGAGTAGAAATAATAACAGCATGAACAGATTTTAATGTAAGCATGTCAGAAAATATTAAAAAGATGAAGGAAAAGAAAAATAAAGCTTCATCAGAACAGTTTGAGAAAAGAATGAGTAAATTTTTTTTGAGTTCTAATTAAAGTATAATTTATGTACAGTAAAAATTCACCCTTTTTGGTATAAAGTTCTGTGAGTTTTGACAAACTTATACAGTTGTATAAACATCACCACTACAATCAAGATATAGAATAGTTCTATCACCCTTGATATTTCCTGTATGCCCTTTTGTCAACCCCTCTTCCCACCCCTGGGCCCTGGCAACAACTGATCTGTTTTCGTCTCAATAAAATTTTGCCTTTTCCAGAATGTCATGCAAATAAATTATACAATATACACAGCCTTTTGCATCTAGCTTCTTTGAGTTTGTTTCCTTTTATTTCTGAAAAGTATTCCATTATAAGGAGGTGCCAACATTTATTTATTCATTTCCTGGTTGAAGTACTTATAAACTGTTTTCATTTTTTACCATTATGAATAAAGACATTATAAAGGTTCACTTTTAAGTTTTTGGGTGAACATAAATTGTCATTTCACTTAGATAAATACCTAGGAGTTGGATTTTGGGGTCATATTGTGTGTGTTTAATTTCATAAGAAACTTCCAAGGAGACTGCAACAATTTGCATTTTCACCTGTAATATATGGAGGGTTGTAGCTGCTCTCATCTTTACCAGCACTTGGTAATGTCAGCTTTTAAAAAACATTCTATACTGAGAGGAGCACAGGAAGAAAAGGACATCTAAGATAACTACCATAGCATCAACAATCCTCAACAATAGCATTAACAAACAATAATTTATGAATGGATACATAGGTAAATAGGTACGTCAAGAAGCGTGGGAGGGTGTAAGGGAGCACCCCTACTGGCAGATACAGGTTTGGTGATGGATATTTCTACATACATACATAGGTGCTCCGCATATAATAATATAGACAATAGAGCACACAAGTGGCACAGTCAGGGAAGCCTCTTAGACATAACCAAATACCTCACAGGATGAAGTTCCTAGGTTCGAAGGCAAAGGACCACAGACTCAGGGGACATCTATGTAAATTGACACAACATAATTCTTAAAGACAATGATCTACGCCTCACTTTGGTGAGTAGTGTCTCGGGTCTTAAAAAAGCTTGCTAGTGGCCATCTAAGATACAACTATTTGTCTCATCCAGTCCAGAGCAAAGGAGAGTTAAAAAAAAAAAACAACAACAACAAAGATTCATGAGAGCAATTAGTCCAAAGGACTAATGGAGCACATGAACCACATCCTGCATGACCCTGAGACCAGAAGAACTAGATGGTGCCTAGTTACCACTACTGACTGCTCTGACTGGGATCACAACAGAGGGTCCAGGACAGAGCGGGAGAAAAATGTAGAACAAAAAATCAAATTCACAAAAAAGACAAGACTTACTGCTCTGACAGAGACTGGAGGAACCCCTGACACTATGGCCTGAAGACACCCTTCTGACCTGGAACTAAAGCCATTCCCAGAGACCACCTTCCAGCCAAACAATAGACAAGAGTATAAAATAAGCAATAACACTCAGGATGAATGTGGAAGAGTCGCACATCTTTCGCTTTAAATCAAAAGCTAGAAATGATTAAGCTTAGTGAGGAAGGCTGCCAGAAGAATGAACAAATCTATCCTGGAAGAAGTAGAACCAGAATGCTCTTTATTGTTATTTACTTATTTATTTTATTGTACATTAGATGAAGATTTACACAACAAACTGGTTTCTCATAAAACAGTTAGTACACGTATTGTTTTATGACATTGGTTAACAACACCACAGCATGTCAACACTCTCCCTTCTTGACCTTGGCTTCCCTATTACCAGCTTTCCTGTCCCCTCCTGCCTTCTAGTCCTTGCCCCTGGGCTGGTGTGCCCCTTTAGTCTCATTCTGTTTTATGGGCCTGTCTAATCTTTGGCTGAAGGATAAATGTCAGGAGTGAGTTCATTACTGAGCTAAAAGGGTGTCCAGGGACATACTTTCAGAGATTCTCCAGTCTCTGTCAGGCCAGTAAGTCTGGTCTTTTTTTGTGAGTTAGAATTTTGTTCTACATTTTCTCCAGCTGTGTCTGGGACCCTCTACTGTGATCCCTGTCAGAGCAGTCAGTGGTGGTAGCCAGGCACCATCTAGTTGTACTGGACTCAGTCTGGTAGAGGCCTTTGTAGTTGTGGTCCATTAGTCCTTTGAACTAATCTTTCTCTTGTATCTTTAGTTTTCTTCATTCTCCCTTGCTCCCGAAGGGGTGAGACCAGTGGAGGATCTTAGATGGCTTCTCACAGGCTTTTAAGACCCCCGATGCTACTCACCAAAGTAGAATGTAGAACATTTTCTTTATAAACTATGTTATGCCAATTGAACTAGATGTTCCCCGAAACCACGGTCCCCACAGCCCTCAGCCCGGCAATTTGATCCTTCAGGGAGTTTGGATGTGTCAGTAGAGGTTCCATGACCTCGCCTTGTACTGGCTTTCACAGTATTGTGTACTGTCTTACCCTTCACCAAAGTTCACTTATCTATTGTATTTTTAGTGTTTTTCATCCCCACCTCTCCCCTCACTCGTAACCATCAAAAATTGTTTCTTTTTTTGTGTAAACCTTTTCAAGAGTTTTTACAGTAGTGGTCTCATACAATATTTGTCCTTTTGTGGTTGACTTACTTCATGCAGCATAATGCCCTTCAGATTCATCCATGTTATGAGATGCTTCGAAGATTCATCATTGTTCTTTATCATTGTGTAGTACTCCATTGTGTGTATGTACCATAGTTTGTTTACTTATTGATCTGTTGATGGGCATCTAGGTTGTTTCCATCTTTTTACTGTTGTGAACATTGCTGCAATGAACATGGGTGTGCATATGTCTATTCGTGTGACGACTCTTATTTCTCTAGGATATATTCCTAGGAGTGGGATTGCTGGATCGTATGGTATTTCTATTTCTAGCTTTCTAAGGAAGCGCCATATCATTTTCTAAAATGGTTGTATCATTTTGCATTCCCACCAGCAGTGCATAAGTGTTCCTATCTCCCTGCAGCCTCTCCAGCATTTGTTATTTCCTGTTTTTTTGATTTGTGCCACTAATGCCAGGGTGAGATGGTATCTCACTGTGGTTTTGATTTACATTTCTCTAATGGCTAGTGATCACAAGCATTTCCTCATGTGTCTGTTGGCTACTTGAATGTCTTCTTTGGTGAAGTGTCTGTTCATTTTCTTTGCCCATTTTTAAAATAAGATTATTTGTCTTTTTATTGTAGAGGTGTTGGATTTTCTCATAGATTTTAGAGACTAGACCCTTGTCTGATTTGTAATAGCCAAATTTGTCTTCTAGTCTGTAGGTTCTCTTTTTACTCTTTTGGTGAAATCTTTGATGAGCATAAGTGTTTAATTTTTAGATCCCAGTTATCTAGCTTGTCTTCTGGAGTTTGTGTGTTGTTGGTTATGGTTTGTATCCTGTTAGTGCCATGTATTAGGACCTCTAGCGTTGATCCTATTTTTTCTTCTATGAACTTTATAGTTTTTGGCTTTATATTTAGGTCTTTGATCCATTTTGAATTAGTTTTTGTATGTGGCATGAGATATGGTCCTGTTTCATTTTTTTGCAGATGGACATCCAGTTTTGCCAGCACCATTTGTTAAAAAGACTGTCTTTCCCCCATTTGGAAACCCTGGTGGCGTAGTGGTTAAGAGCTATGGCTGCTAAACAAAAGATCAGCATTTTGAATCCACCAGTTGCTCCTTGGAAACTCTATGGGGCAGTTCTACTCTGTCCTGTGGGGTCACTATGATTTGGAATTGAGTCAATGGCAATGCGTTTGGTTTTTTTTTTCCTCCCCATTTGATGAACTTTGGCCCCTTGTCAAACATCAGGTGACTGTAGGTGGATGGATTTACATCTGGGTTCTCAATTCTGTTCCATTGATTAATGTATCTGTCTTTGTACCAATACCAGGCTATTTTGACTGCCTTAAGCGTATAGTAGCAGTCAGGTAGTGCAAGTCCTCCTACTTGATTCTTCTTATTAAATAGTGCTTTACTTATCCAGGGCCTCTTCCCTTTCCATATAAAGTTATTGATTAGTTTTCCTATCTCTTAAAAGAATATTGTTGATATTTGGATCAGGATTGCGTTGTATTTCTAGATTGCTTTAGGTAGAATTGTCATTTTCACAATGTTGTGTCTACCTATCCATGAGCATGGTATGTTTTTCCATTTATGTAGATCTCTTTTTGTTTCTTGCAGTAGTGTTTTGTAGTTTTCTTTGTATAGGTCTTTTACATCCCTGGTTAGATTTATTCCTAAGTATTTTATTTTTTTAGGGGCTATTATAAATGGTATTGTTTTCCTGATTTCCTTTTCCTCATTCTCTTTATTGGTGTATAGGAATCCAGCTGATTTTTGTATGTTTATCTTGTATCCTGCTACTCTGCTGAATCTTTCTATTAGTTCCAGTAGATTTCTTGTGGAGCCTTTAGGGTTTTCTATGTATAGTATCATATCATTCGCAAACAGGGACAGTTTAACTTCTTCATTACCAATTTGGATGCATCCTTGTCTTGTTCCTGTTCTCAAGGGGAATGTTTTCAGTCTCTCTCCATTAAGAATGATTCTGGCTGTTGATTTTGCATAGGTGCCCTTTATTATGTTGAAAAATTTCTCTTCTATACCTATTTTATTGAGAGTTTTTATCAGGAATGGGTGTTGGACTTTGTCGAATGCCTTTTCTGTCCCAGTTGAGATGATCATGTGATTCTTTTCTTTCCTTTTATTTATGTGCTGGATTACCCTGATTGATTTTCTAATGTTGAACCATCCTTGCATACCTGGTATGAATCCTACTTTTTTGTGGTGTATTTTTTTTTATATGATGCTGAATTCTATTGGCTAGAATTTTGTTGAGAACTTTTGCATCTATATTCATGAGAGATATTGGTCTGTAATTTTCTTTGTTTTGTGCTGATCTGTGCCTGGTTTTGGTATCAGGCTTATGCTGGCTTCATAGAATGAATTTGGAAGTGTTGCTTCCTTTTCAATGTTCTGAAATAATTTAAGTAGCACTGGTGTAAGTTCTTCTCTGAATGTTTGGTAGAATTCTCCAGTGAAGCCATCTGGGCCAGGGCTTTTTTTTTTTTTTTTTTAATTACCTTTAAAATCTCTTCTCTTGTTATGGGTCTGTTCAGATTTTCAACATCATTTTGTGTTAGTTTGGGTAGGTATTGTATGTCTAGAAATTTGTCCATTTCCTCTAGGTTTTCAGATTTGTTGGAGTATAGTTTTTCATAAGACTCTGTCATGATCCTTTTTGTTTCAGTTGGGTCTATTGTAATGTCCCCTATTTCATTTCTTATTTGGATTATTTGTGCCCTCTTCTGTTTTTCTTTTGTCAGTTTGGCCAGTGGTTTGTCGATTTTGTTGATGCTTTCAAAGAACCAGCTTCTGGTTTTATTGATTCTTTCTATTGTTTTTCTGTTCTCTATTTCATTTATTTCTGCTCTGATCTTTATTATTTCCTTTCTTCTGGTGGCTCTGGGCCTTTTTTTTTTTTTTTTTTTTTTTTTTTTGCTGTTCTCTTTCTATTCGTTCGAGTTGTGTAGCTAATGTTTTGATTTTGTCCCTTTCTTCTTTTTTGATGTGTGCATCTATTGCTATAAATTGTCCTCTGAGGAGTTTTTTTGCTGTGTCTCAAGAGTTTTGGTATGATGTGTTTTCATTCTCATTTGATTCTAGGAATTTTTTGATTCTATCTCTGATTTCTTCTATTACCCAGTAGTTTATAAACAAGGTGTTATTCAGTTTCCATATAATTGATTTTTTCCCCCTTGCTCTTCCTGTTGTTAATTTCTTCTTTGATTGCTTTGTGATTGGAGAAGATACTTTGTATTATCTCAGTGTTTTGGATTTTGTTGAGGGTTGCTCTGTGTCCTAAGATGTGATCTCTTCTGGAGAACGTTCCATGTTCCCTGGAAAAGAATGTGTACTTTGCAGTTGTTGGGTGTAGTGTTCTATATATGTCTATGAAGTCAAGTTCTCAGATTGTGCCATTTGGGTCTTCCATATCTTTGTTGAGTTTCTTTCTCGATGTTCTGTCCTTTACTGAGAGAGGTGTGTTGAAGTCTCCTGGTATTATTGTGGAACTGTCAATTTCTCTTTTCAGTGCTGTTAGAGTTTTTTTAAATGTATTTGGAGCTCTGTCATTGTGTGCATAGATGTTTATTGTGGTTTTGTCTTCATGCTGGATCATCGTTTTAATCATTATACAGTGCCTTTCTTTGTCTTTTAAGGTGGATTTTGTTTTAAAGTCTATTTTATCTGAGATTAGTATTGCCACTCCTTCTCTTTTTTGGTAACTGTTTGCTTGATATATTTTTTTCCATCCTTTGATTTTTGATAAATTTACATCTTTGTTTCTAAGGTGTGTCTCTTGTAGACAGCATATGGATGGATCCTATTTTTTTATCCATTCTGTCACTCTCCATCTCTTTATGGGTGCATATATGCCATTTACATTCAGTTTAATTATTGCTAGGTGTGAGTTTATCGGTATCATATTGTAGTGCTTTTTTTTTTTTGTGTGTGGTGCTGACGTTTTCTTTGTTCCTCTTACTCTCCTGTGCTGAATTCCTTTTGTTTGTGGATTTTTTTTTTTCATTTCTTTTGTTTTCGTGGATTTTGTTTTTACTGAGACTTTATGTTTTTCTTCTTTATTTTGATGAGTAGATTTGTTAACATTCTTTGTGGTTATGTTGAAATTTACCCTTATCTTCCTAGGTTTGAACCAGTCTGTTATTACTTGGTATCGTCTTGCCTTCCTCTCCATTAGAAAGTTCTATACCTACACTTTTTATTTCGTCTTCTATTGTTCTGACGTTGTCATTTACAGATTAACTTCTCTGGTTCCCTGTTGTAATTCTTTTGGTTTTGGATGGTCCTTGAGAGTTCATTTCCTAGGTTGATATCTGGCTGGTACAAGCTTGTGTCCTAGATTCAGGCTGTGGTTTGATGTTGTTTGTTCGCAGGCTGAAGGACTCCTTTTAATAATTCTTGTAAGTTTGGTTTGGTTTTTACATAGTCCCTTAATTTCTGTTTATCTGGAAATGTCTTAATTTCACCATCATATTTGAACGAGTGTTTTGCAGGATATATTATTCTTGGTTGACAATTTTTTTCTTTCAAGGTTTTATATATGTCATCCCATTGCCTTCTTGCTGCGTAGTTTCTGCTGAATAATCAGAGCTTAGTCTTATTGTTTCTCCTCTGTATGTGATTTTTCATTTTTCTCAAGCTGCTCTCAGGATTCTTTCTTGGCTTTGATTTTAGTGAGCGTGATTATGATATGCCTTGGTGATTTTCTTTGGGGTCTATCCTATATGGGGTTGGTTGAACTTCTTGGATGGTCAGTTTTTCATCTTTCATGATATTAGGGAAGTTTTCTGTCAGCAACTCTTCAATGATCCTCTCTGTGTTTTCTGTTTTCTACCCCTGTTCTGGAACTCCAATCACTCAAAAAGTTTTGCTTTTGATTGTATCCCACATAATTCTCAAGGTTTCTTCATATTTTTCATTCTTTTTTTCTGATTTTTTTCCTCAGGTTTATATCCAAGTGTTTGTCTTCAATTTCGCTGATCCTGTCTTCCATCATTTCAAACCTTCCCCTCAGCCCCTCTGTGACACTGTCCGTTTTTGAAATCTTGTTGTTTATCTTTTGGATTTCTAACTGCTGTTTTTGTATGATTTCTAGTGTGAGTTTAGTGTGAGTGGCATTTTGTTCCTGTATTAGTTTCCTGAATTATTCCATTTTTTTGTCTGTATTTTCCATGAATTTGTCTCCCTTTTCTGTGAATTCATCTATTTTCTCCTCATTTTTGTCTACTTTTTGCTTTAAGTCTTGGATAGCTCTGAATATTAGAGATTTGAATTCTCTATCAAGTAGTTCATCTGGTGTTTTACTTTGGATGCCTACTGGAGCCATCCTGTCCTTTTTTTTGTTTTTTTTTTTTTTAATATGCTTTGATATTGTCTGCTGTCTACTGGAGCTGTCCTGTCCTTTTTTTTTTTAGTATGCTTTGATATTGTCTGCTGTCTTCGGGACATTATTTCAGTCATTATTTTCTTTGTTTATTGATTGTAGATTTGTTTGTTTCATCCTGCTTTTTTGTTTTATTTGGTTATATCTGTGAGCAGGATACTTTTCACCTCCTTGTCCAATGGGTAGGGCCAGTGACTCAGCTATGGTGCAGCAGGGGAAGTCAAGCTGAAGGGATGTTGCTAGGATGTGTTGTTTGTGGCACATACTCAGGCTAATAGGGAATCATCGCAGGGCAGGTTCCTGTAGGCTGTGCCTGTGTGGTTGTTCTGTCTCCTGATGGAAGCTCCGTGAAACTGCTTTCCCATACTCCCAGTCTGCTGAACTCCAATGTGAGCAGGGCAAATCCAAGCGGCCTGGACCCTGCACTTCTTGGCTGGCTGAGCGACTGCATCCAGCTATGAATCGGCAGAGGTCGAGCAGGGAGAAGAAGGATACGGGGTGGGAAAGCGTATATTGCTGGTTACTGAGTGCTCCATCTCCTGCTGGGAGTTCCATGAAACTTCTTTCCTGTACTTCCTGTCTGCTGATCTCCGACAGGAGTCGAGGATGTTGAATCCATGGTGCATTAGCTGATAGGGGACCTCTGCATGTATCTCTCCTCACTCTCTGTTCTCTGTCAGTTTCTTATTCTGTTCAGTGCTTGGCTGAGTTCTTTATCCCTTCATTTATCGGTTAGGGTTCCGGGACTGACATCTGTCTCTGTTTCACTTAGTTTTTCAGGTCTTTGCTGTGGAGGAACAACGTGGTGCTTCTGTTTATAGCACCATGTTGGCTCTGCCTCTCCAGAATGCTCTTTAGAAGTGAGGGTGGAGAGACTTAGTCTCAGGTACTTTGGACATTTTATCAGGAGGGACCAGTCCCTGGAGAGGGACATCATGCTTGGTAAAGTAGACGGTCAGCAAAAAAGAGGTAGACTCTCAATGAGATGGACTGGCACAGTGGCTGCAAAATGGTTCAAACATAGTAACGATTATGAAGATGGTGTAGGACTGGACGATGTTTCATTTTGTTGTGCATAGGGTTGCTGTGAGTCAGAAACAACTTGACAACACCTAACAACAACAATATACGTGACATTAGTTGATATTAGGGTTGCTTCCAGTGTCTTGTAAGTTAACTCTGAAATAAACGTACGTGTTCTTAATATGTTTTCTGCTCATAGGAGTATTGCCTTAGGTATATCTTAAGAGTGGACTTACAGGCTCAAAGGTCTGATTATGCTTAAAACTTTATTTGTACTTCCAAATAGCTTTCTAAATGAAAAATTCCAATTTACATTAGTATCTCAAATGATCGATAGTATCAAGTTCACTATACTGTTACTGACAATGAGCCCTGGGGATACAGTGGTTAAGAGTTCGACTGCTAATCAAAAAGTTCAGCAGTTAAAATCCACCAGCCTCTCCTTGGAAACCCTATGGGGCAGTTCTATTCTGTCTTGTAGAGTTGCTATGAGTTGGAATGGACTCAGTGGGAATGGATTTGGTTCTTGGTTTTTATTACTGACATGGCATATTAGTGATTGACAAAATATTTGATAATTTAATAGATAAACTATCTTTTTTAGTGTTTAAATTTACATTTTTAGATGATAGTTTTTGAAACTACACATATTTATTAGCTTGTTGCTTCCATTTTTGTGGATTTTCTACTCATTTCTTTTGATCAAGTATTAACTATGGTCTTGGTGTTCAATCAACAATTGTATGCTTCTTTATATAATAAAGTTATGAACCCTGTGGTATGCTGCAAAATTTTTTCTTTATTTTGGTTACCTTTAATTTTAAAGCTTAAATATTTTACATAGTCAAATTTGTTGTTTTTTTCTTTTGTGATTATTTTCTCTCATCTTTAAACTTATAAAATCCTTTCCTGTCTGATAAGTATTTACATATTTTCAACACATTTATGATAGTTAGTTTCCTTGTATTTTACAATTAATTTATATAGAATTTATCTTAAAGTGAGATATGAGGTGAAAAATGGAAATTGACTTTTTACAAAGCAGTTAAGCAATTGTTCTAATACCACTTATTAACTAAATCATCCTTTTTCCATTGATGCATTTGTTAATGGGAATTTATTACAATTTCCTGATTACATACGTGATAAAGATACATGTGAGAAAATTTGTTAAACACAGGAAAAATTAACAAAACCTAAATATAAACTTCATGGAATCTACTTCTTTTCCTTAACTTCTTATGAATATTTTTTCCCATATTACTAAATATTATCTTATAATTTGATTTTATTTCCTTTATAATATTTCATTGGATGGATGTACAATACTTTTTATGTGATTTCTCCTCTTGCTAGAGATATAAAGTTTCCCCCAGTCTTTTCATCTATCTGTCTGTCTGTCTGTCTGACTGGCTGTCTATCTATCATCTGTCTACCTATCACAGTTCAGCAAGAGAGTTCTTTCTATGATATATTTCAAATATTTAGAAAAATAGAGTAATATAACAAACATGCAAAATGACTTAATGATGACTTAAATCTTCCTCAAAATTTTGTGGTTTTCTTGACATATGTCCTGTATATTTTTATAATGTTTTTATAATGTGTGTTTCTCAGTGTTATGTCTCTTTGGTGCTTTGGTAAATGGAATATTTTAATTATATCTTCCAGCTTGTTTTGCTAATAGGTAGGGAAGCTATTTAAATTAAATTATTTTATAATGTTCTCTTTTAATATCTTTTGTTTTTCTTGTATATAATAATATTGACTAAAAACAAATTTATTTCCTTCTTTTCAAAATGTATAGCTCATTGTCCTCATCTAATTGGATTAACTGGAACTTCAAGGACAATATTAAACAATGTCATGAGCCATCTGTTTTCTTCTGACATTAAGGGACTTAATTCAGTGTGTAATTGTAAGGTATATGTTAGGTTGAGATAGATATTCTTTGTTATGTTAAATAAATATCCTTTTTCTAGTTTAGTAAGACAGTTTTATTTTAACAAACATTTTAAAGTTCTTGGCATAGTTAGCTATTGATAGAATGCCTTTTGGTACTCAACGAGACAATTATATGCTTTTTGTTCTCTCACTAGAAATAAATTATATTGATATATATCCCACTCTTGCATTCTAGAAATGACCTACTTGGTCAGTGAGTATTTTTTTTCTTACTATGCTTTAGATGCTTTGCTAGTAGTTGTTTTTCTCTTTTTCTTCCTTTCTTTCATTTCCTGTGATACAAGGGGTTGTGCTACAGGGCTGTTTGTTGTTGCTGTTTATTTGTTCTTTTCAATCTTTTTTTTTTTTTTTTTGGTCAGCTTGTGATAGCTTGTTCTTACTTATGGCTTTTTTTTTTTTTTTTTTCAAACTAGCCCAGAGAGTCTTCCCTACTCTTTATACTATTCATATGAAACAATTGTGTTTGCGGCTATAATGAATCCAAAATCCATTGCCATCAAGTTGATTCCAACTCACAGTGACCCTATAAGACAGAGTAGAACTGCCTCATAGGGTTTCCAAGGAGCACCTGGTGGATTTGAATTGCTGACATTTTGGTAAGCAGCCGAGCTGTTAACCACTGTGCCACCAGGGCTTCATAGTAGGCTCTAAAGAAATACGTCTAGACAATATGCTGACACTTTGGCTATGCCTGCTTGAGTGCCACAACCACAGAGTTGAATAGTTGTGACAGAGGCTGCATGGATCACAATGCCTAAAATATTTACTCTCTGGTCCTTTACAGAAAACCAGTATCTTAGAGTGTCATCCCAGCAGGGATCATGTGCCAACCCCAGTGGTCTTTTTATGATCTTTCTATGTCCCCATTTCCAAACTAATTCAACCCCTCAGTGCTGCTATATCAAAAGCAATGACTCTATCTTTGCTGGATTAGATATTTTTTATTAAGTTTTGGTTAAAGAAGTAGGGGGTCTAATTATTTTCTAACCGAGGAAGACAGACTGTAACATATTCAAGAACACTAGAACACTCACTTTTTCTACAAATTCTACTGTACTTCTTTTATATAATTGTCATAGTATCACCATGCTTAACTCTCCAAATTTGTCATTATCATCTGTTGTTACTCTGATAATAATTATTAAGTCAACATTTTTTTTAAGTTTACCAACATGTTTTTGTACAGCACTGCATACACTCTCCTTTCCAGGCTCATTGCCAGCGAACTTTTCAGCAGCAGCAGTAAATGCCAGAACACAAAGTGTTAATGGAGGGAAAATACTACTGATCTAGAATTCTACATTTTTAGTAGTTTTTTTCTTTCTTTTTTAACTTTCTTTCTGCTTGAATGATAATTTGGCTGTGTGTTAGGCAGAATAATGGACTCCCAAAGACGTACATCCCTTAATCCCTGGAACCTGTGAATTTACTACCTTACATGGCAAAAAGTATGTTGTAGATATGTTTAAGTTAAGAAACTTGAGGAGTTGGGGAAATTATCCTGGATTATTCAAGTGGGCCCAGCTGAATCAGATGAGTTCTTAAAAACTGAGACCTTTATCATCTGTGGTCAGAGGAAGATTTAACTAGGAAAGAAGTGTCAGAGAGATGCAATACTGATTGCTTTGAAGATGAAGGAGTTCATGAGCCAAGGGCTATAAAATAATAAATTTATATTTTTTAAGTCCCTAAATTTGTGATTTTTTTTTTAATAGAAGCAATAGAAAACTAATATACAGAGTTAAAAAAATCTACTTTGGCCTCTTTTTTTGTTATTAATCTTAGCACTAAAAACCACTACTTCATTGTTTTAGCACTTAACTGCTGCTAAGGAGTCTACTGTCACTCTGATTATTCTAGCCTTTTTATGTGTCTGGAGAATGAAATTTTGGGATGTTTCAGCTCAGTCACTGATCATACCTAGAATACCTTGGTTTTAAAAAGTATGATTTTGTTATTAATTATTTGGTAGCAATGTATTTTTTTCCTCACTGTGAGTAAAGTATATTTATTACCCAAATTCTAATTTAAAAAATTTTAAAGATCTTTTATGGCCTAAAATATGATAAATAATTTTTCAAATAATTTATGGAACATAATATATCCGCATGTATTCTCTGAAATTTATGACATTTCTCTGTAACTTACGACATTTTATATAACAGTTAAATCAATCCTATAAACTATATTATTTATCTGTGTCAGTTTCTTAGTCTGCCTGATCTCTGATAACTGAGAGAACCAAAAAAACCAACCCCACTGCCTTGGAGTCAATTCGGACTCATCGGGAGCCTGTATGACAGAGTAGAAACTCCCCATAGGGTTTCCAAGGCTGTAAATCTTTACAGAAGCGGACTGCCGCATCTTTCTCCTGCGGAGTAGCTGGTGGGTTGGAACTGCAGACCTCTTGATTAGCAGCTGAGTGCTTAGCCACCGTGTCACAAGGGCTCCTTAAAAGAATACGAGTCTCTGAATTTTCTCTAAGTGGCTTTGCCGTCATTCCATAGAATTTGATATGATATGCTCAAATTTTCATGAGTTCTAATTAGTCTGTACTTTTTATTATTATTTTTTATTGTTCTTTAGATGAAGGTTTACAGAGCAAATTAGTTCCTCATCAAACAATTAATACACATATTGTTTTATGACATTGATTGCCAACCCCTCGATATCTCAACACTCTCCCCTTCTCGACCTTGGGTTTCCCATTTCCATACATCCAGCTTTCCTGTCCCCTTCTGCCTTCTCATCCTTGCCCCTGGGCTGGTGTGCCCGTTAGGATCATATACATGGTTGAGCTACGTGCATTACTGTTTGTTTTATGGGCCTGTCTAATCTTTGGCTGAAGGGTAAAGCTCAGGAGTGACCTCATTACTGAGTTAAAATGGTGTCCAGGGCCATACTCTTGGAGTAGTCTGTACTTTTTAGATGACTTTTTAAAAGAAACTGTTTTCTATCATCAAGAGATTGGATTTATTTTTTGTCTTTTTTTTTTTTTTTGGTACTTAAGTCCTTACTCTTTTGAACAGTGATAAGAGAATATGACCCATTGAATGAGATTTTTCTATAGGTGTTAGTATGTTGACAATTAATAAAATATATTCCATGGATATTTGAAAAGCATGTGTATTTTATGTTAGTTGGTTATAGAATTATCTGTATATGACTCTATTAAATCAGATTTTTTTGTGGTTACTTAAATCTTGTATATTCCACTTGATCTGTAAATTTCTGAGAGAAAAGTATTATAATACATCACTATGATTAAAGATCTAACAGTCCCTCCTTTGATTAATTTTCTTAACAGAAGAAAGGATAGGTCTTAAATAAATATAAAACCCTTATATGGCTTTCCATTGCACTTAGAATAAAATACATACTTGTTGCTGTCGCCTTCCCCAGTATTCTTGTAGTCTATAGAACACACTAAGCTATTACTTTCCTCAAAGTCTTTGCACATAATACTCCCATTTTCTGGAACACTTCCATCTCCTCACCTTCTACCTACACACCTTGTTCTTGGAGTCTTTGCTTGTCTGACTCCTTCTCATCCTACAGTTTCAGGTACTTCCCCCTTATATAGGCCCTCCCAGAACTAAAATAGCTTTCTCATTGGGAAGAAAATTTTTAAATTGAGGGTTTTTTTTTTTTTTCTCCACTAGCTATTGGTCTCAGCTGAGCTGAATATGGAGATGTCTTTAGGACTTTTGGGGGATATACAAATCTACCAAAAAGTGAGAACCCCTCAGGGACTTACCCTTTCTTTATTTATCTTTAAGTCTCAGCACTGAAAGTGATATGCTCTTTTGTAATTATTTAAAAAAAATTTAATCAATTTTAAATATACCTGCATTATATCTTCCAGAAAATCCTAAAATTTATTGTTTTATTGATGGCCAGATTTAGAGTGCTCCCTTCTAGATGATTATTATTATTTTGTATTTCTTTTACTTTCATTTTATTGAGATTTGAGGGGTAAAAGAAGTAAATATGTGAGCAGAATTCATTACGTAGAAATTCAAATTTTAAAAGCTGAAACATAACAAAATCCTACGCTTTTCCTCCCATTTTGAGTAACTATATTTAAATCTGATCCCCTTGTGTGATATATTAATTGTTTCTCATTAATCAACAATCTTGTTTATTTGGTATACATTACTTGTTAATGGGAGATCATACTTTTAATATATTTTGTACTTACATTTGTTTGGCTTGTAAAGATATGAAAAGATGTTCAGATTTCTTCATAATAAGAGAAATGCCAGTTAAAACTACACTGAGTTATTATTTTTCACCTATCAGATTGGCAAAAGCCGAAAAGTGTGACAACTGTTGGCAAGGCTGTGAGTAAATAAGCACTCTCATACATTGTTGGTAGTAATTCAAAATGGCACAACCTTCATGGAAGGGAATTTGACAATATCTAACAAAACTACATGAGCATTTACCATTTGACCCAGAAAGCTCATTTCTAGGAATCTATCCCAAAGATACTCTGGAAAAGTATGAAAAGACGTATGTACAAGGCTATTTATTACAGCACTATTTATAGTAGAAAAAGGCTGGAAAGAACCCAAATGCTAATCAATAGGGACTGGTTGAATATGAACTATTGTACATTAACACAATGATAATATGTAGCTGTAAAAAGAAATGAGAAATATTTTTATATATGCATATGGAATGGTTTCTTGTATATGTTTTTAAATTAAAAAAAGCAAATTGGAGAGAACTGTATATGATTATCTATAGGGCATAAAGAAGGACTAATGAAGAGGATAGGCATTGAAGGTAAACTTATTTTTATATACCTTTTTTTGTAGATTTGACTTTGCAATCATAGAAATGTTTTACATAAATATAAAAAAAAGAAAAATGTAAGTAGTGAAACAAAATTAAAATTAAACAAATGAATTAACACTGTATTAAACTGGTAGCCTAGCCACCCAGAAAAGAATTATTCCAAGAGACTTTAAACTTTCCTAGTGGCTGCGGGGTTTACAATCAACTTTACCCAAAGATTTTGGTCTTTGTCCTTGATTTCTGAGAGATAAAACTAAAACCTTGGAATTTCTTCAGTGATTAAGGTGTCTTTGTTATCTCATGGGCTCTAGACTTGACAGGTTATGTTAATGAGATGGTTCAGGTAGGGGCTGTGCATGCCAAAAAGACCCCCTACCACATGATATCAGCTAATATCAGGGGAGGTGGGCATGATTCAATCAATCATGCCTACATAATGAGGCCCCAGTAAAGGGTCTGGACATGGAAGCTCTGTGGGCATCCTGGTTGGTGATAGACATTGGTGTGTGTGGGAGACTAGCAAGTCCTTGGAGCCCTGGTGGTGCAGTGGTTAAGAGCTTAGCTGCTAACCAAAAGGGTTAGGTCATATTCTAAAGACCATAAAAACAGGAAAAATAATTAAACTGTTTTCTGCAGTCTACTCTTGGTGGTGTTATCCTGTGACTTTTGTGTTGCATGCTGTACGATAAAGCAAATAAAAACATTAATGTCATTAGAAATTAAAATTTTGATGTAAGAGAGAAGAGATATAAATATAAAATTAAAGAAGTAAAAAGCCTTGGAATTCTATATTTGAATTGGAAATATAGGTATTATGTCATAATGTATCTTATCTTAAAAGAAACAAGCAATGAACATATTTCCTGAATTAGTCTCCTGAAAAGCCTAGAAACAATGACTGACCCATACTGCAATGAGCACCCAAACTACCCAAAGTGTAGTTTCTAAGTGCCGTTTCCAGGTAAACCAAACTATGACTCCTTGAAGAAATGGCTGAATCCAGGCCTGAGGCAGGAAATACACAAGATAAGCCTGGAACACTGGGACAAAGCAGAAGGCAATGGAGCTTTAAAAAACCAGTGCTGTCGACGGTACTTGAGACACAACTTGGAGAAGCTCTTATTTACCAAAGACAATTCAGCTTAAGCAGCAACAATAACTATGATGGGTTTGGAACACATGAAATATGTTTAAATACATGTGTATGTAACAATAATTAAAGAAAAAAATATGCTACTAATCACCTTTGATAATGCTAGGGAATGAATTCAAGCATTTATTCTGCCTTTCTAGTGTTAAATGAGCCTCTACCTTTCTTATTTTAGGAAAAGGTTTATCTTAAAATAAATATTCCAGGAAATAAGTGAAAAAAGGATTAGAATATGATCATTTGTTCAACCTCTAATGAAATAGTGAATCTAGGCATTGAATATACCATGCACTGCCTATTAAGGAACAAATCTGTCTTGGAAGTACAGCCAGAATGCTCCTTAGAAACAAGGATGGCAAGACTTTGTCTCAGGTACTTTGGACATGTTATCAGGAGGGACCAGTATCTGGAGAAGGACATCATGCTTGGTAAATAGAGGGTCAGTGAAAAAGAGGAAGACCCTCAAAGAGATGGATTGACACGGTGGCTGCAACAATGGGCACAAACATAGCAATGGTCATGAGGATGGTGCAAGATCAGGCAATGTTTTGTTCTGTTGTACGTGGGGTCACTATGAGCCAGAACCGACTTGACGGTACCTGACAACAACAACAGGTGTTTATTATCAATGCCTAATTTTAGGGTAGTATACAGTATGCACATATATAATTAATACAGTTTGTGTGAATGTCTAGACATACATTTGTTGTGTTTGTTAGCTGCTGTCGAGTAGATTCCAACTCACAGCAACCCCATGTCCATGTGTGTCAGAGTAAAACTGCTCCGTGGGGTTTTCAGTGCTGTGAACTTTCAGAAACAGATCATCAGGTCTGTCTTCCAAAGTGCCTCTGGTTGGGTTTGAACTGACAACCTTATGGCGATAGTTGAGTGCCTAACCATTTGTGCCACCCAGGGACTCCTTATACATGTATCCCAAAACCAAACCCATTGCTGTGGAGTCGATTATGACTCATAGTAACCCTATAGGACAGAGTATAACGGCCCCACAGGGTTTTCAAGGAGTGGCTGGTTAGCAGCCGAGCTCTTAACCACTGCACCACCAGGGTTCCATACATATATACATGCATATGTTGTTGTTGTTGTTAGGTGCCATACACACACACACACACACACATGTACATTTAAATTTTACATATCCTTTATCGTTTATAATTATTCCATCTTCCCTCTCACACTCAAATAAACCAAAAATTCTGAACCTTGGCTATTGAGGGTGAAATGTAGACTTATGTGAAGACAACTGGTAAGAGAGAAGATTGAAAACTGAAAATCACTCCTACCAAGGCGGTCAGTGGGATTATTTTATAGTGAAGCTGAAAGACCTCGGCGTATGGACAGAAAACATATTTGAACCTCTACAGTGGACAACGAGGCTGACAAATCAGAGTGCTCTTCAAGGCACAATAAGAGGAGATGTTTCTTTAACTGTTTGAGCATAGCTGACCCCAGCAAAAGAAATCCCAAGGCTTTTGTTTTTATTTTTGATTTGATATTTATTATTTCCTTTCTCTTGATTTCCTTAGGACTTGTTGGAGTGCTTTTTCTAAATTCTTAAAGTTTAATTCATCTAACTGTTCACTCTTTCTTTAATAAAGGAAGTATGTACGTTGTTGTTGTTGTCAAGCTGGCTCCAACTCATAGCGACCTCATGTGCAAGAGAATGAAGTGTCGCTCGGTCTGATACCATTTTCATGATCGATGGCGTGTTCGAGTCTGTTGTTACTGCCGCTGTGTGCCTCCAAACCTGAGGGGCTCATCTTTCAACCCTGTATCAGCCAATATTCTGTTTTGATCCATAGCGTTTTTATTGGCTAATTTTCAGAAGTAGATCAAACTAGACTCGTATAAGGCCTTCCTTCCTAGTTTGTTTTAGTCTGGAAGCTCTACCAAAACCTGTCCACCACAGATGACTCTGCAGGGATTTGGAATACTGGTGGCATAGCTTCCAGTATCACAGCAGCACGCAAACCACCACAGTATAACAGACTGATGGACAGGTGGTGAAAAGGATATGTAAGATGTGAATGTACTTTTGATGAAGCTTTGGATCCATCTCATAAAATTTCATGATTTCTAAATTCTTGGGTTCTTTTTTCATTATAAATAAACTAATAATTAAATTCATTATTCATTTTCTCCTTGATCTATAATTCAGTAAATGCATTTAACTTTTCAAGCAGCTGATTTTCAAAACTATTCTTAAACATATTTAATTATAATTCAAAAGCAAAATAATTTCTGACATCATCAAATAGAAGATAAAGACTATGTGTTTTGCTTTTACTACTTTGTTAGTTTCCAAGATATTATCCATCCCCCGTTCTTTGTCATTTTGATCTTTGTCGTCTTGATCTTTCTTTACAGCAGGCACCACTTTCAGATTTTTGCCTTGTATGCTCTATATTTAGATACATTTATCACAATTATTTAGTCTAGCAAGCATTTTCAACTTGTGACCTGAAAGCACTTTGTTTTAGAAATACAATTTTACTGATACTCCTATTTAAAGACATGTTAAGAGATTTAACATAATCATAAGTGCTATGAATTGTCTGTGGTAGGTTGTATTATGCAGAATTTCTCAAAATTATTTTACTATGGAATCCATTTTGCCTAGAACATTTGTAACATTCTATAAAGTTATTGTTCTTGCAACAGGATAATACTGTTTGGGGCTTATTTCTAGATTTTTAGCCAATGTTAATACTCGTTGCCAGTCAAATCTGCCACTTCTATCTTGTTATCTAAGTTTTTAGTTTTGGTTCATCTCCTACTAACATGGAGCCAGTTTTCAAATAAAATTTTTTTGTAAAATAGTACAAAATAGTGTATTTTTTGATACATTGCTAATCTTAAAAGGGCATTCACAAAGGAACAACTTGCTTGAGTATAAAATTCTTGGGTCATAACCGTTTCCTCACAAAACTCTACAAATGTTCTACCTTTTCTTCTGGAATTCTGAGACCTATTTAGGTGTTGTTTATTTTACGTAACTTTCTTTTTCTTTTCAGATGGTTATAGGAGTCTAGTTTGATCTCTGTCGTAGTTATCCAGTGCTGCCATAACAGAAGTACCACAAGTGGGTGGCTTTAAAGAACAGAAGTTTATTTTCTCACAGTTCTGGAGGATAAACGTCCAACTCAAGGTCTTGGCCGTGTTGATGCCTTCTGTGAAACTCGCTCTTAGTTTCTGAGGTCTGTCAACATTCCTTGGCATTCCTTGGTTCTCCTTGGTGTTCCTCGGCATCTGTCTTCTCCCTGTTGTGTGTCTCTGTGTCTTATTCTGATCTTTTTATGACTCAGAGGTGATTAGGTTTAGGATCCACCCCACGCATGACCTCATTGCATAACAAAAGAAAACTATTTCCAAACAGAATCACATCAACAGGAAGAAATGCCAAGAATTCAACACATTTTTTGTGTGTGTGTGTGTGGGATACAATTTAATCCACAACAATCTTAAGAATGAAATGTTTCGTTACAATATGTGTAGATGAGTAACTCTTATTTATTTTTCCTGGGTCATGGTGAGCCCTTTCAATTTCTAGATTCAAAACTTTTTAGATGAGAAAATCTTTCTTCTCCCATATTTAATTGTTGCTTAACTCAGTTTGTTTGGATTTCCTCTTATTACTATTATTTATATTTTGTGTATTTGTTCTTTTTTTCTTAATTATTTTTCTTTCTCTCATGATTTCCATCCCTTTATCCTTTTCCTCAGCATCCTGGGAGTATTTTTCGTATCTGTCCTGAACACTGTACGTTTTGTACAGCTTCAAGTTAGCTCTGTGGTGCCTCTGAAAGTTGGCTACTGCAGTTGTTTTGAGGCAAAATCTCTTCCTATCGTATTTCTTCCTTCTCATCTCAATCTCTGTTTATTATTTAATCTCTTCTCATCTATAATTTTTCTCATCATTGCAGCTCTAGAGATAATGTTCTCTAACACAATAAGACATTTCTTCCCTTCTTTTGTGTTACATTTTAAGCCCTGTATTTGTTGTATTTTGGCTTAAATGAGAAGATTAGGTGTATTTTTCTTGATTCTCTTTTAATCCCTTACTGGTCAAAACCTCGTTGATGTTGTTAACTGCTATCAAGTCATCCCTCGACTCATGTTGCAGATAGGAACATTGTGATCCATATGGTTTTCATTAGTTGATTTTTGGAAGAAGATGACCAGGTCTTTCTTCCTGGTTTAGCTTAGTCTGGAAGCTCTACTGAAACCTGTTCAGCACTGTAGCAACACGCAAACCACAACTGACAGACGAGTTGTGGCTATACATGAGTTCATTGGCTGGGAACAGAACCTGGTCTCCCACGTGGGAGACATGAATACTACCACTGAACCAGCTTAAGGTCAAAGCCTTAGTTTTCAGTCTTTTTAACAGGTGTTTGTCAAAGGCTGATTGCTGTTGGCGTTTAAACAAGCTACAAGGCCCACCAAGGTAGGGGTGGAGCGGGGAGGGGGGCTTGAAGCTGTGAAACAATCAGAATACAAATGTGTCATTGTAGAGAGACAAGTCTTAGTTATATTCGATCAGATTTTGGGGGGGGGGGGTGAGGAATCCGGCATCTCATCCTTTATCCTTTTTTGCCATCAACTTCCTATTTCAGCTGTCCGTTTACCTGATGTGAAAAAGGGTTTCTTTACTGCCTCCATTGCTCAATTTACTGTCTTTGAAAAAGAGGAAGCAATATTTTGGAAGAATGAGTTAATCTGTTGTCTTTTATAAGTAAAAGACTACACCAGTAAGCATGCTCCTCCATTCCTAAGATTTTCTCCAGTATCAGGGAATATTTTCTTTGTGAAAGTGTAAAAAAATTACAAGTTTTGTATTATGTAAACAAAGAATTCTCCTACCCATGACACTAAAGGTCGTCTTGTTAAATATTATTTAAAATATGCAATAAATAAATAATCTTTTAGATATGCTCTGAGCTAGTCTTTAGAAGTAGCTAGCTAAGTAGGCCCACTGAAACCAGAAAGGCTGGTTTCATTGTTCATTAATTTCCACTTATGCTTATTCTTCCAGAAAACAATAAAAATTTAATAAACATCCTGTTTTCAAGATTAATAAGCATATCCTGTTTTCAAAACTAGTGAAAATATCCTGTTTTCAAGAATTTAGAGGTCTTGTAACCAAGACTCACTGATCTTGTGATCATCTTGTAACTGTTTAGCAAAGTTACATAAAGGTCAACCAATCAGAAATTTTGTTCAAAACTTCCTGATAGCTTTGTATATAAATGTCTTAGTCATCTAGTGCTGCTATAACAGAAATACCACAAGTGGATGACTTTAACAAAGACCAATTTATTCTCTTGCAGTCTAATAGGCTAGAAGTCTGAATTCAGGGTGCCAGCTCCAGGGGAAGGCTTTCTCTCTCTGTTATCTCTGGAGGAAGGTCCTTGTCATTAATCTTTTCTAGGTCTAGGAGCTTCTCAGCACAGGAACCTCGGATCCAAAGGATGAGCTCTGCTCTCAGCACTGCTTTCTTGGTGGTATGAGGTCCCTATGTCTCACTGCTCACTTCTCTCTTTTGTATCTCAAAAGAGATTGGCTTAAGACACACGCTAATCTTGTGCATTGAGTTCTGCCTCATTAAGATAACTGCTGCTAATCTCACCTATCTCATTAACATCATAGAGACAGGATTTACAGCAGATAGGAAAATCACGTCAGATGACAAAATAGTGGACAATCACACAATACTGGGAATCATGGCCTAGCCAAGTTGACATATATTTTTGGGGGACACAATTCAATCTATGACAATAAGCATTTTAAGAATCCTGATTAATTGGAGCACTCATTTACCAGGTAAACAATGTGATGCCCAGTTGCATGTTGTCTATTAAACCTGTATGGCAATCTGTTAATGGTGTTCTGAGTTGTTTATTTTTTGACAGAAGGGATAGGAGTCTCTTCCTGGAACCTACATCTACTTATCTGCTCCTTCTAAGACAACTTCATTCTAAGGAATGAATCTCTAGCAGTTATATTGGTCTATTTCCTGCTGGGAAGAGGGATTCCTCTCCTCACTCTGTGCCAAAGAAGCAAGTTGGGAATCACAGAAATGTGTGGAAAAGGGGTTTAAGTTGGGTAGCCCCTTAGATTCTTGATCTGACATAGTCATGTAACTGCACCACCAGGGCTGCCATCATAGATGAGAAAAATAATTAGTCATGGGGAAGAAAATATTACCATTTCAGAAATCTGTTATGGTCATTGAAGAAACAGCCCCTTGGAATCCAAATGATGTGCTTTTCTTTGCAAAATATATTCACTCAGTATTTTAAAATTATATGTTGATGTTGACATCTTAAAGAAAATTCAAGAGACAGGTTTCCTGGTACACTTTCACTCACTCAATAATTTTCCCTATTTCAAAATTAGTATTTTTTTGTTAAAGGGAGTATGTGTGTATGATACTCAGATAGATGCCCTTTTAATTGTTAGATATTTGAGATTGGTTTGAGTTTTTTATATATCAATTAAGTCTTGGTTATTCCAAGCTGGAATACAATTATTTTTCAGATGTACTATTCTATTATTTCTTGGTTTTATGCAGAAACTTTCAAATGTTCAATTATTCTTCAAGTGAGTTACCTATTTTGTATATATTCTAAATAATGGGTTAGGTTATGTTTATTCTAAATATACCAAATTGTGATTCTTTAATCTGTTCCTAACTGGCATAAGTGTTTTTATTTGTATAACATAAATTTTATGATAGAATTTTAAAGCTAAAAGTCACTGCACAGCTCATCTAGTCCAGGTTGCTTCTTTTAATATACTTATTCCTGAGGTCCAGGGAGGCTATTGGCCTAAGTTCACCCACCAGAGTAGTGGTGGGATGAATGCCAGAATGTAGATCAGTGTCCTTTCCACTACGTCAACCCCCTCACTTATCATTATTTTGCTATTTTCTTACATTTTTCTTTGCTTGACTTATTAAAAACTTGACTTATTAGAAGCTCAGAATGAGAAAGACAGATAACGTTGTTTTTTTTTCCCTAAGGGTTATTAAATAAAAACTGAATATTAAAAACCTGGGATATAAGTTTTTGGCTTAGCCTTCTGATATGTTAAATTTTGTGACACAAGCTACATGAGATTGATTACTTGTCTCAACACAATACAACACATTTATATCAGTAGAAGAATTGAAGATACAGTTTATTTATCTAGGATGAATATGCAAACACTTTCTCCCATGTCTTTTCTTAATTCTAAGTATAGACACATTAATAAATTCCTCTAAAATGCAGTATTTCCCTTAGGCTTGCTTCTGATGATCACATGCTGATCCTTCTACCTAGATGTCCATTTTTTTTTAATTGCCTTTTTGTTTTTTTAAATTGTACGTTAGATGAAGGTTTACAGAACAAATAGTTTCTCATTAAACAGTACACATACTGTTTTATGACATTGGTTAATAACCCCACGACATGTCAACACTCTCCCTTCTTGACCTTGGGTTCTCTATTACCAGCTTTCCTGTCCTTTCCTGCCTTCTAGTTCTTTTCCCTGGGCTGTTCTGCTCCATTAGTCTCATCTTGTTTTTTGTGGCTGTCTAATCTTTGGCTGAAGGGTGAACCTTGGGAGTGACTTCATTACTGAGCTAAAAGGGTGTCCAGGGGCCATACTTTTGGGGTTTCTCCAGTCTCTGTCAGGCCAGTAAATCTGGTCTTTTTTGTGAGTTAGAATTTTGTTCTACCTTTTTCTCCAGCTCTGTCTGGGACCCTCTGCTGTGATCCCGGTCAGAGCAGTCAGTGGTAGTAGCCGGGCACCATCCAGCTGCACTGGACTCAGTCTGGTGGAAGCCATGGTAGTTGTGGTCCATTAGTCCTTTGGACTTACCTTTTCCTTGTATCTTGTTTTCTTCATTCTCCCTTGCTCCCGAAGACGTGAGACCAGTGGAGTATCTTAGTTGGCTGCTCACAGGCTTTTAGGACCCCAGACGCTACTCACCAAAGTAGAATGTAGAACATTGTCTTTATAAACTGTGTTATGCCAATTGAGCTAGATGTTCCCTGAGACTATGGTCCCCACAGCCCTCCACCCAGCAATTCTGTCCCTCAGGGAGTTTGGATGTGTCTATGGAGCTTCCATGACCTTTCCTTGTACAAGTTATGCTGGCTTCCCCAGTATTGTGTACTGTCTTACCCTTCACCAAATTTACCACTTATCTATTTAGACTGCCATTTTTATCTAGTTGACTACTACCTATCCTATTGGGATAAGTGAAAAGTTAAATAAGTATTTCTGATCTTTTTTTTTTTTTTTTTTGTTACTGTCAGTACACATTTAATATTTCTATAGTTTCTTGGATGATATTTTTTTTCCTGAAAAAAGTGCCTGAAAATATCTTAAAAATAGCCATAGCACCACAGTTAGAACAAATCAGAAATTACCTTAAAAATAACCCAGAGGATTGATAAGTATTTTTCTTGTTGTATTAGTTTATCTATGTGTTTATTTTGTTAAATTTCAAGAATTACTCAGCCTCCATTAGTTTGCCTTATTTCTCTGAAATCCCTTGTACATTTACTCTCTAAGATTACTTGATTAAATAATGGAGGAAACAACTCCAGAATTCCATGTGTGTTTTCACCATGAAAAAAACATAGACAATAATATTGCTTAAATGAGAAAATTTTATTTTCCAAGAGGACATAAGCCAAGTGAGCCTAATAGAAGGCAGGCAGCTTTAGGGTATGCAAAGAATAAAACAATTTATTACTTGTCTGCCTATTTCCTCCTTCCTTATAAAAAAATTCATCTCTCATTCACGATGACCTTACGCATAACAGAACAAAATGTTGTCCAGTCCTGTGCCATCTTCATGATCATTTGAGTCCATTGTTGCATTTATTGTGTCAATCCAGCTCATTGAGGGTTCCCCTTGTTTTCGCTCTGTGATCGGTCTTTCCTGACAAAGTGTCCAAAGTAAACAAGCTGAAGTCTCGCCATCCTCACTTCTAAGGAACACCACTCTGGTTGTACTTCTTCTAAGACTGATTTGTTTGTTCTTGTGGCAGTCCACATGGTATGTTCAATATTCTTCACAATGTCACAGTTTGCGTGCATCAGTTTTTCTTTGTCTTCCTTTGTCATTATCCAACTTTTGAAAACATATGAGGTGACTGAAAAGACTATGGCTTGGGTCAGATGTATCTTAGTTATCAAAGTGACATCTCTGCAATAAATAAAGGGTTGCAACTGGACAATAATCTGAAGATAATGTATATAGTATGAAGAAGGGGCAATTTAATTTGCTTTTGGTGGAAGTGTATGTATGGAGGGGATAAAGTTTAATTTTTATTTCAGTGTATAAACCTATATGTATATGTATACACACACACACACATACAGGCATATAAATAGATATGACACAGCCAGCTTGGCCATAGAGCTGTCTGTCATGAGAAGTGGAATCAGAATAACACCGAGGGATGGGATAGTGGAGGAGTGTGAATGTTCGTCTTCTTTATGGTGCTTTACTTCCATACGGAAGCTTTATGAAGTATCACCTTCTATGAACTTGTATGTGTGCACCAGTACTGTCACTTATTTTACAGTTAATTGCATATATAATTATTATGATTTTATAAATTTTTGTTGTTAAGTCAAGCATCTTCAAAAACTGTATAATAAATTTGATGATTCCTAACATCAAGGACCATGTCTTTAAACATTTTTAAAAATTTTTTTCCCATATAAAAATTTATACATGCATTGTTATGTGACCCTAATTGCTCTCCCCATACTATGACAGCACACTCCTCCTTTCCACCCCTGATTCCCCATGTCCATTCAACCAGCTCCTAACCCTCTCTGTCTTCCCATCTCACCTCCAGACAGAAGCTGCCAATTTAGTCTCTTGTATCCACATGAGCTAAGAGGCACACTCCTCACGAGTATCACTTTATGTCCCACAGTCCAGTCCAATCCCTGGCTGAAGAGTTGGCCTCAGAAATTGTTTCAGTTCTGGGCTGATAGACAATCCAGGGGCCATGCTTTCTGGGGTTCCTCCAGTCTCAGTCAGACCATTAAGTCTGGTCTTCTTACTAGAATTTGAGTTCTGCACCCCACCTTTCTCCTGCTCCATCTGGGACTGTCTGTTGTGTTCCCTGTCAGGGTGGTCATTGGTGGTAGCTGGGCACCATCTAGTTCTTCTGGTCTCAGGCTGATGAAGTCTCTGGTTTATGTGGCCCTTTCTGTCTCTTGGGCTAATACTTTCCTTGTGTCTTTGGTGTTCTACATTCTCCTTTACTCCAGATGGTTGGGACCAATTGATGTGTCTTAGATGGCTGCTTGCAAGGTTTTAAGACACCAGGCGCCACTCACCAAAGTAGGATGAAGAACATTTTCTTAACAAGCTTTGTTATGCCAGTTGACCTAGATGTCCCCTGGAAGCATGGTCCCCAGACCCTTACCCCTGCTACTCTGTCCCTCAAAGTGTTTGAGGTTAAACATTTTTTAACCCTTATAACAGAGCTCAGAAACAGTGGATGTCAATGGAGTTCTTACTACTTTTACTCTAAAACGGCATCTTCATTCTACTGGTGTGATCTTTAAGGTTGTGTGTCAACTTAGCTGGGCCATGATCCTCAGTGGTTTGGCAGTTATGAAGTAGTTTGGCAATCATATAATGACATGATCACCACCATGATGAGATTTGATATAATGTGATCACCTGCATGATGGGATCTGCTGTGAGTAGCCAATCAGTTGAAAAGGAGTTTCCTTGGGGGAGTGGCCTGCATCCAGTATAGGTGGATTCTCTGGTTTTTGCTTGCACTGGATCCTGCAGCTGGCTTCTGTTCGTCTGACCTCCGGTTCCTGGGACTTGAGCTAGCAGCTTACCTGCCAGTCTTGGGATTCATCAGCTTCTGTGGTCTGCATCTTGGGTTCGCCAGCCCCTGCAGCTATGTGAGTCAGGAGAAGCCTCCAGGCTGAGCCATGGATTTGGGACTCTCTAGCCTCTACTACTCTCTGCAGTGCTTAATAAGTTGTCTTTCTCTGTTGCAGCAAGGCTGGGTTGTCTACTTTTGCCATCTATGGGATGGTAGTAGGTTTATTCTCTGCCATCCTCTATGAGGCTACATTGTTCCTTTACAGAAATTCTAAATCTGCAGAATGCAGTGCCGTTGTCTTAACTTACAATACATTAGAAACAGATAAAAAGGAATGAAAAATTGAACGCCTTGGTAGAGATATGTTCTGTGGCTGGCTGCTAACCAGAAGGTCGGCAGTTTGAGTCCACCAACCGCTCCTTGGAACCCTATGGGGCAATTCTACTCTGTTCTATAGGGTTGCTATGAATCAGAATCAACTCGATGGTAATGGGTTTGGTTTTATGTTGAACCTATAATATATATTTAAATATAATTTTCATGAATTAAATTAGTTAATCCATTCGTATATAGAGGGGTGTGGCCAGATGAAAGCTGAGTGCTCACAATCTGACATGGCCCTTCAAAGGTGACTCCTGTGTGGGTCATCTCAGTCCAGGGTAGGGACCTCAGCCTTTGCGTCTCATGAAATGGATGTTGTCACGTACGGAGAGGATAGTCACTCACGATGAACTTACACTAATTAAAATCATGTCTAAATCAGAGAGACAGTTTATTAATTTATTATGGTTGATACCCCTTTCTAGCAAGGGTAAAGCTAATATTTACTAAGCTGGGAAAGCCCCCTCCTTTCATCAAGAAACTTGGAAGCTGATTTGTAGTCAAAAAACTGTTCTATAAGGTCAGAATCAGAGCAAAGAAGGATGGCAGTAAGTGAGGTTTGAAGAAACAGCCCTGTCTTAGCTGCCTGGTGTCCCAGTTTCTCTGCTACCTAGACATTGCTGACTGGCACATCGCAAACTTTTAACATGTCTGATTCCTACTTTTGTGTACTTCTACTACCTTCTGTTCCTCTTCTCTTGATATATCATTTTCTTGGATGTGTTATTATAACAGATTGAGCTATTTCCCCCTTAAAACATTTTTGTAATGTGTTTGGGCAAATCAGTGTTCCCTCCACTCTTAGCTGTGGAAGGCTTCAATTTCTTTAAGATGACTCTGCAAATATCCAATCTCTATTATGTGTTTATTATACCGGTATACGGAGCCCTGGTGGCACAGTGGTTAAAGTGCTTGACTGCTAACCAAAAGATTAGTGGTTCTAAACCACCAGTGACTCCTCAGGAGAAAGATGTGGCAGTCTGCCTCTGTAAAGATCTGCAGCCTTGGAAACCCTATGGGGACGCTATGAGTCGGAATCAACTCGACGGGCAGTGGGTTTGGTTTTGGTTTGATATTGGTATAATTACCAGCTTTAAAGATATTATGAACTTAAAAAATATACATTATGCCTATAATTGAGTCTACATATAATGTAGCAACTTAATATTATGTATGTATGTTTACACACACATATATATGGTCTAAAGTTCATTATTGATTCTGCAAACATGCACTTTCTGTTATGCACTTGGCTTTTTTTTTAATGTGCTTTAGGTGAAAGTTTACAGCTCAAGTTAATTTCTCATTCAAAAATTTATACACAGATTGTTTTGTGACATTGTTTGCAGTCCCCACAATGTGACAGCTTCTTCCCCCTTTCCACCCCAGGTTCCTTGTGTCCTTTCGACCAGTTCCTGTCCCTTCCTGCCTTCTCATCCTGCTTTTGGACAGGAGCTGCCCATTTGGTCTCGTATATCTGATTGAACTAACATGCACATTCCTCACACGTATTATTTTTTGTTTTATAGTCCTGTCTAATCTTTGTCTGAAGAGTGGACTTTGGGAATGGTTTGAGTTCTGGGTTAACAGAGTGTCTGGGGGCCATTGTTTCGGGAGTTCCTCCAGTCTCTGTTAGACCATTAAGTCTTTTTTTTTTTTTTTTTTTTTTTAACATGTATTTGAGTTCTGTTCTATATTTTCCCCTGCTCTATCTAGGACTCTGTTGTGTTCACTGTCAGGGTAGTCAGTGGTGGTAGCTGGGCACCATCTAATTCTTCTGGTCTCAGGCTGTACTTGGGATTATTGTACGTGCTGAAGATAGAGTGATTAGACTGTCAGCTACGCACCTTCATGGAACGTACACTCTATTGACAGTTAGCAGTAAGGATATACATGTATAGCATGATTTCATAGAGTATTAAGCTTAAGAAGAAAAATAAAGCCAGGTAAGAAGCTGAAGAAAGATGTGGGTGGCTAGTTTAGATGGTATCTTGATAGTTTAAGTCGTTCTTAGAGCTCTTAAGTCTCTATCGGGAATGCCATTAAACAAAAAGATGTATTTGCTGATTCTATTATTTCCAGTTTGATCACAGAAACATTGCAACAACTGTAATGTGAATATGCAACATCTGTCAGTAAATCTAACATTCTCTCATCTTTGTGATTCAAAGATATTATCATTATTGGTTATAAAAAACATATAAAAAGTCTTGTTCAAATGCAGTCAACGTGTAAATGCTTGGAGGACACTGTTAACTGGACTGACATTTGAATGTGTGAAGACAGGGAATAGATGTCATAGAAATTCAGATAATGTTGAGAAATTCTGAAACTTCAGTTAGTGTATTAATCTTCCGTTCTTCTGTAATCCATAAAAAGCACGCGGCATATGATCATGTGTCAAATTAAAAAAAAAAAATCCTATTTATGTGCATAAGTTCACATAAGTTTTATCTTCTTTTGAGTATTATATAATGATGCTAAAATGTGAGGTCATTTAAGGATTTGCCAAATAGGGAAAAAGAAATATTTTTTTGCAGTTTTTACATTAGGATACAATTATGCTCTGGAAAAACATTTTTGCCTAAATATATCTTGAAAATATACTTTTGAAGGGGAATGAATAACACACATATTCTCATTTCTTTTAAGTCATCTTGTAAAAGAGACAACAGACACATGAGCTGAGCTTGAAGAAAGTGCCTATTAGGAGTGCGTGCTGCTCGTCAAATGGTACAGCAATCTCAGCAGTAGACAAAAGGTGTGTGGCTTTTGGGGACAAGCTGCATGGCACGACACTAAAACCTCTGAAGCTGACAGAACTCTCAGGTTATCTATTCAAACTCAGTTTGCAGATGAGGAAACTAAGGTTTAGCATGGGTAAGGGCTTGTTCAAGGTCACGGGACAAACTAGTCACCTGACTGCTGAGTTTGTATCACGCCCCTGCCTAACTCTGCCTCACCCTCCCCCAGCCATCTGCTTGAACTTCACAGCACAAGGGCTTAGAAATAAAGTGAAACTCATGGGGGTAAATAGTCCTTTTGTTTGCAACATTTTACAGAAGAAAAATAAAAATGAGGCATAGGGATTTCATTTATCCATCATGTCCCTGCTGTAAGAAATTTTAAAAAATTGTAAATGTAAATAATATGATATCAGAAATGGAAGTTGGGCATAGAGGACTGGGGCAGAGCTGGTGGTCATACAGGGAAGAGAAGGCGACGTGGGGCCACACCAGGCACAATTCCTACATTACTAGTTGTCTCTCAGGGTGCTGACTGTCCTGAATTAAAAAAGGAAGCTATTAACCAGTCTGAGCCTTCCTTGCTTACAGAATGAGGCGGGCTGACTGGTTAATCTCTGAGATCCTTTCAGCTTGACTGGTGAAGAACTGGGTATTTACTAGGCCTTCTGGAAGCGTTGCTGGAGGATAAACATGCAATAACTGGTAGAGCCTCTGTCCCTGCTCTCTAAAAGCAGCTACAAAGCATTGATGTCTATTTGCTGTTGTGTGCCTTTGGTCGATTCCAACTCACAGTGACCCTACAGGACAGAGTAGACCTGCTCCACAGGGTTTTCTAAGCTGTAATCTTTATGGAAGCAGACTGCCACATCTTTCTCCTGTGGAGCTGCTGGTGGGTTCCAACGGCCGACCTTTCGGTTAGCAGATGAGTGTTTAACCGTTGCACCACCAGGGCTCCTTGGTGTCTATTTACAGGCAGAAATAAAGCCATCCTTACTATGAGTCAATAAATCTATTAATCTGAAATTATAGTGAATTCTTGATTAGCCAGAGTAATGGGGAGGAGGTGCAGAAGGGACACAGAGCACAGATGACTGTAAATTAAGGCCTTCGGCTCCAGCTTGAGATGGTTGGGGGGTGGGGGCGGTGGTTGGGGAGGCAGTAGTACAGCATGGTGTTTAAAGATGTGTAGTCAGTCTTGTGTTCAATTCCTACCTGTACCCTTACTAGCTCTGTGACTCCCCGTAAAGGCCTGTGAGGCCTTACATGACCTGGCCCCTGGCTAAGGCTATGACTTAATGTCCTGCCTCAGCCCCCTGGCATACTTTGATTCAACCACCAAGCCCTCCTTGCTCTTCTGTGGTCGGTCCCAGCAGGCTACCACCTCAGGGTCTTTGCATAATGGTGCCTTAGCCTGGACAGCTTTCCCCAGACATCCGCATGGAAACCTCAACTTTCTTTCAGGTTTTCCTCAAATGTCATTGTCATGGATTGAATTGTGTCCCCCAAAATATCTGTCAACTTGGCTGGGTCATGATTCCCAGTATTGTATGATTGTGCACCATTTTGTAATCTGATGTGATTTCTTTATGTGTTGTAAACTCTATCACTATGATGTAATAAGATGGGTTAGCAGCGGTTATACTGATGAGGTCTACAAGATTAGACAGTGTCTTAAGCCAATCTCTTTTGAGGTATAAAAGAGAGAAGTGAGCAGAAACACACAGGAACCTCATACCACCGAGAAAGCAGTGCCAGAAGCAGAGTGTGTCCTTTGGACCTGAGTTTCCTGCACTGAGATGCTCCCAGACCAAGGGAGGACTGATGCATCACAAGGACCTTCCTCCAGAGCTGACACAGAGAGAAAGCCTTCTCCTGGAGCTGATGCCCTGAATTTGGACTAGTAGCCTACTGGACTGTGAGGGAATAAACTTCTCTTTGTTAAAGCCATCCACTTGTGGTATTTCTGTTATAGCAATACTAGATGACTAAGATAATCATCTTTTTAGAGAAACCTTCACTGGCTCTCCGAGCAGTGATAGAAACCCAACTCTCTATGTCCTCTCCCTGCTTAATGTTTCTGTAGAGTTACTACCTGAGACGTCACCTATGTGTTTTTGTTGTTTGTCTTTTTCAACCCACACTAGTAGGTAAACACATCCATGCAGGCCCTGTTTCTATTCCATTTGTTGCCATATCACTTGGGCCTAAAACAGTGCCTGGCACGTAGTGACTGTTTAGTAAGCGTTTGTTGAATGAATAAATAAGTGCATGCTGAAGCCCCACAGAAGGACCAGTCACAGACATGGTTACATGCTGCACCTCTGGGAAGAAAGATTGGTGATGAGCAAGGCAGACAGGAGCCTCAGCTCTCATCTGATACAATTGGCTTTTCCATGTGTATATTACATTTGTCATACGTGACTTTAAAAAGGTCTTTTTCTGGTGAGTTTGATTTTTTTTAATTTTATTTATTTTCTTGTTCTTGTTGAGACTATACACAGCAGAACATTTTCAACAGTTGAACAGTTCCTACATGTACAGCTGAGCAGTTCCTACATGTACAGCTGAGCAGTTCCTACATGTACAGCTGAACAGTTCCTACATGTACAGCTGAGCAGTTCCTACATGTACAGCTGAACAGTTCCTACATGTACAGCTGAGCAGTTCCTACATGTACAGCTGAACAGTTCCTACATGTACAGCTGAGCAGTTCCTACATGTACAGCTGAACAGTTCCTACATGTACAGCTGAGCAGTTCCTACATGTTCAGCTGAACAGTTCCTACATGTACAGCTGAGCAGTTCCTACATGTACAGCTGAGCAGTTCCTACATGTTCAGCTGAACAGTTCCTACATGTACAGCTGAGCAGTTCCTACATGTACAGCTGAGCAGTTCCTACATGTACAGCTCATGACCCTGATTACTTCCTTCATGTTGTGCAGCCATTCTCACCCTCCTTTTCTGAGTTGATCCTTCCTATTGACATAAACTCACTGCCCCCATGTTTCCTATGTAATCTTTCGAGTTGCTGTTGTCAATGTGATCACATATAGATCGTTGTTAAAAGGGTCTTTGCTGAATCCTGGTCTAAAAGAGACCACCATCGTCTGCACATCTGATCTGTATTTAATTTTCATCCTTCCACTTCAGTCTACTCTGTTTCTGATCATAAATGGAAATGAGGCAGCAGAAAGGAGGCAGCATCTCTCCACTCTGCATCTGCACCAGAGTTCACTGTTCTGGAACTGAAACGACATGAGCTTTCGCTAATGGCCATACATGCAAACCCAGGAAAATACTTTGATATGAATTAATTGAAATGATACGAATTAAAAATGTGGCTAAGTGAATATGAATGCAAACACAAACAGATACAATCAGTTAAATGAATGCATCGGACCATTCACTTGGCCGTAATTCCTGAAGCCTCGCTAACTGCAAATATTTTCTGACTCTGACCGGCTTTACTTTGTCTCCTCTTCAGGTTGCCCGAGCGTGGCAGGATCTGTGATGGGAGAAGAGACCCATCCTGTGCGTGGTGGGAAAGCCTGGAGATGCAGGTTTGAGCAGGACATACAACCAAGGAACTTCTGGGTTGTTTTCCCTCGGCAGGTATTTTGTCTTCCAAAATGAAAATATTTGGGGGATGTAAACATTTTTAGCTCTGCACTTTCCTTGGCTTTGTGATATTACAGACATGAAAAATAGAAGCTAACAAGGGAACGTCTTTACAAGAGGGAACAGAAGCATTTATATCAGTGAAAAGTGCCTTTGCTGCTTCTCTCTCACGCATGCACACACACACCTCTGTCTCACACACACACCTATGCACACACACACACACACACACACACACACCCAATTCCTCACCCCAGGATACAAATGATCAATGCCCAGGCTCAGCCTCACTCCCGCTGAAGTCACACGTGAGTGAGTTCTAACAACCCCCCCTCCAGCTGCCTCCTGTCCTGGGCTCCTCAGGACAGGGTGAACATGTCCCCCAAAAGTCGTGTTTCCTTCGCATCCTAACTGAAACAGCATTAAAGGGGGAAATGGGAATTCAGCGCTGCCAGCTACAGTATCTCTCCCATCAGTTCACCAACAAGGCCTGGTGGGGACCTGCTGGGCCTCTGGATAAATTGTATTTTCCCAGGGTTAATTAAGCTGTCTTGAGCTTCTGCATGAAGAGAACGAAGCGGCACTTGCCGGGCTTTCTGAAACCTGCTGTCGACATTACAGTCCCTGCTGCTTTCAGCTGTATCGATCCGATGCCTGACCTGTGAGATTCCTGATGGCTGCTAACACTGGAAGCTTACTGGAGTCTTGCAAGGGAGCTTCAGGACAGCCTGTGTAGCCAGGTACAATTACCTGTCCCTCCAGGAGAGCCAATTAGTTCACAAAGAGCTGGAGCAGAACAAATGTTTTGTATGTGATTTAGAATCCTAAAAAAGAGATGGAAGAGAAAGAAAAGAAAAAAATAAAAAAATAAAAAAACCTTTGTTCTCTCTGAGTCTTTTGCTCCTAATTTTATGATTATTGTTCAATTCCGCAGTGGCCCCCAGATTTCCTCACGTTTCCAAAAGAATTATAAGAACATGCTAAACCAGATTTACAGCATTCTTTTTTTAAACTATGAAAATTGCCTGGTGCCATTTATGATCCAGTTTCTGGACTAACTGTATGAACGCAAAGATAGGAAATCTAAGTTTGTTCTACTTTCTGCATTTCAGAAACTTTTTTTCTAAATTCTACATTTTAATCATAATAAATTGTTCCTTAAAAAAAAAAAAAGAATGAATGGCAACTACTTCTGAAATTTGGCTTTTCAGTAAGATGTAAAAGTAAGAGAATCCTAGGTAGAAATATGCTACAGATATCCAGACATATATCAACATTAGCACAATTGATTCTAAAACTAGAGCAAAACTTTACAGAATGTCAACTAATAAAATGTGGTATCTTCTGTATAAAAAAATAGCACTACTTATCTACCATCTGTATATCCCAAGCATAAGACTGTTTCCCAGTAATATGTATTAGTATTACTGAGGTAATCACACTCATTTGCCCATTTTCCTTTGTGATCAATGGTATTCATTTATGAGCTAGGTGCAGGACGTGGTCTGTCCGCTAAATGCATCTGAAATTTTATTTTCCTCTAAATATTGTTTGAATCATGTAGAGATTAAGAGTTAGCCCTCAAAGCACAATGAACCAATAGAATTAACTGCAAATGGAAATTAATACACTCTAATATCAAATGGTGCAAAGAGTTAAGCGCTCAGCTGCTCATGGAAAGGTTGGTGGTTCAAGTCCACCCATAGGTGCCTCAGAAGAAAGGCCTGGTGATCTACTTCTGAAAAATCAGTCATTGAAAACCCTATGAAATGCAGTTCTACTCTGACACACATGGGTGGCCATGAGTCAGAACTGACTCCACAGCAGCTGGTATGAGGGCAGTGGTGTTCCAGTGGTAGAATTTTCGCCTTCTCTGTGAGAGATCTGGGTTTGATTCCCAGCCAATGAGCCTCAGTCACAGCCTTCACCTGTCCATCACTGGAGGCCTGTGTGTTGCTATCATGCTGAATAGGTTTCAGCAGAGTCTCCAGACTAAGACAGACTAGGAAGAAAGGCCTGGAGACTTCAAAAAAAATCAGCAATGAAAACCCTATGGATTACAAGATCTGGTCCCATTGTGCATGGGGTCACTAGGACTCAGGGGGTGACCTGATGACAGCTAACAACAACAATATCAAATAAACATCAAAATGAGGGGAAAATGGCAGTCGGTTATTATTTTTAATAATGGAGAGAAAATGAAAAATCTGTTTTCAAATCTCGCAATAAAAAATTCAATCATATATGATATATATCACATATGTATCATATATGATATATATATAGTCATATACATACACACACATATATATAACTGTGTGGTAGCTACCTAATGAGCTGGGGCTAGAAGTTTATCAGCTGCTTATCACAGAGGCCATTGGTCCCAGTTTGGAGACGTTAATATAGACATTTGATTCATGTTTCTGAAAGAAAGAAAAATAAAATTGACAAGAAGATACCATAACATTTTAGCATAAGTAATCTAAAGTAAAAATAGTCTTCTGCTCTAAACTAGAACTCAAAACGCAAAGATTTTTTTTAAAAAAAGTCAGTTCGTGTTTTATCTTGGCTGCTCTCAGTAAAATCTGGCTCATTAATTTATAATCAAAATGATACTTGCACAAAGAGAATAAGGGTCTGATTTGGACCTGAGTAGTTGGAACTATAAGCCTACTTACTTGGAGGTAGAGGGCCAGAAAGTACTTGTTTGTGAGTGTCTGTGTGTCTTAGAACTTCCTGGGTTCTGAGCAGCTCTGATGTTTGTCTCACTGATGCAGTCATTTTCAATGAAGTAGATTCACATTTCCTCAACTTCTCCATCTGAGGGTGTAGCTGCATGGAGGGAGCGAAGAAAAGCTCAATATTTTGTTGGTCTGTTGGTAAAATGGATTGGGAATTTGGCAGTAATAGCTGTCTGCTTATTCAAACACTTTCTTCTCTCCCTTATTATTGTTAAAGAGTGTTGAGACCACTCCAATTATGGTACTGGAAAGAAGTTGTTAACGGTTTATGGTATGGGATAGTTTTAGCCTGCACCATTTTGGAACTGGAAAAAAAATTATCCTGCATGATTTGGGACTAAATCCACTATTAGTCAACAGCTTATATACACTTTTGGTCACATTCACTTTCCTATTGTGAAAATGAGATCAAAACCAAGGGCTTAATTTTCTCATAGTCCTCTGCTGTTTCCCATGATCCCTGATCACAGCCTCATCCTATCCAAGTGATTTGCACAGGTCACAAGTTATGTTCTCAAAAGCATGGCCATGCAAATCCTTTGCTTTCACTTGAAAAGCCATCTAAATTTGTGTCCACAGTGTGACGCTGAAGGATGAGCTACATGTCGTTCATTGCAAAACAAATCTTTTTACAAGAGAAAAAGAATTTTCAAAGTACAAGTGAAAATTCTAAAGGCAATCTTTTTTTTTTTTTTTCAGAGTTGTTCTTTGGAAGAGATAGTGAGAATTTAGTAAACATTTTTTCAATGGCAGCAAAAGTAACATTCGAGATATAACAACTAAGCCCATTGCCATCAAGTCGATTCCAGCTCATAGCGACCCTATAGGACAGAGTAGAACTGCCCCCATAGAGTTTCCAAGGAGCACCTGGTAGATTCGAACTACCGACCTTTTGATTAGCAGCCATAGCTCTTAACAACTCTGCCACCAGAGTTTCCATGTAACAACTAAGAACCTATTAAATGAAGAAGAATATTTCATTGTCTTTATGTCCAAAGCCATATAGTGTTGCTGTTAGTTGCTGTTGAGTACATTCCAACTCATGGGCGACCCCATGTGTGCAGAGTAGAACTGCTGCATGGAATTTTCCAGGCTGTGACGTTTTGGAAGCAGATTGCCAAGCCTTACTTCCGAGGCACCTCTGGGTGGGTTTGAACCACCAACATTTTGCCTAGTAGTTGAGCACTTAACTGTGTGTGCCACTATGGGACTCAAGCCATATATATGGATACATATATGTATACCTTCTGAATAGAATATGATTTTAGTTCTACTTTATTTATAAAGTGTTGTCATCAAAAGTTAACCTGATATCTGCAGATACAAATTAAAGACCATTGATAGAACCAAGTTTTCGTGTCCTTCTCTCATCTCAGTCTTCTATCAGGAGGAAGAAAAACTTCCTAAGGATTTAACTTGAAAGGTTTCAATCTATTTAACAAGTGAAGTACATAATGATCTGACTTATCTAAATCATAGGAGGGCTTAGAGCTACATGATAAAGATACACAGAAAATCGCAAAAGACATTTTAATGTTTGAAATATCGGTGTTCTATAATATATAGCATAATAACAAAACTTTCAAAACTGTGTTTTTTTTGGTGAAAATATACACAGCAAAAGATACACCATTTGAACAATTTCTGTTTGTACAATCCAGCGACATTGATTACATTCTTCAAGTTGTGCAACCATTCTCACTATCCTTTTCCAAATTATTCCACCACCCTCAACATAAACTTCCATTAACCTGTTGCCGTCAAGTTGATTCCGACCCATAGAGACCCCATAGGACAGAATAGAACTGCCCCATAGGGTTTCCAAGGCTGTAAATCTTTACAGAGGCAGATTTCCACATCTTTCTTCAACAGAGCAACTAGTGGGTTCAAACTGCCAACTTTCCAGTTAGCAGCTGAGTGCTTAACCAACGCACCACCAGTGCGCCTATCATAAACTTACTGCCCTCTAAGCATCTCAGCTGAACTTTCAAGTTGTTGTTGTCAGTTTGATCCCACATAGATAATTCTTTAGAGGACCACAGTGGTCACGTCAGACATACCTTACTAATTGAGCAAAAGAATCATTTGGTTCAAAGAAACCTTCAGGGGATAGTTTTTGTTTGAGGTTTAAGGTTTAAAGATTATCTCAGGGAAATAATTTAGAGAGTTCATTCAGCCTCAGTTGCTCCAGAATGACTGGATTCTATTAAGAATTTAAAATTATGTTCTACATTTCCCCCCTTTTGATCAGGATTCTTCTACAGAATCTTTGATCAAAACATTTACAAATGGTAGTTGGGCACCATCCAGTTCTTCTGGTCTCATAACAAAGGAGATAGTTGTTCATGGAAGCAACTAGACACACATTCCTCTTCCTTCTCTGAATCCCCTCTCCTTCTTCCTTTGCTACTCAAGCTGAACGGAGACCAATTGTAGCTTGGGTGGCCACTTGCAAGATTTTAAGACCCCAAGCACTATGCAATGAGTTAAGGTGTAGAACAGAAGTACTGAAAAAAAAAATTAGGCCAGTTGACTCGGATGTCCCACGAAATCATGATCCTAACCCTCCAAACCAAGAAAATAAACCACGCAGGTGTTTGATTGTACATAAGCAGCATCAACAGCTGCTCTCTTTTCTTTCTTCTTTTTTAGCTAGAAATATATATAACACTACATTTAGCAATTCAACTTTTTTCAGGAGTACCGATTAGTGATATCGATTACATTAATCAGTTGGGCAACCATGACCCTTATCTATGCCCTGTTTCCCATCACCATAAAAGAAACTCACTGCTTCCCAAACAATAACTTCCTTTCTCCTTCTCCCTCTGCCCCAGTATCCACTAAGAAACTTTGATATCTATATATTTACCTGTACTTGTCAATTATATAAGTGAGACCATACAATATTTGTCCTTTTGTGGTTGACTTATTTCGCTCAACATAATGTCTTCAAGGTTCATCCATGTTGTAGCATGTATCTGGTGGAAGCTAGAGAATCAGGTTCTGAAAGCTTCATTTCTAAAATTTCAAGATTATCCTTCTCATTTGAAAATTACTACTGATAACCATGACGCACCTGCTTTCTTCTTCGGTCAGAGCAGCCGTGTTTTTGCTCTCTGAGACATGCCTGCAATGGTGGTTAAGTGTGACTCTTCATACAAAGACCTCAAGGAAAAGAAAGAATGGATTCCCCAGACTTGGTAGATTTAGGTGTCCAAATGAGAAAGTGAATAAATCATCAGACATAAATATAGAAAAAGATGGAAGGATTGAAGAATTGGGTAGAGGGCAGAGTGCTTATTCAAGCCTAGGTGTTTACCCATCCCTGGTCCATTAGGGAATCCTAGAAGGAGGTTTAGTGCAAAATAAATAAAAACTATTCCCTGGTGGCACAGTGGTTAAGAGCTTTGCTGCTAACCAAAAGGTGGGCAGTTCAAATTTACCAGCCGTTCCTTGGAAACCCTGTGGGGCAGTTCTACTCTGTCCTACAGGTTCGCTAAGAGTCAGAATTGACTCGAAATGGATTTGGTTTGGTTTTTGGTATTCTTTACAAATAATGCTATTAATGCTTCAGGATATTCATTCTTTTTGTAAATCTATTGTTATATGTTTACTGATAATTTATTATTAACAGTGATAATCTGATACTCTTAGTCTTAAATTTATATCTATGTTGATCGAAATTCATCTCTCTAGAAAAATTTCCCTCGTTTGTAACCTTTATTTATCAAGCCTAATAAAATCTTCCCAAAGGTGAGAAATTCACAGAAGGGATACCTTTCCTTGTATTCAAAATGCCATTTTTACCTTTTGCTTTCAAATTATTCTCTTCCATCTTTAATGGTTTCATTACAGATATAGATGCCAACCTCATTCTGGATCTATAAAGGCCAGTTAAACCCTCGCATTCCCATTACAGCTCCGTTGCTCTCTCATTCAACAACTATTAGTACAGGTCCACCAAGTGCTAAACACTGTGCTAGGCACTGGGTGGTCAATGGTGAACAGAGCAGACGCATTCCCATCTCCCCATGTTCACAGGCTAATGGGAGGGATGATGACATTCAAATTGTGCAAAGTACTTAGGGAGGAAAAAGTGCATACACATGTGAGAGCAAATAATGGGCGACCCAGCCTGAGGCTATCAGGAAAGAGCTTTCTGAGGAAGTAAAGTCTGAAGTATAATAGGTAAAGGGAGACTAGAGTGGCACTTTGAAAAAGCAGACTATTAGGGGGAAAGGAGAAAGTGTCCTTGGTATGGGAGAAGCAAGTAAGAGCAAGCACATGGATCCAGGGGGAGAGGGGTAGGAGATGGGACTCAGGCAGTGGGCAGGGATAGATCTTGAAGACCGAGGTTTATCTTAAGGATGTTGGTCTTTTTTTCTGTAGTGGCAGGCAGGCATTGGAAGGGTGCAAACAGGAGTGACCAGACAAAATGTGAGTTTTCAAGAGATCACTCTACGAGCTATGGAGAGTGGAACGGAGCAGGAGTCAAGCAAGTTAACTGGTTAGTAGGTTATTCAGTGGCCCTCCTATCCAGCATTCTCTGTATTAATTGTAAACCTATACCTGTTGTTGCTTGGAGATAAAAATGTCTGTCTAAATACCCAGAACTGCCAGCTTTGAAACTGGCAGCCTATATGTGCAATCCAGACCCTAACCTTTTTTTAGCCTTTTTTTTTTCTTGCATATCATTTAAAATTTTTATTGACTTATTTGCCACATTGATTTTACACAAAAATTTGGGTTTCCGTCATCTCTTGAAACATCAGAAGGTGTGGCCGCTTGGGACTGCATTCCTACATGCTTACAATGGACTGAGCTGAGAAGCTGTTGCCCCTCTCCGCTAAGATGAGGCACCCACACCCCGGTTTTCTCAGTCCTTACCACCCTATGATCTTAAGGCTGGCCTGCTTCACTCACCTCACTTGCCCTTAGGCATTTTTGGTGTTGTCTGCTCATTTTAGATATAACTAGAGCTGTGAGCTTAGATTTTAAAATGAAAGGTATAATTTGGAAAATAAAGTAATGATGATGATCACCTGGAATTCTGTATCTTCTGAAATATAGACAGTGAAACTAGTGGACTAACAAAAGAATGAAAATATACCTACATACAAAAGCTAAGAGACCTGCTCATTGGTTTTCCCCCAAATAAGAGAAATACATTAATAAATACTTTTTAGAAATCTTTTGTAGACTAAACTAGAATTGTCCCCAAATATTCAAAGTAAAAAAAAAAAAAAAATTACCAAGAGAAATGGAACCAGCATGTCGATCTCATGTCAAACTGTTGTGATCCATAGGGTTTTCACTGGCTGATTTTTCACAAGGAGATAGCCAGGCCTTTCTTCCTAGTTTTTCTTAGTCTAGAAGCACCACTGAAACTGGTTCAGCATCATAGCAACATGCAAACCTCCACTGGCAGATGAGTGATGGCTGTGCTTGAGGTGCATTGACTGGGAATCAAATTTGGGTTTCCTGCATGGATGACAAAAATTCTACCACCGAACCATCAATGCCCCCATCTGAATCGTAGTTTCTTCGAATATAGAAATTTAGTTCTGGCATTTTGGTTGAGCGTTCCACGACTAGCTGAAAGTTAGGCAGTTTGAACCCATCCAGAAAGACCTTGGAAGAGAGACCTGGCAATTTGCTTCTGAAAGGTCACAGCCTCGAAAACTTTATGGAGCAGTTCTACTCTGTCACATGGGATCTCAGTGAGTTGGAATTGACTCCAGGGCAACTAACAACAACAACATTTTTTTCCCCTCTCAGGACTTGTGGAGAGTGCTCTATCATTTCCCATATTGTAACTGAGAAGACAAACGAAGTCTGTTATTCATTCCTGGATGTATAGGTGGGTCTGTGGTTATGCAGACAATGCTCAGGAAACTGAATTAAGATTCTAGATATTATCATCATCATATTATAACACTATGAACTCAATAGATACTGGTGGAGAAGTCAAGAGATTTCCCTCATACTTTTTTGTGTTTCTGGAAAGTTGTTTTTCCTAAAAATATAACTTGGCCCATGGGATAAAAAAGTAAAAAGAGATATTGGAGATTCTGCTTATTAGAGTGGAAAACAGAAACACTAGACTGGTAGAAGCCAAGAAACAATTTCTTGAATCCACTTTGTTATTGACTAATTGAGTGGCTTTGAGTAGGTCACTTAATCTACCTGGACCTTTGTTTCTTCCTCTTTAAACTGAACGGGCTGCACGAGGTGATATTTACCTCTTCCTCCATGCTAAGGACTCTTTCCACTGAATAGAGTCCATGGTGCATGCAATGGAATCTCTAAGGAGGCCAGATAAGTTACTTCCTTCAATGGTTCAAGACTTCTAGAAGATTTGAGTAAAAAATACGTATCGCATATTTTCTTTTTAATATCAAAAAGCTTGCCAATTGTTTGCCCAATGGAGTGGAAGTCCAAGAGCTGAAGCCCTCAAATAAGTAAGGAGTAAACAGAGGATGGAGTCCCGGTGGTGCCAAAGGTTTAACACTCTCAGCTGCTAACTGAAACGTTGGAGATTTGAGTCCACCCAGAGGCACCTTGGAAGACAGAGCTGGTGATTTAAATCCCCAAAATTGGACATTGAAAATCCTATGCAGCACAGTTCTACTCCGACACACGTGGGGTCTCCATGAGTTGGAATGTACTCAACGCCAACTGGGTTTGTTTGTTTGTTTTCAGACAGAGGATAGCAGAAATATATAGTCAAGTAGGCAAACTTTTGCTGAGTATCATTGTGTTCTGAGTACTGAAAGAAAGTGCTGGAGAGAGAAAATGGCCTAGAGGGAGGCGGAGGGGAGGTGTGGAGGAGCACACAGTGAAAATACAGGTTATGCCATGGAAAGACCTGAACTCAAGTTACCTCACGGAGCAATATTATTGTCTTCCCGATGATAATAAATTTCCATCCAGACTCTGACAAATCCCTTTATTTATAAACTAAGTTCATATGATGGTAGTGATACTAGTCCATCATCTTTTTTTTTTTTTAATCCACAAAGAATGGAATTTAGAATCAGGAGAATTTTTTTTTCTTTGCTTTTTTTCTTCTTTACTCACCCTGGGCCTCTGGGGGGATCACATTCCTCTATTTGTGTGGCTATCAACACTCTTATACCTCACTTTTTCTGTAAATGAGGATTATAATTCAGCCTTCCTAGATCACAGAAATAGTGTGAGGATAAATAAATGACTATATGTGAAAGATGAACTTTAGGAACTTCAATAACTTCTTTAATATGCAGGAAAATATTTTCAGTATGTAACTTCAGTTGTAATATTTCTTTCATAATTTAATAACGATTGCCATGTTTCATGGGCTAGATTCAAAATGATTAACCTTTTTTCATTGCTGGAACTCTCCAGTTCATTCCCGGACTAATGAATCAAAAGGAGAATGCCCTATCAATAGTTAGAGTCCATTTATAGACATGGAACAATGAGCAAAGAGGAGGCAAATCCATCATAAAGAAATGTTGTGACAAGCTCTCAGAATGAGCCTAAATGGGAAAAAAAGAGGTATGTACAACCAAGACAAAAGTAAACGGCATCAATTTCAACAAATCAGTTAAGAGATCAAGTGAACTCTCGTTTTTACTCCGTAAGCAGGTCAAAGAGATGGTGGAAATAAATATGTAGTACTCTTAGTTTCTGGATCATTCCCTTTTGAAGTTAAAAAAAAAAGAAAGAAAGAAAGATATCCTTCTCTCCTTTTGCATCTAAGGTTTCCAAACTCTGGACTGCCTGGATATAATTTGCATGAAGCTGTCACGGCCACACATCACTCTGTCCTTGGGGGGTGTAACAGACATGCATCATCTAACTACGTCTGATGAGGCGCTCACAGAATGAAGTTGGTGAAGGTATCATTGACTTCTAGGTCAAGGTCCAAGCTCTCAGAGAGCCAAGTGAGGCAACCACACCACAGTCAAATCCACTGCAGACATTTAGGTTACTGTGGAGATGACCTGGCTGGCACCCAGAATGCCTGGGTCTGGTTCTCAATTAACTATGCAACATTTGGCAGTCACTCTATTTCTTTGATTTTCAGTTTCCTCATCTGTAAAATGGATTAATACCTGCTCTTTCTGTCTCCCAAGGTTATTTTGAAATGCCAGTGAGATCATGTGTATGAGAATACTCACTTAACTGTTATTTTAACTGGCCTTTATGTGCCTGGTTTGCCTTCTAAGCAACACGTTTCTTTCAGGTAAGAAAGAATATGTATCTTTAAACCCGTTGCCTTCGAGTTGACTATGACTCCAACTCACAGTGACCCTATAGGACAGAGTAGAACTGCCCCATAGACTTTCCAAGGAGAGCCTGGTGGATTCCAACTGCCAACCTTTTGGTTAGCAGCCATAGCACTTTTAACTCCGCCACCAGGGTTTCCATATATCTTTAGTACCTAGCAAAATGCTTGGTAAATGGTTTGCTAAATGTTTGTTGAATCTGAGTAAAACTGAAACAACTTTGAAAAACCATAGTTTGGAAGAAGTAGCAATGTTGTTGTTGTTGTTAGGTGCCATTGAGTAGGTTCCGACTCATAGCAACCCTATGTACAACAGAATAAAACACTGCTCTGTCCTGCACCATCCTCACAATTTTTGCTGTGTTTGATCCCATTGTTGCAGCCACTGTGTCAATCCATCTCCTTGAGGGTCTTCCTCTTTTTCTCTGACCCTCTACTTCACCGAACATGATGTCCTTCCCCACGGACTGGTCCCTCCTGATAACATGTCCAAAGTATGTGAGAGGAAATCTTGCCATCCTCACTTCAAAGGAGAATTCTGGCTGTACTTCTTCCAAGACAGATTTGTTAATTCTTCTGGAAATCCATGGTATATTCAATATTCTTCACTGACACTGTCACTCAAAAGCATCAATTCTTCTTTGGTCTTCCTTATTCATTGTCCAGTTTTTGAATGCATATGAGGCGATTGAAAACACCATGGTTTGGGTCAGGTGCACGTTATTCCTCCAAGTGACATCTTTGCTTTTTAACATTTTAAAGAGGTCTTTGGCAGCAGATTTGCCCAATGCAATGTCTTTTGATTTCTTGACTGCTGCTTCCATGGGCATTGATTGTGGAGTCAAGTAAAATGAAATCCTTGACAACTTCAAACTTTTCTCCAATTATCTTGATGTTGCTTATTGGTCCAGTTGTGAGGATTTTTGTTTTCTTTATGTTGAGCTGTAATCCATACTGAAGGCTGTGGTCTTTTTTTTGTTTGTTTGTTTATTGTTGTAGTTTAAGTGAAAGTTTACATTTCAAGTTAGTTTCTTATACAAAAATTCATACATACATTTTTATGTGACCCTAATTGCTCTCCCTATACTGTGACAGCACACTCCTCCTTTCCACCCCTGATTCCCCATGTCCATTCAACCAGTTCATAACCCTCTCTGCCTTCTCATCTCACCTCTGGACAGAAGCTGCCTGTATAGTCTTATGTATCTACTTGAGCTAAGAAGCACACTCTTCATGAGTATCATTTTATGTCCCACAGTCCAGTCCAATCTTTGTCTGAAAAGTTGGCCTCGAAAGTTGTTTTAGTTCTGGGCTGATAGAGAATCTGGGGGCCATGCTTTCCAGGGTTCTTCCAGTCTCATTCTGACCATTAAGTCTGGTCTTTTTACTAGAATTTGAGTCCTGCACCTCACCTTTCTCCTACTCCATCAGGGACTCTCTGTGGTGTTCCCTGTCAGGGCGGTCATTGGTGGTAGTCAGGCACCATCTAGTTCTTCTGGTCTCAGGCTGATGAAGTCTCTGGTTTATGTGGCTCTTTCTGTCTCTTGGGCGAATACTTTCCTTGTGTCTTTGGTGTTCTTCATTCTCCTTTACTCTAGGTGGTTGGGACCAATCGATGCATCTCAGATGGCCACTTGCAAGCTTTTAAGACCCCAGACACCACTCACCAAAGTAGGATGCAGAACATTTTCTTGATAAATTTGTTGTGCCAGTTGACCTAGATGTCCCCTGAAAGCATGGTCCCTAGACTCCCGCCCCTGCTACTCTGTCCTTCAAAGTGTTTGACTGTATTCAGGAAACTTCTTAGCTTTGGTTTAGTCTGGTTGTGCTGACTTCTCCTGTAGTGTGTGCTGTCCTTTCCTTCACCTAAGGTAATTCTTATCTACTATCTATTTAATGAATAACGTTCACCCTCCCTCCCCACCCTCGTAACCATCAAAGAATGTTTTCTTCTGTGTTTAAGCCTTTTCTTGAGTTCTTATAATAGTGGTCTTATATAATATTTGTCCTTCTGTGACTGCCTAAATTCACTCAGCATAATGCCCTCCAGATTCCTCCATGTTATAAGATGTTTCACAGCTTCATCCTTGTTCTTTATTGTTGCATAGTATTCCATTGTGTGGATATACCATAATTTGTTTATCCAAAGCCTGTAGTCTTTGATCTTCATCAGTAAGTGCTTCAAGTCCTCTTCACTTTCTGCAAGCAAGGTTGTGTCATCTGCATATCACAGGTTATTAATGAGTCTTCCTCCAATCTTGATGCCCCATTCTTCTTCATATAGTCTAGCTTCTTGGATTATCTGCTCAGCATACAGATTGAATAAGTATGGTGAAGGGATACAACCCTGATGCACACCTTCCCTGATTTTAAACCACTCAGTATCCCCTTGTTCTGTTCAAATGACTGCCTCTTGGTCTAGGTACAGTTTCCGCATGAGCACAATTAAGTGTTCTGGAATTCCCATTCTTTGCAATGTTATCCATAATTTGTTATGAACCACACAGTCGAATGTATTTGCATAGTCAGTAAAACACAGGTAAACATCTTTCTAGTATTCTCTGCTTTCAGCCAGGATCTAGTAGACATCAGCAGTGATATTCCTCATTACAAATCCTCTTCTGAATCCAACTTGAATTTCCGGCAATGATATCCTTCGTTCCACGTTCTCTTCTGAATCCAGCTTGAATTCCAGCTTGAATTTACTGAAGTAACAATAAAATATATTAAAAGGCTTATTTCTTCATTGTTGGCATCTTCTTTCTCTTCTCTTTCATCTTCTCTGACATCTCTCAAAATGTTGAAACTTTTCATTTGTAGTCTACTCTTTTCTTCCCCACTGAGGGAGAAGCCATTGCTTTTCCCTTCCCTTACGACGTCATTGGCTTCTCCCTCTCTTTACATTTTTTTCTCTCTAACCTTTTAAGCATTAATAGGGCCTTTCTTTTTTGGCAGAAAACTTCTCTTCACTACAATGTTTCTAGCTATTGTTTAATTCCTTTCCCTCCTTATTAAGGCTCAATTTGTTGATTGAGTTCTTTACAACAACTACTTCTATTTCCTCTCCGCCAACTCCTTCTTAATGCTTTGCAATTTTACTTCCATTATTACGCTCTACCCAAACTGTTCTCAACAAGGTCAACAGTGAGTTGCTTCTGGACAAATTCAGAGCCCCCTTTTCTGGACTCTTCTTGCTGGTTCTTTCTATTGCATTTTACTTCATCAACCTTCCTCTTTGCCGTGTTACTTTTTTTTCATTTAACTTCAATGACACCATAATCTCTTGCTTCTCATGCCTTTCAAAATACTTACTTCGTGCTTCTTGTTCAGGTTCTTTTTCTTTCTCCCCTCTTTTCCCTTTAACTGCTACTCCTTTGGTCTCAACTGTGCTTTCTCTAATTTCTCTCTGATCTTCACCTAACCAACAAAACTTATGTGGACTTATTTATTACCCGTACAAAGTTGAGTTCCAAATTCCCCTTCTCCCTAAGACTCTGTTTCCTATTCTGATCATGTATTGCTCCTTAAAAATCCTGTTAGCACATTCTAGCATGGAGCCCTGGTGGCGCAGTGGTTAAGAGCTTGGCTGCTAACCAAAAGGTCGGCTGTTTGAATCTACCAGCTGCTCCTTAGAAACCCTATTGGGGCACTTCTACTGTCCTATAGAGTCACTATGAGTTGGAATAGACTCGATGGCACTGGGTTTCGTTTGGTTTTGAGCATGTAAAGTCCAACAAATTAAAATATTTTATCTATTGGAAAGGCCTAAATGGAGACCTCTTGGAGACCAGAAAAAAGCTTCCTTGCATTAACTGCCATTCTATGAGGTACTTGTCTAGATGCCTGAAGAATTGTGTGCGAGTGTGAGATTACCTGGAGGCCACCCGTGTGTTCTGAGGATGAAAGTGAAGTGGAGGTGTAAATGCGCTGGTCTTTCTTTCCTTCCCCAGAATGTCTGAAAAGAGGTTCAGCAGGTGCTAGATACTTAGTGGTGTTGACTAAGTAAATATGGCACTAGTTAAAGAGGACAGAAAAGAAAGGATGGTCAGAAATACTACATAGTAAAAAGGAGGTTTTTCCTAATGCCAGATTTTTACTCATATAATTCAGAAGAAAGTCCTGGCCAGCTACCTCTGAAAAATCGGCCATTGAAAACCCTGTGAAGCACAGTTCTACTCTGATACACCTGGGGTCACCACGATTCAGAATAAACTTGATGGCAACTAGGTTTTTTGTTTTGTTTTTTACTTATATATTTGCGCATCAGAGATTGGACCAAGAGCTAGGAAGATTAAGTTAGATATAGCCAGACTGGTCAGTGTAAAAAAAGTTTGAGTCTAAGGGATTTGAATATAAAATATCCTTACGGAAGTGACAGTGTTTTAAATCCAGTCCTGGGATCTTAAAACATATGACATCATTTGAGCATGCTGTTGGGCATGAGTTTGTGATGGGACAGAATTTTACTGAGAATGTATTCTTCAGGAGAGACTAAAGAGAGGCTCACCCATGTTTATTTACAGACCTAGTGCCACAGAACAAGAAAAACACTAAATGTTGAGAAACCTGTGAAGAGAAGGGCAGAGAAAAACAAAAGTATGTAAGGATGTCAGAAGAATGATATGATTTTGACATAATGATATCATATAATATTCATGGGAATATTCTAGAAGGGCATGACTTGGCTGTCAATGCTGGTAAAAAGTTGTAACACACCGCCAACTTACAGGGCTGTATAAGAAGGGATGTGAACCAGGTAATAGGAACACATCTGAGTCACATATGTAATAGATGTGTTTGTGTCCTGAGATACATTTATTGCCTTCTGTCTCTGGTGGTCTCTGTGTTGAACTAAAGGTTACTAAATCATTTATGTGCAGAAAGAACACCAAAACTGTTCTCAATACTGAGTGCATCTATAATCCAGGAGATGAGTGATTAATAAATAAAAGCATGTTTCTCCTCCCAATGGTTGGCAGCACGTCAAGCTGGGCTGTTGGAAATATCAGGGTAGGATAACGCCCACAAGTTTGTGTGGTTAAGGCAACTCCACGGGAAATATCCTGGAGCTATCTTTGTTATTAATTTTATAAGTTGCATTGTAAGTTGAATAAAAAATCTATGGTAATATCTGACATCATGTTACATAACTGTGTTCCTGAAAGTTGTCTGAAGGAAATTATTCTCAATAGTTGTTTCTTTGAGATTTCTAGATCCGCTCCTTCTTGGTTTCTCAGAAGACCATGATCTCTTTAACTTGCGTGGTAGTTATTTACACCAAAAGATGTACTGCATTGGGAAAATCTGCTGCAAAAGACCTTTTTAGTGTTGAAAAGCAAAGATATCACGTTGAGGACTAAGGTATGCCTGACCCAAACCATGATATTTTCAATTGCCTTATATGTATGTGAAAGATGTACAATGAATAAGGAAGACCATGGGCTGCCAGAAGAACAAACAAGCCTGTCTTGGAAGAAGTCCAGCCAGAGTGCTCTTTGGAAGCGAGGATGGTGAGACTTTGTCTCACGTAATTTGGTCATGTTATCAGGAGGGGCCAGTCCCTGGAGAAGGACATTATGCTTGGTAAAGTAGAGGGTCAGGGAAAAAGAGGAAAGCCCTCGACGAGATGGAATGACACAGTGGCTGCAACAATGGGCTCAAACATAACAACGATTGTGAGCATGGCACAGGACCAGGCAGTGTTTCATTCTGCTGTACATGGGGTCACTATGAGTCAGAACCAACTCGACGGCCCCTAACAACAACAACATGGTTATCTGTTTTTGTTGATTTGATAAATGTACATTTTCTAGCGTGATACAGTATCTAGTTTTATAAAATTACTGATATACATTAAATTCTTGAAAAATTTACTTTAAACACTTGAAATTATTTACCATGGTAATTTTTCCTTTTATTATTTTGTAGATTAGCACTCGTGAGTAAAGATGATTATTTTTAGGATTAGAAATCTTTTTTGACGCATCTGCTGCTGCTCACAAAGTCTTCTTCATGGGCATCAGGCATTATTATTTTCAAGGCTTCTTCTGCTCACAGGCCCGTGTGGCCAGGTTATAGTAAATTGGAGGAGATTAAATCTCTCAGGCACGTCCAAGTCTACCCCACTTCTGTGAGTCTCGCCTCTGGTATCATTACTGGAGTAAGCTGAGCAAAGGTCTGGAAGGTCCATAAATCTGGTTGCATGGAGAGTATTGATAGCAGATTTTAGAATTTAGTTTAAACTTCTTTGGTTTTATCAAAACTACTCAATGGCAACAGGTATCATAACTGTAACATTTTCCTAAATATTATAAAGTTCTCAAAACTTGGCCCATGAACCACCCACCCTAGTGGGAAATAAGTGTAGATTATAAATGCAGGTTCTTTCTCTAGTTCCCTTGGGCAAATGACATTGCAATGCAATTCCAAAAACTCGCTTTTTTAAAACATAATCTTACCTTTTGATTTAGTAAACTACTATGTTACTAAAATTTGCACATTAGTAGTACTTATTGAGGACTTGAATCAGAATTACACTAAGAAATCTTTTTACTGCATAATATTCGCAACGTTGTAGAATTCCTGTTGTAGTGCACACTCAGAAAAGGGTGGAAGACAGTTGTCCTGAGTTGTTCATGGCTTATAATAGCTGTTCTTTTTCTTTCTTAATTATTTAACTAAAATTTAGTTTTATTATAATCACCGTGGTTTAGTGGGAGTTGTCTAGTTAACTCTAGAGTTTACAGAGATGCGTATTTTAATCAATACTATTTTGGACTTACATCTGGATATTAAGAAATGTATGTGCTGGAGTTCAAACATGAATAAATCACACCTCTTATGCTCAGATAGATACATGCATTATCTCCTACCCTTCACCTTGCTTGTAGAGATACTTCATTGCAAATAGCAAACTCTATTCTCCTGGATATTGCAAACAGGTTGATAGCGGGTGTTAGGCCCCTGCACGCACTGTTAATATGGTCTAAATAGATTAAGAATTGCTGCTTTATATGATTTATTAAATTAACATGTCTTGTCAAATCTTTATTTGTATGTTCTACTTAAGTTGCTTTCTTCCATTTTATACTAACTTTCCTTTTCCTGTACCCTAGATGGACTATAATAAGTATGGATGCAACACAGAATACTTCTGGCGCTAATAAGCCCACAATACTGCAGAGTTTTAATTTAACACCACATTAAAGAAAAATCTACTGTAATTGGTAGTACAGGAGCATAACGCATGGCTTGGCTACATTACTGCCACTTCATCTTGCACTAAACAATATTCCAAGTTTGACTGGGTATGAGATCATGCTAGGGGCTGCATGTAGCTCAGATCAGACAGTACAGCTAAACTTAACCTCCATGTGGCTAAGATACGTGGCAGGGCTAAACACTGCTTATCAGTGGAGCGTAACATAAATTATTCTGTCACTTGGCTGAATTATTCTGTAATTATAGTCTGCCATGCCCTACTCTGTGTTGCAAGTAGACCATATTATGCACTCACAGGCCCTTCAGTTTATATGTATTTTCAATATTAATTTCATAAATTTTACATAATCGTATTATTTTAGCACTAGAAAAAACCAAAACTAAACCCATTGCCGTCAAGTTGATTCCTACTCATAGCAACCCTTAGGACAGAGTAGAACTGCCCCATATGGTTTCCAAGTAGGAGCTGCTGGATTTGAACTGCTGACCTTTTGGTTAGCATCTGAATGTTTAACCACTGTGCCACCAGGGCTCCTTTAGCACTAGAGGGCATTTGAAAATCATCTAATTGTTTATTTCTTGTCTTAGTCAGGAACCCGTAAGACATATATGAAGAGGGATTTATTTTAAGGAATTGGCTCACACAATTGTGGGAGCAGGCAAGTCCAAAATGTGTAGGTCAGGTGACAGGCTAGAGATTCCGGCAGTCTTGTGTCCCAGATTCAGGGATAGGAGGTGAGGGAAAGAGGGAATTCTGGCAAGATGTCTACTTGTGGTCTGGAGAACACTCCTTCAGGAAACCTCTCGTTTTGCTCTTAAGGCCTTCAACGGATTGGATGAGGCTCACCCACATTATGGAGTATACTCTGCTTTACTTGAGGCCAACTGATTTAATCACATGTAAATACTTTATAACAACATCTAGACTGGTGTTGGGCCCAGCAACTGGAGAAACTGTAATATAGTCAAGTGGATACATAAAATTAGCCATCACATTTCCCAATCTGAGATTCATCGTCCTATCTGGTACAGCAGGTGCCTGGTTATTTGAACGTGCAGCATTTTTGAAACAGTATTCTTATTCTATGTTGCACAATAAAAGTCTTTTTTTTTTTTTTAATAAAAGGGAATTTAAAACATTTTGGGGGAGTGTTATGGATTGAGCTGTGTCCCCCTAAAATGTATGTCAACTGGGCTAGGCCACAGTTCTCAGTATTGTGTGATTGCCCACCATTTTATCATCTGATGTGATTTTCCCATGTGTTGTAAATCCTATCTCTGTGATGTTAATGAGTCAGGATTAGAGACAGCTATGTTATTTAATACAGAGGTCCCCAAGCTGCAGAAAATTCTGCTGCAGCTTGCTTGGCCTGCCTCACAATTTTTGCATCAGAATTCCAGCCTCATTACTTGGCTAGCCTCACAATTCTGCATTAAAATTGCAGTTCCTTTGCTTGGCCTGCCCCGTGAAAATCCTGGTGCCTGTGCGGTATGATTAAGAATGTTGCTAACGCATGATCTCCCTACTTGTAAGCGTCTTAAAAACAACTCACCCTCTCAGAGCAGTCTCCATGGCAACAGCCCCGATTGCTTCCTTTCCTTGCACAATGAAATAAAAGCACGTTTACGCTTTCCCACCTCAGTCCCTTGTTTATTGGCTGATATGAGTCACGCCGAGCAAAACCTGGGGTTTCTACCCAGTAACATAATAATAATAATCTACAATATTAAACTGTATCTTGAGTCAATCTCTTTTCAGATATGAAAGAGAGAAGTGAGCAGAGAGATCACTAAGCAAGAAGAGTCAGGAGCGTGCATCCTTTGGACCTGGGGTTCCTGAGCTGAGAAGCTCCTAGACCAGGGGAAGACTGATGACAAGGACCTTCCTCCAGAGCCAAGAGAAAGCCTTCCCCTAGAGCTGGCTCCCTGAATTTGGACTTCCAGCCTCCTAGACTGTGAGAGAATAATTCTCTGTTTACTAAAGCCATGCACTTGGGGTATTTCTGTTATAGCAGCACTAGACAGCTAAAACAAGGAGTTAAAACAACATTGGAAGCAAGATTCACATGAATTTTTTAGATACGTGAGATTTCAAAAATATTTCTGTTTGCAGCGGGTTGCTTTTAGATATTGTGTGTTTCCTACTTCCAGTGTAACAAATTACCGCAAATATGGCGACTTGAAACAACACTCATTATCTCACAGTCTGGTAAGTCAGAAGTCGAATTGGCTCTGCTGGTTTCTCCATTCCAGGTTTCGTAAGGCTGAAATCAAGGAGTCGGTCTGCTGGGTTCTCATCAGGAGGCTCTGGGAGGAATCTGTTTCCAAGCTCATTCAGATTATTGGTCCAATTAGGTATTTTCTGCTCATAGGACTGAATTCTTCCTTTACTTTTTGGCTGTCAGTAGGGGATGATCTTTGCTCCTATAAAACAAACAAACAAAAAAAACCAAACCCGTTGCTGTGGTGTTGATTCTGACTCATGGCAACACTGTAGCCGCCTGAATTCCTTCTGGTGCTTTTCCATGAGCCCCTGCCCCCGCTCCAGCAACAGTGGGTCCAATCTTTCTCACGGTTGCAGTTTCTCTGACTTGATCTGCTGCATCTCTCTTGCCTCCTTTTCTCCTCCAATCTGACAAAGTTATCAGCTTTTAAGGGATCATGTGATTGATTGGGCCTACCTGAATAATCCAAGACAATCACCTCATAGTAAGGTCTATAACTATAATTATACAGATTACCTTTATTTTACCTTAATTCCAACCAGTTGATGTCAAGTCAACTCTGACTCATGGCAACCCCATTTGTGTCAGAGAAGAACTGTGCTCCTTAGGGTCTTCAATGGTTGATTTTTCAGAAGTAGATTGATAGGCCTTTCTTCCGAGACGCATTTGGGTGGACTGGAACCTCCAGACTTTTGGTTAGCATCTGAGCAAGTTAACCGGTTGTCCCACCCAGGGACTCCTTACCTCAATTACATAACCTTAATTATGCAAAGTGACATGCTCACAGACTCCAGGGATTACAGTGTGGACATCTTTGGGGAGAGGGGTCATTATTCCTCCCAGCACAGATACACTGTTAGTTAGACTCTTAGGAGAAAGCTTAAGAGATACCAATATTTTTATTTTAAAGATGAGGGAAGTCAGGATCAGAGAAAGTGAAGTGACACGGTAGACTTCATACAGCCAGTTAATGACAGTTCTATAATTAGAACCTTGTGACACTGAATTCTAGGACAATGTTTTTTGGTTTTTGTTTTCTGCCTAAGCACGGTGTCTGTCTGTGGAGTAGTAGTAGCATTTAGACTTTGTCCATACAATGCCAGCCAGAGAATCAAAAAGGCCAACAAAACAACTGCCGTTAATAAATACCTGAATATTTATACCCAGTTGCGTAAAGACGACAGCATTAGGTGCTTACTGATTGATTTTCATCACATCTTTGGCATTGTTTGTATCCAATCTGCATCTCAGAGTTACTAAGACAAGCCAGACTCTGAAAAGTAGAGTTCTAGTTTGTGTTATCCCAAAAGAAATGTCTAACGTAAAGCCTCTGTCATTTGCTGAAAGTTCAATGTTGATATATATTATAACTATGCTTAAATTAAAAAAAATCCCTGTAGTAGTTATTTATATTATCTTATAAATGCCATGGTGCAGCTGTGGCATGCAATCTCATGCCTCACAAGTGTAGTAGTACACTTAGGAGAATCTATAAAAACTTTATCCTGATACATCCAATTAGCCTTGCACCACTGTGTTCAAGGGAAGCATGCTTCGAATTTTTCAATAATTCTTCAGTGCCTGGGAAGCAAAGCAGGTAACTTCAGGGGCTCTTTGGGAGACATGGAGTTCCATTCCTGAAGGAAACTTAAATTTGCCTCTGAGAAGCAGACTCTCTGCTTGCTTCTTGCTTTTCCTTTTTCTTACAGGCCTTTCTCCTTGTCTTCTGTTTTTACCTTGGTTCCGTTCTGCCTGTTGCTTGATTCTTTTTCCTAAAGCCCCTGCTTCCCCCCCCCCCAAAATTTTTCCATGGATTCAGCAATGAATAATAAATTAGAGCATATATATTTAAGCCCTGCTATGACAGCAACTGTAATTGCCAACTATCCCAACTTCTCTCTTACTTTCCTTCCCCGACTGCATTTAGATTGGGCCCATGTGAGTAGGTCTGTCCAATAGACTGTGAGTGGAAGTGCTTTGTGTCACTTCCAGGTCAAACAGTTAGGAACCTACGTGGCTCTCCCATCTCTCTCTTCTACAAAGACGATGCTAACATCCGTGTGTTCTAGATGGAGAACTGCAAGATACAGAAGGGCTGCTTAACCCATATTGGATTGTAAGTGAGTAAAAACAAAATACAAAACCAAAATCCTTTTTGTATTAAGCCACTAAGATTTTGGCATTTAGCCTAATCCACACTGACCAGTTCAGAAATTGGTAGCAGAAGGGGGGAACTGCCATACCAAACACTAGAGCATGTCCTGTTGACTTAGTGGTTGATGAACAGTGAGGAAACTGGTATTGGAGACTGAAAGAGGGGCAATCCGCATCGGACAGTGGAAGATAATTTGATAGAACTGTAATTTACAATCATTTCAGATACAGAAAATGTGCATACGGAGGTGACAGCTCTAGGTGAAGGGATTGGAAAAGAAAACATTAGTAGGGTGTAATTACTTTTGACTACGTGTGGTGGTATTACAAAAATAAGATTAGCTCGGGAAATAATTGTCTGGTTTGTTACAGAAATGAAAGGAAATACAGGGTTCAGAAATGTGGTACCTTGTAGGGCTGTAAAAGCCTACTGCTTTAGAACCCACTCAGTAAGAAATGGTATTAATAAAGGATTGGGGAGCAGATGTCTGATAAAAGCTGCCAGCTAGATAAAATGACTAGGGGCAAATCAAAATAAGTTTGAGCCTTCCCAGTCAGGTCTAAAATCCTCAAAATAGCTAACTTGTTATTGAAAGAGACTATATTCATTTTCTATTTCTTCACAGCAAATTACCACAAATTATTGGCTTAAAACCACATCTGTAACTTCCTGGTATGTAGATCATATCTCAGTAAAGCTGTTAAAGAGCCAAAATATCCATTTATGGTCTCAAAGTTTCAGTGGGTCAGATGTCTTGGCGTGTCTTAGCTGGGTCCTCTTTCTGGGGTCTCACAAAGCCACAATCATTGTGTCGACTGGGGCTACAGTCTCATCTGAGGCTTGGAGTTCTTTTTTAAGCTCACGTTATTGTTGGCAGAATTCATTTCTTTGCAGCTGTAGAACTCATGTCAATTTGCTTCATCTGGGTCAACAGGAAAGAGACAATTTCTGCTGCTTCAAGTCTCTGACCTCTAGACCCTCTTGTAAAGGGCTCGGTTGATTAGGTCAGACCCACCCAAGATAATATCCCTTTAGATTAAGTCAAAGGCAACTGATTAGGGACTTTTGATTACATCTACAAAAAATCTGTTCACCTTTTCCATAGAGTGTAACTTAATCTCAGAGGTGACATTCATCATATTTTTAAGTCCTGCCCACAGTCAAGAGTGGGGAATTATATAGGACATGTACACCAGGGGAGATAATTGGGGCCATTTTAGAATTCTGCCTACCACAGAGAGAGAGAGAGAAGAACAATATCTTGAAAACAAGTTGGGGTATGGTAACTGGCAGGCACGTGTAAATGCAAGAAATAGGTTACATGTTTTTAAGGGAAATGTATTTCCAGTAAAATTATGACCCTGTATTTAAAAAGCCTTTGACTATTTGAAATTTAAAATAACCCTTGTGTTCATATCTTCCATGAGCAAGAGACAGACTGGAAAGCTGGCACCTACCAAGGAGGGTGTCTTCCTCTATAGCTATTACAAATGTGGTCAAGGAAGTAAGAAAGACAAGAACCTCTGTAGGCGAGGCAGGGGCCACAGAGAACAATGGACAAAGGATCTGTCTCCAGAGCAGAATCAGATTCCAGTCAAGGCACCTCCCCACTGCAGAGTAGGAGTCCTCAGGACTAGTGATTATGGTGTGTTTCTCATTCCTCCCTTTTAAATTTTGTTCCTGTTCCTGTTCTTGTGTGTGTGGTGGTGGTGCTGAGGGGGTGGCGGAGCAGGGAGGCCTTCAATTATAAATTTTTTTTCTTTTAGTGCAGGTATCTATAGATCGAGAGAAACCACGTCTGGACCAGATGGAGAGATTACTGCATAATTTTAGCAAACCTGGGCTTTGAATTGATGCAGGTTTCTGATGTGATGGGACTTGGGAGTTTCTTCCTTGGAGAGTCACTGAGTGTTTTCTCTTTGTAGAAAAAAGGGAGCGACTGAAAACTGAGTGACAGGAAGTGTGGGGTGTGGTAGTGAAGAGGGAACACATCCGATTTTCCATGTACTCCTCAACATTGCTTAGCCAAAATTTCCATGCTGTGGTAAGTGTTATGATTGTTCCCAAATATTCACTTTCTCATGCCATGTGGGAGGATTAGACATTGTTGCTTGTCATTAAGGGGTTTGCAGTGGTGGCTTCAGGATGAGTGCTATGGACTGAATTCTGTCCCCCAAAATATTGGTCGTAAATTCTAATCCCTGAACCTGTGAATGTAATCCCATTTGGGAATAGGATTATCTGTTATGTTAATAAGGCCATATCAGTGTAGTGGGAGTCTGAAGCCAATCACTTCTGAGTTATGAAAAGAGCAGATTAGGCACAGAAGCAAGGAAGCACAGATAGGGGAACATAGATGCCATGAAGATCGTCAAGGAAGTGAGGAACAGAAGCTGAAAAGAGACAAGGACCTTCCCCAGAGCCGACAGAGAGAGAAAGCCCTCCCCTAGAGCTGGTGCCCTGACTTTGGAATTCTAGGCTCCTAAACTGTGAGAAAATAAATTTCTGTTTGCTAAATCCCCCCACTTTTGGTGTCTCTGTTATAGCAGCACTAGATGACTAAGACAGTGAGTACGTATTCTTGTATGTGCGACTAGCTTTGGACTATAAAATTTAACCAGAAGTGATGGAGCCAATTTTGAGCAGAGGCTTTAAGAGCCGTTTACTATTTCCATCCATTCATTGGAATCCATGACGAGAACTAGGATGAAGGGAAGATATCGTAAGTAAGGCGAATAGTATGAGCAGAATTCAGAGTACGGTACTCAGCATAATACTTTACAGGTATACTGAACAGAACTATTTAGCAGGATAGAGTAATTATTCTGGGTTATGCTCACACACACACACACACACACACACACACACTTATGCCCTTTATGTTTGTCTAGAAAAGTGGTTATTATATGCCAGATCTTATACTGGTAGACATGGTGATGGTTCACAGGTTTAAGACTGGACGAGAGGTCATGGTCAGGGGCAACACATGGAGCTGTCAATGGGAAATCTCAAAGCAGAAAACCTGAGGAGATAAATGCATATTTATATTCTGGCTATGTGTATAATTCAGAATATAAAGATTTAAAAAAGATAAATTACAGTCAACTTAATACAGGATTTTTTCGAGTGAGAAATTATTGGTCTTTCATTGCTTGACATTTCTTGGTTTTTTAATTTGATACATGAATTGGCGAATTCATTTTATGCTCTTGAGAAGTACTTTTCCGTATAAAACCTTACCAGGCATTTCCAGAGAAGTCCTACTCTGTCCCTTACTAGTTGTGGGACCTTGAGTAAGTTGCTGAAAGCTTGCTGAGCCTCAGTTTCCTCACATGTAAATTGGCTGTAATTACAGAGCTTAATTCACCTGAGTTTTGCTGGAAATAAGTGAGGCGAGGCATGAAAACACTTAGCACAGTGCCTGTATGTGGCAGGCACCTCTTCTCTTCCTCCCCCTTCTGAATCTTTTCTGAAAATATGAAATGGGGTGTGTGTGTGTGTGAGAACTTTTTTGCTTGTGTTACTTGTTTATTTGATGCATTAATTAATGAATTAATGATGCTTTTTTATTTAAAAATACATTTCTATATAAATACTCCCAAGAATTTCCATGGGTGCCTTTGTTTTCTGTACTTTGTGTATTCATAGCTAAAGTGTTGTGCCTGTTGTTTGACACTCACCCTTCAGAAAACACACACAAACAACTTACTATTGTCTATCTGATGGTAAAAGATGGAATAAAGGACATAATGTGGAGAAAGAAAGAAAGAACCTGGACAGATGAATGTAGAACACATGAATGTGAACACATGAATATAGCTGTAAACATCTCCAAAAGATGATGTCATTAGTTAAGAAGGATGATGTGAGTGGTAACCTGCCAAACGTTCCCTGTTAGAAACGTTACCTTTCTAACCAAAAGGTGGGAAGTTCAAATTCACTCAGCAGCACCTCGGAAGAAAGGCCTGGTGATCTACTTCCATAAGATTACACGGCCTTTGAAAACCTTATGCACTGCAGTTCTACTGTAACACACAGGGAGTAGCCATGAGTCAAAATTGGCTCAATGGCAGTGGGTTTTTGGGTTTTATTATATGCTTGCCCCTCTCAATACCTAATAAATGACAATATATCATGTCAAAATCTGTCTTCATGGAAGGGTCAGAAGTTCTGTTATTATTGGGTAATCCTGTCACAATATCTTTCCCCTCCCTGAGTTTGGTACAGGCCTCCTCACCCTTAGATCTCAGATCTACACTCACGACCATAAACTTTCCTCATGCGGTTGCCTGGCACGAAGACTGGCAAATGCAATGTGCCATTTGCCATCCAATTGGCAAGTAAGGAAATCCAATTGGATCCTCTCACTTGAAATTTTGCTGCCTAAGACACGTTCCTAGCAGCATGGTCTGATGGACGGATAATGCTCTTGTACACCCTCTTGGATATTTAATGATAAATAATAGGCCAGTAAGGAGTTCCCTAGCATTCTGCTTGATAGCTTCAGTGACTTGCTACTACATCCAGTGCGGTTATAAAAATGGATTTTGGATTTGCTTCAGTTTATCAAAAAGCTGTGAACTGTCCTTGAAACACTGTGGATTTTAATTGCTTCTAATACCTGCCTAAAATGATTGGATAAAAAGTGAATTTGATATTTTCCCTTTCTCATGCAAGTAACTTTTTTTTTTTTTCCCCTTTATAGCTAAAGGGGAAAAAAACCTACGGCATTGTCAGAATTGCCGCATTCCACTTTATGAACCCTGAAGTAATGGAGCTACAAGAGGTAGGAGCGGGAGCCTGTTATCGACTGTGAAGACATTCTGCATCGGTTGGCTGTGAGCTGGGGTATCATTTTCCCTCTCATCCTGGCACCTGGATGATATTAAATTTGAACCTTTGATTTGATTGATACATCTCAGCAGCAGAACATTTAGACACTTATGTCATAAAAGCAAAGTGAAATATATCACTGAACACGGCCCTGCAAGGCACATAGTTAAAATCAAATGAAGTTAGCATTAATTTTACAGTTATTTAAAAAGCATACAAACTGGCACACACGCGCACACACAAACTGCCCATAGGAATGCCCCCTCTTTTTGATTCAGAGTGACGTTTAGTAAAAAACATAAAGTTTACCTGAAAGAAGCTGAGGTGGCAGCTTTAAATGCAATAAACAGGGACCTATTTACATATGCAAAACAGACACTCACAGGTGCAAGAAAGGTAATTGCTGGTGAGAATATGCATTACCTGTTTTACATGCGCAGCTGCCTGATTTGTGAGGGCAACTGGCTGATTTTGTAAGGGCAACTGGCTGATTTGTAAGGGCAACTGGCTGATTTTGTAAGGGCAACTGGCTGATTTTGTAAGGGCAACTGGCTGATTTGTAAGGGCAACTGGCTGATTTTGTAAGGGCAACTGGCTGATTTTGTGAGGGCAACTGGCTGATTTTGTCTGCCTCTGCATAAGTTTTAAGCACAAATCAGTTGCTTGGGAAAATTTGGCACCAATATTTCTCTGTGCTTGGACCTAAAATAGATTATGTATAGAAGTCAAAAGAAGGTTTACAGTCAGCCCGTCAAAGGCACTTAGTCTCTGTTTTCATTTGTGAAAACGAAAACACAGAAAGACTCTTTTGAAATCTTATTTTTTCTTCCTCTTCTAACGAGTTTTTTGTTGTTGTTGCTTTTTAGTATACTGTCTTTCATTAGTGGTTTAAAATCTGCTGAAGCTAGGCGGCAACTTGCCTGCCTGTTAGTTTACCTGAAGGCCCTTCACAGCAGCGCATTATACATTTTCTTGGGAACAATTAAGACATACCATCCCCACAAAGCAGTTTTTAAGTGGGCAAAACATATTTAATGGAAGGGTGTGTGGCACTCGGAATGGAAATACAATGAAAACCATAGGGAACATGTACTTAGCCTAATACTAGATAGGTTCCTTATAATTCACATATACACTCTTGGGGATATGGTATCCCACGTGCACATTCTAAGTGTTGTTAATGAAATGTTTGTCATCTATGGTGGGCTAAGCAGCAGAGCGTAATCTGTGGTCAGCTAAAGGGCACTGTCAACAACAGCAATAATGCAAATTTAATATGTGCATAATTATTGATCTCTTTAGTGAAAAGACTTATGAATAATATTCATATTTAGGGCTAGCAGGTAAAGTATCCTGGGAATCAGGCATCAACAGCTTAGCAATTGATGGATTTAGACAGGTTATACATTGTCATTCTAAAAGCATCTAATCAATATAGACAAATGTGTCAGAAAAGTGATTTGAGAAATACCTGTATAATACGGAAAAAAAAAAAAAAAAAGACCGGATTCAGTATCCTTCTCCCTTCTTAACATGATACGCATATGTTTCCGAATCAGGACCATTTTTTATTACTTCTACTGCAAGAGCTCCCTGTAGGTCAAATTAAAACACAGCACGTGTCCGGTCCAACTACCCTGCTCTCCACATCACATGGTATATAAAAAACAGTGTCGGAATCAGTGCAGAACTTGTGTGTCACTCTCAATATGTTTTTCAGCATTGAAATTTGGGAGCAGGCTCTGTTTGAGGCCACTGTCAGCTCTGTTTAATACAATTACCTGGTTTCTTAGTTTAAAGGACACATTTCCTGTGACTGACAGCATCATCCCTAAGCTTTGTGGCATTCCAGATTTCTCACAAAGGAGTGGGTTCGAAGTCTCTCTAGTTACCTGAAGGCAGAGGTTCTGTATTGAATCTGATTTCTACTTTAGAAGTGATTATTGCAGGAAATCAGAATCAGTGCTTAGTCCCAGGAGCTGTCTTAGTTATCTAGTGCTGCTGTAACGGAAATACCGCAAGTGGATTGTTTTAACAAACGGAACTTTATTTTCTCACAGTCTAGGAGGCTGGAAGTACAAATTCAGGGTGCCAGCTTCAGGGGAAGGCTTTCTCTTTCTGTCAGCTCTGGGTGAAGGTCCTTGTCATCAATCTTCCCCTGGTCTAGGAGCTTCTCAGTGCAGGGACCCCAAATCCAGAGGATGATCTCTGCCCCTGGCTCTTATTTCTTGGTAGTAGGAGGTCCCCCTGTCTCTCTGCTCACTTCTCTCTTATATCTCAAAAGAGGTTGACTCAAGATACAACCTAATCTTGTAGATTGAGTCCTGTCTCATTAACATAACTGCCTCTAATCCTGCCTCATTAACATCACAGAGGTAGGATTTACAACAGGAAGAAAACTCACATCAGATTACAAAATGGCAGACAGTCACACAATACTGGGAATCATGGCCTAGCCAAATTGACACACATTTTTGTGGGACACAATTCAATCCATAAAATTCTACCCCATGGCCCCCCAAAATTCATGTGCTTGCCACATATAAAACACATCACCCCATCATATCATAGCAAAAGTCTTACATCAACTCTAAGTCCAAAATCCAAAAATTCATCTTCATCTGTGAAATCTAGAATACAAGTTATCTGCTTTCAAAATACAATGGTGGAACAGGCACAAACTAGACATTTTCCATTACAAATGGGAGAAATTGGAGGAAAAGAAGGGGTAAAGGCACCAAGCAAGTCAGCAGAACACAGTACATTATCTCTCAGGGCTTGAGATAATCCTCTGTTCTCTGAGATCATTTAGGCGATGGCCCTGCCCTTCAGACTCTGAGTGTTGATCGCACTCTCTGGATTCTGGATGGAGGCCTCTCGGCCCTGGGCTTCAGCTCTGCCTTTCAGGCCCACCAGATGGCAACTCTGCTCCCTCGGATTTGGGCGGCCCCATTCTCCTAGTCATCTGAGTGGCAAGCCCACTGTTTGAGACCCTGGAGGTCGTGGCCCTAGCCTTTGAGACTGAGGCAGCTCTGCTTCCTGTGTTCCTTGTCTGTTTAGCTTCTCCTTCCTGGTTCCTTGGCCTCTCAACCCCTCGGACCTCGAGGCCTGCATCTGTCCTGCTGGGGCAAGTGTTCCAAAGCTCTTTAGCTCCACCAATAAGCGCCTAGAGGCAGCCTACTCTGTCAGGAGGCTTTTAGATCCAGGTGGCATGGTTGTGTTCCTCTCTGAGACCTGCAATAATAAGTTGTGTAAAATTTTCTCCATGACTTTCTTGATAGTGATAGTTTTTTTTTTTTTTTTTTTGTAGAGGAAGACACAGAGGAGGCCCGAGATATAAATTTAATTCTATGCGAGATAGTTTAGGTAGCTTTATTCTCACTCATTGTCAAATGTAAAACCCTGTGAGGACAGAACACAAAAACCCATTGCTGTCGAGTCTATTCCGATGCATAGCAACCTATAGGACAGAGTAGAACTGCCCCAGAGGGTTTCCAAGGAGCGGCTGGGGGATTCAAACTGCCGACCTTTTGGTTAGCAGCCTGAGCTCTTAACCACTGTGCCAGCAGGGCCCCTGAGGACAGACACTGGGTCTTAATTGTTTCTTTAATCCTAGTAAAAAGCAGAGATACTCAATAATGTTCTTTCAAACGAACCTCTTCAGGAATGAATGTATGTAGGATAATACAGGAAGGATGAGCAAAAGAAAAGAAAGACTATGTGAAAAGTTTCGGAGCATATTTTTTCCATCTTGCATGAGAGTATTTTTGAGTGTGGACAGTGATTGTCTAAACAGCCAGTGTCTCTGACAGGAAAGGACATGATGGAATGTACCGCAAGATCCCTATTTGGGGAAACATTAGCATATTTCAAATATAAGGAGAAGGTGCAATTTCAACATCTTGTTGCCAAGTACCAACGATGCAATGGGCATTGTCCCTGATTAACAATCTGTGCATCCAGAAAGTTATCAATGGCCAGTAAAAGAGTGAGCTATTTCTTGATAGTCCAAATTAATTATTTCGACCTTCCTCAAAAGATGACCAAGGACATTTAAGAAGAATTAAGTATTACTGAGTTAACAGATTTCAAGCCAGTGTGAACAGAAAAATAAGCCATTCACTTTGATAGGTGATAAAGGACAAAATGAAATACAGTATTGTTTTAACTGATACATAGATGTAGATAGAGATACAGATTCTTGTTGAAACACATTTTCTTTGAGATAATATTCTTTTTCAATGAAGGCAATTTTTGTATGTATAAATAAATGTTATTTAATTTTTACAGAACTATATGACTTTTTGCAGAAAAATTTTACTTAACAAAGTGCTACGTGCCCTAGTTTTTTAAAGTTGGAACACATGAACATCCTATATATATGTTTTATACAAAATATACATCTGGAATGGAAAACAATGACTCTGTTTCATTACATAAAAAGGCAGCTAGAGATGATATAGGAATAATAATATCATTGAAGGAAAACTAGAAGTGAAGCCGTTTACAAAACAAGCATTGATTTTGAGGGAATCAATACATGTTTGCGTATAAAAATTACACCTAGGTTGGAAAATACAATGGAGTGCTGAAATCTGGAAACCATTCATGGAAAATGAACCCTCGGGAATACAGGGCACAAAATGGAGATGTAAGCAAAGTGGTGCAAAGTTGTTTCTGAAAATCCTGATTTTGAGCCAGTCCAACTCAGAGAATTGGTTCCAAGCGTGTTTGCTCCCTGTCAGGACGTAGGTCATCCCCTCTTCTGCTATCCTTTTCTCTACTGTTGTCTTCTCTTCCACTCCCCACACCCAGTGGTGTTTCAGGCTTTGATCTTGTCTGTTTCCTGGGCTTGAACTGCCTGTGCTGTTTCTACTCTGGAGCTTCTGAAGTACTGTATCTCACTTTTCCATATCTTTTGCATGAGAAATCGTTGTTGGAAAGGAAAACTAGCCTAGCCAGAGAACGTTCTCCAAGATGAGACAAGAGCAGGTGATTTTTGAGTTGTAAGAAAACTGGAAAGGAAGAAGGAAGACCAGTCTAAGACAAAAGGAGCTCTGAAAGACATGATGTTCATGTTTGTGTGTGCGCCTCTTCATCGTGACTCTACCATTGACAGATATATTTTCCTTGGGTGTGGGCATGTGATAATTTGTTTTATTAGCACTGAGAACTTTCATAGAACACTTTTGCCAGATGTCAGATGGGGTGATCTAAAGGAAGAAGAGCACAAGCCATACTACTCTTACTACTGCTACTGAAAATAGCAATTATTTGGGGGAGGTAAGAGTGAGCTACTATTCAATCAGCATCAGCCTGATGATGTATTAAGTAGTACTTGCTCTGGAAGGAGTCCCTGGGTGGTGCAGACAGTGAACATGCTTGGCTGCTAACCAAAAGGTTCAAGTCCACCCAGAGATGCCTCAGAAGAAAGGCCTGGGGAGGTATTTCAAAAACCTCAGCCACCGAAAACCCTATGGAGCACAGTTCTACTCTGACACGCATGGGGTCACCATGAGTTGGAATCAACTTGACGGCAACTGTTTGTTTTTTTTCTGGAAAGAGCAGTTTCAACTACCCTAAGTTTCCTTCTTTTAAATTTCTCATCACTTTGTACTTTTATTATACACTTACTTTATCATGCCTTGTATAATTGCTTCCATGTACTTTAATTTCTTCCACTGGGCTGTAAGTTCCCTGAAGAGTTCAAAATCTGTGTCTTGTTCAGGTTTCCTCCTCATAGCATGTAGTTTAGCATCTCAGTAAACATTGTTGAAATAAAATGAATCCGCTTTATTAATAAACATTTATTGAACATCTACTGTGTAGAAGACATGGGATGGTCTGGGGAAAAAAAAGAACACCATTCTAAGGGTGTAAAGTTTAATTGAGTTGGCAAATCGTTATTTAAAAAAGATAAACAGTAACAGGAGATAGCATCTATTAAATGTCAAATGAGATTGTTAAGAGCTACTGAAGCTACCAGAAGTGAGTCATGCCTCAGGGCTGGGAAGGGCGAAGAAAGTATGGCTCTCATACTTACCTCTGCTCGTGTTCCAGAAGAGGAAATCTCAACCCTCTGGTGCTGCTGTGGAGACACTGGAGTGGATGCAATGCCATTCGGTCTGTTTACCTCGTGGCTTTCTAAATACCAATGCTTAGTTCAAGGACAGACAGCTTCATTTATAAAATTACCATCTGAAAAATGCACTTGCAGAATTAAAAGGGATGTGAAATCGAATGCAGCTATAGCCAGCATCTTCCTTCTTCATGAGGAATCGTTGATGCACCAAGAGAAGCTGAGGTTCAGGTCCTTAACGCCAGGAAAGCTGCGTTTGTTCATGTTTTGTTTGTTTGTTTTTCAAAAGGAAGGAAGGAAAGAAAGAAAAAAAAGGAAGGAGAGTGGTTGTGGATGGAGGAAAGCACGGAGGCTACTTATCATTTTACTTATCAGGGTTACGTTCTGAAGCCCCTGGACTCAGAAATGGAATGCACCAAGTCCCAGAAACAGTGAAGTATTTGAGACTTTCTGTTTTTCTGATTAAAAGGTTCAACAGAATGTGTTCAATTCTATAGCCTCTGAAGTGGTCTAGGTTCCTTCTCTTAACCAATTGCTAGATAAGGTAGAAGGCCAACAAAAACGAGGGAAACCCTCAGTGAGATGGACTGATCCAACAGCTGCAACACTGGAAGATAGTGCAGGACCGATGGTGCAGGACTTGGCAATGTTTCCTTCTGTTATGTAAAGGTCTCTATGAGTTGGAGCCTGCTCAAGGACAGCTAACAACAGTTCTCCTAATGATAACCCAGAAGTCACATTTACCTATGCTATGTTGAAGTGCAAGCATTGGTGTGCCAGCTAGGAATGGATGGGTTTTATCACAACAGGGCAACCTGCCTAGAGGGAAGTAGAACTGGAAACCAGGAAGCCTATTAGGGTAGGGAAGATGTTTCAGCTAGAACTGTGATCAGAGGAGGGGAGGAAGCCCAATGATGTAGGCCATGGTATCAGGACGGTAGAGTAACCAGGCACCAGTAAACCAGTTACAGAAGTTCAGTAAGACCAAAGTCCCCCTGGTTGAAGGGTTGAGCTAGATAACTAACAACTCAATTTTTATAAACTTTTAGGTGAGTGCTTAATATTCTTTCATCCAATCATTCATTCATTCTATCAATATTTAATGATCCCTCTGGGGATCTAAAGGTGAGGAAGAAGGAACAATATACAGTGTACCATGTGCTACAATAAATATTACTAAGTACAACGGGAAGTAAGCGTGTAGTTTTGCCTCAGGGAAGGGGCCAGGGGATGTTCCACATGGGAAGTGACCTTTAAACTAGATCTTAAAAGATGGCGGGCCTTCTCAGGAAGAGGAGAAAGGGCATTTCTGAAAGTAATGAGTAAAAGTTGAATTATTTGGCTTTGCATACACTGCTGAAATGTGGACTTCTCCACTGCTTACTAATTATGTGGCCTAGCAGGGTTTTTGTGAGGAAACTAAGCATGTGAGTATATTTTGGGCCATTTAATGTTCCTAAACTTGCCATTATTTGCTAAGTAACATGCTGGAAACATCAGCTCATTAAAGCCCAAGAGAAACTATACTGAGAATATCAAACAAATGACAAATCTAGTTGAAAGAAATACAGAGAAACATGTATAAATGGGGAATAAACTTGGCAAGTAAAGCTTTTACTTTGGCACCTCAGTCTGGTTTCTATCTAGACCTTTGGGTGGATTTAGTGTTTCATGCAGGGATGATTTTACAATGCGAGTTTAATAAATAATTGATGAGTTAGTAATGATGGCAACAGTAATAATGATGTTGATGACAATGATGGTATTGTTAACAGATGTATTATAATTTGAGGGTCTGTATCTTTCCTGCTTTTTGATTCCTTCCAATTTCAAGAGGATGGCTCAATTCTTGATGGATCAGCCGTCCTTCTATGAATGAATTGTCAGGCCTTTCTTAGGACCCAAATCCACTGAACTGATCTAAATACCCTCAGACATAAGTAGCCTTAGGAAAACCTAGAGTTTGAGCTAATTGGGTTGCATTGTATATAAGTAATTCAGATGCAGAATTGAAAACAAGATTTTAGCGTTTACAGAAGATACTAAAACTAGAGGCTGAGCAAATAATGAGAAACAAAACAATAAGGCTTGGATTGTATAAGTAATTGGATCCGCAGATGACAAATGCAGTTCAGGACAGGAAAATGTAAAATAGGCTTGAAGCGAAAGAAACAAACTAGAGAACATGTGCTAAATGGGACAATCATCCAGAACACTGACCAGGAAATGCAAAGGAAGGGCTATTATAGAACATAAATCATGGCAGCTCTTAGCTTATGGCTAATTCTGTTGCTTTAGAATCCTCTCAGAATTAAAGTGCGTGCATATTTTCTGTAGTGGACACTTCCTGTACACTATGGGGGCCAGCGCTATGCTTCCAATTTCAATCACGTTGCCACTCAATTTTGTAGAGGCACCCCTCAAAAATTCTTAAGGTGTTACTTTTTGAGTGCAGATTTTTCTCATCTTTGTGTAGGCTTATGCTCATTATTCTCTAATTACCCTTCTCAGCCATTGCTGGGAAGATTCAGAACAATGTTTTCAGGATATTTTACTAATTGCCCTATATTTCACCATGTCAGAAAATGCCCAGGAGGATCTAGGGACACCACATCAGGGTATCATTCCCCATTCACCCTGCTCCCCGAAGGTACAACATACCGCTTTGCAGTGGAGGGGAATCAACTGTTGGTTTAAAAAAAAAAATGTATGCATAAGAATTATCTGGGCAGCGAGTTTAAAAATGGAAATCCCCCAGTCCTGTCTCCAGAGACCGACTCTGTACAGCTGAGAAGGGGCCGGGCAATCCGCATCTTTAATAAGCACCCCTGGTGGTTCTGATGTGGGTCATCATTAGGGGATGCTTTGAGAAACCCCAAGTAGCTGAAAAAGAAAGCAGTGAGTTCTAGTTCCTACTCATCTTAACTGACGGATTAACTTGTTGACAGTCACACTGCCTAAGCCTCCTGTTCTTTATCTGGAAAATGAGCGTAGTATACATGTCCAGTGTACCTGGCAGAGGAGCAAATGAAATGATGTCAGAAATCTTACAGCGTACAAATATAAACGTAAGGTGACATGCCTGCCAAAATGTGATTTGTACTATTCTGGTCCCACAATACCATGCTTTGAAAGAGATGATTGAGGCGGCCGTCCCAACCCAGTCGGTGCCCGGTTTACCTTTTATCTGTTGCCACAGGAATTCTCCCCCGTAGTTGATCTCAGCTCCCAAATAGGTACTGAAAGTTGGAGGTGTTTTCCTTTGTGCATTTTTTTTTTAAAGTTGGAACAGGAGGTCACTCACAGTGTCCCTATGGTTTTGTCACTCCCAGGGAGCGGCGTTTTGAATTGCAGTCTTCCGTGTTTAGACCCAGTCGCATACCCTGTGGCCGCTGATACTCAGCTCCAGCTTTTGTTGTTGAGAATGTACAGGACTTCCCTGGCCCGCCATGCACGTGGTCATCACCCTGTGGTCAGCTACCACCCAGTCCTTCTCCCACCTGCAGAAAGGAAAACTGAAATCTGTTTTCAAATCATTCTTAGTCCACTGAGTAAAGTCCCTGTGAGATCAATGGATCTTAAGAACATGTAAAAAATTCCATCCTTCTTCTCTGATTGAAATTCTGTGTTATCCAGGCAGTCTTGTCTAGAGCCTGTCAGCTGGATGAATTAAGCAACGTTAAACCTGAAATGATATGCGTCAGGTAAACTGAGGCTCTAGGATGAAATTTACCCTAATACGAAGAGCATATGTGTAGCATCTTCAACGCTGGTCTTGGTTCCATAAGCCTCCCTTTGGAAGAGTTTGTGAACATGGCTACTATGTAATTAGCGGAGCAGTAAGTGACTCGTTGCCATCGAGTCAGTTCAGACTCATAGCAACCCTATAGGATGGAATAGAACTGCCCCACAGGGTTTCCAAGGAGCAGCTGGTGGATTTGAACTGCAGGCCTTTGGGTTAGCAGCTGAGCTTTTAACCATGAGCGATAAGTTAGGTGTTTAAAGATATTTTTTCAGGTGCTTTTTTGTATTCATGATAGATTCTCAGCAGCAAAAATCAATCTCAATCAAAGCCGCAACTGAGTTTATCGTAAATTATCATGAAAAGGTTTTCTACTGAGTAGAGGGTTAATTACTATCTAATTTGAATAATTTTGCATATTAATGAGACATGAATGAAAATCATTTTTAGATTTTTAACTTCAGCTGAGAAACCCATGGGGATAATGGTTCCCTTTTAAGAGGCATGCTATCTCCGTTACTAAAGGAGATACTTTTTTTTTTTATTTACTAACTAGTTTTAACTTGATTAATGGATTAGTGTTTTGCCATTAATAAACCATATCCAAATGAAAGACAACTTCATTATTTGACTCTGTAGCCCCTAGCTGCCTGCCAGGTAAGAAAAGTGGAAAATAGGTGAAGAGTTTGCCATGGAAAAATACTACCTTACATAGCCCTTCAGAATTTGTGGATGCAGACATTTGTATGTTTCTATTGTGAATGCGTTTTTGTAACTTGTATTTTTTTGTCAAGTGGAGTTCCATGTATTTTTGTTTACAAATGACATTTAGATTTAGAATATACATACTGAGCTGAAGTAGGGGGAGTGTACTCTTAAAATTATTACTGTACTCTCCAGTTTGAAAAAGTGACTGACAATTGCCTCAGGCCTCAGAAATTATTGCCAGCCAGAAGTGGAAAGTCACTTTTATAAAGTCTCCTTGAAACCTTTCTTGGCATTGCAAACAAAGATTAATTCTGTAAAGTTACTAATGTATTTCTTATATTTTTAATGCCCATTTAAGAAAAATAATTTAAAGAACAGACTACTTACCATCTTCCAGCTTTCTTTCACCTTTAATTTTCATTTCATGCTCAAAACTCCCCTATTTGATACATACTTTTAGGTTATCTTCCTCTCTGTCTTTGGGTAGAATCTGCCATTGTCCAGTAATTCTATGTCCAATAATAATTCACTTGGCTCTAGTCTGTATTTATGGCAGACTAACGCAGATCATGGAGCCCTGGTGGCGCAGTGGTTAAGAGCATGGCTGCTAACCAAAAGGTCAGTAGTGCAAATCCACCAGCTGCTCCTTGGAAACCCTATGTGGCAGTTCTACTCTGTCCTATAGGGTCACTATGAGTCAGAATCGACTCGATGGCAACGGATTTGGTTTTTTAATGCAAATCAGATGTGATGAATTAAATTGGATGAGTATTTTGATACTTTTGAAACAAAACACTTCATTTGGGGTGGGTAGTGTAACATAGTATTAATTCTTACAGTCCACCTTCAACTTTATGGAATCGGCTATTCTAATCATGTCAATACCGTATAAGCACAACACTGATTTATAAAGGCCTCAGATACACAGGAATATTCTTGTGTGTAAGTTACATGGCATAGTATTTTATCAAAGAGAGTCTGGACTGGATTGGACACATGGAACTTTAATTGTGCATCTAGGTGTTAGCTTGACTACAGAGTTCATGAGATGCCTTTGGATTCTTTAACTCAACAGACGAGGGAAAAACTGGAAGAGAGCGAAGAAGAGCAAGACCCTTAACGAGATGGACTGACACAGTGGCTGCAACAACGGGCTCAAACTTAGCAAGGATTGTGAGGATGGTGCAGGACCAGGCAGTGTTTCATTCAGTTGTACACTGGGTCACTATGAATCGGAACCGACTTGAAGGCACAACAACAAAAACAGAGACTACATCTTTTACGTTACAAAAAAAAATTCTGCAAGAACATGAAGTAGGACTCAAACCTAAAAAAGAAATTACTTAGAAGGATACTTTCTCAGTCACTCGCGGAGTAGCCCCATTCACCTTCATCACTGGAACCTTCTTGGCCAGGGAGTGAAGAGGACCTTATCAATATACCATGATAGTGGCATTACCCGTGCATCTGAAGAAAAGTCTGGAAAAGGGGCAAACCATTTTAAAAAGAACTGAAAACCTTGATGTTTCCAATTGAGCCATATGCCAGGGTAACTCTCAGGATAAGAAATGAATTTTATATGCACAAAGTAGGAATTTTGAAAAAAAAGAAATCAAGAGTGGCATTAGCATGAGCTGTCCACTCCCCCTCTCCTCCTTCTGGTCTCTTCCAGTCTCTGTTGCCAAGGAACTGAGAATGGATATTTGAGAGCCAAGGATAGAGAAAAGAAGACAAACTAAAGCTGGGAGGGTTTTGGCGGAATCACACACTTAACATACTGCACCACTTTTCAATATATTTCAATAGTCCTGTGTCATCGATTGGTAGCTCTCCTTCTAGACAATTTGTGATGGATTTTGTTTTTCCTTAATTAAACTTCACATGCTGACTTTAATTATTGCTGGGTAGCTGAAATCTGGTGGTCTAGTTTTCAGTTAATAGAGCGCAGAGTCTATATCGACCTCCGAAATTACCCATCTTACCAAATTATATGTGTCCACCTGTATCTTCTAGATCACAAACATACAAGGCAGCTGCAAGGTGTGATTATCAAGTAACAAGAGCATGTATCACGTGTGACTCATGAGTCAGTCTCTCTATAAGAAAACTTTGTTTATGATGTGCAAGATCTCTGTATTATAGGATTGCATGTAAAACGTAAAGGGTACACACCAAAAACGAAAAACAACTCTTTGCCATCGAGTAGATTCTGACTCATAGTGACCCTATAGGACAGAGTAGAACTGCCCCATAGGGCTTCTGAAGAGTGGCTGGTGGATTCGAACTCCCAACTTTTTGGTTAGCAGCCAAGTTCTTAACCACTGTGCCACCAGGGCTCCCTGATTAGGTATATGTCATGGATTGAATTGTGTCCCCCCAAAATATCTGTCAACTTGGCTGGGTCATGATTCCAAGTATTGTATGATTGTGTACCATTTTGTAATCTGTTGTGATTTCCTTATGTGTTGTAAACTCTATCGCTATGATGTAGTAAGATGGATTAGCGGCAGTTATATTGATGAGATCTACAAGATTAGATAGTGTCTTAAGCCAATCTCTTTTGAGATATAAAAGAGAGAAGCAAGCAGAGAGACATGGGAACCTCATACCACCAAGAAAGCAGTGCCTGGAGCAGAGCAGGTCCTTTGGACCTGAGGTTCCTGCGCAGAGAAGCTCCCAACCCAAGGGAAGATTGATGACATGGACCTTCCTCCAGAGCTGACAGAGAAAGCGTTCCCCTGGAGCTGACGCCCTGAATTTGGGCTTGTAACCTACTAGACTGTGAGAGAATAAATTTCTCTTTGTTGAAGCTATCCACTTGTGGTATTTATGTTATAGCAGCACTAGATAACTAAGACAGTATATAAAACCCATTGCCGTCACGTTCATTCCAACTCATAGCGACCCTATAGGACAGAGTAGAACTGCCCCATAGGGTTTCCAAGGAGTGCTTGGTGGATTTGAACTGCCGAACTTTTGGTTAGCAGCCATAACTGTTAACCACTACACCACCAGGGTTTTGATTAGGTATATAGGGAGGTGTTTTTATCTTTGTTTTGCAGATGAATATATCAAGGCTCAGAGATATTAACTAAGGTTTGAGATTAGCCTGTTGACAACTGGTCTTCAACCTGGGTCATCTGAATTTGTAACCTGAGCTGTTTCCACACCCGCTGAAAAAGTAGGAAAGGAAGAACTAGAAGTTACAGAGAGGAGGCTGACCAAGCAAAAATGGGAGTGAGGACCACACTGGCACCTCTTTGCTTTCTCCTTTCTCTACATATCATTTCTTACCTTTCAGCTAATTCTTCCCCTCTCACTGGTATTTTCTTTCTCTGATCTATCTAGGTAGTTGGTTTGTTAATTAGTATTAAGGTATCAGTGACCCTTCAACTTAATGTTAGCAGATAACTGTTGTATCTTTAATTAGAACCCACAGAATCTCCAACCAGTTGAATGTGCTGTGGAGATTGTATGTTTGAGAACCAACATTGCTTACGCTGGTTCCACCTTCTTCTCATTTATTTAGCTTTCTAAAATAGCACTTTACATTAGTTCATGCTATCCTTACCACAGCCCTGTGAAGCAGGTACTACTATTATCCTTATTTTTCTAATGAGGAAGTAGAGGATCAGACACCTCAAGTGACTTTCCCAGCTGGTGGAGCTAGGGTTTGTTTGACTTCAGAGCCAGAACATCAGTCCCCCTCGTCTGCAAATGGCTCTACCCTACCCAAGCTTGGTAAAACGCATGGTCTAAGCTTCCCCGCTTGTGAGTTGTGCCACCTTGCTTACGATACTTTATTAGCTGAGTTTTGTTTTCTTCCTCATGTAGGAATAATAGGAACAATGACCACAGGAGATTTGTATGTCTGTGTGTATTAAATAATATTTAATACATTAGTGTATTAAAAAAAGCATTTAGTGCTATGCTGTTATTAGTTATCTGCATTGGGCTAAGGAGGGTAGATTGATACACTGAGTATTGAAAACATATGCTGAAGTGGAGTTAAGATCAGGGGCTTCCAAGACTCTGGGGAGTCGTGCTCAGAATGAGATCCCTCCCATCCAATGAGAGGTCTTTTTAATGACATAAGAGTTTTATATACGATTGGAGCTTCTTATGACAAATACAGTTGGTCACAGATATCTGCTTATGGTAAGGCTTTCGTCAGGCACTGACGTTTATTTTTGTTCATCAGGATTTTTGGTCATCATTGTCCCATTTTCAGCTTTGGAAGTGAAGTGGAGTTGGGTATAGTGGAAATCTTGTCTCTCAAGCTGTTTTCAGCTGGCTTTTCCGTATTATTTTACCATCCTGCTGATCAGACGAGCAGGTAGTGTGGTTTTGGTGGTCATGTTCCCACCTTCTATTTGGAAGACTGGGTTCGATTCCTGGTCAATGCACCTCAAGCGTAGCCACCACTTGTCTGCCAGTGGATGTTTGCAGGTTGCTATGATGTGAACAGGTTGTAGCAGAGCTTCCAGACTGAGACAGACTAGGAAGAAAGGCCTGGCAATCTACTTCCAAAAATCAGCCAATGAAAATTCTGTGCTCACAATGGCCCAAGCCTATTGTATATGGGGTCACTGGGAGCCATGGTCTGAATTGATGGCAGCTAGTAACAACAATAGTAAGCATGTACATAAGTATTTCTCTCTCTTTTAATTCATTCACTGGATTTCTTTAAATATGCCATGATAGTATGTGGTGACGGACCTTGACCGTTGAAGCAAATCTCTTTAGATAATCCCCAGATCCCATCTTTGCAGAAAGTAATAGAATGATTACTTTACAGTTGTTAGATTCTAGATGCTTTAGATGATGAAGAATCCTGTGTGGTGGACTGATTACGGCAAAGCTTTTTGCTAACCAGAACCCACCTCAATGTATTTCACTTAGTATGAGGGCGTTTTCAATTTGAACATATATTTGGTCTTTTTGGTTTTGAGGTGACTGATTATTCCTAATATGGGATAGAACTGTTAAAGCACTGTAATTTTATTTTGCTATTCCCAATATTGTCCCTTTTTCTCGGCTATATGGGATGTGCCGTTCATTTAATGGTGCAGTTATTTATCAGTGCAAAAGAAAACTTCTTGTAAACTAGCACCTTGTTGGTGTGAAGAAATTGAAATCAAAATAATCAACAGTAAACACCACAAGTACAGCTGCAATTTTAAATATTTTATAATCCAATCAAATTGTTTGAGGAGCAATGCATTTAAATGTTGTTATGGGATCCCCTCCAGACTTTTTAAAATGGTTACTCTGTTCCTGAGTTTGCTATTTGTGAAATTCATAAGGGATGACGTTTTTTAATAATGGAGCATTTGACTTCGAGAGCAGTGTTCCTTTTCACGTCTCAGTAGAATCTATAATTTTCTCCCTTCACTTTCAAAGGGACACAGATACAAATCATACATATTTTAATGAACATATATTACATCTGTTGTTGCTGCTGTGATTAGAATGACCTTAACTGAGACGTTTTCCCTGAGTCATTTAGCATCTTTTCAGATATTTGCATGAAGAAGTGGTTTTACCTAAGGAAGTAAGGCACCAGAGCAAAGCCAGATTTGAAAAATATATTTATAAAAGGCTCAAAATGGAGGTCGTGTGTAATTAAGTATAATGTGATATTTTAGGCCAGGTCTAAGTGTTGACGTAATTTAAATTATTTTTAAAGTCACACAGGTTGGAAAAGAGAATTGAGAATGAACTCTATCATTACTGTTATAAACAGAGCTTGCATTAACTGAGGTCTTACTATGTGCTATCTCCTGGGCTGAAGTACTTCAGACATTTTATTTCACAATCTTATGAGGTTGTTTCCATTTTCTCAGATGAGGAATGTAAGAAAACTAGAGGTTAAGTACCCCAGATAATAAAGGTTTGAGATGGGATCCGGGCAGTCTGACCTCAAAGTCTCATACTTATTACTAATTTATTTAACTATCACTCATGTACTTAACTAGAACACATGCATTTAACGTCATTAATGGACAGAGGTTTCATTTCCCGAGGCAAATATACTTGAACTTTTAAAACACAGATATTTCAATAAAATGAATTAAAAAAAAATTTAAAAGTTAAAATTTTTATTCTCTTTAATGTATTAAATTGATCTCAAATATTTAATCAAGCAATGGATATGTTGTGCTTGATTTAAGAATGAAAAAAGTAAATTGACCTTGACTATTTTTGTTCTGGATAACATTGCAAAAAATGGGCATTCTAGAACACTTAATTGTGCTCATGCGGACCCTGTACATAGACAAAGAGGCAGTCGTTTGAGCAAAATAAGGTGATACTGCATAGTTTAAAATCAGGAAAAGTGTGGGTAAGGGTTTTATCCTTTCACAATACTTTTTCAATCTGTGTGCTGAACAAATAAATCGAGAAGCTGGACTAAATGAAGAAGAACTTGGCATCAGGATTGGGGAGGAAGACTCATTAACAGCCTGTAATACGCAGATGACACAACCTTGCTTGCTGAAAGTGAAGAGGACTTGAAGCACTTACTGATGAAGATCAAGGACTTCAGACTTCTGTATGGATTACACTCAACACAAAGAAAACAAAAACCCTCACAACTGGACCAATAAACACTATCATGATAGATGGAGGAAATATTGAAGTTGTCAAGGATTTCGTTTTACCTGAGTCCACAATCAACGACCAATGGAAGCAGCAGTCAAGAAATCAAATGACACATCGCATTGGGCAAATCTGCTGCAAAAGACCTTTTTAAAGCGTTAAAAAGCAAAGATGTCACTTTGAGGACTAAAGTGCCTCTGACCCAAGCCATGGTACTTTCAATTGCCTCATATGCATGTGAAAGCTGAAGAATGAATAAGGAAGACTCCAGAAGAATTGATGCCTTTGAATTATGGTGCTGGTGAAGAATACTGAATATACCATATACTGACAGAAGAACAAACTAATCTGTCTTGAAAGAAGTACAACCAGAATGCTCCTTAGAAGCAAGGATGGCAAGAATTTGTCTCACATACTTTGGACATGTTATCAGGAGGAACCAGTCCCTGGACAAAGGCATCATGCTTGGTAAAGTAGAGGGTCAGGAAAAAAGAGGAACCCCTTCAGCGAGATGGATTGACACAGCGGCTGCAACAGTGGGCTCAAGCATAACAATGATTGTGAGCATGGCGCAGGACAGGGCAGTGTTTCAGTCTGTTGTACATGGGGTCACTCTGAGTGGGACATGTTTGTTGGTATTTATAGGCATGTTACTAGCTGTTATTGTGGTTACATTTTAACATGACTCATTCAGCTAATGCCTAATTACATACTCACATATAAACACTACTGAGCACTGTTAAAAAGTGCTTTCATCTTTAAACTGAAATGTGATGTAGAAACAACATTTTTTAAAAAGAGTGAGAAGTGAGAGTAATAAGGACTTGGAAATGTGAATCGTATTAAAGGCAAGATCATATTAAAATGTGTTTATACTTGTATAATTTGGCATTTATAAAAAAATCCATTTTCATATCTTAACATTCTATATGTCACCCTGAAATATCACAAAATTTAAGGTGTAGGTTACAATTTGTGAAAAGATCTTATTCTGATATTCCAATATCATAATACAAATATGCTAAATAGGCAAAAATACTGAACAGCATAGTGAAGTTGCGGTGCATCCAAGGTTTTGGAAATATCAGGGTACAATATAATATGATCTAGAGGTACAGAAAGATTTAAAGTCAGGAAAACATCTAGCTAGTCCAACAAAGTGCTTTCCTTGTTCTACTTTATTTCCTGTAATTTCATTGGCAGATAAATTGTCACTTAAAAGGAAAGATGAGGTATAGGTATGTTGGCCTAATTCTATCAAATAAAAAAAAATTGCTAACATAACCCTTGAACAATGAAACATTTGGAAACTACTTTTTTTTTTTTAGTGGATATTACGTGGGAGGCAATGAGTTAACCACTTTTATAGATATATCATTTAATCTTCATACCATTTATCCAAAACATCTAAGATCAACCATTGAGTTTACTCAACTAAACCCATGAAGTTCAATGACTTGTCTAAGGTCACATAACTGGAAAAAAATGGTAGGGTCAAGATTACATCCTAAGTCTCCCCACTCAATCCAACTCTTTTTAGAAGGCCTCATGAAACGTCTGTTTTAATTTGTTCAAACATTTGGCGAACACTTACTAAGGACCTCGTCTAGGAGAGCAGGTGTTATGTCTTATAAATCATGGTACTCCTAGTGGGTACCACTAGTTTGCATATGTGGTAGGTTAATTGACAAGCCTTCGCTGCTTGACTAGGTCCTGAGAAGTACAATAGTAACATCCCCTGACCCTCCCCACACTAATCATGTTTTCAGACTTTGGTCCAGTTTGCCTATAATTAAATATTCATAGAATCTCAAATCATATCTATAAATGTATGTGATTATCAGTGCAAAATATCCATGCTCAATGATGCATATGGGTTATGTTAATGACCCCATCAAATTTCTCTGGGTCTTGTAAGTGTCGCTTCTTCTCTTCCCACTATGTACCACTTCCAATGCGCCAGGACAACTTTATGGATGAAAACAAAAGAGAAATTTCACTTACAGTGACCGAGTGTATTCAATGGTTTCTGAGACCAACAAAGTGAATCTGACTATGGAAGTGTGTTAGTCAGAGCTGATTTCTACAGCCCCCATTGCCATTGAGTAGATTCCAACTCATAGCGACCCTGTAGGACAGAGCAGAACTACCCCATAGAGTTTCCAAGGAGCGCCTGTTGGATTCGAACTACTGACCCTTTGGTTAGGGGCTGCAGCGCTTAACCACTGTGCCACCAGGGTTTCCATGCTGTCTTCCTTCCTCAGTAGTTCTCATCCTTTGTACCTGGTATAGAAACAGGTAATCTGAGGATGGTAATCAGTGTCCCCCAAAGTATGTTCTACTAAACACTCGTTTAGTAGATATCTTTTCACAAAAGATATTATGTGAAAAAAGGGGAATGTATAGTATTAAATATAAATATTTAATACTTTGGGAAACACTAGGTGGGGAACATTGAGTTCTATAGGTTTCTTTACTGCATAATTTCTCAAAGCTTTTAATATGCCAACATTAATTGTGGTTTTCTAAGACAGAAATGTGAAGTTTAGTGTTTCCCAAATGTTTTTGATGATGGAACACTTTTCTTTTGTTTTTCTTTCTTTCTTTTTTATCCAAGCATCGCTCTGGACAAGACTTCAGGGACATAGAGCTTGGGAAATTCTGGTACCCAGAGCAATAAACACTGTATAGAATCTAGAATGTCTCTAAGGATCTTAATCCAAACTATGTCACTAATTTTACCACAAAGTTGTAATGACTACTATTGATTGTGTGTTAAGGCTATGTCATTATATTCATATTTTACTGACAAAGAAACTGAGATGTAGAGAGTTTAAGTAGATTTTCCAAGATTGCTCTGCTAGAAAATAACAAAACAAACAAACAACAACAACAAAAAAAAAAAAAGGAAAAGATAAAAACCTAGAGAGCTCTGGGCTGTCTGACCAGACCTGACTGTCATTCCCCTAAACTGTCCATTTCTCGAGGGCTCTGATGGTGCACTCAGGCAGGGAAATAATCAGGGCTGGTCTTCACTCTCCCCACCTCTAGTCCATGACAGGCTCAAAACCAAACCTTTGAGTTTTAATCTCATATTGGATTAGCCCTTGACGTACAAGAGGCTGGCCTCCACTCAAGGGCGTTCCAATGACTTTAATTCCCACACCCATCCTTCCAGGAAGTGAGGATTGACTTTGGAAGCTACCCATGACTGTCTCCAGCTGCCCTATGATGACCAGTTTATTATTTACTGAGCACCAACTATGTGCTGATTTGGCTAACAGTTATTAAAAAACAAACAAACAAAACCAACATATATACTTTATCTAATGTAATCTTTTCCCCCAGTTCTATAAGGTAAGTAACATTGTAATTATTTTTACAGATAAAGCAATAGATTCAGAGAATTATCAAAAGTCAAATAATTAGTAAACGGAGAAGCCGGGGATCAAATCCAGGTCTGACTGACTGCAAAGCCCACAAGCATTTCACTATCCCCTTTGCCTCCAAACTGCAGTGATTCAGGACAGAGCTGGGCAGGGGAGTTGGCATCTCAGCCATTATGAAAGAGTACGTCTTGACTCAGGTCAGACTCCAGACCTGACTTCCTGGGTGCTGACCATCAGCATGGAGAAAGGGATTTGTCTGGAGCTCTTATGCCCTGGCATTTAGGCAACCCTGTTTGAAGCCCTGGTGGCACAGAGGTTAAGAGCTATGACTGCTAACCGAAAGTTGGGCAGTTCGAATCCACCAGCCGCTCCTTGGAAGCCCTATGGAGCAGTTCTATTCTGTCCTATAAGGTTACTATGACTGGGAATCAACTCGACGCTGACAGGTTTTGGTTTTATGGTAGAAATAGCTAGGTATGCTTTTGTAGAAAACAAACCAACAACGGACCCTAAGAGAACTGGGTGTTTTTTTGTTTTTCCTTTTTTTTTCTCCCTCATTCAAGGTTTTAAGCAGTACCAGTTTATTTTATTCATGGGGCTGATTATAAAGAATTTGACACTCTATAACCTGGTATACAAACTTCTACTTTTTTTCTAAATCGACTCTGTGAATGAAATATTTTTTCTTCCGATTCCTAATATACTTTTCATGGTGGCTTATAGGATCAATAATTTTTACATGTCACAAAGCTTCAAAGAAGATCCGAACATAGATGATGGCAAGCAAAGGATAGCAATTCCAATGAGAATGTTGAGCAGGTCAATAATTTAACACTTTCAGAAAGTATTTAATATCAATTCTCACACAGATCTCTAAGATAGATTCCTTCATTAAAAATATATTAAGAGTTAGAAGGAATTTATTAAACAAATTATTAATATTGCAGGGCACTGCTAAATAGTGAATTAAAACAAAGCTAAAATAGCTTGGGAAAAATATATTTCATGATTAAAAATGAATTTCCATTTGACACAGTTTTACCAATGGCTAATTATTTCTCAAATATTTCAGTTTGGAATCTTAATCTCTTTTTGTGTCATGAAATAACTAGTAATCTATGGCTTTTTTTCCCTCCAGTACTACTTTGGGTTATATATTTTCTCCTTTTAAGAAAGAAAAACACACGCTCTCATACTATGTGCAAATGTAAATCACCAAAAATTACAGTGAAAGAGTACACACTTTCCCTTCTCTCGGTCACCATGGAATGACTTCTGACGACATTAAGTTCATCCTTGATATTTTGGTTTATGACATTAGGTGGGTGTCATGGATTGAGTTGTGTCTCCCCAGAATATCTGTCAACTTGGCTAGGTCGTGATTCCCACTATTGTGTGATTGTCATTTTGTCATCTGATATAATTTTCCTATGTGTTGTAAATCCTATCTCTATGATGGGATTAGTGGCAATTATGTTGATGAGGCAGGACTCAATCTACAAGATTGGATTGTGTCTTAAGCCAATCTTTTTTGAGATATGAAAGAGAGAAGCGAGCAGAAAGACATAGTGATCTCATACCACCAAGAAAGCAGCCTCAGGAGCAGGGTGCATCCTTTGGACCTGGGGTCCCTGTGCTGAGAAGCAGCTAGTCCAGGGGAAGACTGATGGCAAGGACCTTCCTCCAGAGTCAACAAGAGAGAAAGCCTTTTCCTGGAGCTGGCACCCTGAATTTGGACTTTTAGCCTACTAGACTGTGAGAGAACAAACTTCTGTTTGCTGAAGCCACCCACTCGTGATATTTCTGTTATCATAGCACTAGATAACTAAGACAGTGGGTGTTCTATGTTTGTGAGTAACAAAATGCTTCCCAAAATGTGGACAGGTCACATTCTTAAGGTTCATGAGATGCTTGCTACATACCAAACCACATGAGTTCAAATAACAAACTTTATCAAGTTATGACTTCACCAAGAACTACTTTGAAAAACTTTTCTTTGAATCCAGTCAAATGCTTGTTCAATTAACTAAAAATCTGTTAAGTGTAGTTTGGAAAATACTTAGTAAAATTAGTAATATGGTAGTTTGAATGCTTCTAAAGGGTTTTTTAAGAACCAAACTAAACCCACTGTGGTGATGTCGATTCCGACTCATGGCGAGCCATATGTCATAGAGTGGAACTTCTCCATAGGGTTTTCTTGACTGTAATCTTTATGGAAGCAGATAACCAGACCTTTCTTCCTAGGTGCTGCTGGGTGGGCTCGAGTCACCAATCCTTAGGTTGATACTCGAGCGCAAAACGTCTGTGTGACCCAGGAACCTTTGTATTAAGAGCCAGTCATTTTAATTCAAGTATTTTTGAAGGGTTACTTATATAGGCAGAAAAAATGGAACTCAAGTTTTGTTTTTAATGCTTCCACCCATTTATCCACCCATGCATGCATCCATCAAATATTTCTTGATAATTTATTTTATTAAAGCATTGCATGTTTCTCAGACACTAAGACAAAATTGTGGCTATCCTCAAGAAATTTACAGATTAGACAAGAGGATAGGCAAGGTGACAGCTGCTAATTTCTGAATTTTGCCAGGTGTATAATTACAATGTTGTTGTTAGGTGCCATTGAGTCGGTTCTGACTCATAGAGACCCTGTGTACAACAGAACAAAACATTGCCCAGTCCTGCACCATCCTCATAATCCTTGTTACGCTTGAGCTCATTTCTGCAGCCACTGTCAATGCATCTCTTTGAGGGTCTCCCTTTTTTTCGGTCACCCTCTACTTTACCAAGCATAGAAAGTAATGTGTGGTAAAACTTGTGTCAATTGCCAGAGGTCAAGCAGCACCTTTAAACTCCCACAGGATGTGTGCACATCCTAATAAAAGCAGAAATGAATCCACAACAAAACCACATAGAGTGCACTACACTGTACTCTGGTCTTTCCTATGTTCCAGATTTCTCATGTTGGATTCTTCCTTAGGTTTGCCTTTCAGAGGTTCCTTGAAAATCTCTTGGCAACTTCTTGTAAGTCCTTCTGGCCCTTACTCTCATGTTGCTCACTGCCAGACTGTTTCTTAGAGCCTGTGCTGATGAAATGGTCTTCTGTTCTGGATTTCCTTGCTCTGACTCTGTTAACCCCTTCTTGGCCCTCATCCTCTGTCACACCATGCATAACGCAGAAAAAGAACGGCAGACAGTCTCCAGAGAACAGAGATTACATCCACCTAAGCAGAATCTCTGGGTGGCACAAAAAGTTAACGAGTGTGGCTACCAACTGAAAGGCTTGAGGTTCAAGTCCACCCAGAAGAAAAGCCTGGCAGTCTACTTCTGAAAAAAAAAAGAAATCAGCCATTGAAAGCCCTATGAACACAGATCTGCTCTGACACTCACAGGTGGCCATGAGTTGGAGTCCATGTGAAGGCAGCTGGTTGAAGCAAAGCAGGAAAGGCTTGTGGAAAGAAAAGACTTGGCTCTAGAAGGATGAAGAGAATTCAGTAAGTCCCCTGGTTAAGAATTTCAACCTGAATGGACTGACTGACTGACAACTCACACTTGCCCCTTACAGTTATGTAAATTTGCCCTCACTTTGAAAAGATTGAACCAACCCCTACTCGCAACAAATTCTTCATCACAATCACCTGCACTTGTGGCATGTGCCGCTTTTGAATCCTTGAAGTCTTCAAGCCTTTTCTTGCACTAAAGTAAGGCTAAGTAAGAAACGTATGCACCTGTTCTGACTTAAGTACAAATTCGACGTAAAGACCCTCGTTCATAACCCGAGGACAGCCTGTATGGAAGTGTTGAGATACAAGGAGTGAGGAACACATTCTTGGATGGAGGGGATACCATATCATGAGGACAATCACAGAAGTAGATATCTGGATGCAGGTTGTGAATCGAAGAGTTTGAATGCCTTGGTTGGGAGGAACTTTGATATGTTTGAAGTATGGTTGTGGGTGTTACGCTTAGATTTGTGAATTGTTTATTTGAGCAGAGGAGAGATTATGACAAAAACTTTTTTCTAAAAATTTGGTACAGAGCATAGGGTGAGTTGGAGTTGAGCAGTAGGAGACTATCATGACCGTCATCCGCCATGTTCCAGCATAGGCTGGTGACACCAAGGCAGGAATGTCAACAGAGAACAGAGCACTAAATAGGTAGTGGATTAAATTTTAAAGTTCGTTTCAGCCATGAGTTAGAGAAGCAGGATAGTATACTGGACTCTGAAGTCACACTCTGATTTGTTTGCTGGCTCCACCACTGCTAACTGTGAGTTTGAGCAAGTTGCTTACACCTGCAAGTCCATGGTTTTTCTCATCTGTAAGATGGGAATACTTTTAGAATCTATGCCATCATGTTCATGTGCGGTTTAAATGGAGTAACGTTTGTGAAGCCCTTAGCACAGGACTTCGCATAGATAAAAATAAAACAAAACAAACAAACAAACAAAAAACAAACCCTTTGCCGTCGAGTGGCTTCTGACTCATAGTGACCCTATGGGACAGAGTAGAACTGCCCCACAGGGTTTCCAAGGAGTACCTGGTAGATTTGAACTTGTTGGCCTTTTGGTTAGCAGCCAACCTCTTAACCACTGTGCCACCAGGACTCCCAATAAATGTTTGCCCATATTGTTATTCAGTTTCTAGACATTGAGGTTCTAAACTATAGTAATACAAGGAGCAGAGGGTGGGTGAGGCAGAAAAATAGTACTGAGGTAGAATTCATCAGATTTGAAAATCCATTAAACACAAATCAAAGTAGAACAGAGGACCAAGAGAAATTAACAAAAAACTCAGTATTTTAAGAACGCACAACTATGAGGATTGGATTGCTTGTATTCAAAACTAGAGGGGAGATTCCCCCCCCCCCAAAAAAATCTTAATTTTCTCTTCTGAATTGATAAAATTCTTCAAACTTAAACTTATAGAGTAAAAACTCTACTGTTTGTGAATGGAATCGTCTTTAAATTGTTTGCTTCTCCTTTGAGGAAACAATAAGGCATTTGCCTTTTTTCCTTCTGAGGTAAAAATTTTAGACACAAGTGATCCTTTCAACACGCCTGTGGACACTGAAGAAGCGTCCAGTACTTAGTGCAACAGCATAGACTAGTGGTGGGAAGAAAGATTGTAACCAGGAGGACTGGATTCCATTTTCATCCTAGCCAGGGCTCGTTTCAGGCTTAAGCTACAGTTAGAACAAAATTATCTATATTTATAGCTATGGAAACAGACTATTTGGCACATAAGATAAAGTTAGTTTAAGTGGTAGTTATTTTAATAATTTAGTCAATATTAGAAATGACTAGGATAACTGAAAATGTTTACCTTTTTGATGGCTGTAATAAATAGCTTAATAGCAATGACCACATATATAGTCTAATATTAAAACAAACAAACAAAAAACACTTCCTAACTTAAACTGATAACTTCACCTATTTTGAAGAAGCCACCCCTTAAAACTTTATTAGTTTTATTCATGTCGTAAGGAATAATGGTGTCACTTTCTTGCGTTGAATTTTCTTATTCATATTAGTTGGAATGGACTCCATGGTAACGGGTTGTCCATCAACACACACTTATGTGCACTATAGACACTATAGAGGGAAACAGAATTAACTAGGACTCAGATCCTGAATTTAGGAGTTTATAATAAAACACATACATAATGTATACAATTTAAACAAAAGAAATAAGTGCTATAATAAGTTTCTTTGGGAAAAATATTTTTGTAGGACTCAGTACTCAGGATACTGCTCAGCACAAGTGGACAGTCAATAAACATGTGTTCAATAAATGAATAATCCATAAATAAACAGATTTCCCAAACCTTCATGTTTTAAAACAACAACTACTGTTCTATTATTTCCCGTGGTTTCTGGGGGCTGGGGATTTGGGAAGGGGCTCCGCTGGGCCGTTGCGTTTTAGGGTCTCTCCTGTAGCTGCAGTCAGCAGGTAGTTAGAGGTAGAGGTAGGAAAATGGGAGGCTGGAGCTGCTGTGGGCCACCTGGGCTTCTCTTTCCCTCTATACAGTCTCGGGTCTCTCCACGTGGTCTCTCCTGTGGGTGAGTTCAGGCTTCCTCACAGCATGGTGGCCTCAGGGAAGTCAGAATTCTTACAAGGCTTGAGGAGCAAGTATTTTAGCGAACAAAGTGGGGAGGCTTCATGGCCTTTTATAACTTAGCCTCAAAATTCGTGCAGCGTCACTTCTCCCAGACTCTGTTCTCTTAGTCAAAACAGTCACAAACCAGCCCATTTTTAAGGGGAAGGGACATAGACTTCACTTCTTGATGCGATTAGTGTCAAAGTTACATTTAAGAAGAGCATGTAGAGGTATTGATGTGGTTACCTGTGGAAAACAAAATCTCCAGAGTGAATTCAATCTTAGTTTTTAAGCCATGTAATGTAAGGTTCTTAGATGTCATTCCCCACTCCTTTTTTTTAAATAATGGAGTATCTCATGAAACCTGAAGAAAAAATTGGATGTGAATTTGGAATCAGAAGTCATTATAAATTATTTATGAACCCCTCAATTTCTATGTAGTTATTTATAGTGTTTCTCCTAAATTTATATCTTTTAATGCATAAGATTTCCCATTTAGGCTGTATTTATACGATTTTCTGACAATATTGGCAAATAACACAATCTAACTAATGTAGTCACTACAATCGCACACACACACACACACACACATAATTCCAAAAGTAAACTGAGACAAAAACTTATGACAAGCATACTTCACTTAACCATTCACTTGTCAACAAGTTGCTTTATACGGTCTGGAAGATGGTCTTACTTGACAAAGAATATACCTCAGATTGATTTTGGCAAGTGTTGCATGAGGGTTACAACTAAATGCGTTCTGTTTTATCTAGCATGCCAAGAACCTCTTGACTCCCAGAGCTTTGTGGGATATGTGAAATATTTCAAGTCAACATGATACCATTTGATGTACCACAACAGGATAATTCATCAGCTCTGCTTTATTTTGTACATACCCATACCAAGAGAGAGGAGGGCCACTGAAGAGCCAGTAGTAGAAACTGCAGTACCCTAAGGACTGAAGACATGGTGGTAATTGTCTTCTGGCCAAGTGACCAGGGAAGACCTTCGGTGGAAAATGTGAAATAACAGATGTTTCAGTAACATCTTCTGATTTCTGGATCTCACTATTCCCAAAGGGGAATGTCAAGAGCTATACACATATTGTCATTATTATTTTTATTATTTAAATGAGAAAGGAAGGTAAGACAGCCCGTTTTCAAAGTAGACTCCATGATACTCTTTGGATAATAATAATAGTAAATGGCTGTTGAAAAAACCTATTTTTCTTGCTTTTTCCTCTTTAAAGATTGAGTACCACATTTAAAACTTTAAAGGTTTTTGTATTGTATGATTTGGTTGGAGTTGTACGAAAGGGAAGCAGTCTGAAAAGAAAATATTTTGCTCCAGCTTGACCTTTGTTATTGTAAATACAGGGAAAGAAGTATATTAAAGAAAGTACTATCCTAAAAATAGCATTTGAGTGTAGACATGGCTTACACATAAAACACAAATTTTTATTTAAGTCATTACAAAAATATTTAAACATGAGCTAGTGTTTAAGGTATAATATTGCTAGTGGAGTCTGAAGGTTGTTTGTTGCTGAGAAATTGGGTGCTGATTTTACTTTCAGAGGCTTTTTTGTTGTAGTTATGAATACCTCATAGTGTCACAAGAAATAATAGCTCAGCATCTATCTCCTCTGTTGCAAATACCATTTCTGTTCATTCAACTCCTTCATGGGTTTTGAGCTGCTGGATTCAGACCTGGGGAAAAATAGTTTTTTCTTTTCCTGCAGTATTTCTTGCTTTGTTTTAGTTACCTCGATAACTCTTTCCCTTGTTCTACTTTGGAAGGCATAGCCATTAAAGAAGTACAAAACATATTTTTTTGTCTCAGGCCCAGAAAAGTTTTTTGGCATTTTCTTAACAGCACATGGGTGACCTTCTCATTTATGAAATTCAGGCATAAAACCTATTATTTTGTAACTTAAAACATAAGTATCTGATTTCTTTCCTGTGACTTCAGTAATACCCCTGAGTATATACAACACTGAGTATAGAGAATCATATAAAATGGAATTATAATTAAAATATTTGATTTGGCTCTTTCTATTAGTACTCATTGTCTTAATGAATACGTGTGAGGGGATGATTTCTCTAGTCCTTAATCACTCCATTTCTCAACATATGACTAAGAGGCCACATCCAAACATGGTAGACACTCGATGAGCAGTTCAACATATTCTTTATTTAAAACGGAACCTAGTTATGAAGAAAGAGCAATCAGAGTGTAAATACAGACTGATTCTATCTGAGTTATCTGCATTCTGAGACATCTCTTCATACACCAACAATATTGTCATATTTAGCAACTGAAATTTCTAAGTCATCATATCATTAAACAGGTGCAGCTAAAAATGCCTTCAGTCACTTCTGCATTGATTTGAGAAAGGAGTTTTGCAAACCATTGAAGTTTAATTTTAGAATCCCATTCAGTAAGCTGGAAAAACAAACCAAAAGGGAAGGTAAACTGGAGGTTTGGGGTTTTGCCTTTACACCTGGTAACACAGTTAGGGCTTTATAACCAAAGGGGAGTGATAGACAGCTACAGGAGGAAATGAAATGTTTCTAACATTTAGTAGATTAGAGGGTTTTATATGCATTATCAAACTCATCTTGAAAATTCTAGAAAAAGAGTGGGAAATGTTGCTATTTGCATTTTATACAAAAATCAGTAATATTAAAATATTAAAGAATAAGAATATATATAATGAGAATACATATTTTGAATAGAATATATATGCATATATATATGCACACACATATCTATACACACACACACAGACACAGGCAAAATGAGAGTAACTTAACTACCCCCACCCCGCCATTTTTAACTTTCTCTTCCTCATCAATGTCTTCCTTCAAGACTTTCTTTAATATAATCTTCCTAAAATGTTCTAATTCGGTTCTCCATCTCATTTATCATTGAGTTATCATGGTTTTCTTTCTTTAAACTGGATGATATTAAGGCCAATGACATAGTATATAAACATACTGACCAGATAGGATGGAGAAGACATACCGAGCCTCTTGATGACACCCTCCTTAAAACCTCTGAAGAGTTGCTATTGGATCAACGGTGTATTATCAAAGGCAGGTTTGAAATGAACTACTCGCCTCCAAGGGGGAAATATCATGCATAGAGTTGGGCTCTGTCTTCTTCTTAGACTCCTAGACTTACCTCAACATTGAGCATGTAAAAGTAGATCTGCTTTCCAAGGCAACACCCATTGACGTGACAAACATTATAATTCTAATTTCTAGCCTAGTGTAATAATCCATAAACGTTAGCATCATTCTCAAACCATCCTGAATATGCGAAGTAAATTTTGAGTCACAAAGTATGTGCTCCACAGCCATCCTTCCCATGAACAATTCTTGAGAACGTCTTAGCATTTGATGCAGGTAAGTTCATGAGCAACGCTAATGCTCCTTGTTAGACCTTTTCCTGCCCTTCGAGACTATTTTACAGCATTCGGTTCAGGTCCTAAAGTGAATCAAACAAAAGGCTCAAAGATGAACCAATTAAGACAAGTGATTGTATTTTCAGTTAATATGTCAGAAAAGTATAACAAGGGAAATTTCACATGACTTCTTAACTTTCTGAGCTCAGATTTTTTTTTCTCGTATGTACAGCTACACACACCCAAACATAGACACACATATGCCCACCAGTACACACACATGCATTGCTCTCACTGGGCTCACATTCTCTATTCTGTGCATTTCAGTGCCATAGCTTAACCAAAACTTCATCAAACAGGAGTTTCAGAAGTAAATCTTTTAGAATCTCTACTCATTCCCATCGGATTTCCTTCCACGTAGGCAGCCTTTTGTTGGTCAGGATCAACATTAAAAAGCATTCCCGGTCAGGTAGATGACAACATCTATTTAGCAGCAGCCAAACAGTGCAGGTTTTCTTTGCAATTTCTCTTTAGTCTCAGTATCATGCAGTGTTCCCCATGCTTCTCTTTGGAAGTACATATAAATTTCCCTTAAAATATAGTGGGGCACTCTTCTAGAGAATGTCCAAATTTATTTTAGTTCTCTTGATGTTGCAATGCACAGCTCTAGAAATGCATCTCAGCATATTATTTGCTTTTGTCACTGGAGATCTATGTTGGGAAGAGATCTCAGAAGTTTGCTTTTCAGGATGACTTCCTAGACTATATCCGATTTCTGCTGAGTGTTCATGTGCCTCCTCCCTGGGATGCCTGCATATAATTCAAATTTTTTTCATTTCATTAAATTAGGAAATGGCATGAGATGATTCTAGGCTACCAAACTTCTATATACTTACACGTCAAGAAAAAAAAAATCTGATTTTCTAATTAGAGGCTCAGGATGAAGTTGAGGGAAAGGGAGTAAAAAACTCAGTATGGTGTTAGCAGTGGTGGTTGCGGCACGAGTAAGCCATGTTGTCAAAGGACATCTGGTATCTAAAAGCAAGACCACTATTAATTTTACAGGGATTAATGCACGGATGCTTCTTTAAATGTGCTTCTATTCTTCCCCAGTTTAGTCCATAGCAAGTCCAGTAGGAGAGAAAGGTTGATTACTTGGGAAGCCAATCCATCATTACTCTGAGAATACCAGAGATGGTTCCAGGTATGGTGGGGTTTGGAATCTACCACTGCATGGAGGCCATCACTGGGCTCCTTCCTTCCAAGGAATCCATTTGGTAACATGTCTGACGAATCCCAACTCCCATAAATGGGGTGGTTTTAAAGAAAACAAATGTGAGAAAAAATGTATTGTTCCAGTTGATAGTTGTTTTGCCCACTAAAGCACTTTTCCATTTTCCGAATAATATACTATCTGAGTTGGGCCAGTCCTCAATTCTGTGCTGCCTACTAATTTAGTCAATTCACTCTCCAGTTTTGGAAATGATTCTTTCCACTCCAGGATCCAAGCCTTTACTGTGAATGATTAAAAAGCAGGGCTCTACCCTACTGGTAACCTCTTTCCACTGTGAAATAATCCCATTTACTGTCACTGTTGTGCCTGCATCTGGCCCTTCACCCAATTTTCAGGCTTGTTTGCCAGCTCTCTGCCTATTGTAGGGTTCCACCTTGAGCACTCACTTGCCTTGTTGAAATGTTTCCAGACAATATGAGTGTAATATTAAATGTGCATGCAGTTTCTCAGTGTGTTTCTCACTTGTGCCAATTGTTGTTGCTGTTAGGTGCCGTCAGGTCAGTTCCAACTCATAGCGACCCTATGTACAACAGAACGAAACACTGCCCAGTCCTGCACCATCCTCAAAATCGTTGCTATGTTTGAGCCCATTGTTACAACCACTGTGTTAACCCATCTCATTGAGCGTTCTCCTCTTTTTCTCTGACCCTCTACTTTACCAAGCATGATGTCCTTCTCCAGGGACTGATCTCTCCTGATATAACATGTCCAAAGTATGTGAGACGAAGTCTTGCCATCCTCTCTTCCAAGGAGCATTCTGGCTGTACTTCTTACAAGACAGATTTGTTCATTCTTCTGGTAGTCCATGGTATATTCAATATTCTTCACCAACACCATGATTTAAAGGCATCAGTACTTCTTCTGTCTTCCTTATTCGTTGTCCAGCTTTCACATGCATATGAGGGGATTGAAAGTACCATGGCTTGGGTCAGGCACATCTTAGTCCTCAAAGTGACATCTTTGCTTTTTAGTACTTTAAAGGGATCTTTTGCAGCAGATTTGCCCAGTGCAATGTATCGTTTGATTTCCTGACTGCTGCTTCCATGGGTGTTGATTGTAGAGATAAGTAAAATGAAATCCTTGACAACTTCAATCTTTTCTCCATTTATCATGACATTGCTTATTGGTCCAGTTGTGAGGATTTTTGTTTTCTTTATGTTGAGGTATAATCCATACTGAAGGCTGTGGTCTTTGATCTTCATCCGTAAGTGCTTCAAGTCCTCTTCACTTTCCATAAGCAAGGTTGTGTCATCTGCATATCCCAGGTTGTTAATGAGTCTTCCTCCAATCCTGAGGCCGCTTTCTTCTTCATATAGACCAGTTTCTCAGATTATTTGCTCAGGATACAGATTACGTATCTTGGTTTGGTCTTTTCTGTCACAAAGAATGATTTTAATCCTAAATTACACAAACTCTCTTCTCCAGCAAAACCGAATGTGTGCAGCAACAGTTACCATCCTGCCTGGAATGTTCTCTTCCTTGTCTACCAAAGGGTAGCATAGTCCATGACTTTTCCTTGTTCACCCTGCCTAGAAATTCCATGGCATCCACTGTCTGCATTATTTCTAGAAGATGCCCAATAAACATTTGCTGAATTGAATTATATATTTCTTCTATTAAATTATAAGCTCTTTGGGGACAGGGACCATGTCTTAGTGTATATTTCAATGTACATATGGTATTAGCTGTTTTAAAATATGTATTTTGATTTAAAGATTGATTTAATGAACTATTTTGCTGGAGTTTTTCTCTTGTAGAAAAGCCATATTTCTGATTTGTCCAAACTCTTCAATTCCTGTATTTCAGATAGTAGTCCCTCAACAGACTCAGCTGTTTTCCCACTATGTCTTTTTCTAATTTCTGACTCCTATAGGTCTTGCTGTTTGCATCTTATGGGGCAAAAAGCATTTGTCCAGTTGGCTTTGTTGAATCAACAACTAAAAGGGCAGTAAGGAAGCACTTGTTAGTTTTTTAAAAAATGGATTGAAGGAGCTCTTTTAATTGTATGGGAAATTTAATTAGATTTAGGCTAATTAAATTCATTTTTTATATTAACATGTTCACAAATATTATTGCATCTCGTTAGATTCCATTCTTCTAGCCTTCCTGAAGAATATTCAGTAGTAGTTGCAGATTACAATAAGTTCATTATGAAGATAAGGTGGAATTAGTGCAAGAAGCTCAGCTGGTTGAAGGGGTCTGTACTTTAATTACTGCAGAGGGTGTGCATATTAATTACAACACAAGTGATATTTACTGTACCTCAGGAACATATGACAGGGTAAGGGTACTGACAGCACCAGCTAATAAATTCAGTATGATAATGAGGAGAAAAGACCATAAAAATAGAAGGAAATAAAATTATTCATAAAGTATATTGATCCCAAAGTAAAGACATTAAGCTCTGATGAAGGGCAACAAAAGGGAAGCGCCTCACTTTATCAAACAAATAACCGAAGTAGAGAAATGTTAGCAGGGAGACAGATTGTCATTATACTGGTCACATGATCACACTCCAGAGAGTACACAGGAGCCATAAAATGGGAGATTTTTAATAAATCAGCAGAAAGCCATACTGTCACCTGCAGGAACTGAGGTCGCAGTGGCTAAGGACAGCTCCTTAGAGTGGAGAAGTCGGTACACTACCATGTAAGTTGGAAGGAACCAGGTGCATACAAAATTAGATGCAAGAGCCCCCGTCTCCTCTGGAAAAGCAAAGGAGCACCTAAGGACGTTGTGCAACTTGCTCTCAGCAGCAGCCAGAGGCCATGGTCTACTTTCCTCTGTGGCTTGAAATCACCAGCTATGATTTTGACATGACGAAGCGGAACAAGTAGGGGCTGTTGGATAATTTTTCCTAGGGAATTCTCAACTGTGCCATGTGGTTGTTGTTAGGTGCCGTCAAGTCGGTTCTGACTCATAGCGACCCATATACTACAGAACGAAACACTGCCCGGTCCTGTGCCATGCTCACAATCGTTGTCATGCTTGAGCCCATTGTTGCAGCCACTGTGTCAATCCATCTCGTTGAGGGTCTTCCTCTTTTTCACTGAGCCTTTACTTTACCAAGCATGTTGTCCTTCTCCAGGGACTGATCCCTCCTGACAACATGTCCAAAGTATGTAAGACGTAGTCTTGCCATCTTTGCCTCTAAGGAAAGTTCTGGTTGTACTTCTTCCAAGACAGATTTGTTCATGCCATGATCCTGTCTAAATCCACATGTCTCTAGGGGAAGTTCACATTTTGACCAACAGTGAATAAATCTGAGGTGTTGTCTCTTTGTTTTTGCACAGGGCTTCCAAAGGAATGGCGATTTTTTACAATTACCTTATTTACTATCTAACGTTCACAAACAAGCACATCTTAGAAAGCAAAAAGCTGAAAGACTAATTCTTATTTTACAAGAAACAGTTCACGCAGACAAGCTTTTTTAAATACTTGTCTTTGGGGGTGTGTAAGCCAAAATTGGGCTCATAGTTGACTTATCATGGATAGAAAGTACATTGGTTACTTTCCATCGTAGAATGGAAATAATGATGTCGACCAAACTCTTGGAATTGTTTTAGTTTTATGAAGGAATCATTTTTTATGAATGTATGTGTGCATAGTGATTTCAGTATATATTGGATCTATGCAATATATACGTGTATATATGAACTTGTTGAGTCTACATATAACAGAATGCACAGTTTTGGCGAAGACATCTCAAAAGAATAATAGTGAACTTAGAGGAGATGAAGACAAAGGGATACCTAGGATAGTGCATTACATGGGCCCAGGAATTGGTAACACTATTAGAGTTGTTTGAAGACAGAAAACAAAAACAGAGATTCTTCATTTTGGTTGAAATCTATAGATCTATACATAAGAATTAGACATCAAGTTACAAAACGAAATGACGGAAAATCTAACTTTGCAATTTGGGCAAGACAAACGAAAGAAAGTGCCAACTCGCCCAAAACTCAAGCATTTTAATTTATAAATCCCAGTGCAGAAGTAAAGACAGTTCTGGACACAATCGTGAAGTAAGGGACCCCAGCCCTTGCTTCCTATTTCTTTCTTCACCCTTTTCAAGGCCTTACTCCATCTATCCTCAATACTCCAACATCTTCTTGCTAGCCTTTCTCCCCTTTGGCCGAGGGGTTGAGAGGTTATTTTACTTACATTATGGTGAAATATATCCAGGAATATTTTTGTTTTAAGAGAACAGTTCTTCATGTAAACCAACTAAGCTCACATGTTATAATTTGACTATAAATGAGCTAGTTATGTGTGAGCAGAAAGATCCTCCTGGTATTACTCAAATATATTAAATAGTTATGAACACAGCCTACATAAAAGGCCAGGCATGGTTAGTATGTGGGGTAGTTAAAGAGGTGGTAATATAAGTTTTATTATTGTTATTCCTGTGTACTTGGTTGTTTTCACCAATATGTGTATGATATTATGATGTGAAGGCACCAAGTTCATAGGACTCCATAGTACCTGGCACATAGTAGGTAAACCCATTGCCGTTGAGTCGATTCCAACTCATAGTGGCCCCATAGGACAGAGCAGAACTGACCCATATGGTTTTCAAGGAGCGCCTGGTGGATTCAAACCGCCGACCTTCTGGTTAGCAGCCGAGCTCTTAACCACTATGCCACAGGGCTTCCACATAGCAGGTAGTTGCACAATAAATCTTTGCTGAAGGAATGAGCAAACAAATGACTGAAAGAATTCACTTAGGTGGCATTTCTTCAGCGTGTTTGTGATACCTAGAGAGTTGGGTGCTGTCTCTAATGCTGGTGTTTGGCTTTCTGTGCTAGCATGCCCTCACTGCAATATGTCCGTCATCACCCACAAGGTAAATGCTGGCTAGAGTGGATTACCGCTGTCTAGTGGCTAAGCCATGTCTGGATGTAAAGGATAAGAGGTGACCATAGGAGATTGATGCACTTTGTGTTGAAATCTGGAGTACGAAGTTGTCTGCAGCGCAACAGTTGGGAGGTTCAGACAGTTTTACAATAAATATAGATCACTTTAGCAAACTTTCAATTATCATGATGTTGATGTAAGTCTTTTTGTCCCAAGTATCCTGACACTTGGTAACAAAAGAACAGTTTAGGTGCATACCAATTATATATACAAGCTTTTCAGGAAACAGATGGAAAATTCCGAGTCTATGACCCTATAAATTCCGATTTAGGCTAGTCTACTTATTGGCATTGAAGAATCAGAACCATTGGCAAAATTGGGGGAAATCTATTTAAAATTACACTGAGTACAGTTCTGATATTCAATTAGTGTTTTACTTTTGGGAAGGTTTTAAATTCTTCCTGTTATTATTTTTCTGTGGGTCCTCTCATAGATTCTTACTTACCTTATGCCATCTGATTTGCTCTTAGCTTTTTCCTTTCCTCATACACATTGCTGCAATGATCTCCAGTTCATTGTCCACCATTATTATTCAGCCTCCTTCCATCTAATTTTGTTCTGATACTTATTTCTGCAAATGGCACTTTCTCTTCTCCACATTCCCACTTTCGTGGCTGATTTTTGAATTTGCCATTCTGGAGCTGCTCTTTTCTTTTCTAGTGGAGTACTAACTAGACAAGGTTGAGTTTATTGAGAAATGTTAGGATGGGGATATCTATGTCTTTTTAAATTAGGAGAATATTCCTTAGCTTCTCTCATTTATTTCTTTCATGACTAATGGGGAGATAAAGAATGTTCAATGCAAACATTAAATAGACATGGATTCTGATGTTCAAACGTGTGTGGAGAAAGCAGAGGACTTAGAAATTAAAATATCAGCAAGAAGAAATGCGTTGTATCATCTGAAGACCCGGGGTAACAGTCTATATCTTGAAGTTAAGGAAATGATTATTTTCACATTGGAATAACTATATGGGCGGTCCTGCCACATTATGTTGATTGAAGTTAAATATTTAAGTTCAAACAAAATAAAACCACTTCCATCAAGTCAATTCCAACTCATAGCGACCCTATAGGACAAAGTAGAACTGCCCTGTAGGGTTTCCAAGGCTGGAAATCTTTACAAAAGCAGACTGCTGCATCTTTCTCCCACAGATCGGCCTATGTGTTTGAACCGCCGACCTTTTGGTTAGCAGCCGAGTGCTTTAACCACTGTGCCAGCAGGGCCCCTGAAACAAAATAAGTGACCTTTAAAAATATGACATTACGTTTGACACCATATGCTTTTTAATCTCTACAGTTACAGAAAGCAACAGAATTATATTTTAACTACATAGAAATGTTGTTGATCTTCATTGCAATGAAGCAAAACTTAGGGAAAATCCTCAAAGCACTTGAACCTTAGTGCAGGTTTTAATTCCTTTAAGTACCTCAGGCTCTGAGTGATTTCATAGATTAAAGTTTTAGAAGGTTACATTTTTGTTGTAAACAAGAAGTTCTGTTTGAGTATGCTGATAATTAGAAAAAAGTATTTCTTGAAAATATGAGGAAGTAAGATGGAATAGATAATTAAAAAGCACAACATTCTAATCAATAAATGAGAGGATATGGTTGCTTTGGCCCACTCCATTTCTTAGACCTTGTAAATCCTCATAAACTCTTTTCCTCTTTTAAGCTCATGTTGTGTATTCATTATCACCATGTGGAAGTTATGTTTAAGTTTCTTGCAAGTCTTAGGTTGTAACTCTCCAAAGAGTATATTAAAATAATAATGCATTGAGCTACCTCAAAAGTGCCTCAAAGAACAGTATGAAAAGCAATCAAGGAACCGAAAAGGTAGCTTATGACGGAGAATTCATGAATATCTTAGAAATCATCCAATTGGTCAGCACCTCTAGGAACCATTCAGAAGTCCGAAGGTACGAAGAGTGAAGGGACCGTGTACTGTGGGTACTGTCTGGTGTAACAACGACAAATACCAAGACAAAAACGTTTGATTTCGTGTGGGAAGGATCATTTGCTCAGTTACCTTTTCTGAAACAATCCCCACCCTCTGTTCCCTCTTTCCTGTTACAATTAGTCATTACCTACTGTTGCTTGAGATTTGTTGGCAGTCTCCAATGCAATCTGTTGCTCTGTGAGAGAGCAATTCTTTCAGCCTGTGGACTCACTCCTGAATTCAGTGAAAATGAATATAGATATATTTTTTAATTTTTCATATATATATATATATATATATATATATATATATGGAAAGAAAGATTCCAAGTCACACTGCTCTGATTAATGTGGCAGATCATTCTTTTAAAAGGATGCTCTTAACAGAGACCATTAATCAATCCTGCACGTATGCAAAGGGAGTCAACAGCACTAAGTGACCCTGACGTGGAACGGGTTCAAAGAGTCCCCGTATGTAGACTGTGGAATTTGAAGGATGCTGGTTTACTCCCGTCACTTTTAAAGGAGACAATTTCCACACAATATTTTAATTACAGAAGCATAGTTGCTACTGAGCCTGCTGAAGAGAATTTGTAGAAACCCTGCTGTTTATACCCACACATATATAGATGTATACACACACCACTGAGTTTAAATAATCCCAGTCAGATTCATATTGCTCGGGTTTTTCAGCAAAAGAAATTATAGTTCTGTTGCAATCAATTTAACAGTCAGAGCTTTGGTGTAGCAAAATATATGCTTCGTAGCCCTTCAAAATTTGCGCAGTTTGTACATATATATATGTGCTGTATATATTTTGAAGTGATTCGTATGTTGAAATTTTTCCTCACTTAAAACCATGCTGCATAATTGATTGGGAGATTTACTCTCGGCACAGTCTATTTTTGCAGCAAAGCAGAGGCTATTTGAGAAGCTTGTGAGGTTTTTTTTTTTTTTTTTTTTTTTTTTTTAATGCTTTATTGCAAGGAAAGGAAAAACTAGTCATTATTTATCAAGATAGTACTCATCGTTGTTTTGTCCTGAACAATGCTGGATTAAGCGGCGTTACTACATGGCAAGATAAATATGTAAGAATAATTTTCTATATCACTTTGGTGCCACTGTTTTCTGACTCAGTGTAACCCTTTTGGGTGAAACAACCAACACACACACACACACACACACACACACACACACACACACACACACACACACACTCATACATGAATATACTCATTGAAATTTTAAAACAATGTAGCCCCTTGGGGTTGCTGCCTTACAGACTGGAGAAGAAACTGCATGCTTCTCAGCAGTGGTATACAATACCGTCTCCTGGACAGCGAGACCTGGGCAGCAAGAGCTGCCAGATTAGGAAGAAAATTGGTTGGCTAGTGAGGAAATACTGTTGAACAAAAAGGCAGATGTTTCACTGTATTTTGTACCTGGGTGGAACCCCCTCATCCTGTTGGGGTGCATTTTCTCAATGTATAAACTAGCCACTGTCTTGGCTACTCTTTCCACTTAGAGTGTTTAAAGGGACCACCTTGTTTGAATCCCTGAAAACTACCAGCTTTCTTCACTCTAAAAATGAGACAAGGCAGTCATTTATGAGAAATTACCCCAACCATTTGAGAAAATATTTTAAAAAAAATGTTTTCTAAGCACAACTTGGAAGGACGCTGTAGGTATTATGGCCATTACACAACTTTACAAACAATTCCTCAATGACTGAGGCAGAATTTAAACAATGCTCACAGGCTATAGGGGTCAGGCTGCAAAAAGGCTTGCATTTTTAGTCTAATTGCTCTCATCACCAAATCCTTTTATGAAGAGAAGGAAAGGTCCCACAACAGAAGTACTGTGGGGATTCAGGACTGAAAATGTTACTCCAAAGAACCAAGGGACATAGAAAAGGGTAACAGATACTTTGTTGTCCTTATTACCTTCTTTGTAACCATTTAAGTATCTTTTCTTCCCAAACTATAAAGGTTTTTTTTTTGTTTTACAATTTGGTTTTGTTTATTTATTTAGTTTAAGTTTTATAACTTCCACAGACCAAAAATTAAAAAATCACTTATGTGGACACACTAGTTTATTAAAACATCTGCTTTTAGCACCATCTCATCGTACATGGACTCTGAAGACTTTACGAAATTATTTGGGTCTCAGTAAATAGCAGGAAACATGTAGGAGCTGATTCAAAGTATTCCTTTGTTCTGGTAAATTACTACATATGCCTCTAGCTCCCTAGTATCTGAGGTTCTATAAAAGGAATTTTTTTTTTTTTTTTTTTTTTTTGCCCTCCTGGTATGTTTTATCCACCATTTGAAAACACATTTGAAATGTATTGCAATTGTGTGAGAAGCCACATAAATACATTTGGTGATTAATATTTATTCGATCAACTGTGAGTGCAACAACCTGACTTCTGATTTGAAACCGCACAAGCTCCCTTTTCAGTAATCATTGCCTGTCAAAGCCTTTCATTTGCTACATCACAGGATGATCTGGGAAAGAGAATCTGTCACATGTACTTTTCCCAACTCTTTTTCCAACTTCAACTGTTGAAACAGGAGAGTGGGCATTTAGTCCTATTTCCAGGTGTGCCATATTGAAACTTTTGAAATGTGTGAGGGGGTGGGGAAAATGTTGGACTCTAGGTCTGTGGGTGATTCCTGAGGGCTTTGCCTGTTGAAATATGTCCCAGGGTGTTGCTATCTGAAGGTCTACGTGTACATTATCTGCGATACATAAACACACTCACACACACACACACACACACTGTAGAAATGGTAGAGTGGATATCAGGAAGACACCTCCCAATGTTAAATAAAGATCCCGTTCTTTTTTCGTATTATTATTCCTATTGTTTTATTTCTATTCTCCGTGCTAGTGGTATCCTTTGTGGCACTTCAGCTGTGATGAGATGGGCGGGTGAGCAGCTTCCTCCAGAATTGACACCAGCTGGTTTGGAAGACTGGCAAACCCTCAACTCTCCCTCTATCTTAGAGATTGACTTTATTATCTGCTGTAACTCCATGCCATGCCCAGTCTCCAAAGGCCCAAGATGCAGGTACGTAAGATAGCCCTATTCACCATCCCACATAGTTTGATTTAATCATAACTTTAGGAATTGCCTTTTAACAACAACTCCACAAAAAGTGAGGGTCATCTACTTCTAATGCTGGAAACCCTGTGATAATCTGTTCCATGCATTCAAATGAAAATATGACTTCTTGGCAGAGAATAGCATTATAATGTAAAATCCCATATGCTGTTATACAGTATGTTGCAATCTGTTTTACTGCTGCCTCTATTCTAACGAGTGAATACTGCCAGTAAAGCAATTGAAGATAACACTAATTGCTTATTTCTGTGATCCATAATTTTTATGGCTGCCTTATAGCTCTTTAGTCAAATAGACGCTTTTTGTCCTTTAAGATCTAGAACTCACGTGCTGTGGCCATTGAAACCGGAAATGTACATGCTGGCCTAAGAGGCTTTTCTGTCCTTGATGAATAGGATGCAGCAGAAGAATAACTGAAAAGATGAGAAAGAAAATAGAAGCCTTAAATCAGCTCTACTATTTTGGTAACTTCAAGTAAACAAATCCACACATGGGTGTGTATAGCACTAAATTAGCTCGTTAGGTCTTCTTTGGCTTTCAGGCGTTTAAGGGCCAGTTGAATGCAAAGGTGATGATAGGAAACACAGATGTGCATGAGCTCAGATATTTGGAGATGGAGCATCTGGGTTTGATGTTTTGCCACGTATTGAGAATGTGACTGTGTGATCTTGCCCTAGAGATTCTACATTTCTGAGACTAGTTTCTGCTCAGAAATGCAGTAGTGACTAAATGCATATGGAAACACTCTGCTAACTGTAAAGTGCTGTTCCCCTGTTAGCGATTGCCTCTGCTTGATCCTTGTCTGGCCATCATGCCACCCTTTCTCATGCATAACCTTATGGAAACCCAAAATCGCACAACGAGACTCTGTCCAAGAATTTAGCCAGTCCTTTGCAAACACTATGGCTGCTAACCAAAAGGTCGGCAGTTCGAATCCACCAGCTGCTTCTTGGAAACCCTATGGGGCAGTTCTACTCTGTCCTTTAGGGTCTCTATGAGTCGGAGTTGACTTGATGGCAATGAGTTTGGGTTTTTGTTTTTGTTTTGCTACTCAGGATAGTTTGTGGACCAGCAGCAACAGCATCACCTGGAAGAGCATTAGATGGAATCTTCTTTTAACTAAAATTTCTGGTTTGTGAAGCCCTGATCTAGTCCAATTTATCTCACAGACAAGAAAGTTGAGATTCAGCAAGGCTTTGTGATTCACAAGGGGCCATGTTTTTTGTTCAGAGCTAAGTCAAGGTGAGAAACCAGGTCTTCTGACCCTATGTCTAACCCATGCTGTCTCTACCACAAAGAATGGAGGATTTAATTTTATCGTGGAACAGATTCCAGATAACTACAGAGGCTCAAAAGTGGGCAACATATTTGTAGCTTAAAATAGTTTAAGTCAGAAAAGCCATCTGTTTCTGCTTTACTTGGTCAGATAGTGGAAAAAAAAAAAAAGAAAAAGCAAACCATCAATAGGTTGCAGTACTAAGATTAAATTACATACAGAAAGTGTCTAGAGTGCCCTTGGATTTCTATTTATGAAGTTTGGTAGGTACATTTTCAAAGTCTCAAATTTAACGCCTATGCTGTTAAATGCAGACAAAATACATTGTGATCACAGAGACCTAGAATTCAATCTTCCCATTTCTAGCTACCTTTACAGCTATCATGATCTCCTTGGCGTGGAAAAGGGATGATACTTACGTACAAATATTTGTTTATTCTAAGTATTTATCTCTCCGATTGTAATGAAAATATACAATGGTGCTCAAATACGGGTGTGAAAATAACTTTACAAGTAATAGCTGAAAATTGCTCACAATTCCCTGATGAAATATATACACTATACACTAGCTAAGTGATAAGTAGTTCTGGATCTGTTTCATCACACATACACACACACACACATCCCATACGCTATGTTACTGAACACACTGTGAACTACGTACACAAAACTCTTTGGGGTATTATTATTGCCCTCATTTTATAAATGAGGAACATCTGGTTGAGAGAGTTCAAAGACTTGCCCAAAGACGCACAGCCAGCAAGATAAAACAGAAGGAGAAACTCAGCAATAAAAAGTTTAAGGGAAACTTCCAGATTAATGTTGTAACTTGGGAGGAAGACGTTGAGTCCTAACTCCTTAAGTACTGATTTTAATTAGATCTCTTCTCTAAATGTGAACCTCTACCACAATGTCCTGCAGTGAGGGTGGGATGGTGGTAAGCTCATCTCCCTTTTGCACCAAGCTCACAGGTCATTGAAACTGCTCGTGTCCTGGAGGAGTCTTTGTCAGGGGAAGGAGGCTTGAACTGCTTTGTTCTTCTCCACAGTCAAACACTGCTTTCCAAAGATGCTGATTCTAGGTTCTTGTCTCAACGGCTCTTAGGGTCTAGTGCTGACACTGACAACAAATAAGGGCTGTAATAGAAAATGCCAATACACTTGTGAATATTCCTAATGAAATCAGCTGCAAAAGCTTTCACAGAGAAATCAGTATTGAGGAGGGAGGGAGAGGAAGCCGAGCTACCCAGAATGCTTCTAGGTACTGTACCTGTCTTCACTAGCACAGCTGCGGGAGCTTTATGGCAGAAGGTGCAGAGCTGAAGGGTAAAAGAAGGGGCAAGAGGGAGAAAGAACTGATGCTAGTAATCGCAGAGACAGATTGAGAAAGTGATTCATAGGCCAACAGCAAAATGATTGAGCTGGAAAAAAGAAAGGAAACACAGTCTCCCTCTCTCTCACACACACATGTGCTAACGTATAATGTCCACCCCCATTTTATATGACACATCCAGCTCCGTGCTAGCAGTTCTGCATGTGGAATCTCTAAAGCAATAAGCTGCCAAATGTTGACTGTTAGTGTATTCAGGAGCCTCGTTATGAAAGGAACATGATCAGAAAAATAAGGAATATTGCAACCAGTTGTAACATATAGCATTCAAATAACTACCTTGCTTTGAGAGATAAACCTTGATTACTTAATTCCAACACTCTGTAACGTGTCACAGAAAGAAAGAAAGGACAGCAGTTTTCCTTGAACTTGTTGTTTTCATTATATATATAGAATAGATTCTACATTATCTGAGTGTTCCAAGTTTGACTACCTGATTTATTTTTAAATACTGGAGAAAAGATCAATTTAAATGCCCCCAGCCCCCAGACATGATATCACCGGGACATAGTGCAGTAGTTATGATACTTGGCTATGTCATTATGAGATATTTTCCAAAGAAAAGGAAAGAGTAGTAGATTATCTCTTGGATACAAAAAATAAACAAAATAATCATGTAATCTGCCACAAAACACCGATTTCTTAGAGGAAATCTCACGGGCTATCAACCTCCTAAGATTATAGAAACAGAACAATCCGCATTCTTTCTTCTTTAAATCTTGGTATAATTCTGGAAACTTCTGCCGACTTTCATGATGGGCCTGTAGCACTGCCTTCTTGTGCTCTGATTAGCTTGACTTTTCAGTTACACTTATTGGCTTTTATTTCACCTCTTTGCAAAATTGACCAGATTCCTAATGTTATTCTCCTACTATAATTTAACACATTGAGAAGAGAGTTAAAAAAAAAAAGAGATCTAATATGCTATTATTTTATTACTACATAAACTCCACTGTCAGGACTGAAATAAGGAAAATCTCAGCACACAGATGGCTGAAAAGTTAAAACCGGGTAAATGATTAGAGAGAGAAAAACAGAAGCGCATTGCCATCTATGTTCCTCAGTATTATTTTGTATGCATGTCTCTGAATTTGAAATTCAAATAAGGCTTTTGTATATGTATAGATACATAATTGAAAACAATTTTTTGATAAACAAGTAGTAGACCAGATAGCCAAACAAGAAGCTGTTGTTCTGCCCTCTTTCCGTTTGATTACCGAAGTCCTTGTCTTACCTCATGTTACAGGAATGGAATGCTAGGGATTCATACGAACAAACTTAACCCTTTTTAACTCAACATCACACAATGTTTTCAGCTTACATGTCACCAGGATTCTGGGCAGTACGGGGTGGGGGGAGATTGGAGGGGTCCGGGTGGCAGGAGGATGTGAGAGGAGAAATATAAACCTTTTTAATATATTGATGTGGAATGAAAAGTAATTCAGAAAAGCAATTTAGTGCTGACCTCTCCTCTGGGTGGATATGGAAAACAGCCTTGTTTTCTTTTATAAAGAAATGCTGGCATGCTTGACTTTCGTGAATCAGGAGAATTGTTTGGCAAATAACAGTGATGGTGTGCGTCCTTGTCAGAACACCTGCTGTATTCTCCCAGCAAACACTGGGGCCACAACGTCTCTCCTCTAATGACACCTCATCAATCCGCTCCTATCAATGTCCCAGCCATGGAGGTGACTTCAAGTGCTCAGAAGCCTTAGAAAATGTCAACGTTTTGGGAGAAAAGGTCAGTCACAGCTTTCCCCCCACCTCCCCTGCCAAGCCACCGTGGGCCTGGCGTTCATTATCCTAATTAAATCCAGCAGCTGAACATCTTCTTATCTGTAGGGGAGGAGAGCAGGGGCATGATGCAATAGGGTGATTTGCATATCCGAAGTTAATTAGTGTGGAGGAGCAGGTGTACAGTAATAATAATTATCACACATGACAATCACCTGTGACCACTTCACCGCACCCCTTCCGGGATTCGGCACCGTGATTGCTGGCTGGTTTCTTCTTTGCTTGATACCCATCCTGAGCTGTTTATGTCCTTGTGCCTCTCTTCACAAACCTGCTGTGCGTAGTTCGTCTGTTTCTTAACAGGCACCGTATTTTTCTCCAAAGGCATATTTTTTGCCTGTTTCATTTGGAGGGAGAGACTATTGTAAGGCAGCTATTTTCAATGTTGTTTGCTGAAGTTGTCACATCCTGCTGGAGCCTGGGTATTTATTTTTAGATTACATGTAAGTGGATAAGAAGAAGAAGAAAAAAATTGCTCATGATCATAATTTGAAAATCCCATTTTTGCATCCTTTGAAGATTCTATCTTGAGCATATGCTGGAAAGTCAGCCTGATCCAAAATAAACGCGTTAGGCAGCAGGCACATGATACCAAGTGACAATCTGATGTTTGCCACAGGATTGTTGGTGCCAGTTTGAGGAGAGCAATGGGGGCTGAATCCCCAGCCCTGAAACCTGCCAGCCAGGGAACAGTGCAATAGAACCCAGGGTACTGATGCTCGTGGGACCCAAACTGGAAGAAATTGAAAGAGGTCTTGGAGGGTTGTTTAGGGTCTGGCAGAATCCAGGGTAAACAGACAAATAATCATCAGAATAATATACCAGTCAGAAGACTTGAGATTGTAGCCTAGAAGCAAATTTCGCGCGACCTGCACGGCACAGTGATGATTCTCTTGATGCCTTCATCACAGAAAGCTTAGATAGATTACACTCTCTGGATTTAGTTTGCACATAAATGTATAGGTTATGCGTGTTTAAAAAGTGTTTTCTCTGTCAAACGAGGGTAATTTTTTCAAATTAAGCCAAAAAGCATGCCCAGGAAATGGGATGTGCTTTTATAGAAATGAATTATTGCTGCATGATATACAGGAATTTAACACTCACAATGGTAGGCTAATAAGTAGGTAAGAAGAGACTATTTAATACAGAGAGATATTTGTGGGCAAAGGGGAGGCATTAATGTTAAATTAGCCCTGGAACTCTGACTGTTTTTAATTTTTTTTTTTTTTTTCCATTTTGACTTTTGTCTGTTTTACTTTTATTTGTCAGGGTACACTTTGCCAATCAAGTCAAGTATAACAGGTAGGCCTCGCTTTCACACAGCTTTAATGATAAGTGACAGGGATGGCAAAAAGCACTCAGCTGCCTGCAGAATGCATTAAAAATTCAAAACTTTACTTATCAGTCTTTTATTAAAAACTTTCTGTAATCGTGCAAAATTATTTCCCCACTGGGTTAGCTTTAAATATGGAGTACAATCATATTTCTGACATAAAAATAATTAGAGTTGAAAAAAAATAAAAACCTCAAAGGAAAAAAAGATTTATTTTTTTTAAAGCAAAATCCATCCCTTTACCTCTGTGAAGAGGTATTGCAAAGAAAAGTCAAGCAATTACTGAGCCAAAGCTGCAGTTCTGAGCATTTAACTTTCAGTACTAGACAGCTGGGTGGAAACCTAAGCTGCAGAAATGTAAAGGAATTATGGCTGAGGGTTGAAGACTTTCTAGTTTTTTCTGTTTACCAAGAAAATAATTTTAGGTATTGTGTCTTCAATCTGTTAGTGTCAGTGCAGCTGCAATGGTGAATCTAGATCCTTTGAAACACGACAAATAGTAATTATTTGTAGCTGTGTTTGGGGAATTATCTTTGGGTTTGTTTTTTTTTTTTTGGTATGACTACTATCTTTTTAGGTTAAGATTTTAATACAAGAGCTGACTGCTCTGGGCAGCAGCTTGGTTCTGATGGACCACATTCATGTAATTCCAGAACCTCCTCTTGAGTCATCTTCATTTCTGTATCTAAAGTCCTATCACGCAAGTTTCTAGAAAAAGAAGTTTCGTGCGTAGATTTCACTAAAACATGGAGATCAACACATATTTATTTGAGCACCTATTGTACGTCTAAGCCACTGTAGTTGGAACTCTGAGAAATATGGAGATGTGTGTTTATAGCTCAGCCAGGGCCTTTTGGAGATCAGCTCAAATTGTTGTAAAAGTTGACACTGCTATCCTTTGCTATATTCCACCCTGATGACACCTTCTTATTGAATACAAGAAATATCCACTGTGTGTTTCTTGGGTGCTCAGTGTAATATTAGACAATTGTATTGTAAATCCAAAGATGAGTGGATCTCTGTCCTTGTCCTTAACTAGCTTACAGTCTAGAAGATGTAGACATGTGTAACCCCAATGAGAATTCTAAGTGAAGAATACCTGGGGTCTCCAAAGTGGAAAGTGCAAGATGATCCGTGTGGCTGTGGGAAATTACTAGAACTTTCATGCATCTTTCTTTTTCAAACTCATTGTTTTTAATTTCTCTTTTTGTCCTTAATGTACACAGCACAAATGTTTAAATGGGAGATGTGAAAATTTAAATTCGAAGTTTACATTGTATTTTGCATGAATTGTGTTTGTATCTTTATTTTGTATAGAGATATTTTCATATTTTTGAGGATCTAGCATCCTGTGTAGTAGTCATACTGTGCATGAAAGGCTTAGAAACTTTCACTATAATCTTGGTTACACCACTACTTAAAAAACCAATAAAACCCGCTGCCGTGGAGTTGATTCCAACTCATAGCGACCCTATAGGACAGAGCAGAACTGCACCCATAGGGTTTCCAAGGAGTGGCTGGTGGATTCGAACTGCCTACCTTTTGGTTAGCAGCCATAGCTTTTAACCACTGTGCCACCAGGGCCCTAATGAATTAGTGCCCACTAATTAGTGTATCTCAGACAAGTCTTTGAATGTTTGTTTTCTCTGATATTCTACATCCTTACTTCTCATTTCCTCCTCCTCTGAAATAGTAAGCAATTAGTGAGGGATTACTGTAGACCAGAGACTTTTTCAAACAATGCATGTGTCACATTGAATTTGTAATACTCACACCAACCTTATGAAGTGTGTAGAGTTATCATCTCCATTTTACAAATAAAGAGACTGAGTCAAAGACAGATAACTTTCCAAAGGTGGCAAAACTAAGAAGTGATAGGCCAGGAGTCGTCAGGCTGTTATAGAGAATTTTAAAATAATTTTCGATTCTAAATTCATTGACTTTCGTATGGTGTTACTAAGATCATTTAATGATTCATCTATAATTTATTGAATGTCTACTACATGCCAGACATTGTGCTTCATGTGGGCTCTACCAAAATGAATGAAAGCTCGTAGTCTATTGGGACAATAGCCATGTAATCATGTAACGATAAGAACACAGAAGAGCCGGTATGAGCTAGCCAGGACATGTCAGGGGAAGTATTTACATGAGCGCTGACATAGTAGAGAGCCCTTGTGGCTCAGTGGTTAAGTTCTTGGTGCTAACGTGAAGGTTGGCAGTTCGAATCCACCATCCACTCCTTGGAAACCCTATGGGGCAGTTCTACTTTGTCCTATAGGGTCTTTATGAGTTGGAATCGACTGGACAGCAACCAGTTCGGTTTTTTGGTTTTTGAAATCGTGGAGAATAACAGGTAAACAAGGCAAGTGAAGCCGTCCAAACAGAGAAGACAGCTCTATTCAGGGGACAGAAGTGTGTTTGGGAGACTCATTGGTTCAGCATGGATAGTGTCCATGTTGTGCATGGGGGAATAATGAGACAGAGCCCAGATTTGGAGGGAACTTTTTTGTTGGGTGTGGATTTTAGCGTGTGCCTACCGCTCACTCACCACTGTCTCATTATCCAACATTTCTCATTAATGACAACTTTGAAAAAAATTCTCAGGCTGGTGACTCTGGCATACCACAGTGCCCAGGGATGACCTGGCCATGCTAGGGACGGTGGGCAACGGGCTGCAAGACACCTCCCGATCACCCACAACATCTCCGTCTGGCCACAGAGGTAGCGGTCAGTCGGGGGAGGCCAGGTGAGGGCCTAAAGATGCTGGGGAGGTCGGTTGGGGGAGGCGAGAAGTAGGGGAGAGGGAAGGGGGCCACGCAGGGCTGCAGAGATGGGGTGGACAGAAGACAAGCAGGGTCCCGGCCCAGGGCAGGCAGCAGGAGGTGGCACGCAGCCAGTGGCAGGCAACTCCTGACCACCATCACCACCACCCCAACCCTCCTCCCATGAGCTGCATGGTGGTGTGGAAGGCATGGTGGGGAAGGGGGGCGTGCCATGCCACGTGCATCATGAGATGCACCAGGGGCAGCTGATAGGTGGTGAGTGATGGGGGGACACTGGTGCCAAAGATGGGATACAGGCTTGACTCTAGCATAAAGCGTCAACTTTGCATAACAACCTGGCCTCTGGAACCTAACCGTGTTGATGAGTGAGGCGAGGGTGTAGTGAACAATACTTTTCTGAGACTTTAAGGTATGGAATTACATGACCAGATGTGTATTTAGGTGCAGTGGTTAAGAGCTCGGCTGCTAACCAAAAGGTTGGCAGTTTGAATCCACCAGCCACTCCTTGGAAACTCTATGGGTCAGCTCTACTCTGTCCTATAGGGTTTCTATGAGTTGGATTCGACTTGATGGCACAATGTTTAGGGTGGTTTTTTTTTTTTTTGATCCTGGCTCTAATGTGGAGATTGGAGAGGAAAGATGAGAGGCTGGGGGCTAGGATTCCAGTTTTAAGAGTATTAAAATCACCTGTTTGTTCATTCATTCATTCATTTATGAAATTCTATTAGTTCATTCATTTATTCAAGTGCTATTTTTGTGTGTGTCTACTGTTCTAGGTGCTTGGAGTATATAAGCAAAGAAATCAGGCACAAACCCTTGCCCTTGAGGAATGTACATTCTAGCACATTCCATGTATAATGACAAGAAAGGGTTAGTTTAAGGGGCAGCAGTGTTAGAGAGGAGGTGGTGAATCTGTGAGACGTTTAGGAGGCAGAACTGACAGGACCAGTGGTTAGAATAAAAAATGTCTTCTTCTTTATTTATTTATTTTGAATAATGTCTTCATAAAGCAAGATCTAAAAACCCATACAGAATCAATCCTTGAGTAACAGAAAATGGTCTCACCCAATAAAAGGGAGATTTGCTACTATTCAAGAAAGCTTGGAGAAGGGGAGACAAACTGACTTTATGGGCACAGGGGGCAGAGGAGATAGGAGTGGCAGGCCACTGGAAACATTCTTTACATCACCATGGTGACTCATGAGACTGATTGCCAGCTGCCCCCTACTAACCTTGGGTCCTAGAGGTCCCCAAAGCAGAACTTCCTCTTCAGAGTTTTGATCTGACCTTACGTGGGGGAATGAATATAATGTCACTGACGGCTATGTTCCTAGAAAATAATTTCTGAAAGCAGGACAATTGGACGCAGAGGTTTTGCATTGTGAGTTTGTATTTTCAGGCGTTATATAAGCCTTGTGATTGTCTTATCCCTGTCAGGCTAAAAATCAGGTCCACATCTGCAAGCTCTGGAGAATAATATGTCCACTTTGTAAACAAAAAGAATCAGCAAGTTTACATGGGAGTTTAAATCACTCTGAATACTTTGCGTCAAGTCTCAACAGATGACAGTACTACTTTGCCACATGTGGTCTCCTTGACCTGCCAAGGTTTATAAAGCTTTGTAGAAATAATCACGGACAAAGAAGGCTGGGTAAGCGGGAGGGTAGAACATCAGCTCTCCAGGACTCTTCAGGGTTCTTTCTAGCCTTGGTGTTGACTCATTATGAGGCAAACATTGGGTCAGATTGTTGACTCTCGTGTGCCTGATTGTCCACTGGGAGACGGGGGAGAAAAACAGTCCTTGGCACCCAGACAAGGTTCATAAAGCACTTGAAGAGGCTGAATTGAAAGGCTGCAACATCAAGCACGAGTGGATAGAGTTCTATTTTAATTGACATCATGAATAAGGCGCGTAGGTGGTTTGACTGCAAACGTCTCTGAATAAGAGTCTTTTCAGAAATGGGGAATGATTGGCAGAGGCCTGGAAGGCAGGGATGTCATATACCTTGGCCCTGGCCATTGTCACTTGGCATCCGCAAGATAGCATTGGAGCTGGCCTCAGATCTTCATGGGCTTGAGGGTGCAGGCAGGGAGAGCAAGTGGAGATGTCCTCCTCTACTGTCAGGGCCCTCTCACATGCTGCTGAAGTAAGTTTGACACCTTGGGGCTGTTAATACAAAGTTAGAGGATGAATCAGTCTTGGGGAGGGAGTGATACAGTGCCAACAGCAGAGAAAGAAAGGGTCTTTGTTTACTTTTCCTGGTGTGTGGCTAAACAGGTTAAACACCTGTGAGAAGAGGGGCCTTCAGGGACACCCTCATACTCCAGTTGTTCATGGAAGTCTTGGAGATCTCACTCTTCTGCTTATGCAGTGATTACTTGCATCTTCATCACTGGCAAGGCCGGCAGCGAGGAGCAGGGCCTTCACCTGCAGGTGTTGCCATGGCAAAGGACGCTTGGAATATATTCAGGCAACATTAAAAGGCAAAAGTGAAAATGAGAGTAGAGAGAAAATAGAAGCATGATTCAAGGAGACATTTGAATGGATTAAATCGCCTCCCTCACAATAGCCATTGCCAAGCTCAAGATCAAGTCCACCTTTTTCCTCCTGACTCTGGAGGTTCTCTGAGTCCTGGCAACTGGGTGCTTAAGCTGACTTTAAAAAAAAAACAAAAAACCGCTACCCTTATTATTATTAACACCCTGTAAAAATTATTTTTCTTCTAGAAAATGTAGTTTGGTTTCTTAATCCAAATAGGATTAAGAAATTATGAGATAAGAGTTGGTTTATGGATCGTATAAAACAATTTCTTTTTTCCTATTCAGAAGTCGGCTAGGAAAGTAACTCATTTATCTGCTACCTCATTGCCACCTTCCTTACCTTCCACATGGCTGCTCAAGGAAGCCAAGTCTCATTTTTCTATGTCACTCAGAAAGGCTTTGCTTTAACTTTCACTTGGTTTCCAAAGTGAACTCAAGTTTTTGTTTTCTTGCTTCCCACTTCCACATTTTTGCCTATTACCGGAATAATCTGGTTTAGTCATTAAGCATCTCTTGAACTTGAAGATATTTATGGTTAACTTTCTTATAAGTCATTATACTCTAAGTCAGAAAACACTCTCTTTCTTTTTCTTTCTCCCTATTTTTCTTTCTATCCGTCCATCCATCCATCCATCCATCTACTTACCTGCCTACCTATAAAAAAAAAAAAAACAAACAAACCCATGGCCATCAAGTTAATTCCAACTGCATAGAGACCCTATAGGACAGGGTAGAATTGCCCCCATAGAGTTTCCAAAGAGCGCCTGGTGGATTCGAACTGCCGACCTTTTGGTTAGCAGCTGTAGCACTTAACCTCTACGCAGGGTTTCCATCTACCTATGTATCTATTTATTTTAGCCATTTCCAGTTAAAGCCAGTGATAGATACCTCTTTTTCACTCTCATTGGTTGATTCACTTTGTTATGGAAGCAGTAGTGATAGTTAATACTAATAATAATGATAAGTGTGTGTTGACTGAATAAGCAGCTACATGAGAATCCTCAGGGATGAGGCCCAGGTATAGGTGCTATCTCAATGCAACCTAGTTGAGAACTGTGAAGGGGGTGTTCATGGAATGACTGGGAAAACGCTGCCAACATAGGTTGGTTTCCTAAATTTCTTATGAGTTCTTGTAAAAGAAATGCACTGTGTCTTTAGCTACCCTTTTTCATTGCCGGGGCAGTTGAAATGTGGGGCTCACCTAAGTCTTGGGAATATGTGGTGGAGGAGTTGCAACTGGGAGCAATGTCTTTCGGATTCTTTATCTATCCTTATAAATTAGTTGGGATGGATCAGCTAACTCTTTGGTGCTATTTCTGCTAGGAAACGGGTTTGAAAATAGGATATTACACAAAATGGAAGAATTTGCAGATAACTCAGGTGTGTGCATTGTTGGTATGCACTCAGGCTGGGTAAACATCTTCTGGATATTGGAGTTACCTGATGATCTGCTTCTGAAAGGTCATAGCCTTGAAAACCCTGTGGAGGACAGTTGTACTGTGCAGCACATGGGGTCTCCATGAGTTGGAAGAGACTTGGTGGAAACTTTTTTTTTTTTTTTTTTGGTGGGCTCTCTGGAGTCTTTGATTTCATTTTGTTTCTGGGTTCTCTGTAAAACTGAATAGAAAGTTTCTTTACAATCAATTTTCTGTTATATGACCTGGGGTATGATTAACCATGCTTGGCCTTCACCCTGAAAGTTAAGTAAACAAAGCACCTTCCTCAGGAAAGGTCGGTGGAGGTTGCTATGTAACATCTGTTCCAAGCTAGAACCTGGAAAGGGCTTATAGACCCTGTGAAGAGAAAATGTCATTTAAATGCATCAGGAGAGGAAAAGGCAGGAAGAGAAATGGAGTGGACCTGGCACTAGGAAGCTAGTTCTCATACAGCCAAAAGTTAGTATAGTTCCTATGTTTCTTTGCTATGTGCAAAGAAAAGAGCCTCCACAGTGAGCACTAATGCTAGCATTACACTAGAGTGAAGGTCAGCATGGTAAAATCTCCCAAGCCTTTCATGTATATATATATATATATATATATATATATATATGAATACATATACATATGTGTGTGTATTATATCTACATATATATACACACACACATATGTATATAGTCACTATGAGTTGGAACTGACTCTACAGCAATGAGTTTTATATAAATATATGTGTATACATAGATATAGATATATACACACATACATATAGTCTACCTGGAAGAAGTTATGCATAAAGATTGCCACATATTCCCTGAATATTCTGATCACATTTTGATCTGGTTGTACTGTCAACCAGGGCTTCAAACCGGTTCGAAGTGGTTCAGTCAGGCTGATGAAGTGAAACTGGAACAGAGCCAAACTATTACAATTTAGGTGATCTGGAACGATAACCAGGACAGGGATAATTACGGGTTGAACCCCTGGAATGGGAGGCTCAGAAGAGGCATGGTGAGCCCTTTCAGGAGCGTTATGTGTGAGATTAGGTGTCAGCAGGACATTCAAAGCATTGAGGTTGGCTGCAATCTTTGAGTGGGGCACCACTGTTTCTGACTCTGCTCAAAATCCCACAGGCAAGAGATTTGTTTGCTAAGCAATGTGTATGCTGCCTTGTTTTCTAAGAAGGATATTAAGTTTCGAGTAGGGCTTCAACCCGCAATTTTTCCTATTTTGGTTTACCCAAATTGTAACAATTTATATCTGTTCTGGTGTTGATTCCTCAGCTATGATTGAACCGGGAAGAACTGGTTTGAAGCCCTGCTGTCAACATGCCAACACATTATGTACGAATCTGAGGAACAAGAGTGATTTACTATCTTCTGAACATCTTCTTTATTCTTCACTGTCTTATAGGAAGTCCTAGAAGTTCTTTGCTGGGACAAAAAGAATTAATGCCAAAGTTGAATGAGTTACAGCCGCTACCACCTAATTAAAATGATTTTGTGCCAGTTGCTTTTGTTGGGCTGGATCCACACATAATATAATTTTAGTCCTGTTTATATACACTCTTGGGATAGATTTGAGATCAGCATTGCCATTTAAGCGAGGTTAATCAAGCATAGTGTATGCAGCTTTTGTTTCTCCATCATATGTGAAAGGTGACCACTGCTGATAGGTTACTCAACTGGCCGCTCCCTCTGTTAACAAGACAGAGGTGGTCGGCAGTGTCTGATCATTTACCTAGCCTCAGCCCCAGCGACTCTTTCTGCCTAGTCCTTGGAATGGTGCAGCTGTTGTCAGTCACAGAGGAAAACGCTAGTTATGAACCACTTTGCTTTGGCTGTGGGTACATGCCTCCACGTGAGGAGAGGAGGAGGGAGGCGAAAAGGGAGAAAAAAAAAAATACATCTCCTAAAAAACAAAAACCATTTTTTGTATGCCTGCCTCTGTTTATGTATATAAAACGGACATTATGGTGGAGTGAAAAAGACCCTCGTAAAAATCCTTCTTGAAAACTATTGTTGCTGACAGCCATGACCTCTGTGAGTCTGCATGTTTACCCATAATTCATAATTAACAAAGACATTAGAACCACCACAGGAGAATTCTGGGCTTTATTTCTTTCTAACTGGGCAGTACTAATGCTGGAAGTGCTCCCAAATCAGTGATTTAACATTTCAGGAAATCTTGGAGAGGCAGCAGAAGCCTCCTTATATAGCTCATACACTGGGACTTTGGTGATACAGATAGGGCCGAGATAATTATTCAGCTCTCGTTATTGCTGTGGCTCTGCACCTGATCCCTGGGCCATTAGAGCACGCTGCAGGTTATTACAACTATCAAACATCAAGGTCTCTTTTCTAGCCTCTTGGCTGTGTGGTTATCATTTTACTTCTTTTAAATCCCCCATCTGCATAGAAAACCTCCGTGTTTTTTACTGAGATCTGCTCACAGCCTTTCCCCCACCCCTTCTTTATTGCTCCCCAAATGGAGCCCTTTCTTACCAGCACATTAGCATAAAAATATAAACCTCATGCTTCTCCACTTGTATTGTTTTTATGCCCCCTCTCTTGTTTGATTTCCTCTTTGAGGCTGTGTGCACCTACACTTTAATTGGGGCAGCAGATGAGTCAGGAGAAGAGAATTCTCCTGAGCTCAAGGAAAACCGTGATAATATAATTCCAGACGATGGGAGTTGTCAGTGCCCACCTTCAACCTTCCGCGTAGTTGAGGGCCCTGTTGACTTGGTGGTATGTTTCCACTATTGCTGCTGGATCTTAGATTGTACCCAAAATTGCAAATTACAAAAGAATGTAATGAGAACTTGCAAAAAAAGGAGTTTTGGGTTGTCAACGTATTTACCGATTGATTATTTTATAGCCTCTTCACCAAGTGAGGGTGCCCTTTCGTGGAATTTAATATGAAGCCGTCTTGTCGATGAAGTGTGTTTTCAGTTTGGGCCACAATCTAGCCCTGTAGTAAGTTTGCTTTTCATACTTTTCTAGACAAACTGTCAGATGATAAACACCAGACAGCTCTGAATATTCTGGGCACCGTGTCAGCTATCTGGGGGGCAGGCAGTCACTTATCGTGACATATAAAGATATTACTATAAATTAAGAGTCTGAAGCAGAGCTCTGTGGTTTGCATCTTAAGTGAAAGCAAGTTGCTATTTCTGGATGTTTTACACGGCCTGACTCCCCTTAGAAATCTTCATTTTGCATGATCTCCACCAAACACCTGTAAAAAAAGGCATTCCATCCACTGCAGGCCTATCTGATGAAAAGCGAATCCACAAGGGGTGAGTGGCAGTCACAGACAGTATGGCGGGGCTAAGAAGCATATGGCTTCCTTGCTTAATATTGAGGCACGGTTGTCCCACACCGTATTCCCTTAAATGGGCATTGGCTCTGCAGCCAAATTAGCAGACTGTAAAGCAAATGAAAGTAAATGCGTTTTTTGATGTTACCAAAAAACAAAAGAAAACATGAAGCATGATTTAACAGTGTTTGTACATGGGGTGGGAACCCTGGTTGCGCAGTGGTTAAGAGCTCGGCTGCTAAGCAGAAGGTCAGCAGTTCGAATCCACCAGCTGCTGCTTGGAAACTCTATGGGGCAGTTCTACTGAGTCCTATAGGGTCGCTATGAGTTGGAATCGACTTGATGGCACACAACAACAACATATACATATATATATATATATTTACACACGCACACACATTATATGTGTGTATAGTAAGTGTGTTGCACATAAAAAATAATGAAATACAGAGAAGTTTCCAGGATGGGTAGTGCTTTTATCAATGGGCAGCAAAAGTTAAGTAGTCACGTGCTTTAATCTGTACTTGACTTCATCAGATTCTACAGAGAAACCATCTGATCGCCTGACTTACTGAGGGGACCGCTGCTTTCCTTTAGCATCTCCTCCTGCCTCCTTCTGCTGAAGCAAGGGGGTTTTAAATATTTTAAGATTTCATACTCTCCTTCTTTGTTAATTTAATGTTGCATAAATATTTTCTTCCTTAGTGCTCAAGGAGCACAGACTTCAACACCAAATATATATCTATTAATACAAATTCATGCAGAGCAACTATAAAACTACATCAGTATAGAGTTTGTGTTACAAATTATTTTCCCCATAATTAGTGATAGCACGCTAAGAATGCTTCTCTACGGGAACTTTGTATTACCGTTGACTCTTTAGAACACCATCAGAGGTTCCCAGTATTGTGCACACTTTCACTTTTACTACTATATGAAATTGTTATTCCTTAATATTAGAATTTTTGAGCTAAAAATACTTCTAATTATCTATCTTGGCTCCCTTATTTTATGAAGACACTGAGACCCAGAGAAGTCAAATAACTTGCTCAAAGTCACACAACCCCTAGTTCATGGCAGACTTTGGTTCTGGTCGTTTGGCCTTCATTCACTGCTCTTTCCATTATACCCCCTCACTGATTTCTATAATTACTGACATCCCCAAAGAAAGGGGAGACATGTTGGAGTTTTCTTTCTAGTAGAAGTGATGGTTGGTTCTTAGTTAGCATTCTCTCACTGGTGAGAAAAATGCATAAATGTGCAATATGGTGGGCCAGCAATATGGCAAAGGCTTTTTCTTTGTATGACAACCAACTGACCCCTAAATGAATTGAACCCATGACCCCTTTCCTCATTAGCTCCAAAAAAAAAGCTAACTAGCCCTGAAACAATTGTTACAAGCAAGCTGCAACACAAATCCACCATGTTATTCCTTTGGGATTAATTAGAGTTAAAACAATGCTTTCTCTTTGAAAGACATACAAAATCGTATCGTTAATGTTCTTCTGGCCTGTGAACCTCTTGGAATTTTATGCAAAATTTTATGTAAGAGCAAATACACATTGCTATGGAGAGAGGGTTCCAGGATTTTGTAGGATCTTCAGACTCTGTGTGAGTGTGTGTGCCTGTGTGTGAGATCCAAACCAGGTTAAAAACAATTGTCCTATTTCATGCTCTAGTGAATTGTGCTGATGTCACCACTGGTATTCGTGCTCCACCAGAAAGACAAGATTCCATTACGCCTCAGTAAACTGGAAGAAAATATCATTTCTATTTTTTCCTTGAGGAATGAAGAAGGAATAAAATGTAAATATATATACACAAACCAAAAAAACCAAACCCACTGCTGTCAAGTTGATTCCGACTCATAGCAACCCTATAGGACAGAGTAGAACTTCCCCATAGGGTTTCCTAGGCTGTAAATGTGTATGGAAGCAGACTGCTGCATCTTTCTCCCATGGAGCGGCTGGTGGGTTCGAATCGCTGACCTTTTGGTTAGCAGTTAAGTGCTTTAACCACCGCACCACCAGGGATCCTTAAATATACACATGGTGGCCTTTAAAATTAAATCAATAAAGACTAATTTGGGATATTATGACAATTTAGTTAATGCTAATCTGAGTGGGGATGGATGTCACCAAATCCTGAGTGCTGACTTCTGCACACGCTGAGTATCATAAAGCTGTAGCTTTGAGTGTGAGGACATGACATGCGGGACAAGGAGAGTGGAAAAGGCAAAAGATAAAATTACTTGAATATTTGGCAGCATCTTTAACTTACTTGGACGACATGTAAAAAAATAAATTGTCAGTAGGACTTTTCTAGTCATCAGGGGGTTAAAGAAACTTCATATGTACTTTGTTATCCAAGAGCCAGATAGAGAGATGTCGTTCTACTGATATATTACATAAATCAACGGTGCCAGCCAGAAAAACAACAGATGACCAATTTGTACAAAGCATTTTTTCCTTATGTTACATTTATTTAAAATACATTAAATTGTTGTGCTAAAATTGAGGCAGCTGGCAGTCCAGGCAACCTTATAAAATTTGGGTTTTCTGGAGCCTGGCCCATTCATTTAGAAAGGTGGAGCCGTTGGGCTAGTGTCTTTGCTTAGTCATATGCCAAGCCCTTGGGGAGCATAGGTAGTCCAGAATTCACCATGGTTTCATTTTTGTTTTTTATCAGAAATCTACTGACAAATGGAAGTCAGATGGTTAATACCCATTTACTCCCAAGTGAAGTTGCTAATTAATGGTGCAAAGGCTCAACCCAAAGAAAAAGACTCATGTGGGATGGAATTTGAGAAAACTGTCTGTTTTCCAAGGGTCTCTTCTCTCCTATTTCAAGTACACTGACATCGATGTGATTTGTAGTTGACCTTAGGAATAAAAGTCAAGGCTGAGTTGGGTGGGTTTGCATTAAACTGGTTCAAACACGGTCCTCATTTGTTTGCGAAGTTTAGTGATTGCTGTTGCATTTTTCTAGCCCACAGTTTTTGTCAGATTCTTTATGGCTCTGATGATGCCCAAAGGGTGAGAATATCTGCTCAGAGTTTACATTACTCACTTAAACCTGTTGTGTCTATTATCAGCTGCATTCAGAACCAACACTGGACACAACAGGGCCAGGATGAAGACGCCACTCTCAAGTGGTCCAGAATCACATTTCTGCAGCTTTTTAGTGAAAGCCTGATCTTTAGGGATGCAGTGATTTTAAAGGTTTGTGGTAGTGTGAATGCCTACAGAAATTAGTCATTAAAATGAGAAGCTGTTGGCGTCAACAAATTTTCTTCCTTGCTGGTCAATAGTCAAAAGATCAAGGGAATTTCTTCAAGAAGATGTCTTTGAAAATTGAAGCCACCGACAATGATAGGATTCTATTTAAGTTCACCAACTATTTTTGGGTTACTCTTGCGTTCACAACATGTTATGAATATATTTTTAAATTTTTAAGGGCTCGAATGGATTTATTTTCTTAGGCAATTGGATTAGGTCATGAGGAAAACATATAAAGTCTGTTCTCTCAGTTTATAATCTGATTGGGGAAACTTTATTTGGGGGAGACGTGCAGACATTTAAAAAACAATTCCAGACCTTGAATTGTACCCAGTGAACATCAAAATTATGTGATAAACACAGAGACAACCATGAATAGTTAGAAAAGGGAGCGGTTATGGAAGGTCATTGTAAGAGAGACTTATGGAAGAGATAGGGATTGAAATAAGTCCTAAATTGTAGATAAGATTTTAGATTTATGGGAATGGGGAAACATTTGATGCTGCTGCTTGGTGATGAGGCCATTCTAATAGATTCATAGTACTGTCATTCAGGTCAATATGAAGCAAGTTTTATTTGTGAGAATTAAAAAAAAATAAAAGGTTAGCAGCTTCCCACACTATTGGAGGACCAAAAAATGTTAAGCATGGAGAAAGGAATTAAAAATTTTATTCTCTTTTAAAACTACAAGCGTGCTGCAACATGATTGGGCAAATCTTGAGGAAGTGAAAGCATTCCTACCCAGAGTGCGCCCTGGGGAGAGTGCCAGTGAAATGCTCAGGTGAGAATTGTTGGGAGTTAGAAGTCCCTCCAGAGGTGCTAGGATTTAACTAGCAGAGCACATACGTGGCAGAGTCCCTGGGATTGGGAACCCAGGGTAAGAAGATGCCCCCAATAAGTGGCTTTGGTTGACTTGAAAAAAATTAAGATAACCTGAAGTTTTCTTATTTTTCATCTCAACTAACAGATGTACGTTATTTAATTCTGTTAATATAAAATTCCATTTACATTTACATAAGGAACTAATAAAGCATGGTATGGAAAAAGCAGAATATATATTACATGCTAGTAGAATCCCCCAAATGAGGAACCCATGGCATGGTGGTGAATAAAGCTGTTTATCAGAGTCTGAATTTTTAATTAACTTGAAATCATGGCCAGCATTTTTTTTTTTCCATTTGTATGTGTGACACATCTTGAAAAATTTCAAGGCTTTAATGGTTAAAAAAAAAAGAATTAGATCTCAGTTTTCTACAAAATGATCAAAATGAGAACTGTGGTCAAGTGTAAGAGTCTCAGTTTACTGTAACATTGACTCTTTTCCTTCTCGCTCTGTCTCTGTCTCTCTGATCCTGAGTTAGAGTTTGAATTCTTGAATTCTCAGGAGACATTATCTCAGACAAAGGAATCATACCTTTCTGCATCTTAATAAGGCATAAAATTTTGTAACAAATCAAGGATTTTTCTATCCCTACATACCAAATGTGGTCAAGGTTAGCAGTGTAGTACAGAGGTGCGGAATTCAGACTTTGGGATCAAAAAACTTTGAACTTGAACCCTGGCTACTTTCCTTACATGCTGTGTAATTACGGTCAAGTTACTGAAATTCTTTGATTCCTAGTTCCCTTATTTGTTAAACAGGCATAATAAATCAGATCTCACAGACTCGTTGCAAGAATCAAGTAAGATAATATATGTGAAGTACATACAACACCTGGAACATAAAAAGCTCACAGTAAATTGTGCCTTTTGTTATAGCACAGATATCTGACTTTAGGCCTAGCTCTTCAGCTGTAGTTATTGTATTAGCCCGGCCAGTGGAACACCCCAGAAACATTTCACCATCATCTTCCCATTAAAACTACACACACACACACACACACACAGCTCGTTGTTGTTGTTACCTGCCATTGAGTCAGCCCCTGACTCATGGCGACCCCAAGCACAACAGAACAAAATGCTGCCTGATCTTGTGCCATCCCCATGATTGGTTGAGGATCAGACTGTTGTGCTCCATTGGGTTTTTATTGGCTGATTTTTGGAAGCTGATTGCCAACCCTTTCTTCCTAGTTCATCTTAGTCTAGACGTTCCATTGAAACCTGTTCAGCATCGTACCTTAGACTTGAAGGGGTAGATCCTGTTTGATTATTGACTACATCCTTGAGAAATAATAGTTTAAAATATAGACTACTGTATTTTTACACAAATAACACGCACCTTCTACATTTGATTGCCAACTGTGCCCTACCCCTGCGAGGTCTATTTGTAAGCACGCTACACTTTTTTTTACAGAAACGTGTAAAAAAAAAAAAAAAAACTGGCATAGCAGTGCTAATGACAATACCTCGTAGGGGGAGGGTATGGTGTTATTTGTGTAAAAATATGGTAAATCTTGTTCTGCATCTGGTCCCCTTGGAAATGTTCTCCCATCCCTCCTCAGCAAATGAGAGAACAACTCAGTCTTGCTGAACTAGTTGTAACATTTCAGAGCTCCAAGAAGATCAACCCTACAAATTGGCTAGTGTGCGTATGTGGCAGTTATTTTTTTCCCTGACAATCTCCATATATATTTTTATTATGGGCAATCCATGTCCTAAAGGCGAATTAGCTAAACCGGGGAACAAATAATTCTCTTAGGTATAACAGGCAAATTTAGAAGGCTCCTGGGGAGGCATGGGAGACCTAATGGCACAGTGGTTAAGAACTCGGCTACTAATCAAAAGGTCTGCAGTTCAAATCCACTAGCCACTCCTTGGAAACCCTATGGGGCAGTTCTACTCTGCCCTATAGGGCCGCTATGAGTTGGAACCGACTCAGTGGCACCTAACAACGACAATAACAGATAAAGGTTTACAAAATAGGCTAAAACATCTCTCAGGTAGATAGAATGCCTGTCTTACAAATTGACCAAAATACGTATTTACCTGATTGACCTTAATTGTCCTTGAATGCAGCTCACAGATCTAATCTAAACTCTGTAAGTGGTTCGTGCTGACTGGGAGTTGAGTGGCTCAAACCTCACGCCATGCTTTAAAAGAAAAAAGCTTGATAAAAAAGCACTTACTATGTATTTAGCTAAAACATTGTGGAAAGTCATCTCGTCTCCTTGGGTAGATAAAGTAACCTTGTCAAAAAAGCTAAATATGTTTACAGATATTGAAGACTTTCTGATATTTTGGCAAGATAATGCAATTCTAAGCTTTAAAGAAAAACTAGTCTCCGAGTATGTTTACTTGACAATCTGAAATGCTTCAGAGAGGCCCTTAGGGCCTTTTGGGGAGATAACGCAAAGAATGGAGTTTATGGTGATGTCCAAACATACTTTTAGAGGACATGACGTTCTCCAGTGACTCTGCCTTTATAGTCTAACATGCCAAGTCTTGTTCACACTCTAGATTTTTTTCACTCATTACCTCTCCATTTAACTTTTGTGTTTTCTACTCATACTTCCCAAAGCAAAACTATTTGCTTTTTAAATGCACCCTACAAAATAAAAATCATAGTAATAATAATGCGCGTCTTTAAAGCTATGCTTAGGTGATGACATTGACTAAAATAGCAAGGGATTTTGAAATTGGAGCCAAAATATCTTGGCACTTCAACTGTACACGGGGACTAGAATTCTAGACCTGTCCTGAATGTGCCGCGTTGTAATTAGTTATTGTGGCCAAAATATCATATAAACTCACTCCCTGTTTGGGGACCTTGCTGGTAGCTGGACACAAGAGAGTAGTTCAGTAGCATTTCAGCTCCATAGCTTGTTAGGGCGTATTTGCATTTCTTCTTAGGAGAATGGTCTTAAAAACAGAGGAATCCAATCTTCGGAGAACTGCTTTTCTTTGGAGGAGAGTTGTAGAGAAGGGGCTCTGGTTTTATCCTTCCCTGGACCTTTTTCACTTGCTGTCTTTAGCATCTTCGCTTCATTGCTACGTGTCACCTATGCTTAGCCAGGAGGTGATACATCCTCTTCCATTCCAAAAACATTGATCTATGTCTCCCTCCTTCCATTTTTTAATAAATCTTAGTGAAGCAATATAACATTCCAGGTCAGTCCTGTAGTGCTGTGCTGGCCTCGCTGGAGCGGCTGCTGCAGAGCATGGAAACTTGCTGGCACAATATTGCAAAGTGACTCTGTGGGGGCTGGACGACTTCCAGCCAGCAGTGAACCACGGCCAAGAAACGCCAATATGGATAATGCAAACAAGAGAGATTTGGGGCACATTTCGATTTAACCATCTGATTTAATTGACAGAATAAATGCACCTGTCAACGGGTAATATTCTTGTGATTAGTTTTGGCTGTGATGATGAACTGATGTTAAAAGAATGTCAGAACAACCTGTCCTGGGACTCTTACAGGCAGTTTGAGCAGGGGAAGGTCAGTTTTCAGCTAGTTCAGAGAAGCAGGACTATCCTCTTGCAATGTGAGGGTATTTTATGGAGATAGTGAACGTTTTATTTGACATTTTCCCTCTGTGCTCAGCCTTCACTACAAATCAGACCAAGTAGGGGATAGAGGCACACAGAAGCAATCGGCTTTTGAAGCAGTCTCTGTGGCTACTGGGGATAGCCTTCACTGGGAAATGGAAAACCATAGGCATTAAACCTGAGGCTGTACCTCAATGGTCTTGTCTTCCCCAACATGGTGGTTGTTTCACTACTTGCTTCCAGAAAAAGCAATTAAAATAGAATTTTATTGGGATGAAAATTCTAAGAGGCTTTTAATTGAAGCCCTATTTTCTTAGGGGGAATTGTTGTGATTTATGATCTTAGATCAAATATATCGATTAATTCTCACTTATTCTTCATTAACCCTTTGAAAACTAGCCCCAATCTCTTCTCTGGAAACTATGCTCCTGATGTTGCTGGTGACCTCATCAACTCCAATAACCTTGTCTTGGTTCTACATCTCTGACCTTCTGTGCTACTTGACATGGTTGGTCTTTTACTTCCTTTTGAAACTGTCACCTCCCTTGGCTGCCCTGGTCGAGCCCTCCTGTAACTCTCCTTTTACTTCTCAGATCCCTTCTTGGTCTCCTTCACTGGCCACTCATTCACCTCTATCCACTCCATGTAGCCAGTTTCCAAAGTCCTACATCTGACCACCTTCTATTTTTCCCCCCTCATTTCTTTCTTTTGAAGATTTTCCCAGCTCCTATGGCATTCTTCCTCACGCCTCCCCAACCGAAAAATCAAACCTGTTGCCGTCCAGTCGATTCCAACTCATAGCAACCCTATAGGAAAGAGTAGAATTGCCCTGTAGGGTGTCCAAGGAGTGGCTGGTGGATTCAAACTGCTGACCTTTTGGTTAGCAGCTGAGCTCTTAACCACTGTGCCACCAGGGCTCCCATGCCTCCCCAGGTGCCTGCTAAATTTGCCTGTCTACAGCAAACTGTCCTGAGTCTCTGGTCACATAATCAACTGCTTGCAGAATGTTTCCCAGACTGAATGAGTCATCCTGAATTTTCACTTCTGTTGATAACCGTTATCCCTGTTATACCCACAGCCTCCTCTGAATCACAAGGCTAAATTAGTGGATTAGAAGTCCCTCTGAGTACTTGATGAAGGCTATTGATTTTCTTCCCAGAAAAAATGCTCATACAAACCTATATTCAAGGATGGTTCACAAACTTTAAATCCTACTAGCCTATTGAGGATTCACCATCTCCAGATTAACAACCCCAGCTCTAAGCACCTTTGAACCCTCCCTCTTACTTTCCCTTATATCTAGCCAGTAACCAAGTCCTATAGGACAGTGTTTCTCAAAGCCTGGACCGTGAACCAAGAATCACTTGAGTTGCCTCAACCTACCCTCCCTGTATCAGAATTTCTTTGGATGAGACATGGAAACATGTGCTTTTTAAAAAAGGCTCAACATAGTTTTAGATCCACTGATACAAAGTGTGTTTTTACAATGTACCTTTCATCCACTTTTTCCTTTATGTCCCCACTGCTTCATGACTTCATACCTGGGCTATTGCAATAATAGCTACCACTGTCAATTGCCTACTTTATGCCAGGTGGTTTACAGGCACTACCTCATTTATTGTATACAGCATCCTAGAAGATACACAGTATTACCTCATCTTTCAGACGTGGAAACTCAGCCTCAGAAAGGGCAAGCAAGTTGCTCAAGGTTACACCGCTAGTAAGTGGTTGTGCTGGAATTCAAATCTAGAGCAGCTGAGTTCCAAAGTTCAGATGCCTCCAGGGCACCCCACTGCTTCTTATTGCTGTAGCCTCCCTGCCTTCTGTCTCTCTCCCCATCATTCTTTAGTTGCTTCCAGGTTAATTTTACTACCTACCATTTCTGCCAACCTCCATAATAACCGTATCGCCTTACATTGTTTCTTGACTGCAAGATCCCTACGTTCACGGGCCACCTCTGTCCTGACATAGACTAAGAACTCAGTAAATATTTGTTGAATAGATAATGTTGTTACCTTATTAGAAAACTTTAATGATTTCTTACTGGCCACCAGGTAATTTCTAAATTCATAAGTAAGGCAGTTAGGTTTTCATATCAGATTCGACTTGTGTTTCCCTTATCACTCAGTACTGATCTCCATTTCGTATGTTGTGGTCAAGTATACCTTCCCAAATATGTTCTTTGCTTATCTAGCTTTTCTCTTTTTTTCTTGTTATTCTCTTGCTCTAAGTTTTGTTTTTGCTCTATCCCTATTATTAAATATTACCAGTCCTCTAGGGCTCAGCACAGATATCATATTTCTATGAAGGATTTTCTGCTCTTCATCCATCCAGAATCGGCTTTCTTTTCAAAACTGTAACAGCACTTTATATTACTTTTAGCTGCCAGTTGTATTGTTTTTATTGTAGCTAATCAACCAGCCATCAAGTTTTTTCCAGCTCATGGCAACTCCATGTGTATCAGGGTAGAACTGTGCTTCATAGGATTTTGTTTTTCTCTCTCTCAATTGAGTTTTTGGTGGAAATTTACACAGAGAGTTAGGGTGACAATTTCCACACAAATTGTTCATTGACATTAGTTACATTTATCACAATTTGTCCACATTCTCTTTAATTGTGTCTGTGCCCCTCCGTATGTGCTCAAACCCTCGTTTTTACTTTGGTCGTGCTGTGCTCACTGCATCCACATTCGGTGCCACTTTTCCCATCACCAACAATATCTAATCTCTATGGTGTGAAGCATACTGTCCCCTTCCCCCTCCTCTCACCAATGAACGTTAATCTCTCTATATTTATCTGTTCTTGTCTTCTTATAAAAGAGGGATCATACAATATTTATCCTTATATGCTTGGCTTATTTCATTAGCTTTATGCCCTCCAGGTCCATCCATGTTACAGTACGTTTCACAGACTCATCATGGTTCTTTATAGTTGCATAATATTCCATTGTATGTATGTACCACAGTTTGCTTACCCTTTATCTGTTGACGGGCACTTCAGTTGGTGCCATGTTTTTGCTATTGTAAATAGAGCTGAAATGAGCATAGGAGTGCATATATCTATTAATGTCGGCACTTTTATGTCTCTAGGGTATATGCCTAGAAGCAGGATTGCTGGATCATAAGATAGTTCCATTTCTAGTTTTTTGAGGAAGTGCCATACTGTTTTCCACAGTGGTTGTACCATTTTACAGTCCCGCCAGCAATGGATAAGGGTTCCACTCTCTCCACCTTCTTGCCAACATTTATTACTTTCTGTGTTTTTTAATCAGAGCCATTTTAGTCATAATGAGATGGTATCTCATTATAGTTTTGATTTGCATCTCTCTAATTGCTAATGAAGGGGCCCTGGTGGTACAGTGGTTAAAGCTGTTAACTGAAAGGTCAGCAGTTCAAAACCACAAGTTGCTCCAAGGGAGAAACATGTGGCAGTCTGCTTCCACAGCGATTTACAGCCCTGGAAACCCTTTGGGGTCACTATGAGTAGGAATTGACTTGAAGGCAGTGAGTTTGGTTTTTGGTTAATGGCTTATGATCGTGAGCATCTTTGCATGTGTTTGTTGGCTGCTTGGAGGTCTTCTTTGGTGAAGGTTCTGTTCATGTCCTTTGCCCATTTTATAATTGAGTTGTTTGTCTTTTTGTTATTGAGTTGTTGAAGTTTCTATAAATTTTAGGGATTAGACCTTTAAGTGATACGTCATTTCTGAAGATATTTTCCCAGTCCGTAGGTTCTCTTTTTACTCTTTTGATAATGTCAATTGATGAGCATACATTTTTAATTTGTATGAGATCCCATTGATCTATTTTTGTCATCTTCTATTTGTGCATTTGTTTTGTTTGTTATCCTATTTTTACAAAAGATTAGGGCTGATAGTTTTCTCCCTATGTTTTCTTCCAGGACTTTTATGGCTTTAGTTTAATGTTTAGGTCTTTGATCCATTTTGAGTTATTTTTTGTGTATGGTGTGAGGTATGGGTCCTGTTTCAATTTTCTGCTGGTGAATATCCAGTTTTGCCAGCACCGTTTATTAAAGAGACTGCTTCTCCCCCACTGAATGGACTTATACCCCTTGTCCATAGATGTTTGGGTTTAGTTCTCAATTCTATTCAACTGGTCTATATATCTATCATTGAACCAGATTGTTTTGATTACATTGACTATATATGTTTTGATACTGGGGAGTGTGAGGCCTCTTGCTTGGTCATTAGTTTTTCCATTTTAGTAAAGAATGTTGTTGGAATTTGTATCAAGATGGAATTGTATTTGTAGATCACTTTAGGTGGAATTGAAATTTTCACTATACTGAGTGTTCCAATCCATGAGCACAGGCAGTCTTCATTTTTGTAGTTCTCTTTTAGTCTCTTGTAGTAGTGTTCCCATTGTATAAAATTCTCATTGTATAATTCTCATTGTATAATTCCCATTGTATAATTCTCATTGTATAATTCCCATTGTATAATTCCCATTGTATAATTCTCATTGTATAATTCCCATTGTATAATTCCCATTGTATAATTCCCATTGTATAATTCCCATTGTATAATTCCCATTGTATAATTCTCATTGTATAATTCCCATTGTATAATTCCCATTGTATAATTCCCATTGTATAATTCCCATTGTATAATTCTCATTGTATAATTCCCATTGTATAATTCCCATTGTATAATTCTCATTGTATGCCCCTGCTTAGGTTAATTCCTAGGTATTTTATCAATTTGGGAGCTATTGTAAATGGTATTGATTTCTTGATGTCTTTTTTGGAGTAGTATTTGTTAGTGTGGAGGAACTCAACTGATTTTTGTGTGTTGATCTTGTACCCTGCAACATTGTTAAATTATTCGTTAGTTCCAGCAGTTTTCTTGTGGAATCTTTAGGTCTTCTATGTATAGGATCATATCATCTGCAAAACAGATAATTTTACTTCTTCCTTTCCAATTTGGATAACTTTTTTTTTTTCTTTCTTGTCCTGTTGCTTTGGCTAGGGCTTCCAGTACAATTTTGAATAAGAGTGGTAATAATGGACATCCTTGTCTCATTCTTGTCCTCAAAGGGAAGGCTCTCAGCCTTTCTTTGTTGAGTATAATGTTGGCTGTTGGTTTTGTATATATGTCTTTAATCATGTTGAGGAATTTTGCTTCTATTCCTATTTTGCCTTTTCTGCATCTATTGATATGATCATATGGTTCTTTTCTTTTGTTTTATTTATGTGGTGGACTACATTGATTAATTTTCTGATGTTGAACAGCCCTTGTAATCCTGGTATGAATCCCACTTGATCATGGTGTATGATTTGTTTTTTCAAAATATGTTGCTGATGTCTGTTAGCTAGAATTTTGTAGAAAATTTTCGCATCTATATTCATAAGGGATATTGGTCCACAATTTTCTTTTTTGTGATGCTTTTGCTTGGTTTAGGTTATGCTGGCTTCATAGAAAGAGTTTGGTAGTCTTCCTTCCTCTTCTGTTTTTGAATAGGTTGAGTAGGACTGGTGTCAACACTTCTCTGAATGTTTGGTAGAATTCTCCAGTGTAGCCATCTGGTCCTAGGGGTTGTTTTTGTTGGTAGTTTTTTTTATGACATCTCAATCTTTTCTTTTGTGATGGATCTGTTTAAACTTTCTACCTGTGTTTGTGTTAGTTTGGGTATGCAGTGTGTTTCTAGGAATTTGTCCATTTCATCTAGGTTTTCAAATTTGTTAGAGTACAATTTTACGTAGTAATTTTTTATGTTATGGTCTTCTTTATCGCTGTTGGATAGGTTGTAATGTTACCAATTTCATTTCTTAATTTGGTTATTTGCTTCTTCTGATTTATTTCTTTTGTCAATCTAGCCACTGGTTCATCTATTTTATTGATCCTTTCAAAGAACCAACTTCTGGTTTTGTTAATTCTTTCAATTCTTTTCCTACTTTCAATTTCATTCATTTCTGTCCTGATCTTTATTACTTCTTCTTCTTCTTTTTTTTTTTTTTCTGGTAGATTTTGGCTTCTCTTGCTCTCCCTTTTCTATTTGTTCAAGTTGTCTGTTTAAGTGAATTATTTTGGATCTTTTTTTTTTTTTTTTTTAATTGTACTTCAGGTGAAGGTTTACAGAACAAATAGTTTCTCATTAAACAGTAGTACACATATTATTTTATGACATTGGTTAACAACCTCTCGACATGTCAACCCTCTCCCTTCCCGACCTTTTTTTTCTGGTGAAAATATACATAGCCAAGGATACACCATTTCAAAAACTTCTATGTGCACAGTTCAGTGACATCGACTATGCTCTTCCAGTTGTGCTGCTGTTCTCACTTTAGATGAAAGTTTACAGAACAAACACCTGTTAGCCTATGACAATGGTTAACAACTCCACTACACGTCATCACTGTCCTTTCTCAACCTTAGGTTCCCTATCACCAGCTTTCCTGTCCCCTTTTTCTTCTTTTTTAATGTAGGCATTTATTACTATAAATTTCCCTCTGAGTACTACTTTTTTCTGTTTCCCAAGGGTTTTGATATGTTCTGTTTTCATTTTTGTTTTATCCTAGGAATTTTTAAATTTCATTTTTGATTCCTTCTATCACCCAATAGTTTTCTAGTAATGTATTAACTAGTTTCCATGTATTTTCGTTTCCCCTTATTTATTCTGTTGTTGGTTTCTAGCTTCATGCTGTTACGGTCAGGGAAGACACTTTGTGTGATCTCAATCTTTTTATATTTGTTGAGAACTGTTTTGTGACCTAGCATATGGTCTATTCTGGAAAATGATTCATGTGTGCTGGAGAAGAATGTGTATTGTTCTGATGCTGGGTGGATTTTTCTATATATGTCTGTTAGGTCCAGTGGCTTATGGTTTTATTAAGTTCTCAATGGCCTTAGTGGTTTTCCTTTTAGATGTTCTGTCTGTAATCGAAAGTTGTGTGTTGAAGTCCCCTACTATTATTGTGGAGTTGTCTATTTCCCTTTTCATATTAGTCAGCTTTTTTTTTTTTTTCATGTAATTTGGCACATTGCTGTTAGGTGCATATACATTTACAGTTGTTATGTCTTCTTACTGAATTGATCATTTTATTATTATCTCTTGTAACAGATTTTCATTTAAAGTCTATTTTATATGATATCAGTATGGCTACCCCTGCTGGTTTTTTTGTGTACTGGTTGCATGGAACATTTTTCTCCATCCTTTTATTTTCAGCCTGTTTGTGTCCTTGTGTCTAAGGTATGTTATTTGAAGATAACAAAAGGATGGATCGTGGTTTTTTTTTTTTTTTATCCATTCTGTCACTCTCTGCCTTTTGCATGGGACATTTAAACCATTTACATTTAAGGTTATTACTGAAAATGAAGTGTCTACCTCAATCATTTTGCTATTTGTTTTTTAGTGTTTTGTATCTTCTTTGTTTTATTATTCTGATTTTTCTGCTTTTCTTTGTATTTGGATTCTTTCTTGTGATGAGTCTTTTTGTTAAGTTTCTTCTTCTGAACATTTCTTCTTGGTGATTTCTTAGTGGTTACCACATATGTTATATTACACAACTTACAATTACTTCATTCTTCCAAGAATTGGCTACAATGACTCTTAACATTATAGGCAATTTTTGGAAGACTGAAGATCAACTGAAAAAGGTTTAGAGAAGGCATCCTTGCTATGTTGGGAGTGGGATGGGTATCTAAAATGTCTTTTAAAACTTGGTGTTTTTAATACTCCAAGTTAACTACTGACAGAGCCTACAAATATCAATAATCAGTAGTAATTTTGGATCTGCAAATTTCTTCTGGATAGTATATTTAAAATTTCACTTGGTGGCCAGTATCTCAGTATCCTGGAAATTGGGATTATTCAGGTTTTATACCTGTCTGATAGGCTTAAAATAAATACACATTGATAATGTGACTAGCCTTTGAATTACAGAGATCTCTGTGTTCTCTTGAATCTGGACTGACTCTGCTAACCAAATGTCAGAGGTAATACATAGTCAATGATATCTTGAATTGGATCTGAATCAGGGACCCTAGAGTGAAAAATACAATTTATTTTAAGATATGCTTCATCAAAACGAAGAGAAAATGAGTTAGCAGTTTAAGAAGCATGAGGAATGTCTTAGGCTCTCTTGAATACAAATTGTCACTTCCCAGTAGAAGAAGTAAACACTGGACCTCTCTCACCAATCTGTAAAGGTTAGATCTGTGACGTTCACCTGTCCCGCTATTGGGTGACACTTCTACCCCACCAAACTGCAGCTGGAAGTGCATCTATCTGGTTTTAAATAAGGTCATGAATGATGAAAGTTCCCCAATGAGAGGTGCAGAGATTTTACACACCTCTGCACAAAGGGTTTGCAAGGGCTAGGGCTGATTGCAGATACTCTTGGTGGCAGCTGGCATGAAACTTCACAATTAAGTCATTGAAAACAGATATTCCAGGAGAGTGTGTTGGAGACTGAGAGGCAGACACTCCTGAGTCCACGCTTGTCTTGCAGTTGTCATGTTCTCCAGCGTCATCCTGCCCTGACTGGGTGAAGAGTGATGACTTAGTTGGGTCGGGAGCTCTGGAACTAATCATTCACAAATTCACACAAGAGAGCAGGAGTGGAGACAATAGTCTGGGAAAGTTTTAAGGACATAGATTACATACATATGTATTATATAAACATATAATGTAAAATGAATGCATTACATTCTTAGCGATTAGCACAGGGGCTTCCCCCCCCCCCCGGATTGCTGGGTGAAGGCAATAATCCAGGTCAGAAAGTTACTAAACATTTTCTGCAAAGGGTAAGATAGTAAATATTTTAGGCTTTGCAGGCTACATACGGTCTCTGCCATGTCTTCTTTTTCTTCTCTGTTTTTAAATAATCTTTTAAAAACTAGTCTTAACTCACAGGCCATACAAAAGAAGTCATGGGCTGGATTTAATCCAGGAGCTATAGTTTGCTGACCTCTGTTCTAAGTAATCAAATATTATAGTAAGTAAACAGTTTCCATACCGACTATCAATGAATTAATAATATTCACAGAATTGAAATACAATAAAGTATATTTACTTTATGTTTAATTATGTTTAAAATCTAGAAATACTTTATAATCAGTAATATGAGAATCAACGATCATGTATTAAAACTAATTATGCAACATAATTTAATTTGGGTCTATACCCACTGTAAACATAAAAAAGTTGTTGTTGTTCTTAGGTGTCATCAGATCGGTTCCGACTCACAGAACCAAACCCTGTCCGGTCCTTCTCCATCCTCACAATCATTATTATGGTTGAGCCCACTGTTGCAGCCACTGTGTCAATCCATCTCAACTAGGGTCTTCCTATTTTTCTCTAACCCTCTACCTTACCAAGCATGGTGTCTTTCTCTGGGACTTGTCGCTCCTGTTAATATGTCCAAAGTCTGCAAGACAAAGTCTTGCCATCCTCGCTTCTAAGGAGCACTCCAGCTGAACTTCTTCCAAGACAGACTTGTCCCTTCTTCTGGCAGTCCCTGGTATACTCAGTATTCTTCGCCAACATCGTATCTCAAAGGCATCAATTCTTCTTCGATCTTCCTTATTCATTGTCCAGCTTCCACATGCGTACGAGGTGATTGAAAACACCAAGGCTTCGGTCAGGTGCATTTTAGTCCTCAAAGTGACATCTTTGTTTTTTGAACTTACTTTCTTTTAGTACAGGAAGGAGCTCCAAAATGAAGTTACATTTATTTAATTAAAAATGTAGGGACATACTTGAATATTTGGTATGTTAAGTCATCACTGTCTTAAAAATCATCCCACATCAGTCTGCGGTGGCTGCCTTGCTTGGGTTTCAAGTGTGTCTGAGGTCAGAGTCATAGATTCTCTTCCCATGTTTCTATCCTTGACTACCTACCTGCCCCATCTCTACTTCTGTCTCCTTTTGGTTAACCGTAAAAGTCTCTGTTAAAATATATAAGAGAAGGCATTGCCAGCCTATCAGAAAACATGCATTTAGAAATCCACTTTCAGTAAGATAAGAATGATGATTTTTAAGTAAAATGGGAAGTTTCTTATATTTGGATATGGCCACTCCAAAATCCACACAAAGGGTTTTCTTTCCTAAAACATTTGTCAGTTATGAAGATACAGTGTTAATGGAATGAACCACACTTTCAGCTATGTTCTGACTACTCCGTCCTGAATTTATTTCACTGAAGCGCTCGACTGCTAACCGAAAGGTTGACAGTTCGAACGCACCAACCACTCCGCGAGAGAAAGATGTGGCAGTCTGCTTCTGTGAAGATTTACAGGCTTGGAAGCCCTATGGGAAGCTCTACTCTGTCCTGTAGGGTTGCTATGAGTTGGAATTGACTTGACGGCAATGGGGTGCGTACTTTACATCAAGCATGGCTCTGCCATTTGTGGTGCTTATTCCTGAGAACATTGTTTTTACGGTCAAGGTTCTTACCCATACAGCATGAAAAGAAGAAACTTTTGTAGAAAAATATGTAGTATTAAGTAGTCAGAAAGGACTGTTTCTAATTATTCCTATGAATTAATCATTAAGGACAGACAGAATGAGGGCGGGACATGGAAGGTACATTTAGAGAGTTACGTTCTTGCTTGAAGCTCAGTGTACTTTGGACCAACTTTTCACTGGGATCAGCATTAGTATAACTTTAGGTTCATGTAAAGGAGAGAAAAAATATTGGACCTTATGTTCCAGTTAATATAGACAGCAGGTAATCTCAGCCTCTCTATATCCCAGTTCTTGAAACAATACATCATACTTCCTCTCTACCTTATTCCTACTAAGTTCTGCTATGTAACCTGGAAGTTAGCAGACAAGGGCATCAACTGTGATATTCAAGAGATTTTTTTTTGCATTTCCATAGAACATTCTTAAAGAACAAGAACATTTCAGAATCAAGTAAACAAAAATATAAGAGCAAAATGTATATGCAGCCAAACTGGCATTTTTGAACATGTGTATACAAAACTATGCAACCTACAGGCCACGATGCTGGAGAGTCTCTCTTCCCTTTCTTTGCTTTTTCACCCACGAGATGCATGTGTTCTTCATTTTACAGGACTCTGGAAAATTTGGATGATTCATATTTTTCAACTTTGGTAGTTCCTGGAATAATAGTGTATCTCAAAGAAGAGAAAGATTATCCTCAAAAGAAGCACAGACTTTAACTATCCTGAAGCCTATGTCTCCAATGTTTAGGCCACTGTCATGGTGTAACTTCATCTCCAGAGCTCACTGTGGGCTCTAGAGGGTGGCTTCTGTCGGGAGGCAAAAGCAAGGGGAGGAGAGACAGACTTAAGGAAACTCTTCTAGGTTCCTCATTGAGCCAAGTGAAAGTTGCTCTGGCACTCAAAAGGAATGAGAGAAAAGAGCATGTCAAAACTGATTTCTAGCTTGAAGGTTTCAACAAGAATATGAATCTGCCCTGTTTACCTTCCAAAAAGCTAATCCTAAATCAGTTTATGGGATTAGTGCAGTTACTGTGTATAGCCGTTAACAGTATTTGAGACGTTTTCATGAGAACTAGCTTCTGCCGGATGTTTCTCCTATTTTATTCCACTCAGTACAGCTCTTATTTCAACATCTTATAAACTATAAAGAAAGGGGCTTGATGCCCTAAATGTTAAAGGGAACTTTAGGTCTAACTCTGGTACTAATCATTTTTATCAACACCTGGTCACGCTATACATTGTCTTATAACCACACCTACAGTATTTTTAAGAAAATAACATGCACCTTCTACATTTGTTAGCCAAACATCCTCCCGTGCCCCCCACACCACAGTATTTTCATAAGCATGCTATGCCAATTTTTTTAACAGCAACAAGAAAAAATTGCTGGAGTGGTGCTTATGCATATACCTCGCAGGAGGAGGGTGTGGTTGACAGACAGACATAGAAGGCATGTGTGTATAAAAATATGGTATTTGTCTGGGAGGAAGGGTATACATTTGACTCTATATTGTTATTTGAAGGAAAGGTCAATTTTTCACAAATGTTTAAAAGTACACTCTGAATTAAGTGATGACCATTTTGCCAACTCTTGACGTCTCGACTTGATCTCCAATTCTTAAAATTCAGGCTTAGAGGGGCATTCCCGATAATGGAAGTGCTTCCTATAGAGGACAGTGTCCCATCCCCAGTACAGCTTTTTCGGTTGCCTTTTTATGATCTCCCCTTTATCCATTCAGCAAATGTCACTTAACTTTCCGCTGTGTGTCCTACGCTACCATGTGCGCTGGGAATGAACCACACGTAGTCCCTGGCCTCGGGGAGCTCTCAGTGACGTTACCTATTTCTTGAATCACTCTCTCAGTTACAATGCTTCATACTAGGTAAATTTTTTACAAAATATGGGTGTGAAGCTATTTGCTTTGAAATACATGGAATTTTTTCCATTGATCTTTCTGATTGGTGGTGTGTGAAGCACAAGGCATTTTAAGGGCAGTGAAATTATTCTGTATGATGCTGTAATGGTAGACATATGACATTATGAATTGTCAATACCCACAAGACCAAACAACAAAAAGAATGAACCCAAATGTAAACTATGGGCTTTAGTTGATAATGATGTATCAGTATTAGTTCACCAGTTGTGATAAATCTACCTCACTGATGCAAGATGTTGATAATACAAGAAGCAGTGTGCAGGGGAAGAGACAGCATCGGATAACTTTATGGGCACTTTTTCTGTAAGCATAAAATAAAGTATTTGAAAAAAATTAAAGTCATATTTTTGTTCCTGAATTAAAAAAATTATTCTGTAGAAGATTGAGTTAAATGTTTTTCAACTTCTGTATTTGTTTGTTTACAACATTCCGGTTATTTTCGTTCTAATATTATATCTCTTGGGAACTTGAGTCCTTGTTTACATGGTCTTATTATTTATATTTAAATATGTATGTAGATATAAACATTATGTATATGCATATATACTTATAGTCACTTATTTAAGGCATAGATATTATCTCTTTTCACAATTGCATCCCTAGAACAACAAGGGCATTTATTTCATATTCAGGAATCCAATGACTCCACAGCCTCAGCTTGTTCAAATCTCTTCTCTTCCTTCCGTTTCCAATGTTTGTTAGAGTCGGACACAAATAACACCTTCTGTCATTTAAATATTTCTGTTTTAACATGATAGAGTTTATACAGCTGATTTTCTTTTTGTTTTTGCTGTTCTGCATTGTATAAAATTAATTACCTCTCACAGCAATTTCTGGGAATGTATGATGCTGTATATCAAGTTTACTAGCAATCTAATTGCTTTAAATATATTTTGAAATTCATGTAAGTAAATCAGGGTTGATTGATATGTTCTGGATTAAGTATTTAATCAATTTTTAGGCCACATTAAAATTTCTTCATTATCTCAAACCACCCAAACCAAACCCATTGCTGTCAAATCGATTCCAACTCAAAGCAACCCTGTAGGACAGAGTAGACTGCCCCATAGGGTTTTCAAGGAGCTGCTGGTGGATTTGAACTGCCAACCTTTTGCTTAGCAGCTGAGTGCTTAATCACTGCACATAAGAAAAAAAGTCAAACCTGTTGTAATCGAGTCAATTCCGACTCATAGTGACCCTATAGGACAGAGTAGAACTGCCCCATAGAGTTTCCAAGGAGTGCCTGGTGGATTTGAACTGCTGACCTTTTGGTTAGCGGTTGTAGCTCTTAACCACTACACCACCAGGGTTTCCAAGCAATTGAGGAGAAGGCCAATCTGATGAAGTGAAGTTGCATGCCACATCTCATGTTGGGGTGAGGTGACAGTCTGCCATTCAGGTAAATAGCCCACATTAAGTTAATGTAATGAGTACTATATAGGACTTTTGTGGGAAAAAAAATCTTAACAAACATAACAAGTTTGGAAAAAATGGAAATACATATGATATTTTTAGATGAGAAGTATTATTATAAAAACATCAATCACTCTAGAATTGATAAATAATTATTATAAACCTTTTGTAATTAAGTATAACTTACAACATACGTATGCTAAAATACACAAATCTTAAGTGTACAGCTCAATGAATTTTTACAAATTGAACATATTCATGTAATCATCCACAGTGTATAAGAATTACAATTGTCCAGGATCCTCGCCAACATTTGATATTGTTCTTTTCAATTTAGCCATTCTGATAGGTGTATGATTACATATTTTGTTTTCTAATTAGTCATTTGTATAAACTCTTTTGTGCAGTGCCTCTTCAAGTCTTTTGCTCGTTTCTCTATTTTCTTTAATGTTCTTACTGAGTTTAAGAGCTCTTTATGCATTCTTTTGGGGAATCTTCTATCAAATATATGTATTGCATATGTTCGTATCCTCTTCCCTGTTGATACTTGGTGTTTTTGATAAAAGAGTTCTTAATGATGCTCAGTTAAATTGATTTTTTTCCCTCCATAGGCAGTTTTTTTTTTTAATGTCCTGTTTAAGAAATTTTGCACATGCTAAGGTCATAAAATATTCTCTATGTTTTCTTATAGTAGGTTTATTATATTACCTTTCTTATTAGGCTATAATATTAATAAATATATTAATAATAATATTTCCTATTTGCCTTTCCTATGAGGAATTTCCAGTTCCTTTTTGTTGTTGTTGTTGTTTATGTTGTGAGGTAGGGAGTCAAGTTTTATGTTTCCCATATGAATATTCAGCTTATCAAGTTTTTTTGATACTGCATTGCAATGATATTTCTGTTGTAAACCAGAGACTATATACTTATGAAAATATTTTATGGGCTTTCTATTCTCTCTTTGTTGTTGTTAGTTGCCCTCGAGTCGATTCTGACTCATGGCGACCCCACGTGTGCAGAGAAGAACTGCTCCATAGGAGTTTCAATGCTGTGACCTTTCAGAAGCAGATCGCCAGACCTGTCTTCAAGAGGCACCTCCGGGTAGGTTCGAACCATCAACTTTTTGGCTAGCAATTGAGCACTTAAACTTTCGCATCACCACGGACACCCTACTCTTTCTTGCTGGCCTATTACTAGTTCAAGAACCGCAGTCACATTCTGCTTCCTGCTGTCTACTGCCTGCTTTTGTGATTGGTCATATATACTGCAAGTATGAGTCATTGGTGTATATTTCAGGCAACTGAGTATGTCATTTACTTTATGTAGGTATATGTGCCTCTTAGTAAACTTTTTTCTATTTTACAGTTTGTTGTCTAATATCATGGATGAGTGTTTTTTATACATTCAATTTGCTCCAATTGAATATACTTTATTTTTTAATTCAAATATTCAAACTATCAAAAATTGGAAAGCCCTTTAAGTTGGTGTATTCTTTTTTTAATGTATCAGTAGCATGTATTTTTGATAGCTTTTTCCATATATTGAAATAACATTTTCCAGCCATATCTTGAAATTTTCACACCCTGTACATGGAATTAACTGCTCACCAAGACCTCCATCTTTTAAGTTGAAATTCACATAAGAGATCAAATTATGGACACTGGGGTAAACATCATCTTATGTAGCATGAGGATAAAGTGGGAACTGCTAACCAATTTTATGGAAAAGTAGTAAAACTGTTATTTTTATTAAGCACAATGTTTTTCATTTTGTCCTAACTTTTATTTTTTTTCTTGATCTGATATATGTTTTAAAATCTGTTTTTCCTCGTTTGACCTAGTAGCTTTTTGTTTATATCTTGCACATCTTTTTATTAGCTTTAATACTGTATACCACGCTATACATTACATGACAAACCATGTATTTAAATCAAAATATTATTACAAGCTTTTGTAAAGCAATTTAAAACTTAAAGAAAAGTTGCAAGAGTAATACAAAGAATTCCAAGTTTATCTTTCATCCAGAGACCCTATTTAAGCTTTGCTCATTGTCTCAATAATTTCTGATACAGGAGTAAAAGATCTGTTGTAGGATTGTGCATTGTATGTAGTCATTATGTTTTCCTAGTCTCCTTCAGTTTGGAACAGTTCTTCCATTTTTCCTTGACTGCCATATTTCTGACATTATTGAAGATTACAGTTTATGTATTTGGTAAACTGTCCCTTGATATTGGCTGGTCCAAAATGATTAGACCCAAGTTATGTATTCTGGGTCTGAACACTACAGAAGTGATACTGTGATTTCTTATTGCACTGTTTCTGGTGGCACGTGATTATCAGTTTTTCCCAGTACTGGTGGGTGATGTTAACGTTTATCATTTAGTTAAGGTGGAGTAAGGAGGTTGATTGTATTTATGTAGATGGAAAAAATAAGAAAATATCTTGAGAATAATGAGAGCCCGCTTTCTCACTGTCAGAGAAAGGAGTACAAATATGAAAAAAGGGAAAATAGAAAGAACCCTTAGATACTGAATAGGATTTATAGGTATGGCTGTGAACTCTTACTTTTCAGTTATATAAATAAAGGTGCAAGTATGTATGTACATATGTCTATATGAGTGTATTTACATACATCTTGTGTTATGGATTGGATTGTGTCCCCCAAAAATATGTATTGTAAATCCTAACCCATTATACCTGTGGTTATAATCCATTTGGGAATGGTTATTTTGTTATGTTAATGAGGCAGGATTAGTGTAGAGTATGTCTTGACGCAATCTCTTTTGAGATATAAGAGCAGATTAAGCAAGGAAGTAAGGAAGCAGAGATGGGGGAAGATAGATGCCATGCCACATGAAGATCACCAAGAAGCCAAGGAATAAAATTTGAAGCAACAAGGACTTTCCCCCAGAGCCAACAGACAGGGAAAGCCTTCCCCCAGAGCCGGTGCCCTAAATTTGAACTTCTAGCTTCCTAACTCTGAGAAAGTAAATTTCTGTTTGTAAAGCCGCCCACTTGTGGTATTTCTGTTACAGCAGCACTAGATAACTAAGACAGCGTGCATGTATCTTTAATTCTGTTCACTGAGTGGTTCTGGGAGCAATGACACCTCAAGCGGTGAGCAAACCTTCCTTCTAAATCCCAGTGTCCACGAAAAGCAACCAAGGCTTCTTGGAGAAATGGCTGATTCCAGGGCTGGGGCAAAGAAAGAGGATGAGTCTGAAATATCTTGTTCAACTAGAAAGTTAGGAGGTTCTCAAAGATGATGAGGACACAGGAGACAACTTGAAGAATCTCTTACTGTCAAAATCTGGGCAATTTAGAGCATGAAAATAAATAATTATAGAAACAGATTATCCTCTATTGAGTAAAACATGAATCTATGAGTCCACGCTGATATTGATAACATTTAATAGATGCTTATATTTCTATATTATATAATTATTATTTATTATAAAATAAGTAAAGGAAGGAGAAGAGAAAGGCCTTTCTTATAGTAAATGTCTACTAACCAATGTGCGTTAGAATTAGAAAGTCACCATTTGGCACCATTGCAGAAATAACTACTTCAGGTAGGAAACATCAATCAATGCTAACACCAATGGGTGTAAGTGGAATGAGGAATGGAATCTTGCAGAGTACCTTGTTACAAAAACACTTGTTAATTACAAAGAGGAAAAATTACACCAGATAATCTGGCTCTCATTATCTTCAAAATACTTTGTTTACTCAATCCACATGATTGTGGCTAATCTTCTGACTCTACTCTGCAATCACCCATTGATATGCACTTCTCCCAAGGGCTTGGATCCCCGTTAAGACTGCCTTTCCCTCCCAGTCAGACACTGTCCTTGTGTGGACGTTGACTGCAAACATCTTTTTTCACCAGCATAAATGGCTACTATACACATGGAGCTCACCAGATGGAATACACAGGAATCAAATTGACTGCATTTATGAAAAGAGATGATGGAAAAGCTCAATATCATCAGTCAGAACAAGGCTAGGGGCCATCAACTGCTCATCTGCAAGTTCAAGTTGAAACTGAAGAAAATTAGAACAAGTCCACGGGAGCCAAAGTATGAACTTGAGCATATCCCACCTGAATTTAGAGACCATCTCAAGAATAGATTTGATGCGTTGAACACTAATGACCAAAGATCGGACAAGTTGTGGAATGACATCAAGGACATCATACATGAAGAGAGCAAGAGGTCATTAAAAAGACAGGAAAGAAAGAAAAGACCAAAATGGTTGTCAGAAGAGACTCTGAAACTTGCTCTTAAACATCGAGTAGCTAAAGCAAAAGGAAGAAATGATGAAGTAAAAGAGCTGAATAGAAGATTTCAAAGGGCAACTCAAGAACACAAAGTAAAGTATTATAACGACATGTGCAAAGACCTGGAGGTAGAAAACCAAAAGGAAAGGACATGCTTGGCATTTCTCAAGCTGAAAGAACTGAAAAAATTTCAAACCTCAAGTTGCAATATTGAAGGATTCTACAGGGAAAATATTAAACAATGCAGGAGGCATTAAAAGAAGATGGAAGGAATATAGAGTCACTACACCAAAAAGAATTGGCTGACGTTCAGCCATTTCAGGAGGTGGCATATGATCAGGAACGGATGGTACTGAAGGAAGAAGTCCAAGCTGCAATGAAGGCATTGGCAAAAAACAAGGCTCCAGGAATTGACGAAGTATCAACTAAGATGTTTCAACAAATGGATGCAGCACTGGGAGTGCTCACTCATCTATGCCAAGAAATTTGGAAGACAGCTACCTGGCCAACCGGCTGGAAGAGATCTGTATTTATGCCTATTCCCAAGAAAGCTGATCCAACCAAATGTGGAAATTATCGAACAATATCATTACTATCACCAGCAAGTAAAATTTTGCTGAAGATCATTCAAAAGCGGCTGCAGCAGTATATTGACAGGGAACTTCCAGAAATTCAAGCCGGATTAGAAAAGGGGGTGGAATGAGGGATATCGTTGCTGATGTCAGATAGATCTGGCTGAAAGCAGAGAATACCAGAGAGATGTTTACCTGTGTTTTATAGACTATGCAAAGGCATTCGACTGTGTGGATCATAACAAATAATGGATAACATTGCAAAGAATGGGAATTCCAGAACACTTAACTGTGCTCATGAGGAACCTGTACATAGATCAAGAAGCAGTCTTTGGAACAGAAGGAGGGGATACTGCACAGTTTAAGTCAGCTAAGGTGTGCGTCAGGGTTGTATCCTTTCACCATACTTATTTAATCTGTATGCTGAACAAATAAAACCTTGGGTCTAGCTAGACCATCAGCTGTATAAATAAAGTCACCTTCTTGGCCTCATGTAAAACTACATATTCTAATTTCTTTTTTGATGAGCTTTTTTTCAAAGACCAATATAAGATTCATTTGCTATTATTGCGTCTGTATCAAAGATATTGTTGAAGATATTTTCTGCTTAGTGGCCCTGTATATGAATTGATATGTAATTAATATTTGTTATTAATAACATAATAACAGTCATTATTTTCTCTTTTAGAATATACTGCTAAGAAAGGCAGAGGCTAGGATCTGTCTTTCTGCTAATGAAATTATGTAATTGATAACGTTTCTCTTTTAACTTTGAATTCCAGTAAGTTTGGCGACCAATTTGGATTTCAACTATTGCAGCTGTGTTTTCTTCGTGTTTGTTTATTTGGTTTTATCTCTCATTATTCCATAAAAGATTTGAGACAACTGTGGTTGGAATCTCATGTTAGCATTTTCTCTGGTTTTCGATTTTTATTGTATAGCCATTTTATTATATCTGTGAAATCCAGTAGCGTATGAATAGTTTTTTATGTAAAACATTGAATTATATAGAGTAATTTTAAGTTGCATTTTAAAAAATGTCAAATACATATCATAACTTGTATATGACTTTAAAAACGTGATATATTTCTGTTTGGATGATATCCTTTGGTGAACTGATTTAAATGATGTTGTTGAATGCACATTGGATTAGGATTCAGAAGACCTAAACTCTACATTTTGTTATTACCCTTAACCTGGGCTTAATACTTCACTGTTTCTAGGACTCACTTTTCCCAGAGTAAGGGAAAATGTATGATGCCTCAGCTATAAAAATGAATTGATTTTATGTATTTGTTTTTATTTCTCATCAAATTTCCTCTATTTTAATGAATTCCAGAACACTTAAGGAAAACTAATAATCAACTGAAGACAAAATACATATATAAAAACATCTCCATGTTCAAAATACTTTTTTAAAAATTGCTGGGAAAGTTCTTAGAGAAAGTCTTATCAGGAGGACCAAGAAACAAAACACACCAAATTCCATCTGAGCCTTTGGCTAACATTTTATTTTAATACTTTTTTAGGGACTGCATCACAGTAGTTGAAATTCCCATGACCTCATATTCTCATAGTTGTCTTTAAAGTTGTTTGAAGCTTGAATCCACAAATGTTTCCAATGAAGCCCTTCTAGAACTGTAATCAGTCTAAGAGTTTACACTGGAGGAGAGTAATGTGCTTAGTCACACTATCAGGGGACTTTGCTGTGGGCTTTCCCTTTTCCTTTTTCCCATTTGGAGCAACCAGTGACCTACAAGTGAAGGTTGAGTGCACAAGATCAGAAAAATATAAGCAGATTCCACTCCAAAGTACTAAAGTGTTTATGCCAAGTGAATCTGTAGCGGTCTACCCCTAAATTTTCAATGTCATCCTTGGAGAAACCAAGTGTATGTATGGTGGTAAGTGATACTGCTTGTATATGGCCACATTACAAATCAAAAATAATTTTTTCTACTTTCAGATATTTTTTAAACTTTATGAAAAATCAGAACATGACAATAAAAACTAGTAATCTTGGGAAGTTTTGAATTACTCTCCCTACACATCCAAATAATTACTGGACCACACAAGTTAAAACCATTGGTAATACTGACTTGGAAAGACAAGCATATAATTTGGAGTTATGGTGGCTGCAAGTTAAAGTCTCTCTTGTTTTAAGTTGTAGAGCTTATTTATTTATTTTTATTCTAAAATTTTAGTTTTTTGTAAATGGCCTGAGACTTCCCCGGGGTTTCATATAACATTCATTGTGTAAATGAATACATTATGAACGTAGTCATTGATACTGTTTTCTTTCTTATTGTTTATGGGGAAAAATTTTCCCACAATAAATATTTCTCAATACCCATTTTTCTTTCCACGTTAAAATAAACACATTAGAATATATTGGAAGCAATTCTTCTCCTGGGCTGATTGTTTCATAACATTGCATGAGATAGTCTGAAACATGGAGAAGTTTCTGCTTTTTACGATGTAAAATCTACTACAGTCATCTTCAGAGCAGAGGGCATTTTTGCTGATAATTTGAGAAGTTAAAATTTCAAATTGAAGCATTCGTTCGTTTTGATGGGATAATCTTTGCATGGATGCAGCTTCCTTTCTTTTTTTTTTTTTTTTTGTCAATATAAGCTCACCTATGTTTGTTAAGACTCCAAACGTCTTCGTAGCTTTCAGAGTTGGCTTTGCAACTCCCATGCAGATAAATTGCAACTAGGTGGAGTAAGTTTCCAGATTTCTCTCCATATGTGGGTGGACAAACACACAGATATTGATCTAAAATATCTATATGGAAATGTATTTCTATGTATTTGAAAGGCAAGGATAAGAATCATTTCATAAAAAACATGCTTTAAAATTTTAAACTATAACTGAGACAAAATATCATGTACTTTAAAAAATGTTTTATTTCAATATTATTGTAGATTCACAGATAATTGAAAAAACTGTACAGAGAGATCCTGTGCACCCTCAGTCAGTTTTATCTAACAGTAACATCTTACATAACTAGTACAATATCAAAACAAAAACATTAACAGTGATAAATTTACTCTAATCCTTTTTTGAAAGATAGTTAACCATGAATTTCAAACAATAATTCTATTAATCTTAAAAAATAACCTCAACCACTTAGGTTTAATATAGTTGAAACACATTAAATTACTTGATCTTTGCCAGTCTGAATCTACCAAAAAAATAAGTTTTGAAACATCTGGGTTGAATCCTATCTGTTCATTTGGTAGGTCCAACCTTAACACACACACACACATACTTTTTTCCAAACTTTTTGACCTATAAACTGACGATTTGTTATAAGTCAACATAATATGTCATCTTTTATTTTTATCGAAGTGTACTTAAATCTTTCAGTATGCTAGCTGTTTGAACCATCTAGAGAACTGAAAAGGATTGAAGTATGAACGGGGAAAGATTAAGGGCAAGTGTTGGGAATGCTTTCGTACAGTCTGGAAAAGTGGAGATATTTAGCCCTGTGATTAGGGAAGTCCTGACAAACAATATAATACCTGACACACCTTTTGTCAGCTGATCAGTGTGTGTGTGAAACGTCAGGTATTATTTCTAGGTGAGATTCTATTTTTTTTAATTTCTAGAGCTTATTCCTCAATCAAAAGCTATTTATCTGCCCATGACCTCTAAAAGGATACTCCTTCCTTCTTTTGTTTTCCTGAGGTCTAAAGAGTATATTCACAAAATTAAGCTTCAACCCAAACCTTAGAGAATATTTTATTTATATTGATTACTGTGGATTAACAAACACAAATAATAGGATAATTTCTAAGAAATATTTTAGAGTTGACAAAGAATCTAATACTCAGCATAACAATGGTTAGTTTCTTCAGCCTTTCTGGGTCCCCTGTAATCTCTAGCTTCTGAGCTAGTATATCTTCAGAGGTTATATCTGGTTATAGGAAGAAGAGTCTATATTTCAGAGTGTCGGGTTCTTATTAGGGTTTCATCGTGTGACATAGGGACATCGCCATAGCTTTCTCTACTCCTTGTAGAGTTGTTCTTTCATTAGAATTAGAATTCAGAAAAAGATGTTCCAACTTGGCTTATCGTTTTTTTTTGTTGCCGTTGTTAGGTGTCGTTGAGTCAGTTCTGATTCATAGTGACGCTACATACAACAGAACAAAACACTGCCTGATCCTGTGCCATCCTCAACAATTGTTGCTATGTTTGAGCCCATTGTTGCAGCCATGGTGTCAATCCACCTCGTTGAGGGTCTTGCTCTTTTTCACTGAGCCTCTACTTTACCAAGCATGATGTCCTTCCCCAGCGACTGGTCCCTCCTGATAACATGTCCAAAGTATGAGAGACGAAGTCTTGCCATCCTTGCTTCTAAGGAGCATTCTGGCTCTACTTCTTCAAAGACAGGTTTGTTTGTTCTTCAGGTAGCCAATGGTATATTCAATATCCTTCACCAGCATCGTAATTCAATGGCATCAAGTCTTCTTCTGTCTTATTCATTGTTCAGCTTTCACATGCATATGAGGCATTTGAAAACACCATGGCTTGGGTTAGGTGCAGCTTAGTCCTCAAAGTGACATCTTTACTTTTTAGCACTTTAAAGAGGTCTTTTGCAGCAGATTTGCCCAGTGCAATACATCATTTGATTTCTTCACTGCTGTTTCCATGGGCATTGATTGTGGATCCAAGTAGAATGAAATCCTTGGGTATATCATAGACTACAAGAATAATTGAGGTTAAACCAACAACTTACATCCAGATATAATGAACAGACATTAATGGTGCTGAAAGAAATGGAGATTTTGAGAGGTATGCATGTGTGTGTAGAAAAGGAGACACCACAGAAATTCTATTTAAGTTCTTTAAGTGTTTCCAATTTAATTGACTTTTGAGATGTCTTTTTCCCCTGGAAATCAGATATGGTTTGGGCAGGAGATGGACAATTCAGAGCTTCATATCTAACCAACCCGAAGAATAAATTTAACTGAAGTCTGGCGAGGATAGCAGCTCTGGCTTCCATCTGCTCTGATGACAGTTCAGTGGGCTTGTCCATGGAACATTGATTTCAATATGTCTGGGGAAGGCTGACAAACACAGTTCCCTGTTTAGAGTTATGTCCATAGCTGGTCATCTGGTGTGGCAGAGCCATCCGGCTGTCTGTCCTCTGGGACTCTGCACAACACTGATCTACTCTCACCCATAGTTTATGTTGCCTGCCTGCTCATCTGGTGCCAACCCAAGCAAGACCTAGTCTTTCTCAGTGACCTTGCTGGCTCAAGCTGAATAATCACACCAGGCAGCTAAATATGCTCAATACTTCACTAATACAAGAGTTATTTCTCTTTCTCTTGTCTCAAGATTTCCGATGCTATCTGGGAAAACTGGAGCAGCAAGTGGTTGGGAGTGGGAGGGTGTAGAAGAAATGGGGTGGTTTATGAGTAGAGACACTGAAAAAAAATATTCAAATATTCATTGCCCTGTTAGGGAGATTTTTGGCGTCGCCCTCTTCCCCACCAAAGACTATTATAACATATATCTGCATATTTGAGAAGTTGCTGTTGTTGTTGTCAGTCGCTGTCAAGTTGGCTCTGACTCATGGAGGTCTTATGTATAACAGAAAGAAATGTTGCCCAGTCCTGCGCCATCTTCACGATTGTTAATATGTTTGCGTTCATTGGTGCAGCTATAGACAATGTCTAAGGGACACCGTTCTGCTCTCCTCATTATTTTCCCAGGAAATCATTAAAGTAGAGAATAACATAAAGCAAATTTGATATTTAATTTTCTCAGGGATGCTCTACATATTGATAATAATGATGTTTGTGTTTGATGTCACACTTGTTGGATCATTTACAGTTTAAAAACTTCTTACAGTCTCTCATGTGATTGCCTTCCTGTCAATTAACACTTAGAGGTGTCCAAATCAGGACATGGCTGTTTGACCTTGGCGTTGACTATTAGAGTATGAGTTTAGAAAATGGATTAATAGTGGCTGATCCCAAGCAGTACTGTGGCCATTGTGACAAGACTGTGAACTTGCCACATGGTCCCAGTTCTGGTAAAACAAGGGCTTCCCTTCTTCAGTCTCACTTTGGAGGGTCCCCTTCCCTAACACATGATGATGTTGACTCTGTGGAACTTTCACATTCTCTGCTTTGTCTGTTTTCTCTTGCCGTTCCTTATTATCCAGTTGTTTCTTTAATCTCTGCTTGACCTTCTGATATAGAAATGTATCCAGGCTCAGCTGTTGTTACTTATTTCACTCTGCTTTTGGCAGTCTCATTGAGGTATTTCAGATTCAACTCGTTTCCATGATTAATACTAATCTCTAGTTCTAGCTCTAAAACCACCCATCTAGAGTGTCCCCTTGTAATTTCCATTCTTTTCTCTCCTAGTGACTTTTCCTTCCCAGAGTTAATAAGACCCTCATTAACTCTGACTTGGGTTCCTGGAGTAATCCCTATATAAAGCTTTCTAAAAATGCTCTTTATTGTCATCTCCTTTTTGAAATAAGGAAAAGAGAGTAAATACCAAACTCTGAGTAAGAACTATTTATAAAGTATGTTGTTGATTATTTTTCTCTTTTCAGAAGAGAAAAAGGTAAAATATTACTAAATCATCTGGTTTAAAATAAAGTATTTTTAGCACATGAACTAGAGTTAACTGGCCATAAGACCTGGCTACAGTATTTGCTGAACTTTGTCTTCCAGAGTAGGATAAAACAGTGGAGCCAATAATTAGTAGTAACAAACTTTTCCAAATGGATCTTGTAAGAAAAAAGACAACTAGAGACTCTTTTTCTGATATTAGCTTCCGTGGGGGAGGTGAATCAATGAAGAACATGCCTCAAAGAAGGGTCGCGAACATTCATTCACTCAAAGAAGGGTCGTGAACATTCATTCACTGAAAGAAGGGTCGCGAACATTCATTCACTGAAAGAAGGGTCGCGAACATTCATTCACTCAAAGAAAGGTCGCGAACATTCATTCACTCAAAGAAGGGTCGCGAACATTCATTCACTCAAAGAAGGGTCGCGAACATTCCTTCACTCAAAGAAGGGTCGCGAACATTCATTCACTCAAAGAAGGGTCGCGAACATTCCTTCACTCAAAGAAGGGTCGCGAACATTCATTCACTCAAAGAAGGGTCGCGAACATTCATTCACTCAAAGAAGGGTCGCGAACATTCATTCACCATCAGCGTACACATGCTGAGGGTGAGACCACCAACTAGGTGGGTTCCTTCCAGGCAATGGAGATAAGACAGCAGGGAACTGGTAGATCATGTCCCTTAAAAATACCTCCAACCTCTCTCAATTGTAATGTATTTCTGTATACTGCTGGGTTACCTCGCTCAAATATTGGGTCCTTCTCCTGAAGAAGCTTTGGCCTTCTTAAGTATGAAAATAGTAGAAACTTCTTAATCAGTGCTTTTCAAAATTGTCCTTTTTCACATTTATATCATCGTTTCTAGGCCACCTTCTCCTTTAGGCACACCCCAGCCATGGACCCTAAATTGCAGCTATTCTTGTCTCTTTGTTATTTCTTAGCTACCCCATGTACTCATCGATCTTTGGGCTTTGCCCCAGTTATTCCCTTTCTCATAATGCCCTTCTTCTTCACTCTAAAATCATAGCTCCAATTTACCTCTTCTGTGGAATCTTCTTAAATCAAAGTTTCTTACTGTTTTCTCTATATTTTATAATAAGTTGTTTAAATCTTTGTCACCCAAAAAATTATGTTAATATTTTTGTCTCTGAATCACAGACTGATATTTTCTGTCATGTAGTCACTCAATAAGCATTTCTAAATGGAATTGAACTCATTTAAGTTACTTTAAACTAGAGCTTACTCTTAGGTCTTGTTGAAGTGGTCATCACCAAAACTGCCATCTTACTTTTTCCTTTAACTGCTATAGGACCAAAACATAAGATTTGAAAATGGGATACCAAGACTGATTTTCTTGTCTGATTTCTGTAATGAATTATTTTATTCATTAAATTTATTAAGGCAGCCACTTGGCTTGGGTTGCTAGCACTGAGCTAGTTGAACAGGAAATGTTCTATACCCCAACGAGTTCAGAATCTATAAAAGGAAATAGAAAAGTAAGTCACTAAAATAAAAGATTATATTAGGAATGTGGATAGTGCCAGTGGACACAGAAAGGGGACACATGAACCATGTTTGGGAAATATCAGAAAAGACTTCACAGAACTTGAAAGATGAGTAGGAGATACCAGGTTGAGAAAGGTAGCAGAGTATTCATTCAGATTTCAATTTAAAGTTTATCTAATTATGGATCTTCTGTGCTGGTAATTGTTCTAGAAATTCTGTTGATTGGGCTGATAACGTGTGTACAACTGAGTGTGTGTGTGTACGTGTGTATGTGTGTGTGTTAAGTTCAAAAGGAAGAGGAGCTGCTGAGTATAGAGATGGAGGAGAGAGAGGACTTCTCTCATCTCAAGCCTCTGCGCTGTTTTAAGTCTGGAAGGAGAGAAGTTAACAGCCATAACACCAATGCGTTGTGTTCATGAAATAATTTTTGAGATTCTAGTAATATACTTGGAGGCTTGGTGTCTCTGTGGTTAAGCATTTGGTTGCTAACCAAAAGGCTGGCAGTTCGAATCCACCAGCCACTCCTTGGAAACCCTATGGGGCAGTTCTAATCTGTCCATAGGGTCTCTATGAGTGGGAATCGACTGGACAACAATGGGTTTTTTGGTGAGAAATACACTTGCTAATTCAGGGATGAGATTACAAAGTATTGCACAATGTCATTCTCTCTCAGCCACCAAGCCTCTTACTCCATTTCTCACTAGAATTTATTTCTGACATCATGGTGACATCGGGTAACCACTACCTGGAAGTAGAAGGGTGACCTAGCAGAACATCATTCCAATGCAGGACACAGACCATAGATCACAGGTAGAGCAGTTTACCTTTGAGCACGTGTGAGACTGAGAACACCAAAAAGGTTTAAGGTAGATGTTTAAGGTACTGAAAAATTGCAGAAAGCCATTGCTGTAGGGTCACTGTGAGTCGGAATCGCCTTGACAGCAATGGGTTTGGTTTTTGGTTTTATTTAAGCAATACTATAAATGTGGCATCCGTTGTACCCCAAACTTGAAGAGACCTGGGGAAATTCAGGTTAACACAGTAGGTGCTTGAAAGATGGAAAAGAGGGAAAGGAGCACCTCATAGATATTTCCGTCTGAGAAACCTTTTTCTTCCTCTGAGTGTTTGTGGATGTTGAATCTAAGTTTTGCAGTTGGAGAGATTATAGTCCGTCAGCATGAGAAATGCCCTTGGTGGGGACCTGGGATACTTTTTTCCATGGCTTCTCACAAATAGTGGAAACTTTTGGGAGACGGATGGCGTGAAGGAAGTACATAATGAATTGGGACACTAGACAGTCAAAGGTGTGTGGTTTGGGGCACATCACTTAAACTCCTGAGTCTCTGTTTCTTCATTTTTGAAATGGAGCTAATGCCTAATTTTCAGAGTCATTATGAAGATTAGAGATACTAAAGTGACATCACAGAGTAGGTACTGAATAGAATTACTGATACATAGTATTCACTCAATAGATAAACTGCTGGTACCATTAATATATTATTTTTTAATCTTATACTTTGATGATCTCCTTTGTTATTCAGTTCAGTGAAGGCTAGAATTATATTCCATAGGATACACTAGATTTAAGATACAGAAAATTTTATCATTTTAGTAAGTGTGGATTTAAATAAGCTCTCTCTTGTTGATGGTATATAGCTTATTACCAACATTTTAATAGATTTATTCTTTATGTGCAGCAATGTTATCTTCATGGGGCATATTAAGTATATCATAAAGGTGTTTTACCTGGTATGCTGACTGAAAAACATACCTTGTGGAGAAATTCTAGAGATTTCTTGTTTTAATTCCTGTTCTCTGTGCTTCTTCTGTCCCACTGTAAACGTCTTCACATAAGGGATTTGAATGCAACTTGACCATTGCTGCAGTTATTGTTGTCGTTGCTAGGTGCCATCAAGTCGCTTCTGACTCATAAGGACTTACGGACAACAGAACAAAATGGTAACACTTATTAAATTATCACAGATTCCTTGTTCCGAATGAACTCGGATTTATGTGGAACTCAAAACATCCCAGCAAAGGAATGATGACTATTTCCGTATTGAAAGGAGGCGAGCAAAGTTGTCTACTTGTTAGTATCTGTGTGTGACTCAAGATGCAGAAACTTGTAAAATGCTTATAAAATTCAGAAGACATAGCTCATTTCAAATATCCTGATAAACTCAACAAATCACACATTTCCCTTTAAAAACTTATATGCAGATAGATGGTAAATGAAAAACCTGTTGCCATCGAGTTGATTCTGACTCATAGCGATCTGATAGGACAGGGTAGAACTGCCCCACAGAGTTTCAAGGAGCGGCTGGTAAATTCGAACTGCTGACCTTTTGGTTAGCAGCCGTAGCTCTTAAACCACTGCACCACAGGGCTCCAAATAGGTGATAAACATCTTAAACTCTTAGTTGTGTTCATCCTAACATCCTTCTGGTCGACAATGCCAGAGATAGCATTCCTCTGTTTCTATCCAGTCAGAAGACTAAAATTGGTGAAATCTTTAGAAAGTTTTATGGTGGCCATCAAATTAAATATCATGTGGAGTTTGAGTCAAGGGGAAAAATGCACTTAGGATGCAAGTATAAAACTTGGTTAAAAAATAAGGAAAAGAAGTCTTGCCCTTAAAACTTTTGTGGAAAATACACACTTCCCAATAATAGATGGAGGTGTGAAGGTCACATGTCTTTTGTATGTCTCCTTCAGTGTTCTATTTTACAGAGCCCACAGCTATTATCATTACTGAACTTTAGAAAGTCATACTCAAAAGATCAAGTGTGGGAAGGAATGGAGTCGACAAAATATAGCAACTGTATTGTTCCCCATATCTTGCCAATGAGATCAGCTCTGAAATGACTGTGTGTGAGAATGTATTGATTTAAAAAAAAAAAAAGCAGACGGTCTTATCATATTCAGAAATGTTGGTCGTGTTAAGTTGTATTTTTAAACACTCATTCCCAGGAATATCCATCCCTTTTGGATGGAAGAATTATTTTTTTATCCTTAAATAGTTGATACTGTCTTCATTTTAATCGAGATAAATGACCATAATTATTGGGTGTGATTCAGATCTATAATCAATTCTTGTCCTTCCTATCCAAAGGAGTGATTAGAATGAATAATTACTGTCCCCCATTACCAAAGATGGTTAAGATGTTGTTTTGTAAATGTCAGAGTGAGACCTTGACATTTGCAAGAAATAATCAGTTAAGATTGCCAAAGACCTTCAGAGTCATGTAATATAAGACTAAGACAATGTTATTCATTAGAATTCATTTCTACCTATTATTATGTCATATACCAAAATAATTCTTCAAAAGTTGAAAACAGTGTCTAGCTACTCTGGGTTATTGAATGATGTAGAAAGAGTTAATTCATTCCCTGATTTTTCAAAAATAATGTTTTAAAATTTATTTTGAAATAATTATAGATAAAGAGAAAAGCTGCAAAAAATATTACAGAGCCTCCATCTTGCATTGATGGAAATTAAGAAATTAACGTTGATGTAATACTGTTAACCAAGTTACCAACTTTATTCAGGTTTCATCAGTTTTTTGATATTATCCTTTTTCTTTGTTTGGTTCAGGATCCAAGTCAAGATCCCATAATGCAGGTAATTATAATGTCTTCTTTGTCTCCTCCAACTCATGACAGTTTCTCAGTCTTTTCTTGTCTTTTATGACCTTGATACTTTTGAAGAATATTGATAATGGTCAGTTTTGTGTAATATCCCCCATTTGTGATTGTCTCATGGTTTCTCATAATTCTATTAAAGTTATGCATTTTGGGCAAGAATACCATGGAAGTGATTTGCTCATCTCATTGCATCATATCAGGATATTTGTCTTCCAGTGATGCTGACCTTGATCTCTTGGTTAAGGTAGTGTCTACTAAGTTTCCCCACCATAAAGTTACTATTTTCCCCTTTGTAGTTAATAAATATCTTGAGGGAGATTCTTTGAAGCCATGAAAATATTCTCTTTCTCCTCAAACTCTCACCCACTAATTTTAGGATCCATTGGTGGATCTTGCTTGTAAATCGTTATTACTGTGATTTCCTAGTGGTGATTTTTTCTTTTTCTGTCTCCCACATTCCTTGTGTATTTAGAAATTGGAATTATTCTGTAAGAAAGATCTGTTCCTTGTTCAGCATTTTTTATTCACTTATTTATTTATATCAGTATGGACTCAGGGCTATAGCTTCGATACTATAGATTGTAATCCAATACTATCATTTATTTTGTTGCTCAAATTGTTCCAGCTCTGGCCATCAGTGCCTTTCGTATTGCTGCCTGCAACCTCTCAAGATGCTTCCATCTTTTTCTGGTACTTCTTACTTTGTGCCACTTATAGACGCACTAGACTCATCTTGCATTTTCTCTGTCCCAGGACTGGAATCAGCCACTTTGCCAAGGAGTCCTGGTTTCTTTTGTTGCAAAATAGTCTTTAGAAACAACCAAGATAGGGTTAGTAGGTGTGCTCTTTGCTACTGGGGTTCCATTGATTCTAGTTCCTCTCAGCAGACAGAGCTAGAAAATATATATATGCACAATACACATACATATACACACATCTATTTTTAATTTAATGTCATAGTTTTATTGTACTGCACTAAAGGAACAGCAGGATACTTATAGGATGTTCTCTTCGATTCAGTTTTGAAAATCTAAAGTACTTGTTAATTACTAAGAATACCTTTACCACAGCTGAACAGTAATTATAATCACCAATTTTAAAATAAATGTCCTATTAATAAAAACACATTTAAAATAATTTTAAATGTATTCTTCACTAATAATTCAGTATATGTTTTTATATAATGTTTGTCATGGATTGAATCATGTTCCCCAAAAGTATCTGTCAACTTGGCTAGGTCATGATTCCCAGTATTGTATGATCGTGTACCATTTTGTAATCTGATGTGATTTCCTTATGTGTTGTAAACTTGATCACTATGATGTAATAAGATGGATTAGCGACAGTTGTACTGATGAGGTATACAAGATTGGATAGTGTCTTAAGCCAACCTCTTTTGAGATATAAAACAGAGAAGTGAACAGAGAGACAGCGGGACCTCATACTACCAAGAAAGCAGTGCTGGGAGCAGAGCGCATCCTTTGGACCTGAGGTTCCTGCATGGAGAAGCTCCCAGACCAAGGGAAGATTGATGACACAGCCCTTCCTCCAGAGCAGACAGAAAAAGCATTCCCCTGGAGCTGACACCCTGAATTTGGACTTGTAGTCTACTGGACTGTAAGAGAATAAACTTCTCTTTGTTGAAACCATCCAGCTGTGGTATTTCTGTTACAGCAGCACTAGATGACTAAGACAATGTTCATTTATGCTTAGGAATTAAAGCAAGGATATTACATCCACTTCTTACTCATTGACATAGTTAGATTCCAAAGACGAAGTTATTATGCGAAAACTGGCATTATGCAAAAATGGAGGATGACCACATCTGATAATAAAATGGAGAATGACTACATCACTACATAACTGCCAAATCACATCATTACATAACTGCTAAACCACTGAGAATCATGGCCCAGCCAAGCTGACACATAACCATCTCAACCAGTGTTACTCTTGCCTCATACCTCAGTGTCTGCTACTGCCAGAAGTACATCATTAATGCACAAAATAATCAGCTAGTAGGTTTTTTACCATTGTCGTAAATGTGAAATGTTGGATAACAAGATAGTCAGTAAGTAAGGAATAGGTGTACTCTGATGGAAATATGGGAAATCTCTCATTCATGCAATACACAGGGATAATATTCAAGTTGAAGGGAAAACAAATCCACTCTTCTTACTTTTGTAAATTTATCTATATATAACTATCTACCCAATAAGTTAAAACAAACCAGTGAAGTTTCCCACAGATTAGGTGCACATTTTCCATTAGTCAAAAGCATCTGATATCTACTGATAATTTGTAATTAGATGGTGTATTAGTCAAAGTTCTACAGAGGAACAGAACCAACAGAATATTGATAGATGGATGGGTGGGTAGACAAATGGACAGACGGACAGAAGACAGATAGGTAGATAGGTCAATAGAGATTGATTTTTAAGGAATGGGCCCACATGACTGTGGGAGTGACCAGTCCAAAATCCATAGACCAGGAAGCATACTGGAAACTGTGCCAGCCTTGAGTCCGAAATCTGTAGGCCAGTCAGCCTGGAAATGCTAGCAATTTATCTACGTTACATTCTTGAGGCAGAATACTTTTCCCTTCGGGAAACCTCAGTTTTTGCTCTTAAGGCCTTCAACCAATTCAACCTACCCGCATTCTGAAGCGTAAACTGCTTTATTTATAGTTAACTGATTGAAAATGTTAATCATATATAAATATCTTCTTATATAGATCTAGACTAGTGTGTGACCAACAAATAGGCACCATAGTCTAGCCAAGTTGACACATAAAATTAACCATCACTGATGGCATTTCAATAAAACCAAAAGGAGCCCTTCATGTTCCCGTAAACAAGTTTCCAATGGACTAAGAGCAGTCAGTAATTAATGCAGTCATTCAGAGGATTATGGCTGTTCCTTAAGAAGTGCAAGTTCAAACCTGTCAATACTAGAGGTGATCATTTTATATTAATTTATAATCTCATTTAAATTCTTTATTCAAGCATAACATATGAAGTCTTTCCACAAGCAAAAATTGGAAAATATTTTAAAAAATAACAAAACCTGTTACCATTGAATCTATTCCGACTCATTATGACCCTATAGGACAGAGCAGAACTGCCCCATAGGGTTTCCAAGGAGCAACTGGTGGATTTGAACTGCCAACATTTTAGTTAGCAGCTGTGGCTCTTAACCACTGCACCACTAGGGCTTCAAAACTAGTGGAGATGCCAGGGATCATACCTGGGGCCTCAAACATGCAAAACATGTGCTCTACCACTGAGCTACATCCCCACCCCATCTGTCTGTCTACCTACCTACCTGCCTACCTGCCTACCTGCCTACCTGCCTATCTATCTATCTATCATCTAATTGTTTTCCCAATTGAGAATAGGCATCATACTCTTTGTGCTTTAATACTTTAGTGCATATTTCCTGTGAACAAAGATACTCTCTTATGCAACCAGAATGCAGTTACCAATAATAGAAAATTAAAATTTTATCTATAGTTCATCATAATAACAACTCATGCGAAAGTAACTGATCAGATTCCACAGAGTACTCTTGGAAACAGGATCTTGCTGGATAGCATCTCTTCATTTGGTGTCTTTCGCATGTACATTACTGGACCAGTTCTTCTGTGTGTCATTCTAGGAGCTTACCAAAACACAGAACGTGACACACAGGTAGTGAAGAAATTCTAGAAGATAAAAAAGCTATTCACATTATCCCTTTTACTGACAATATGCTAGAATCTCTGCATTTGGAGGGTTGTAGGGTCATAGAATCTTGCCCCACTCATGACTCCCCTACTCATGTTGTCGTTGTCGTCAGGTGCCGTCAAGTAGATTCTGACTTACAGTGAAACTATAGGACAGAGTGGAATTGCCCCATAGAGTTTCCAAGGAGCGGCTGGTGGATTTGAACTGCCTGCCTCTTTGGTTAGCAGTTGTGCTCTTAACCACTGCACCACCAGGGCTCCTCATACTCTGCTTGAAGACCTCCAGATCTGATATGCCAAGAGTGATGCATTGAGACCCAGGGTAAGCTACTCTGCTGCACAAAGAACCATAACACAGAGGAGATCATGGATGAAGTGGTCTTGAAAATACAAGAGGATTCAGGGTAATACACTCGTCTATAGGATTCTTGTAATGTCTTCAGTCCTTCAAATGCTGTAACGTGCCTGATGGCGAAGAAGATATGTGAGGTATGAGCAGCACCAGCAGCACCAGCATGTAGCAGAAAGCTGCCGACAGGAACTCCACGGCCAAGGAGGAGGAGGAAGGAGAAGCACCATTGGCGTTTGTATTTGTATTTCTGTACTTATATGTATGTGAATGTGTGTGTGTGTATAACATATATTTCGTACTGATAAATCCAATTCCAATCCAACATCACGGGGCTCAGCCTAGCCTTTTTCTAGAGAGTTTTCTAACTAGAGAATAGTATTTGTGTTGAGTAACTTTTGCCTTTTGTTTTATAATATCCAGTCAAAATACTGTTCTCCAAAGTAATTTCAGTTAATTCTTCTGTTTTCCACCACACCCACTGTGATTATGTTATTTGTTTGTAACATCGTTAGTTCATTTGTTACAGTTTTTATTCCATGTTGGGTTCCCCAATCCTGGTTGATTATTTTAAGTTTATACGGAGTGAAACTCACTCTTCATGGTGTACACAGTTCTGTGGGTTTTGAATATGGAGCCATTTATCCACCACTACAGTCATGGTACAGAACATTCTCCTCACCGTCAACTTACACTCATGCTGCTTCTTTTACAGCTCTGCCTACGACTCAGTATCCCTGACACTGATTTTTTACCATATAATTTTACCTTTTCAGGATGTCATAGAAACAGAATAATACAATGCTTTTGAGTATCAGTTCTTTCACTTAGCGAAACATATTTAAGATTCATCCACACAGTGTGAATCAATAGTTTGTTCCTCTTTATTGCTAAACTGCATTTTATTGTAGGAATTTACCATGTATCCATTCACCCGTTGAAGAACATCTGTGTTGTTTCCAGGATTTGGGGATTATGAATAAAGCTTCTGTTAACATTCACATATAGGTTTTTGTGTGAACATGTTTTCTTTTCTTCGGGGAAAATACCTAGTAGTGGGTTTGCTGGGTCACATGGTAAGTGGGTGTTTAACATATAAGAAGCTGCCCCACTGTTTTCCAGAAGGACTGTATCACTTTGCATTCCCACCAGGAATAGATGAGTGGTCCAGCTGCTCTGCATCCTCACCAGCATTTGATGTTGTCGTCATCCTCATGAAAGTGGAGCTTAGAGATACTAAAAGAATACTTGCCCAACATCACAAGTGTAGTGTCAGGGTTGAAATTCAAACCCAAGCCCAGCCCAGTTGCTTTTCAACTTGGTTAGTTTCCTACTGCACTTGTTCTTGAGAACAATTCTTGTTTATTCATTTTTTATTCGTATTTGTGAGGTCTCTTAAATTGGTTTTTCAAAGAACATTTACTTCCATTATCTTAGCCAATCATTGTGAACGACTCTGAGAAGTAGATGGTATAACCAAACCAAACTCATTGCCGTCCAGTCGATTCTGACTCATAGCGATCCTGTAGGACAGAGTAGAACTGCCCCATAGGGTTTCCAAGGAGCGGCTGGTGGATTCGACTGCTGACTTTTTTGTTAGCAGCTGAGGTCTTATAGTTATTAGTAATTGTTTTCCATATGAGGAAAGTGAAACCTGAAGCATTCAAGAAATATGCAATGTGTTAGATACTGTTGTAGTTATTAGCTGCCATGGAGATGATAACCCCATCTATAAGGGAACAAACATTGCCCAGTCCTGTGCTACCGCCATGTTTGGCTGTGAATGGCATCATTGTGATACATAGGGATTTCACTGGCTGATTTCTCAGAGGTAGATAACCAGGCCTTTAACTCCTAGTCCATTTTAGTTTGCAAGCTCCACTGAAACCTCTTCCACATCATAGCAGCATGCAAGCCTCCACTGACAGACGGTGGCTGTGCATGAGTTGCGTTGGTTAAGATTCAAATTCAGGTCTCCTTCGTGGAAGACAACAATTCTACCACTGATCTGACTACCAAAGAAAAGAATCAATGTTTGTACTAGGGCACAAACAGCATAGAATGCAAAATATTCTGCCTTTTTATACACAGAATAAAAATACATTAGACTCCTTTTCTTCTTCTTGGAACAGGTAGCTCTCTTCCCCTCGGAAGAACAGGACGTCCACAGAATATCTCTACGGTATCACAGGAGTGGGGTGTGTGGAGGATTGGGAAAATATACTAAGTAGGAGTCAAAGATAATCGAAGAATTCTGTGTGAGCATTACTTTCTTCCTCTAGGAACTTTAGAAAAAACTAGAAGAAATGCAAAATGGTTTGGCTCACCTCCATTTTGTCTTTTTCTGGGTTACTCTGGCCAAAGACTAACAAGCAGTGAAATGGCAAAAGGCAGGCAGCAGGCAGAAAAAGTAGAAGCAAATGGCTGGGGTAAAACACAAACTGTATGATTAGGCTCTGAATAATCAGGAATTGGATTGTAGCTTGTTATACATATTCCATGGTCATAATTTGATATTTGTAACAAAAAGCAAAAGAAAAATCCTCTTGAAAAAATAGAATAAAAATAAGACACTGTTGACTGGGTAAGCCTACCTATCTTTCCCACCCAAGATATTACCAATTTACCTTTCTGGTCCTTTCTAATTGATTTAGTTAGGTTCACTTAGCACACTTAAGGGAAATAAAGTGTGATTGACATTATCATTTTAATGGGGCATGGATTCTTTCATTATGTAGTTGGTTCACATACATCAACATTTTAAATTTTGGACATTCTAAAATACATTTGGCAAACTGCAAAGGAGAAACCCGTCTGTGAGCCTGTAGGAACAAAAACCTGGTATATGTCTGAACAAATGTAGAAGCCCAGTTTGCGCTGTTCAGCTTTAAAAGGTATGTAGCTTTGTGCGACCTTTTTATAAATATTCAAGTGTTTTGAAATACCATTGAAAGGTGATCAGTGGTAATTGTCTTAAGGATACTACTCACATGGAAAAAAATATGTTGTTACATGAAACCCTTTCCTAACATCTGATACGATTTTTAAAGGCTCTTTTAAAAAAAGTCAGTACGTTTGAAAGTTACTTATTAAAGGCCAAATGAAAACACAACTTGCAGAAGGGCTTGAATTTCATAATGATTCAGGGTTTGAGCATAAAATAAGACCCAGCACCAGCTCTTCATTATGTATAGATTGATTCTGCAGTTTGTGTGTTATCAAGCCTCCTTATTTTGTCTAGGAGCACAGGAATGAGTGCAGAAGCTGAAATAAATCCGCTCCTGTGTGTTTCATCATCTGTATTAAAAAATCTAGTGTGATATAAAGTTTTAGAATTATCTATATTGCTTGTCCCATTACCACGGATAATTAAAAGCATATCACGTTCAGCAAAAGAGTAAAAAGAGCACCTACAAACTGGTAAAAAAAACTTTTGACAACAACATATCTGACAAGGGTCTAATCTCTAAACTATATAGAAAACTTCAACACCTCAGCAACAAAACGACAAACAATCCAATTAAAAAGTGGGCAAAGAACATGAACAGACACTTCACCAAAGAAGACATTCGGACAGCTAACAAACACATGAAAAGATGCTTGCAATCATTAGTCATTAGAAATGCAAATCAAAGCTACAATGAGATACCGTCTCACCCCACCAAGAATGGCACTGATAAAGAAACAGAAAGCAAAAATGCTGATGAGGTTGTGGGGAGATTAGAACTCTTATACACTGCTAGCGGGACTATAAATTGGTACAACCACTATGGAAAACGGTATGGGGCTTCCTTAAAAAGCTAGAAATAGAAATGTCATATGATCCAGCAATCCCACTCCTGGGTGCATATTCTAGAGAAATAAGAGCTGTGACATGAATAGACATGTACACCCATGTTCATCACAGCATTATTCACAACAGTGAAAAGATGGAACCAACCTAAGTGTCCATCAACAGATGAATAGAAAAACAAACTGCGGTACATATACACAATGGAATTATACACAAGATAAAGAACAATGATGAATCCACAAACCATCTCAACATGGATGAACCTGGAGGACATTATGCTGAGTGAAGTAAGTCTATTACAAAAGGACAAATATTGTGTGAGGCCACCATTATAAAAAGTCAAGAAAAGGTTTACACACAGAAAGAAACATTCTTTATGGTTACTAGGGATGTGGTTACTAGGGAGGGGGAAATGCTAACTAGATAGTAAAAAAAAACTTGTTGCTGTTGAGTGGATTCCAACTCATAGCAACCCTATAGGACAGAGTAGAGCTGTCTCATAGGGTTTCCAAGGAGCAGCTGGTGGATTCGAACTGCCAACGTTTTTGGTTTGCAGCCAAACATTTAACCACTGGCGGTGGGTGCCAACTAGATAGTAGACATATGTAAATCTGGTGAAGGGAAAGGCAATACACAATATGGGGAAGTCAGCGCACGTGACCAAGGCAAAGGAAGACACTGAGAGATACACAAGGACAAAGGGCAACTACAGTAAATACTATAACACATACAATTCTGCAACAACAGTAATAACAAACAATAACGTGTGAATGGCTACATAGGTAAATACGTATGCTAGATATGTGCGGAAGAACATACGGGAGTATACCCATGTGCATATATTAGTATGGTTGTGCATGTTTCTACATGCATATCAGTAAGGGATGCACGTATATTATGTATATAATAGAGCACATAGGGGGGCATAATCATGGAAATTTCTTAGATACAGCCAAACACCTCTCAGGATTGAGCTACTGGGCTTGAAGCTAAGGACCATAGTCTCGGGGGACATCTACGTCAATTGGCATAGCATAGTTCATAAAGATTATGTTCTACATTATAGTTTGGTGAGTAGCATCTGGGGTCTTAAAAGGTAGTGAGTGGCCATTTAAGATACAACTATTGATCTCTTCCCATCTGGAGCAAAGGAGAGTGAAGAAATTGAAGACTCAAGATGCAATTAGTCCAAAGGACTAATGACCCACATGAACCACAGCCTCCACTAACATGCAAACCAAAACAAAAACCAAACCCACAGATTCTGACTCATAGTGACCCTATAGGACAGAGTACAACTTCTTCATAGGGTTTCCAAGGAGCCGCTGGTGGGTTCAAACTGCCAAACCTTTGGTTAGCAGCTGTAGTTCGTAACCACTGCACCACCAAGGCTCCCCTTTAACATGAGACCAGAAGAACTAGATGGTGGTTGGCTACCACCACTAACAGCTCTGACAAGGATCACAATAGAGGGTTCTGGTTAGAATGGGTGAAAAATGTAGAACAAAATTCAAATTCATAAAAATGATCAGGCTTACTGGTCTGAAGGAAACTGGAGGAATCCTGAGACTATTGCCCTAAGACAAGCCATATGGAACTGAAGTCACTCCTGGAGGCCACCTTTCAGCCAAATAATAGACCAGCCTATAAAATAAACACTAACACCCATGAGGAATATGCTTCTTAGAACAACCAACTATACAAAGCCAAAAGGGCAGCATTTGCCCAAAAGCAAAGAAGAGAAGGCAGGGAGGGGCAGGCAAACTGGACAAATGGAAACAGAGAACCCGGGGTGAAAATGAGGAAAGTGCTGACACTGGTTACTGGGTTTAAAGGGCTTAGGACCATAGTCTCATGGGGCACCTGGATCGATTAGCACAGTATGGTTCATAAAGATAATGTTCTACCTCCTAGTTAGGTGAGGAGCATCTGGGGTCTTAAAGCTTGTGAACAGCCATCTAAGATACAACTTTTGGTCTCTTCTCATCCCAAGCAAAATAGAAAGAAGGAAACCAAAAACTCAAAGAAGAAACTAGTCTATGGGGCTAATACTTTACATGAACAATGGCCTCACCTACCTTGAGACCAGAGGAACTAGATGGTGCTTGGCTACGACTACCAATCATTCAGACCAGGGACATAATAGATGGTCCCAGATAGAGTGGAAGAAAAACGTAGAATGCAACCCAAATTCCTAAGAAAAGACCAGTCTTACCGGACCAGTAGAGACTAGAGGAACCCCCAAGACTATTGCCCTGAGATACCCTCTAAACTTGGAACTCCAACCACTCTTGGAGGTCACCTTTCAGCCAAATGACAGATTGGTTCATAAAATAAATAATATCACCCATGAGTACTGTGCTCCTCTAAATAATCATCTAAAGGAAACAAAAGGGTAAGCATTTACCCTTGACCAAAGATGAGAATGTAAGTGAGGGACAAGGAAGCTAGATTAATGGAAACGGAACAACTTGAATGGAAATAATGAGACTGCTGACACGTTGTAAAAAATGTAACTGATGTCACTGAACAATATGTATAGAAATTGTTAAATAAGCACTTAATTTGCTGTGTAAACTTTCACCAGAAACACAATAAAATATTTTTTAAAAGTATATAATGTTCAACAAATGAAAAAAATATCGAGTAATAACTGTGTCAGACACTATGCTAGGATCTTTAACTGTACTTTTTATATACGAATGTTCACAGCAGTCCTATGTAGTGTGTGTGATTGTCTTCTTTTACATAGGTGGAAATTAAGGCTCAGAGAACTGAAATCACTCAGCTAGTACAATCGCCACCCAAGTGGCAAGCTGGGATTTAAAACAGGGTTGACTTTCCTTAAATCCATGCTCTTTCTACAGAATTGGCCACTTCTGCCATGAGTGTCCCTTGATGTGACCTATACAAATTAAAATGTTTTTGAAGCCTAAAGATGAGAGTTTGGAGTTGGAACTAATTTTGATTTCACACAATGAGAAGCTATGACTAACCTTTTCCAGGGTCTAAATTAAGATGTTTAGAAAATGCATTCCGCACCACAGACCTCACCGTTTTGCAGCCACTATGGAAGATCTGCTTCCAAAAGCTCATAGTTGTGAAAACTCTATGGAGCAGCTCTACTATGCACACATGGGGTCACTGTGAGTCGAAATTAACTCCACAGCAACTAAAAACAGCGACAGATTATTATTATTATGACAGTCAAGATTATTATTAGATTTATTCTAAACCTCTAGATTATGGCTATATTTGAAATTTTTATAAATGATTAATATAATAGGTATTCTTTTGTGTCTAGCTCATTTTGCCCAACAGTGTGTTTATGAAATTGATCCATGTGTTTGTGTATAGAATATTTTGCTGGTTCTCCCAGCTGTTTACTATTTTGTTGTATAAATATACCACTCTTTACATATCTATATACACTCTTGTTGGTTACTTGGCTGGTTCCAGTTTTTCACAAAAATTGAGGCAATGAACACTTTAATACAAGCCTTCTAGTATCATTATGCAAGATTGCTTATATACCTGGCAGTGGGACTGCTGGGTCATGTGGCGTGTACATATCCAGCTTTAGTAGATGCTATCGGTTTTTCAAAGCAATTCTACCAATGAATGATGCCACCAGCAGAGTATGCGAGCTTCTCCATATCCTCACCATCACTTTGACTGACCTGTTTTACTAAATTTATCCATCCTGAAGGGTCTGTAGTGGTATTTCCTTGTGGTCTTAACTTGCATTTCTCAGTTGAATAATGAAAGTGTGTACCTTTTTGTATGTTCATTGATCACTTTGCTATCTTTTTTTTGAAGTGTCTGTTCACGTTACTTTCTCCTTTCTGTCTCTCTTTCTCTCTCTCTTTCTTTTTAGTGCCAAATAGGAGTTACTTACATATTTTAGATTTAGGTCTTTTGTTATGTATATGTATTTCAGATACCTTCTTTTATGGTGTAGCTTACATTTTCACTCTTTTACTGGGTCTTTTGATGAAAAGAAGTTCTTAATTTTAGCACAGTCCAATTTATCCATCTCTTCCTTTATTGTTGTACTTTTTTTCTTCACATTTCATTAAATTGTACTTTATATGAAAGTTTACAGCGAAAATTAGTTTCTCATTAAAAATTTATACACACACTGTTTTGTGACATTGGTTGCTATCACTGGATTTTTTTGAGTCCTGTTTAGGGAATGTGCAACATCAAGATAGGTCACATATTACCCTGTGCTAACTTATTGTTTTACGTTTCACAATAGGTATCTGAATCAAAGTGGTTTTTTTCTTTCCTCACATTTGAAACAGCCCAAATAATTAAAATTATCATCCTTTTCCAACTGCACAGCAGGATAAACTTTTCATAAATCAAGCTACTGCAAATGCGTATGTTTATGGGTTTGTTCACTTAGAGTGATACTACACTGTTTTAATTACTGAAGGTTTATAGTTAATCTTGCTCTAGTCAAGTGCAAGAGCTTCGTGTTTGTTCTTCTTCTAGGTTGCTTACTCTATTACAACCAGCTGCCTTCCATTTGATTCCAACTCATGGTGACTCTACGTGTGTCAGCCTAGAATTGGGCTCCATAGGGTATTCAGTGGCTGATTTTTCCAAGTAGATCACCAGGCCAAGTGCATTAAATGTTTGAACCACCTAGAGATTGTAATCTGTTACTGAAAAATACAAACTCATTGCTGTCAAGTCGATTTCAACTCATAGCGACCCCACACATTACAGAGTAGAACCGCTCCATAGGGTTTTCTTGGCTATAATCTTTACAGAAGCAGATCACCACGCCTTTCTTCCAGGCATCACTGGGTGGATTTCGAACCACTAACCTGTAGTAGTCGAGCACAAATTGTTGATGCCACCCAGCGGCCTCCCTCTTTATTGCTACTAAAATAGCTTAAGCATGTTTTAGTTCTTCTAAAAAAAATTATCTCACTAACGTTTTGTAGAATGATGTCTATGTATTATGTGGAATTTGGGTGCTATTTTAATTTGTATCATTTACAATTTTTTATTTCCTAATTGTTACTAGTATATTAAAAAAACTGATTTCTGTGTATTGGTTCTATATTCAATAGAATGACTACTGATTGATTCTTATAGCATCACTCATTTAATAATTAAGAACTTATCAATAATTAATACATTATTACTAATACAGTATTAAATGAATTCAAATTCTAATAGTTTGTATTGTTTATATACAAAACCATGTTGTTAATGAATAATGACAGCTTTATAATTTTTTTCAACACATACATTCTCTTTTTACCATATTGCACTGACTAGATCCTTACAGAACTTATTTAATAGTTTTTATTTTCAGGTTCTTTAGGATTTTCTATGTATGTGATCATTTTAACTGTGAATAAAGACAATTTTACCTCTTCCTTCCTAACCTGTGAGACATCGTTGCCTTTTTGTTTTGTTTTTTCTTTTCCTTTTTTTTAAAAAAAAAAACAATAGCAGCATTAGTATTTCACCAGTATATATGACGTTAGTTGTGGTTTTTTCGTAGGTGCCTTTTATAAGTCGTGAAAGTTCCTTTTTACTCCTGTTGTTCTGAGAATTTTATCATGAATGGTTGTTGAAGTTTATCATATTCCTTTTCTTCATCTAATCAGAAAACCATATGGTTTTTAATTTTTATTATCTTAATATGATGGGTTCCATCAATTAATTATCTCATGTTAAGCCATCATTGCATTCCTGAAATAAACTCCATTTGGAACATGAACTATTATCCTTTATATATATATTTTTATGTATATTTTAATTTGATCTTATTTTGCTAAGGATTTTTGTGTCTATGTTCATGAAGATATTGGCGTGTGTGTGTATTTTTTATAAAGTCTTTGTCTAATTTTGATATCAGATTAATACTGGCCCCATAAAATAAAGTGGAGAGCTTCTCTTTTTATTTTCTGAAAGAGTCCTTTTTAGACTGACATTATCTAAGTTGCTGAATTTATTAAATGATGCAAACGTCTTTTGTATTTACCTGCCTATTTACCACTTCTGCCATTCTTTGCTCCTTTGTATATACCCAAGTTTCCATTGGATACCATTTTTTTTCAGCCTGAATAACCTCCTTTCAGATTTATATAGGATGAGTATGCTGTAGACTAATTCAGCCGCCTCTGTTTTTCTGGAACAGTCTTTATTTTGCCTTATGTTCGATGTTATTTCACTGGATATGGAACCGTCGATTGACAGGTTTTCTTTCTCCCTTTCTGCACTTTAAACATGTCGTTCTCTTCCTTTCTAGTTTGCATGGTTTCTAAACGTTTGCACTCGTTCTTATTTTTATTCCATTCTGTGTCGTGTGTATTTGTTTCTCCCTTTAGGTGCTTTGAAGATTTCTCTTTTTCTTTGGTTTTCAGTGGTTTTACTCTGACTTGTCTTGGTGGGTTGCTTTTTTGCACATTCTGCCTGGAGTGCATTGATCTGCCTGAATCAGTTGTTCTAATAGCTTATAGTTTGAATCAAATTTGAAAGAAATATTTCAAGAAAAAAATTTTTTCTCTTTCCTTCTTCTGTGTCTCTAATTGCACTTATGTTAGACCTCTTGATACTGTGTCAGAGAGTTTGTCCAGTTTTTCAGCCTTTATTTTTTCTGATCTTCAGTTTGGATGGTTTCTATTGATGTGTTTTCAAGTTTATTGATTCTTCTGCAGTGTCCGTACTGCTGTTAATCTCACTCAGTTCCTTTCAAATATTGTATGTTTTAGCTCTACAAGTTTAATATTTTTTTTACATTAAAAATTTTTCTTCTTACATTGTTTATCTTGTCCTTTAAATTCTTGAACATATTTAAGTTATGTATTTAAAAGTCCTTGTCAGCTAATTCCATCATTTATTTTAATCCATCATTTGTTTCTATTGACATTTTTTGTGTCCTGATTATGGGTCACAATTTCTCATTTCTTGCATGTCTAGTAATTTTTGATTGAGTATTGATCATTGTGTTGCTGATTTGTTGAGTGTATTTTGTTGTTTTTCTATAACAGGCAGGCAGTTTTTGTTTTTTTTTCCCCCCAAGAAGCCAAAATTTGGCTTTGTTATTTGTTTTATATTGTTGCTGTAACCAGTTACCACAAACTTGTTGACTTAAAACAATATACATTTATTCTGTTACTGAGACCAAAAGTCCAAATTCACTTTCACTGGGCCAAAATCAAGGTGTTAGCATGGCCATGCTCCTTCCAGAGGTTCTAGGGGATAATCTATTATCTTGCCTTTTTCCAGCTTCTAGAGCTTGCATTCCTTGTATTCGTTGAATCATATTCTCTTCCTCCATCTTCAAATCCAGCAGCATAACATTTTGCTTGACTTGTCAGATTGCCTTCTGTCTCTGAATTTAAATATCCCTCTCTCCTTAAGGACATTTGTGATCACATTAAGGGCCCACCCTGACAATTTAGAAAAATTTTACTTTTCAAATATTTGGGAATATTTCCAGTTATATTTTTGTTATTAATTTTGGCTTGTTGTTGTTGTTAGGTGCGACGAAGTAGGTTCTGACTCCTAGCCACCCTGCGTACAACAGAACGAAACACTGCCTGGTCTTATGCCATCCTCACAATTGTTGTTATGCTTGAGCTTATTGTTACAGTCACTGTGTCAATCTATCTTGTTGAGGGTCTTCCTCTGTTTTGCTGACCCTCTACTTTACCAAGCATGGTGTCCTTCTCCAGAGACTGGTTCCCCCTGATAACATGTCCAAAGTACGTGAGACGAAGTCTTGCCATCCTTGCTTCTAAGGAGCACTCTGGCTGTACTTTTTCCAAGACAGATTTGTTTGTTCTTCTGACAATCCATGGTATATTCACTATTCTTTGCCAACACCATAATTCAAAGGCATCAATTATTCTTTAGTCTTCCTTATCCATTGTCCAGCTTTCACATGCATATAAGGCAAATGAATGTACCATGACTTGGTTCAGGCACACCTTCGTCCTCAAAGTGAAATCTTTTCTTTTTTTTTATATTTTATTGTACTTCAGGTGAAGTCTTACAGAACAAATAGTTTCTCATGAAACACTAGTACACATGTTGTTTTATGACATTGGTTAACAACCCCACAACATATTAACCCTCTATCTTCTCAAACTTTTTTTTTTTTGGTGAAAATACACATAGCCAAAGTTACACCATTTCAAAAATTTCTGCATGCACTGTTCAGTGACATTGACTACAGTCTTGCAATTGTCCTGCTATTCTCGCTTAGGATGAAGGCTTACAGAACAAATAGTTTCTCATTTAACAGTTACTACAAATGTTGCCCTATGACAATGGTTAACAATCTCACAACACATCAATAATATCCTTACTCAATCTTGGGTTCCCTATCACCAGATTCCTTGTCCCCTTCTGCCTTCTGGCCCTTGTCACTGGACTCCTGTACCTCATTAGTCTCATTTGGTTTTACGGGGCTGTCCACTCCCAGACTGAACAGTGAACCTCAGAGGTAGCTTCACCACTGAGATAAAAGGGTGTCTGGGGGCCATACACTCGAGGTTTCTCCAGTCTCCTTTAGGCCAGTAAATCTGGTCTTTTTTTGTGTGTGAGTTAGAATTATGCTGTACATCCTTCTCCAGCTCTGTCCAGAATCCTCTGTTGTGATCCTGCTCAGAGCAGTCAGTGGTGGTAGCCAGGCACCATCTAGCTGTACTGGACTCCATCCGGTGGAGGCCTTGGGAGCGGTGGTCCATTAGTCCTTTGGGCTAATCTTTTCCTTGTATCCTGTTCTCTTCATTCTCCCTTGCTTCCGAAGGGATGAGACCAGTGGAGTATCTTAGATGGCCGCTCACAGGTTTTTAAGGCCCCAGACACTACTCACCAAGGCAGAATGTAGAGCATTGTCTTTATAAGCTGTGTCATGCCAATTGAGCTAGATGTTCCCTGAGACCATGGTCCCCAGAGCCCTCCGCCCAGCAACTCAGTCCCTCAGGGAGTTTGGATGTGTCTATGGGGCTTCCATGACCTTTCCTTGTGCAGGTTGTGCTAGTTTCCCCTGTATTGTGTACTGTCTCACCCTTCACCCAAGATACCACTTATCTATTGCCTATTTAGTATTTCCCCCCCACCCCTCCCATCCCTGGTAAGCAACAAAGATTGTTACATTTTGTGTGTGAACTTTTTCATGGGTTTTGACAATAGACATCTCATACAATATTTGTCCTTTTGTGATTGACTTATTTCACTCAGCATAATGTCCTCCAGTTTCATCCATGTTATGAGATGGTTCACAGATTCATTGTTGTTCTTTCTCATTGCATAGTACTCCATTGTGTGTATGTGCCATAGTTTGTTTATCCATTCATCTGTTGATGGGCATCTAGGTTGTTTCCATGGTTTTGCTATTGTGAACAATGCTGCCATGAACATAGGTGTGCATATGTCTATTCGAGTGACGACTCTTATTTTTCTAGGATATATTCCTAGAAGTGGGATTGCTGGATCGAATGGTATGTCTATTTCTAGCTTTCTGAGGAAGCGCCATATCATTTTCCAAAATGGTTGTATCATTTTGCATTCCCACCAGCAGTGCATAAGAGTTCCAATCTCCCCGCAGCCCCTCCAACATTTGTTATTTCCCGTGTTTTTGATTCGTGCCAGTAATGCCGGGGTGAGATGGTATCTCATTACGGTTTTAATTTGCATTTCTCTAATGGCTAGTGATCGAGAGCATTTCCTCATATGTGTCTGTTGGCCATTTGAATGTCTTCTTTGGTGAAGTGTCTGTTCATTTCCTTTGCCCATTTTTTAATAGGATTATTTGTCTTTTAGTTGTAGAGGTGTTGGATTTTCTTGTAGATTATGGAGATTAGACCTTTGTCTGACTTGTACTGTCCAAAAACTTTTTCCCAGTCTGTAGGTTCTCTTTTGACTCTTTTGGTGAAGTCTTTTGAAGAGCATAGGTGTTTGATTTTTAGAAGATCCCAGTTATCTAGCTTATCTGTTGGGGTTTGTGCCTTGATGGTTATGGTTTGTATCCTGTTAATGCCATGTATTAAGGCCTGAAGTGTTGGTCCTATTTTTTCTTCTATGAACTTTATAGTTTTAGGCTTTATATTTAGGTCTTCGATCCATTTTGAAGTAGTTTTTGTATACGGTGTGAGTTATGGGTCCCGTTTCATTTTTTTGCAGATAGATATCCAGTTTTCCCGGCACCATTTGTTAAAAAGACTGTCTTTTCCCCATTTGATGGACTTTGGGCCCTTGTCGAAGATCAGGTGACCGTAGGTGGATGGATTTACATCTGGGTTCTCAATTCTGTTCCATTGGTCAATGTATCTGTCATTGTACCAGTACCAGGCTGTTTTGACTACTGTAGCTGTATAGTAGGTTCTGAAGTCAGGTAGTGTGAGTCCTCCAACTTTATTCTTCTTCTTCAGTAGTGCTTTACTTATTCGGGGCTTCTTCCCTTTCCATATAAAGTTAATGATTAGTTTTTCCATTTCTTTGAAGAATGTTGTTGGTGTTTGGATCGGCATTGCGTTCTATTTGTAAATTGCTTTGGGTAGAATTGTCATTTTCACAATGTTGAGTCTGCCTATCCATGAGCATGGTATGTTTTTCCATTTATGTAGATCCCTTTGGGTTTCATGCAGTAGTGTTTTGTAGTTTTCTTTGTATAGGTCTTTTACATCCCTGGTCAGATTTATTCCTAAGTATTTTATCTTTTTAGAGGCTATTGAAAATGGTATTGTTTTCCTGATTTCCTTTTCATCGTTCTCCTTACTGGTGTATAGGAATCCAACTGATTTTTGAATGTTTATCTTGTACCCTGCTACTCTGCTGAATCTTTCTACTAGTTCCAGTAGATTTCTCGTGGAGTCTTTAAGGTTTTTCTGTGTATAGTATCATATCATCTGCAAACAGGGACAGTTTAACTTCTTCATTACCAGTTTGGATGCCCTTTATTTCTTTTTCTTGCCTTATTGCTCTAGCTAGAACTTCCAGCACAATGTGACATAGGAGTGGTGATAAAGGGCATCCTTGTCTTGTTCCTGTTTTCAAGGGGAATGTTTTCAGCCTCTCTCCATTAAGAATGATGTTGGCTGTTGGTTTTGCATAGATGCACTTTATTACGTTGAGAAATTTCTCATCTATACCTATTTTATTGAGAATTGAATGGGTGTTGGACTTTGTCAAATGCCTTTTCTGCATCAATTGAGATGATCATGTGATTTTTTTCTTTCCTTTTATTTATGTCTTGGATTACATTGATTGATTTTCTAATGTTGAACCATCCTTGCATACCTGGTATGAATCCTACTTGGTCGTGGTGTATTATTTTTTTGATATGATGCTGAATTCTATTGGCTAGAATTTTGTTCAGAATTTTTGCATCTATATTCATGAGAAATATTGGTCTGTAATTCTCTTTTTTTGTGACATCTTTGCCTGGTTTTGGTATCAGCATTATGGTGGCTTCATAGAATGAATTTGGAAGTGTTACTTCCTCCTCTATGCTCTGAAATAGCTTGAGTAGTACTGGTACAAGCTCTTCTGTAAATGTTTTGTAGAATTCTCCAGTGAATCCATCTGGGCCAGGGCTTTTTTTGGTTGGGAGTTTTTTTTTATTACCTTTTCAATCTCTTCTCTTGTTTTCGGTCATTTCAGATTTTCAACATCACTTTGTTGTAGTTTGGGTAGGCCGCTTGTTTCTAGAAATTTATCCATTTCTTCTAGGTTTTCAAATTTGTTGGAATACAATTTTTCATGATATTCTGTTATAATCCTTTTTATTTCAGTTGGGTCTGTTGTAATGTCCCCCATTTCATTTCTTATTTGGGTTATTTGTGTCCTCTCCTGTTTTTCTTTTGTCAGTCTGGCCAGTGGTTTGTCGATTTTGTTGATTCTTTCAAAGAACCAACGTTTGGTTTTGTTAATTCTTTCTATTGTTTTTCTGTTCTCTATTTCACTTATTTCTACTCTGATCTTTACTATTTCCCTTCTTCTGGTGGTTGTGGCCTTTTTTTGCTGTTCTCTTTCTATTTGTTTGAGTTTGGTAGTTAATGTTTTCATTTTGTCCCTTTCTTCTTTTTTGATATGTGCATCTATTTCTATAAATTGTTCTCTGAGGACTGCCTTTGCTGTGTCCCAAAGGTTTTGGTATGATGTGTTTTCATTCTCATTTGATTCTAGGAATTTTTTGATTCCATTTCTGATTTCTTCTATTACCCACTGATGTGTAAGCAGGGCATTATTCAGTTTCCAAGTAGTTGATTTTTCTTCCTTGATCTTTCTAGTGTTAATTTCTACCTTGATGGCATTGTGGTCAGAGAAGATATTTTGAATTATCTTAACATTTTGGATCTTGTTGAGGATTGCTCTGTGGCCTAAGATGTGGTCTATTCTGGAGAATGTTCCATGTGCATTGGAAAAGAATGTGTACTTTGCAGTGGTTGGATGTAGTGTTCTATATATGTCTATGAGGTCCAATTGGCTGATTGTGCCCTTTAGGTCTTCTGTATCTTTGCTGAGTTTCTTCTTAGTTGTTCTGTCCTTTACTGAGAGTGGTGTGTTGAAGTCTCCTACTATTCATGTGGAACTGTCAATTTCTCTTTTCAGTGTTGTTAGAGTTTGTTTTATGTATTTTGGAGCCCTGTCATTGGGAGGGTAGATTTTTATTATGGTTATGTCTTCATGGTGGATCATTCCCTTAATCATTATATAGTGTCCTTCTTTGTCTTTTATGGTAGATTTTGTTTTAAAGTCTATTTTATCTGAGATTAGAATTGCCACTCCTGCTCTTTTTTGGTAGTTGTTAGCTTGATATATTTTTTTCCAACCTTTGACTTTTAATAAATTCACATCTTTGTTTCTAAGGTGTGTCTCTTGTAGACAGCATATTGATAAATCCTATTTTCTTATCCATTCTGTCACTCTCCGTCTCTTTATAGGTGCATTGAGTCCATTTACATTCAGTGTAATTATTGATAGATGTGAGTTTGTTGCTGTCATTTTGTAGTGCTTTTTTTTGTGGTGCTGAAGTTTTCTTTGTTCTTCTTACTCTCTTGTACTGAGTTACTTTTGTTTGTGAATTTTTTTTTTCATTTCTTTTGTTTTTGTAGGTTTTGTTTTAGCTGAGACTTTATGTTTTTCATCTTTATTTTTATGAGTTGGTTTGTTGACTTTCTTTGTGGTTACCATGAATTTTACCCTTATCTTTCTAAGTTTGAAGCAGTCTACCATTACTTGGTATCGCCTTGGCTTCCTTTGCATTAGAAGGGTCTATACCTGTGCCATTTATTCCCTCTTTTGTTGTTTTGATGTTGTTGTCATTTATTGATTAACTGCTCTGATTATCTGTTGTATTTCTTTTGGTTTTGGATAGTCCTGGAGAGCTCATTTCCTAGATTAGTATCTGGCTGGTACAACCCTGCGTCCTAGGTTCTGCCTGTGAGCTGAAGCTGTTTGTCCTCAGATCGAAGAACTCCTTTAATAATTCTTGTAAGTTTGGTTTGACTTTTACATATTCCCTTAATTTCTGTTTATCTGGAAATGACCTAATTTCACTATCAAATTTGAACTAGAGTTTTGCAGGATATATTATTCTTGTCTGACAATTTTTTTCTTTCAAGATTTTATATATGTCATCCCACTGCCTTCTTGCCTGCATGGTTTCTACCGAATAATCTAAGCTTAGTCTTATTGTTTCTGCTCTGTATGTGACTTCTTGTTTTTCATGAGCTGCTCTCAGGATTCTTTGTTTGTCTTTGGTTTTGGTGAGTGTGAACATGATATGCCTTGGTGATTTTCTCTTGGGGTCTCTTCTATGTGGGGTTCGTTGAGCTTCTTCGATGGCCAGCTTTTCATCTTTCATGTTATTGGGGAAGTTTTCTGTCAGCAGTTCCTCAATTATCCTCTCTGTGTTTTCTGTTTTCTCCCCCTGTTCTGGGATGCCAATCACTCGTAAATTTTTGCTTTTAATTGTGTCCCACATAACTTTCCGGGTCTCTTCATTTTTCTTTGTTCTTTTTTCTGAGTTTTCCTCAAACAGAGTTGTATCCAAGTGTTTGTCTTCAATTCCACTGATCCTGTCTTCCACGGTTTCAAATCTGCTTCTCAGCCCTTCTATGACATCATCCATTTCTGAAATCTTGTTGTTTATCTTTTGGATTTCTAATTGTTGTTTTTGTATAATTTCTAGTTGTGAATTTATTTTGGCATTTTTGTTCCTGCATCATCTTCCTGAATTCTTCCAATTTTTTGTCTGTATTTTCCATGAATTTGTCTATTTTTTCCTCATGTTTGTCAGCTTTTTGCCTCAGTTCTTGGAGAATTCTGAGTATTAGAGATTTGAATTCCCTATGAGGTAGTTCTAGTGTATTTTCTTCCACTGGAGAGTCATCTGGTGTTTTATTTTGGACACCTACTGGAACCATCCTGTCCTGTTTTTGTAAATGTTTAGATATTGTCTGCTGTTTTCGGGGCATTGAGTAGTTATTTTTCTCGTTTATTGATTGTAGATTTGTTTGCTTCGTCCCTTTTAAAAAAAAAATTTGACTATGTCTGAGCAGGCAGACTGTATGTTCTTTGTTGTTTGCTCAACTGTGCGCTCAATACTTTTCGCCTCCTTCCCCAACTGGCAGGATCAGTCACTCAGATATGGTACAGCAGGGCAGGTCTAGCTGAAGAAGAGTTACTGGGACGGGTTGTTTGTGGCACTTACTACAGCCACTAGAGCGGGTTGGTAATCAGTGCAGGGAAGGTTCTGGTAGGCTGTGCCTGTGCTGCTTGGTGGTGTGATGTCAAGTGCACGGTGCAGGTTGGCAGGATGCAGTGGGGAGATCGTTATGTGTGGAGCTAAGATGGATATGGGAGAGAGGAGAGAGGAACAGGAGCCAAAAACATACAAACAAAAAAGAATGCTAGGGGAGATTGCCATTGGAATGGAGAGATGAGAGACTATGAAATGGAGAGAAACGGAAAGGGGAAGAGGAAGAAAAGAAAAGAATGAATAAATAAGAATCAGAAAGGTTAAAGAATCGCAAAGTTCCCAGGGATCCCACCGGTGCAGCTATGGGGTCTGGGGAAGTCACTCTCAGGTGTTGCAGTACAGCCTGGCTAGAAGGCACAGAGGTATACAATGCCTGGTATTCAGGGATCAGAAAGAGAAGGAAGATATAGAGGGACAAGAAACTGGGCAATGAAGAAAGACAAAAAGGGAAAAAGAGAAAAAGAAAACAAAACAAATTAAAAAAGAAAAAACAAGAAAGGCCCCCCAAAAAAACAGAAAAAAGAAAAACCAGCAAAAAAAGAAATGTGCTCAGGGATCCCTCTGCACGTCTGTGGACGCTGAAGGGGAGTTCTTTGCCACGCAACTCCGCCTGGCCAGAAAGGGCTCCCAACTCAAGAAAAGTAAAAGAAAACAAACAAACAATTCAAAATGAACAAACAAACAAAAGACCCAGGATCCCACCAGCGCAGTAGCCCAGACTGGGATGCAGCTCCACACTCGAATGGAGCTCTGCAGCCCCTCAGGAAGAAGCAACGATGGCGCACGGAGCCAGGCACTCAAGCGAAAGGAGGGGGAGGTGGCGAGAGGCAAGCAAGAAATCAAAAGAAGCAGGGGAAAAAAAAAAAAAAGCAACACCAGCAGCCAACAAATGGCACTCAGAGAGCCAGCCAGTGCGGGCTGGTGTTTCTGGACAAGAGACTGTATCCGTGGGAAGCAGAGGAGGCCGAGTGTGGGTGATGAAGGGTAGAGAGTGGGAAAGCATATATCACAAATTGCCGGCGCTCTGCAGCCCCTCAGGAAGAAGCAAAGATGGCGCACAGAGCCAGGCACTCGAGTGAAAGGAGGGGGAGGTGGCGAGAGGCAAGTGAGAAATCAAAAGAAGCGGGAAAAAAAAAGCAACACTAGCAGCCAACAAGTGGCACTCAGAGAGTCAGCTAATGCGGGCTGGTGTTTCTAGACAAGAGACTGTGTCCATGGGAAGTGGAGGGGGCTGAGTGCGGGTGAAGAAGGGTAGAGAGTCGGAACACGTATATCACAAATTGCTGGTGCTCTGCAGCCCCTCAGGAAGAAGCAAAGATGGCGCACGGAGCGAGGCACTCAAGCGAAAGGAGGGAGAGATGGCCAGAGGCAAGGAAGAAATCAAAAGAAGTGGAAAAAAGCAACACTAACAGCCAACAAACGGCACCCAGAGAGCCGCCTGCTTGGGTGTGTGGAATCCAAGCAGCTGGCGCTTCCCAGTCAAGAGACCATGGCTGCGGGAAGCAGAGGAGGCTGAGCCGGGGTGAAGAGGGGTTGGGGGTGGGAAAGCGCACACCGCAAATTACTGGTTGTTTTGTCTCCCACTGGACGCTCGGTGAGGCTGCTTTCTCGAACCCCCATTCGCTAGTCTCTGATAGGAGTCCAAGATGGTGGATCTGCGCTGCGTTAACTGGTAGGGGACCTCTGCATGAATCTCTCCTCGCTCTCCATTCTCTGTCAGTTTTCTCACTCCATTTGGTGCTTGGCTGAGTTCTTTATCTCTTCATTTGATGTTTTAGGGTTTCAGGATTGTTGTATTCTCTGTTTTGCTTAGTTTTTCGGATCTTTGCTTTGGAGGGACTGCGTGGTGCTTCTGCCTAGAGCACCATTTTGCCGGAACTCCTCATCTTTGCTTTTTAACACTTTGAAGAGGTCTTTGCAGCAGATTTACCCAATGCAATAGGTGTTTTGATTTCTTCACTGCTGATTGTGAATTGTGGATCCAAGCAAAAGGAAATCCTTGACAGCTTCCATCTTTTCTCCATTTATTATGATGTTGCCTATTAGTCCAGTTGTAAGGATTTTTGTTTTCTTTACTTTGAGGTGTAATCCATACTGAAGGCTGTGGTCTTTGATCTTCATCAGTAAGTGCTTCAAGTCCTCTTTACTTTCTGCAAGCTAGGTTGTGTCATCTGCATATTGCAAGTTGTTAATGAGTCTTCCTACAATCCTGATGCCTAATGGCTTAATTCCCCTGAAGTCAAAGTTTAACTTTCATATTTGAATAGCTAGCTTTTGGAGTTAGCTTAATGGACATCATAAAATATTTTTTTAGGTATTGTTTGGCTTCATCTCTCATACTTTTATATGAAGTATTTCATTATTATTCAGTTTAAAATATTGTCTAGTCATCTTTGTGGCTAATTATTTGACCATAAGTTATTTAGTTATATTTCTTAGTTTCCAAATACGTGTGATGTTCTGGTTCTTTTTTATTGATTTCTAGCACAATTACACTTTATTTAGATAAAAATATTTTATGATTTCAAACCTTCAAAATTTGTTGTTACTTGTTCATATATACTCAATACATAGTCAAGTTTTGGAAATCTTTGTGTTCTTGAAAAGCAGATATACTTTCCATTTGCTCTATATATGTCCAAAACAAACCAAACCTGTCAAGTCGATTCCAACCCATACTGACCCTATAGGACAGAGTAGAACTGTCCCAAAGGGTTTCCAAGGAGTGGCTGGTGAATTCAAACTGCCGGCCTTTTGGTTAGCAGTCAAGCTCTTAACCACTGCGTCACCAGGGCCCCGTATAGTGAGAAAAGTGTTTTAAAAATCCCACACTATGTGGTTTGCCTATTTCTTCTGTCAATTTTTGCTTTATATGTTTTAGACTATGTTAACAGCATAGTGAGTTTTTCGTTGTTTTTCTTGAACCTAACTTTTAATTCATGATGGAACTATCCCTAGAAATAGGTTTTACCATAAAGCCTGTTTTTTGTTATTAATATAGCTACATTTTTTTTTGGCAGGCTATATTTTTCCCATCTTTTTACATCAACTTTTCTAGACTCCTATGTTTTTGATATGTCCTTAAATTTAGTTTTAATTCCAGTTTTTTCTTTTTGCTGTTAAATTATGTAGTGCATTTCTATCTACTGCAATAACTGATGTATTTGTTTAAAAATATATGATTTACATTTGCCTTTACATATCTATTTTGTTTATTTTTGTTTCTTTCACTTGTCTTAAAATTTTTTTTTGCGTGGCAAACCATTTGCTACCGTTATCTTTTTCCACTATTGGTTTAGAAGATATGCAAACTTTTAAAAATTATTTTTGTAGTTACCTACACTTGGAGCATGTATTCCTTACTTAATTTTTAACTAATACCTATACCTTTCTCCCTAAAAATATGTGGATTTTAGAAGACTTTGATTTGCTTGCCTCCCAACAGATTTATTTTTCTGGTCTTATAGCTTAAACACACACACACACACACACACACACACACACACACACACACACATACACACATTCATTATTATTTTTATGTTTTATAAATACAATGTTTATACTATATATTTATAAGTATGGTTGTATCTACCATTTTCTTCATTCTTCCTTCCTTCTATCATCCCTGGCCTTTCATCTGGGAGTATCTTATTGATGACTGAAAAATAATGTTCAGAATTTTTAAAAATGAAGTTCTGCAGGTATAGTATATTTCCTCAGTTTTTGTCAGGAAATGTCTTTTTTTTACCTTCATTGATGAAAAATACTTTCATTGTGTACAATACTCTTGGTTGGCAAATATTTTATGTCAGTGCTTTCAAGATATGATTTCATTGTCTTTTGGATTCCATATTTAATACAGAGAAATCTTTTTGTCAGCCGTGTCCTGGGACCACAATTACACGTGTGTTGTATCTCATCAGGATCCTTTATGTCCCTTGCCCTCTGTTTCAGGTTTTCTGTCTCTTTGTCTCTCATTGTTTCATTCTGGATCATTTCTTTTGATCTAGTTTCCATTTCTGATTTTCTCTTTAGATGTATGTAATCACTTCTTAAACCTATCTATTAAATTCTTAATTTTAGTCTTTGTGATTTGCTTTTCCATAATGTCTGTTTTGTTCTTCTTCAGACCTGCTCTGCCATGTAATATATTTACCAGTTTATTTTTTAAATTTTCACATTGGGCTTTTGTTTTCTTTGTAATAAGTTGCTTTGGAGTCCATGTGTGATAATTACAGAACCTGGATTTTCAGTGGGTCGTAAATGTTACCTAATTTATTTTTATTTTTTTTCTGCTGGTGTTGCTCTTGTAGTCTTTTCTCTATATGTACCGGGTGTACTGGATACTGTATTTGAAAAAATTATTTTTAAAATCAGTTTGGGGCTTAGGATGATGTTATCTTCCTTTAAATAGAATTCTTGTTTCCTTTTTTTGCCTGACACTTGATGGATATAGCAATCTGTGATTTTCTTTATCTGTCTTCCAAGTTTGATAATCCACAGGCCAACCAGAAGACTAAATGCCAGGCTAAAGTTTCTGTCAGGGACAGTTTACTTCTGGTTCACTTTACTCAAAGGATGCAGCCCTTTGCAATCCCAATCCAAAATAGAATTGGGCTACTTTTCTTTCTTTCTCTTATCTGGTGGATTTGGGACTATACCCTCCAAGAACAACAAAAGCTCAGTCAGCTCAGCCTCTCATCATTTCTTCATTTGCCCCTATGGCTAAACAGCCCTTGTGCTAAGCCCTCCTCTCTAGATATCTGACCTCTTTTAAACCCAGCCTGGTAATTCTTCGCTCTCTTGTTAACTATGTGATGCTTTTAGGAATATTAAAAATATTTCAACCTGCATTTTGGTTATTGTCCTTGTTGGTGTTAGTTCAAAGTACTTACTCCCTTATTGCTGGAACCAAAAGTTCACTCCACCAAAAAAAAAAAAAAAAAAAAAAAAAAAAAAACCCATTGCCATCAAGTCGATTCCAACTCACAGTGACACTAAAGGACAGAGTAGAACTGCCCCAGAGGGTTGCCAAGGAGTGCCTGACGGATTTGAACTGCCAACCTTTTGGTTAGCAGCCGTAGCTCTTAACCACTATGCCACCTGCTGGCAATATTCTCTTTCTTGATCTGGATAATAATTATATAGGTATGTCCCTTTTGTGATAATTTATCAAACTATCACAAAAGGGACATACCTATATAATTATCACCCAGATCAAGAAAGAGAATATTGCCAGCACCCAAAAAACCCTCTTAATTCTTCTTGTGAAACATTATCCTCTCCTGCTTTCCCACAAGTAACCACATGCCCGACTTCTCATGCTGTAGATTAGATTTTAACTCTGTAAAAGGAGATCATACAGAACACGTTCTTTTGATTCTGTCTTCTTTTGTCCAATATTATATTTGTGAAATTTATCCATTTGCTTATGTATTATAGTAGCATATTTATTTTTCAATTCCTATGTTTTTCCATTATATGAGTAGACCAAATTTTAGTTTTCCTTTTTCTATTGATGTGCATTTGGATTGTTTCAAGTTTTTGACTCTTAAATATAAGCTAAGCTGCTATGAATATTCTCATATGTCTTTAAGTGTACATATGTTTCCGTTTCTCTTGGAACTATATGTAAGAGTGGATTCATGGGTTCATAAGGCATGTGTACCTTTGACACAATGTGATAATCCAAAACTGTTTTCCAAAGTGACTGAGCCTATGTACACTCCGATTAGAACTGTATGAGCGTTCCAAATGCTCCACATTTTCACTAACACTTGATATTGTCAATCTTCTTAATCACAGGCATTCTTTTGAATATAATGATATCTCATTGTGATTTTAATTTTTGTATTACTTGTGACTAATGAAGTTAGCACTTTTTTTATGTGTTCAGTGGCCTTTTGAGTCTTTTTATCAGTGAAGTGCCTACTCGAAAATTTTGTTAGTTTAGTTATTGGACAGCCTGTTTGTTGGTTATATGTTTTACAGATACCTTCTGCATGCCTCCTGTTTGCCTTTTCACACTCTTGTGTCTTTTGATAAGCATAGCCAATTTATCCGTCTTTTCTCTCCATGATTAGTGCTTTTCGCATATTGTGTAAGATATTTTAGAGGTATTCTAGGTTTCTTCTAGAAAATTTATTATACCTTACTTATTTTGATCCATAAATCACTTGGAGTTGATTTCTATGTGTGATGTAAGGAAAATACTAAGTTCCTTTTTTGGGGGGCGGGGGGATCCATGTCTGTTTCCATTGATCTACAGTAACACTTTGTCATAAATCAACTGTCCAGATACTGAGTTTCTCAAATTTGTAACCTGTTCCATGGTGTATTTATCATTTATTGCATCAATACCACAATGTAATAAGTTATTAATTACTGTGGATTGATGTTCGCTTACCTTGATGTCTAGCAGAGTACGTCCCCCCACTTTATTTATTTTTCAACACTGGCTTCCCTTTTCAATGTTCATTCTAGAATTGTCTTATTCATTTTCATCAAAATTCTGCTGGGATGTGGACTGAGATTACTTTAAGCTTACATGGATATATTTAGCAAAAATTGACATTTTTTTCAGTATTCAGTACAATCCATAAACACATTATATCTTTCCATTTATTTGAGTAATCTTTTATTTTTTTACATTCACCTGTGCAAAAGTTTGTTCCTTGGTAAAGCAGAGGGTCAGTGAAAAAGAAAAAGACCCTCGAGATGGATTGACACAGTGGCTGCAACAATGGGCTCCAGCCTAACCACGATAGTGAGGATGGAGCAGGACCATCCTCACAGGGCCGAGTTTCGTTCTGTTGTAGGTAGGGTCGCTGTGAGTCGGAACCAACTGGACGGCACCTAAGAACCACAACAACAGAGGGTTTGTAGAGCTTTTATCGTATTTAATTCTATTACAAAGATTTTGCTGTTATTGCAAAGTTTTTGAGGATACTACAAAATTTTTTAACTTTATTTTTCTTTTGCTGTTATACAGAAATATATATTTATATTGACCACGGAGCCACCAAACTTTCCACATTTACTAAATTTTCTCTGTAAATAAATTTATCCTAAATATATCTGTAGCTTCTTTTGGATTTTCTATATACACAATCACATCATGTGAGAATGAGAGTTTACTTCTTCCTGAACAATCTTAGGCCCATTATTTCTTTTTCTAACTTTATTGCCATAGTTATAACCACAGGTACAACATTAAATAGAAGTGCTGACAGGATGCATCCTTATCCCTTTCCCAGTATCAGAGGAATACTTGGTAGTATTTCACCATTAAGAATAATGTGTACTATACATTTCCTATAGCCTTTATCAAGCTAAGGGAGCCTCTATCTCTTCTAAATGTTAAAGGAATTTACCACAATTGAATTTTCTCTAATATATTTCTACATTTATTAAGATGACTATATAAAATTCATGGATTAATTTTTGCAATATTAACAATTTTTTCCCTCTGGAATAAACCCAACTTTATTGTAATACATTATCTTCTTTATATATTGCTGAATACTTCTGCTAATATTTGGTTTAGGGTTATTGTATCTACGTTCATGAGTGAGGTTGGCGTGTATTTTTTCTTTCTGATAATGTCCTTCTCAGGTTTTTGTATGAAAGTCCTCATAAAAAGATATGGGAAATTGACCTTCTTTTCCTATTTTTCTTTATTTTCTCTAAAAAAGTAGATTTTGACTTTCATAGGTCTTTTTATCGTGTATTGGTATACATTTTGTTTTCTTAGGAGATTATATTTAATTGAAATTTAAATTTATTTGCAGAAAGCAGAGGTCAGCAAACTTTTTCTGTAAAGAGCCAGGTAATAAATATTTTCGGCTTTGTAGGACATAATCTCTGTCCCAACTATTCCACTCCCTGGTAGTAAGTAACATTAAAGCAGCCATACATAATATGTAAATGAAGTGTGGCTGTATTCCAGGAAAACTTTATTTATAGACACTAAAATTTGAATTTCATGTAATTTTTACACTTCATGATGCATTATTCTTGTTTAATTTTTTTTCCAACCACATAAAAATGTGAAAGCTATGCTTAATTCACTGGCCCTACAAAACAGGCAGTGGGCTGAATTTGGCCGATGGGCCATAGTTTGCCAACCTCTGACATAAAGTTGTTCAAATATCCCGTGTGACATTTCTAGGTTTGCGGGATCATTAATAATGTTTTTATTTTTATTTTTAACATTGGTGCATTTGTATCTTTTTTGTTAATCAATTTTGCCAGGGGGTTACCAGTTTAATTTTTTTTCAAAGGACCAAATTTTGGCTTTGTTCATCTCACATATACCAAAAACCAAACCCGTAGCCATAGAGTCGATTCCGACCCATAGCGACCTTACAGGACAGAGTAGAACTGCCCCATAGGGTTTCCAAAGAGCGGATGGTAGATTCGAACTGTGGACCTTTTGGTTAGCAGCTGAGCTCTTACCCACTGCACATCCCGTGTAGAGTTTGTTTTCCTCTATTTTATTAACTTCTGTTTCTATATGTATTATTTCTTTCTTCTTACATGATTTATGTTTCATTTGCTGTTCTTTAATTTCCTTAGAAGTATGTTTGGATAATTAATTTCCGCTTTTCTTCTTCTACTCTATACATTTAAAGCTATACACTTCCCTCTAAGTATGAATTTAGCTACACCCCTCCTACTTTTAATTTGTAGTGTTTTTATGATTAATTTCAAAATATTTTCTAATTTCCATTTGATTTTATCTTTGATCCATAAATTATTTTGCACTGTATTCCTTAACTTATGGTCGTACGTATATGAGTTTTCTTTTTACCATTTTGATATTAACTCATAGCTTAATGTCACTGTGCTTAGAGCACATTGCACAAATTACTGCAATTCTTTCAGTTGTCTTGCATCTTTCCTTATTCCTCAGAATGTGGTCTATGTTAGAAATTATTTCATATGTACTGACAAATAATGTGTATTCTGCAATTGTTTGCTGTAATGTTCTAAAATTTATGTTCATTTGGTCAAGTTTATTAATCCTTTGTACCAATGTTCTATATCCTTGATGATTTTTATTTCTATTTCTTCTATCACAGAATGGCAGATTTCTTAAAATCTCCACACGATCATTGTAAATTCGTCGATTTTTTTCCTTTTTGTTCTATCAGTTTTTCTTTCTATATTTTGAGCCTATGCTTTTAGATGGGCGTATACATTTTAAATTAAACCTTTTCCTATCATGATATGTGTTTCATAGTCTCTGACGCTTCCAGACTTAAAGACTGCTTTGGATTATATTACTATACCTCTACAGGGTTCTTTAGGTTAGTGTTTACATGGAAGATCTTTTCCTTTACTTCTACTTTCAAATTATATGTCCTTATATTTATAGTATGACTTTACATAGAAAGTAAACATGTTGGAATTTATTTCTTGAATAAATTTATATTTAATGCAATATTTAATGTAAAATTTATATTTCATGTAATATTTGGTATATTTTAAATTAAATCCACCACTTTCTGCTTCTTTTAGTTTTTCCTACATCTGTGTTTCTTTCTTTTTTGTTTTAAATCTCCTTTTGTCTTCTTTTGCATTTTTAAGTCTGTATTATTATTTAATCTCCCCCCGTTAGATCATTAGCCTATTCTTTTACTGATTACGTAGGGTACAACATAATTTTCTTATAGCATCAAATGTTATATTTATCTATATATACTTTTAACTCCAAAAGGTATTACTATTGTTCAAAATATTCAAATAGACTATTTATCCTTTCGATCGCTTTACATTTATTCATGTTTCTCTGAAGTTTGTCTGATATCTTTCTTTTCCTATCCGCAGAAAATTTTCTTAAATATGAGTCTGCTGTGGATATAACCTCTCAGTTAACTTCAAAGAGCATTCTGGTCGTATTTCTTCTAAGACTGATGTTTTTGTTCTGGCAGCCCGCAGTCTATTCAATATGTTTCACCAACACCACAATCCAAGTGCATCACTTCTTCTGTCTTCGTTTTGTGTTGTCCAGTTTTCACACACGTATGAGATGATTGAAAAGAGTATGGGTTGGGTCAGGTGATCCTTAGTTATCAAAGTGACATCTTGGCTTTTTAAAACTTTGAAGGGGTCTTTTGCAGTAAATTTGCCCCCTGCAATACATCATTTGATTTCTTAACTCCTAAGGCGTATTAATTATAGTTATCTTAAATTCTGCATCTTTTAAGCCCACTGCCTAGATCTCCGGTCAGTCTCTTTTATGGTCTGTTTATTCTCTAAGTTTTCAGGTACGTCTTCTTTTCTCACATGCTTGGTTACTTAGATTGAGTGTTGAGCATTGTATCTGAATATGAAAGCGTACTGGGAGTCTCCGGATGATCTTATCCTCCAGAATTGCTAGTAGTTTTACTTCTAACAGAAAGCTAAGGTAGGGACATTAGCAAAAGAAAGCTACTCTAATCCCAGCAGAAAGCGAAGTGATTTGAAACCTGTATCTGTGAGGACTAATTTATTTCCACTTTATACTCCCTTCTAGAGTGTAATACTTTGGAATCTACATTGAAAACCTGGGTATATTAAGGCACCTCCTCCTGTACTCTAACTTTTGCCTTTTTGATCGCATTCATCTGCCCAAAACTCTTCTAAGAAAGCTCCTCACCCTCCTTGGAATTTGCCATTAACTTGATGGGAAAAGCAGCCCCAAATACACAACTCACGTTGCTGGTCTTTCCTTCTCTTCTCTCAATCTTGCTATCTCCCAAACACCCTCAAACAAATTTTTAAAAATATTTTTGTCCAAATTTGGTAGTTGTTTTCAGTGAGAGGGTTGGTCTGTAATAACATAGTCTGCCACTGGTGTAAGGAGAACACCATTTATTTTGTTTCAGATGTTACAGTTTTCTATTCCCTGCAGATGTTTCTAAGTGTGTCTTTTCAATATCTGACGCAGGTCTGTTTCTACTATTTACTCTTTCTGTTGATCCTGTCTCACAGTGCCCAATTTCTTTGTGTGCTTTGTGACTTTTGCCTGTGTACTGCAGTTGTCCTTAAAAAGTTCTTGAGGACTAATGGACCACAACTACCACGGCCTCCACCAGACTGCATCCAGTACAACTAGTTGGTTCCTGGCTACCACCACTGACTGCTCTGACAGGGATCTCACTAGAAGGTCCCAAACAGAGCTGGAGAAAAATATAGAACAAAATTCTAACTCACAAAAAAAGACCAGACTTACTGGCCTGACAGAGACTGACTGGCAAAACCCTGAGAGTATGGCCCCCGGACACCCTTTTAGCTTAGTAATGAAGTCACTCCCCAGGTTCACCCTTCAGCTAAAGATTAGACAGGCCCATAAAACAAAACGAGACTAAAGGGGCACACCAGACCAGGAGCAAGGATTAGAAGGCAGGAGGGGACAGGAAAGCTGGTAATAGGGAAGCCAAGGTCAAGAAGGGAGAGTGTTGACATGTCGTGAGGTTGTTAATCAATGTCACAAAACAATATGTGTACTAACTGTTTAATGAGAAGTTAGTTTGTTCTGTAAACCTTCATCTAAAGTACAATTAAAAAAAAAAAAGTACTTGAGTATTCTTCAAGGACCAGGAGGAAGGCTCAGTTCACCACAGACGATTTACATTTCTTTCCACCTAGTGCCTTCGGAGGTTACCAGTGGAAGACACTCTTAACCCAGCATAAAACTTGAAGTTCTCAGGAACCTTGGGAGCGCAAATCTACTAGAAGGCTGGCCAGAGACAACATCTTTTCAAAGAAAATTTGTTATTTTTTCTTTTATCTCAGCCTTACCTCTAGTACCTTGAAGACATTGCTTCTGAATCACTAATTGCATAACTGTGTCCCAAATTAATGTCTGGAGAGTCTCTCTCTCTCAGACTCCCTGCTGTGGGTGGGTCCTTAAGTTCTTTCCCCCTCTGGCTACTAAAACCACAGCCACTGTTTAAGAAATTTAGCATATGCTCTCAGAATAAAAGCAACTTGATGCTTATATATGCCATTTATAGCTTTGCATTTCTTTTTCCTCTCTTAGGTTGGTGCCTTGTATTTTCATAAAATTTTGGTAGCTCTTAAATGATATTTAAGGGGATTTTTAATTTCCATATTTTATTTTATTTTTTCTTATTGCAAAATTTGGCCCAAATCAAATAATTAGTCGTTACTGGGAAAAGAAGTTTCCTATCCCTTTGTTTTCCAAGTATAGAAGAAGAAAATATGGCCTTATATGTTGTTCTTCTGAGAATTTATTAATAATTTATTTATACAGTAAAACCTGCAAAAGCCAAAAACTGCATAAGGCAGAAACCAGTCAGAGAAGGGAAACTCAAATATTTTTCACTCATATGGATTACACCTCATACCTAAAACAAAAATCCTCACAACTGGACCAATAAGCAACATCATGATAAATGGAGAAAAGACTGAAGTTGTCAAAGATTTCATTTTACTTGAATCCACAGTCAATGCCCATGGAAGCGGGAGTCAAGAAATCAAACAATTTATTGCACCGGACAAATCTGCTACAAAAGTCCTCTTTAAAGTGTTAAAAAGCAAAGACGTCACTTTGAAGACTAAGGTGCGCCTGACCCAAGCCATGGTGTTTCCAATTGCTTCATATGCATTGAAAAGCTGGACAATGAACAAGGAAGATCAAAGAATAGATGCCTTTGAATAGTGGTGTTGGCAAAGAATACTGAGTATACCATGGACTGGCATGCCAAAAGAACGAACAAGTCTGTCTTGAAAGAAGTACAACCAGAATGCTCCGTAGAAACAAGGGTGGCAAGACTGTGTCTCGCATACTTTGGACATGTTATCAGGAGGGATCAGTCCCTGGAGAAGGACAGAAGGACATCATGCTTGGTAAAGTAGCGGGTCAGCGAAAAAGAGGATGACTCTCAATGAGATGGATTGACACAGTGGCTTCAACAATGGGCTTGAGCATAACAATGATTGTGAGGATGGCACAGGACCAGGCACTGTTTCCTTCTGTTGTACATGGGGTCGCTATAAGTCAGAACGGACTGGATGGCACCTAACAACAACAACAAACAATCCTGCAATACTAATATTAACAAACAATAGTCTATGAATAGATACATAGGTAGATTGTTGTTGTTGTTGTTAGGTGCCCTTGAGTCGGTTCCAACTCATAACAATCCTATAAGACAGAGTAGAACTGCCCCATAGGGTTTCCAAGAAGCGGCTGGTAGATTTGAACTGCCGACCTTTTGGTTGGTAGCTGAGCTATTAACCACTATGCCACCAGGGCTCTGTATAGGTACATAGGTATGCTAGATACGCATGCTAAAGAAGTGTGGGAGGGTACAAGTGAGTATACCCAGCTGCAGGTAAAGGTTTGGTGGTTGATATTTATGCATGTGTATTAATATAGTCAATAGAGCACACAAGGGACACAGTCAGGGCAACTTCTTAGACACAACCAAACACCTCACGGGATGAAGTTCCTAGGCTCAAAGGGGAAGGACCATAGACTCGTGAGACATGATGTCACTTGGCACAACCTAGTTCATAAAGACAATATTCTGCATTCTCCTTTGGTGAGTAGCGCCTGGGGTCTTAAAATCTTACCAGCGGCCATCTAAGATACAACTGTTGGCCTATTCCCATCCGGAGCAAAGGAAACTGAAGAAAACCAAAGGCTCATGGGAGTAGTTAGTCCAAAAGACTGACAGACCCATGAAACATAGCCTACAGAACACCAAAACCAGAAGAACTAGATGGCACCAAGTTACCACTACTGAGAAGGCAGGAAAGGGTAGAAAATCCAGAAGGAAGGAAACAGAAAACTCAGGGTGGAAATGACACATTGAGGGGAATGCAGTCAATGTCATGGAACAATTTACGTACAAACTATCAAACAGGAAATTAATTTGCTCTGTAAACTTTCACCGGAAGCACAATACAAAATTAAAAAAAAAAAAAAGAAACATTCTTGCCCACTGTTTTGAATAAACATGTTGCAAGCCCAGGATATGCATAGACTCAAGAGAATAATTGTTTCGAAGATATGAGCTATGAACACATGTGGTTGTCCACCTGATTATGAACACCAGATTTGAGACATATTTTTCAGGTGTACAGCTTGAGGAAATTTTGAACACTCAACACAAATGCCATGTCTTGGGGAATATTTGGAGAAGCGTAGGTGCTGCTGTATTTTGAATAATCAGTCCCTCTAGCTCTCATTGTGACTGATGGAAAATTCATTTTATTTTCCCGTGATAATAAGATAACAAAACTAGCTCTCTTACTGCGCAGTTTGTAAAGCAGTTTTCATTTTGTAGTTGCATCACACAGATGTTTTGAAATGGTTAAGCCTAAAAAAAAAAAAAAAAGTTTCAACTCATGAGTAATTTATAACGAAATACATTCCCATCAGTTGGTTAAAATAAAAATAAACACAATAATTTGATAGCTCAGAGAGAGAAGCGTCTTTGTAGGCTAGTATAATCTTTTCTTTCTTTATGGGTAAGAAGTTATAAAGTCATACTATGCCTGAATGTTTGACTTTTCATTTATATTTTGTAATATATTGCAATGGAGTTGAAATGTGAAAAAGTATAGATATACATGCCGCTTAACGGCTCTTACAGATCTGAAGAAACTCAAGTCCTCGACCTTTTATATTCAAAATTAATTATAATTTCTGCCTACTAAATTGGCTCCACATCTGACTGTTCAGACAGTAGCTCCAAAATAAGTTATTTTCCAGAATATTCCCAGTACTACCTACACTTCTTCTTGGAGAGCAGCCATTTCAAATATGCTGGTTTAACTAGGGCAAGTGCTCAGGCCAGTCCTGGTGTGTTACCTATTGTCTGGGAGTAATTGTTACTCGTGCCCCTTCTCCCAGAAAAGTACAGATTTGGATGATAGATTATGTAGATAATCTAGATCTAAGATGCAAAGATCCAGTCACTTTCTAAAGAAAGAAAAAACAGGCTAAATAAATAATATTACATATTTATGCACTTTACTTTCTGACTTAAAGTATACCATTCATGGTTAAACATTTTTCCCGTACTCTTCATTCTGAAGTATTTCCATTCTTTCATTTGTTTATATTTGGTTAGTATAGTCAAGGTTCTTTAACTTGGAAATTATGGAAAATAGCAACACCTTCTATAATCTAATTAATGAACTCTATACAGAATCACACACAGGGTTTTCCTGTGGTGGAGTAAGAAAACCTTTCTGTATTAGTGCATTTTATTGGGTTCTTCTGTGAAAATCTGGGTTAATTCCTCCACTGTTATTTGCAAACAAACAAGCTCACAAATACAAATAACTTATAGAAAACATTTTTGAAATACCAACGAAATGTAGTTGAATTGGGACGCGGTAACCCTGTTGAATGTCAGCTGCCAAAATCTTCACAATAACTAACAATGGGCTTTACGGTATATTAATTCCATACGTCTTCATCCATTGAATTCTTACTTTTGAGAAAGGCGCTCTTCTTAAGTCAGAATTAACAGATAACTAAGTTCACTTTCGCATTGATTTTTTGTTTCATATTAAAAATTTTGACCTTTTGTCTCTTTATTCTAGAAATTGGATGATCAGAAAGCTGATTAGACATCTGAACAGATGGCAAGTAGGAGCCACTATCACAAAATTCTTAGAGGAGTATTGTGTGTTTACTCTTGTTAGTCTTTCTCAGAGTGTGTGTGATTTTGGATACACTTGAACTGACCAAACCAGAACTCTCAAATAACATGGGCGTTTTTGTACTTTAGTTAAAAAATAACAAGAACCACAAAGATTCACGAAAAAAGAAACTTTATAGAAAAAGATAAATTCATCACAGTCTTCTATTTATTTATGTAGAGTAATTGTGACTGGAAACCCTGGTGGCGTAGTGGTTAAGAGCTACAGCTGCTAACCAAAAGTATGGTAGTTCGAATCCACCAGGCACTCCTTGGAAACTCTACGGGGCAGTTCTATTCTGTCCTACAGGGTCGCTATGAGTCGGAATTGACTTCACGGCAACAGGTTTGGTTTGGTTTTGGGTAATTGTGAACAATCACAATCATATTGATGCCCTTGGGTGACTACAGGAGCCTCAATTAAATCATGTTCAAAAACTGTCGGTAAGACTGATAGGGACGGTTGCATTTTAAAAAGGTTTTAAGGGAGGAAATTAAACTGTAAAAAAAGAGAATTTTGATTAAGCTTCAGTTAATCAAAAAATGTAAACAAATCCTTTAAGTCTGAAAGCATTTCAGGTAATTGTAGTTCGACTTTTTATTTTCTATTCTTTAGTTAAGATATGGCAGAAATAAAATGTCTTGTTATTCTGTTGAACTGGAAAGTCAGTAAGCGTCTATAGGCTGTGTATCTTCTACTCTCAGATATCAAGCTTATTCAGAGTTCAAAGTGAAACGTACGTGCTAGCTTTTTAAATTTCTGCTATTTGATTTATCATTGTTAGGGATAATGAAGGAGGAAGACTGCCATCTTTCAATATATTTTTTTAAAATTTATCCTGTTTCCTATGCAACATTTTTGGGCAGTTTTTGAATATGTGGCAGGTGATATTCAGTCTTACAATGGAGTGAGGTAATATGACTCTTGAAATTTTTTCTAATATAAGAAGTTTGAAAGGAAGAGGCTATCTTACTTTTTCTTCCTTTGTTTATTCTCCCGGGAAGAAAACCCTTGATTGCTGACTTGCTCAGGGCCAAGTAACAGTGCTTTTATCTTTTCTAACAACAAATAAGCATTACTTCCTTTGTCCGTGCTCATGATCATTAGTAACTTTAAGATAATGCCTCAATTATTAGGAGTCATCTATAACGCATAGCCTTTAACACTTGAACATAGATGCTTATATTTAATAAAGTTATCTGCTAGCATTCGTGACCTTTAACAGACGTACAGTTGGTAAGTCTTCATAGTTCCATGGAAAATATATGCCACGGCTAGTGGATGATTTCATAATGTGTAACAGCACACGTGGTTTCGATGCCTTGAATCTTAAACATTGTTCTTTATGTCACCATCACTCCGTAATTTTCATCATTGGTTCCGTGATAGCCCAAATGCTTGCCAAACCAGGGTTGGCATCTCCCAAGCTTATCTTCCTCTAAATACCCAGGAAACTCTGAGTTTGTATGGCAGTCTTATTAATGAATCACATCTCCAAGAGTCCTGACATTTTATCTGGTTGAATCTGAAATGAGAGATAGAAATCAGGCATCTGACCATCAGATACATTTGGAGAATAAAAATGAAATCTCCTGAAGAGTGTGGTCTTTCTAAGATAGGAAATACATAAGACAAAAAGATAGTTGAGGAGAGAGGCAAATTATGATAATATTATTGTCTACATGGAATCTTGGCTAGGTGTGACTAATGTTGGTTTGAAAATTGAGCTCTGCTCTACATCTTCAGGCAAATGATTCACCACAAAGTGTGTGTGTGTGTGTAAAAATATATAGACTATATATACAGGTGTCTGGAAATATATAGAATATATATACGGTTTGCTTTTTTGCGTTGTTGATACAGCATGTGTAATAGTAAAAGATCATTTAAATCCTCAAACTTTATGACATATTTTTAAACTACAGAGTACAGGAAAGGTAATCATAACTCCAAAAACAAGCAGGTATATTGCAGAGAAACAGTCATAACTTACAAGCATGCCAGTCAATAATTTAAAATGAAATAGATGTGTTTTTCTTAGCACCCAATAAATGATCCCAAATAGAATTAAAACCACAGGTGTTCAATTCTTGATTAATTTGAATCCTGTAGATTGAGCTTTCTCTTCATTCTTGGTTTGCTTAGTCTAAGATAAAAGTAACTTTGCTTTCAAGGATAAATATTTTAAGAAACCATTTCAGTCTTCCATAATTGTAAAGTGTCTAAATATTTAAGAATCACATAAATGTAAACTATTGTTTCAAAATTTTGTTTGACAGGAGCAGACAATAGATTTCCACTTGCTACTGCCCATTTAGATGTTTCTTTTGTTTCGTGGATACTTTCTCCCCCAACATTTCTTTCCACAGAAATTTGGATTATTTTTTTCCCTTCCTCTCATGTTTTATTGAAAAGACTCTCTGCCATTCTATCTTTCGTTTCCCGGTTTTATCCTTTTGTCTGAAGGCATATTGCAGTATCCCTGGTTTAAGGACTCTAGACAGCGAGAGGAATGGATAGCCCGAGAGTCGCTGTAGGCAAGGTTGAAAGAGAGCACATAGCTTTCTAAATGGAACGTCGTGAATGGGGGACATTTAGGGCATTGCCATGACAATTCTAATTGTTGGAACTTTATCCTTATTATGGTCTTTATTCAGTTGGAGTCACCTAAACAGCACACATAGATGAGTCACTTTAATTTCTACGCTGGTTTTGGAGAACGTGTAGCCAAGAATCATCATCTTTTTGTGGCGCTAACAAAACACACGGTCAAGGGGTTCTAAATGGAATTGCATTTTATAGGCATGCAGAGATCGGTATGGAGGAAGACATGCTCTCTTTGACCCCTGGAGGCTCTCTTTAACAAATGATGGGGCTACATTTTTTAAATTACAGGAGCTTCCAATTACTGTGAAATTATGGGGCCCTATCAGCTCCCTCTATGGGCTAATTTAACGTCTGCAAATTATATTTCTTCTTCTTTTTTTTCCTTCCCATTTTTCCCCCAACAAAGCCTCTGTGTGGCCTCTGGGATGGGGTGGCCGCCTAAGGGCCCTGAGGTTGTGCTCCTTGGAGCGTGTGCAAGATGGCTGCCCCAAGGCTTTTGAAGCTGGCGCGTTTGAAGCTGCCGCGCGTTTGAAGCTGCGGCATTTGAAGCTGTCCGGCTTGAAGCTGGCGCGTGTGTTTGAAGCTGTGGCATTTGATGTTGCTGAGGACGTTTGTAAATTTGAGACAGACTTTAATATTGTTAGACGGTAGGGGAGTCCTTTTCAACCCCCTTTTCATTTTTTTTTTTTTTCCAACTTGAACTTAAAAAAAAAAAAAAGTTTTATTTAACTTTTTTTTTCCCCAACTATTTTAACTACTTATGTCAGCCGAGGAGTGCTGTGATTCACAGCCATTATTGTAAGGAGGCTGTCATGTATTTTTAGTGCTGCTGGGACCATAGGGATTCTTGAGTGGCTTTGACTGGATACAACAATGTGGAGAATGAGCCCAACTGTGAAAAGTGCTACCGTGGCCGCAGAGCAGTGCAGAAAAATTTTGACAAAGGGCAATCTCCTTGTTGCTTTTAGAAGAAGGCCGACTAAGCACGCTGTTGCATTTGCAAGGTTGATGACTGTAGAGGTACAGTAAATGCGTGCATGTAGGAGGAATTGGCGATTCATTTGGCGTAGACATTAACTTGGCAGTTTTCCTGGGTCAAATCATTTTCTATTTTCCTTTTCTTATTTCTTCCCCAATTTCTATAATAATAAATAGAAAGGTGGATGTTATTATGAAACAACACTGTCCACTCTTTGGACAACACTATAAATGACAGGTGCTTTCTATGGAAAACATCTACTCTTAAAATGCAAGAGAAGGGAAGGAGTATTGCTGTTGTCGGAAAAGGAAAGAAAATAGATGGTTATCACAGAGTCTGTAGGTTAAGGTTTGGAAAATAATCTTGTCTGGAGGAATGCTAGATGTAGAAGTGAAAAAGGTTGTGAAACATGTGGATGGAGTCATGAGGTGACAAATCCAAAGTAGACTAGATGAAAAACACTTTGGTGTTGGTGCAAATACCTTTTCAGCTAATTCCCAGTCTGGATCCACATTATGCAGTTGGAATGCAGAGTTGATGGAAAAAGGTATTTTCTTATTTTATCTGTGGTTCTCCTCTGATGGATGGTTTGGGCTAGAAGACTACTTTAATGAGCCTACCGTCAGGTTTTCTCTTCGGAAGTAGAGTGTTCCATTCTGCTAACGGTCATTCTCCTGAAAGTTAAGTAATGGTTTCTTGCTATTGGCTATTGTCAGGATTGAACCTGTTTATTTACATGTCCACCAATAAATTCTTTCACTGGACAGAGCACAACTTCTATAAAATAGAGATCTGCTATTCAGCCGTATTTGGATTGTATATCTACCTAGGATTGAGGTGTTTGGTTCAATATTTCATTCATTTGTAGCAAAGATCTTCAATTCCTCTAGTTCGCAGATAAAGCTATCTATTAGATCCATATTATTAAAACTGAGCTAGACAGAACTTTTAATCTAGATAGAACTGGGTTTTATTCTAATAGATAAAATGTCCTTTACTAAGATGTGTCTTACTGACCTTTTGAGTGATTAAAACATTTATTTTCCATTTCTTTGCATAGAACAAATGATCTTGGACTCTTTTCTTACATATAATTGTTTTTAAGGATTTCTCTTCATAAGTTCAATATTTCTGATTTGGTAGGAATAGAAATTTGTACTATTTCCTCTTGTACTATAGAGATGCAGTCTCTGCTTCCACTTTTCATTATTAGCTCTTTCGTTTGTATTCCTCTGAATCCATGTATCTTTTCCATTCTATTAATCATTTATTTTCCAGTGTGAGTATTTTACCAAATTTGTAGATAATATGAGCTTCATTTGAGCTACATTAATGTCATTCATTGAGAACTGAGTAAGTTTCTGCATACTATCAGCCTAATGTTCTCATCGGTGATCTATTATAACAAGTGGTTTCGTAAGTTATAGGGCATGAAAAACTAAGTGACATGGAAGTCTATAAATTAGTGGCTCTGCATATGTGGTTTCAAAATTTCACAATTTTGTTAAAAATATTTCACAACCCAAGGGAAAGGATACTTCATATACATATATACGCATTTCTTTTCTCAAGTCTTTCTTCATGACCAACTCAGAGATACTTTTCTTATCCCTCTCAACTTCTGTAATACTCATTTAATCAATATTACTGTTTTTTTAAGCTTAGAATGAATTCTTTAGGATTTTCCTACTCTTTACCATTACAGAGTCTACACAGTCCAGTAATCTACACTTGGTAACAAAAAAAAGTGCTTGAGAATAATTGAACCCGAGAACTACATGTATTTTTATTATACATTAGCTTAACTATAAATGTATTCAAAAGAAAAGAATAAATGTTAAAAATGTAAACATCTTAACACAATTAAGAAATCGCTGGCAAGCTTAATCAGTCCGGCTGCGTCCCACATCACTCTTGCCTTTTGCTGGTTTGTGCTAAGAAATTGCTTCTCATTTTCAAAATCTTTATTGTGATTTCTTTTTTCATATGGTTTTTTAATTTTGCTTTTTTTCGTTTCACTAAAGTTAATTTCAATTAACTTCTATTTTTAATGGATATCCAAAGATATATGCCTCTTTCCATAATCTCTGCAAAATGTAGGCTGTTAATCCAAGTAATGAATTTCTCTTCCTTTTCTCTGTAGGTCTCTCTCGAACCTGAGTGTTCTGTCCTACATCTATTTTCATTGCCTCCATCCATGTTGTCTGGAATGCTCTGACCATGATGAGGTTTATGATTTACTTCCTGTGGTAGAGAAATACCAAGAGTGGCTTCCTGAATGGGATCCAGGCTGAAAACAGCTTTTTCCATTACACAGCACCATGATCCCCTTTTTTGTAGTACTTAATATCTCCATGATAGAAGCAAACTAGGGTTGTTTAGCCATCTCATCCACAAAATTGTATAGGTTTCACAGATGCTCTGTATTTACTCATTTACTTATTAATAGCTATGAAATTTATTATGACCTTGCATTGCTGTCTTTCTTTATACGCTATAGCCGATATTTTATAATGTATATATCATAATTATACTATAATAAGTTAATCTAGTTTCTTCTTCTTTCTCTGTTTCATCCATCATCATCTTCTTAAGACAAGTACAGATTAAGAATTCTACTCGTGAAACTTCTATTTTTCTTTCATATTCCCTTTTAAATCGACTTTATTGAGGAATGATTTACATATGATAAAAGGTACTGATTTTAAATACAATTCAGTGAGTTTTTTGAAATACACAGCTGTGTATCTATAACCATCACAACCATGAGAGTGGACATTTCCATCACCCCCAAAAGGTCTCTCCTGACTCTTTGAAGTCAGTTTCTTGCACTTACCTGGTCCCTGGCAACCATTAATTTTTCTTTCTTTCACTGTGGTTTTGCCTTTTGTAAAATTTTGTATAAATAAAACCGTACCATGTGTGCTCTTTTGCATCTGGCTTCGCTTAGTATAATGCTTTTGAATTTCATTCTTCTTGTTTGTGTTGGTAGATTTTTCCTTGTAATTGCTAAGTAGCATGTCACTATAGGGACACACCACCGTTTGTGTATCTACTTAGCATTTGATTGATTTTTTTTGCTCCTTCCATTTTCTGTTGATTATGAATAACACAGCTGTAAACATTCACATACAGGTTTTTGTGTGAACATAAGATTGAATTTCTCTTGGATAAATAGTTAGGAGTGCGATTGTTGGGTCACATGGTACATGTATGTTTAACTTTATGAGAAATTACTAACCTACTTTCCAGAGTGGCTGTATCATTTTACATTCACACCAGCATGCATGAGACTTCTAGTTTCGCTACTCCTTCGCCAACACTTGATATTGTTAGTCTTTTTAATTTTAGCCATTGTATTGAGTATGTATTTCTTTTCAATTACAATAAGTCACTTTTGTTCCTCTGATTTTATTCATATTATTTTATCTGCAGATGGCATCATACTTTCTTTTTTCATATAAGGGGCCTTGATGGCACGGTAGTTAAGAGCCGGGCTGTAAACCAAAATGTGGGCAGTTCAAATCCACCAGCAGCTTCTTGGAAACCCTAGGGCAGTTCTGTCTGTCCTGTAGGGTTGCTATGAGTCGGAATCAACTCGACAGCAAGGGAATTTTTTGATTTGGTTCTTTTTAACCTTGATCTTTTGAAAGCTAGGCACACATTTTCATCTCTTGGTTTTCGTTAGTGCTTGATGAAGTCAGGTAACCAAATTCCAAATACGAACAAATCAGCAGACCTGAATCTTGAGTTAGCATGTTAACAATGAACTTTTGCCTCCATTTTCTGAGAACTGGGGCTGTAATGTTTGAAGAAGGTTACCTCTGACTTAGGATTCCAAGTTTTATTCCTGTCCATGTACTATCATAAGAATGGTAAATAGGATTGCAGATTTCAAAAATCGTAGTAACCTGATGTTTCAGCAGCTCTTTTTTTCAGAAAATTTTCACATACCTTCAACAACTGAAGGATCACTGTACAGCTCAGCCCTGCCGTTTCCTAACGTGGCTGTTTTTCTTCTTTGCCTCATTAGACAGTTTGGAGAACAGTGTACCATTGTCCATTAAAGAAGCCACCTTTATTTAATCCAAAACCTACTTCCATTTGTCAAAATTGGTGATTTTTTTAACCTTTTCTTTATAGCACCGACTAACCTCAGATCTCTGACTTTGTTCCCTGGATGTTAAAAAGACACATAGACACTTTGTTAAAAATCGTTCTTTAAAAATCAGCTGTAAATGAGAAGTATCTATCATCCTACTCTCCCTATCTAAAAGTGTTTCATTTCAGTATATGCTGGAGTTCTGATTTTTCTCACCAAGTCTCAATTATTAGTTCAGAATAATTACATGGTTCAGTCAGATTTTTTTTCACCAAAGAGTTTATACAGACATCAAAACTGAATGCTAATGAGTTGTATGGCTGTAAGTTCTCTTTTATCAAAGAACTGCACTGTATAAGTCTCTCCTTATTTCAGAAAATAGTTGTAAGATGCTCTTTAAACATTGGTTAATGTGTATTCATTCTCTCATGAGTTATTTTGTTGAGTTCTGTGTTTGAAGACAAATCAGAATTCTGTATAAACTTCTCAGTTTTGCTAGATTTCACATGTAAATGATATGACACTACAAAATGAAGTATAGTTGTTATTGAAACCATGAATTAATCCAACTTCTTGGGAAATTCACCTTCAGTTCATTGAAGAGTTTTCTGTTGAATGGAAAGTTGTTTTTGTTTTTTTTTTACATTATATTGTAAAAACATAAATTTGGTGCCTTTGATTTTACATCTGGTAGTTTTAATAATGGAAAAAGACATTGGGGATATTTGCAAACATTGGAATGCATAATGAAGCTACAGAATTGTGACTTTTTTGGATATCTTTTACCAACAGGTTTGCAAATGAATCTCATTTCCCCCTATTCCTATGTTTGGTTGATAATATTAACCCATTCTGCTAAGCCTATTTTATCTTAGAAATAGTTAAAACATGAGTAACTGGGAAATTTTTTGGAATTTGGGGAAAAAATAATGATAAAACAAACTCATTGCAGAAACAATTTAAAAGTATAATTTTTACAAAGTTCAAGAGTCAAAGAGTCAAAGGACAGGCTTTGTATTTTAAAGTTATTAAGACTTGAAGATAAAGAAACATTTTATAAAGAATTTATTTCTAAAAGTGTTAATGTGAAAAGTCAGTGGTCATTGCTTGGTTGACCAATATTCCATGTGCTACAAACATCTAATTTTCTGTGGGGGAACCCCTGGCTTAACTCAGTGATTCATTTACTCAAACCAGAAATTCATTTATTCTGTAAGATCCTTCTGTAGGTTGATTATGAATCAGTTGAGATTATTCCAGGATGCTATTTGTGGTTCATGGTTAAGTACATTTAACAAATGGCCAAATGCTCGCATCTCTACACTGGATTCTTTCTTTCTTTTTTTTTTTAGAAAACCAGACTGTTTTTTCTAGGGAACATGTACTACGGATTTTTCTGTTGTCAAAAATCTCAGAACCAGGGGTAATTCTTCTGAGTATTTGCTTGCCCAAAATTCCCCAAATAATTCTTGTATTTTGATGGTCTATAATGAGTATCTTCTTAGTCTGGCCTAAATCCTGCCTGGCGATTCTCATCATAGGAACACCCACAGCCCCCATGCCTGCATCTGTTGTGTAGTAGGGTTGAATCCAAGGGAATTAAGGAATTAAGCTCTCTCCCTCAGGAGATACTACTCTCATTCATGCTACACAGAGTGTGGGCATTCCTGCCTTCTCCCTAACCACAACCCCATCACCTGGCCAGAAGAATTATATTCTAAAAGTGTACAGTTCAGAAAATTGATTAACTGTTTTCATACTCTGTGCTTTTTTAAATGTGACCTTAATTTAGCTCTTTTACTGAATGCAGATACTGGGGAAATTTTACCACACCATACTTTTATTTATTTTGTGATTGGCTCTGTTCTCCTATGTATTGGTTAATCATTGTCTTTCTGAAAACTGTATAGCTTATTGTTTACCAATCACATGTATCAGAATTGATTCAATAACAAGCTTTTAAAGAATAATTACTTTGCGTTTAAACACAGAAGAAAATATTCTCTGACGGTTATGAGGGTGGGGAGGGAGGGTGAGGGTTATTTACTAACTAGATAGTAGACAAGAATTATCTTAGGTGAAGGGAAGGACAACACACACTGCAAGGGGAGTTAGCACAACTGGACTAAACCAAAATCTAAGAAGTTTCCTGAATACAACCAAACACTTTGAGGGACAGAGTAGCAGGGATAGGGTCCTGGGGACCATGGTTTAGGTGACATCTAAGTCAATTGGCATAACAAAGTTTAAGAAAAAGTTCTGCATCCCACTTTGGTGAGAGGCATCTGGGGTCTTAAAATCTAGTGAGCGGCCATCTAAGATGCATCAACTGGTCCCAACTCACCTGGAGCAAAGGCGAATAAAGAACAACAAAGACACAAGGAAAATATGAGCCCAAGAGACAAAAAGGCCACATAAACCAGAGACTCCATCAGCCTGAAACCAGAACTAGATAGTGCCTGGCTACCACCAGTGACCGCCCTGACAGGAAACACAACAGACAGTCCCTGATGGAGCAGGAGAAAAGTGGGGTGCAAACTCAAATTCTAGCAAAAAGACTATGCTTGATGGTCTGGCTGAGACTGGAGGGACCCCAGAAGACATGGCCCCCTGGACTCTCTGTTAGCCTAAAACTAAACCCATTCCCGAGGCCAACTCTTCAGACAAAGATTATACTGGACTATAAGACATAAAATGATACTCGTGAAGAGTGTGCTTCTTAGCTCAAGTAGATACACCAGTCTAAATGTGCAGCTCCTGTCTGGAGGCGAGATAAGAAGGCAGAAAGAGACAGGAGCTGGTTGAATGGACACAGGAAATCTGGGGTGGAAAGGAGGAGCGTGCTGTGATAGTATAGGGAGAGCAGCTAGGGTCACATAGCAGTGTGGGTATAAATTTTTGTATGAGACACTGACTTGAACTGTAAACTTTCACTTAAAGCACAATTTTTAAAAAAAGAATAATTACTTTGCGTGAACTAGGTTTTAAAAACCTGACTTCTTATACGTAGTCAAAGAATATGTAACCAAATGTCCCAGTTAAAACACAATAAAAATGTAAAATACTTAGACATAACATTGGCAAGAAAAAACATGTAGAAACTATAAAAAGAAAACTGTAAGAGTTGGCTGAGACTGAAGAGACAGCTTTATCATATAAAGACTGAATATTAAAAACGTCTATTCTTCCCATACTAATTCATAGAATTAATATAACTGAATACAAATCACTGTTAAGGTTTTTTTTTTTTTTTTTAATTTTCCACACAATAACCAAAAACCAAACCCATTGCTGTTGAGTTGATTCCAAATTATAGCAACCCAATAGGACAGAGTAGAACTGCCCCATAGGGTTTCCAAGGAGTGGCTGGTGGATTTGAACCGCCAACCTTTTGGTTAGCAGGTGAGCTCATGAATCAGAATCGACTCAAAGGCAGTGGGTTTGGGTTCCATACAACAGACAGGGCCACATAGCCAATGTGAGTGTCTTATACGTTATAAATCTTCCATAATTATGATACTATGATGTTAGAAAACAAATGGAGAAGGAGGAACATCAATACAGATTCAAGCATGTAAAACCTTATTGAGTTGGTATCATAAATCAATGAGTATGAGAAGAACTAGTTAAGAAGTAAGTGACCCTGGGACAATTGGTTAACAAGTTTGGGGAAAAAATTAAATTGGATCCTAGTCTCAGGTCAGAACTCATTATTACCCAATTACAATGGCGTGTTGAATCCCATGGTTTGGTCTGCACGCGCTATAAGCGCGAGCTGTTGTTCTCATTGCTGCTGGTGTTTTTAGAGTCACTGATTTCGTCAAATTCTCTGGTGTTTTAACTACAATATTGTGGCAATTAGTGTTTGTGAACCTGTATCAATAACTTGTTTTGAGAATGAAGTAATAATTAAAGGAAAAGGAGAAAAATCAAAAAAGGCTTTTACTCACTTCCTGATAATGTTGTAACTAGTAATGTGATCCAGGGTAGACTTCACAAGTCTTCGCAAGTCTTCACAAGACTTTACAAAACAATGTTGTTAGTATTCATATAATCTGAGAAATATTACATTTCTGCAGTTTACAACCCTATTTTCACAAGTTATTCTATGATTAAAATTGATAATGAACTTACATGTATAACGATTATTGATTACATAACTCTTTGATAACTAAATAGAGAAATTGATAATTTACAACGTGAGGTAGGGGAAATGCTGTGTTTCTTGATACGTGTTTAGAAATATAACTTAAATCTTAAATTCAGGTTTTTTTTAAATTTCTTTAGAAATATTACTGTCTTGAAAAAACATATATGACTTTAATGAAATTCTCAGGGTTTAAGTTTGAGTGATGGTTTAAAAACGCGGTGACGCAATAAAACGTGAGCTGGTGAAAGGCGCTGATTTTGATGACGTCATTCACAAGCTTGCAGCTTTGAAGGCCGGAAAGGGAAAGTTCTGATTTAGCTGAGATGTTAGCTAAGTGCTGAAATGCTTGCGTATTTGTTCCTGTTTATTTTTATGGTATTATTTCATTTATGAATATATTTCCATATCATTTGTCTACAACTTCTACATTATTTGGGCCATTATCGATTAAGCAGACCTCATCCATTACTGTAACTCATGTAACAGTCAAGTTTAACGTTAAGATGAACATAATTTTGATGTAGTTCTTAAACTTTTTACTTCGAATTCTGTTGTTTTCCTACCTAATTTTCACTTTAACCACATAAAACTATGTAAATGTAAGTACATTTAGGCTACGTGTATGATATTGTAATTTAAAGATGTAATTTTAATTTCGCTGGTCACTACTATTTCACATCACTACTAACACATTCAGTGATATATGGGAATTAAGATTTACGAATAACATTAGCACAAAAAAACATTCCTAAGGATACTGTAGGGTCCGGTATGGAAGGAGATCCGTGGGGGAGGGTGACGCCACGAGTTGCCACACTGGGTAACGCCAACCCTAGTGACACCACCGACATATCTTTTTAGTTTTTCTGTTTAATGTGTTTTGAACTTTGTAAAAAATGTCATTATATATTCTTCTACAGCAACATATCTGGGGTTTGCATAGTATTCCACTGGCTGAGTATACCATGGTTTATGCAACCAAGCTCTCTTACTGAGCATTTAGATTGCTAATAGTTTTTCATCAGTAACACCCTGGACACCATTGCACACATCAGACTATTTTCAAAGGGTAAATTCTGAAAGGTGGGGTTTGCTGTTTTGAAAGGTATGCTAATTTTCCAGGCTCTTTTTGCATCTCAAAAAGACTTGACTTACATGTTACCACCAGCAACACATTGAGAGTAGTCATTTTTCAGATTCTTGGAAATACTGGCTAATATAGTTAAAATTTTATTTGCATCAAAAATATTGACAATATTTTATTGTTATTTTAATCTGAAGTTATATGATTACCAAAATGATGACCATGTTTTTTGTTTCTTGCCATTTTTTTCTATTGTGAAATTCCTAATCATGTCATTTCTGCCATTTTTCTTTTAATATATTAAATTTTTCATCATTGATTTCTAAGTTGTGTTTGTGTTCAGCGTATGCCTTTGAGTTACATAGACTTTTATGTTTTGTGTGCAGGGTTTTTCATTTTAGTAGCCAAATCTATCCAATTTTTCCTTTCTGGTTTCTACTTTCAGTGCCTTGATTATATACCCCTACTGATCCCAAGATTACATTAACTAAAATGAGAGGATATTTGGTTCCCCTCTTCCATTTTCCTCCAGGTTTAGTAGGATTTTACATTATAGAAAGCATGATCAATGGAATTTTTTAGCATAGAGCCTTAGAAGAAAACTTAGGAGCACCTGGTTTGTAATTAAAATGAATTCTGTGGAGGGATTATATTGTGAACGTGACTTCCTGGGGACTGCCTTCTTAGTGCTTAAACTGAGCTCATTGGGATGAATGAATTGTCTTAAAGTGTTATGAAAATCGGACATAATTGTTTTTAATATTAATATTTTTATGTATAGAGACTAGATTATGCTGGGTTTGTGTAAGTAACAATATACTACTTTAGTAACTCACCCGAGCTTTTGTTTTGGGAGGGAATTTTTTTCTTGAACATTTAAATCTTAGAATGTCAAATTCCTCTAGAAGAGTTTGCTTTGATTTTAGAGGCATGTGTTTGTACTGATCTGGTAAGGAAATCTGTCAGGAACTGGCAGACAAAGGAAATCTCCCGCAGCAAACATCTACTAAATATAAGTTGTACAATAATTGCTAAGGATTGAAAGGGTGCCCCTGTTGTTGTGGAACTTATAACACAAAGTAATAATCATCAATAGATTGATGAGGAAGCATATCAGGATGCCTGGATTGACTAAACTATACAACTCCTTGCACGGCAGACTGCCAGAAGAACGGTCAAATCTGTCTTGGAAGAAGTACAGCCAGAATGCTCCTTAGAAGCAAAGATGGGGAGATTTTGTTTTACATACTTTGGACATGTTATCAGGAGGGACCAGTCTCTGGAGAAGGACAACATGCTTGGTAAAGTAGAGCATCAGTGAAAAAAAGGAAGACCCTCAACGAGATGGATTGACACAGTGGCTGCAACAATGGGCTCAAACATAGCAAGGATTGTGAGGATGGCACAAGATCCGGCAGTGTTTCGTTCTGTTGGACACAGGGTCACTATGAGTCAGAAGAAACTCATTGGCACCTAACAATAGCAACGCAACTCTTTGGACTCCATTTTACTGATAGGAGTGTGCTATTAGTCTTTTAATTATTAAAAATTCAAAGTGTGTTTGCATTGAAAAGAGTGCTCTGGTGTGGAGGGCAGTGCATTCTAATTGCTTGCTTAAAAATGCACACTGTGATCTGTAGGTGGTAACTGGGACCTGGGATTCTCCTTATCTAACAAGCCCCCAAGTGAGACAGTTGTGCGGGTCCCCAACCTCCTCTGAGTAGCAGGATGTTTAGACACATGAACCAGTAAAATTAAACTACAGTGGAAAAGTTAAACATTTTCTGAGGATCAAGTGAAGTCCACACTCCGGATTTTAAAAGACCACAATAACTTGTAGAAGTTAATTTTAGGAAGCTGGCCCCTTTGAGAAACCCAGTGGTACTGACCCTCAGAGCACACCGTAAATACCAAAAAAAACCCAAACCTGTTGCCATCGAGTTCATTGGTACTCAAACACTGTGTAGGACAGAGGAGAGCTGCCCCATAGGGTTTCCAAGGAGGGGCTGGTGGATTTAAACTGCCGACATTTTGGTTAGCAGCTGAGCTCTTAACCACTGCGCCACCAGAGCTGCACACTGTAAATAGCAAGGTCTTAAATGTTATGAAATGTAGTACCTTTCAGTTAAGAATATATTCACTGAGCAAGGTGCCTGGACCTAGAGAGAGAAGCACAGTGACGTGTCCTTGTGTTTCATCCGCCAGAGGCACAGCTGAGGAGTGCCATTTGGACAGAGACGGGAATACCGTTTCCGGCAGTGTTCAGCTGTCTAGATGTCACTAAAAAGTTTTACCCTATTTCCGCCCCAGTTTGGGGCTCGGGCACAGCCAGGTGTTTGATGTTATGAAATTTTGAATCATTCTGAAGTATATGTAAGTACTATTGCATTAAAATTTTTTTTACAAAATTGCCATTAAGTCGACTCTGACTCATGGCGACCCCATGTGTGTCAGAGTAGAACTGTGCCCCATAGGATTTTCAATGAGTGATGTTTTGGCAGTAGATCGTCAAGCGTTTCTTCTAAGGCACCTCTGGGTGAACTTGAACCTCCAACCTTTCAGTTAGCAGCTCTGTTTGCACCACCCAGGACCCCACTGCATAGTGAATATACATAGTAGAACCGTGATTCATATTTTCCTTCTTCAAGCTAGCAAACATCATATGCAGTTGACCAACATGTATAAAAAGAATAGTTGTCCCTAGCTTATACTTTTCCTAGCATTTATTCTCCTAGAATATTTGCTGAAAAGGTAACACAATCCTTCTGGATACTTTTGTCATATTTGGATTTTGGGGAGATCTCCATGAAATGAGTTGTTGCTCTTATTTGTAATCTTATATATTAAAAGAAAACACTATTTTATAAATGCTGAGGCTTTTTCTAAGTTTTGTAATTTATAACAAAAATTTTTGAAAGGGTCAAGCTAGGTTAATGATCAAACTGTTAAAGCATGACTCTGTTGGATGCCTCTACTCTTGCAAAGATATTTAGTGCATGATTTATAAGGTTCTATTTTTGTGGAGCACCGAAAAGGGGCATTTTCAAGTGAGTAACCTTTTTAATCTCAATTTTGCCATCTGAGAATCACTTAAGTGTTGCCCAGTTCAAGGGCATAAATTATATCCAACCCTAAGTACTATAATTCACGCTCTTTTTCCAATACTCACAGTGTGTGTTCTTTTCTTTGAAAACATTTTACACAATATATCTGATGACATATAGGTCCCAGTGCAAACTTTACCACTGAAGGGAGATTATTGGATATTTTCTTGGAATGTGAGCTCTCAGAGGCCAGCTGGGGAAGACAGATGTGTCTTGCCATTGCCACTGACATCTTAGGAAGAAGGTGCACAGTACAGAGATGCACCTGGTCAGTTCACCTCAGAGACATTCACATAATGCTTTAAAAAAAAAAAAAAAATTCTCAAGACATTACTACTATGCATAGATAAATGATTTTTTTTTCTGCCCCAGAGGGAGTTCACTGTTACTTATTTAGACAAAACATAGATAAGTTTACTTTTTTTTTTTGCCTTAAGCATTTTATATGTCCCACCAGCTGCACATATTAATAAAAGGTCTTCTTCATATTGTGATTTTGTGGATGCTTAAGAAGTTCTAGTACAGAGAGGATGATGGTGCAGAGCCGAGGCCAGCAAAATGTAGCCCACAGGCCAAATGTGGCTCACTGTCTGTTTTGTAAATAAAGGTTTATTTTTAGTTTTTTAAACACAGCCAAGCTCTTCTGCTTGTGTTTTGTCTGTGGCTACTTTTGCACTAAGAAGGCAGAGTTGAGTGGTGTTAAAAGAGAGTGTATGGATTGTGCTGTGGATTGAATTATATCCCCCTAAAATATGTATTGGAATCCTAACCCTTGTACCTGTGGATGTAATCCCATTTGGGAAGTGTTTTCATTGGTATGTTAATGTGGTCACGATCAGTGTCAGGTGGGTCCTAAAACTGATCACTTCTGAGTTATAAAAAGAGCAGTTTAGACACAGACACAAGCATAAATGGGGCAGACAGATGCCATATGTGGATGACCAACTAACCAAGGCATGCTGGGCCTACAAGAATCTTCCAGCAGAGCCAACAGACATAGAGCCTTTCCTCAGAGCTGATATCCTGAACTTGGACTTCTAGCCTCCTGAACTGTAAGAAAATAAATTTCTGTTCTTTAAAGCCACCCAGTTGTGGTATTTCTATTACAGCAGCACTAACTAAGACAGACTGCAAAGCCTAAGCTATTCACTATCTCCTGCCTCACTTAAACGTTTGCCAACCTCTGTATAGAAGGTTGGTGTCCAGATGCTGATTACTGGGCCATTCACTCCTTCATACACTCAAGCAATATTTATCCATCCAATATTCAGGGATGGATCAGATAAATCAACTGAAGGAAAAGAAATCTTGACCTCTCTTTCTGATAATATGGCAGAATAGATACTATGCTCCACTCTTCCAATGGAAAGTTCCAAAAAAAATCTAAACTACTAGGTAAAATAAAGCTTTTAAATTGCATTGCAGAACTAGCAAGAAAGTTTGGTTTCCATAGAGTTCAAAAACAAAGAGAAGGTGGTGATCGGGATAGATAAGCTAATACTCAAGGTGGCTTTTGCCTAGGAGGCCTTTGCAGAACTGCAGTGATATTGATCTCTGTTTACGATGTCTCTCTGCAAGGTACATGGGACTTGAAACAAAATCTTCTTGTATAATGTGGGAGGTGTTTTGGGAAATTGTTGCATGATCCTGGTACCCCAAAAGGCTGCACTCTCAGTTAAAAAGTGAACTAGAAATAAGCCTGCCATACAGAGGAGAAATGTCCTATACAAATATTGGTCGTAGGTAGACGAGGAGAAACATCTCTGAGACTTCAGACCACAAACCAGCCTCGTTTGAACCTGAAAAACAAAAACAAACAAAAGTGAAAAAAAATTAGAGGACTCTCACACCGAGAATTTATTTTAAAATGAGATTCTATTAGTAACAGCTTGGGCTTTGTGGAGGCAAATGGAAATCCTCTTTGAAAGACATTACTTTCCATTCAGGTCTCAAGAATTCCCGAAGATAAAGTTCCAAGGGAGATGAATGCATAATCAAAAATTAAAATTCACACATACACACAAGGAAATAAATCACCATGAAAGAGAAGCAGCAGTAACAATAGACAGCAATACTAAACTTCTAAAGATTTCAGAAAATGAAGTTACGTTGTTGTCGTAAGGTGCTGTCAAATCGGCTCCAACACACAGTGACCCCGTGTACAACAGAACGAAACACTGCCTGGTCCTGCCCCAGCCTCACAATCTTTGGTATGCTTGAGGCCATCATTGCAGAAAATTTACTGAATCTGATAAATCTCTAATGTCTTAAAATAATTAGAAAAGGAGTTGGAAGTAAGCCCAATGATATTAAGGGAAAGAAAAGAGCATACATAAGAGTGGAATTAAATAAAATATAAAGAAGGAATGGAGGAAAAATCAACAAAACTGAAGCTCGTTCTTTGAAAAGACCGATAATATTGGCAACACTGACAGGACTGACCAAGTAAAATGAGAAAGGGCAAAAGAAGTATTAATAGGAATGGTTATGGAGCCCTGCTGGCGCAATGGTTAAGCGCTTGGCTGCTAACTAAAGGTCCGGGGTTCAAACCTGCCTACATTTCCCAAGGAGAAAGATGTGGCAGTCTTCTTCTGTAAAGATTACAGCCAAGGAAACCCTATGGGGCAGTTCTACTCTGTCCTATAGTGTCACTATATTCTAAATTGACTCGATAGCACACAACGACTGCAAGGTATGGTTAGAAAATGAGAAAGTGCTTCACAGTTTAAAAAGATAAAAGAACATCTCTATGACACCAAACTTGACAGTATGTGAAATGGCAAATTCCTAACATAAATTACCAAAACCAACAAAAAGATACACGACATATGATTGCACTATATCCATTTTAAAAATTGAATTAATAGTTTGTCTCCCTCTCAAAAAACACAGTTACCAATAATTTTATTGGGATCTTTTACCAAACTCTGAGCAACCCAAAAATCCACTCTTACAATTTTTTTTTCTCTTGAAAGAGGAGACTATTCCCCAACATATGTTTTGAGGTTATGGAAATGAGACAAAGACAGTATAAGAAAGGATAATACAGACCAATTTCATCATGACCTTAGATTAAAAAACTTAAAGTATTAGCAGAATGAATTCAGCAATGTATGCACATTAATCAGGAAGAGTGCTTTTTATTTTTATTTTTAATAATAATGTAAGGTTGGTACAACAACAGAAAACCAAAGATTATCATCTTATGGATTCAGAAAACTTATTTGCTGTAGTTTAATCACAAATAATGATAAAATTTCTTAGCAAAGCAGGTGTGTAGTTGGTTGAAGAGTGTGCTCTGAAAACTTGGACCTCAGAATATAACATTAGTTTGGTCTTTGCAGATGTAATTAAATTAGTATGAAGTCATATTGGATTAGTTATTACGTTGTTAGGTGCTGTCGAGTCGGTTCCCGCTCATTGTAACCCTATGTACAACAGAACAAAACGCTGCCTGGTCCTGCCCCATCCTCACAATCCTTGTTATTCTTGAGCCCATTGTTGCAGCCACTGCATCAATCCATCTCTTCCAGGGTCTTCCTCTTTTTCGCTGACCCTCTACTTTACCAAGTGTGATGTCTTTCTCTAGGGACAAGTCCCTCCAGATAACATGTCCAAAGTATGTGAGATGAAGTCTCTCCATCCTTGCTTCCAAGGAGCATTCTGGCTGTACTTCTTCCAAGGCAGATTTGTTCGTACTTCTGAAAGTCCATGGTATATTCAATATTCTTTACCAACTCCACAATTCAATTCTTCTTTGGTCTTCCATATTCATTGTCCAGCTTTAGGATGCATATGAGGCGATTAAAAATATCATGTCTTGGGTCAGGCACACCTTCATCCTCAAAGTGATATCCTTGCTTTTCAACATTTTAAAGAGGTCTTTTGCAGCATATTTGTCCAATGCAATACATCATCTGATTTCTTTACTGCTGCTTCCATGGGTGTTGATTGTGGATCCAAGTAAAATGAAATCCTTGGCAACTTCAAGATTTTCTCCATTTATCATGATGTTGCTTATTGGTCCAGTTGTGAGGATTTTTGTTTTCTTTACGTTGAGGTGTAATCCATACTGAAGGCTGTGGTCTTTGTTCTTCATCAGTAAGTGCTTTAAGTCCTCTTCACTTTCAGCAAGCAAGGTTGTGTCATCTGCATAATGCAGGTTGTTAATGAGTCTTGCTCCAATCCTGATGCCACATTCTTCTTCATATAGTCCAGTTTCTAGGATTATTTGCTCAGTGTACAGATTAGAGAAGTATGGTGAAAGGATACAACCCCTGACACACACCTGTACTGATTTTAAACCACACAGTATCCCCTTGTTCTGTTTGATGTTCTGTTTGACTGACTGCCTCATGGTCTATGTGCAAGTTCTTCATGAGCACAATTAAGTGTTCTGAAATTCTCATTCTTCTCAATGTTGTCCATAATTTGTTATGATTCATACAGTTGAACACCTTTGCATAGTCAATAAAACACAGGTAAACATCTTTCTGGTATTATCTGCTTTCAGCTAGGATCCATCTGACATCAGCAATGATATCCCTCATTCTATGTCCTCTCCTGAATCCAGCTTGAACTTCTGGCAGTTCTCTGTTGATGTACTGCTGCAACCGTTTTTAAATTATCTTCAGCAAAATTTTACTTTCATGTGATATTAATGATATTATTCAATAATTTCTGCATTCTGTTGGATCATGTTTCTTTGGAATGGGCACAAATAAGGATTTCTTCCAGTCAGCTGGCCAGGTAGCTGTGTTACAAATTTCTTGACATAGATGAGTGAGCACCTCCAGCATGCATCTTTTTGTGGAAACATCTCAATTGGTACTCTGTCGATTCCTGGGACCTTACTTTTTGCCAATGCCTTCAGAGCAGCTTGGACTTCTTCCTTCTGTACCGTTGGTTTTTGCTCATATGGTACCTCCTGTAATGGCTTAACATCGACCAATGCTTTTTCGTACAGTGACTGTGTATTCCTTCCATCTTCTTTTGATGCTTCTTATGTCATTCAATATTTGCCCGGTAGAATCCTTCATATTGCAACTCGAGGTTTGCTTTTTCCTTCAGTTCTTTCAGCTTGACAAATGCCAAGCTTGTTTTTCCCTTTCGGTTTTCTAACTCCGAGTCTTTGCACATTTCTTTACAGTATTTTACTTTGTCTCTTTGAAATCTCCTGTTTAGCTCTTTTACTTCATCATTTCCTCTGTTTGCTTTAGCTACTCTAAATTCAAGAGCAAGTTTCAGAGTGTCTTCTGACATCCATTTTATTTTCTTTCTTTCCTGTCTTTTTAATGACCTTTTGCTTTCTTCATATATGATGTCTTTGATGCATTCCACAACTCTTCTGGTCTTCAGTCGTTAGTGTTCTGTGCATCAAATCTATTCTTGAGATGGTCTCTAAATTCAGGTGGACCCTAAATCCAGTCACTGGAGTCCTTATATAAAGAGGAGAGGGCACCAGAGACACACAGAGAAAAAGGCTGTGTGGAAATACCGGCAGAGACTGGAGTGATGCAGCTACAAGCCAAGTTAATGCCAAGATTTCTGGGAACCACCAGATGCTAGGAAGAAACGAAGGATTCTTCCCAGGAGCCTTCAGAGTGCACATGGCCCTGCAGGCACCTTACTTTCAGACTTCTAGCCTCCAGTACTATGGTATAATGGCTGTTTTAAGCCACTGAGTTTGTGGTTATTGTTAAAGTAGCCACAGGAAATTCATATAAGGAGGAAAAGGAAATTTCCTAATCGGATAAAGAACTTCACAAAAATAACTATAGCAATGTTATATTTAATGGTGAGGTATTGAAAGCTTAATCTTTGGGAATATAAATAAGAAAAGAATGCATACTATCATCTCTTGTATTGAACATTGTACTAGTTGTCCTAGCCAGTGAAACCAGACATGACAAATAAGAATCATAAGGATTGAAGAAGAAGACAAAAAAGCTGTCATAATATGCAGATAAGTGTCCACATAGAAAACTAAAGAATCTGCAGAGTTTATCGAATGAATTAAAGTCATAATGTGTATGTTATAACTATATGTCTATATATCACCAGCAAATTTATCGTGCTGTGCTGTCGAGTCCATTTCGACTCATAGTGGCCCGATAGGACAGAATAGAACTGCCCCCATAGCGTTCCTAGGCTGTAATCTTTTCAGGAGCAAATCACCAGCTCTTTTCTCTCAGGGAACAGCTGTTGGGTTAGAACATCGACATTTTGGTTACCAACCAAGTGCTCAACCATTGGGCTGCCAAGGCTCCTTTCACCAACAAATAGTTGAATAGAATAACTTAAAAAAATAATGGCAATGAAAATATCGAGTACCAAGGAATAAATGTAACTAAAAAAAATGTGCCACTGGGAGAAAATTATAAAATGTAATTGAAGGACATTAAGGAGACCTAAATAAATGGAGAAATATATCATTCTCATGGGGACGATGATTCAATATTTAAAACAAAGTCTCCCTAAATTGATCTTATATATTCAGTGTCATGTCAATCGATAGCCCAAAATGCATTTGTGTGTGTGTGTATGTACCGACCTGGATAGCATGATTTTAAAAAGTGTACGGAAAAGCAAAAGTCAAGAAGAGCCAGACACTTCAGCAGAGGTAGAACAAGGTTGAAAAACGTGCCCTGACAGATTTTAATTCTTCTTATAAGGTAACAGTAATTACCATGGTACAGTACTTCTGCAGGTTTAGACAAATAGACCAATGGAACAGAAGAGAGAGTCCAGAAAAAGACCCCGACATTCTTTAAACTAGCACCGGCATTGTAGATAAGTGGGGTAACGTACTGACTGCAATAAATTGTACTGAGACATCTCCTAATCAATATGGGTAACCATAAATTCTATCCTCACCTCACACCTTATGTCACACGGTATACAAGTTCAGTTCCACGTATTAAAACACCTACTTCAGTGTGAAAGGCAACCTCTAGTGTTTTGGAAGATAATACAGGAGAATATGTTTATGCCATTGTGTTAGGAAACATTTCTTAAGAGACTTTACTAAAATTGCAAATGTATCAACAATACGTACATACATCGACAAAGGATTAGAATCTCTTATTTATAAAGGTCTTCTACAAATTTATGTGTCATAGACAAATAATGTTAAAGGAAAAACGGATAACTGGCCTGAATGTGCACTTCACAGAAAAGAGAGCATTAGTTGCTAGTAAGCAAAAGAAAATATTTTTTTCCTCAGTGGCAATCATGAGAACACACGTTGATATGATAACGAGATACCGTTTGCAGTTACCTGACCGACAGAAGTGAAAAAGTCAACAAATTCTTGCGTTGGTAGGAATGTGGGCCAATAAGAACTTTTATGCCAAGTACTTGGAAATGTACATAGTTAAAGCCATTTTAGAAATCAATCTGTATTACATAATAAAGTGGAACATACAACTATTCTACAGTCCAGCAGTGTGTACCCAAGAGAAGTGTTTGTACCTGTGCACCTGGAGACATGTGAAAGACTATGCATAGAAGCTTTGTTTGTAATAGAAAGAAAGGTGGAAAATATCCGCAATGCCCATTGTTAGTAGGATGGATAAACAACTTTTTATATATTCATGAAATGCAATATTATACAGTGGTACAAATGAATGTGTTACAACTCCATGTATCCTCACGATTAAATCCAAACAGCGTAGTACTGAATGGACAAGACAAGGCATAGATCATGTCCACCACGATCCTATTTATAAAACAAAATGTAACGTGCAAAACCATACAATAGTTTACTTAGCATAAACTATCAAGTAAGGTGAGGGAATGATACGGACTAAATTCGGGACAGTGGTTACCTTTGAGTGTGGGGTACTGATGGGGATGTAACCAGGGGGGCGGCTTCAAAAATACCGATCGTGTTATTTTTAAGCTGGCCATCGACTGTGCGGCCGCTTGCTTCGCTGTTACTTTTCATGCACGTGTTATATACATCTTACAAACATTCTTTAATGTGTGCTTAATTTTAAAAGGAAAGGAAAAAACATCCGCTTAGTTAATGTTAGAAGATTGTTTGAATAATTCCAGTTACAGTCTATACTGTTATGTGTGCATTTCTGGTACATTAATTAGCTCTTAGACACAATTTGTAAATATGAGAGTGATATCTGTTTAGGATGGAAATTATGTGATTCCATACACAATTAATCTTTGACACCAGCAAGTAAGAACATCTAGACTCAACCTTCACGAATACAGCTAAGTGTGCAAGACACTGGCCTCATCATGGCAGAACCGGCCATGCTACCAACTGGCTGCCAGTTCTTCCTGTTCAGTTTGGCCACGTGCTCTGCCTTGAATGAGCTAAATGAGCAAGTCTCCTTATGTGCATTTTGTACTTGTTCACATAACTCAGCTGCCTCAACCTTTCCTTACAGTTCCTTCCATCGAGCTACTTTCACCCATCATTATTTAAAAGTGAAGTCCCATATTTACTATAAAAACTCATTGCTGTCAAGTCAATTCCAACTCATAGTGACCCTACAGGACAAAGTAGAACTGCCCCACAGAGTTTCCAAGGAGCATCTGGTGGATTCAAACTGCTGACCTTTTGGTTAGCAGCTGTAGCACTTAACCACTATGCCACCAGGGTTTCTGATAGTATTTCTTTATTATTAAGCATTTAATATGCCTTTTAAACTATGCAATATTTTTAAAATTAGGATCATTTTATTGTTATCGTTTGGTCTATTTACAAAGTTTTATGGGTCATAAGTTTAATGTACCAATGATTTCTCCCTGATTTAGGATGTATCATTTTGATAGTCTGATTTTATAGAACACAAGGGATTATCTTTACAGAAATGCATAAATCATGTTTTCTCAGAAATCCCTATGTCTTTGTTGGATTTGATTACATTTAATCCTATATAGAAATTAAGAAAAAATATTTACTGTTTGTCTACCATATGTACAATGCAATGCTAGGTATTGAGGGAAATACAAATAGTTAATTATATGATATTTGATCACAAGTGGTATAAAGTCTGCCTACAAAGTAAAGATCAAATTATCAGCAATCAAGATCCTGCAGAACCTTGACCTAATCTACCTTTCCTGCCTTCTCTTCCTACAAGTGTCTTCCAGTTGCCTGTCCTACCACTATACTGACTTATTATCTGTTCTTCAACCATATACCATGAGGCTGAGAGGAGACAGCAAAATTGTACAGCTTTTACCCTGCCAATCCCTCCTTTACACTGCTGACAGTGTTAATTGCCTACATTATTAATTGTATCATACAAAATTCACATTTCCCATTTAAAACCTTTAATGGTTCCACATAAAAAAAAAAAAAAAAACCCACTGCCGTAGATTTCGATTTCGACTCATAGCGACCCTATAGGACAGAGTAGAGCTGCCCCATAGGGTTTCCAAGGACATGCTGGTGGATTCGAACTGCTGATCTCTTGATTAGCAGACATAGCTCTTAACCACTGTTACTCATTGCATAGTGCCCATAGAGCCTTCAGTGTATGGTTCCAGCCTTCATTTAACACCTCCTCTTCACTGACCCTATGCTTTTGCCACCCTCAACAGTCCTGATTCTCTGTGCATACCAGATAATTCCATGGCTTCACATCTTATCTTGGCCTGCAATGTTGCAGCTATGCTTTACCTCCATATGTTTGCTTCCTGTATGTATTTGAAAGTTTACTCATTCATCAAGGTCCATATCAAGAGCCACATATTCCTTGTGGGCCACTTAGTAGACAGAAAGTAAATATTTATAGAATAAATAGGCTTCTGTTACAGAGTTCTTTATGATATAATTTTGTGTTTCTATGTTGATAGTTTAATTGGTATTTTGTTTGTTTGGTTTTCTACCACAGGTAATGTTTTCAGTCCTAGTTTTACTACTTACTCAATATCCTTAGGCAAGTAACTTAATTTCTTTGGGCCACAGTTTCCTTCTATGTAAAATGGGGACAAAAATTTGACCTAACTCACAGCAACTCTGCAAAGGACAAAGTAAGTACTTTGTTAATTATCAAATGCTATTCAAATGTTAGATGTAACTATGAGAGTTAACACGTTTTCATTAAATTAAAGTTGAAATCTTGTTCAAATATTTCAAAGTAAACAACAACTCCCTGACTTCTATGAAAGGCTAACAAATAGAATGCCCCTAGTTTGTCCCTGGATGGTGCAAACAGTTAACAGGCTTGGCCGATAACTGGAGGATTGGAAGTTCACATCCCCCCAGCAGCACCTTGGAAGAACACTTGCTATTCTAGTTCAGAAAAACCAGCATTGAAAACCCCACGGAGCACAGTCTACTCTGACACACATGGGGTTGCCATAAGTCAGAATGGATTTGACGGCAACTAGAAAATTCCTCTTTTCACTCTGCTATTGTATCTGTAGCTTTTATTCCATTTAATCAGACCGTAAGCTCCATGGGGACTCTTTCATTCACTGCTGTATCTCCTCATCTAGAAAACATGGCCAAAAGAGTGAATGAATGAATGAATGAATAATAGTATCAACTGTAGCAACTACAACATTTGGCAAGAGACTAAGTATGTTGAATAAAGACTTACTGAGTGGATGGTCTTCTCAGTGGGAAAAATTCAAGAAAATATTCAAAAAAAATCATCTCACACCTGAGCATTTAATAGGGAACTATTTCCTGTATCAACTTCATAGTCATTAACAATGGCTATGGAATCTCACTGTGTTCCTGGCTGCATCCTATATGCTTATAGGAAGCAAAGCATTTTCTGCCAGAATCAAATTGGTTATTGTTGTTTAAACCACCACTAGTCAGAAAGATATGCCTACTGAACATATAAAATCCATTGCCCTCAAGTCGATTCTGACTCATAGTGACCCTATAGGACAGAGTAGAACTGCCCCATAGGGTTTCCAAGGAGCAACTGGTGGATTTGAACTGCTGACCTTTTGGTTAGTAGCCGAGCTCTTAACCACTGGGCCACCAGGGGTCCACTGAGCATATACTTACCTATAAAATGGATAAGTTGTTCTCTTCTCATATGGCATTTATGTTGCCAAAATCCAGAATCCAAACAACCAGAAATCAGAGTCAGGACAGAGGAGTTAGACTCCTACTTTTTTTGCCCTTTTGCAGCTCAGTCTTTATCTATGAAATGAGGCTACAATAGACCTTAACTCATTGGACTGTTTGACGATAAATGATCCCCAAGATGTCAAGCTTTGTCAAAGTGCCTAGCTTATATAGCAAGTGTTTAAATGATGTTGGGTGATACTGTTGTTTGTGGATGTTGTTTTTATTATCATCATCTTCATTTGCCTTCTGAAACCGTGAACGGTGAATTATATATATAAAGGAAGTTTTCTGAGATCATGGAGCACAAGAAGTTTTGCCGTGACATCCCCGTCTCAGACATAGCCTACAAAGGCATTCATCTATCTAAGGCTGAGCAGCTTTGTTGCCTCCAGGACTTCAGGAGTAGCTGGAGACTGCATGACCAGACACACGGAGAGGTGGGGAGAGGAGAAAAGGAAGAAGGAAGTGGTTTTACAAGAGTCGATCTGTCCTGTGGCTTTTCGATAGAGAAGCCTGGATCCCACATTAGAAGATGAGGGTGAAATGCAGCAAACCACAAGCTGCAATGACATTCCATCTGGCATTTTACTATTTCATTTACTGTTGCTCTCTGATTAGCTCAAAGGTGTAAGAATAATTTTCCCAGTAAAATGATAATATACCGACTCCATGAGCAATATAGTTTTCGTATAGTTTATAGTAAACAACACAATAATGAACATCTGGTAAATAAGATTAAAGGAATTATGGTGGTTCTTCCTCTTTAACACCTCTTATCTGTCCTGGGTTATTTCTACTTTCGTTAAATGTGTAGAGTTTCGTATTCTTTTGAACATACATGGCTTTATAAAAAGATTGGGATAATCAATGGCAGAAACACAATTTTTAAAACGCTCATTTCAAGGGATGGTTTTAGTATCTAGTTATGATCGAACGGAAACTATAGTTCCCTATAGTTAGAGTGTGTATTATAACGTACCTACTTTGCACTATCAGACCGTATCTTTCTTGAGCACACGGTCTATCTTACTTTTGCATGTGTGCTTGTTCCACAGACGCTTGCCTATCAACACTGCCTAGCTGTGTATCTATAGGCAAATTGATTGATTCTATCTCAGTTTCTTTACGTGTGTTGTTGTTGTACTGTCTGGTTGATTCCGACTCATAGTAACCCCATAGGATAGAGTAGAACTGCCCCATAAGGTTTCCTAGACTGTAATGTTTACAGAAGAGTCACCAGGTCTTTCCTCCCTGTAGAGCTGCTGATGGGTTCGAACTGCTGACCTTTCCGTTAGCAGCTGAGCGCTTCACCATTGCACCACCAACAGTGCCTACACCGTAGTGAGAATTAAGGGAGATTGTTTAAAGTAAAGCATATATTAAGTAACCCATACATGGGGAGTGGCGGTGCTGGTGATGGTAGGTGCAGTAGGGTGGATTCAAGAAATATCTTTAAAAGAACTTTTATCTCCCTGGTCAACAGCTTTAGAATTGCTTGAATAACTTGGATATTGAGTAAGCTGCTATACACGTGATTCTGTCCTTAGAGTATAAAAGATACTGAATATTCAACTGGAGATTTTTAGTTTTGTGGCTGTTTTCACCGTTTGACCACCAGATGTCAAATGTTTCCGAGGCAATGGAATGTGAACTGCTGAGTTTTATCAAACATTTTCTCTATCGGTTATGTGTAATTATTTTAATTAAAAATAGAGAGATTTTACTCTTTCTAAATCATTATTTACATTTAGTGCTTTCAGATTCTTAGGCTCTAAAAAAGTCTCTACTGATACACACCCATTTTTGGAATGCAGGAAGCTCCAACAGGAGCTCTCTCTATTTGTCTTGTGAGGAATCTCTTCTAGAAAATTTGATTGGCTAAGAATCCACACCTATAACTCCCTAATACTAAACTGGTTTGCTTTCTCACCTAGCACAGTGACAGGACTCCATGAAGTGAAGCCCTGCATGCGCTACTAGTTATATTCCTCAACTAGCTATACTCCTCAATGTCAGTCCTCCTGATTTCTCATGTTAGACTGAGTGAGATGAATTAATTCTTTAGTTTTCCTTCGTTTGACTGGTCGAGTGTTCGCTGAGGATTTTTTAAGTAGCAATTTACTCTAGTTTTAATATTCCCTGGATAATACAAAAATAAACTGGCTCTGTATAATTTAGCCTTAGAAAAAAGCGTCAGCATGTTTGGAACATAAACCTAATTCTATCCTTTGTTGGGCTGCTCAGTTTAGCAAAAGCATTTCAATGGTACTTCTTAAATGCATGACTTAGAATACTGGAAGCTGCCCAGAATGTAAAAAAAAAAAAGAGAGAGAATAATTTATATTTAATTGGTCTAAACCTACTTTTCCTAGGTCAGTAAGAGGAGAAACCAGCAGCATTAATCAAGAGAAAATTATCAGCTGATTAATCAGTGTTCTAATTACTGCATAGTTCTTTACCTTTTCAGCTTTAATTACTAAACCTCATTGTCTTTTCCATGCGACTAGCATGTATTCACAGTGTATTTTTTCTCTTAGTGAAATTATTAAGATAATAATATACATCCTAGAAATTAAAACATCAAAAGTAAGAAATTGCTAGTTCCGCTTAAGAACTGCCCCCCCGCCCCATGGGTATAAATAAACTACTCAATTATAGAGGGAAAGAATGACAAATTCATGAACACATAGGCAAATAATGTTAGTGGGCAGTGTAACTGTAGTTGTGAAACTAACCTGTGTAACACAGTGGGTCTGTCTGCCCTATTTTATCAAGTGATGTCATCTAAATTTTATCTGAATCCAATTGCCGTTAAATATAAATTGGCAAAATACATTGGAGAATTTGAAAGTTCAATGTTTGGTGAAGACTTGAATATTCTTTTGTAGAAGTCTTGACTGGGGATATGTTAACTTCATCACAGGGTTTTTCCGCCAGGGCACCATTGATACTTAAGCTGGATGATACTTTGTTGTGGGGGGCTACCCTGTGATTGTAGGGTGTTTACCAGCATCCCTGGCCTCAGCCCACTAGATGTGAGTAAGAATACCACCCTCCTTCCCTACTCTGCCCTGGGCTTTTTGACCAACAGAAGTATCTCCAGACATTGCCAAATGTCCCAGAAGGACAAAATTATCCCCCAATCCCGTTGAAAACCACTGACTTTACAGTATGGCCACCATCAAAAGATTATTTTAAAACAGCTATACACCAACTCCTCACTTGTTGACTATTTCACTATCTGACATTTTTCATTTACAGCAATAGTAAAAAATCTACTATCCAAATATTTTGCACGTTAACAACATACGTTTGGCGGTAATAAAACACGGAGGTACGAGCCGAGAGTCACACTGGCTGTGATGGTTAGGGTCATTTGTCACCTTGGCTGGGCTATGGTTCTCAGTGGTTTAGCAGTTATGTAATGCTGTAATTTGGCAGTTACATAACCATGTGATTTGGCAATTATGTAACGATAGAATTTGGCAGTTATGTAATAATGTAATTTTTGCATAATGCCGATCTTTGCACAACCTGGTCTTTGGAACCTAACCAGGTCGATAAGTGAGGAGCGGGTGTATTGTATAATATGGCATCCTTGCCGGATAAGCAGGATTTTTCTACAGGTCAAGTATTTCTATGGAAACCACTTTTGATGTTCAAATTTCCAGATACTTTTGATGCTATGATGATGATGTTACCATGATGACAGCAAGTACTAATGTTCATTGAGCACATCTGTGGTAGGTTGTGCATGAAGTGATCTACACACGTTGCCTTGTTTCATCTTTATAGCAGTTCTATGAGGCAAGCCCAGTGGTTACCCCTTGATTTACACAGTTTAGAAAACGTAAACAATACCCAAAGTCAGACAGATCTTCCTCACCTCATTTGATAGGACAGGAATCAAAATAACCACCCTTGAGGAATAATTTTCCATTTGTAAGAAGGTGAGTTTTTTTAATTTCTTTTTTGAAGTAGTTTAGAATTTTGGCTATATTTTCAATTGTTTCAATCTGTGATCTATTAAAGACATTAACGTAAAATACTTGGGTTTCATTTAAGCATTATAAGAGATTATCTTACAATTGCAAACTGGACATATTTGGATTTTTACTGAAAAGATGGTTATGGGTTTGATTACAGTGAAATGAACATTGTGGCTAACTAATTATATTTTGAAGGTGGTTTTCTCTGAAATGAAAAATGTCTTCCTCCTTCTTTTCTTTTCCTCTTTCCCTCTTCCATTCCTTTCATATGTTTTGTACGACACTGTATCGTATCCATTACACGTTATTTTTTCTTGAGATTGGAGAACCGTTGGGTTTAGCCACCACTTGGAGTAAATGACTTGAGCACTCATTCATTCTATTTGCATGGTCCTAATGCATAAATGTGAATACTGATGGGATAAAGACCAATTTGTATTTTTAGCTGCCTCATTCACATCTAAATCTATTTTATGCACCTGTATGGGCTTCACATTTTACCTCTCCTACTAAGTATATGTATATTTGTAAAAAATTAGATTTGGGTTTAAATCTTATAAAGTCTAATGTGTCCATCAGAGATTCTAACTTATTTGTAACTTCTCTTTTCAGACATATGGATACAAGATATTGAACTGAGCTGCACGAGTTTTCCTGTAGGTATTTATTCCAGCGACAGTGCCTGTTCTAAGGCACATGGCATGATTAGGTACAGGATTCTCAAATGCCAATGATTAAAGTCATTATCTATAGCGATCCAACTATGATAGTGTCCTTATTATCTTCCAAGTGTATCATAGTAAAACAATTGTTGCTTTTCATTCTTGTGAGGTAAAATAATATTTTCAAAACTAAGAAATAAATGAATCCATAACTTTTATTTGGAGATATAGGAATACAGGAATTTTTTAAGGACCAAGTGTATTTCATGTAATGTTTTATGTTCTTTAGGCCTAAGGCCATTGGAAAATGGGGGGGGGGGGGCTTAATGTCTAAATTACAAAAGGAAAACAAACTTAGAATGGAAATTATTTGCTGAGCGTAATGGAAGACCAGGTCAGTTAGCCCAGTCCCTCACTGTGATTAATTAAATGGTTGTTTCTACAATGGTATGTCCATTACGATTAGCATGTTCTGCAGATATCTGCTTCATTATTTTGACCAGATACTTGGAAAAAATGTTAGGCAGAGCGAACACAGCATGGAAAATAATTGGATGTTACAAGTATGTGGTGTATTTATATACTCCAGCAGGGCTCCCTCATCAAACATCCTGTTTCCAGAACACTTAACGAAACACATAGAAGAAACCGGGCAAAAAACAAATGGACACCTAAAAAACACTGATGAAAGAACAAAAGCTGACATTTCACAAGAGAAAGAAGACAAATGAGCCAGAAATTTAAGGACAGCACGCACAGTCCCATTGTGAAACCAAATATTACAGTGTAAACTCCAACACGTTTCTCATTCTGGACTATCAAATTAGCAGAAATGTTTTGAACAATAATGATGTCCAACGCTGAAGGTACAAGTTAGTATAATTTTCCTGGAGGGCAGTTGGGCGATATGTATGATAATGTAAATTTAGAAACATAATTTTACTTAGATCCAGGTATTTCATTTTTAGGAATTTTTGCTGTAGATAAGCAAAAGCACACAGGCGTGTACAAATATTTAGCTATAAGATTTTAGCTGTTGTGGTGGTATTTATATTAGCAAAACTGTTATAATCAGAATGTTACCATTTTACAATGCTGATAAATTAATCTAGGCACTGACCATCAATGACTGCTAACATCAGCACAAGACAGACAATCCATTATAAACCATCATTGGCAGCACATCACACTACCTATGAAATAGTCTTGCCAAAAATGTAACCTGAATCTGAGCAAAATTCTAGATCTAAGCACCTGTCTCTAGAAAATATGGTTGATGGGGTAAATGCTAAAAGACTCTGATGATGACACAGTCAGAAAAATCCAGACCTGGAACGATTACAGTCTTGATCAATTTTTCTTACTTCCTCCCTTTTGCACTCCCTTCCTCTCTCCCTCTCTCCCTTCCCTTCTGTCTTTCTCCCTTCCTTCTCTCCTTCCTTCTTTCTCCCAACAAATAAATTTCAAGAGAACAATCACAGAGGTGGAGAGGAACCTATTGGTTAAAAGACTTCTAGAGCCATATGGACTGCTTGCAATGTATGGATCTTATTTGGATCATGATTTGAACAATCTGAAGAGAGAGAGAGAATATCAAGGGTTTTTTGAACACTGTTTGGTTATTGATGGTATGAAGTAATTATTGTTAGTTTTTTGAGGTGTGATCATGATCCTGTGGTTAGTGTAAAAGAAGAGTTCTTTGAGAGGTACTCAGTGGAATGTGTACAGATGAAAGGATGAGTGGATTTGCTTCAAAATAATCTGGGGATGAGGTGGAGAATGCATGAGGGTTCAGATAAAACAGGACCGACCATGAGGTGGTAGTTGTTGAAGCCAGGCCATGGATATATATGCTTCATTATATTAGTCCCCTTAAAAACAATAACAACAAACTCAAATATTTAACAATATGGCTTCGATTAAATAATTTATCGTACATCTGTGAGATAAAACAATATAAGCCTTTAAAATGATCTTTATAGTATATATTTGATGAAATGCTTAAGAACATTCAGACATTCAAAAATGTTCATCAAACATTTATTAAGTGTAAAAAGGTTACAAAGCAAGATGCAAAGAATTATCCCACTAAAATGCATAGAATGGAAATAAATACCCCCAAATTATTAGCAGTAATTATCTCTGAGTGAGGGGATTATGGGTGATTTTAATTTTCTTCTTTGTGTTTTTTCATGTATTTTTCAAATCTCCACGATAAACATGCACTCACGTGGTAATCATATTTATAATATAATTAAAATTGAGGGAGAGAAGAAAGCTAGTTTAGAAAAATTTCCTCCATAATGACGAAAACAAAACATTTTAGATAGTCTATAGAAATACTGTTTTTAGTGTGAACAAAGCACACAATATTTTATAATTATACATTATTATATCTTGGCTAGGTCAAGTCAAGAAAAACGGATTTTGTTGTGTCTGTCTTGGGTTGTCTATCTGAGTGGTGCAAATGGTTAGCACACTTGGCTGCTAACTGAAAAGCTGGAGGTTCGAGAACACCAGAGGTGCCTTAAAAAAAAAAAAAAAAAAAGCTCTGGTGATCTATTTCTGAAAGGCCATAGCCATTAAAAACTCTATGGAGCATAGTTCTATTCTGACACACATGGGGTCACCATGGGTGGGAATCAACTGGACAGCAACTGGTTTGTTTTTTGCATGTTGTTTGAAAAGTCAATGAAGTTTAGAATATAATTTTTTAATGAGAAAGAGTCAAGGAGAAGGAGTCTAACAGTTACAGAATACCTGGATTAAATTCTATACATTACTCCTTGTAACTCTCAATACACCAGGAGGTAAGTATTTATATGCTTGTTTTATAGGGGAGGAAATAGAGGCTTACAGTTCAGCAGCTTGTGACTGCTAAAGATCAAGCTGAGGTTACTCTGGCACCCAGAGACTTTCTGGCCTTTTGTGGAAATCTAACCATTTTACCAGGATGTGTATTTCCTCAGGTCTGACCCTAATGCCCACCATGCATCTGTCAGTTTGTCCAACTGTGGTGGCTTGCGTGTTGCTATGATGATAGCTACCTGTATTTCAAGAGCCAGCAGGCTCACCCGTTGTGGACAAGTGGCAGCAGAGCTTCCAGCCTAAGACAGACTAGGAAGAAGGACTTGGTGATCTACTTCTGACAAAACTGGCCAATGAAAACCTAATGAATAGCAGTGGAACACTGTCTGATATGGTGCCGGAAGATGAGCCCCTCAAGTTGGAAGGCACTCAAAATATGACTAGGGAAGAGCTGCTTCGGGAAAGCAGAGTTGACTTTAATGAGGTGGGTTGAGTAAAGCTTCCAGGACCTTTATTTGCTGATGTGGCATTACTGAAAATGAAAAGAAATGGCTTCAAACATCCATTAATAGTCAGAATGTGGAATGTACGAAGTATGAATCTAGGAAAACTGGAAGCCATCAAAAATGAAATGGAATGCATAAAGATCGATGTCCTAGGCATTAGTGACCTGAAATGGACCGGTATTGGCCATTTTGAATCGAACAATCATAGGGGCTACTATGCTGGGAATGATAAATTGAAGAGAAATGGAGCCCCATTCATTGTCAAAAAGAACATTTCAAGATCTATCCCGAAATACAACGCTGTCAGTGATATGATGATATCCATATGCCTACAAAGAAGACAGTTAATATGACTATTATTCAAGTTTACACACCAACCACTAATGCCAAAGATGAAGAAATTAAAGATTTTTACCAACTTCTGTACTCTGAAATTGATCAAACATGTAATCAAGATGCATTGATAATTACTGGTGATTAGAATGCACAAGTTGGAAACAAAAAAAGAAGGGTTGGTAGATGAAAAATAACAGCCTTGGTAATAGAAACAAAACCGGAGATTTAATGATAGAATTTTATAAGACCAATGGCTTATTCACTGCAAATACCTTTTTTCAACAACGTAAACAACATACAAGTGGACCTCACCAGATGGGAGTAAAATTGACTACATCTCCAGAAACAGACAATGGAAAAGCTCAATATCATCAGTCAGAACAAGGCCAGGGGCCTACTGCAGAAGAGACCATCAATTGCTCATATGCAAATTGAAGTTGAAGCTGAATAAAATTAAAATAAGTCCACAAGAGCCAAAACACGACCCTGAGTATAATAACTAAAACCAAACCCGTTGCTGTTGGGATGATTCCAACTCATAGCAACCCTATAGGACAGCGTAGAACTGCCCCATAGAGTTTCCAAGGAGCTCCTGGTGGATTCGAACTGCTGACCTTTTGGTTAGCAGTTGTAGCACTTAACCACTACACCACCAGGGTTTCCACCCTTAGCATATCCCACCTGAATCTGGGCAGCATCTCAAGAATAGATTTAACACATCAAACACTAATAACCAAAGACCAGACGACTTGTGGCATGACATCAAGGACATCATACATAAAGAAAGCAAAAGGTCATTAAAAACACAGGAAAGAAAGAAAAGACCAAAAGGGACATCAGAAGAGACTCTGAAACTTGCTCTTGAATGTAGAGTAGCTGAAGTGATTGGAAGAAATGATGACATAAAAGAGTTGAACAGAAGATTTCAAAGGATGACTTGAGAAGACCAAGTAAAGTGTTACCAAGAAATGTGCAAAGACGTGGAGATAGAAAACCAAAAGAAAAGAACACACTTGGCATTTCTCAAGCTGAAAGAATTGAAAAAATTCAACCTTGCAAGTTTGAAGGATTCTATGGACAAAATATGAATGACACAGGAAGAATCAAAAGAAGATGTAAGGAATACACAGAGTCACAATACCGAAAAGAACTGATTGATGTTCAACCATTTCAGGAGGTAGCATATGATCAAGAATCAATGGTGTTGGAGGAAGAAGTCCAAGTTGCACTGAAGCTATTAGCTAAAAACAAGCCTCCAGGAGTTGATGGAATACCAGTTGAGCTGTTTCAACAAACGGTTGCAGCACCGGAAGTGCTCACTTGTCTATGCCAAGAAATTTGGAAGACAGCTACCTGGCCAACTGATTGGAAGAGATCCATATTTGTGCCCATTCCAAAGAAAAGTGACCCAACATAATACATAAATTATTGAACAATGTCATTAATATCACAAGCAAGTAAAATTTTGCTGAAGATATTTCAAAAACAGTTGAAGCAGTACATAGACAGGGAACTGCCAGAAATTCAACCTGGATTCAGAAAAGAACATGGACCTCATTATTGATGTCAGATGGATCCTGGCCGAAAGCAGAGAATACCAGAAAGATATTTATCTGTGTTTTATTGACTATGCAAAGGCATTCGACTGGGTGGATCATAACAAATTCTGGATAATGTCTTAGTCATCTAGTGCTGCTATAACAGAAATACCGCAAGCGGATGGTATTTGTATAAGTTTCTATAAAGAGAAATTTATTTTCTCACAGTCTAGTAGGCTACAAGTCCAAATTTAGGGCGTTATCTCCGGGAGAAGGCTTTCTCCCTCTGTAGGCTCTGGAGGAAAGTCCCTAGCATCAATCTTCCCCTGGCCAAGGAGCTTCTCAGGCTCAGGGACCTCAGGTCCAAAGGATGTGCTCTGCTCCTGGTTTGGCTTTCTTGGTGGTATGGGGTCCCCAACTCTCTGCTTGCTTCCCTTTCCTTTTATCTGTTACAAGAGATAAAAGGTGGTGTAGGCCACACCCCAGGGACACTCCCTTTGCACTGGATCAGGGATGTGACCTGGATAAGGGTGGTGTTTCAATCCCACCCTAATCCTCTTTAACATAAAATTACAATCACAAAATGGAGGGCAACCACACAATACTGGGAATCATGGCCTAGCCAAATTGAAACACACATTTTTGGGGGGACATGATTCAATCCATGATAGATAATATTGCAAAGAATGGAAATTCGAGACCACTTAATTGTGCTTATGGGGAACCTGTGCATTGTCCAAGAGGTAGTCGTTTGAACAGAACAAGGGCATACTGCATGGTTTAAAATCAAGAAAGGAGTTTATCAGGGTTGTATCCTTTCACCATACTCATTCAATCTGTATGCTGAGCAACTTATCTGAGAAGCTGGACTAAATGAACAAGACATCAGGATTGGAGGAAGACTTATTAAGAACCTGCGATATGCAGATGACACAACCTTGCTTGCTGAAAGTGAAGAGGACCTGAAACCCTTACTGCTAAAGATCAAAGACCACAGCCTTCAGTATGGATTGCACCTCAACATAAAGAAAACAAAAATCCTCACAACTGGACCAATAAGCAACATCACAATAAATGGAGAAAATCTTGAAGTTGTCAAGGATTTCATTTTACTTGGATCCACATCTAAAACCCATGCAAGGAGCAGTCAAGAAGTCAAAGGACATATTGCACTGGGCAAATCTGCTGCAAAAGACCTCTTTAAAGTGTTAAAAAGAAAAAGTTACTTTGAGGACTAATGACCCAAGCCATGGTATTTTCAATCCCCTCATATGCAAGTGAAAGCTGGACAATGAATAAGGATGACGGAAGAAAAATTGATGCCTTTGAATTATGGTGTTGGTGATGAATATTGAATATACCGTGGACTGCGAGAATAATGAACAATCTGTCTTGCAAGAAGTACAACCAGAATGCTCCTTGGAAGTAAGGATGGCAAGACTTCATCTCATGTACTCTGGACATGTTATTAGAAGGGACCCGTCCCTGAAGAAGGACATCATGCTTGGTAAGGTAGAGGGTCAGTCACAAAGAAGACCCTCAAGGCGATGGATTGACCTAGTGGCTTCAACGATGGGCTCAAACATAGCAAGGATTGTGAGGATGGATCAGGACTGGGCTGCATTTCATCTGTTGTACATAGGGTTGCGATGAGTTGGAACTGACTGGATGGCACCTAACAATACCAGCAGCTTAGTGGTGCCCCATGGAAGCAACAGTCAAGAAATCAAACAACCTACTGCATTGGGCAAATCTATTGCAAAAGACCTCTTTAACGTGTTAAAAAACAAAGATGTCACTTTGAGGCCTCAGGTTGGCCTGACCCAATCCATGATATTTTCAGCCATCTCATGTGCGTGTGAAAGCTGCACAGTGAATAAGGAAGACCGAAGAAGAATTGACGCCTTTGAGTTACGGTGTTGGTGAAGAATATTGAATATACCAGGGACTGACAGAAGAACAAACTAAACTGTCTTGGAAGAAGTACAACCAGAATGCTCCTTAGAAGCAAGGATGGCGAAACTTCATCTCATGTACTTTGGACATGTTATCAGGAAGGACCTGTCCCTGGAGAAGGACATCATGCTTGGGAAAGCAGAAACCAAACACATTGCCGTCCAGTTGATTCCGATTCATAGTGACCCTATAGGACAGAGTAGAACTACCCCATAGGGTTTCCAAGGAGCTCCTGGTGGAAAAAGAGGAAACCTTCAACGAGATGTTTTGGCACAGTGGCTGCAGCAATGGGCTCAAATATAGCAACAATCGTGAGAATGGTGCAGGACCAGACAGTGTTTCGTTCTTTTGTACATAGGGTCCCTATGAGTTGGAACCAACTTGATGGTACTAATAATAACAAGCCTAATGACAGGAGCCCTGGTTGTGCAGCGTTAAGCCCTGGGCTGCTAATCAAAAGATCGGCAGTTCGAACACGCCAGCTGCTTCCTTGGATGAAAGACCTGGTAACCTGCCACTGAAAAAATCGCAGCCTTGGACACCCTGCGGGGAAGTTCTACTCTGTACTATAAGGTCGCTGTGAGTCGCAATCGACTCAACGACATACGACATGGCTGATGGCATTTTAATATTACTATCTTATAACAGCTAAAATCATGTCATCTATTCTTTTCATACTTGTTATATTCTCATCAAAGGGGTTAAAGTTTTGAAAGATAAAATTTCATTTATTTAGGAAAAAATGCAATTGTAAGAAATATGTAAATCTGCAGTGTTGCCTGATAAATAATGTGATGATTTCCCTTTCTCCCAGAATCTCCCTAATACCTAACACCTTTCGGTGAAGTAGAACACAAACCCCAAGTCATCTGAAGTGGCTAAATATCACCTAGCTCTGTTCTTATCACCACTTAATGCCACAGATTCTTTGGTGCCACCATTGGAGTCATCTTCTCAATCAGGGTTTCTTTGGGTTTTGTTTTTAAGAGCTATCTATTGATGTACATGTAGTAAAGTGTTGTCAAGGTCACCATGAGTTGGGATCAACTGGATGGCGATGAGTTTTTTTCGTTTGTTTGTTTTTAATAAAATGTGCAGAGTGGATTCCACTAACTGGTAGGCAGGGTTAGTTAGTGGTCAGTGGGCAGGCCGAAAATGAAGGGCACAAAGCAAAATAGGTGGGCGTTTTCATGAGTGGGTCGCTTCTCCCCATTAGCAATTCATCTGTTTGCTCCCTGAGCCTTTGCTGAGCACTTACGATTGCCAACCTATCTACTTGGTAAACAATGGCAGAATAAAGCATTTAATCTTTTTCAAAGTGATCTTCCAAACTGGTTAACCATTTGCACCGTTCAGAGATGACAGAGGCATAAAGTTAAACTCTACCCAGATTAGGTACTAGTTCACTGGGCCTTTCCACACTCGTCATGGACAAGTGCTTATTCGCCTCTGGACCCAAGAAGAGAGAGTGAGAAGTGAAAAGACAGGCACCAAGCAAGCTATTTGGGGAAACAAAAACGAACAAGTCCACCCCTTCCTTTCCCCGCCCCTCGGGGGGCATACACACACATTATATATATATTTAATCTTATAAAATATTAAGATATTTGAATCTGGGGACTTTTAGAATACATTAAATATGGACATCTCTGCCAATGTGCTTCAGAGACGAAGAAACAGAACTTTTGCGGGAGAGTGTAATAGCACACGGGCCATTCTATTAGTTTTTGCTTCCAAAATATATTAACCATGATTATTACAACCCTCCACGTGGATTTCTCTTTAATTATAGTCTTGATCGCAATATAAGGGTAATCTCTTGACCAATCAATTTGCTTATCCCTATTCTAATAATTCTGTAAAACCAATGTGGATAAAATGGTGTCTGCTCACTTTATGGATTAAAAAAAGAAAATCGGGGGTAATTGTTCTTCATATTATGGAGAAATTTACATCTCTTATAATTCACAGATCTCAAGCAGAAATCTCCCTTTGGGAAATTCAAGTGGCAAATCTACTGTAGGTTTTCGCATTTTCTGAAAATTGCTCGCTCCGCGACCACCCTTAAGTGACTTTCCTTTTGTGTCTCTGATTGTGACCATGATTAGGGTTTTCCAAATTCGGCAGCAGCTGAGTTTTCCGGTGCTCATGTATAGAATCTGTAAGAGCGATGGTGACTAGAGGCACAGCTGTCCGACCTTTAGGGTATCTAAAGTTTTAGCAGGTCTGTGAACCTCCTATTTTCATATCCATCATCGTTTAAACCCTGGACCTCAGAGGTAACTTCTCTCTGAATTTACACCAAAAGCAGGAAACATATTTCAACGAGTCTGAGTATGTTTTAAGATATTTTGAACCTCGATGAAACAGGTAGGAGACTCTGTTGTTTTAGCATTGATAAGGATCATGCAGATTGGATTAGCCTGCCTTTGGTATGTCGGTACAGACTCTGCTCGGGAGTCCGTTAATATCAGCATATATGTGTTATGCAGTGGGGAAAAAAACAGAGCTGATGCTGAGCTCATTGCTTCAATTTTTTTTTTCTCAATTGAATTGCACTGCATTTTAGCCTTGTATGAGTTAATATTACAGTTCATTTTGCTGGCATGTATTAAATCTGCCGTGTTCTATTTTTTGCCATTGTGTGATTATCTTTCTGACCACTTAAGCACGAGCATGAGTACATACAAGTACTGCAAACACTGGTCATTGAACATACCGATGAGTAAAAGGTGAGTGGGTTGGTGATAAATGAGCGAGAAGTACCTTTGTTTCAATATTTACTGAGGATTGTTTTAATGAAGTGCTCTGTCTAGAGTAAGTACTGCTCTTCTTCTCCCTCTTCATAATCCCTTTAGTGGGTCAAATTGCTGTCTGTGGCTGTATCTTTATTGTTTAGAGATCTTGGAAAAGGATAAAAGGGTCACCCTAGTTATCAATTAAGTATTGGATGGGTGTTTTCCAAGAGTATGACAGAAGAGAGACCCAGTGGTATGCCACACAGGAAGGGATTACCTCTTGATGGGTTTGTGAAACATAGCTGATAAGAATCTGGAGAACAGACATCTGTGATGGGTTTTGCAAAGTCCAGTGTAGGTATTGTATGCCATGACTTCCATGCCGGGGACATGAAGAATACTGAAGTAAGCCAAAGCTGCAAAATGCCCTCTTTCCCCACAGGAAAAGCTTCCGGAGTGGGGTTCTTTTTGGACATGCTGAACCCCAGGACATCCATGCCCACCCTGAGCCGGGGAGAGAGGAGCGGCTTGTACTTGCCATTCTAGTTTCTGTAGACGATATCAATTTAGCGAAAACAAAAAACTACCACACAGATAAACCTCATCACTGGAAACACCATCATTTTAATAGCTGTGCACTTACAGCATTTCAAACAGATTTTTGGAGTGATTTCACATCATTACTCACATTATTGTGCCAACAGCTCTGTGAGGTGGTTAGCACAGGTCTAACCGGAGGCTTGGAATGGTGCAAATGGTTAACTAGCTTGGAAGATAACCAAGAGGTTGGGGGTTCAAGTCCACCCAGAAGCACCTCAGAAGAAAGGCCTGATAATCTCCTTTCTAGAAATTAGTCATTGAAAACCCTATGGAGCACAGATTTACCCTTGACACATACGGGGTTGCCAAGAGTTGGAGTTGACTTGACAGCAACTGATTAACTAGTAAGCTCGTTTTAGAGACACAGAAGGGTGTGACTTTTGCTCAGGATCTCTTTTCTCTTACTTCCTTAATTGTTGTTGTTAGGTGCCGTGGAGTTGGTTCTGACTCACGGGAACCCGATGTACAACAGAACAAAACACTGCCTCATCCTGCGCCATCCTCACAAATTGTTGCTGTGTTTGAGCCCCTTATTGCTGCCACTGTGTCAGTCCATCTCATTGATGGTTTTCCTTCTTTTCATTGACCCTCTACTTTACTAAACATGATGTCTTTCTCCAGGGACTCGTCCCTCCTAATAACATGCCCAAAGTACGTGAGGTGACGTCTTGCCATCCTGATTTCTAAGGAACACTCTGACTGTACTTCTTCCGAGACAGACTTGTTCGTTCTTCTGGCAGTCCATGGTATATTCAAAATTGTTCTCCAACACCATGTTCAAAGGCATCAATTTTTCTTCAGTCTTCCTTATTCACTGTCCAGCTTTTGCACGCGTGTGAGACAATTGAAAATATTCTGTCTTGGGTCAGTTGCCACTTAGTCCTTAAATTATTAGTTATTTCTTTTTAGCCTGTCTCTTCATTGTCTTCCTCTCTACAAGCTCTTCATATCAGTATATAAACATGCTGAAGTCACTCTTATCTTAATCAAACAAACAAAAATAACAACCCCTCCTTCAATAAACCCTGTTTTATTGTCCCGATATTCCTATCACCAACTGCCCTTTCTCTCTTTGATCTTCAAGTCCAAGTATCAGGAAAGGGGAATCATTCAATGTCTAAAGATCCTTGCCTTCCATTCCCTCCTCAGCCCAGTTCGAGCTGGTTTTCTGCCCACACACATTATTTAAACTATTCCAATGACCCTTCTGTGGCCACATCCACCCCAGTCTTGCATTTCTCAGTCCTATTATGCATTTTTTCAGCATTTGGCAGTGAGCTCCATTTCTTACTTCCTCTAACTCACTCCTATCTTCTGGATTTCCTCTTACCTCCCAAGGAGCTTCTGCTCAATCTAAATTGAGGGCTCTTCATCCAAATCCATTGTTGTCGTGTGCCCTCGAGTCCAATGCATAGCAATCCCATGTGACAGAGTAGAACCGCCCCATAGGGTTTTCTAGGCTGTACTGTTTACAGGAGCAGATTGCCAGGTCTTTTCTCCTGTGGAGCTGCTAGTGTGTTTGAGCCAGTGACCTTTTGTTTAGCAGCCAAGTTATGGTGCAATGGGTAAGCGCTCGGCTGCTAACGAAAAGATCAGTGGTTCAAACCTACCCAGTGACTCCATGGGAGAAAGACCTGGCAATCTACTCCCATAATGATTACAGCCTAGGAAACCATATGGGGCAGTTTTACTCTGTTAAATGGGGTAGCTACGAGTCAGGAATTGAAGGAATACCAATGGAGATTTTTCAACGAACGTGTGCTCACTTGTCTATGCCAAGAAATTTGGAAAAGAGCTACCTGGCCAACCAGCTGGAAGAGATCTGTATTTGTGCCCATTACAAAGAAAGGTGAACCAACAGAATGTGGAAATTATCAAAAAACTATCATCAGTATCACATGCAAGTAAAATTTTGCTGAAGATCATTCAAAAGCAACGTGTTAATGGATAGTTGGATCCTGGTGGTGTAGTGGTTAAGAGCTTGGCTGCTAACCAAAAGGTCGGCAGTTTGAATCCACCAGCTGCTCCTTGGAAACACTATGGGGTAGTTCTACTCTGTCTTATAGGGTCACTATGAGTCAGAATCGACTCGACAGCCACGGGTTTGGTTTGGTTTTGGTCAATGACTAGCTGCGGGGACAGTGGTGGCTCAGTGGTAGAATTCTCGCCTTCCATGCAGGACACCTGGGTTTGATTCCTGGCCAATGCACCTCGTGAGCAGCCACCACCTGTTCATCAGTGGAGCTTGCGTGTTGCTATGATGCTGAACAGGTTCCAGACTAAGACCAGGAAGAAAGGTCTGGTGATCTACTTCTGAAAATTAGCCCATTAAAAACTCATTGGATCACAATGGTCTGATCTGCAACTGATCACAGAATGGGCAGGACTGGGCAGTGTTTTACTCCATTGTGCATGGGGTCAGCTTGAGTCGAAGTCCAACTCAGTGGCAACTAACAACAACAATGAATAGCTGAACAGGTTCCAGACTAAGACAGACCAGAAAGAAAGGGCTGGTTTGTAGCTGGTTGTACTTTAGGGATTAAGTTCAGCAGTCAATTGAAAATCCAGAGTGGCTGTTAGTTAACATTTCAGCAGAGAATTTTTCAGGTTGGATAGCTGACTTCTTCAGAAGCAGAGAGCTGCATGTCAGTGGGATGGAAGAGGTCTAAGTGGAAAGTGGGGTGGGCCCCTTGGTCGGGGAAGGAGGGGTAGAATGTTGGAGGGAAGCCTGGGAACACTGAGGGCCTTTTTGTTCTGAATAGCTGAATGAGAATATTGGCCACTATCGCCTATAATAGTTCTTGGGAATTGGGTACTTCTTAATAGTTCATTTCTGTGGTCATCTCCTTTTACCTACCCAACACACATACCCTGAAAACCAAAACCCGTTGCCATCGAGTCTATGCCAACTCATAGCGACCCTACAGGACAGAGTAGAACTGCCCCATAGGGTTTCCAAGGGGCGGCTGGTGGATTTGAACTGCAGACCTTTTGGTGAGCAGTCGAGCTCTTAACCACTGCTCTGTCAGTTGAATTTTAATCTGCTTATTCTGAAAGTTCCTCCTATCTCCCAATTTTCTTTCCCAGGATTGGCCACTCTTTTCTGAATGCCAGCTAGTTCATTCTTCTCTTATAGGTGACTAGAAGTAAAAGGTAAAAGATAAAAAATCTTTTTGCTCTATTGCCAACTGCATTCCTTTTTGGTCCATCAGAAGACAAGATGAATCTCAAAAATCCTAATGAATTTGATGGCTCTGTTGCACAGCTAGAAAAATGAATCCCACAAAAAGAATGCACATCAATTATTTGGTTAACTGATGAGAAACTAAAGGCCAAGTTTGGAAATTGTTCAAGTTTTCTTTAATGAATATTCATAAATAATCAGCTTGCATCTCCATTTAGAACCTAACAACAGTTCATTTCAATTTTTTTTTAAATATCCGAGTTAATTATATGCTGAGGTGTAGTGGCTGGGTCTTCTCTCCTAGCTGGGATTGAATAACTGCAGTTGGTGACAATAAGCCTGTGTTTCTGTGTTTTTCAGCACATTGCTGTGTGGCTGAAGGGACATAATCACACCCTTTGGAGAACAGCTGGTTTTCCTAAGAGTGGTGTCCCCTCCTCTCTCTTACTCCCAACCTTTTCACTAGGAAGTTAATATATTTAGAGGTAAATTCATTTCTTGCACACTTTTAATGTTTTAATGTTCAAAAAAAAAAAAAAAGTGCGTGAAAGGGAAAAAGGTAGGAAAAAGGGAACCTGCCTCAAAGGAAATGCGGGCAAAGCTAGGCTGCAACAGTCAGCCCCTTAGCGGCCAGATGCTCAGCCCTGGGAGGGATAGCGAGATGGCAAACGTCTCATGGAAAACACCAGGAAGAAGTGGGTCTGAGCGAGGAGGAAGAAGCCGGTACTTGTAAAACAAGGCTGCGTGGCAGAAAAATGAGAGTTCTGGGCTGCCAGAGACAAGCCATTCGAGGGCTGTCCCTTTTGTCTCCTCGCCTTGCACAGGCTGGAGGATGGAAGAATTGTGGACAAAGGGTCCGAGGAGGGCGGAGGGTAGGGTATGAACTCGTCAAGCAGCAGCTTTCAGCTTTATTTACTGACCCATCCTTCAGCTGAATCCTCCTGTCCAGTCCCCACACCTCGTCCCGGGTCTGACTGCGGGGTAACACTGCCATCTAGTGGCCGTCTCGCCCTGTGCGCCGCCTTCAGCTCCCTCTGCCTGGCTCCCGCCCTCTCTCCCTTTCTTGCTCTCTCCTACTCGGTCTCTTTTTTTAAAGGTTTTTATTCCGTCAAGGAAAAAAAAAAAAAAAAAAAAAACCTGGCTCTTGGAAAACAACCAACTCTGTTGGAACTCAGAGATAATAATCAGTTTCTCTGGGCTTGTGAAATTGGCTCATTAAGCGTGCTTTTTAACAGAAAATATTGGAAGCGATTAAGTCTGCTTTACTGAGTGGGCATGAAATGGCCAACCTTCGGCCACCCACAGCTCCTAGGTGCCTGGCGTCGTTTTATGCATGCAGCGTAATGTCTGTACTTGAAGTGCTGTTTATTCATCACCTGCTTATTTATCTCTTTGCATTTGGCAGGCACATCGATCAATGTTAAACTGTCACACAAGGTTATTTTTCTTTTACATAACAGTATAGGCCTAAGGTAGTGGCATATTAAAAGTAATAACTTTCTAACTTGTAGCTCAAGATGACAGCCCCATTTTTACCCGAATATATTACAGCAAGGAATTCCTCATTCCATGCCCCCTCCCTCCGCAAGTATTCAGCTCTTCCAAGGTCAAAGGCTCCATTCCGCCCAGCTTCCCTCTGTCTCTGCATACCGCTCAGTTTCCCCTTCATAACCAGTTATCTCAGCTTTTAGGCTGATAAGCCCGCAGCATACATTCTGTCCACCTGGTGTACACATCTTGCTTGTCCCTCTCTCTGATGACATTTTCCACTTTACATAAAGATGTGGTGGCTGGCAGCTCTGGGGAAGAAGAAAAAGCTCCTTTATATGGAGGCGAGAGCAGGGATGGAGACCACTAGGCCTTGTTTCTAGCTCCTCCGCCATCTTGGTAAACATGGTGGAGTGTTGCTGCTTTTTATCTCGCTTTGGTGCGTGACGCTTTCAAGCTCTACCCAGTTTGTGACGCCTCCTTTGTTGGCAGGAGACCAAGGCAGCTTTCCTTGTGCAAACAGGTTTTCGTCTTTCTTTTTTTTTTCACCTCTCCAATCCAGCCTAAAAATGCCTACAGACAGAATATCAGATCTTTCTAGTGTCAGATTTCAAAGTGGCCCTTAGAATTCCTTCCCGCCCTTGATCTCTCCTTTCGGATTTCAGCTCCGACTTGGACGCTGTTGCTAAATATATGTCGGGACCAATGGGTTTCTGATGCGGTGCTTTGAAAATTGTGTGTGCACAGGAATTACGTGTCTCGCCATAGTGGATATTGTTGCACAGCTATTGTTACACAAGGTACCACACCCTTTTGGAGAGCCTACCCTTTTGTGTGCCAGAAGAGATCGAGTAGAAAGTGTGGAGAGAGAAGTCTAAAAGGCTATGAAAATATGATCTAGCAGACTACTGAAGTGCCCGCTTCGAATGCTCACAAGGTTGGCGTTGAGTCTGGCCCACCTTTTGGATGTGCCCGTGCATGCCGGTGCAGAGAAAGATGGTGGGAGGCTGAGGTATGGTGATCTATTTTGTCATGGGTAGCACAGTCCCAGAGAAAAAGCATGTCCATTAAAAAGTGCAGCTCAGCCTTTGTCTATGCTCCTCGGATCAATATTTGCATTAAAGTGGTTTAAATGCATGGGGCTTGGAGGCTGGCCATTCTCTCAACCTGACCTGCTGCATTGATTAGGGCTAGTGATAGAGGGAGAAAGAGCCAATCAGGCGAGGCAAAGAATTTAAAGGGAAAACAGAAGAAAATGAAAGCTGTCGCTGTGAGTCCTGCGGGAGATAGACTTTTAGCCATTCGTGGATGCTGTATTTACTCAGCAGCCCACTCGGAAGGGAACGCACCCTCTCCATCACTCTCATAGGGCTGTTCTGTCTCTCAGAAGCCAGCAAGAGGATTTCTGGTCACTCTGAGACTGGACAGTACAGCCGCTTGTGATTCTCAGCCAAGGGTGTCCAGGCCACTCCCTGGACTGAGCTACGTGTCTTATATTCTTTCTTTGTGCTTCAACAGGCTGTATTTGTGCATCATGACTGTTGCTGTTAGCTGCTGTCAAGTCAACTCTGACTCACGGCAACCCTGTGCATAACAGAAAGAAACACAGCCCAGTCCTGCACCATCTTGACGAGCATTGGAATGTCTGAGTCCAGTTGGACAGTGTTCTGTTGTGATCCACAGCGCTTTCATTGGCTAATTCTCAGAAGTAGATTGCCAGGCCTTTCTTCCTAGTCTGCCTCACTGTGAAAACGCCACTGAAACATGCCCACAATGGGCAGCTCTGCTGGTATCTGAAGTGATGGTGGCACAGCTTCCCCATCACACCACAGCCCAACAAAATTAATAACAATTAAACCCCCCCCCTTATTAAATGCTCATTTCATACCAGATATTGCTATGTGTTTTACATGCAGCATCTCATTAGTTCTTTGAAACAACATTGTGCAGTACTCATGATGACCCTATTCACATTTGGAAGCCAAAGATGGATTGTAACTTGTCCAAAGTCAAATCCCCAGTAAGGGGCAGTAGCTCTTCAAACCCACGTCACGGATTCCAAAGCCCAGATGCTTAGCCCTCATGCTAGGTAATGCTGTGTTAAGGAATCATTTCTTTCTGTTGAGATGTTTTATCAAAGTAAATGTCACACTTAACACTGGTCTGCGTATGAAGAGAGATAATACCCATCTTATAATATTGGAGCTAGTTGTTGTATTACTACATCCACCTTCACTGATTTGGGGCACGAAGTATCTTTAGTGGAAACATGGATAGAAATCGGTCATATGGAGAGGGGAAGACCAGAGCTATCAAGTGTTAGTACTTTGTTCACCAGCTCCTGTGGCCAAGAAATGACCTACATACTTCTTGCAGGGTGAAGCAATCACAAGGACATTAAGAAGTTTCTAAGGCTCCAACCACTTTAGGGAGCTCATATGGGGTTTAACTAGACTGGAGGATGAGGACTGTATTTGTCCAGACATATAATGAATATTTGTTCATATAATATGTGTTGAGTAACCCCTGTTGAGAACTGTGCTGGATGAGCTGTGCTTCTTAATATCTAAGGGCTGATTCTATAGTTACAGATAGAAAAATTGACAAATGAAACAGTTAGTTTCTGTCACAAGACAGTATGTGATCTTGTGCCAGAATGAGTCCCATAGAAAGTACATTTAGGGGGAGAGCAGAAAATGGAGAGAGAGTGGGGAAGTGGAGTGTCAGGGGGAAGACCTGGTAGAGCTGACCTAGAAGAAGCTAGAACATAAATATGAAAAAATACATTCAGAACAAAGAGAAATATGAGATTTTGGAACGAGTATCACTGCTCAAGGTCCCTGGGTGGTACAGTTTGAACCCACCCAGCAGTGCCACAGAAGAAAGGCCTGGTGATTTGCTTCTGTGAAGATTACGGCCAAGAAAACCTTATGGAGCAGTTCTACTCTGACACATGGAAGGTCGCCATGAGTCAGAAAGACTTGACGGCAACAGGTCTGGGTTTTCTGTATCACTGCTCAGAGGAATGTTAGGCTGCTATGGACTGTTAGACTGGATTGCATCAGACCACAAAGGCTTTGAAGGTCTAGACTGGACAATTAAAGCACTTTAATATTAACCACCCTCTTTATTGTTTTGGGGAACCAGGCAAATTTGTCTGCTGAAATTATAGTTGGGAAACCTGACCTACTTAGCGCATTGCTTGGAGCATTAGAGTTTCCAAACAAACTCTTCACTCTAAACCAAGAATCTCATGATACTTTCATTTTCTCAAAGGGGAAAAGAACTTAAAAGAAACCCATGTGAAGATTTTCCTTATGAGGCTAACCTGAAGTAGAATTGCAGCAAGAGAGAAATTAAAAGGTGAAAACAATCCTCCAAATCTCAACTCTTTAGAACAATGTGTTGGCAACTTTGCTTTTGACCAAAGCTGGTACGTGAAAATCCAGCTTACGTAGAGACAAACTTACATAAATACATTCATATTTTCAAAAAGGATTTTTGGTAGAATTTTTAAAAATAGAATTCCCTTTGTACATTTTAAATGTACTCCAGTGTACTAACCTATAAACAGACAAAAAATAAACCCCACAAACCAACAAAAAGGCTGATTGATAAATCGTTCTTTAGAATATCATGTTTTTCTTAAAGCAAGTATATACTCACATGTTGCTACCCTAACCCAGATCGAGTTGGATGATAATGCCAATGAATTCTAAAGCAGCAACTGATTTTCCGATTTTAGGCATGTTCTCCATGTAGGGAAACAGGTTCCAGGGGGATTCATACATGTTGCTATGGATTGAATCATGTTCCACAAAAAGATATGTTGAAGTCTTAACTTCCGTACCTGTGAATGTGACCTTGTTTGGGGAAAGGGTTTTTCTTTGCAGATGTTATCCCTTAAGTTAATGAAGTCATACCAGGGTAGACTCGATGCTGCCGAGTCCAACTCACAGTGACCCTACAGGACAGAGTAGAGCTGCCCCATTGGGTTTCCAAGGAGTGGCTGGTAGATTTGAACTGCCAACCTTTTGGTGAGCAGGCAAGCTCTTAACCACCAGGCTATGAGGGCTCCAAAGACCAAGCTGTGTAGGGCAGCCCCTAATCCCTTCTGAGCAGTGTCTTCTAAAAACAAGAGAACAGGCAGGAGGACAGAGTCACACACAGGGAAGACACCCTGTGAAGATAAATCTACAAGCAGCAAAGGGACACGGAGAATTGCTGGCAGCCACTAGAAGATATGAGAGAGGCATGGAATAGCTTCTCTCTCAGAATCCTCGAAAAGAATCCGCACGGCCTATACCTTGGTTTGGACTTCTAGCCTCTGGAACTGTGAAACAATAAATTTCTGTTCTTTAAAGCCACCCACTTTGTGGTATTTTGTTACGGTAGTCCGTAGGAAACCAAAGCACACATAAAAATGGGGTAGAATTAACAGTGAAAATAATCATTTACCACGTGGCATTGGGGTGATCCATTTAGGGATCTAACATTAGCTTACAGGGTCTCATCTGAGTCAGTCTTTTGTTCACCTTTGGCATTTCAGATTCTTCAGTCAAGAATGAAGTCTTCACTTTAGATCTGTGGTTTTCAGGGTCAAACCAAACCAAACCCATTGCCCTCGAGTTGATTCTGACTCATAGCAACCCTATAGGATAGAGTAGAACTGCCCCATAGGGTTTCTAAGACTGCCATCTTTATGGAAACAGGCTGCCACATCTTTCTCCTGCAGAGCAGCTGGTATGTTCTGACCGCCAACTTTTTGGTTGGCAGCCAATCACTCCACAACTGTGCAATCAAGGCTTGTATTTCAAAGGCAGTCCCCTGGAAAGCAGCATCAACATAGTGTGGGAAGTTGTTAGAAAAGCAAGCTCTTCAGCCCCACCGAGAAGTACTGGGCCCATGGGTCTGGGTTTTCACTCTCCAGGTGATTCTGACGCATGCTCAAGTCTGAGACAGGGCCTTAATATAGTTCCCAAAATAACTGGCTTACTTTGTCTTATGCAAGCACATAAAATTTTATACATACTTCTGATTTAAATCAGACTTTTATTCTACCCAACTAATCTCAAAGTAAGGCTCGCTGGTGGTGCTGTGGTTAAGTGCTCGGCTGCTAAGCAAAATGTCAGTTTTTCGAACCCACCGTCTGCTCCTCAGGAGAAAGATGTGGCAGTCTTCTGTAACAGTTACAGCCTTGGAAACCCTATAGGGCAGTTCTCCTCTGTCCTGTAGGGTCACTATGAGTTGGAATTGACTCGAAGGCAACGGGATTTTTAATTGCAATGCACTATGCTGTTTTAGTTGGGTTTGCTTTGCATAGTTCTCCCATCTTTTCCCTCCCGTGGTGCCTGCAGTGGCTTACCACTCTGCCGAGGTTATACCAGTTGCCTTTGAGTCAATTACGACTACTGTTGACCCCATGTGTGCCAGAGTAGCTCTGTGCTCTATGTGGATGATTTGTCAGAAGTAGATAAGCAGGGCTTTTTTTCAAGTTACCTCTGGGTAGGTTCAAACCGCCAACCTTCCGGTTAACCGTTCAGGTCGCACAGAGACCCCTGTCGACATTAACTCGGCTTCATGTTACACCCAGCTGTGGGGTGCCTTGGGTTACCTGTATGGAGCACCATCGCAAGGACTTTCTTCTTTTTTGATGGCAATTTGCCATTCAGGGAATTTTTGTTTCAACTAACTTCTCTATTTGAAATAGGGTTCTAGGTAGGTCAGATTGCTTGAAATTTCATCAACAGATAAGTTACATGTTATTTATATACCACTTGAAATAAGAAGTCTTTGTAGTTTAAAGGCTGGTAAATCTCAAAATAATCTTTCTTAGTGATTATTTCATTTCAGTTGGCTTAAGATGCTATTTGTATTAACCGGGTGCTAATTTAACATAGGTGTATAGTCATTTGAAGCAGTTTTCATTTATTAAGAAAAAGCTCTCTCTAGATTAAATTATCATAAGGCTTTGAATAGGAATGGGGATTCTTCTCTCTAAGACTGAAGGATTTCTAGACGAGCACACACTCTTTTCCCCCACTGCCCAGTTGAAATGTGTCGAATTTTTTTACTTTTTCTCCTATAGCGCGGGGTACTGACAGTGGCCCTGGCTTTGCCATGGGTGGAAGAAAGCCCATTCTGTACAGGTTTCAGATACTGGACCTGTAATATTATAATTGATGTAATTCCTGTGCATATTATAATTTCTACACCCTGACTGATAATTTTCCAGAACATTTTAGGTATTAAAGGAGCCCTGGTGTCACAGTGGTTAAGCGCTCTCCTGCTAATCGAAAGGTCGCAGTGGTTTAAACCCACCAGCTACTTGCTCTGCAAAGAAAGATGTGGCAGCCTGCGCCAGTAAAGATTACAACCTAGGAAACCCTACGGGGCAGTTTACTCTGTCCTGTAGGGTCACTATGTGTCAGAATCGACTCCATGGCAATGGGTTTTTAGATATTATATCCAGTGTCATTTTTCTTCCTCTCTTGATTTTAGTGTTTTTTGTTTATTTTTAAAATATTATTAAGTTTCATAAGATTTTTGCAGCCTGATTGGATTCCACACCAAAGGTATGGGGGGAAAAAGAGTGTATCCCATACATTGCACAGCGTCTTGGGAAATTACTCAACTCCTTTTGAAGAAGAAAGAGACTTCCTGTATAGGGCATATAATATTCCTGCCCCGAATGTTTTCTACAGACTCTAAGCCAGGTTGCCTCCCGGTCAGCAGGCACAGAAGAGAAGTCTGAGACTTAGGCCTTTCTTTTGTTTTCTCCAGGGCATTTCTCCCGTTCCTCATCTAGTTCTGGGTCTTCTACGGTAGTTTTCTTGGTTCTAGACCTTTGATCCTCAGTGCTCTCTAAGCACTTGCAGAGAATTTACTCTCTGGCTAAATAAACTCCACACATCCAAGCTTTGGCCTTGGAATCCCCAACTCTTGACGACTTGAACAATACTCTTAAAAACTCCTATTGTTTCAAGTTCAACCTTTAAAACGAAGGCGGAAAATGAGGAGCCCAAGGCAATGATGATGAGTCAACACTAACTGAATCTAATGGACTTTCCCATACTCCTACATCTCCTAGTCTATGAAAATACTTGCATATACTTAGAAAGCAAAGCTTGTCATTTCTAAACTCGTATTTGTATAATTTACTCTTAGTGGCAGAAGACATACCTGTAATTAATTATAGATCTTTCACTGCATAATCAATTTGGCCATAGATTTATTCAAACTGAATTAGACTCAATTCTTGATTTAATTTCAAAGGAAGAATTTCTAACTACATAGCAGAAATAGTTTAAGTTGGTTGGATTCCGTAAGCAACTCTTTCTGGGACTGGTAGTGCCTGAGTAGAGATAATCTTGATTTACTGGGGAGGTTGGGAGGAAGAAGTTACAGAGTTAAGACCTGCATATGGATATTATAGTACTATTCTTTTCTTTGAGCCACTCCAGGTTTCATATAATGTAAATCTATTTCTGAACTTCAGCAAAGTGTCATTAATATGTGATGCTTCTAGCAAGCTTCCTGACGGCTGAAGACAAGAACAGTACATTCCCTTCAGGAAATGAGAGCTTCTCTGAGTGGGTTTTGTGACTTCTGCCAAAATATATATTGAAAATTTCAGGAGACTGCAGGACCAGAATAATAGGTAAGACTAATCTGAATCGGAGGGTTATGAAAGATAAGCAAATGATGCAAATATTATAGTAAGGCATGCTAACTAGTTTCAGAATTTAACTTTTCCGAAAATCTTGATTTTATCAATTTAATTCTTGTAGTGCCAATTACTATAGTGCCTGTGAATGCTTATCAGGTATTACCTACTCGATTAATTTGGTTTGTGAGAGAGAATCCTGCCATTTTCTAGCAGAGCAGTGATTAAATCATCGCTTTAACTCCTAAAGCTATTGGGAACATAAAAGTCTGGAGAAATCAGGAAAGATATTTGCCTTGGTTTCTATGAGCAACAAGAATGGTTAAAATCTCATACTCTGAGCAGAACCCGGTCCAAAAGAAATATTTACCAGCTGTATATTTGGGATTGGATTTAATTCACTGGTAGATTGAATACCTGTCTTACTTTTTATTTAATATACTCATAGAATAGGAGCTGGCAAACTCTGGTTCATGGGCCACTTCCAGTCAGCCTTCTGTTTTTGTAAATGAAGTTTTATTGGAACTCAGCTATGCTCACTTTTTTGCGTATTGTTTGTGGCTGCTGTTGCGATACAATGGCAAGAGTTGAGTAGCTGTGACAGAAACCATCTGGTCCACAAAGCCTGAAATGTTTACTGTCTCACCCTTTATGATAAAGTTTGCCAACTCCTACCATTGACATGTCTTGCTGATCTTTCTATCCAACACTTGTTTATCTTAGTGTCCCCTTTTCTTGAATGAGGTAGTTTTTTAGAAATCATTTAGAAAAAAATGCAGTCTTACCCGGTATGGGAAAATATGACGTTGGTAGTTGGGACTTGAATCCTCTTTGCCGTTCCACCACTTCTCTCTGTCAGCTTGAGAAAGGCACGTCACTCATCTAGCTCAGTGTCCGCATCGGTCCCAGGAGGAAGCTGGTCTGTGTGATTCCTAGGAGTCCTTTCCTTGTTGTTTAACACGTCCGTCTGTCAATTCAAAGTCTTCCTAGTTAGGCTCACCGAGTACAGCCTTCCCTAACTACTCCTGTCCAAATTCATTTTTCCTTCCTCTGAACTCCATAACATTGGAATGTAATCATATATTGTATTACAATGTCTTTTTCATTTTATTTTACTGTTTTTTGTTCTTGTTTACTATTGTAAATTATATGTTTCTGGAGAGTAAACCAAAACCAAACCAAACTTGTTACCATTGAGTCAATTCCGACTCATGGCAGCCCTATAGGACAGAGTAGAACTGCCCCGTAGGGTTTCCAAGGAGTGGCTGGTAGATTCGAACTGCTGACCTTTTGGTTAGTAGCTGTAGCTCCCAGAGAGTTAAGAGAGTGGGAACTATATATTCTCCCTCTCTGTATCCTAACATGGTGGTCTTTGAAGTACACATTGAATAATTAATGTGATTTTTTTTTTTTTTTAATACAGAACTTGTAGAACATATGAACAGTTTCGCCCCACATGTCCCAAAAGGGCTTGGACCCAAAGTTCTTTGCACTTACATAAAAGTAGTTATGCTTTATTATGAAAAGACACTGTAGCTGAGTCGGATTTATTTGGTTAGAAACAGGAAACAAACTGAGGAGGCAGTGAACTGGTTATCTTACCTGGGGGAAAAGAATTCTAAGGACAGTTGGGAAAGGTGACTTGTAATGAAGCTGGAAATGTAGATCCACATTGGAAATCTAAAATTTATATTCCTAATTCAGCCCTAAAATGTATCATTTTCATTATGTAGGTGAAAGTGTAAATACTGGGGAATGCTTTCATTGTGTTGTGCAAAGGAGAGCCATTGCTTCATTATGGGACTGTTTGTTGTTAATTAGTGTTGTCGATTCCCTACAACGAGCTTCAGAGTTTATTAGGAAAATACAAAAGATGCAATCCTTATATTCATTGCACTTGATGGGGCCAGGATGGACAGCCATACCACCCACTTTCTCCCTGGCTATTTTGTTTTTAATTATTTAACCTTTGGAAGAATTTTTGAATAAGGCACGTACATTTACTTATTGTTAATACTTTACTTTTTATTCATATTGAAAATAAATAAGAGCATTTTATTGCTACTGCATTCTTGCTTGTTCTCTGGTTTAAAGATCGTGACAGTTTTTTAGTTGTTAGAAATAAGTATTAATATGAAGGACTGGCCAAAGCTTGGCATAGAAAGATTGTACTTTTTTGAATCACATCTCTCTTAGGCTGAGTTCTCTAGGGAAGCAAAACCAGTGAAGTATATATATATGTGTGTGTGTGTGAGTGTGTGTGTGTTTAGAGAGAGAGAGCGAGAAAGAGATTTATATCAAGGAAATGGCTCATGCAGTTGTAGAGACTGGTAAGTCCCAAGTCCATGGGTCAGGTGTCAGGTTGGAGGCTTCTTCTGACTCAAGTAGCTGCAGGGGCTACTTGGAATCCAAGATTAACAGGTCAGACAGCAGGCCGCTGGCTCACAGGCTGTGGAGGCTGACGAATCCAAGATTGGCAGGTAAGATGGAAGACTGCTGGCTCACAGGCTGTGGAGGCTGATGAATCCCAAATTGGTGGGCAATACAGCAGTCCGCTGGCTCAAGAACTAGAAGTCAGATGATGATGAGCCAGTCTGCATCCTTACAACTGATTGGCTGATCACATCATGGAGGATGACTACATCATTACATAACTGCCAAATTACATCATTACATAACTGCCAAACCACTGAGAATCATGCCCCAGCCGAGTTGACACACAGCCTTAACCATCACAACATCCAGTATCAAGAGACTCTGTCATTTATATTGCAAACTCATTTAATGGGAATATTTTAAAAAATATTACAGGGACTTACTCCCCTTTGTTGGTCAGTAGTGTTTCCATTTGTATAGTGGGAAACATACATGGCACATTAGGGGTGTATGTAGATTTACTGGAGCCCTTGTGGTGGAGTGGTTAAGAGCTTGGCTGCTAACCGAAAGGTCAGCTGTTTGAATCCACCAGCTGTCCTTGGAAATCCTATGGGGCAGTTCTACTGTGTCTATAGGGCCACTGTGAGTTGGGATCAGTGGGTTTGGATTTTTTGTTATAGATGTACCTGTGGCTTTTATTAACTTATGTTTAAAAAAAAAAGAATAAAAACCACAGACCAATGAGTACTTTCCAAATAATCTCAACTTGTTTTGAAAATACAGAAGAATACTAGTCTCAACTTGTTTTGAAAACACAGGATACACAAAAACATTGATCAATTTCAAGAACATCAAGCCTTGAAAATAATTTGTACACCTTTGTTTCATAAGAAGAAAAGGAATTTATGATCATAGCAAGAAATTGCCTTTCCTCATTCATCAACGACCTGAAATACATACAAGTAAATAATAAAGACAGACTGTACATTTTATTATCCTTATAATTGCTTTATTGGCTTCACATAAAGTACTAGATATGGTACACAGCACATAGAAGAAATTATCTCAGAACCCCGAGAAGTTGGATTGATTCCTTGGTCCATGAAAATAGCACTACATAAACTGTATTCATAAGACTCACCATGGCACCCACCCTCCCTCACCCAATCTGGGTGTTATTCAAAGGACAAGTATGTGTATGTGTGTGTTTATTATAGCTGCACTTTTCTAAGTTTTTCATTAAAATTATCTCTCTATAATAGAAAATTTTCTGACTGAGTCTTTATAACATTTCCTGGGAGTCCAAAGGAAGTTTCTCTTTATGTCTTGTAAGTCTTAAAGAATTACAGGGTTCTTTGCTGGGAAACGTTTAGGTTCAGTGTAACGTCATGACTCTTGGTTTAGAAGTCTGGGGACAATATAAAGTGAAATGAACTTGCTGTTGCATTTATATACTGGATAAAAAATCTTTGTCTAGAATTTAAGGATGCTAGGGGTAATTGTGTAGAATTTAGGAAAGCTAGGGGTAATTGAATTAATTGAACATTCAATTAAAAATCTCATGCCAGTTAGAAAACGTCTTAGCAATTATTCAAATAAGAATCCAAACCAGTTAATATGACATGACTGTGGTTGAATAGGACAAAGAAAAAATGCAGAGAAAACAACATCTTATGACATAATGGTTACACATATACCAACACGCTGAATTAATTTTCCATTTGACTTCTGAAAATAAGAATGGCAATTAGAATAGCAAAGTACATAAATGAATAAGTGCATCATTTATGAATCAGAAGACTGCGACAGAGAATGCTTAGGAATTCTTGAGTAACATTTTATGAAACCCTACCTGAGATAAGATGTGAAAAGATTTAATGAACTCTCCTTTTCTAAATCAGATGGCTGATTATCCATCAGAGCCCAAATTCTAGGCTGTGAAAACATAGGTCAGAAGGACACATTTCTTTTGCATTTTTCTTTTCTCTCTTTTACGCTGATCATTCCATCTTTCCTATCACTCCAACACCCGTGGAGACCTTAGAAGCTTGGAAGAGAGGCTTGTTCTCCCACCCTGCTCCGTCCAGTCCCTGCCACTCTAGGCATGGTGAGTGACATGCCTGTGTATTTTCCATCTTTGGGTGGAACAGCCTGGACCCTGTCTATCATAGCAGTGAAAGTAGTTTTATGCCATCCGTTCTTCAGCTGATGGAAAACAAAGTCATTGAGTCATAAAACTCATCTGGATCTCTAATCCATCTTGGAGAAAAAGCAAACTGTTGTTCTTGGATGAGCACCAGGGACCACTGCTTAATCTCTCAGTTATTTTCTCTTTTTCTCTTATGTATGTGTATGGGTTTTTCTATAGTTTTCTTATGAAAATGTGAATTTTTAATGCCACAAAAGCAGGAAAAAAACCATTTTTCGTAAATATTCTTTCAGTAGAATTGCAATCAATGTAGTTCACGCTAACAAGCAGATGGATGTATTTGAATGTCATTATCTTGTGTACAATGATATTATCTGTTCCATGAAAAATTCAGTAGTTTGGACTGCTTTAGTGAAGGGAAATGAAAGTATAAAAAAATAGCAAGGAAAACATGATCAGACTCCGAATCCCTGAGGGGGTCCCATTGCATCATTTAGCAGGCGAATGAGCAATGCTGGGGAAGCAGTGATGGTGGGGCTCCTGTCTGTGCCCCTTATGGTATTCTTGGCTTCCAGTCACCCTCAAGCCCCACAGCTGTAGGTGGGAGCACTTGGCCTGCTAAAGCATCACACCGTGACATTTTTATCATCCGTCTAAGAGAAGAAAATAAATTTGCTAACAGAATAGAGTTGGCAGGCTCATGCCACCTTGTCACATTCCAGACATCTCCTGGTCTGGCCTGATCCAGAGGAAATCAAAGTGTGGGCCAGAAAGTGTGTGATGGACGTGAAGTAGACTTAAATATTCTGGGGGAAGAATGTGAGTTTTCTGAAAGAGGCATATGTGTGTTTTTTTTTTAATTATTGGAGAGCTGAGAAATGAAAATACTTGGGTTGGATGGTTGGTGGTGACCTCAGTTTTGTTCTCTGTAAACCAAGGATGCATTGACACAGGAGAAATGGGGTCGAAAGTTGTGCCCATATTTTGGGTGAGGAATATGGCAAGGAAAAAGACCCCAACCTAGCCCTGTTCAGAACATTTTTCAGAGGTTTCTATTACCTGATGATTGAAATATAAACAGCTTCTAGTCTTTATACAAGGTGATATCTTCCTCTTTGTCCAAATTGGCTTTTTTTTTTTTTTTTTTTCCCTTATCTGAACATATTCTATGCCTTAACTCATGACATTTTTTGTATGGAATATCCTGCCTTAGTATCCCAGACTCTGGGGCATTTTGAAGTCCTATCCTTCTTTAAAAACATTTCAGGCTTTATTGAGGGCCCCCTGTGTGGGTGTTTTCTTTTCCAGATGCCTGTCAGGTATGGTTAGTACCATGCATTTGGCACAAAGCGGGTGCTGCCTTGCACTGTTGCACATGACATGGTATCACAACTGACTATGGATCACTCGGTGACTCATTGTCTCCAGCATCTAAAAAGTTGCCCTAAACACAGTAGCCACCCAGAAAGCTTAACTTATTGATGATACTGATGAAAAGTGGCATACCTCATATTTCTATAATTGTTGTGTAAATGATGACATTTGATTTTTGTAGAGAATGTGATGTATTAATATTTTAAGATTTCATATAAATAGTTCCCCTTATCTTAATGAGGGCTTAATATATAGCCCTGGTGGTGCAGTGGTTGCTAACCAAAAGGTCAGCAGTTTGAATCCGACAGTTGCTCCTTGGAAACTCTATGGGGCAGTGCTACTCTGTCCTACAGGGTCACTATGAGTTGGAATCAACTTGACAGCAATGGGTTTAGTTTTTTTGGTTTATCTTAATAAGAACCTTTAAAAATTTCTGCTTTCATTTACCTCTATAGATTGCCTCAGTTAAGAAAGATTATTATATGAATTCATTTTGTCTGGAGATAAAAATTCATGACTAACAGCTTGATTCAGGTAACCACAGAAGAAATTTTGAGAAGCATTAAGAGTATGTATGTCATACACACATATATCACACAATATAACATAAAAAGCCTGTAGCTGTCGAGTTGATTCCAACTCATAGTGACCCGATTGGACAGAGTAGAACCACCCCATAGGGTTTCCAAGGCTGTAAGGTTTTACACAGCAGACTGCCACATCTTTCTACCTTGGAGCTGCTGGTGGGTTCGAATGGCCGAACTTCTGGTTAGCAGCCGAGCACTCAACCACTGTGCCACCAGGGCTCTAAACTATAACACAGCATAAGGTAATTAAAACAGGAATACAGTCATTCCTTGGAGGTATCCATGGGGGATTGGTTCCAGGACCTCACGGGTACCAAAATCCGAGGGTGCTCAAGTCCCTTATATAAAATGGCATATTATCCTTTACATAATCTACACACAGCCTTCCATATTCTTCAAATCATCTCTAGATTACTTATAATTCCTAGTACAATGTAAAAGCTATGTAAATAGTTGTTATACTGTACCATTTAGGGAATAGTGACAAGACGAAAGGCAAACTGTGCTCCAACGCCAAGTGCTGGAGAGAGACTGAGGATCTGTGAGATGGGGGAGGCTACAGCAGGGGATGCTGCACATCACTGCATTAGACTGCCTTCAGCGCAGTGCTTAGCATGCAGCAAATTCAAGTTTTGCTTTTTGAAACTTTTTTCCTCCCTTCCCAATATTTTCAGTCCTTGGTTGGTTAAATCCTTAGATGTGGAACCTGTGGATTTGGAGGGCCGATTGTGCTTAAACCTAATACTTCTATTGTAGTGATACCAAATACATTCTATGAATAAGGTTCGTTTTACGGGAAAATTACTTCATATTGAATCTTGGAGGACTGTGTTTATGGGTGAGTAGGGGAAACATTCATGATCTTTTCCATGAGAAAAATATTTCTAATACATAGATTCCACAGTCTTAATATTCTCCTTGACACCATCTATATATTCTTTTCTTGTCTTTTATTTTTTTCTTCAGTCTTGAGATTTTTCTCACGTTGATCCAATCTCATTCTATCTTCCTTCTTTTCTTCATAGTCTTCTGTCTTAGCCAGTGATGTCCGTAAAATCTGATTTGTTGTTGTTTGGTGCTGCCGAGTCAGTTCTGACTCATAGCGACCCTATGTACAACAGAACAAAAAACTGCTAGGTCCTGCACCATCCTCATAATCATTGCTATGTTTCAGTCCATTGTTGTAACCACTGTGTCAGTCCATCTCATTGAGGGTCTTCCTCTCTTCCACTGACCCCTCTACCTTACCAAGCATGATGTCCTTCTCCAGGGACTGATCCCTCCTGATAACATGTCCAAAGTATGTGAGACAAATTCTTGCCATCCTTGCTTCTAAGGAACATTCTGGCTGTACTTCTTCCAAGACAAAAATTTCATTGGACATAAGTATTTAATGGTCTCGCTAAAATAATAAGTAATTTCAAAATCATTCTGCTGATATTACATCATTTCCTTCTAATCTGCTACATTAAAATTACAGTGTCTTTATGTCTCTACATATTTCAGTAGTGATGAAATTAACGTGAATTTCTTTCCTTCTAATATTCATACCTTGAATAAAGTATATTTTAATTTTTACCTTTAAATGATGAATAAGGACAAGTAATGGAACAAAGGATTTTTCTACATGATGAAAAACACGTTCATTTCTATAAAAAATGTACTCTATGCTACGGGAAAAAACCAGGCTGGTAGGTAGATATTTTATAAAGATGTGTTTTACAATTTGCAGGCGGGCAATAGTACTGTATAAATCCATGTAAAAGTATAATAGAATTTATATGAAAAGTAAAATAGCAGAAAACAATTTTTTTGCAGGATGCCAACATTGTATGGGATTTATGTGAAATTCTAACAAATGAAAAGCAATGCAAAATAAGAGATTGATAAATCAATTTGAGCTATATAAGTGAATGAGTTTTTTGTTTTTAAATAAATAAGTAGATTTGTAACATTTACTGACTATAGATAACCTGAATATAGTATCAGAGGTATCTGATAAGGTGTTCCATATTCCTTTTCTGTTTCACTAACTTGTAAAAATGGTAAGGACTATGACTTTTAAATTTGGCCTAGTGCCTTGGGTGGGGCATAAACTATAAATGTTTGTGAAAAACTATTGACCAGAGGCTGGAACAATCTTCAGATTTAGTGAGGTTTATATGAAGAATACCAACCAATTGTTGCAATGACAATAGATGGCACCTGAGCTAAGGAGTCCTGGTGGTGCAGTGGTTAAGTGCTATGGCTGCTAACCCAAAGTTCTGCAGTTTGAATCCACCAGCTGCTCCTTAGAAATCCTATGGGGTGTGGTTCTACTCTGCCCTATAGGGTTGCTATGAGTCAGAATCAACTCAATGGCAACAGCTTTGGTTTAGTTTTTCTTTTCTTTTGAATTAAGGATCTACAAAAATGTCACATATTTCCTGATGGAAATTTTAAAGCCATGTCCTCTTGTGTTTAGCAAGACAGGTAGTGAGATCAAGACCCTCACTGCTCTGTTAGACTGTCATATTTAGGGCTTTTAATAAGGACAAGGATTTATTAAATGCTGTGTTTAGGTGATATGAACGTTAAAAACAAAGATGGACTGCTTGCTTCCGCCCTGTAAAATGTTACCTGCAATCTCAAGTAAGGCAGAGTGCTTTTAGACCTTGACTCAAGAACATTATGTAAGCACCTTACTTTCAATTCTGTATTATTATAATAAATTGTGGAGTCTACCTCACCACTGACTTGCCGTTCATGCAGCTCTCAGAATGACAGCCTTCACTCCAAAGTCTTGTAAGCATTGTTATTCTGGCTATCCTCATCATTAGGAACAAATTAAAATTCAAGATCACAATATTGTTATCAGGAGGGAAAGCTGCCAGCGCTTTAAGAAGAACCTGTCTTTCATGATAAAGTCAGATTTTATTCTTTGGAGCAAAAAAATGCAGCTATACATTCCTAATTTGGTTTAAGGTCACTGTTTTCCAGAGGCTCCTGGAAGGTTAGAAACGAAATTATGGGATTAAAAAAAATATATTTAATCTAAGTTGTAAAGGAGCTTGGAACCACACCACAAGCATCGTAATTAACTTTAATAATTATAAATGTAAATGCAGACAAGCCACAAGGTTTTAATGGTGTGCCACATGCTTCTGCTAATTATTTTAGAGTTTGGACACATTCAGTGCCAGCTAATTATAAACCCTGCTATGGAAATCATCTGTTTATATTAGACTTATTGATCTCTAGTGTTTAAGCAATATGAAAAGGGAAATCTACAATGCTGGACCATCTGCTTTGTATCCCTAATTGCTTTTAAGGAATCAAATATATAAATAGTCAGCTTTTTATATATCGGGCTTCAAACTCTTTCAAGAAACATATTGTGCAAACTCAAGTGACTCAAAACCGCTTTTTGGGCATGTTGCACCCCCCAGCTCTCCCAAGGGTCCTTCACCCCTTCCCCGCATGCTGCTCTCCTCTCACGTTTTGGCAGATCTCCGAAGCACCTGCTTTTCTCCCCGATCCCTTAAATCAATCCAGGTAGCGGAGATGTTAGACAGTTAGCATCTTTTAAATGCACTTTTTCTATTACTTCCTAAGAACATGTCTTCTTCCCCACCCCACCTCCTTGCGGCCATGAATATTTATCGTGATTCCACAGGAAGGGTGCAGAGAAAGACGCAAAGCAATAAAAGTCCAGCTTAATGGTTCCATGCTGCTGGAGTTATTAAACTTTAGGGCAAATTAGATCTGCTGTCCTGTGTGGTGGACACCTGGTTTGAGGACTAGACCAGGGTTAGCGCTCATCACTAACAGGCCTGTGGGCAAGCCTTCCTGTAGAGAAGTCTTGTGACTCCTCATGCAGGTTGGGTTTAAATGAAGAGAGAGTTGTTTTCTTAGAATGACGTTGTTTATTTCATCAGTTATTCTTAGGTGGTTTTTCTTTCTGAGGTTTAAATCACTGGCTTAAAAAAAATCTATACAGGTTTGCTTCAAAAATCCATATTTATTCTTTTGGGACATTTAAACTGAATCTTAAAATTATTCATTTTAACAAAATAACTCCTCTTCCCAATGTTCCACCACTCACTTGTGCCCGACAACAGTAATAATTAAAGGCTAATATACATATATATGGAGCCTTGGTTGCGTAGTGGTTAAGAGCTCAGCTGCTATTCAAAAGGTCGGCAGTTCAAATCCACCAGCCACCAGCTGCTCCTTGGAAACCCTATGGGGCAGTTCTACTCTGTCCTATAGGGTCGCTATGAGTCAGAACCAACTCAACGGCACTTCTAACTAACTAAATATATATATGTTAATCTATGTTTATTATGTAATTATAGTCTTCCTTGGTTTAGGACCATTTATTAGCTTTTGTTGAGGAGCTCTGGTGGTGCCGTGGTTAAGCCCTTGACTGCTAACTGAAAAGTTGGTGGTTCAAACCCACAAGCCACTCGAGGAAGAAAGATGTGGCTGTCTGCTTCCGTAAAGATTTACAGCCTTGGAAACTCTAGAGGGCAGTTCTGCTCTGTCCTATAGGGTTGCTATGAGTCAAAATCCACTCAAGACAATGGATTTATTAGCTTCTGTGGGCAATGTAAAGTTAAAATTACTTTTAATTTCATGGAAACACTATATGATATGAATAAAAAATACGACTTCTGGCTTTCTGAGTAATTTTTTTTTAGTCCTATAAAAGGTATCAGTTTTGTACTAAGGGATCAGTAGAAGAAAATTACCAACCTCCATTCCTTCATTATTACATATTTAAATACCAATACGGAAGGCTTAGAGCATGCTGTAATTTAAAGGCTAGTTCCAAACAGCTGAGAGGAAAGGTCCAGTACAACGGAAACGAAACAAGCACCCTTACTTACTTACAAAAGTAAGGCTTTTGGGAAGAGGGAGTGATATGTTTTGGCACGCACTGGATACAAGAAGGTTTGATTAAAAATAAATCAGCTACTGTGGTTAATATGCAGTCGTATATTTTACAAACATTTATATGGTTTGTATGGTATATACGTGTGTTGTCGTCGTTGTTAGGTGCCGTCGAGTCGGTTCCGGCTCATAGTGACCCCGTGTACAACAGAACTCAGTGCTGCCTGGTTCTGCACCAACCTCACAATTGTTGTCATACTTGAGCCCACTATTGTAGCCACTGTGTCAATTCATCTCGACGAAACTCTTCCCCTTTTTCGCCGACCCTCTACTTTGCCAAACATGAATATATGTGTGTATATACATGTATGTGTGTGTGTATCTGTACATCCCAAGGCTTGTTAGAGTAATTAGTGATGTTAGAATGAGTGTGATCTTTCTGCAGTGAATTTGGTTAGAAATCTGTTCCTCTACTTTATCTTGCCCCTCCCCCCCCCAAAGGCTGCACTCATTCTGCCTTTTTCTACAGTTTCGAGTGAAAATTCTAATACCCGGCACTTAGGCCCTCTACCCTTGACTGGTGCCATTCTCTGAATTTCAATCTCGGCACACACATAATTGTAGGGCCTGCCTTCCATATAATCTGCACTCATTCTAATCAAGGCTACACGTTTCCTTCAGCTCTGTAGGGAAAATAGAGAACCTTCAAAGTCAGAAGGAAATTAGGAGCTTTCTTACAAGGTGCTTTAACCAGCTCATGTTCCTCAAGCCCTTGAAGAAAATTACCAATCAAGAGAGCACAATTGGCAGCTACATTATCGAAGCGCTTCTGATAATGCCACCGTTTAAATGGAATAATATTGTTTAATAGGCTTTTTAAAAGCACCCATTCTTTGGATCTGACACTCCGGCACAATTATCTTCCATTCCCATTTAATACTACAACAATCCATTGATAATTATCACATTCGTTTCCCTCTGGAGTTCAGGGGTACTCATACACGTGAATATGTAGAGACAGCTGAGCATCTTCCGTTTGTGAAAAAAAAACAGAAACTTGTTGCCTTTGAGTAGCTTCCAACTCATAGCGACCCTATAGGACAGAGTAGAACTGCCCCATGGGGTCTCCAAGGAGCGCCTGGTGGACTTGAACCGCCGACCTTTTGGTTAGCAGCCGACCTCTTAACCACTGCACCACCAGGGCTCCTCAGTTTGTAGAGTGGACACGAATTTGTAATTTTGAAACCTGGCATTTTCACTTTTCGTTCGTACCCTCCATGAAACACTCTCTTCCCAGGAGTTTCTTGTCGGTAGCAGATTGGGGCAGTTTTCTATATGGCTTTATGTTATTTGCCTTGACAGACCCTAAAAAATGAGAGTAGAAAAATTATCAGTCAAATATTACTTTCTGTAAACCGAGATAATTTCAAAGATACCCTTTGCCCGTTTGTTATTGTCATTTAATAGAACTCCAGATACCTTAGCACCAAGTCATATATTCCCTGGTCTCTCTCAATTTGTCCCTGAAAACAAGCGTTCTTTCTACTCGTTTCTTTTTTTTTTTTTTTTTAACTCTAAGACCGAAGACAGTACTTGATACATGGTGTGACGTCCAAGGTAGTTGAAGTGGCGTTGAGTGGATTATTTTAACAAACATTTGCCGACACGCCCCATCGTAGCTCTTACGTAAAGCAGCTGTTGAAAAGTAAAGAATTATTAGACTAGGAAATATGACAATAAATTTTTGTAGATAAAAAACAGCGGAGCATCAGTAATTTCACATGGGTCAACTTAACAGTTTTAACTAGCCTCCTCCCAAAGATTTATCTATTTCTTGGTAAATGTGAATATTTTTTTTTTAATGGAATTAAGAAATTTTTCTTTTCTATTTAACTGTAGTAGTACAGTGAAGGAAGCCAAAATTTTCCTAAGTCAACAAAAAAATATGACTTCTATCGATGAATTGTCAATATGGTCCATCTTAAAATGGGAAATTTTACATATACTCACACAAAGTTTCTACTCAGACAACTATTGATCAAATTATGTTTCATGGTGACCCTATAGGACAGGGTAGACTGCCCTATAGGGTTTCCAAGGAGCGGCTGGTGGATTCGAACTGCCAACCTTTAGGTTAGCAGCTGAGTTCTTAATCACTGAGCCACCAGGGCTCCCAAATTACATTACAGAGTCTTTATTAGCTACTTCCGATGTGAATTTGATGTCAAAGTCCCTTTTCTTCTGGTAAGTGCCACAGGGATTTGCTTCCACTAGGAAAACCTACCTGGGGGGTGGGGTTTGGGTTGGGTCAACCTGTTGAATCTAAATTCTGTCGGATTACCTGATTGTCTGCCTTTGAGATTCTTGTCAGTCCTTTACTTGAGTTTACAGAAGAAATTAGCAGATTAATGATGAGATCTATCACCTTTCCTGGATCCTGGGGATTTAGACAACAGGGATATACTATAATGAAGTGACCCGTATTAGTGGTTCAAATTTGTCATGTTATAGTCCTAGAATTCTATAGCTATCAATGGATGGACTGATTCATAAAAGGCAATTTTTAAATGCACTCTAAATTGTGCACAAATTTTCTATCCTGGCTTCAAAATGGACTGGCGATGCCTAGGAGTCTTGGAGATTTGGATTAGCTTCTTACCATACTCCTCCCAATGAACTCACATGAGGATTGCTTTCTCACTCATTCTAGATTTTGGATAATAATCATCTGAATAGTGTTTACCTGAAAGAGAATAAACATTTATCAGGTATTGAATTTGAAATTCATTCCATGCTCATCTCACGTTTGTTCTTTATAAATTACATATAATGATTGTCTTTCACTCTTCATTTTTGTAGCTAAACACTTTAAACTCTTAACCCTGATTAGCATTAATAAGGTTATTAACTTCAGGTATCCAAGAGGAAACCATTGGGAGAAAATGGTAACTTGGTAGATTTCCTTCAAGCAGAACTGAACCTTCTTAACGTTAGAATCCAGTCAGCCTCTAGTGAGGCCGTGACGTCCTTCAAAAGTACAAAATAAAAGATGGGATAATTGAATTTGGTCCCTGGAGCTCCAAGAATACCACAACCTGGGACTGTATGGTGTCCTCAGCAGATCAGAGAAAAAGCGTCACTCATATATCCTCTTTTTTTTTTTTTTAAGGAGCCCTGGTGGCGCAATGGTGAAGCACTCAGTTGCTATGCTAACTGAAAGGTCCCACTAGCCACTCCACAGGAGAAAAGACCTGGTGATCTGCTCCTGTAAAGACCAACCCACTGCTGTAGAGTCGATTCTGACTCATAGTGACCCTGTAGGATGGAGTAGCTCAAAGGGTTTCAAGGGCTGAAATCTTTACAGAAGCAGACTGCCACATCTTTCTCCCCCTGAGGGGCTGCTCACCTTTCTGTGAGCGGTCGAACTCTTTAACCATTATGAAGCTACCAGGGCTTCTCCCCTTAAATCCTACAGCCTAGGACACCCTATGGAGCAGTTCTACTCTGTCCTAGAGAGTTGCTGCGGTTGAAATTGCCTCCAGAGCACAACAATCCAAACTTTTACATTAGAATCCAGAAACAGCACTCTTAAGATAGTAAAAACACACACGCCTCCCTCCTTTTATTTTTTAAAAGGAAGTACAGTAAGAAAGGGGTCATTGTGCCATGTTACCTTATTTCTTTTCCATTACAGCGGCAACTCCCAGACTACATTCTAAGTTTCTGACAAACACACTGTGAAGCCGCCAAGATATTAAACTCCTCTAGGTTGAGAGGTGCTTGGACTGGCCGCCAAGGGTAGGGTGGCTTCTGAGGCACCATAATTAGGGTTCTCAAGATGAAATCAGGCACATTCCCACCAACATCTGGCTCATTACAGAAGTCTTACTGGGAGAACAAACTGGAATATTTCAGAGTGGTAAAGCCAACGTTAGAAACGAAACTTTCATCGTCTTTAATTGCACCGTGGAAAGGGTTAACATTCTTTATGTAGATCACTGAAGTTTTATTGTATAAGATGACCTTAGGGACTGTCATCTCCCTTGAATTTATACAAAGAATTCCAAGGAAAGGTTTTCTAGGTTACACTTCTTTTTTCAACCCTTTGTCCTGTCAGCTCAGTCCTTGATATCTTCATCTGCCGACATGCTCAGATGTGCACTGAATGTTGATTTCAGCTGGCCCCTCCACCCCTCCCTGCTGGTGTCATTAAAACCAGGGAGGCAGCGGCTCCCCTGGCATCTTTGGCACGGCTTGGCTTTACACTGTGGACTAAATTATTGATGAAGAGCACTTCTGTCGCAGTGTGTTTTACCCACCTTTAAATGAAACAGTGCGGATTGAGCTGTCACTGCCTCCTCACTCCCCGCAACTTCGACATGACATTTATGATGTGGTTCAGATTGCTCCGGAGCAATTAATTTACAGTCGCGCCTGCACTCGGAATGAAGATCCCTGACAATTACCCAGGGCTGGTTTCTCCATGAGTGCGCCACGCGCCCGTCAAGACCGTACACAAAAGGAAAATCTCGGGAAATATGGAAAGGGGTCTCTGGGATGTGTGATCCTTGGCTCCTCCTGGCATCTGGTTCGGGATTCCGGGACTTGGTTTCCGTGTCGTGCATTTGGTTCCTCTCTCTCTCTCTCTCTCTATATATATATATATATATATATATTTTTTTTTTTTTTCTGAAAAGATGGGCGGACTTACCTCCCCTGCACATGCTTTGCAGATGCCTGCTAAAATTCTTATAAAATTTTGTCAGCCACAAATATGTTTATTCTACTTAAAGCTTTTGTCTGTTTTCATCAGGATTCTTTGATATACGCGTTCAGTTTCTCATCGGATTTTGTGACCCTGGTTTATTTTTCAGTTCATTCAATGAATGAAATAAGCAGCATATGCATGCATATACACGTATTTCTGTATATATGTATACATGCACTTAAATATTTGTATGCATGTGTGTGTATATATGCAATATATGTTTTAAAGGAGACAATATGTATTTCCAAATACATGGCATTTATTATCTGATCAATTTTTGTGAAAGATTTTTTGTCCACTTGTTTCTAAAAACTGTAAAACCTTATCAGTTTAGACTAACTTAGTGAAGAATAGTCATCATTAAATAATATTTTTAAATGTATGAGGCTTTAGTGTTTTTGAGAATATAGAATAACATTAACTTAGGTTGATTCATATCATTTCAAAAACGGATTTTAATGAATAGATTTCAAAATATTTGTCACTGGTCCATCTATTCTTGGAACGGCTTGAATATAAATTATTCTCTTAACTAGGTCCCCAGGCCTCCTGCTTGCAATATTAATTTCTGTAGTCAACTTTTTCATTATAGATAGACTTCTGTTTTATAGAAACTGCCTCATACTCAGTAAAAGTGTATTCTAAATTAATGTGCTTTTAATTTTTGATTTAGTTCTCACTTAAATACTGGCGTGTCAGAGCTAATGGCTAAAGTGTAACAAGCAATGTGGGATCATCTAGTGCCGAGGTGCTTCTGGGGAGAAGCTGCATCATTGTCTTTATTGAAAAGGTACCATGTAACGAGGCGTTAAAGGCAGGGACTTTGTAAAAGACAGGATCCAAGGGAACAGCTTGTGTACTAGAAGACTGTAGTTTGACAGAGTATAAAACATATCAGTAAGATAATCAAGGAGCATCACTGTAACTATAATGAAACCAAACCATGGGTCAAAGGGCATTTTACATGCGATTCTGCACCCCCATGCTCCCCATCTCCTCAGTACACATGCACCTCCAGAATTTGTCTGGTGAGGTGAGCTGATAGATGGGAGAATCATTACATGTATTTGCCTAACTCAAATCTGGCGTTTTCTAGCCCTTTTGAAATCAAGATAATTAGAAGAGGAAATATCTCTTCTTAGTGTTCTGAATTTGACCTCATTTTTATTTATCTTTAAGGCTATTTATGGGACTAAATTACTCGTTCTGTATGTCAGAGGATGATGGTTCAACAAGATAGATTTCAGGAAATAAACTCCATCTTAGTATTTACCTGTCCTTGCCTCCAACAGTAAGTACATTCCGGAGAAAGAAGAATATAGTCCATTTTTGGTCCATCATTTGCTCCAAAGGGACAAATTCACACACACACACACACACGTTGGACAAATTCACACACACACACACACACACACGTTTTGATTAAGGAGTCTTGGGCATGTTCCCACACGTACTCATTTATACGTACACACAAGTAAATTGATAATGCCCGCAACTTGGGGAGACTTTTAAGTAAACCTGAACTTTATTGATCTAACAAGTATAAGAAGAACTTGAGACGTTGGACAAGAAAGTTCTAGTTATGGCTTATCTGGACAATCATGATTACAATATATTTTTTGAGCACTTACCCCACTTACAAGGCACTGGGCAATGGTGTTATCCCCTTGACTCCAACAACTCTTTCAGGTACCCTCATCATTCTCTTTTGACAGGTGAGAAAACCAAGCCTCTGAACAGTTACACAATTTTCCCAAGGCCACAGGGTCAGTTGGTGATGAAGTCAAGACTTTATCCCAGATCTTTCTGACATCAAAGTCTAATCGCTTATTGGTTAACTATACTAGATTTTTTCCGTTTTCAGCATTCGCTTAAACACATCGTTATGGTGGATATACCTTACGTTTTGTTTTGTGTGATTATTAATTGCTAAAATTAGAGATTTTTCCTCATGCAGAAAAAAAAAAAATAAGATAGCTCAGTCACAAGTTCTACTTTTGTCTTTATAGTTTGACTCCAGGGCCCACTCTGCCATCTCTTATATATTGCAGACAGTGGAGACATTTCCTACTGCCAATGCATGATGAAAACATGGACAGTTGACTCTCCTTTGTAAACTGCAAGTTCATGCTTCAAGGTGTTCGTTATAGTTTGTGTACATTGAGGAATACTAAAGCAAAAAACAGTAAGCTTAAAATATGTGATTAATTATGCAAATAATTCATAGTAAATTTCAGTATTCAGACAATTAAACAAACCGTTTGTCTTTTATTAATATAGTTGTATCTAAAGCCCCAATAAATCACAAACCTCTAAGATTTGCCATTTTCACTCCCATTGAGTAATTACCTCCACCCATGTTGTATTTCTTTGGCTGACCTTGCTTGGCGTCCTTAAGTCTGATAACTGTTCCTGCGGTCTTCTAAAATGGATTTGGCAAAGGCTTTGGGGCACTTGGTAAATCACCTTCAAATTGTGGTGCTTCTCACTGGCCCACAACCACTGAGGTGTGAGTAGAATGTTTTCTTATTGAACTGAAGTTGTTAATACAAAGCATAAGAAAATGCATTTACTTGCTGTAGGCTAGAAATCTGGCTGAATATTTTAAGAAATTTAATATTATCTGAATAAAAAATCTCTTGGATAAAGCAATATGATATAGTGGAAAGAGAATCTGAGTTTAAAGGCCTGAATCCTTGTCAAAAATGTTGTATTTACTTGCTATAATCCCGAGCAAGTCAGTTAATATTGAAACTGTTTCATCATCTGTAAAATGGAGATAATTTCATCTGACAAGAAGAATATGTAGAAAACTTTTTCCATGGTAAACTATGAGGCAAACATTAGACTTTTTGAAATAATCAAGACAGCATTATTAGAACTCTGTATACATTGTATACAACATATTCATCTATATTTTTAAGCTCACAGAAGGAGGCTGATATCATTCAGGATTGTGTTCAGCTTTATAAGAGAAACTGTAAATTACCTGGCTCAAACAAGATACAATTTATGTAAAAGAACAGAGTTGGCAGTTTGGAGTTGGTATAGTGTCCCTATCCTGTCTTTAGGACTCAGCCTCCTTTTGTCTTCCTGCTTTGCCATCTGTGGGATGTGGCTTCCATTGTTGTTGTTGTTTTTAGGTGCCTTTGAGTCAGTTCCAAATCACAGTGACACCGTGTACAACAGAACGAAATGCTGCCTGGTCCTGCGCCATCCTCACAATTGTTGTTATACTTAAGCCCATTATTTCAGACACTGTGTCAATCCATCTCGTTGAGGGTCTTCCTCTTTTTCATTGACCCTCTACTTTACTGAGCATGATGTCCTTCTCCAGGGATTGGTTCCTTCCAATAACACGTCCAAAGCATGTGAGATGTCTCACAATCCTCTCTTCCAAGGAGTAGTACTCTAGCTGTACTTCTTCCAAGACAGACTTGTTCATTCTTCGCCAACACCATAATTCAAAGGCATCAATTCTTCTTCAGTCTTCGTTATTCGTTGTCCAGCTTTCACATGGATATGAAGCTTGGAGTCAGGTGCACCTTAGTCCTCAAACTGACATCTTTGCTTTTCAACTCTTTAGAGGTCTTTTGCAGCAGGTTTGCCCAATATAACATGTCGTTTGATTTCCTGACCACTACTCCCGTGGGCGTAGATTGTGGATTCCATCTTTAGTATCACCTTATTGCCTAAAATTGACTATTGAAAATCCAATTATTATATCTGCATTCCATGCAAAGAGGAGGAGAAAGAGGAGTGAAGGGTCAAAAGGGCCAAAAGGGAGGACTAGCAGAAAACCAAAAAGAGTTAACCCTCTTTAAGAGCATTCCTTAAGCACCACCCCATGATTACTGACTAGAGCTCATTGCAAACCCTGGTGGTGTAGTGATTAACTGCTACTGCTGCTAATCAAAAGGCCTGCAGTTCAAATCTACCAGGTGCTCCCTGGAACTCTATGGGGCAGTTCTGCTCTGTCCTATAGGGTCACTATGAGTCGGACTCGACGGCAATGGGTTTTTTTTTTTGGTTCTCATTGCAAGGCTGGGGAAGGTTTTCTTTCAGCTGGGTGCATTGCTGGAGTTCTCTTAGCAAACAAGAAGGAGATGATGATATTATGTAGGTAAGTAGTGCCCGTGCCAACGGACTATATGTGATTTGAATTCTCTCCATGGTTGACTGTATATATTACAATTCAAGATCCATACATTGCTGACATAGTATCAGTGATTAAAAATAAAATAAAATTACCCACAATTTTAGCCTATCAAATCATCATACCCTGAATATTTCCAACTTAGATTATTTCTTTTTCAGTTAACATTTTAAAGTTTTACGAAGGATGCTTTGCATTACAATCATGTCAGAGTTTGAGTAACAAATAAATATGCATCATAAAATGAGAATTGCCCATTCTTTAGTTTTTCAGAAAATTATATGGATTTCTAAGAATTAATTTTAACATAGTTTTTTTGGGGGTGGTTCCATTTAAGGGGGCCTAGTGTGGTCAATACCATCACCTACAGTTTTAAATAACTCATTTTCTCAAAATAATTTTCAAATTTTTTAGAAACTCCACCAAATAAAATGAGTTGGTATAGGTAAATGAGTTAATACAGTACAGGAAAAACACTTACAACGATGTTTGTCATAAAAGTCACTTGTCCATAACAATAGCTTTGTGCTACCTTCCTGTTAGCGTTAACGACTTTCATTAATAAACTGAATGAATCACTGTTTTCAAAGAGGGAGGTTAAAAAAGATGGAAGGAAATTAATTCTCCTTCTTCTAGGCTTTACAGGATAGAAACTATTAATCAGTTTATACCTTATTTGATAACAAAGTTTCTAGACGGCTAACTTTCAATCCAATCCCCTCTATTCAATTGTCCAAATTAAAAATTAAATATACTTACTACATAGAGATCATAGCAACAACTGTGAGGATGGCGCAGTACCAGGCAATGTTTCATTCTGTTTACACATAAGGTCACTATGAGTTGGAACTGACCAGACAGCACCTGACAACAACAACATAGAGATCTGATTATGTGCACTGTGGAGAGTTATTCTCCTTGTAGCTTGTACAGTGGACATTTGGTGTGTTTTTTCTTTTCCCTCCATGTGAAGTGCCGTCCTCTACTGGGTGGCTGACTCCTTGGTCTGACTCTTGGGAGGCAGAATCAGCCTTCCCACTAAAAACACTGTAAGGCCCAGTACCTTCTCCTCTGTCAGGAGTGAAGTATGGTCACGTGTCTTAGGCAACACTAAGAGGATGCTCCAGGCTGCAGACTCTTTATCTGGGTGAAGATGCAGAGATGCTGGGCCCATCCTGGGCTGACCATGATGCTGGAGTGGAGACAAGTCCAGACCATCCCGTGGTGTGACATGGTGGTGACTGTGCAGTCTAACTTTCCCAGATGATCCTCCAGTTGGCTCATCAACTCTGTGAGCTACCATATACATAGCCTTCCAATAAATTCCTTTTCTGATTAAGAAACAAAGCTGGCGTCTGTGACTTGCAACCAAGACTCTTGATTAGCTCAACATGCACCAAAAATTGAGGGGAAAAAAAAAAAACTAGAAATACACAAAGCATGAGAAATGAGAACAACTTTTTGCGTGAACATTACGATTCAGTGAAATGCGAAAATGTTTGAGGTAATAACACCATGCACTACTTCTCCTTATCTTATCCTGATTACGTCTTTAGCAACTGTGAATGACATCCATAGTTTTGAAGCTCCTTTTCACTGAATTGCTTTACATATTAAATGTGTCATTTCCTCTGGAGTATTCAAGCAAAACCAAAAGATCTATGCCTATTTGTTTTATAAATATTAGCAGAAAAGTGCCAGATAAACACTTCTTCTCAATTCTATTGGTAATTCGGCTAATGTTCGTAATACAGTTGTCTGTTTTCCCACAAAAAAGAGAAATAAGCTTTAGATCTGAATGTTGAACCTTCTTTTAATGATAGCTTTTTCTGGTCAGAATGGAGGTAAGTGCTTCCTTTGTCATCCTGGCTGATTTTTCACTTTGCTGGCTTTCCCCAAGACAGCAGGGAGCGATTGCTATGGAACTAATTAATGCCTGACAAACAGATTGAACCACATACTCAAAGAATTCCACGGATTGTCCATTTGCTCTTAGAAAACATAACCCAAAAGTCTAGGAACATGTAGATAGCATTATTATACTAACACTTGGATAGGGGAATTGTCTTGCTTTGTCCATACCTATTAGTCTATTGAAGACAGTTCGTGTTAAACGCCCCTTCCAGACTGTACCTCGGCTACCTTGAAGTATTGGTAAATGCAAAGAGGTACATATGAAATATTACCTGTGGAGGAAGGACTATGCTTTCATAGACCTCTATTGTCTCTGACAGAGCAACCACGGGAAGAAATGAGGGTCATGTGTCATACACGCATAGTCACAGTATACCAGATTGATGACTTAGTGCCTATGTAGATATAGGAATGTTCTTGACCAAGCTGGCAAGTTGTCCTTGAGTATGTCTGAGATTCCACAGTTTAAAAAAAAAAAACTTCCAAGAGAGAAAGAGACAGTTACATACATGAATGTCTCCAAACACTGAGGTAATCTCAGAATACACAAAAATAATGTTTGCTCAGGCTATTCTCTTGAGAGACCGGGGTGGGGATTTCCATATTTTGCTTCCGAGGCACTTTCAAAGCCATTTACTGCCATGATTTTATACCACTGGATTAAGAAGCGTATGAATCTAATATCAGTAAGAGGCTATATAGTGGACTTGCTGATTTAAGGAAAAGATGAAAATAGAGTCAAAGAGGAAGGACTTACCGTCTCATCTGAGCTGAGTCTTCATACTTCAGAGTACAGAATGACAGGACAGAGTGTCTGTTTGCTGCATCCTTTATCAGGAAGATATAACTAATATATCTCATATTGATTGGGTGACTTGTACTTGTAAAAATTTCAAGTTCCTTTGCGCAGCTCACATTTGATCAGGAACAAGCTAAAGATGCTTTGGCATTTCTCAGAAAGGTGATTGATGGATCCTGAAGGCTTACTAGCTGGTGGCCAGATTCATTCATTGAGGAACAAATGCCACAAAACTTCCTGGCAAGAGTTACTCATTCTTTTTTTTAAAACAAAACTGACCACACTTAGCCATCAATGCCGATTACGCTGGTTATGGTGTCTGTAGTATGTTAATCCAAAAAAAAAAAAAACCCAAACCCACTACCATCTAGTCAATTCTGACTCATAGTGACCCTATAGGACAGAGTAGAACTGATTCATAGGCTCTCCAAGACTGTAAACTTTATGGAAACAGACTGCCATATCTTTCTCCCATGGAGCTGCTGGTGGATTCAAATGGCAGACCTTTGAGTCAGCAGCCAAGTGCTTAACTACTGTACCACCAGGGCTCCATTGTAGTATGTTACAAAACCAAAAACCAAACTTATTGCCATCAAATTGATTCAGACTGATGGTGACCACATGTGTTACATAGCGTAACTGCTACACAGGATTTTCTTGGCTGTAACCTTTATGGAAGCAGATTGCTAGGCCTTTCTTCCATGGTGTCACTGGGTGGATTTGAATAACCACCTTTGATGTTAGTAGTAGGGGGCAAATAATTTGTGACATCCAGGGACCTCTGTAGTATGGCATGGACTCCTCCTTTCTGTGAATACTACCCTGTGGTATGTATTTTTCCCCCTCTTCTCAATCTTTTGACAGAGCTCACATCCCAAATTGTTGTGTTGATTTTGTCCTTGGTAAGTTGTTAAGCCCTGCGGCTCATGCCTCCTGCTTAGGCCACGATCTAGCTCTTGAGTTCAAACAGGGGGTTTTCTGATGTGTGCATTGACTTCCAAACCACTCTGTACCACCCTAAAATCACTGTTCCTAGAGACTGTCCATTTCTCAAACTCTTAAGAATTCTTGGCAGCAACTAAGCTGAAAACCATTAGAGTCGTTGTTGGATCTCCCTCATTACTCTCACATCCAGTCATTTGCTTTATCGTTTTGATTTTACCTTCCAGTGCCTCCCACATCCCACCTATGCTTCCCATGCACTTGTTTTCATTTATGCTCCCATTAGTTTTTGTCTGGAAGACTGTAACAGGCTCCTAAATTAATTATCAAGACCTTTCTCCACTGACTCCAAAGCATATTACTGACAGACTGAGCTTCTTAAAACATAGATCTGAATTGATTGACTCATTATGCATGGGGTGTATCTTGAGTCAATCTCTCTTTAGATGTATAAGTGATAAAATGCAAGATAGCAAGCAGAGATGGGGGAAAAGAGATGCCAAGCCACAGGAAGATAGCCCAGGAGCAGAAGCTCAAAGAAACAAGGACCTTCCTCCAGAGCCGACAGGGAGAGAAAGCCTTCCCTTAGAGCTGGCACCCTCAATTTGGGTTTCTAGCCTCCTAAACTGAGAGAAAATAAATTTGTTTGCTAAAGCCACCCACTTGTGGTATTTCTGTTATAGCAGCACTAGATGACTAAGATGAGCTGCCAGTCCCATGTAGTTTGTAAACTCTTTCATGAAGCCTTCCAGATTACCTCAGCTGGGCGCCATTTTACCTCCTTCTTTGACTCCCCATACATCTGTTTGTAACCATCCTATGCCATCCACCTTGTCTCAGAGCAATCTATGTACTTATCACCTATTGTGGATTTATTTGACCTTGCACGTATCTAAGTATGCCAGGTTATCTCTGTTTGTTACCATATACCAGGATACACCATGACCCTTGTAATCATTCTGATCATTTTGATAGGAGAAAATTAATATTGTTACGGGACCTTGTAAATTAAAAACATTTTCTCACATATTACCCACATTTTCCCTCTTGTCTTTTGGAGGAAGAGTTGTTCCTTTGTCCCTCCAAGATTAACGCCACTGTCTGTATATACATATATATATTTTTTAAAACCTCATTCCTTTCTGTTGGTCTGGGATTTAGCACCATAAAATCTGTCTTCTCTCGCATGTCTTTAAATTCTTTTCCTCTCCACTAACTTCTTCCATTTAGCCAAAAAAGTATGCTCAAGTCTCCACTTACCTCAGACAGTTTCCCCAGCTGCCTTCATATTTTCCTCTTCCCAGCACCACCAGCCTTCCTGAAAACAAAGCCCACCCTGGCGTCCTCCGTTTCTCCGCTCTGCATTTGTTTAACGGAGTCACAAGGTACATTATCTCCCCACTGAAGCTGCTTGTGGAAAGATCTTTCACATTTCATATCTAGGCATCTCTTCTTAGTTCCAACTCAAATACTTGGTGTTATTTTGAACAAGACAACCACATCTTTCTTGAAATTCTTCTTCTTTCTGGAATACTTTTTCCTGATCCTCTTCCTGGTCTATGTTGTTGTTTTTGTTTTTTTCCGACTAGTAGTTACACAGCACGTACAAGGCACATTGTGTTAGACACCATGGGAATACAAAAACACATCTTACGTGTGTTTTAAAACTTAGTCTTAATGGGTAGACAAGATGAATATTATACCTAAAAAGTTATATAATAAAATGTTTACAGTTCAAAATAATTCTTGTTCCAAATGGATCTACTGTTTAGGTATTCCTTCACTTAGAGGCTCCTATCTCAAATTCATGCTTCTTAATACCACCAGTTGCATTTTTCTAAAATATCATTCTGGTCATAATGTTTCCCTTTGTAAATATTTTCAACAGTTCTCTAGTAGCTCCATGAAATCAGACGCTCTAGCAATTTCAGAGTTTCCGTATTCTGCTGACAGGTCTAGTCCCTTAGACTGCTCGTATCCCCAAATGCCCATGAAGCCTTTTGCCTCTTGCACTTTCACGGTGTCATTGTCATGGGCATGGAAGGAAAGCTCTAAGATTAGCCCCCAGTGATCCCTAATTCCTGGTACTCATGCTCTTGCATAATCTCCTTACCTTCAGGGTCGGTTGGGTTTAGTGATTCTATCTGAATGAACAGAATGCAGCAGAAGTGATGGGATGTCACTTTCCAGATTAGCTTATATAGACTGTAGGCCTGCCTTAGGTATACTTGATTTCTCTCACTCTCTCTTGGATTCCTCATCCTGGAGGAAACCAGCTGCTTTGTCATAAATCAGCCCTGTGAAAAGATCCACATGGAGAGGGACTGAGGTCAGCCAGCATCCTTGTAAGTGATCTGGAAGTTGACCACCTTCCCCAGCCCACCCTCCCAACTAGAGCCTTATGAAGAAACTGTAGCCCCAGCCAACAGCTTGATTGAAATTTCGTGAGGAACCTTGAGTCCAAGCACCAAGGCAAGATGCACCTAGATTCCTGATCCACAGTGACTGTGAAATAATAAATGTTTGTTGCTTTAAGCTGTTAAAATTTGGGACAGATTGTCACACTGCGATAGATAATACATCTGCTTGAAACAGCCTTCCTTCTTCTTTATCCATTAACATTTCTCCCAATTCTAAAGTTGCCTACTGAAACCAGCCTGCTGAAAATGTTTCCTTTTTCATCTATACTTCTGCAATATTTTGTTGGTGGCCTTCATTGTCAATTATCACCTTCTTCCTTACATTATAATTATGTGTGCACCCTAGTGGATAAATATCTTTAATGGTAGCAACTCTTTCATACATTTCCACAGCTCCTACAAAACTTAGCACAATTTCTTGCATATGATAGAAGTTTAATGCATAGCTGTTGAGTAAATATAGCAAGGCTGTGTGTGATTAATCATGAAGGGAAATGTACAGGGCCGTAATTATCATAAGACAAGAGAAATCACTTCAAAGTTTCCAGAAAAGCTTTTACAAAATTCTGATAGGCAGAGAGGAATGATGGCATCACGTGAGGTATACTTGATTTCTCTCACTCTCTCCTGGATCCCTACCCTCACTGAGGCATGGAAGATGTTGTGGGACCAGTTAGCAACTGGTTTGGTAGAGGCTAAGAGTTTGGGAGGGTATATGCTTGGGTTTTAATTTTAGCTGCACTTGGTTGTAGTTACTACGATCTCCGTGAGGCAGATATGCATGAAAAAATGTAGCTCAACGGCACCTAATGTAACACACAGTATACGTTCACTACATATTTGGTTCAGCTTGAAAATGCAATCTAGGGAATGATGTTGAGAGTCTTCACTGGTAAACTTTGAATTTTATAAACAATGGGAAGGCCCTGAAGGCTTTAAGCAATAAAGCCTGTTTAAGTGATTTAGATTACTATTCAGATGGAAACTTACGTAACTAGAGACAAAGGCCTCCGATGTGTGAGAATAGTTAGGAAACAACTAGCTGATTCATGAGCGCGTAAAGTTATAAACACGCCTTCGTATTCGGCATCCTGCTTCCAAAATCCAAGTAACTCTCTTAGATACACAACAGAATCTCTAGAAACCTACTGTTAAAATATAGGAGTAAAAAATGGTTTAACTCTTATAATTACAACTAAATTCTTTGTGTAGGACTAAAGGGACAGCGATATTATTTCTACACTTTCGTTTTTTAGAAAGGAGTTGATAAATTGATAAATACCAATCTTTTTATTGTTGGCAATAAGTCTTCCGAAGTTGCACATAAGGTGGGAAGCGCATCTGTGAGCCTAGTTGGTAGCTGACACCACACTTCCGCATCCCAACCAACTTTGCAAACTCACCGTATCATCGGGACTTCTGGATCACTCTCAAGTCATCAGGAACAAAGTTACGGGTAGGAGGTTAATTTAAAATTTTGTTAAGATTATACAGAGTACAAAGGAGAAACGTCTAGATGATCACAGTCTGCGACTTCAAGGTGTTTGCCTTCTAGTGGGAAAGGACTGAGAACAGCTACTTCCTGGTTTCAATGAGCCCTACCGCGGGAAATAAAATTTAATTAAAAGCTCTATCAGTTCCAGTCTTTCACCGATGCTTCAAAAATGTGAGGAAAGTTCAAAAGATGCACATGCAGGTAAAAAACGCAAGGGATGAGAAGCGGATGACGGAAGACGATAGGTAAGATGTGAAAATGAGGACGAGGTGACGAAAAACACGGGAGGCTGGAGGAGAAGCAGTGATGTGGGCCCATTGGAGTCAAGGGCAAGAACAGAAAAAAAAGCAGAAAATATAGTCAGGGGAAAAAAATCAACCAGACAGGAGGAAAAATAAATTGATCTGTGATAAAAGAAGGAAACGAAAGTAGGAGGTAGAAGGAGAAAAGAAAAGAATATACTTAGTGCTTCAATAATACTTTTCATTTTCAGAAAGCTTTATAAATATTAACTAAAATTAACCCTCATTCCAGCCCTAGGCTTAAGCGTTATTATCATAGTTATTATTATTAATAACTGAACGAAAAAGGGGTCAGGGAGGGTCAGACACACAAAGCTTTAAATTTTGTACATGTGTTTTATTTCGCTGACATGAAAGCCGTAGCTGGAAGAAGAGTTTTGTTTCAAATTCTCGCAAATCCACTCTTTCTAGATGAGAACCCACTTACCTGGCTTCCTGCAACTCCATGACCTGAGCCCAGGGTACGTGACGATGTACTCTCGGCATCTGGCTGTCAGGACATCTTCCTTTGCAACTGGCTCTTGATGGTGGCTAAACAAGGAGTCTCCAGTTTAGCCTAGGTACTTCTAATTGGCAGGGTTGTTGTTGGCATTCTTTCTAAGAGCAATGTACAGCTTCTCCTGAGTCTGATTCAGTTGAAACATGGCCATAGAACCCAGTTGCACAGTTGACAGTGGCCAAACAACGCGCACTGTATTTGCTTTGGAGCCTTTTTCCTTTTTCTGGTGCCCCTGAGACAGGATGGGAATTCTCCATTCAGGAACAATTTAGTGTTCCAGCTTTCTAATCACGCTCTCCTTTTTTCTGGGGGAAAATACTAGAAAATGGATTGAATAAACCTTGATGGTACACAGTGGAATTCACTTTTTGTTCCAATAAGAGTAAGCCAACAATCGCATGCTTGTAATAACGTAAATTTTGCTTTCATTATGACCCTACTTCCACATGCTAATTACGCTGCAGTTATAAAGACTGTCTACTTTTCTTCTCTGGAGTGGTAAAAGAGCCTGCTGAGTAAAATAGCCACTGCTCATGTGTTATTTCTGGAAAGATCCAACCTACTGCAACATGGTCCTTATTTCAAAAGTGAATCTTAAAATGAATTCTAGTAGTATTAAAAAAAATTAATAGTTGCTATCTACTGGCACAGTTGTTAAGAGTTCGGCTGCTAACCAGAACATCGGCAGTTGGAATCCACCAGCGGCTCCTTGGAAACCCTGTGGGGCAGTTCTACTTTGTCCTACAGGGTCGCTATGAGTTGGAATCGACTCCACAGCAAGGGGTTTTTTTAATCTGGGAAGAGGCAAAGAAAGTATATATTGGCTTGAAAACTGTTTCACTCCATATTTCAATTTTTTTTAAGCAAAATTTAAATTACATACAGAATGATTTCCTATTACCTGTGGCAGGCAGTATATGACACTTAGCTCCTATAATAAGATTCCTTCATCCTTACATAATATTTTTCGAAAGCTTGTGTAATTTTAAATTTGCGTGTACAAAAAATTATTGTTATAATTCATTATATTTAAGTGGCCATTTCTTCTCCTTTATGTGAAGCAAATCAGACGAATATTTTACTTATTGAATTTGAAAGGTAAAGATGAGCTGTTAATTAATTGCCCATTTAGTTTAGGTAAAACATTTTGATCTCTGTTCATATATCTTTAGGATCCTACAATTCTTTGAAACATTTACACAATTCTTAAATTGGAAAAAAAAAAAAAAAAGCCTCTGCTTTTCAGTAATAAAATCCATTGCTGTCAAGCCAATTCTGACTCTTAGCAACCCTATAGGACAGGGTAGAACTGCCTTATAGGGTTTCCAAGGAGTGGCTGGTGGCTTCGAACTGCTGACCTTTTGGTTAGCAGCCGAGCTCTTAACCACTGCACCACCAGGGCTCCCTTTCAGTAACAGGTTAACAAAATAAAATAAATTTTATGTTCTTACTTCAAAATTAAACTTTTCTAGAGATAGTCATCGCTTGAAATAATTTCAAACTTTAGTTCCCTTTTCTTAATGTATACAATTCAGTTCACTTAATTTCAAGGTGTGGTGCAGTGAATTACTTTTATATGGCTTTTCTAGCCATGGTCTTGTAACTCCCACAAAATGATTGACTGAGTCACGATCTTGAAAGGGATTAGTCTATTTACTATGCAAATAGTGGCTTGCAAATTCACCCAATAGGGTTGAGCCCTTTGCATTCCAGTTAGAGGAATGGTCTGTTTTGCCACGCTGGTAGGCTTATATAAGGGCCAATCCTATAGAGGTTGGGGGTGGGGGCTCTTTACCATCAAGAAGAGTCTGGAGTGGAACACAGTCTTTGGATCTGGGGTCCCTGCACTGAGAACCTCCTAGACCCAGAAAAGAGAAGTGTAACACTGAAGACAGGGTGGCTGGTTAGCCTACAGACAGAGAGCCAGGTGCCTCCATGCAGGAAGTTTGCCTCCTGTTATAGGGCTACAACACTTGCCCATGTAAGGCAGGGGCCTGAGTGTGGCCTGGTACAACATGCCCCCTGCCATGTGGTGGCAGTGTGGTGGACCCTGGGACAGAGTGGTGGGCCCTGGAGCAATGTGGTGGGCCCTGAGGCAGTGTGGTGGGCCCTGGGGCAGTGTGGTGGGCCCTGAGTCAGTGTGGTAGTCCCTGGGGCAGTATGGTGGGCCCTGGGGCAGTGTGGTATTCCCTGGGGGCAGTGTGGTGGGCCCTGGGCTGTGCAGCCTGAGTAGCCTGGTGTCAAGAGAGAGAACCTTGCAGGCTTGGGTAGCGTATGGCAGGAGTCAGGCAGAGGCCTAGAAAGGCCCAGAAGCAGAGGTACAGGAGATTCTGTGCAGGGCTGTTCCCGCCAAGGAGGCAAGGCCCGTGAGGCCCTGAGGCCCTGAGGCAGAGCAGAAGCCTCAGGAGCTGTGCAGCCTCCCAGGTAGGGCGGTGTAGCGGGAGGCAGTGGTCTTGTGAAGACAGCATCTGACTCGAATCCCTGCGCCTCAGCCCAGTGACGGAAGGATAAACCGAATCTGTTGCCATGGAGTCGACTCTGACGCATAGTAAACCTATAGGACAGAGTAGAACTGCCCCATAGGATTTCCAAGGAGCAGCTGGTGGATTCCAACTGCCGACCTTTTGGTTAGCAGCCCTGGCTCTTAACCGCTGTGCCACCAGGGCTCCGACATAAGAATGGTTAAGGACAATTTGGGGAAGGGTAAGCGGTTCCCCTTTGAGAATCTGTTGTTATTGTTTGCTGTTTGCTTCTATAAGCAGTAATAAAGGACTTCTCTTCGCCAGCACTGTGTCAGTATCTCCTGTGTCCAGCTCGGTCACAGGTGAATGGAGCTCCCATGGAATGGGTGATGCTGGTGGGTGCCCATGCCTCAGTGGGTGCCCAGCATTCTAATGTCTGCCTGGACGTTTGAGGCCCAGTGTGTCTGCATGTGCAATGCAGACAGACAGACAGATTACACAATGTTAGTGCTTAGAGAGTTTTATAGACTTCTTCAGAACCATCGTTGAGCATTAACAACTGTGTTCAAGAAAAATTATGGTTTGGGGATGATAGAATGATTGTTTAAAGCATTATATAAGAAATCAAGGGGCCTCCTTTTTCTCTTTTTTAGGGTTTAGGAGTGTGTGTGTGTGTTTAGAAAAAGGTTTTTTTTTTGTGGGCGTGTGTATAGAAAAAGGTTTTGTATGTGTGTGCTAGAAGATGAAACAATAGTTCTGGTTACAGTAGTATAGTTTGCAAATAACTTTTCATGATTTATTTATATTAGTAATATCATAAAATCACCGAGGTTTCAAGAAGTCTTGTTTGTATTCAATAAAGTTCTCTAAATCAGTTTATTATCAACAAGTAAAGATACGTTTTGGAGGGCCTGCTCTACGCCTGTCACTTCTTTTTAGAAACTAGGGGGATAGCTGTTTTTTTAAAGAAGTATCGGAGCCCTGGTGGCAGAGTGGTTTAATGCTCAGTTGCTCACCAAAAAAGTCAGCAGTTCAAATCCACCAGCCACTCCTTGGAAACCCTATAGGGCAGTTCTACTCCGTCCTATAGGGTCATTATGAGCCGGAATCGACTGGACAGCACACAACAACAACAAGGGGATATATTAGAAGCAAACTTCTGTGGATCTGGACCAACAAAGAAGAGTTAATCTTTGTGACGAGTAAACTAATACATAGAAAAGAATCACAAAGCCATTCGAAATGCCAGGCTGCAGGATGCTACGTTAGAGAACTTGAGAGAAATGAGGGATCAAGGTGGATTGGCATAGTCTCAAAGATGTCACAGAGAAGGAGCTACATCCAAAATTAGAACAACATGACACTGTAATTGGTTACGGAAATGATGCACTTGCATATAGAATCGATAAACTGAGCTATTTCCAGCGTCATGAGCAGTAAACGCTCTCTACAAGCATCCCTAATGGAGAGGGCAGGACACTTCCTTTAGATCTCTTCTGGCCCATCAGGTAAGTCATGTGTGTCTTACCAAATTGACTATATTGTGCCCAGGAAGTCGTTGTGGGTGCAATCTCCTAGATTCTATGCATTCCAGAACTTCATATAAAACACGCCTACCTTTTCTTTCAAACTTATTTTTCATGAGACTTGATTCAGAACATCTATTTGGATTAAAAATCACTAAGTTTCAATATCTCTGGGGAAAAAAAAAGAAGTCAGGATATAAGAATGCTTGTATTATTATCAATTAGAGAGGTTTTTTTTTTTAGTACATTCTAAAATATTTTATGAAAATTTAAAGAATAACTTCAGGATTTGCATTTGAATAGAGGCTGAAGTATATATTTTTTTCAAAAGAGGAAAAGAGCAGATATATTCATGAATGATATTTTCCAGATAATCTGGATGAAATAAAATGAATGGAACTTAGTTTATCTCTATTTTAAAATACCATAAGTAGCCCCAGAAAGTTTGCATTTGCTTTCATTTTATTTAAGAGCATGTAAGCATGCTATGACCCATCTTAGAAAGCTGACACATTCTTTGTTAACATTCTTCCCAATTCACGAATTGAGCAGTGAGACAAAATAACGGAGCTGCGTACAATATGAAACAAACCATTTTCTCCAAACGAGGAGGCGAATTGACAACTGTTCAGTCATGAGTAGCTACCCTTAGAAAACAAGAAATTATCCCTCTGACATTTCTGGGATTAGGCCTGCTAAACTGTGTGATAGATGGAAATATTTTTCTTTCCTGAAATAATGCATAAGGTGCCGTTTCCCCTGGCAAAAATACAGAAACTTGAAATGCACTATTTTTTCCCAGCAAGCAACCCAGTTCCTCACACATCTGTCATTATTGTGCATCAACCTGAAAAGTCCTATTCTGAATACCAATGCCTATAAACCACGTAACTCTCAGTTATGGAATCTGAAATGACTGGCTCCATGATGATAAAGAAGCCTGCTGTTTGAAAGACCACAATTTAGAGGCGAGTAATCAATATATGATTTGGGAGGAAATCTAGATGTGAAGTTTGATTTAGAAATGCTGGGCAGATTGCACTGAAGCCTTCTTCACGAGTCTTGTTAAGTCAAGTTGTCCTCGCTGCTCTTCCTTAGGCCTGCTGATTCATTTTCAGAGACCCCAGAAAATGTCCTCATTCACCGGCACTTATAGACGAAGCTTCTTCTGGAGTTCTCAGGAAGGAAGACGATCATTTGTAGATAAATACATCTCTGCTTTTTGACATAGTGTACCCTAAAATGCAGAGAGAGCAAAGTGAAGCATTTGAGCTGCTCCTGGGCCAGAAACATGCAAATGCTTTGGATGAAAGTAATGTTGGTCAAATCTAGTTTTACAGAGTCTGTGTAACACTGACTTCATTGTTTAATCAAAGGAAGAAATGCAGTGTTTATTGAGCTGCTAGGGTTGTTGTTGAAATGTGAATATGAAATATTTTTTAGTTTTTTGAACACTTTATTGTGGTTTGGGTGAGAGTTTGCAGAGTAAATTAGTTTCCTATTTAACAATTTGTATACATTTTGCTTTGTGACATTAGTTGCAATCACCTCAATGTGGCAGCACTGTACCCACTTCCTCCCTGAGTTCTCTGTTTCCATTCACCCATCTTTCCTGCCCTTTCCTGCCTTCTGAACTTTGTTTTCAGGCAAATGCTGCCCTTTTGGTCTCATATGCTTGATTGTTTTGAGGGGCAATTCCTCATAGGTCTTAGGTTCACTGGGCCTGTCTATCATTTGGCTGAAAGGTTGTCTCCGGGAGTGGGTTCAGTTCCAGCTTTGAAGGCTGCATAAGGGCTGTAGTGTCAGGGGTTCCACCAGCCTCTATCAGACCAGTAAGTCTTTTTTATGAATTTGAATTTTGTTCTACATTTTTCTTTCTCTCTGTCTAGGACCTTCTACTGTGATCCCAATCAGAGTGGTCAGTAGTGTTAGCTGGGCACCATCTAGTTCTTCTTGTCTCAGGTAGTGGAAGCTGTGGTTCGTGTGGTTCATTAGTCCTTTGGACTAATTGTTTCCTTGAGACTCTGATTTTCTTCACTCTTCTTTGTTCCAGACCGGAAGAGGCCAATAGTTGTATCTTAGATGGCCGCTCTCAAGCTTTTAAGACTCCAGTTCCTACGCACCAAAGTAGGATGTAGAACATTGTCTTTATGGACTATGTTATGCCAATTGACTTAGATGTCCCCTGGGACTATGGTCCTAAGCTTGCAAGCCCAGTGACTCAGTCTCTTAAGGTGTATGATTATGGCTAAGAAGTTTTCATAACTGTTCCCCCTGTATGCACTACTATATACATGGATATATTTGCAGAACATACAAATGTGTCGTAGAAATATCCTCTGCCAAACCAATATATGCTCTTGGGCACATTCTTATACACCATCCAACACCTGTTCAGCTTACATATCTACCTACGTATCCACTCACAAATTATTGCGTGTTATTACTGTTATTATAAGACTGTGTATGAAATAATATTTACTGTTGTTGCCTTTTATTCTTGCATACCTCTTCACTGAAAGTGTTATGTTAAAGTCTCCTACCATTATTGTGGGGTTGTCTATTTCTCTGTTCAATTCTGTTAAAGTTTGTTTTATGTATTTTGGAACTCTTTCTTCGGGTGCGTAGATATTGATTATGGTTATGTCCTGTTGTTGGATTTACCCTTTAATCATTATATAATGCCCTTCCTTGTCTCCTATGCTGGTTTTTGCCTTAAAGTCTATTTTATCAGAAATTAATATTGTCACTCCTGCTCTTTTTTTTTCCTATTTTTTTCCGTCCTTTTATTTTTGGTTTATTTTTAATCTTTGTGTCTAAGTTGTGTCTCTTGTAGGCAGGATATTAATGGATCATGTTTTCTTATCCATTCTGCCACTCTGTCTCTTGACTGGTGCACTGAATCCATTTACATTCAGTGTAGTTATCATTAGGTATGATTTACTACTATAATTCAGTTGTGTGTGTGTGTGTGTTTGTGTGTATGGTGCTGATGATTTCTTTGTTCTGTCTACTTGTCTGTGTTGAGTTCTTTTCATTTGTGGATTTTCTTTTCCTTTCGTTCATTGCTGTTGAGTTTCTGTTTAGTGAATATTTATGATTTTCATCTTTTTTATTTTGGTGAGAAGTTTTATTAGTTTTCTTTGTGCTTACCCTGAAATTTACTTTTATCTTTCTAAATTTGAAACAGTCTTTATATCTTGACTTCCTGTCCATATGGAAGTTCTGTAACTACACCATTTACTCCCACTTTTTATTTTGAAGCTGTTGTCATTTACAGATTGACATCTCTGATTCCGTTTTAAGTCTTGTAGCTTATTTTATTTTTGAAAATTATTTATCTGGGTTGGTATCCGGGTGATGTTGCCATGTGTCTTAATCTCAGGTTGTTGTCTGACATTGTTGGTTCTATGTCTGAAGGACTTTCTTTAGTATTTCTTTAAGGTTGGTCTAGTTTTCACAAATTCCCTTAATTTCTATTTATCTGGAAATGTCCTAATTTTGCCATCATATTTGAGAGACAGTTTTGCTGAGTATATAATTCTTGGCTGGCAATTTTTTTCTTTCAGAGTTTTATGTATGTCCTCCCATTGCCTTCTTGCCTGCATGTTTCTGCTGAGAAATCAGAGTTTAGTCTTACTGATTCTCTTTTATAAGGAACATTTTGTTTTCCTGTGCTGCTCTCAGGATTCTTTGTTTGTCTTTGATTTTCGAAAGTTTGATTATGATATGTCTTGGTGATTTTCTGTTGGAGTCTATCCTGTATGGGGTTCAGTGGTTCAGTGGGCTTCTTGGATGGATATCTTCTCATCTTTCATGGTATTAGGGAAGTTTTCTGCCAGCAAATCTTTGAAAATTTTCCAGGTGCTTTTTTTTTTTTTTTTTTTTTTTTTTGTCTCTTCCTGTTCTTGAATTCTGATCATGCATACATTATTCCTCTTGTTAGTGTTCCACATAACTCTTATACTTTCTTCATTCTTCCTTCTGATTGTTCCTCTAACAGATTGGTATCAAAGAATTTGTCCTCTATTTCACTGATTCTGTCTTCCATTGATTCAATTCTACTCTTTTGTCTTTCCAATGCATTATCTATTTCTGAAATTTTAGTCTTAATCTTCTGGATTTCTAGCTGCTGTGTTCGTATGATTTCTAATTGTCTATTTATTTTGTCATTTTGTTTATTTCACTATTTTCCTGAATTCTTCTAGAGTTTTGTCTGTATTTTCCTTGGTTTTGTCTGTGTTCTCCTTGATCTCTTTGAGGATCCTATATATAAATATTTTGAATTCCTTGGCATGTAGTTCAATCACCATTTCTTCCTCAGGAAGATTTTCTGGCTGTTTATTTTGGTTGCTTGCTTTAGCCATCTTGTCCTGTTTCTTTATTTGATTTGTGGTCTTTGAGACATTAAGGTATTATTGCATTTATTGATTGATTCTATGTTTATTTTCTTTGTTCGGATTTTTTCTTTTGTTTTGTCATATCTGGGCTGGCAGGGTTTGCATGGTTTACTGGTCTCTGGTCTAGTAGCACTGGAGTTCTCACCACCTGTCTCCAGGTGAGTGGGGCAGGACAGATGGCTGGTAGTGCCAGCTGGTAGTGTCTGTTCATCGGTCATGACTGGGCACCTGCAGGGGGTCTAAGTGGGCATTGGCAGCCATCTGTCTTCTGTCCAGTGGTGCAGGAGCAGGCAGTTGCACTTGTCGAGTGGATAAGGCTGCAGGTGTATGAGTGTGGTCGGTAAGTGGGGATGTAATCACTGTCAATCACCAGTTGGGGAAGGGAGGGGAAGTGTTGAGGGTGACAGGGTTGGGTGGTGGATGGGCGAGCACATGGGAACATGGTTTCCACCACTCACCAGATGAGGGTGATGGGCATACAAGCATGCAAGCACCCAGTTGCCACTGCTTGGCTGGTTGGGAACAGCTGGTGCAGTGCTATAGTAGCCTATCACCACCTGGCAGTGTCAGTGGGTGGGAGGGGCAGGGTGAACAGCCACCACCGTGCTGGAACTCTATTTATTTTTGATATCTGAGACTATAGGAGCTCAGATGTAGAAAGTACACAAGTAGAAAAATGCCAGAACCAGGATTCGAACCTGGTTCTTTATCATTTTTTAGCCTAGAGGAGAGCCTACCACTAGCTACCAAGACATATAAGTCGCAATACGTAGAATGACCTTACAATCGAATGTACATTCCATATACTCCCCATTTTCTGAAGGCCATTGGAAAGAGTTTTGTTCATTGTATATTTCACCAGAATTCTGCCAAAAACCACAGAGGCAAGATGACTTTAATAACAGATTAGACAACGTTGATTCAAATCTGTATTGCTGTCTTATTTCCTTGTGATGCTTGGCTGACCTGGAAAGAATGTATATCATGCTTACTGAAAGGGACTGAGTGACGAAATAGGACAGGGAAAATGAGGATAGGTCAGGGAGGGCAGAAAGCAGACAGGAAAGAAAGTCCTCATCGGATGATCTTATAGAAGAACTATCTGGACTCCTAAGCAGTATGAACGGAATGAAGAGAATCTGACAAAAACATTTCATCTGGGCTTGTTTCTTAATTAAATCAAGGTCATTTGAATAGCTAACTGAATAATGGGGTCAGGGGAAAACAGCAGTAACCTAAGAAAATTTCCCTCTGTAATTCCCTGTATTTTTAGGTTGTCTTGCAAACCTTCCTCAGAAGTTAGCATAGTTTGTGTGCATAGTGTGACTTAGCCTCAGAAATTTCTTTGCACATATACATTTGAAATAAGATGTCTGTTTATTTTGACCAAGGCTAGTAGGGGTCCTGCGTGATTGTATGTGTGCCCCTAAACCTCTCCCAACATCGTGCTAGTAGCTCTCCCGTCCCATCCAGGTTACCTCTGTGACTTTTAGTATGAACCATTTTTTTTTTTTTTTAAGAAGCAGCCAGGCTGCTGGTTTGATGCTATTTGGCTGTAACTTAATATCCCTGAGTTAAACTTGCTTTGAGGTTATGGACTGTGGGAGGTATTAGTTGATCCTTCACAGTTTCTGCCACGGATATTTTCAACTCTCCTTGGAATTTAGGAGGTGTGAGAGGATTTTTTTAGGTAAGAGGCAGGCTTCTGTGTGGTGCGGCCACACAGTTTCCCTTCCCCATGACTGCATTTGCTCCTTCTTCATGTGCTGATAATTACCAGGGAAGGGGACTGGTTTTCCAGTAGAATTTGGTTGTGGGAACAGAGGGGATCTGCGGTCTGGGGTTCACAAGTCTTTTGACAGCCAGGCCGGGTAGGTAAAGCCAACTGAGAGGGCTGCGCTCCTCTGTTTCTCATGGAGTTAAAGTGCCCTCTGCTGTCCTACAGAGCAAAGTACACTTACAGAATGGCTTCTTCCAGTGCTTTCCTCCAGCGAGGGGAAAAACCTCCCAAAATGCTCGCTTGGAAAACCAGATGCTGTCAGTTGATCACTGAGCATCTGGCTTCACTCAGCCTTTTGAGCCTTGGCTCCTGCAAAGAAATCTCATCCAGGCTGAGAATGCGGTGAGATCAGAGCCCAGTGGCGGGTAGTTTTTCTTTGGTCATGGAGTCCAAGTAATTGTTTCAGAATGATAGGCATTTGGCTTCTTTTTGATGAGCTCAGTGCCGCCATGACATACGCTTGTGTGTGTGTGTGTGTGTGTGTGATGTTATCAGTCTGCATAGATTTCTAGGAAACCTGAATATCAAAATTCTAAGTTGGAGGCTCCTGTGTGTTTTCTTTTGAAATACACTTTTGTGTTTAAAATCAATGGTGAGAAATGTTCTTTGTGGCCAACTCAAGGAATCGCTGGCATTTTTTGCATTGTTGTTGTTGTTAGGGGCTGTCGAGTTGGTTCCAACCCACAGTGACCCTGCGTACCACAAAGCAAAACACTGCCCGGTGGTGTGTCATCTCTTAATTGTTGCTGTGTTCGAGCCCATTGTTGCAGCCATTGTGCCAATCCATCTCGCTTTACTTTCTGATTTATTTTGTCACTCGTTACAGTGAAATAGGGTCAGAGTATGAGTTGGAATCAACCCTACGGCAAGGGGTTTGTTTTGTTTTTTCGCAGGTGGTGCGAAAAGTTAACAAGCTCTGCTACTGGAAACAAACTCGGCTGAAAGAGGTTCAAGTCCATCTAGAGGCACCTTGGAAGAAAGGCCTGGCAATCTATGAAAAGTCAGCCATGAAAACCCTATGGAGTGCAGCTGTACTCTGACACACATAGACTATTAATTGGAATTGACTCTGTGACTCAATGCAGTACGTGTACTGCAGTGAAGTATCTTATTTTTAATATATCCCTGTCATTTATAAACACTTTCTTGTAATCTCATTTAGTCAACACTGCAATTCTATGATGTAAGCCACATAATTTCCACTTTACAGTCAGAAAATCAAGGCCAAAGTCCTGCCAGAAGTAATACAGGTCATGTCAAAGGTGAGAACAACGTCAGATATTGAGCTAAGCTCTGGGATAAGAACATTTATTTAATCCTTATCATTTGCCAGCACCACACTAGCCCTTTTTTTATACATTGATCATTTATTCCTCATGACATTTCATAAGACAGACACTAATATAACTGTTATATTACAGATATGGAAGCAGAGGCTTTGAGAAGTTAGTCAAATAGCATGTTGGTGAAAAAGCTAGGTTTCAGACCCTGGTTCGTCTGACTCCAGAGGCCTTGCTGTGTGGAAAATCTCCTAATAACAGAGAAATAGGATATAATCCAGAACTTCAGACAGTTCACAGTTTTTAACTTGGGCCCAGGTCTCTCAACTCCATGTCCCGCGGTCTTCCCATTCTTGCACAGTGGTCAATACATACAAAATGTCCGTTTATTCCTATTGTACACAATTTCAGGGAGCCCTGGTGGTGCAGTGGTTAAGCACTCGGCTGCTAACGGAAAGGTAGGCAGTTTGGACCCACCAGCAGCCCTATGGGAGGAAGACGTGACAGTCTGCTTCCATAAAGTTTCCAGCCTCCAAAACCTTGTGGGGCAGTCCTACTCTGTCCGATACGGTCACTATGAGTCAAAACCAACTCAACGGCAATGGGTTAAGGACAATTTCTGTCCTTATATAGCACACTGGTGTTTAGAAAAATTTGTTCTGACTACAGTCCAAACATCCTGTCAGTAATTAAGGTAATTAAAAAAATAGTTTAATTTTCCTTTTTTATGTGTTTCTCATGCCTATAGGTGATAACCTGAATGACTTAAAGTTTTAATTCCCAAATATACAAATTGGTTTGATGTTATATTGACACAGCTATGGTTCCTAAAGCTGTTCTAATCTGTTCAAAGAGGACTAACATATGTATCTATCTGTTGTGTTTAATAGGTCTAACAGTTGACCTCTAACCTTCAGACACAAGTGGGTTTGGGTAACATAGTTCATCCTATTTGGTTACCTGTTTGGCTAGGTAACGGCCATAGTTCCAGTTTAAAAAATAGATTACTTAATAGTTAGATCAACACCTATGACAAATAGTAAAAAAAGAAAACCATAAACCAATTTCACTTATGATTATAAGTACAAAATGTTAGACATGGTATGATCAAATCAAATTGCAATTTTTTAAAAATGAAAACTATTCTAAGCACGGTTTAATCCAGAAAGTGAAGGATGTGATCTAGGACCATGATTTATCATATCACATGATCATAAGAACTGTGAGAACCCTCTAATAGATGCTGAAAGACATTTAATACACGCAGCATATATTCATGCATCAAAACATGTCTTCACTAAACTAGAAATAAGGTGACTCCTTTACACAATAAAGAAAATGCATTTAAAACCAGCAGCCACGGTCCACTTCAGGAAAGTCAGAGGGTCCTCCCATCACCCCCACTCCCCACTGCGATCCTGAAAGCTCTAACCAACACGTAATAAAAAAAAAAGATGTATTTAAATAAAAGGAGATAATCATACATCTACAAATAATTTTGTTTTTCTGAAAACCAAAGAGAACCAATTGTAAAACTATCAGAAAATAATAGTAAATTAGGTAACATGGCCAGACAGCAATTTAGTGTAAAGAATGCCAACATCTCCTCTATATACTATGGATAACAGTTAGAAAAGGATAAATACTTCAGTCACAGTACTACTGTCTATTTTCATCACTTTTCCACTGCTTCTTTTATACCTGTAAGTCTCCTTTTCTACTTTCTGTTCTATACTATTCTGTTGTATAACCATACATTTGGGGCCAGAGGGCAATGCCTTCATTATCGTAACCTTGTCGTATGTTATAATACTTCAAAGTAGAATACTCCTGTGTCTCCATACACACTATTGAAACTATTCAAAGATTCCTTTACTACTTTAGCCAAGAACGTTTGCTTAGTTCTTCCAATTGAAGTTTAGAGTCTCTTAGTTCAGTTTTTTGTTTTTTTTTTTTTAAATCCTATTGGTATTTTTGATCATGATCCCAATAGGATTTTTTGGTCATATAACTGTATAATTATGACCAAAAACCTCTATTGGGATGTATGGTCATAATTATACAATTGTACCAACTTTTGAAGTGGAAGGAATATAGACCCCAGCTAGTCCGATGTTTCTCACTGCACGTGTGAGGAAAAAGGGCTACAGGCTCCTTCAGAGGCGTGTAACAGCGTCTCCGACTCTGCACGTATGGCCTGGCTCTGCAAGAGACAGATGGGAGAATGGAGCTTATCCTCCAGACGTAGGCTAGGAATGATTCTGATATTCAGGAGAGGTTGCCACCATCTAATGCTCCAAAGAGAGCTCCGCCAATGTTTTAGAGCACTTTTCAAATCAGCTGAAGCTTTACATTCTGTTTGAAGGAAAAGTCATGGTAACTGAAGGGGTGGAAAAGCTGAAATAATGAGTGTGCGCAGTAGATCTGGGGCTGGAGGCACTTGGCTTGCAAGAACACTGCATTTTTGGCCTCCTCCGAGGCCCTCGTAGACTTTTCTTTACTAAACAAAGCAAGTATAACATTAAGATAAATCATGTTACACCTGTCACTTTTGGTCCCAAGAAGATTGTCGGCAGAGCAACAGCGATGTTACAGTACAACAGTGCAGTAACAGGGGCAGTGCCAACAACAGAGACTATCACGATATCTTAAGTTTACATCATACCTTTCTTACAAAAAGGACTCCTAGGAACTCACATACGTAATTATATTTTTGCTCAGATCATTCTTTCGGGATGGTCAGAGGCAAATGTTGTCTCCTTTTTACAGAAGGTAAAACATGACTGAGTGTGAAATGGGAAAATCTCCAAAGGTGTCAGAGGCCACCTGCAGCCGGCTCCATGCCGCCTTTTTTCAGGCAACGTCATCCTTCCAAAAACGATAACCTCCACCGGCCTTGTCCTCCCACGCTCCTTACAATGCAACGGAAACTTGAAAAGTGAAATCAGATTTATTCCCTTATCTGAATATGTGCTAGCAGAGCAAGAATAGTGTAGGAAAAGTGAGGTGTCTACAAATGCTTTTCTTGCCTCTCTTTTTCCAGAAGGATTTCAGGGCAGTGGGGTTGCAAACTCCCGCGTATACCGTTCCCAGTTTGCTGTATGAAAATGCCGTCCTCTAGAACACAATGCCCACACTCAAAGCCTAATTTAATTATTAGGAGTGACACCCTGGTCATTTTTAAAAATTAAAACATGATTCTAATACGCTGCCAGTGTTGGGAGCCCTGCCCTAGTATATTAAGTGTTGTTGGATGGTGGTTTGATTTGTTTCCAAGTACTTAGATTACATAATAAATAGCATACATATTACATTGTCTGTTTTCTTCATTGATAAAAAAGGGAATTAGGTCTGGATAATGTGTTTTCTATGAGCTACAAAATTCTATGATTCTAAATATAAAATACATTTTCTTTTGTGGATGATTGCTCCAAATTTATGATTTTTGTGTCCCCCCAGTATATTTTGTGTGATACCCCAATGAACAGTCAATCAGAAGCAGCCCCAACATTTCACTTAAAATAGTCTGTAAGAGACGGCGGAAGTAGAAACATAGTACCAGGCACCAAGAAGGGGTTGTCTGTGCTCTGCAATGAATGAAGTGCCAGGGAGGACAAGTCTCCATAAGTCCTAGTCTGAGTCCCATGTGCTCATCGCAGAGAGCTGAAGTACTTGCTTTGATCACTGTGCTATGCAGAGGGAAATGTCCCTCATTCAACCTTCTGTAGTCCATGATGTTGTTGTTGTTGGGGTGCCATTGAGTCTATTCTGACTCATAGTGACCCCATGACTACAGAGTAGAACTGCCCCATAGGGTTTTCTAGGCTGTTAATCTTTATGGGAGCAGATCGCCAAGTCTTTCTCCCTCAGAACCACTGGGTAGGTTCAAACCGCCAAACTTTTGGTTAGCAGCTGAGCACTTAACTGTTGAGCCACGAGGGCTCCACACTATTAAAATTTCTGGAATCATGAATCTACAAAGCAGCAAATATAGAAGACTGGGCATGCAGTCCAAATCTCCTAGAACTCCAGGTGAGGAAATGGAGACTTAGACAGTAAAGTGGCTGGCACAAGGCCACCAAGAACGTTCACCGCAGATTTGCCGTTAGACTGGGGCTCTTTACTCCTAGTCCCATGCTCTTTTGAGTAGACTGTATTGTATACATTGCTCTATAAATTTGTTTTGCAAGCCTCACTGTGCTTGAGTGGACAGAGACTGTCTCCTGCACCTTTTCTGATTCTGCCTTCTACCCTCTTCTTTCTTCCCACCAGTGCTCCTATCCTTTCCAGAGTGTGGCACGTAGAGGGTGCCTTTACATGGATATGAATTGAGACTGGGCTGGTAGTTGTGCGGCTCTCAGAATTACAATGGCCCAATGATGCTTAGGCCAAAAGATACTCTGGAGCTTGTAGACACTATTGGAAGCCATGGACAGCAAGTGTGTTTCTTCAAATTAAAAAAAAAAAAAAAAGGTTTTGTTTTTAATGTAATAGATGCTAATATCTTTCTTGGGGCCCTGGTGGAGCAGTGGTTAAGAGCTTGGCTGCTAACCAAAAGGTCTGCAGTTTGAATCCACCGGTCATTCCTTAGAAACCCCATGGGGCAGTTCTACTCTGTCCTACAGGGTCACTATGAGTCAGAATCAACTCAATGACAAGATGTTAATGTCTTTCTTGGAGACATGTTGGTGCAGTGGTTAAGAGCTTAGCTACTAACCAAAAGGTTGGCGGTTCAAATCCACCAGCCACTCCTTGAAAACCTTATGGGGCAGTTCTACTCTGTCCTATAGGGTCACTATGAGTCAGAATCGACTTGACGACAACGGGTTTGATTTTTCTTTTTCTTTTTGGTTTAATTTCTTTCTTAGGGTTATAGAATTAAGGTAAGTGATAAGAGTGGAGTAGCTCTAAAAAGGCTGTTGGATTAAAGCAAGCACATCAACTATAGACTTTACACTTGCTAAAGCAACTTGCAGTGATCAGCACAAGTGGACATCCATAAGCAGATGTTTTATAACAATGCTGTTATTTATTTTACTGTTGCACCACATTCCCAAAGGATACCTCAAGGAAGAGAGTTGTAGCCTGGATTGCACCTGTCTTTAGAGAAAACAACAACAAAACAGTTGTCCTCAAGTTAACTCTGACTCATGGCAACCCCATGTGTGTCAGAGTAGAACTGTGCTCCACAGGGTTTTCAATGACTGATTTTTCAGAAGTAGATCTCTAGACCTTTCTTTTGAGGCATCTCTAGGTGTATTTGAACCTCCAACATTTTGGTGATCAGCACAGAGAGTGTTAACCATTTGCATCACAGAGGGACTCTTCTAAAGAAGCCAATGGTTATGAACTCCTCAAGAGCCAGAAGTGTTAGGGGATTGGTATCAGTCCAACCCTGGGGGATTTCCTACATACTCTTTTAAGTGGGTGGTTTGTGAATTTTAGGACCAGTTTTTATTGTTTCCTAAATTGAGAGACACAGTGACAAGTATTCTTTCAAATATGAAAAGGCTGCATACGCTTTACTGCAATAGAATGTAATTTTTGTAAATTTTTTTTTAAAAATTGGATTCTACCCCACATCCCCATGATTTGATCTACATCAAATTCATTATGCTTTCTGTAGTATATTTAGAAGTGTGCTGGTGAAGGTTACCCATTGCTGTCAAGTCAATTCCAACTCATGGTGGCCCTATAGGACAGAGTAGTACTGCCCCATAGGGTTTCTAAGAAGCGGCTGGTGGATTTGAACTGCCGACATTTTTGGTTAGCAGCCGACCTCTTAACCACTCTGCTACCAGGGCTCTGCTCATTAAGGTTAGAAGGTATAATCTGGAGGCCCTGAAATGCAGTAAGAGCAACTGACTTATGTTCACATAGGGAGCTTGTGAATTGGCCTATCACAACCAATTACATAATCCATTGATCACATAATCCACCGACGACAGCTTGAGTTCATTTATCCATATATTTTATGATATAATGACATAGCTCATATCTGTTAAATCCTTTGTAATTAATAAAGGCTATTTAGGCAAATGTTCTCCTCTGATCCTGACCAGACTCCTGTGGAGGTAAATACTGACCCTTAGAGATAGGGAAAATGGAAGCCATGACGGGCCTGACTTGGGCTGGCACAGCGCAGCTTGTAGTGAGAGGGCAATGGCGCAAATTCAAAACTTTTGATTCCAGATCTAATGCTCTTCCCACCACACGTCAGCAGCAAGGGGTTTCATTAGAAGCTGATGAGAAGATGACTTTCCTAGGGGGCTCCCAAGAGAGGAGGACACCGAACCACCACCCTCTCAGGTGTTCCACGTTGACACCCAGCTTTCCGAGGAGAGGTTAGCGCAAGGGTGCTGTTGTAGCAGCTCGGTGGGGCAAAGGGTTCCAATGACAAAAGATCTGGATTTTAGACCTGTCTGACAACTCACTTCATTGCTTTAGGTATTTCTTCAACTTCATAATGAGTGGCTGGGCTGGATAGTATTTTAGATCAGGGGTCAGCAAACCATGGCCCTTGGGCTAAATCCAGCCTCTTCTTATACATAAGGTCTTACTGGAACATAGCCACACCCATTTGCTTATGTGATGATTAAGGTTGTGTGTCAGCTTGGCTGGGCTGTGATTCTCCGTGGTTTGCAAGTTACGATGTAGTTTGGCAGTTATGTAATAATGTAGTCATCTCTCTGATGAGATCTGCTATGATCAGCCAATCAGTTGAAAGGGAGTTTACATGGGGATGTGGCCTGTATCCAATATATATGGACTTTCTGTTAAAGCTGGCTGACTTTTACTCACTCTGGGTCCTGCATCCAACTCATTATCATCTGATCTCTGATTTTTGGAACTTGAAACAGCGGCCTGCTGTCTGACCTGCCAATCTTGAGTTTATCATCCCCTGCAGTTATGTGAGTCAGGAGAAGCCTCCAGCCTGACTCCTCACCCACAGGCTTGGGACTTTCCAGCCTCATGAGGAACCTGCACATAGATCAAGAAATAGTTGTTTGGACAGAACAAGGAGATACTGAGTGGTTTAAAGTCAGGATAGTTGTGCTTCAGAGCTATAGCTTTTCACCATACCTGTTCAATCTGTATGCTGAGCAAAGACTCTGAGAAGCTGGACTATATGAAGAAGAATGGGGCATCAGGATTGGAGGAAGACTCATTAACAACCTGTGTTATACAGATGACACAACCTTACTTGCTGAAAGTGAAGAGGACTTGAAGCACTTACTGATGAAGATCAAAGACCACAGCCTTCAGTATGGATTACACCTCAACATAAAGAAAACAAAAATCCTCACAACTGGACCAATAAGCAACATCATGAGAAACAGAGAAAAGATTGAAGTTGTCAAGGATTTCATTTTACTTGGATCCACAATCAACACCCACAGAAGCAGCAGTCAAGAAATCAAAAGACACATTCATTGGACAAATCTGCTGAAAAAGATCCCTTTAAAGTGTTGAAAAGCAAAGATGTCACCTTGAAGGTGCACCTGACCCAAGCCATAGTATTTTCAATTGCATCATATGCATGCAAAAGCTGGACAGTGAATAAGGAAGGCTGATGAAGAATTGACACCTTTGAATAGTGGTGTCAGCGAAGAATATTGAATATACCATGGACTGCCAAAAGAATGAACAAATCTGTCTTACAAGAAGTATAACCAGAATACTCCTAGAAGCAAAGATGGCGAGACTATGTCTTACATACTTTGGACATGTTATCAGGAGGGATCGGTCCCTGGAGAAGGACATCATGCTTGGTAAAGTAGAGAGTCAGTGAAAAAGAGGAAGACCGTCAATGAGATGGATTGACACAGTGACTGCAACAATGGGCTCAAGCATAACAATGATTGTGAGCATGGTGCAGGACCTGGCAGTGTTTCGTTCTGTGGTACATAGTGTTGCTATGAATTGGAACCGACTCGATGGCATCTAACAACAACAACAACAGCCTCTACAACTGTATGAGCCATTTTCTTGATATATTCTCTCTCTCTCTCTCTATATATATATATATGTATATATATACACACACACATGCTTCACTAGTTTGGCTTCTCTAAAGAACCCAGCCTAAGACAGCGTATGTATTTTTTAGAGCTCCTTTCATGCTATCATGACAGAGTCCAGTAGGTGTGATGGAGACCAGGAGGTCTGCAAAGTCTAAAATATTTCCTACCTGGCCCTTTACCAAGAAAGTTCGCCAACTCTCATTTTAAATCTTTTTACTTTATTGTAATTTAGTTTACTATGCTTTTCTATTTTATTTGTCGATAAAAAATAAGCTTTTTTTTTTTTTAAAGAAGAAATCTTTGAAGTACATCTTCAGCTAATGGGGGCGTTTGTTTTATCCTGCAGTGATTTGGCTGACATTGCCAAGGGTCTCAGGAGAAGCCCTTGTTCTCATTCTAGGAACTGAGAAAGGTGTTTTCTAGGTCTATATTACATTTCTACAAATACAGGTCCAATTCAAGCACCTTTCTTTTTAATTTTTCCCCATTCTTTATTGTCACTCAACCTTGGGTTGAGCCAGCTAGATGGGTAAGAGGTGCCCTCTGGAGACCCACTGCAAATGCTATTCCACGGAGTAGTAGGTTCTCAATGTGTGTCTCATACAAAACAAAACAATACAAATAATGCTTCTATTGTGCCTTTCCTATGGCGGGCTTCAATGGGTGAGACTATCATCATAAAACACAACAAAGCTGCTATAGAAATGGACAGACAGAGGAGAGAGTAGTCTGAGGGCCTCAGAACCTCCATGGAAACTTTCTCTGAACTGACAGCTGAAAGCTGCAGGGTTTTTTTTCTTCTTGCTTATTCACTGAAATGTGAAGATTCCTTATCTCAATGGGTCTGCAGATTTTTTTTCTGTTTTTTACATGTAAATTGTTGAATGGATTATCAAAGAGAGTATGCTTACCATCCATACAATATTAACTGAGAGACAGGAACGACTTTTTGAAAGTCCGTGGTTGTTAGATCACTGCCGACCAGCGCCGTTCGGTTACTTTAGTGGCATTGTCTCACTAGAGTTCCTTCCAAAGTCTAACACAGACCAAATGCTCCAGTAGCTAAATGAACATCGGACTAGATTTATTGAAACCTACCGTAGCAACCAAATCAAACCAAACCCGTTGCCATCGAGTGGATTCTGACTCAGAGTGACCCTTTAGGATACAGTAGAACTGCCCCATAGGGTGTCCAGGGTTGTAATCCTTATGGAAGCAGACCGCCATATTTTTATCCCATGGAGCAACTGGTGGGTTTGAATCTCCAACCTCTCGGTTAGCAGCCAAGCACTTTAACCACTGCATCACCAGGGCCCCGTTCTCATCATGCTACAGGCTCCCAAATTGCTTCAGTTGGTTTGTTTTAAACAAATAATTAATTGACTTTTATTTATTTAGGAACATTTCTTTGCTTAATAATAGCACACACTTCCCCTTCTCTTCCCAATGTTTGTTAAATTCAGTTTCTTAACATTCAGAATCAAGACACGTTTAGAGAACTGGTTTGATTCATTATATTCCCATTGCTGGCATTGAGTAGGCAGATTATCATGCAGAAGGAAGTCAGGTTGTAAGAAAACATTCTTTTCTATACGACTTACTGCAGAACTGTGTAAGAAGGAAAATCCTATTTACTCAGATTTCTGCCTTCAACCCCTTATCTTTTGATGTCCTCAGAACTTATGTTTTGTGGTCTGGGAAAAAAGTAGGCACCAGCTAACTCAGCTTTTTGTAAGATAATGTAATACTCACAGTAACCCCAGGGAATAGCTAAGTTTTGATTGTTAGATTCAAAAGATGAATAAGATATCCTTAGAAGAACCATGGGCATTGTGTAGGTTTGGAAATATTTATTTGCTTTTGGTAGGGAAGATGAAGCAAACTGATTTGGGTTGGAACAAAGATCTTGGCTTGAGAAGGCTAATCAGGAACCATTATAATGTTAATTATAAGGCTAATTTAAGAATGTTTAGAAGAGGGGGAAAAAAAACGATCTCTGTACTGGGTTCCACTCCATGGAACAAGCAGAAGAAATGCTCCCCCAACCCCCAAACACTAAATCCCACAGCTGGATGTTGAGACCACGTCCGATCTCTGCCTTGTTCATCCCCAGGCCAATCCATCATGTGAAAACAAAGCTGTCAGGCGGTGGTGCCTTGGTTTGCTGCCCTCTCTTGTGTTTTCCCGGCTGACTGACCTCCCACCAGCGAGTGAAAATCCCACACTTGAGTGGCGATCTCTGTCAGGACTTCGGAAGAGGAGAGCTTGTGCTGGGCAGACATCCCGTATCCATTGGAGTCAGATGGCCTCTTAGGAACAGCCAGATAAGCTGCTCATTTCAGAAGACGTTATTATACATTTATTTCACTACCCCAAGAAAGGAGTTGCTACCTCCAGATGGCAATTAGCCCCCGTAGCTGTACGGCCCAAGAAATCCTCATAACTCACACAGGCTAGAGCAGCGGACAGTAGGACCCATTTGCGGCATTGAACTCTTTCAACATTAAAATAACAATCTAAAACCCCCAGGATAATTTGCCATAAATCTAATACATGAGTTCTTTTTTTTATAGAGAATAGCATAAATTAAACCTTAGAAGTATCCAAAAGCAATTACAAAATGCGGATATTAGGGCGGCAATATTGTAAATGGGAACTCACTTAAATGTCAAAGTACTTGCCATAAATGTGACAATAATGATGTTAAACACAATACATCGAGTTTTCAAATTCTAATTCCTTCATTTTTTTTCTCTATCAGATGTGATGAAGTTCAAACAACTACCATGCAACTGACTGTGAAAATAATAATATCATCCCCGTCATCTGCTGGTGAAATGTGAACAGCTCTGTCATTCTGTCCTATGGGCATTTACATTCTGTCCTACCAGCACTTAGACAAGGGAATCAGACATAAATCCCTAGGGATAAAATGACAGGACATTACAAGGCTCAGAACTCGGAGCGTAATTGTAAACCTGTATGCTAATAAGTCCGACTTCTAAAGATACCAGTCATAGCAAAAATGGTAATAAACAGAATTAATTTTTCAGGCTGACTGTTACTATGCCAGTCCTAAAATAATTTCGGCTTTGACTAACTAGATAGCAGACAAGAATTATCTTAGGTGAAGGGAAGGACAGCACACACTACAGGGGAAGTCAGCACAACTGGACTAAACTAAAGCTAAGAAGTTTCCTGAATATAATCAAACACTTCGAGGGACAGAGTAACAGGGGCGGGGGTCTGGGGACCATGCTTTCAGGAGACATCTAAGTCAATTGGCATAACAGAGTTTATTAAGAAAATGTTCTGCATCCTACTTTGGTGAGTGGCATCTGGGGTCTTAAAAGCTAGCAAGCAGCCATCTAAGATGCGTCAATTAGTCCCAACCACCTGGAGTAAAGGAGAATTGTCGCAGCGGCGACGGTAATCGGGACGGAGAAGACAGTAACCAACTGCACAACTCTTACAGAGAAGTGGGGCCAGGAGGGTCACTCTGAGGAGTTGACCCCCACTTCAGTCCCAGGAGTTTATTTTATAGTCAATACAGCAATCAACAAGGCAATTAACAAAACAATGGGCTTTGAGTACGGGCAAAGGTCAATCAGTAAAGGGACAATAGGTTTGGGAAAACACATCCGGACAAGTCTCGACATGCTGTGCAGCATAGAGGCCTGTGGGGGCTGCAGTTGTCAATAGTGCAGCCATGTTTAAATGGCATATATCCCCACAGAGAATGAAGAACATCAAAGACACAAGGAAAGTATTAGCTTAAGAGACAGAAAGGGCCACATAAACCAGAGACTTCATCAGCCTGAGACCAGAAGAACTAGATGGTGCCTGGCTACCACCAATGACCACCCTGACAGGAAACACAACAGAGAGTCCCTGATGGAGCAGGAGAAATGTGGGGTGAAGAACTCAAATTCTAGTGAAAAGACCAGACTTAATGGTCTGACTGAGGCTGGAGGAATCCCAGAAAGCATGGCCCCCAGACTCTGTCAACCCAGAACTAAAACAATTCCCCAGGCCAATTCTTCAGACAAAGATTGGACTGGACTATGGGACATAAAAAGATACTCGTGAAGGGTGTTCTTCTTAGCTTAAGTAGATACATGTGACTAAATGGGCAGTTTCTGTCCAGAGGTGAGATGAGAAGGCAGAGAGGGTTAAGAGCTGGTTGAATGGACACGGGAGATCAGGGGTGGAAAGGAGGAGTGTGCTGTCACAGTATAGGGAGAGCAATTAGGGTCACTTAACAATGTGTGTATAAATTCTTCTATGAGAGACTAACTTGAATTGTAAACTTTCACTTAAACTACAACAATTAAAAATAAAAAAAAAAAATTCTCAGCTTTGGAACATTTGTTGTTAATGTTGACTACTAGCCTACTTGCTGATTCAGTTCAGTAAGGATTTGTGGTGAACGAACCCCCTGCCTTCCCCTCCTTCCCTTCCTTCATAGGCACTTACCACGGTCCTACCACGTGTGGGCATCGTGCTACACAGTAAGGGATGCTTCCAAAGGAGCACACCGCTGGTCAGGGCCTTGGTCCTGCAGCACCTCAGTCTGGGTTAGGGAAAGGAAAAGGAGCAGGTACACACACCAGTTTGGAAAACTCAAAGCAGAAAATTATTTGGTGCAAAAGTCTCAACGTGCAGTGGGGAAATGTAGATCCTTGGTGCGATGGTTAACTGCTGGTCTACTAACTGAACGGTTGGGGGTTTGAACCCTCCCAGCAGGTTCTGTGGGAGAAGAAACCTGGTGAGCTGCTCCCATTAAGATTAAACCCACTGCCATCAAGTCGATTCCAACTCACAGCAACCCCAGTGCGTTAACAAGGCTGTAAATCTCTAACGGATCTCCCTGGGAGCCACTGGTGGTTTGGAACCTCCCACCTTTGGGTTAGCAATCAAGCTTTCTAACCATAAATATTACAGCCTAGGAAACCCTACTCTGTCTTATAAGGTAGCTAGGAGATGGAAACCACTGTACACCGCAACAACGTTTACTTTACCAAAATCCATTTCAGATGGGAAACGAATACCTTGTAAGCTAAGCACAGAGGCTTCTCATCCAGGCTAGAGAAAAGAGTTAGTGGAGCACCGACTAGGTGCCTTTACTTGTGGAGTGACAAGTAACTCCTCCTCCAAGCAATTGTTGGAGGAACCCACCCTTCTCATTTCATCAGTGATGGAGACTGTAAGGTCACTCATCAAATCTCAACCAAAACATTCCCTCTTCTTTGGAAAAGTCTCTCGGGTACTTTATTGCATTCCTGTGGTGGTGTGGGTAGATCTCTATTATAACCGTGGGCACAGTGGAGAGCTCACCAGGGCATGTCCATCTTCCCTGCAGGTAGAGACTGTTTGCCTCTTCTCGCCTCCAGCACTTAGCACAAGACCTCCAGTCTAAGAAGCGCTAAGCACACATTTGCTGAATGAATGAACAATGACTTACACAGCTAGGCAGAGCTAGGATTAACATTCAAGAGTTTTTATTGTTTTTTTCTCCCCCCTCCAATACCAATACTCCTTTTACCATTCTATGCTGCCTCTGCAGGAGAAGAAACTTTCTCACAGGATGAAACAAAATTTAAATTCCACCCTGCTCTTCTGGTTTTTGGTGAGGGCAACTCATAGTTTAGGAAAATAGTGGGTAATTGAATGAGCAGCTAGTAACAGCCATTCAGGTCATATGCAGAAAAGTCAAGCATATTCTCAGCATATTCCACAAAGACACTGAACCTTCTCATAATAAAAGACCTTTCTCACTTTTGTCTGAAACACCTACATTTGGGGGTCTAACTTTTCTGCATAATTACTCTAACCTTTGCTTAACTTCAATCTCCTTTCAGTGACTGTAGAATCCATCTTAAATTTGCCTCTGAAAACTAAAGGACAAAGAGAACTATGGAATTGGATTGACTGGTTTTTTTTTTTTTTTTTTTTGTAATCACATTATGCATACCTGTGTGCAAAGCCATCAATGACTGCATGGTGAATATTTATGGATGTTCTCGAATCTCAAATTTTTAGTATTTTGAAAGAAAGTTTCAAAATGGTTCCAGAAGCCATCAATTTCATTCTAAAGACATAAATACTAGGGAAGAAAGCAAAGCCATAGAAATCTTCATTTTGAATGAGAAAAACAGTGTTGTTCTGCTAAGAAACCTTATAACAAGGGCATTCCTAACAGTAAAAGAGAATTCTGGGAATAATGATGCCCGAGGCAAAGCTGGGGGCTACTTTTCTTTTAAGTAGGTGCATATGTTTACACCGTTGTGCTGGAAACTTCTAGAAAGCAATTGAGGACTAAGGTGCGCATGACCCAAGCCATGGAATTTTCGATGGCTCCATATACATGTGAAAGCTGGACAATGAATAAGGAAGACCAGAGAAGAATTGATGCCTTTGCATTGTGATATTGGTGAAGAGTGTCGAATATACCATGCACTACCAGAAGAATGAATACATCTGTCTTGGAAGAAGTACAGTCTTCCTTTGGACATGTTATCAGGAGAGACTGGTCCCTGAAGAAGGACATCCTTCTTGGTAAATCAGAGTGTCAGCAAAAAAGAGGAAGACCCTCAAGGATATGGATTGGCCCAGGGGCTGCAACAATGGGCTCAAACATGGCAACGATTGTGAACATGGCGCAGGATTGGGCAGCGTTTCCTTCTCTTGCAGATAGGGGTGCTGTGAGTCGGAAAAAACTCAAGGGCCCCTAACTACAACAAGCCCTGGTGGCGCAATGATTAAGTGCTGGGCTACTAACTGAAAGGTTGGTGATTCGAACGTACCAGCGGCTCTGCAGGAGAAAAGACCTGGAAATCTCCAGTAAAGATTATCTGTTGCAAAACCAAACCCATCACCATCGAGCGGCTTCTGACTCAAAGAGAGCCTACAAGGACAGAGTTGGTGGGTTCAAATCACTGACCTTTCCGCCTGCCTTTCCATTAGCAGACAAGCGCTTAGCCTCTGCACCACCAGGGCTCCTGGGCTCCTTTCCCATAAAGATTACAGACTAAGAAAGCCTATGGGGCAGTTGTACTCTGTCCTATAGGGTTGCTATGAGTCAGAATCGAGTAGATGGTGCACAACAACAAGGTAGGTTCCTTAGGAGCCCTGGCGGCGCAAAGGTTAAGAGCTTGGCTGTTAATCAGAAGATTGGTGGTTAGAACCTACCAAGTGGGGCTGCAGGAGAAAAGATCTGGTGATCTGCTCCCATAACGATCCCAGCCTAGAAAACCCCATGGAGTAGTTCTACTCTGCACACATAGGGTCACTGCGAGTCGGAATTGTGAAGGCACCTGACAGCAACAACGTATGTTTCTTGTGCATTGAAGTGCTAAAATAGATTTTGCCCATTTTAATATCGTACCAAATATTAGTTAGTAGACAACATAAAAAAAGCTTCAGTCTACTGAAAAATTATATATATATACCCAGAGCAGAAAAAAATATGCAAATAATGTGTTTTCTTATAAGCCCCACTGTTCTCTCCACTGGAATTAACAAATTTAATTTGTCACCTATTTAACAGAGTAAAGCCAAAGAAAAACAGATCTCTTTTCTTCCCTTTCTTTTTTTAATGACGTGATTTGAAGTACCCAAAGCAAATGATGGGTAGGAGTCTCTGGCCTGCTGACTGTGGTTGCCAGGATAAAAGTTTTAATAACTTGTTTTAATTGATTTGTTGAAAGGGCTATCCTATTTGGTGTTTGTGGTCAAATCACATCACCTTTTCCTCTTTTGAACAGCAGATTCTGCCATGGTGTAAGAAAGGCTGAGAACTTTCCCTTGTGGCATACAGAGTAAGGGCGTGCATTGTCCTCCCCTTCAGGTTTCCCCTCTCATCCTCTCTGCTTTGTCTTTTCCTTGGTTCTTCCTGATCTTCCTTTATCAGTCACATAGAGCTTTAGTTCCCCTCCTCTAGTCAGAAAGGGAAGTCAGGCATTTCTACCTGCATGTTTTACTAGAACTTTAAACCTACGTGTCTGGAAAATGATCTTACCATCATCTTCTGTCTAATCACACTGCATTGTCTACATCTGTTCACACTCATCTTTCACTGCAAAGCCCATTTGGTGGCACAGTGGTTAAGAGCTCGGCTGCTAACCAAAAGGTCAGCAGTTCAAATCCACCAGCCGCTCCTTGGATACCTATGGGGCAGTTCCACTCTGTCTTCTAGGGTCGCTATGAGTTGGAATCGACTCGACAGCAACGGGTTTGGTTTTCTTTTTTGGTTCTCTCTTCTACACACTCCTCGTGTCTAGTCACTAAGCCTGCACGATTCTTCTACTACTTGTTCCTTTCTTTTCTTCCCTTTCCCAGAGTTATGGGCATCACCACGTCATCCCTGGGTAGTGCAAACCGTTGTCACACTTGGCTGCTAACTGAAAGGTTGCAGGAGGTTTGAGTCCATCTAGAGGTGACTTGGAAGAAAGGCCTGGCCACCTGCTTCTGAAAAATCAGCCATTGAAAACCATGTGGAGCACAGTTTTACTCTGACACACATGGAGTTGTCATGAGTCACACAGTCAACTCAAAGGCAACTGGTTGGTTAACTATGAAAATAGTCTTTTATTATGTTTTTACTTAACAAGTTGTCATCTAAAATGCATCTGATTATTGACACCCAAGTTCTTTAAGTACAGCTCCTGTCATATAACTATGGAATCCAAAACCATTCACTATCTCTCTGGTGTCTCCAGAATAGAGTTCAAACTGTATCTTAGTGTTCAAGCTTGCACCCAGCGGTTGGGATATTTCCAGTGGTGATGGGTAGGTGAATACAAAGCAGAGAGAAGTGAAATTAATAATACTCTTTTTCCAGTGTTGTTTGGAAGAGTAAATAAGATATTCATAGCACATGGCATAGTACAGCTAGTCTCAATTGAGCTAAATAAATGTTAATTATTATAGCCTTTCTATATTTGAGGATTGTTGGAGTAGTGGAGTAATGAGATTGGGTCCCCCTCTCCACTTTGGCTAGATTGCATAGAAAATTATGACAGTCTTCGAAATATAATAATTTTCAAGACAATTCTATCAGAATATAGAATTTAAAAGCTTGGTTCAGAATTTGTTTATTAATCATTTCTTTTTGTAATTTATTTTGAAGTCATTGTAAAAGTAAAAATTAAACAAATCCTTGCTGCAAAAACCCACATTAGAGCTTCAGAAATGGAACTGCATTCTATAATTTAAACGGGGTATTTTTAATACAGTTAAAAAGAAGGCAGGGCTGTATTATTCAAATGAGAAAAGTAGTTGATGTGCATTCAGATTCGTTCCTTTAATAATGCTTTTTAAAACTCTGTGGCTATTACTGACTCAGTAGTACAATGATAATTTGCAACGCCCCATTGGCTTCAATAGAAGGGCAAAGAAAATGGTTTAAGTTATCTTAGAAAGGCTAATATGAGGCAGTATAAAAAATAAGGGATTTTTTTTAACTCAGAAAAAAAAGGCACAAAGTGAAATATAATGTATTCTACCCACTTAAGTCCCCAAAGATGGTTCCAGTTTCCAAGATACCAGTATAAACTGAATTTATAATAGGTGCGTTTAAGACCCTCTGTATACTTCAACCCCAGGTAGGATGAGACTTGGGTAGGAAAATAATGAAGCACCTGGAAAAGGCATACTGCAAGAAGGCTCAAGCACCAAGAGACAGAAAAAAGAGAATTCGTACCTCAGAAGGGAACGTTAGAGAGTTTTTTCAATCAGAGGCTCTTTGACCCAGGAGGAGAAATTCTAGGTATTTGGATCTGGTTTCCCTGTTCAAGGAAATTTAACTTGCCAGAAATTGAAATTGCTGATTTAAAGATGATAGTTAAGATTAGGAGACTTCTTCTAAAGCACAGTGACCTTGTTCTAAGGTTTGTACTAAACTTGGTGTCATCACTGCTGACATGTGTCAGCTGCCCCAAGTGGCCCTCCTGAGCTTCTACAAAGATAAATCAATCACAAGAGCCTTGCAATTTGAGAAAATCTTATTACCGTGAGTTGAATTTTGCCCTCAAACATGTATGTTCAAGTCCTAACCCTCAGTACCTGTGAATGTGACCTAATCTGGAAAGAGAGTCTTTGCAGAGGTAATCAAGTTAAGACAAAGTCATACTGCATCGTGATGGGCCTTACTCCAGTGACTGTTGTCCTTGCAGGAAGAGGGACATTTGGACATAGAAACAGACACAAAGAAAGCCCCGTGACAATGGAGGCAGAGATTGGAGCCATGCGTCTACAAACCAAGGAATGCAACATGAGAATTTGGGAAGAGGCATGGAAGGATCCTTCCCTAGAACCTTCAGAGAGAACGTGGACCTGCTGACAATTTGATTTTAGACTTCCAGCCTCCACAACCATGAGAAAATAAATTTTGCTGGTTTAAGCCACACAGTTTGTGATAATTTGTTTTGATGGCCCTGGGACAATTATCTATCCATGCCTGTGTTGTTATGCTATGGCAACTGGCATAGGCAATGTGATGGAGAGGACCTGTTTTCAATAACCTCAAGTCTGAGAGTTACTTGTTGACCCTCACTGTGTTTCATGCCCTGTGATAACATGTTGCTGGTTCCCATTTAGTCTCGTTGGTGCAGAATGTCTGTCCAGACATGGTTTTCCTGGTTTTCCCTCCTTGTTTCTTTTCCTGTGTCTTCTCAGACGAGGAAATTATATGTACTTTAGTACCTATGCAAAGATCTAAACTGGCATTGACAGTTATGCTGTCTGGCCCATATTCTGTTACCTCGAACTAAATGCATCTGATTATTGACTCCCATATTTATAATCTTTAAGCACAGCTCCCACCATGTAATTGTTGTTGTTGTTGTTGTTGTTGTTAGCTGCTGTCCAGTCGGTTCCAACTCCTAGTGACCCTATGTACAGCAGAAGGAAATGCTTCCTGGTCATGCACCATCCTCACAATCATTGCTATGTTTAAGCCCATTGTTGCAGCCACCTTGTCAATCCATCTTGTTGAAGATCTTCCTCTTTTTCACTGACCCTCTGTTTGACCAAGCTTGATGTCCTTCTCCAGGGACTTGTCCCTCCTGATAACATGTCCAGAGTATGTGAGACAAAGTCTCACCATCCTAGCTTCTAAGGAGCATTCTGGCTGTACTTCTTCCAAGACAAGATTTGTTCATTCTTCTGGCAGTCCATGGTATATTTGATATTCTTTGCCAACACCATAATTTAATTGCATCAATTCTTCTTTGGCCAAGGGCTTAGCTGCTAACCGAAAGGCCAGTAGTTCAAAGCCACCAGTGGCCCCTTGGGAGAAAGAGATGGCAGTCTGCTTCCATAAAGATTACAGTCATATAACTACAAAGCCCAAAAACATTCACTATCTCCCTGGTGTCTCCAGAATAGAGTTCCAAGTTTATCTTAGCATTCAAGGTTGCACTGAATGGTTGGGATATATGTAGTGGTGATGAGTAGGTGAGAATTTTATTTAATTTTCTATAAAGCTTACCTATTCAATAGCTGCCCTTCTCTATGTATGGTCTTCAATATTTTCCTCTGTTCAAATGATGTTGCTTATTGGTCCAGTTGTAAGGATTTTTGTTTTCTTTATGTTGAAGTATAATCCATACTGAAGGCTGTAACTTTGATCTTCAGTAAGTGCTTCGAGTCCTCTTCTCTTTCAGCAAGCAAGATGTCGTCCTCTGCATATTGCAGGTTGTCAGTCTTCCTCCAATCCTGATGCCATATTCTTTTTCATATAGTCCAGCCTCTCAGATTATTTGCTCACCATACAGATTGAATAAGCAGCATTCAAGAAATCAAATGATGTATTGCACTGGACAAATCTGCTGCAAAAGACCTCTTTAAAGTGCTAAAAAGCAAAGATGTCACTCTGAGGACTAAGGTGCATCTGACCCAAGCCATGGTATTTTCATTCACCTCCTATGCATGCTAAAGTTGAACAAGGAATAAGGAAGACTGAAGAAGAACTGATGCCTTTGAATTATGGTGTTGTTGAAGAATATTAAATATACCATGGACTGCCAGAAGAATAAACAAATCTTTCTTTCTTGGAAGAAGTACAGCCAGAATGCTCCTTAGAAGTAAGGATGACAAGACTTTGTCTTACATACTTTGGACACTTTACCAGTATGGACCAGTCCCTGGAGAAGGACATCATGTTTGGTAAAGTAGAAAAGAAACAGCCAAACCCGTTGCTGTCGAGTAGATCCCAACTCATAGTGACCCTATAGGACAGAGTAGAACTGCCCCATAGAGTTTCCAAGGAGTTTCTGGTGGATTCAATCTCCCGACCTTTTGGTTAGCAGTCATAGCTCTTAACCACTACGGTAGAGGGTCAGGAAAAAAGAGGAAGACCCTCAAAGAGATGGATTGACACAATGGCTGCAGCAATGAGCCCAAACATTGCAACGATTGTGATGATGGCACAGGACCTGTTTTGTTGTGCATGTGGTTGCTATGAGTTGGAACCAACTTGAGGTACCTAACAACAATTACAACATGTGGTCTATTAATGGTAACTGTTACTAATACAGGGACTTCGTGGAGATGATAGAAGTCAACTTCTGTGACCCACACATCAAATGTCCCACACATTCTGCCCTGTGTGTGTCAACAGAAAGTGTAGACTCTTAAAATCTTTGCCACTCCGGTTCATGGAACTTATTCTCCTGGAGAGCCATATCTTAGAGAATTTGGGAATAACTAACAATATCCAGCCCAAGTGAGTCCCTAATGCCCAGCAGGACTTAATCCAGGTCCAAGTCAGTTGGCCCCAATTACAGATGACCAACCTATGTTGTAGTAAATGTATTAATACATCCCTAATTGAAAACAATATGAAGTTGTAACTCGTAAAATGTAGTCCATATTTTATTCATTTCTCCAGTTTATATTTTCTGTCTGTGACTGGTAAATTTGGTGTTGACTAAAATGTGAGTAGGAGATTTCCATTGTTTGATTGTCAAATATTTATCATTTGTTTTGTAAAAAAAATATTAGAAATGTGTATTTCTACTTTCTTATATTGTACTTTCTGTTACTGGTAACTTGGAGTTGTTGCTTTTTTGGTAGACCCAACTTATTCTAATTGGTAGTAAAGTAAAGGTAATAAAAGAACTTTTAATAACATATAATTAAATAGTTACAAAAATTTTCATCTTTATTGTATCTTTTTATGCTGAATTTTTTTGATGGTAGGTGGAGTCCTCTTCATTCCTCTAGGCTGTTCCTTTCCGGCTTTTTCAGCCCACAATACTCCAAATATCTCTAAAAGCAACTTTAGTCTCTGAAAAGCAGGTATTCCAGGTTGCTTTTATTTCCCTTTTCCCTTTCCCCAAATTCATTGTCAACTTCTCCTCAGAGGAGACCGGTGAGATGAAGCAGAATTGGAGTGGTAAGGTGAGGACCGCAATGACAATTGGGCCAAGGTACAGTGACACTCACACCTGGTTGGCTTTATTTTAGAACCAGCAACAGTGAGAGAGTTCTGCAGAGGCATCAGCTCAGCCTGATGCTTCCCGTTTACCTGCACAAAGCATCTCCCCTCCCTCTGTTTTTCACACTACTTTCTCATGACATCACTTTAATACTTCTGCATAGACATGTACACACACGCACGCACACACACACACAGAGCTTCTCTCTCCTTTCTTCTTCTACCAAAGTTCAACTCATAAATATATTGCTGTACAATTCATGTGTTTTGTATTGTGTGATTATCTCTAGTTGAAATACTACCCATATATTATTTAAGCACATTCATGATATATTAGTTATTCATTCATTTTAAATGGTGGATAAAAACCATTTAAAAATAGATATTTTAGGTAGATGCCCATGGGGATAGGGTAAGGGTTTGCATTTCTCTTTCTTTCCTTCCTGCATCTATATATTTTCTTCTTGACATTCATTGAAAGTAGCCAAGAATTGGCACCGAAGGGTAGAAGTCCAGGTGATTTTCTCTGCAAAAAAAAAAAAAAAAAACCAAACCCATTGCCATCAAGTCAATATTGACTCATAGCGACCCTTTAAGACAGAGTAAAATTGCCCCATAGGGTTTCCAAGGAGCGGCTGGTGGATTCGAACTGCCAAGTTTTTGGTTAGCAGCTTTTGCTCTTAACCACTACGCCACCAGGGCTCCAGTTTTCTCTACAGGTATCAAAAATATATGGCACCAGCCATCTGGAAAGAAATGAAAGTTATCTCAACTTTCCCATGAGAAATTTCAAGGTGTAAGATCCCTAGCAGAACAAACAGTGTCATAATGTCTGTGCTATTGAACTATTGAAGCTTGTTTTTATAGTAACCAAGGTAGGTATTGGAGTCTCTAGGTGGTACGAATGGTTAAGCGCTCAGCTGCTAATCAAAAGGTTAGAAGTTTGAGTTAACCTACGGCACCTCAGAAGAAAGGCCTGGCAATCTACTTCTGAGAAATCAGCTACTGAAAACTCTATAGGGCACATTTCTACTCTGACACACACGGGGTTGCCATGAGTCAGAATTGACTCAATGGCAACTGGCTAGTCATTTTTTTATGTAGCTGTCATTATTCTTTCTCTATCTTTCTCCTTTAAAAAGATATACATCTCTATCTATCTCTAGCTATATACATGCACACACTGTCCAGTTCTCACCTTACCACCCAAATTCTGCTTCATTTCACTACATGTGTTTGTGTATATGAGCCAGAATCGACTTGATGACAACAGGTTTGGTTTTGGTTTGTATATGTGTATGTATGTATATATTTATGTGTATATATATACACACACACATATAATATTTAACATCTTTATAGATTTTTATTTCCAGTCATTCTGTTCAACTGGAAAATGTGTAGGTCATAACATTTCATTTGGTCTCTAGACTTATGCACATTCAACTTCTGGTCCTTCTTTTAAGGAATGCTTACTAGTCTGATTGTAGGTTCAGAACCACAAAGTAAAGAAAATGTTAGATACAAAAGAACATGTCACAAACAGAGAGATTAGGCAAAGCAATTTTGGTTTCAACTGTTGCCTTTGGAAATATCCCAACAGCTTGCACAGTACTCTGTAGTGGTTAAAACACCAGATAAATCTATCTATCTGGATTTGAATCCCAGCCTACCTCCTGTCAGCCTTGTGAGCTTGGGCCAAGTCCTCATTGTGCTGTAGATTCCTTATTTGTTAGATGGGGATAATACCACTATTCACATCCTGGGGCCATTTTCAGGTTTCAGTGAATTAATAGGCAGTAAGTACTTAAAATATTTCCTAGCACAGACTAAAAGCTCAGTAGGTATAAACTCCATGCAAGCTTTTACCTGTTGTCAGAACCAAATTTGTTCCCAAGAACCAAACTGCAAAACTCATAGAGGCAGTTGAATTAAAACACATTTGAGATATAACTCTTTCATCACACACATTTAGATATATCCAAATAGAAGGAATTTTAGACTCTTTTGCTCTATAAACCCAGAGTTCTTTGAATGAGGGAAAACATATAACCTTCAGAGTTCACAATTACCTTAGGGAAAGTCTTTGCATTTTTATGTGGATTAAAACATGCCAGGTTTGTACCCCTGATGTTGCATTCCATGATACGTATACTTTTATCTCATGAGGTAAACATATCTTGGGCAAGAAAATCAAACTTATCAATAATTATCTTTTTTCCCATTTCATAGGAACCACCAGGGTAAGAAAATGTTTAAGACAGAATACAATAAGTCCCTTGATTTTAGTATATCACACCATTTTTTTTAAGCTTTAATTTTCAAAACAAAAGAATGTTATAAAACGTTCAAAATTACATGGGATTATATACTATGAGGGGGGGTACAGTTGAACAGGGCCAAATATCTTATTCTTCCTGTTGAGACGTGGAATTCCCTTGAATGTAGGTTGTTCTTAATGATGTGGTTGACCAGTTGACTGTAGGGGAAGTAATGTTCTGAGATATCCTGAGATATCTGAGACTAGGTCAGCCTGCCTCTTACAATGCTTGTACCTGGGCAAGCCAGCCAGTACTTAAAAAGTCCTACTATCCTGAAACCACCATACTATAGCCATGAGGAGGGGCCACAGAGAGAGAGATGCATAGTGAACCCCAGCTGCTCCAGTCACCCCAGCCCAAGTGTTAGGTGAGTGAAGAAGTCATCCTGGACATCCCAGTGCCATCATACACAAAGTCGGGAAGAAGCAAAGAGCCTGGCCAACAGCCTGAACCAACACCCCAAACATATGGCAAAGTTGAGCTGCCCCAGTCCTCTTCACACATTCCAGCTACCTTAGCTAAGGCCCCAGATGTTTTGTGGAGCAAAGATGATCCATTCTGCTTTGCCGTACTCAAATTCCTAACTCACAAAACTGTAAGCATAATAAACTGCTTGTTGTTTTACCCTACTAAATATCGGGGTGGTTATTACAGAGCAACAGGCATGTGGAACAAGGCAGAACCGTGTTGTATGACTGGGAGCCCGTGGTCTCAGTCCAAAGTTTGAACATGAAGACTTGGGCTTTACTCCTTTCTCTGTTACTCCTCACTGAAAAAACACACACCCATAAGCTACTAGCTGTTGGATTGTTGCCGTTTCAATAACCTCATCTCTCTGTGGTTTATCTTCTGTTCATAGGTGACCAAAGCTTTCCCTTGCAAAACAGGGATGTGTTGCTTGAAACGAAAATAAATAAATAAATAAAATTTGCATGTAAAGCAATCAATACTTCGTTTTGATTTTACTATTTGAAAATCCACTCTTCACTCATTTGGTAAGTCTGAAAACAAAGAAGCCATTATTCTGAACGTTACACCCACTTTCTTGAATTTTCAGTATGAATTTGTAGCTCCAGTACATGACAAGGAAGGAATCAGGGCAAGTACATGTCCACAGATAGCTCACCAGGAAGCCTGCTAAGTACCTGCAAACAACACGGGCCTGGAGCTTTGCAGAATGAGTCTGTGATAGTTTCAACAAGGACATCTTCTGTTTCCAATTAAATCATAGTTCATCTAGAAGGTGCCATCTCCAAAGGAACGGTCATTTTTGAGAGTCTCAAATCTCTGAATAGAGTATTTTTAACTCCGTCAACTCTCAATATCTTCTGTAAAACATCACAAAAGCTCAAGGATAGAATTTATTTTGTGAGGAAGAGAACTTCGGCTGTGCTTGCCTACACGGAGAGAAAAAGTAAACACACATGGTCGTAAACAGTGCTGATCTTTAAAACTCTAACTTGCAAGTCGTAAATAAATATAGTTTCTCAACCATAAAGCTTTTACCCATATGTAGCCCTATTTTTACACTTTTCTTTGAGATTGTCTCTCTCCTCTCCTCCCCCTTCTCCAGCTTCTGACTGATGGCTAGAAGTTGTCTTTGGTTTGGATTCTCCAACCAATTATTATTTTTGAAACCACACACTCACTTTATTTTATTTTTTTGGTAGGCCTTATTTATTAATTTTGGGTCTGGTTTAAACATTTACTTTGATATTCTCTTGAGATCCCTGGGGGTTTGATAAGACTAAAGGGGTTCCCAGTCAGGACTGGTATGTCTTACGTGCTCTTTATCTTCTTCCTGCGTTAAAGGAGAGAAGAAAGAAGAAGCAATGATCTGTGACTCTGAAACTGTATAATATGCTGAATTCACCAACATTTGTCATTGCTCATTCATCAGCCTACCCCTAAATTCATCCATTATTCCCCTAAATTCATTCATTATTTCACTGTCCATCCATCTGCCCATCCATCCATCTATCCATAAAAAAAAAAAAAACCCAAACTGTTGCTGTCGAGTGGATTTCAACTCATAGTGATCCTATAGGACAGGGTAGAAATGACCCATAGGGTCTCCAAGGAAACCTTTGGTGGATTTGAACTGTCGACCTTTTGGTTAGCAGCCGAGCTCTTAACCACTGTGCTACCAGGGCTCCATTGAGCAACTAGTAATCTACTAATTCTGGTAAATGCTGAGGACACCAAAAACTGACTAAGAAATGCCCGTTTCCCTTACGAGTCTAAGATGAGAATGATAAGACTTTGCTTGGAATAAATAGTGAGTTATTTAATTCATGTATCAACTTTGCCTATAACTTTCTCTCACCCATAATGTACCCTACTTGTTAGCAGACTTATCTGTCTTAGAAATTATTAAGTTCCCAGGCTGAACTAAATAAAAATCCATGTTATCTTCAGTTTCCCAGGTCAGTACCTTGGGAAAGGGAAAAATAAGGTAGGTTAAAAACAAACAAACAAACAACTATGTAATCATGCAATATATTATCAAAAACGATAAACTCAACGCAAAAAGGTTCAAATTTCAACTGTATGTGACCAACTGTTTAGAACATTATGTTCTTCTTAAGATGAGTAAAATTTAAGACTCAATATATTGCCATGTGCTTTTAAAATGCATTTTCACGTTACATTATGGAAAGATTTGCATTGTTTAATATAACCAGAATGAGCATATCAATTCAGGTACCAGGTGAACCCTTGAACCTGTGGAGAATTTCTTCTTACAAATGAAAAGCTAGAATTGTTATTCACCCTGCACCCAGAATAGAACCAAGGGGGGCTCCTGATGGAACTGAAAAGGCATACAAATGTAAAATGACTAAAAAGAAAGTCTTTCAATTTTCTAAAGACATAGCCTATAATAAGCCTATGGATCCTATCGCTGCTGAAAGAAAGTCACAGCAACAAATAACATCGTAGGGCTTCAAAAATATACATTTCTATGAATAAGAATAACATTTTCCAGCCTTGTAGTGTGAACAAAAAGTGCTGTAGGGAAGACAGCAACAAAGACACCCTCATGCTTCTGGGCATGACATAACGCTTTGCGCAGACCAGGGAGCAGAACCTTCATATTGTGTAACTGTGTAAGCTATCTAAGCTATGTAACTCACAATAATCCTTGGCTCCCCCACCTTTCCCCAAGTGCCTGCTTTTTCTGTTGAGGGGACACTGAGGACTGTTTCCACACATTGCTTCCTGTTTTTGAAAGAAGGGCCAGCCATATTGACTGAAAGTAGGTCCATCTTTCTTAACTTTCAGTGATCCTTATCCATGTGTTCACCACCTAGAGTAAGAGGTACTAGACATAGAATGAAAGGACTCCTTGGGTTAGATTTTTTTTTTTCACCCAGAGTTTAACTAGATGGCCAATAAGCCATTCCACAGCCCCTCCTCTCCTGCCCTCTCACCTGGGCTGTAAGCACCATGAGTATTGCCCTTGCTTGTCTGAGAAGGCTGGATGGCCTGTTACGTAAGCCAGAGTAACTGTGTACCGGGGGGAGGAGAACTGCTAGTAGCCCAAGAAGTAGTAGAGGTAGCAAGAGCCATGACTAACAGAAGACTGAAGGGTCAGTGGGCTTTATGTTCTAGATAAAATTAAGCAGAGATTTAAAAAAACAATTCATGGCTCATTCATTTGAATAATTGTTGTACTCATTTTGATAATAGGTAGCGGTGTGCACAGAAAAGAGAAAGAGGTTATTCAATTTAATGGAAGTGTGAAAGAGAGTGACTTAATTCCGCTAAGAAATATGCGATAGAGCAAAACCAACCCTTTTCTCCATCTGTTTTCTTTTTTTTTTTTTAGTTAACCTTTCATTTTGAGTTACTTAATATTACTTGCGCATTGAGAAAATAGTAAATTAAAATTATCTACTATTGGCATTTTGGAAAATATCTGTTCTTTCTTTTTTACTTTTTACAAACACACACTTCCTCTTTTCCTCTATCATCTCTCTCTCTCTCACCCAGCCTTCCATCCAGCCTTTCATCCGTTTACCTGTGTTCTACCTATGTACCAGACTACAGACTCTTAGCGCCCTTTTCTAAAATCTACTGAGTTTTTAAAAACCCCAAAGATGGTCCTTATGACTATTGACAAACCAGTCTCTGTCAGCAAAAGTCACCAGACGCATCTGCTGTGTTTTCCTGTCTTACTGGGGTTCTGATTTGATGTCTGGGCCTCAGAAGTCAGTTTTAGGGAGTTTTAGAGTTACCACAGCTGAGGGTATCTGTCTTAGTCATCTAGTGCTGCTGTAACAGAAGTACCATAAACGGATGGCTTTAACAAACAGAAGTTTATTCTCTCACAGTCTAGTAGGCTAGAAGTCCAAACTCAGGGTGTCAACTCCAAGGGAAGGCTTTCTCTGTCGGCTCTGGAGGAAGGTACTTGTCATCAATATTCCCCTGGACTAGGAGCTTCTCTGAGCAGGAACCCCAGGTCCAAAGGACAAGTTCTGCTCCCAGCACTGCTCTCTTGGTGGTATGAGGTCCCTCGTCTCTCTGCTTGCTTCTCTCTTTTATATCTCAGAAGAAATTGGCTCAAGACACAATCCAATCTTGTAGATTGAGTCCCACCTCATTAACATAACTGCTGCCTATCCTCATTAATATCATAGAGGTAAGATTTACAACACATAGGAAAATCACATCAGATGACAAAATGGTGGACAATCACATAATATTGGGAATCATGGCCTAGCCAAAATGATACACAGTCCATGACGTATCCTTCATGAAAAGATCTATTTTTCCCTCAGTGATTCTTCCCTTGGTGATTTGTTCTTCTGATAGCCCAGCCAAAATCTGTGTTGTCATCAGTAACTTCCCTCTTTCTTTCACAATGCAAATTCAATCTATAAGTAAATCCTACAGATTTTCTTTCTTTTTTTTAATTGTGCTGTAGGTGAAAGTTTACAGCTCAAGTCAATCTCTCATTCAAAAATTTATACACATATTGTTTTGTGACATTGGCTGCAATCCCCACACTGTGACAGCACACTCCCCCTCCACTCCTCAGGTTCCCTGTGTCTATTCTTCCTGTCCCTTCCTGTTATCTCGTCCTGCTTTTGGACAGTAGCTGCCCATTTGGTCTCGTTTATTTGATCTAACTAAGAAGCACGTTCTGCACGTGCTATTTTTTGTTTTTTGTTGTTGTTGTTAGGTGCTGCTGAGTCAGTTCCGACTCACAGAGGTCCTATGCACCACAGAACGAAACACTGCCTGGTCCTGCACCATGCTCACAGTCACTGTTATGCTTGAGCCCATTGTTGCAGCCACTGTGTCAATCTATCTCATTGAGTGTCTTCCACTTTTTTGCTGACCCTGTACTTTACCAAGCATGATGTCCTTCTCCAGGGACTGATCCCTCCTGACAACTTGTCCATAGTATGTAAGACGTAATCTCACCATCCTTGCTTCTAAGGAGCATTCTGGTTGTACTTCTTCCAGGACATTTTGTTTTATAGGTCTGTCTAATCTTTGTCTTGAAACCCTGGTGGCATAGCGGTTAAGAGCTACAGCTGCTAACAAAAAAGTTAGCAGTTTGAATCTACCTGGCACTCCTTGGAAACTCTATGGGGCAGTTCTACTCTGTCCCATAGGGTTGCTGTGAGTCGGAAATCGACTCGACAGCAATGCGTTTTTTTTTTTTTTTTTTTTTTAATCTTTGTCTGAAAAGTGGGCTTCAGGAATGGTTTCAATCCTGGGTTAGCAAAGCGTCCCGGGGCCATAGTTTCTGGAGTTCCTCCAGTCCCTGTCAGACCAGTAAGTCTGTTCTTTTTCCTTGAATTTGAATTCTGTTCTACATTTTTCTCCTGCTCTCTCTGGGACTCTGCTGTGATTGCTGTCATGGCAGTCGCTGGTGACTTACTTTAAAAAATATTCAGCATTTCACAATTTCTCACTACCTCCACAGGGGCCACTCTCCTCTAACACGCCATTTCCTCTAGACTCCGACCATAGCTTCTTTGTTTTAGAAGTTTCCCCCTTCCTGTTTGCCACAAAACATCCAGAATCATTTTTTTTTGTTTGTTTGCTTATTAAACCTAAATAAGATGGTGTCATCTGCTTTCACAAAACCCAGCTTCTTCACGTGCACACTCCCTTCTCGTAGGAGGGAATTAAATCAGTTCTTGCCAAATTTCTCAACATTTTCCCCCATACAGTCCTTCTGACATCTTTTGCCAGTTCTTCCACCCGCACACATATGCATCTCAAAACATTTCATTCTTGCTATAGAACAGAAGCTTCATTAGAAATGCTCATTTGCACCGAAGAAGCTGTGGGGATAGAGCAGTCCTTTCTCTCAGAAGCAGTTCCTGATTCTAGGCAATTGCCCAGATCAGGAGAAAAACCCGAGAGAGAGAGAGAGAGACATCAAGCTTACATTCTTGGTTCGCAAACTGTGTATTATTTTATGAGCTGCTTATTTTCTCTTATAAATATAGTATTAAAATATTACCATGAGGTTAATTATTTTTCTGTAACACTCTTGTTATTAGAAACACAATATTTCACTGTATAATTCTGAAGTAGAATTTATTTATTCCATCCTCTTTATAGTTATTAGGCTGTTTCCGATTTCTTACTATTACAAACAAAATTTCCATAAATATTTTTGAGGTTAATTGCTCGCTCAAGGGGTTTGCACCTTGTTAAAGTTAATAATCACCCTCCAGGATTATTAACCAAATTTGCACACTAATCAACGGTGCCTGAGAAAGCCCATTTCTACACACACACACACACACACACACACACACACACACACACACACAGAGCAACACTAGTCTTTTCAATCTTTGCAAATGATAGGCCCCAAATGACATCTCATTGTTTTTTAAATTTATATTTCTTTAATGAGTTTTACTAATTCACTTATTTAGTAAACATTTGGATTTCCTCTTTTGTGCCTATTTTTCTCTTATAGTATTTGCTTTCACTTTTAGGTTTAAATAAATAAGGCCTTTATCAAGAATATTACTGAATTTTTATGCAAATAACACGTGCGTTCTATGTTTGTTTGCCAACCAAGCCCTCCCCTGGCAAGGTCTTTTCATAAGTGCACAGTGTGTTTATGAGAAGATCTCACTGGGGAAGGGCTAACTTGCATAGCGCACTTACAAAAAGATCTAGCTGAGGGAGGGCTCAGTTGGCAAACAAATGTAGAACACACATGTTATTTGTGTAAAAATACAGTAAACATTTTTCTTTCCTGGAAGTAGCAAATATTTTATCCAAGTTTTGCATTGGTCCTTTTGATGGTCAGTCGTAAGATGATTTGTGACCTGGGGCCTTGGAGGAACCAAGGATACAAGCTACAGGTTGACTGGCCAGTCTATCATCTGTGAATTTCATCGATGTTCTTCAAGGTTGGAATTCTACTTCTTTCTCTTTTCTCTACATTGAAACACTTCCTGAAATAAAAAAAAATTTTTTTAACGGCATATGAGGCTAGTTTTATGAGGCTTGCATTTCTTCAGAGATGTATATTTTCTCCTTTTAATTTGGTTAACAATTTTTAAGTATGGCTTCATTGTTGTCTAACATTCAGGGTTACTGTTGAAACAACCAGTTACATTCTAAGAAGGACACATTAAATGTCAGTCAGTATGAAGAAACAAAGGCTTGTCTCTTTGCCTTCATTTTGGAGGGCTCTTAAGAGACATCTCTGGTAGAATCAGCTGAGGCCTCTGTTGCAATTCCATCTCAGTTCAACTTCTTATGCCCAATCCTATTTCTCACGTTTCCTTATAGATGTTGTTTCTAAGAGCACTTCCCAACAAAATTCCTGCATGAAAATTACCTTCTCAGAGTCTGTTTCTCAGGGCACCTGACCTAAGACAGTTAGTGCAAGGAGTGGTCTGAGAAAACTGACTCTAAATTGAGATTTGAAAAGGAATTACCCATTAAAGGTTGGTACTGAGGGCAGCATCACTGGCGGTAGGTGCTGGCTTATTCTATTGATGTAGCTATTAAAATTTTCACCAGCGATGGACTGACATGGAACATCAGTGGACAGGAATTCACTGGCAGGTGCAATATTTGAGGGGCTTGAGAGGTTCAAGAGAAGTAGTAAGTACTTCTTCATAAGAACTATGGAGTCCTATGACTGTTGTTGAGCACAATCTATGCATTGGAGAAAGACAATAAAATACAAAAAGTGATTAATCACTACCTTGATGTAATGTGGAAAAATCAGAAGGGCTCCTTCATATTATATAAACAACAACAACAAAAAAAACCCATTGTCATTGAGTCAATTCCGACTCATAGCAACTCAATAGGACAGAGCAGAACTGCCCTACAGGGTTTCCAAGGAGCTGCTGGTGGATTTGAACTCCTGACCTTTTGGCTAACAGCCAAGCTTATAACCACTGTGCCACCAGGGCTTCCATATTATGTAAAAGGAGGCTTATTTCTTGTAACCAGAGAATAGAAAAGGCTGAAGATGAGACCTAGGACTTCATTATAAAGATAGTATAGCTCCAGCAAATGTTGAGTTCTCAATACAACAAGTTCACTATGCTCTGATCGTGGTTCAGAATAAGAGAGACCCTGAAGCTTGGAATGGGGATATCTGAGTGTACGTCTTTAATAATATTGAAACCACGTATCCTACTTAATCATCTGAGTTTGTAGAAGTGTCCCATTCCTCAGTATTAAATGCAAGACCCTAACTATTGCTTAAATAAAATGCAGACGACTGTCTTGCCAGGCAAGAGGCACCCACCCCAAGATTGCCAGACCAATAACTAGAGTGAAAACACATCACACAGCTGGGAAAGTGCTGGCTTTGCAAGGGAAGAAAGGAACTGAACATTGAAAAATCTGAAGGGCCTAGTCAACATGTCCTGGCGGGTCCAGGAAAATAGGTTTTGACTGGATCCTGAGAGTACTTGGTCAAGGAGGACAGACTATCAAGTTGGAGAAGGGAGTTTATTGACTTGGCAGCACTTTGTTGTGATAAAGGATTTCACGCCCTGGCAAAGACCTTGTGTGACAGTGTTTCTATGCTAGTAGATTGGCCCTTGGAAACTTGGAAAAAGCAGTGGCCCACACTAAGTAAACTAGAAATGACAGAACTGTCATAACAGATGCTAGAAGAAGGGATCAACAGGCTAAAATAAGTGGACGTGCTAGAGTGGATATAATACATCAGTGCAGAAAAGCTCCTGCTGACTATGTTCTGTGGGAGGGCCCATTCACATGGGATAGACAACAGTACATGTTTACAGAATTGCCCCAGGAATATGTTAACTCTTCTGCCCTCTAATATAGTCCAGTGATATCGTATCTATCAGATCATACGAAGAAGAAGTGGCAAATATGTTCAAGTCATTGGCAACATATATGTGATCCTGAGGGTGAGCAATAACCCCATTAAGGTTCGTTGTTACAATAACATGCGCAAAGACCTGGAGTTAGAAAACTAAAAGGGAAGAACACACTCAGCATTTCTCAAGCTGAAAGAACTGAAGAAAAAATCCTAGCCTTAAATTTCGGTCGTAAAGGATTCTGTGGGCAAAATATTGAACAACGCAGGAAGCATCAAAAGAAGATGGAAGGAGTACAGAATTACTGCACCAAAAAGAATTGGGTGACATTCAACCATCTCAAGAGGTAGCATATGATCAAGAACCAGTGGTACTGAAGGAAGAGGTCCAAACTGCACTGAAGACATTGGCAAAAAACAAGGCTCCAGGAACTGACGGAAAACCAGTTGAGATGTTTCAACAAACAGCTGCAGCGCTGGAGGTGCTCACTCGCCTATGCCAAGAAATTTGGAAAACAGCTACCTGGCCAACCTGTTGGAGGAGATCCGTATTTGTACCCATTGCAAAGAAAAGTGATCCAACAGTATTCAGAAATTATCAAACAATATCATTAATATTATGCACAAGTAAAATTTTGCTGAAGATCACTCAAAAACAGTTGCAGCAGTACATCGACAGGGAACTGCCAGGAATTCAAGTCAGACTCAGATGAGGACTTGGAATGAGGGATATCATTGCTGATGTGTGATGGATCCTGGCTGACAGCAGAGAATACCAGAAAGATGTTTACTTGTGTTTTATTGACTATGGAAAGGCATTTGACTGTGTGGATCATGACAAGTTATGGATAACTTTGCGAAGAATGGGAATTCTAGAGCACTTAATTGTGCTCATGAGGAACCTGTACATAGATCAAGAGGCAGCTGTTCGAACAGAACAAGGGGATACTGCATGGTTTAAAATCAGGAAAGGTGCGTGTCAGGGTTGTATCCTTTCACCATACTTATTCAATCTGTATGCTGAACAAACAACCTGAGAAGCTGAACTATATGAAGAAGAATGGGGCATCAGGATTGGAGGAAGACTCATTAACAACCTAAGTTATGCAGATAACGCAACTTTGCTTGCTGAAAGTGAAGAGGACTTGAAGCACTTACTGATGAAGATCAAAGACCACAGCCTTCAGTATGGATTACATCTCAACATAAAGAAAACAAAAATCCTCACAACTGAACCAATAAGCAACATCATGATAAATGGAGAAAAGAATGATGTTGTCAAGGATTTCATTTTACTTGAATCCACAATCAACACCCTTGGAAGCAGCAAACAAGCAATCAAACAACATATTGCATTGGGCAAATTTGCTGCAAAAGACTTCTTTAAAGTATTAAAAAGCAAAGATGTCACTCTGAGGACTAAGATGGGCCTGACCCAAGCCATGGTGTTTTCAATCTCCTCATATGCATGTGAAAGCTGGACGATGAATAAGAAAGACTGAAGAAGAATTGATGCCTTTGAATTACTGTATTGGCAAAGAATATTGAGTATACCATGGACTGCCAGAAAAATGAACAAATCTGTCTTGGAAGAAGTACAGCCAGAATGTCCCTTAGAAGTGAAGACGTGGAGACTTCCTTACTTTGGTCATGTTATCAGGAGGGACCAGTTCTTGGAGAAGGACATCATGCTTGGTAAAGTAGAGGGTCACTGCAAATAGAAGGACGCTCAAGGGGATGCTTTGACACAGTGGCTACAACAATGGGCTCAAGCATAATAATGATTGTAAGGATGGCACACGACCAGGCAGTGTTTTGTTCTGTTGTATGTGGGGTCGCTATGAGTCGGAACCACCTCTACAGCACCTAACAAAACAACATGGGTAACTGATTCAGTCAGAGGGAGGAAGATACAACCTAAAGTGCACACATGTGGGATTACGGAAATGAACCAAAGTGAATTCATCCCAGAAAACCCGAGAGGTTTAGGACTTGAAGGTTCAGAGATGTCGAACTCCAGCCCTATACCTCTACCCTTTCTACAGACAGCTGTCCAATGTTTACACCACCACAGCAGGAAACGGAGTTTTCTACTCTAAAGAACTGAATGTCTTCAGGGATAAGGTTGCTATCCTGACATCAGGAGGGTCTCTCAGAATGATAAATGACTCTGTACCCAACTACCCTAATTGAAGCTTGCGCTGACTTTTAAAGAAGTCTACGTCTAAAGATATTTGGGCGGGGGGCAGGGTCTCTACCAGATTAAATATACTAAACACATGTAATATCCAAATGAAGTGAGTAAATCTGGATTGGATTCTGGAACAACAACAACAGAAGGTATAAGGATATTTTTTGGAGCAATTGAAAATAAAATATGGATTATATACTAAAGAATATTATTCAATTTGTGTTAATTTTACATATGACAGTGGTACTGTGGTTATGTAAGAGAATGGCATTCTTACAATATGTGTGATGAAGTGTTTTGGAGTGAAGTGTCATGATGTCAACAAATTACTTTGAATGATTTAGTCAAAAGAATGTATGTACATGGGTGTGTGTGCATGTATTCAAATATATACAGACAGAGAAAGAGGTGGCAAAAGTGAAAACAATTGGTGAATGTAGGTGGAGGTATATGGGTATCATTGTGTTCACTATAGCATTCATTCAATTTCTCTATGGGTTTGAAAATTGCCAAGATAAAAATCGGGGGAAAATCTTTATTTGGAAGGAGGGGTAAGGTAATAAATACTACCATGCGGTTAAATACCAAAAAAAAAAAAAAAATTTTAAAGTTTTCAAGAAAAATGTCCATTCAAACAGATACAACTATTATCATTCCAGCAATTGTTACACATAACAAGCTAATACACATATATACACTATATTTTTATGCAGATGCAGCGTGCCTTCTGTGTTTGTTTGCCAGCCATGCCCTCCCGCTTTGAGGCACCCTCACAAGTGTCACCCTATGTGTCCTCTTCCACATGTTGCTGTAAAAAAATTAGCATAGCACACGCATGAAGATACCTCACAGGGGGAGGATATGGCCCACAAACAAACGCAGAAGGCAAGTGTTATTTGCATAAAAATATGGTATTCTCTTCCTTCCTGTTTCTTACATGAATACCATATATATTTGCTGAGCTTTATTTTGTTTTACTTATCCTTATATGGATGTTTTCATATTAATACAAAAAGAGCTTTGTTGTTCTTTTTTACAGCTAAATAACATTGCATATGTGAAAGAGTCATATTAATTTAACTGCTTCATACTCATAATATTTTTAGTCTTTTGCTATTACAAGCCCCATTGCATCACATAACCATAGACACATATGTTTTGGATGTATAAGTATATTTGTTGAATAAATTACCAGAATTGAAACTGCTGTGAAAAAAGGCACAGGTGACTATTTCAGAAAAGTAAATGACCTGATAACATGGAGTAAAATTTTAAAAAATTACAATGATTTCTCCTTTATTTGTAAGTATCTCAGCTCATGTTAATTTTAAACAGCTAAGGTATCTTTACTTTTGCCTCTTTCACTCCACACCCACTTCTGGGACGTTTTAGGAAAAAAAAAAAGGATTAGAACGTATTTGTAAATCAATAACTGCTTCTACTGGAAAATAGCCACCTATATAGACGTATTTGTGGGTAAAACTTTCTTTAAGAATAAACTTTTTTGTAGGATGACCACTCTGACATTTGCATGCTGTTTTTTCCTATTCAAGGGTGGTATGTTATGCTTTATGCGGCCCCAGTGGTGCATTAGAAACCCTGATAGCATAGTGGTTAAGTGCTATGGCTGCTGACCAGAAGGTCAGCAGTTCAAATCCACCAGGTGCTCCTTGGAAACTCTATGGGGCAGTTCTACCCTGTGCTATAGGGTTGCTATGAGTCCGAATCGACTTGATGGCAGTGGGTTTGGTTTTTGGTTTTTTGGTGGCATAGTGGTTAAAGTGATCGACTGCTAACTGAAAGGTTGGCAATTCGAAACCATCAGCCGAGAGAAACTTGTGGCAGTCTGCTTCCATAGAGACCTACGGCCTTGGAAACCCTGTGGAGTTGCTATGAGTCAGAATCGACTCAGTGGCAGTGGGTTTCTTTTTTTTTTTTAATGTTGATAGTCTTTACTTGTGCTGTGATGGAGTGAAGGCAAAAGGAAATAATTTTAAACTTCAGCTTCTCGGATAGTCTGTCATTAACTGTGGCAGCCGTAAATGGATTATGATTACTTCCAGCTACGTGGGCTGTACTTTCTCAACTGCCATTATTTTTCCCCCAAACTCTTCTGTGGTCATTGGAGGTGTCTGCTTTGCATCAGTACACCAGATTCAAACGCTGTATCCAAATAACAGCAAGTGACCGAGAAGTACAGTTCACTTGGCAGGTATTTTTGCTACTGCATTTCTTTAAATTGAAGTCATTTTTGAATTTAGGATAGGAGATGAGCCAAGCATAAAATGAAAAGCAGCATGCCAGTGAGAGCTGTGTGGGGAGGTGGCCCGTAACTCTGGCTCATTCAAACCCGGGCGCTGGATGGTACAGCTCATAGGAAAATGGAGATACGAGGGCTGTGACGTTCAATGTGGCTGAAGGTTTGGGGGGAATGCGCCCCGCCTGGGGACAACTGTGTGCTCAAATAAATTTGTTGATTCAGTGAGTTAAAATGAGTGAATAAATAGTGTTTTTAGGTGTTTGTTTCTCAGAAGGACAACCGTATCTAAGAAGGCAGGGACCAAAATTCCTGCCACAAGGCAAGCTTGACGTGGACAACTCCCTCTCCTAACATTAACCAGGGCACTCAGGAAGAAAGTGGCCTAGGAAGCTCAATGCACACTCAACAGAATTAAAAAATAAATATGCAGATACAAATTTGCTGTCACTTTGTAAATCTAGGTGCAATGGAGAAATATGATCCTCCAACCTCCTTTGAAGGAAAAGCTGCCTGCTGCCGTCAAGTCGATTCCAACTCACAGCGACCCTGCAGGACAGAGCAGAACTGCCCCATAGGGTTTCCAAGGAGCGCCTGGTGGATTCAAATTGCCGTTCTTTTGTTAAGCAGCCGAGCTCTTAACCACTGCGCCACCAGGGCTCCAGAGAAAAAACAGCTCCCTGAAAACCAGAACTGCAAGCCAGCCCATCTACACACCATTTTGGCATGTGAATGATAACAACGTCAGCTGCAGTTTCTCTAAGAAAAGGGATTATACGTGAGGAACACAGGGACAACAGTATGATGGCGAAAAGGGTTAACTATGAGGAATACAGGGGCAACCGTATGATGGTGGGAAGGGTTATGTATGAGGAACACGGGGGCAACCGTATGATGGCGAAAAGGGTTAACTACGAGGAACACGGGGCAAGAGTACGATGGCGGGAAGGGTTAACTACGAGGAACACGGGGGCAATAGTACGATGGCGGGAAGGGTTAACTACGAGGAACACGGGGGCAACCGTACGATGGCGGGAAGGGTTAACTATGAGGAACACGGGGGCAAGAGTACGATGGCGGGAAGGGTTAACTACGAGGAACACGGGGCAAGAGTACGATGGCGGGAAGGGTTAACTACGAGGAACACGGGGGCAAGAGTACGATGGCGAAAAGGGTTAACTACGAGGAACACGGGGCAACAGTACGATGGCGAAAAGGGTTAACTATGAGGAACACGGGGGCAACCGTATGATGGTGGGAAGGGTTAACTATGAGGAACACGGGGCAACCGTGCGATGGCGAAAAGGGTTAACTATGAGGAGTACGGGGGCAACCGTGCGATGGCGGGAAGGGTTAACTATGAGGAACACGGGGCAACCGTGCGATGGCGAAAAGGGTTATGTATGAGGAACACGGGGGCAACCGTGCGATGGCGGGAAGGGTTAACTATGAGGAACACGGGGGCAACCGTGCGATGGCGGGAAGGGTTAACTATGAGGAATACAGGGGCAACCGTATGATGGTGGGAAGGGTTAACTATGAGGAACACGGGGGCAACCGTGCGATGGCGAAAAGGGTTAACTATGAGGAACACGGGGCAGCAGTACGATGGCGGGAAGGGTTAACTATGAGGAACACGGGGGCAGCAGTACGATGGCGAAGCTAATCTCTCCGCCGACAGGGCATGGAGTCTACACTCGGGCGGAAGCCCCAGTGCCGATATCACGTTAGGCTGAACAAGCACAGCTCAGGTTGCAATCACAGAACAACATTGTAGTGCCTTCCACTTCCATTTAGACTTGTTTCTGGGGCTTCTTCTTTCTCTGTCCCTGGCAGGTTCCAGGATATTTCTTCTTACTCTTTACTAATGGAACATCTTATAGTCAAGTTAAATCACAAAACAGAATCTCATTTCAGAAATTAGCATTATCAGTGCTAGGTAATATTCAAAAGTCCAAACTTCATTTAAAATTAAAACTCCTCTCTGCCCCTTGAACCAGGTGGGAAGTCTGTCCTCAGACTGGAGAGCTGTCTTCTCTCTTACCTCATCTTACCAGTTGGAATTAAATGGAGCTGTATGTTGTTGGACACCTCCCCTTGGAATCCAATGGATCCCAACTCCTGGTGACCCCATGTGGGCAGAGTAGAGCTACACTCGATACCGATTTCAAGGCTGTGATCTTTCGGAAGTAGATCACGAGGCCTTTCTTTTGAGACACCCCTGTGTGGGTTCAAACCACCAACCTTTCCATTAGTAGTCAAGAGCTTAACTGAACTTGCCACCCACATCTTAGGCTTGCTTCTACAATTCCTCCACCTGTGGCCTCTGAACACTTGGGGTTGGTGCCTGGAGAGAGACGAGAGGGAAGGTGTCAGGAAATGTCCTGCTTGGAATTGATGTTGGTGCTTTTGGATGGGGCAGTCGTTTAAAGACAGCTCTCTCTCCCTCCCCTGAGCATTTGCACGGCTTATAAGAAGTTCCTGGGTGGTGCACACGGCTCAGGTGCTCGGCTGGTCACCAAAGGGTTGGAGGTTTGAGTTCACCCAAAGGCACCTCAGGAAAAACAAACAAACAAACAAACAAAAAAAAAAAACTCTGGTGACCTAAGTCTGAAAAATTGGCCATATGAAGCAGTTTTATTCTGACAAATGTGGAGTTGTCATGAGTCAGAATCCAGTCCATGGCAACTAGTTTGTTTTGGCTTATTTGGAGAATGCCCCTATTTCTGAGGGTTTTTCACCTGAAGTTGTTCTGGAAAGGTCAAGTGTATCTTTATTGTGACCAAGTATTCACAATTGCTTATTTCTTACTCCTTGCCTTAGCTTAAAGAGCCCTGGTGGTACAGTGGTTAAGTGCTCGGCTGCTAACCAAAAGGTCGGCAATTTGAATACACCAGCTGCTCCTTGAAAACCTGATGGGGCAATTCTACTCTGTCCTATAGGGTCACTATGAGTCGGAATAGACTTCACAGTAACATGTTTGGTTTTTGGTTTTTGCCTTAGCTTAAGGAGCTCTGGTGGCATAGTGGTTAAGCCCTCAACTGCTAACCGAAAGGTCAGCAGTTCGAACCCACTAGCCTCTCTGTAGGAGAAAGATGGAGCAGTCTGCTTCCATAAAGATTTACAGGCTTGGAAACCCTATGGGGCAGTTCTACTCTGTCCTATAGGGTCGCTGTGAGTCTGAATCCACTCAACAGCAGTGGGTTTGGTTTCTTTTTTGGTTTGGACGTAGTTTGACCAAACTTTAGCCAGGTTTCTCTCCTCCCCACAGGTCCCTGAACACTGGTTTGTTCTCACGTCTGAGCCAACACTGAAATGCAGAGCATGCCCCCTTAACAGCTCACCCCAAGAACCAGCTGACCATAGCGTGAGGTATTTCCTGTCAGACTGCACTGGTCATACTCCTACTCTGCCCAATTTTTCCTCAAAAGTTCCGCCAGCCTTGCTTGCCCCACCATATAAAGGAAAAGCCCTTTTCTGTTTGATTTTGAGATGTTCTCAGGTTGTGTGTTTCCAGCATCCTCCCTATTGTGATAGTCTCTTTAAATAAAGTCTCTCCTTATCTAAGTCTGGATTTGTTTTTAATTGAGAATTCTGGCTTGATCACTTCTTCTTCTGCCCCTAGGAATCCATCATATCTCTAGCTTCTCCAGTTTTTCTCTTTAGGCAGCCATTTTGGATAGGATTTAAGAAGAACCCCACCGGTCCTGTCTCAGAGAAGGTCTGCATGGTCGAAAGGAATCACATATACATGTGTGGCAGGTTGTTAAGAGCTATATTTTGAACACCTCCCCTTGAAAAATTTTCACTTGGTCAAACCCTTCCTTTCAAAGAATTACCTTTGAGCCACAGCTAGGCCTTGCATCTTAACATCTTTTTCTTGGACCAGTATATCCCTGGTGGAGCAGTGGTTAAGCTCTCAGCTGCTAACTGAAAGGTCACAGTTCGAGTCCACCAGCTGCTGCCTGGAAACTCTATGGGGCAGTTCTACTCTGTCCTGTAGGGTTGCTATGAGATGAAATCAACTCCATGGCAATGGGTTTGGTTTAGTTTTTTATAGCCCTGGAGGCACAGTGGTTAAGCGCTTAGCTGCTAATAACAGGTCGGCAGTTCGAACACACCAGCCCCTCTGTGGGAGAAAGATGAGGCAGTGTACTTCGTTAAAGATTACAGCCTTGGAAACCCTATGGGGGAAGTTCTACTCTGTCCTATAGGGTGGGTAGCTGAGTCAGAATCGACTCCATGGCAATTTTTTTTTTTTTTTTAATAACGTATTGGTTAAGAACCTAACTATTTAACCTTGATCAAGTTAGTTAACTCTGCTAAGCTCCCATTCCCTTTTTTTTTTTTTTTAAGATGATTAAATGATGATCCACGTGTATGGTATTTAGCACGTGACCTGACATATAGTAAGTGATCAATACATGGGAACCACTATTATTTCTTATTTGTAGAAACATTGTTCTCGAGTACAGTAAAAAGATGCATTTTTTTAATATACTATCTTAAGATGTGTCATTCTTGTAATTATCATTGAACACTGGGGTTTTACAATAATGCAAGATGTCTAGTGACTTGAATATTTGATGAAATGTTTATTCTCCCCCTTAACAAGACTTGAACGTCTTCAATGTTTTATTCACTCTCTTAGAATACATCTTTCCTCTTTCTTTTCTGACTGCTCGCTTTATCTGATCGGGAAAGGGAAGAGGGTTTATTAACATGCTCTGATGTATATGTCCTTTCCTAGCATTGCTTTTTACAGCAAAAAATATCTTTTGGTGATAGAAAGAGAGTGGTGTGAACAGGGCAACAGTAAATCTGTCCTAAAGCCACTTTCCAGCTGTAAATCATCATCATGGGGATTGGCTCTCTGCTCATGGTGACACTTTGCCAGTGAAGTGACCGGAAGATTGGAGGCTACTTCTATAGCTTGGCCTCTTTGCCATGATTCATTTCTGCGCTCATCTCAGCCAGAGCAAGTGGAAGCTTAGTTTCTGGGATTGGGGGATCTAAAGATGGCAGCCCCACTGTAGTGAAGTCTCCAGACATTACTGGGTCTCCCATATCTCCCAGCTTTGTGAGATGGAAAAAAAATTGATGCAATTATTTAGTTTCAACAATTCTGCTTTAAGTCGATTCTGTTTCGCATTCAAAGCTAGTGTGTATGATAGTCATAAAATAGTAAAATAGATTAATTCCTCCAATTACTCAAAATTCACAAAATAGTAATTATACGCTTCATATATAGATTGATATGGATTGTTTTTTATTTTTTCTTACAATGAGATGAATTATTTTAAATTAAAATTGGTTGAATATCAATATAATTTTAGTTTCAACTTTTTATTATAAAACACAGATCCAGAAAACTATGTAAAACAAATGTGCAGCTTAATGAATTAATTTAAGTGAACAACCTCTTTGTCAGATTAGAGATGTCTTTCTTCAGGAGGCAAAATATCTACTTGTTTCTCTTTTTATGATATGAACAGCTATTGGTGCTCTATACCTAGATTCATTAACTTACCCGTTGCTGTCGAGTTGATTCCGACTCATAGTGACCCTACAGGACAGAGTAGAAGTGCCCCATAGGGCTTCCAAAGAGTGGCTGGTGGATTAGAACTGCTGACCTTTTGGTTAGCATCTGTAGCTCTTAACCACTACGCCACCAGGGAACCTCAAGGTTGCAAAACTTGGTGCTGTGCCAATTCCCTAATTTCTTTTTCATTATTAGATGGAATACTTTGAAAAAGGGAAGCTTTATCTCATTGATTCTTTACCTACCTACTGGTTCAGTTTATATAGGAAAGGAAGGATAATTGCTTGATTTTATAAATCATTTTTAAGATAATAGATTAGATTCATGTCTTCTTCCAAAATACCTCATTTGTGTTTTCTTTTTAAAATTTTATATTAGGAATTTGTGGTTTAAAATATTTGGATGGGTTTCTCCCAGTTGCAATTATTGTTACTGAAGCTGAAATTGTCTCACCTCTGACCAGTGGAAGCCTTTTCAAGTTTACTCCTGAGTTCCTTTGACACAACCTAATAGATTTTGAAAATGTGCTTGTTTTCTAGTATGACAGGGTGCTCCAGTCTCATTTATTTTCTGCCTTAGACTTGGACTCTGCCATTCTTTTGAGAAGCCCTGGGTTCTTTTAGTGGAAAATGATATTTCAAGGCCACACGGTGTATCCACTAAAAAGTGCCATTGTTCTTAGTTGTTAGGTCTTTTTTCTAGACCTTTTTGGTGGGCAGAGCTAGAGCAACACACACACACGTAGAATAAGTTCATACCGATCCATCCAATTCAAATTTAGCAAGATAGAGTTCTTTTTCTCCTCTTGAATTTCCCTTCTGCCGCAGTAAAAAGCCTGGTTTTCAAGGAAAAAAAGGAGGACAGAATTAGAATATTTCATACTAAACTTACAACATTTTCAAAATAACAATAGTAAATACTACCACCACCAATACATAAGTGAAATCATGAAACAATTCTTTGCCTATACTCGTACCACTCATTTTTTATAGTCTTACTGTTTTTAAAACGTCAGCACATGTAACCATTACATGTTTAATATTTGCTGCTATGTTTAATGCCTACCACTAGTCCTTATGTCAAAGTGACTCTGGTCATTTTGATTTTCTGAAGATTGTTCTCTAGTCTTCAGGAAGTGCTCATGTCTTCCTGAATGTGAAAAGAGTTTGTCTTTGCTCTTTGTATTTGAAAGTTAGTCTTGCTGGGTAAAAAAATACTTGGCTAACCTTTCCTTTCCTTGAGTATCATAAATATGTTACTGGACCCAGGTTTTACTGTCAACAATTCTGATAATCTAATTTTATTCCACTTATAAGACACTCCCTAATTCTGCCTAGATGCGAAAGAGATTTTTTTTTTCCCTTTAAGGTCCAGTAATTTTACCAGCAGATGTCTTGATGTCGGTCATTGTGAATCGATAGCCTCCGGTATATTTTATGCTCTTTCATTATCTAATTTCAAGCGGATTTTTAAACTATATTTTTCAGGAATATTTTCTTGAAATGTGTAAGTTTGTTTCCTTCCCCAGGGACTTAGTTTGCTCTGTGTTGGCTCTTCTTTGCCCGTCTTCTATAGCTGTCTCTTCTCTCTCTCTCTCTCTCTCTGCTGAAAACAAAGTTCTTCTTTTCCTCTTCTCTTTCTCTTGAAGTATTAACTGTTGTGTTTGTTTGCTTATACGCTGTAATTAGGCTTCCTTTCTGAACTTTTGTCTTTTTTTTCTGACTTCTGTCACCTAATTTCTGAAATTTTCTAGTAATGATTTACGTTGGTTTTAAATATTTGTGATCATTTTCTCACCACCTTTTAACTTATTTTGGCCCGCTTGGTGGGGATGCCTTTCTGGAATGTTGGCATGTTTATAGGAATGTTATTTTGTTCCCAGTCTCTGTTATATTAACACTGAATAGGATTTGACCGCTGTCCTTTTTTGTTGCTCAATTTTACGTGAAACTAATTTTACTAAGCATTTAGAAGGTAGTGTGGTTCAAGGTAACTTTTCTAAATTCACAGACTTCCTCTTTTTGTTGTTTCGTTGAGTGTTTGCAAGTAAGGTCACTCATTCTCTGAGATTTCTGGGCTCCCCCCACCCCGACACTTTTCTCTGACATTTCTATTTATTTATTTATAGTACCTATATCCTGCTCGATTTTGATTCTGCTTCCAGTAGCTTCTCCTCAGAGTGGGTCCCTGTCCCAGAAGGAAGCTCCGGCTGGTCGGCTTCCAGAGTTCTTAGGAGTTAGTCACCTGTATTCCCTTCACACGGTAATGCCAGTCTTGGGGGCTCCCTGCTACTGGACTGGGTAAAACTCCTCCTAGCTTAGCTGATGTTCTCAAATTGGTCCACCCACCATTCAGTGAACAACTGTGTGCTATTTTCGGAGTGCTCTTGTTTTTTGATCCTGCACATCTGTTGTGCTTAGGGTCAGTATGAGTCGGAACCCACTCGACGGCACCTAACAACAACACATCCCGTGGCTTCACTCAGCTTCCCCCCTCGCTGACACAGACGTCGGGAAGGCTTTGGGGCCATTCCTGGTTTGTTCCCTCTGCTTGTTTTTGAGGATGGTGGGGAGACCTTGTCATCCAGTTCTGTCATCAGTGTCGTCCATGGGTTTTTGGTTTTACTATCTGCTTCCTCTGTTGGATTTGATATGGAAATTTGAAGAAATTCAAAAGCTATGCCACCGATACCACTCTAATGTTTTATTTTTCAACTTAACATTTACGAAATTTTTTTTCCTGATATCCAGATATAACACACACACACACAAAACAGTGTACCGCAATTTCTACCCTCCAGCTGATTTTTAAAAAATAATATAAATGTAATGTTAAAAAATTTATAGTACAGATATATTTTTCCTTTCAAGCTCAATAAATTTCAGAAATCGACCTTCTAAAACTCTGACGATGCATTTGTACCTACAGAGACACTTTTGTTCATGTTGAAAACGTAAACAAAAAAGGTACCATTTGGCATTTAATTGACTTTTTAACTTTTAGTACTAGATATATTCAGGCAAAAGTGCCTTTCATATCACATTTTGAATGGTACCATATATTTGTAAAAATATTATAAACAATGGGTTGTGTGACTACCTTGAAAATCTATAAGTGAGCAAGCTGTATGAATAAACATTTTCCTGTGTGCCTATCTTTGCCTTTGAATTCGGAGCCTAGTATGTCTGTAAAAAAAAAAAAAAAAAAAAAAAAAGGCAGCTCCTTTTTGACATTCTGTGGTTTTTCAGAAAACCCTTCTCTGGCTCCTCCTGGTTACTGCAGGCTGGTAATGAATGCATATTTGAGACAATTGCCTTATTTTCAAAAAGCATAACAGTTGTAAAATGGGTTCTGATGATCCTATCTAGTGAATATTGTCTTGTATTAGTACCTATAATAAAAAAAGGAATAAGATTTCTGATACTACTTTTTATCCTAAAGGTTTTCCCTATGGGTAACATAACATCGTAAATCAAAAAGTTTCTCTTGCTATGCTCAGATAATGGCGCCCACACTTTTGCATGTTTTTTCCAGTCTAAGTCAGAGGCTCCTGTTTTAAAGAAATGCTCCACCTTACTGCTGTGTTACCTATAATGTGTTGCCATGTCTATAAACTATAGCCAACACAGACTTAGGCTAACACACAGATCTGTCTGCTTTGATGTCAACATTTAATAATGAGTACAGTCTCTTTCACTTTTAAGGAAAAGCTCTGTACTTGGAAAAGATTGCATCATCAGGAAGATAAGAATGACCTAGTTTGTACACAGTATTTTATTTAAATTGAAATGAGAAAGAAGTGAGAATGCAAAATGTGCAAACCACCCATTGCTTTGTATTGTCACCGCCTAAAGAGTTCTATGATCTCCTCAACGAAATCATAATCTTTTACTACATCTTTTTTAAACATGGTCATTTTGATACCTGGTCAACTTCAGAGGGCAATATTAAAGTTGTCTTCCTCCCTTCTCTTATGGGTGTCTTCTGAGATACTCGTGTGCCTCAAGATTTAACTCATTGTACTTAGAATCATTTCCTCAAACTTGATGACTGGATATTACAAAGAAAACACCATGAGATTTGGTTTGACTCCATTCTGGCATACCTCCTTCCTGACCTGGGGCAAATTACCTTTCTTCCTGGTTCTCAGTTTCCTCATGTATAATACAGGATTAATAACCTCTTACTTAAGTGTGGTTTCTGGAACTAAGAGTTCAGCATATTGTAGACATTCAGTGATTGCTTTGTCATATGCAAAAGAATATATTTGCCAAAGTGAATGTATAAAATATATGTGGTTTGAAAAATCTCCCTAAATGACTTTAATAGGCTCCCACTTCTTTTAAAGAATCATTACCAAAAGTTCTTGAGTAATTTTAGTCTCTTCATTGGGGAAAGCAAGGATGCTGGGTACTCATGGGAGAACAATGAAACAAACCCATCTCTTGGATACCAGTTACAAGAATTTTAAGTTGAAATGAATCAAAATTAATCATTGGCACATTATTAGCTTAAATTAACACATTTATGTATTACTGATATACATTATATTTATTCATAAAATATATTATTATGATTTATTTAAATGCCACCAATACTTATAAAAAGAAGCTGCATGGTCTTTTTTCTAGACTTATATGTAAAAGTAGAGTGCTTACTTCTTATGTAGAAAACTGATTTATCGTTTTCACTTTAAGGAAATCCTTACAATTGAAAAGTGTAAACTTGTAGAAAGTGGGATTTTTAATAAAAGCAACGATTCACAGACTATACATTGACATTATGCTAATTAGAGGCTTGAATCACTGACAACAGCATTGCTTATTGGTATACAATGCGGCATCAAGGTCTCTGTCCTTTTGTTGATTTAAAATGTTATCCTTGAAATATCAATGTTATAAATATTAATAAAAATACTAGGAGTTTGGCGAGTAGATTCCAGGAAGACTAATGACTTCCAGTTAAATATCAAGTCATTATTCTAACGGATCTCTTACTGGGCAACAAAGATGGGACAATCCTGTGAGCCCATCATAAAGGTCTTAACAACCATTCAGTTGAGACAAAAATTCCATTGACTAGTTGCTTGACCTAAACAGACTGATTGTTTCTAGGTGAATTAATCAGCCGTTGGTTGTCATCATAAACATCCAAAACCAGTCTGGCTGAGTTTTGTTTTTTGTTTTTTTTTTACTCCATTAATTGGTTGTCTTTCCAGTCTACCCTTCCCCACCACACACACATAAAGTTACACAGTAATTTGTGTGATCCAATAACCCATGTCCGTTCACTCCTAGGTAGTCTAACGTGTGCCAATATAGATACAAAAACGTAGCGTTGAGCAATGAAAGCAAGAGACAAAAGAAGATATAGACTACAATGCCATTCTACTGTCCATTCACTAACACTGTACTGTATGCTGTTCATAGATACACATTTATGTAAATAAAAGTACAGAAGGTGAATAGAAAGAATACAAATTGGGTACACAAGATGTGTGTCTGAGAATGGTTGGGGAGTAGGATGGGCCACAAGAAATAAAGAGGACAAAAAACAAGGCAATATGTCATGACTAGCTGGTATGCCACAAACTGAGTGATGGGATTGATCATATTAATCCTACATCAGAAAATAAAACCTAGGAGATTTGTAATTTGTCTATCAGAATATGGACATTTTTCGACTTTTTTTGAACCTTGTTGTCGTTAGGCGCCATTGAGTCGGTTCCAACTCATAGCAACCCTATGTACAATAGAAGGAAATACTGCCCAGTTCCGAGCCATCCTCACAGTCTTTGTTACGCTTGAGCCCATTGTTGCAGCCGCTGCTGTGCCAATCCATCCCATAGAGGGTCTTTCTCTTTTTCTCTGACCCTCTACTTCACCAACTAATGTGATAATGTCTTTGAAGTTCTCTGTGCTGAGTTGCATGTTGAGCTGGTGGGCATCCTGAAGCAAGCATCACACTTCTAATTGCTCCTCAAGGATCCTTTTCACGTGAGCTGGCTGCCAGGCCAGATTATACTGCACTCTTGGGCTAATCTGAAAGCCGAAACCAGTGAAGCATGTCTTCTTACTTGTTAAGATTTGCACTGTAAATATCTTCCACCACTGAGTTTTGCTTGAAATCCCATTGTTAGTACTTCATTAATCTAACTTTATTATTACAACAATAGTTAATGTAAGATGTTTTGACTGACAAACATAAAATAACAGAAAACTTTCTGCCCCTAAAGTTATCAAAACATACAAAATAATCAGCCACGTGTAGCACTCTCGGTGTGAGAGACTGTAAAGAGGGATATTTGTGAGACTTCCAGGGATAAATGCAAATCCATGTAAGGATTATCCATGTGCTAATGTATTGCAAATGTCCTTGCATGGCGCAAAAGGTTTGCTATAGACTAGTAACGTAAAGATTGTGATTCAAACAGACACAATGGCGCCACAGAAGAAAGACTTGGCAATCTGCTTCCATAAAGATTACAGCCTATGCAGCAGTTCTACTCTGTAATACATGGGGTTGCCGTGAGTCAGAATCAACTCAATGGCAACAGGTTTGGTTTTGGAATGTGTTATGTTGTAGTTATTGTTACGTGCCGTCGAGTGGATTCCAACTCACAGTGACCCTTTAGGACAGAGTAGAGTTTCCAAGGAGCAGCTGGTGGCTTCGAACTGCTGACCTTTTGGCTAGCAGCCATAGCTCTTAACCACTGTGCCACCGGGGCTCTTCTTTTTGTATAAAATGTATATTTTTACACTGTGGCTGTTTCTATGAAATACTAAACTTCCAAGGGTCATTTTTCTCCTTTAAGCCTGGTGTTTCGAATATAGTAAAAAAGATGGAAGGGAACCGTAGCCTATGTATGCAGATGCTTTCATTTCACATCTAGGTCTTCCTCTGAGATCAATCAAATCAAGAGTTCTCTGTAGTCAACAAAATACACAGTGCGTGTCCATGTTTCCCGTCAAGCACCTCAAGTCTGCATGTGAGCACAGCCTACAGCCCTGTTAACAGACTTCAAGAAGGAAGAAAGCAGCGTGAATAAAAGATCGTAAATAATTGCCCATTTCTACGCAAAGTTCAAACTTCTCTCCTGAAATGGTGAAACAACGCAAATAACAACATTAGGAGAATGTCCTTGCTTAGGGATAATTAATGGCCTTGTACTTTACGCACTGTTTATTATGTACAGTCAAATAGGAAAAGGGAAATGGTAAAAGCTCAAAGGCGAAGGCTACAGTGGAATGTATAAAAGCAGGTTTATATGTGTTCAGTTTTTGTTTTGAAAAGTTGCTAATTTAAATTTCACATGTTATTTCTGTCGTGCAGAACAAAGAGAAATATATTTGTTAATCACACAGGAGCTAGTCTTTTTTTTTTTAAGGAAAAGCTTTAACTGTGTCAAACCTATGGAGCTATCTTCTACTTAATACACTCAAATGACTGAGTTAGTTTTACATTTCAAACTTTAAAGGTGGATAGGTAATAAAAGCATCTTTATCACTAATGACCCAACCACAACAAAAACCCACAATACACAGTTAAACTCAGATATTCTAAAATGTTTTAATATAAATAGCAAGCTAGAAAAAATTGTACAATATGGGGAAAAGAGTAATATGATTGTTACTTTGATGGTTGATGATAGCAATTGACTAGTGAAACGGTTTGCACAAAATTGTGCTTTTCTGAATGCACTTTCAGTAATATGGAACTGTCTATTACAAGAAATATGGGAAAATGTAGGGAATTGCTGCATAAACTGCTCTGACTAAAGTAGACGTCGTGATGAAGTATAATCTCCTCAAGTAAACAGCTATTACGTTAAGAATGGAGACACAATCACACAATTTAAGTGTTTCGCCAAGGCAGCTCCACTCGAATTCTCTGCTCCTGGCTTTCTCCAGGACCATCCGTTCCTGCCGGTCTGCGTGTTGCAGGAATAGGCAGAAAGCCGATGTGTGTAGAAATCCAAATCGGTACAGAAAATACTGCTTTTTCAGGGAGCAACTAAATATACCTAGATCTAATTTATTTACCTTGACCAAAAAGGCTATCAGTGGACAATGAAGACCAGAATGAAATATCTTGAGTTGAATAGAAGTATTTCTGTGATGCAAACTGCGTCACACAGCAGATATCAGCCCAGGAATCCCCTCTTGAAACATGCAAGGAAGGAAATTATTGAAGGACCCACTAGCTCAATTCCTAAATAACCCTCTGGATACTTGTGAAGCAGACAAAGTGTAATTCACCAGACACCTATCCAAAGTTCTTATCCTTAAGCCCTCAATGCCCCCAAAATTTTTCACTTCCACACTGAATGGATCTGAAAATGTACTCTCAATAAGGTGGTCAAGGCATGACCATGAAGTCATGCATCATTTTTTAAAAATTCTCATCTGAGATCCCAAATAACAGTTTTTTCTTTCAAAATAGTCACCTCGTCAGCTATTTGGTTACTTCAGTAATACTATCTTTATGAAGACACTTAGGCATTCCATCCCAGTCTTGGCATGCGTTCTTTTGATTATCTTCAGTGGTGGTGAAAGTTGATTCTAGAGAGTAGAGTTTGATTTGCAAATGGTTAACGCTCTAGGCTGCTAACTGAAAGGTTGGCGGTTTGAGTCCACCTAAAGGCACCTCAGAAGAAAGCTTTAGCTACCTACTTTTGGAAAATTCAGATATTGAAAACCCTGTGGAACACGTTTCTGCTCTGACACACATGGGGTCACCATTAGTTGGAATTGGCAACTGGTTGTTGTTGATTGTTGAAACAATCAACACTCCAGAAAATTTCCTCCTCTTGGCAAAGGCCATCACTGACCATAGATTGGGTTTTTTTTGTCCTGAAACTTAATGTAAATGTAATCATACAGTATGTATGCTTTTTATGTTTGGCTGCTTCCTTGAAACATAATGTTTTCGAGGTTTTGTGGCTCCATGTTGTCACATGTATAAGTCATTTTTCCCCTTTCACTACAGGCAGTATTCCATTGATGAATACATGTAACCTACTTAACCATTTTTCCTGTAGAGAAACGTTAAGTTTGCTTAACTATTATGCCACCCAGGCTCCTCGGATATTGAGATTACAACTGTAAAAATGCACACGATGTGACTTCACTACAGATTTATTGTAAGCAAAAGGTTAATAATGAATGTGTAATATTCAATGGAATGACATCCCAAAATTTATATATCTTTTCCCCAGTTGGTATTTAGGTTATTTTTGTATTGTGAAATACTAGCACAGTGTTATGCACTTGTCTGCTAACTGAAAGGTCAGCAGCTTGAACCCACCAAACTCTCAGCGGGAAAAAGATGTTGCAATCTGCCTCCATGAAGATTACAGCTTTGGAAACCCCATGGGGCAGTTCTGTGCTATCCTGTAGGGTCTCTATGAGTCAGAATCAACTCGACAGCAACGGGTCCGGGTTTTTTTGGTAATAATAAAATAGTTATCTTGGCAAGAGAACTTTTCAGTACTCTGACTATACTCTAGATTTATCTCAACTTCTGATTCTGGTTTTCTTTCTTTGAACTGTAAACTTTTATAATACCTGCTATGCCACTATGGAGTGAGTTTTCCATAGGTTAAGGTAATGACTTAATGTTGTTTCATAAAAATTAACCAAGTATAATTTTGATATGAATATTGTATTGTGGGATGAGATGCAAAATTATAACATTCTTCAAACAAATGAACTATCATTAGAATAAAAAATCAAATACACTATCCCGAAGTGGCTACGTAAAATATGTCCGTTTAAAATGATGACTGGAAGAACATTAAGAGTAAGCTGTTCTTCAAGTCTTCAATTTGTTGCTCGGCTTTTGAAGTATATTTTTGATATTGGTGGTGTTGTTGTTAGGTGCTGTCCAGTCGGCTCCAATTCATAATGACCCTACGTACAACAGAACGAAACATTGCCCAGTCCCGTGCCATCCTCACAATCATTGTTCTGCTTCAGCCCCTTGTTGCGGCCACTGTGTCCATCCATCTCGTTGAGAGTCTTCCTCTTTCACTAACCTTCTACTTTACCAAGCATGATGACCTTCTCCAGGGACTGATCTCTCCTGAGAACATGTCCAAAGTACACAAGATGAAGTCTCACCATCCTCCCTTCTAAGGAGCATTCTGGCTGTACTTCTTCCCAGACAGATTTGTTTATTTTTTTGGCAGTCCATGGTATATTCAATATTCTCGGCCAACACCATAATTCAAAGACATCAATTCTTCTTCAGTTTTCCTTATTCATTGTCCAGCTTTCATATACATATGAGGGGACTGAAAACACCATGGCTTGGGTCAGGCACACCTTAGTCTTCAAGGTGACATCGTTGATTTTTAACACTTTAAAGACGTCCTTTGCAGCTGATTTCCCAATGCAATGCATCTTTTGATTTCTTGACTACTGTTTCCATGAGTGTTGATTGTGGATTCAAGTAAAATGAAATCCTTGACAACCTCAGTCTTTTCTCCTTTTATCATGATGTTGCTTATTGGACCAATTGTGAGGATTTTTGTTTTCTTTATGTTGAGGTATAATCCATAATGAAGGCCGTGGTCTTTGATCTTCATCAGTAAGTGCTTCAAGTCCTCTTCACTTTCAGCAAGCAAGGTTGTGTCATCTGTATAACAGAGGTTGTTAATGAGTCTTCCTCCAATCCTGATGCCCCGTTCTTCTTCATATAGTCCAGCGTCTCAGATTATTCGTTCAGCATGTGGATTGAATAAGTATCATGAAAGGATACAACCCTGGTGCACGTTTTCTGACTTTAAACTACACAGTATCTCCTTGTTCTGTTCGAACGACTGCTTCTTGATCTATGTACAGGTTCCTTATGAGCACAATTAAGTTTCTGGAATTCCCATTCTTCGTAATGTTATCCATAATTTGTTATGATCCACACAATTGAATAATTTTTTATGTACGATATTTTTATGCAAATAAGCTACACCTCCCAAGTTTGTTTGTCAGCTGCTCCCTCCCTCTTGCAGATATTTTCAGAAGCACCACTATGCCAATTTTTTTTTTTTTTTTTTTGTTTACATGTTGCTGTAAAACAATTAGCATGGCATGCTGACTAAATACCTTGTGGAGAGAAGGAAGTTATTGGCAAACAAACGTAGAAGGCATGCCTTATTTGCATAGAAGTATGGTACATTGAGGAAAAGAAATCAAACGCTCCATAAAAAGACTGATTAAAAGAGACCTTGTTAAAGTAAGGTAACACTTGCTTTTGTTTCGTTTGCAGGGTTAGTCAAAAGTTAAAAGTAGTAGACACTGTCTCTGTCAACGCTCAACGGGAAATCGAAAAAACTTATAAGTTTGGCATTTCATCTGAACATCATCTGTACTGCCCCCTCTAAGGATGTATGGTTATTGTCCTACGCCTTTTACTAAAAGGAATTGAATCTCAAAATGAAAAATGTTCATGATCGATGGTCAAATATCATACAGAGCTTCAGTCACACTGGAATTGCTTAAATTAAATGTGATTTTTGTAAAAAGTAAAGTGTGAATAAGAATGTTGCATTTGAAAAAGTTTGGGGAAGTTTTTAGAGAAATGCATTGAGCCACGTGTATTCTCTGTAATGGCGGTTTTAGAAAATACGGGGTTTCTTCTCTCTCTTTTCCTTTCTGTTTCCCTCTCTTTATGTCTTGTTTTGCCTCCATTTCTTCCTTGCTTTTGAATGTCAGGGTAAACAAGATTTCATTGTAACTTCATGAAAACTGTCTTACGCAGCATTTCCCATCGTGAAAGTATATTTATGTATCTTTGATCCTATCAATAAATTTATGGCAAATTCTCAACTAAGGAATTGGCCTAACCTGAAAATTTGTTTGAAAGTCCATTGTTTGGAGTCTTACACAAGTTTTCATTAAATACAGTGTTAAAAATATAGTTTGCCTCCCAGGCTAGCCTACAAAAGCCTGTTTAATTCATAGTGTCATTTGTAAATTTTATTTTACAATAAAAATGAGGAGAAAGAAATTTGCTCGGATACTTCTAATTAAACAAAAACAATAAAAGACCAAAATGTAATGACGATTTTTATTAAAAATTTTTGTGCTAGAGGAGATTTAATTTAATGAAATGAAGATGAGGTAAAGGCTATAAATGAATAAACTCCCTTAATGTGTACCAGACATACTATGAATATTTTACATAGAATTCCAAGTTTCATAACAACCCTGTATGGTAGATATTATTATTATTTCACAAAATAATTATTCAGACCCTTAACAAGGTTAAGTCACTTATCTAGAGCCACATAACTGAAAACAATCTGCGTGTGACTTCACCCTGAGTATGGCGAGCTGTGGAGCTCTTGTTCTTTGTATTGTGCATGAAGTGAAGAGTGATGGGGGACTTCAGGCCACTGTTAAGGACTTCACGCTGTGTATTCTTCCCAGATGCCCTGAGCAGAAGGGACCCTTGAAGTAATTAAAGAAAAACAAAACAAAGCCGTAACTTCACAATGAGAAAACTAAGTCTCAGAGAATTTTAAAGACTTCTCCTTATGGGCAGTGCTGATCCCAAATTCTGTTCCTTTAGATTCTGGTGGCCACCTTCCTATTTCCATGGCTAATGACAAACTCAAATCCTTGTTATCTCTTGCCAAGAATATTGCAGTAGCCTCCTCACTGGCCTCTCTGCCTCCAGTTAAGAAATCCTATACCGTTATCTAATTTAGGAGGCCTGCTGGTGCAGTGGTTAACCAAAATGGCAGCAGTTTGAATCCACCAGCTGCTCCTTGGAAACCCTATGGGGCAGTCCTCCCTGTCCTATAGGGTCACTATGAGTCCAAGTCAACTGGAGGGCAACAGGTTTGGTTTTTCGTTTTTTTTTTTCCCCCTTGGTTATCTAATTAGACTTGTAAAACACAAGTTTACCTATCTCTTTTGTACGCAAAAGCAAATAAATTAAAAAAAAATTACATGTGTGTATTTAGGATGTGCTAGGGAGGTAAAGGGGAGCTCTGGTGGGGCAGTGGTTAAAGCACTCGGCTACTAACCAAAAGGTCGGTGATTCGAAACCACCAGCGGCTTTGTGGCAGAAAGATGTGGCAGTCTGCTTCCGTAAATGTTTACAGCCTTGGAAACCCTATGGGGGCAGTTCTACTCTGTCCTATGGGGTCGCTATGAGTCAGAATCAACTCCAGGGCAGTGGGTTTGGTTTTTTTTGGAGGGACATAAAGAGTGGGAAGTCGGCAGATGTATGAAGCACAGGGACTGGGCTGGCTTCTGCTGAGGAGAATAAAAGACATGGTGGAAGAGAAGCACTGAATTAGGACGTTCCCTGAATAGAAATCAATGGAAACCTTGGTTCAGAACAGATGTGTTACCAGAGCGAAAGCTTCGGGAGGGAGAGAGACGTGCAGTGTGCATCTCAGTGATTGCAAACCAAGTACTGTTACTCTGGAGTGGATGGGCCTACACCGGGCCTGGGAAGAGGAGGGTCCCCTCTCATACCATCTCCTATCCCTCACTGTGACACAGATGGGTGTTAGGAATCTGCTGCTCTCATTTGTCCCCTGAAGAATCAAGTAGGCAAATGAATTCTAAGGTATATTCCAAACAGAAAAATAAAAATCCTGTCTAAGCTTCGCTCTAGGCCGCACTTTGAATCATCCTTCTGGTCCCCACTTAATAGCCCCACAGGGACGGCTGTTCTTGGGGTGATCAGAGTCAACAGCCCCTTAAATGGCACTCTGGAGGAGTGTCCCCAATACATGACCTTTCGGATTGGGGGCTCATGAAAATTCCATGTGAATGGAAGTTCAAGGATGCATACCACCTCCCTCTGGATATGTCAACAATTTTTTAATGATGTAATCTGATACTTTAACAATGTAGGCAAAGCAGAGAGCCTTGAGTGTGTTGTTTAAATATCTTTGACACTGTGTCAAAACAAATTAATTTCTAAATGTTGCCAATTTGGCAGACAAAGCTGATTATTTCCTGCAATCACACTGCATATGTACACAAGATTATAATTAACGACCAGGGATGCCAGCCACGCTTTGACAACGATCCTCCCGTGTTAGCAGCCGATTAGAGCGACTGGCATTTGTGTCCCCTCTATGGGGGCAGAGGGGAGAGAACCGAGGCAGTGAATCTGCATAGATTGTCATTGTCAGAGAATCAATAGTTGGCTGATTTCCCTTATAAATCTGAAGATTCCGGGGAGTTATTGACAAAACTGTCACTGGGAAAAATTAAGAGAGTGTTTATGTAGACTTCACGGAAGAAGGGCAAGTTCTAATCGGATTGGAATTGGCCTTTTGGCAACTTGGCAGTATTTGCCTCCTCAACATACCAATATGCCACTTGAGGACTCGGAGGAGGTTAGTGATAGACTTCAGGAGAATTATGTGAGCACAAAATGTTAAAATATCCAAGGTGTTTCATCCTAACAAAATGAGATTTATCAAATACCCACTGCTCAAAATTCACACCTTTTTTTTAAAGAATGTGTTTTCTTCCCCTTTCTTGGCAAAAATGTGGCCAACAAGTGAATGTTCTTAAATATGGATGGTAGCATCAAAGATAAAAATAAGAGGGAAGGAAGGAGGAAGAGAGAGAAAACACATAGTTGAGAGCTACAGCTGCTAACCAAGAGGTCAGCAGTTCGAATCCACCAGGCGCTCCTTGGAAACTCTATGGGGCAGTTCTACTCTGTCCTGCAGCGTCGCTATGAGTCAGAATCCACTTGATGGCAATGGTTTGTTTGTTTTTTTGTAAGCAGAGCCTGTTTTAAGAAAGTAATCTAAAATCCCTGGAATTCCAAGGCAATTAAAGTTCAAAATGATTCTTTCATTAACCAAAAGATTCATCCTCAGATTATTTTACCTAACCCTAATCAAACTAGAGTTGATTTATTTACCATTTAGTATTATCTCCTATACAAACTGAGTTAAACCTATTTTCCCATGGATCTGTTTAAAACGTTGCTTACTATGATGCTACAAGCTCTGTATAATCCTAATTTCTCTTCTACCACATCTTCCTACAGTAAATATAACAGTGTTCCAAAGCAAATTTAATTTACTCCTTTTATGAAAAGACTATAGGGTCCCTATGAGTCAGAACTGACTCAACGGCAGTGGGTTTTGGGTTTCATGAAAGGACTGTGTGATGGCTAAACTCCATAGGGGTATCTAGAAGTTCCCTAAGGATTCCTGGTAGCACAGTGGTTTAAGCACTCAGCTGCTAACTGGAAGGTCAGTAGTTTGAATTCATTAGCTGCTCTGCAGGAGAAAGATGTGTCAGCTGGCTTCCATAAAGATTAAATACAGCCTTGGAAACTCTACAGGGCAGATAGAACTGCCCTATAGGGACACTATGATTCAGAATCAACTTGACGGCAACGGGTTAGAGGTCCTTATGTGGTGCAGTTTGCTCTCAACTCCTAACCTAAGGGTTGGTGGTTGGAACCTACCCAGCAAGACTGTGAAAGAAAGGCGTATGGAGAAGTTCTACTCTGTAGTACATAGGGTTGCCATGATTCGGAATTGACTCAATGGCAACTAACAACAAGGGCTGTCTACCAATAAAAATAAGAGGGAGATACCTCCATGAGACCTTTTATGCCAGCAAAACAGAAAACAAGGGACTGACTTCTACAAAACTGACTGCTTTCTAATCCATTAGTTGGAGGCTCTTTCCTGTGATTATCTATAAACAGATTCTTAAATTAGAAGAATTATAGTTCAACAATCTTTTTTTTTTTTCCATTTTTATTTTAGTAGGAAGGAGGGATTTTGTTGTCTGTTTGATCGGCCAGCCTGACCAGGAAGTTGAAGAAATTATACACAGTTTGTTTTCTTTTACTCATAGCAGAATTGAATAAACACATAGGGATAGCCATGGAGACAAACTTTCTTTGGGATTACCCAAATAACTCTATCTATCCCATGAGATTCCTGCTGGCCCCCTGAGGCAGGAGACAGTCTTTTCTGAAGATTCAGCTATCACTTTTTCAAGGCTTTCTTCCATCTTGAGAAAGATGGACTAGGACCACGTGGGTGATATTGTGTGAGTCTGTAACAGGCCTTTGAGCAAGAGCTCAACATTTTTAAACTTTTAAAACATGTCCTATAGTTTATTGTCTTAGTCATCTAGTGCTGCTGTAACAGAAATACCACAAGTGGATGGTCTTGGTTTTAACAAAAAGAAGTTTATTTAGTCACAGTCAAAGTAGGCTAAAAGTCCAAATTCAGGGCATCAGCTCCAGAGGAAGGCTTTTTCTCTCTGTTGGCCTTCTTCTCTTCAGTGTTCCCCCAGACTAGAAGCTTCTCTGTGCAGGGACCCCGGTCCAAAGGACACGCTCTGCTCCCAGCACTGCTTTCCTGATGGTATGAGGTTCCCAGTTCTCTGCTTGCTTCCCTTTCCTTTTATCTCTTGTAAGGTAAAAGGTGGTGCAGGCCACACCCTAAGGAAACCCCCTTTACATTGGATCAGGGATGTGACCTGGGTAAGGGTGGTGTTACAATCCCACCCTAATCCTCTTTAACATAAAATTACAATCACAAAATGGAAGCCAACCACACAATTCTGGGAATCATGGCCCAGCCAAATTGATACACACATTTTTGGGGGGACATAATTCAAACCATGACATGTATTTTATCAATTATTTTGAAGAATAGTTTACGTGCAACAAAGTGCATCCATTTAAAGCATAGAATGCAATGAGTTTTGAAAATGTGTAATAAAATTCCAGAAAATTCAAATTAATATATAGGAACAGAAAGGTGACCCACTGTTGCCTGAGGCCGGGGGCCGAAGGAAGGATTGACTGTAATGGATGGGAATGAAGTGCTCTCTGTCTTGATTGTGGCGATGGTTTCTTAAGAGCAATAGATTTTTGATGAAGAGCTTTCTGAAATTCTCTTATTTGTGTTTAATATTGACTGACTGCATTATTGATTTAGATCCCGTTTGTGCGTGTTTTCTAGGCTTTTTGCTCTCATTTTTCCCCCTCCCTTTTGGAGTTTTAGACATTTTCAATAGCAAAAAAACCCCAAAAAACAGCTCGAAAGAATAACTGAGCTGAGTACAACCTAGAAATTGCTTAAATATGGATTCAATGTATCATCTTTATCAAAATTGATCTTTGTTTAATGTAAATGCTTATTATAATTAGAAAATTACAGACTATGTATCATGCAACATAGACAACAAACATTATTAAACACGTCAGAAATGTGACCAGACTCAGGAATGACTCACTCGGATTACTGGTCACCTCATTCTTGCTGACATGGGCACTTCTCCTTTGGAACAAAGGAGAAACAGCATTGTTTTAACTTCCGAAAAAGAGAAGTAACTAATCATGTTATTTTAAAAAATAACTCTGCCAAGTTTTTATAAACTCATTCCTTTGCTTTTGATCATTTTACCTCCTAATTTGAGCGTAATTTTTTTTTAAGGAAATTTTCATTTTATCATAATTTCTCTCAAGAACTGTGTAAGGAGCCCTGGTGGCAAAATGGTTAAGTACTCGGCTGCTAATTGAAAGGTTGGCAGGTTGAAAGAACCCAGCGGCTCCACAGGAGAAAAGACCTCACAATCTGCTTCCATAAAGACTACTGCCAAGAAAACCCTACAGGGTAGTTCTGTTCTATGCCGTGGGGTCGCTGAGTCTGAATTGACTCAATGGCACCCAACAACAGCACCAACACAAAGAACTGCACACAGTGGGCATTCAGCAAAATCTAACCACACAAATGGAGTAAGTTTGGTTTATTTTCACCTGATGTTCAAATGGAAGCTCCAACTAACATGGCAAGAGTCAATTTGGGGGACAAATTTGGGGGGTCTCTCTGAAACTGTCATAGACAGTGTTTTCTCTTCTGTATCATTTTTACACTTCCACCAAACTGTGTCTCAAATTCTTCATTTACATTTGTGGATAGGCTACTAAGAATACATTTAAGAAATGTTACCCCTCCAGGGGGATATATATTTTAATAAGGTTGTAGGGCAGAAGTTGGAGGCATGAAGCCCGGAAGAGAGAATTTTCTGTTTCAGCTAATGGATGGAAGAGGATGTGGGAGTCCATAAAGACTTTTCTAGTGTCCGACTTTAAAGTGTGATGCTGGTACTGGATCTGTGTTGTGTAGGTGTTCAGTGGCCATGCGACCTTGAAGAAAAATTTGACAGGCCACTGGTAACATGTGGTACTATGTTTTTTTTTAGGAAATAGAGCTGCAGAATTTCAATCACATACAAGTGGTACAAGTTAAACAGCAGCAACGTGTAACCCATTCATTTTTCTTATAAGCTAACTTCTTAGGCCAAGTACTTTTCAGTATCTGCATAATATCTGAGATATATCTGAAACTATTTAAATAGCAAGTATTTATTGAGGCTGGTACGTGCTGACCTTTGTAGAAGAAATATGAGGCACAGCCCTTGCCCTTATCAAATTTATAATGGCAAAAATTAAAGAAAAATTAGTACTGAGTTACATGGAATTTAAAAGGCATTCAAAGAAAGGGCTGGGGAAGTCCAACTCATTTTGGAAGGCGGAGTTTCCTGATCTCTGTTTGAAGGATGAGCAGGGTTTGCAATAGCCTGAATATCAGACTAAAGTTCTTAGGGGCCGGGGAAGAGTCATCGGAAGCGGGAGGAGAGAGTAATGGCTGTTTTCTGTTTTGTTCTGAGACCACTGAGCTGTACTTTGAGATACTGTCATCTAGGAGTGAATGCCCTGTGTCTCATGGGCTTCATTCTCAATGCTCCTGTTAATTTCTCTTAGTACCTTGCTATGCATAGTGCTGGCCCAAAAACCAGCAGGTTGGGTGTCTTAGAAGATCTCATTAGAAATGCAAATTTTCAGGACCCAGCTCAGCCCTACCAAATCAGAATCCGCTTGCAGGTAATTCATATGCACAGTAACATTTCAGAACTACTGCTCTAGCCACATTTTGCTGCATCTTAGAATCAGATGGGGAGCTACAGAAATCCTGATGCCCAGGCCATATCATATATCACTTAAGCCAAAGTCTGATCAATAGATAGATCTTGGGAGGTAGCCTTTGTTTGAAAGCTGCCCAGGTGGTTCCAGTTTGAGTATCAGTGTGTGAGGTACGGCCCCAGATCACTGAGGGCAGCAGTGGGTACAGTTGGAGATAATCTCTCAATACTTCATAAATTCTGATAACCTAAGTTGCTTCACAAATTCTCACTGAGCGCACCAAGTATTAGCCTATCCTTTTAATCTGCGTGTAAAAATTTAATTAGGCATCATTTGAGCAGCTGCTCTTGAGACAGACTTTTCGTTTCTCAGAATCTCTCTTCAGATAGGTTTGGCTATGTGAAATGCAAAACACGAAGTTTTTTGGTTCCTCAAGGAACACGCAGTAACAACATTTGAGCAAACATAAATCCGATGAAGTGAAAGAGCACATACTAGAAAAGAAAATAGAGCTTCCGTATGTGAAAATTCATCCGAAATTCCCTTTTGCTTGAGCAGTTTCTCTAATAAGGATAATTTCATAATTTTAGATAATTATTTCTTTTCCATAATTTTTGAACCATAAATACACACGCACTATTTATTCATTCATAGTGGTAAAAAATAAGTGTTTTTTAAATGATGAATGTTCAAGATAATAAAATGTTACATGTGAGGAATCTGGGGGCAATCAAAGAGGCTCAATCAATATACTGGAGAATAAATTTAATACACTTTTTGTTATTTGCTATGAGACTTAGAGAGGAGGTTTTAGAATCCAAATTTGAATTAGAGCTAAAAGAATTAGTTTTCCATTTTCCTACATATTGCTGATGCAAAGTAATTTAGTGGAATTTTATTGGCTCCAAGTACATGGAAGCTTACATTAAACTTCAGTAACTTCAGCATATCGAAGTATACTTAAGGTCAGAATGAAAAGTAAGATGAAACCTTATTATAAAGAAAGTTGTTGTCAGGTGCTGTCGAGTTGGTTCCAACCCACAGCAAGCCTATAGAACAGAGTAGAACTACCCTATAAGGTTTCCAAGGAGCAGCTGGTGGATTCGAACTGCCGATCTTTTGGTTAGCAGCCAAGCTCTTAACCACTGCTCCACCAGGGCTACTTAAACATCATGTTGTTAAGTGCTGTCGAGTCAGTTCCAACTCATAGTGATCCTATGAACAACAGAATGAAATACTGCCTGGTCCTGAGCCATCATCACAATCGTTGTTATGCTTGAGCCCATTGTTGCAGCCACTGTGTCGATCCATCTTCTTGAGGGTCTTTCTCTTTTTCACGGACCCTCTACTTTACCAAGCATGATGTCCTTCTCCAGGGACTGGTCCCCCCTTACAACATATCCCAAGTATGTGAGACAAAGTCTCACCATCCTCGCTTCCAAGGAGTATTCTGGCTGTACTTCTTTCAAGACAGATTTGTTCATTCTTCTGGCAGTCCATGGTATATTCACAGGGGTGGATTATCCAATAGCAAAATAAGTTTGTTGCTTACATTGCTTACCAGATCATCTACAGTGAACAACTTCACATTTTTTTACTACATCAAAGATTCTGCTTCTAAGTATGGCTGGCATCTGTCTCACCCCAACCCCGCAGCGCCTTCCTACAGAATCAAAGCCTCTTCAAATTTACAGTCCCTGACAGGGACAGATGACCCAGTAAGCAAGGTAAAGCTGTGGTGAAAAACATGTAAAATTGTTCACTACAGATTAGTAAGCACACGTAAACCTGTGTAAGCACAAGTAAGCACATCCAATATTCTTCGCCAACACCATGATTCAAACGCACCAATTTTTCTTCGATTTCCTTATTCATTGACCAACTTTTGTATGCATATGATATGACGAAAAATGCCATGGCGTGGGTCAGGGACACCTTAGTCCTCAAAGTGATATATTTGCTTTTCAACACTCTAAAGAGGTCTTTTGCAGCAGATTTGCCCAATGCAATGCGTCTTTTGATTTCTTGACCACTGCTTCCATGGGATTGATTGTGGATCCAAGTAATATGAAATCCTTGACAATGTCAATCTTTTTTCCTTTTATCATGCTATCGCTTATTGGTTCAGTTGTGAGGATTTTTGTTCTCTTTATGTTGAGTCGTAATCCATATTGAAGGCTGTAGTCTTTGACCTTCATCAGCAAGGGCTTCAAGTCCTCTTCTCTTTCAGCAAGCAAAGTTGTGTCATCTGCATATCGCAGGTGGGTAATGAGTCTTCCTCCAATCCTGATGTCCCGTTCTTCTTCACATAGTCCGGCTTCCTGAATTATTTGCTCAGCATACAGATTGAATAAATATAGTGAAAGGATACAACCCTGATGCACGCCTTTCCTGATTTTAAACCATGCAATATCCCCTTGTTCTGTTTGAACAACTGCCTCTTGGTCTATGTACAGGTTCCGCATAAGCACAATTAAGTGTTCTGGAATTCCCATTCTTCACAATGTTATCCATAATTTGTTATGATTCACATGGTCAAATGCCATTTCATAGACAATAAAAAACAGGTAAGCATTTTTCTGATATTCTCTGCTTTCATCCAAGATCCATCTGATATCATCAATGATATCCTTGTTCCACGTCCTCTTCTGAATTCGTCTTGAATTTCTGGCAGTTCCCCATCCACGTACTGCTGCAACTGTTTTTGAATTATCTTCAGCATAATTTTATTTGAGTGTGATATTAATAATATTGTTCAATAACTTCTGCATTCCACTGGATCACCTTTCTTTTGAATAGGTAATTATATGGCTCTCATCCAGTCAGTTGGCCAGGTAGGTGTCTTCCAAATTTCTTGGCATAGATGTGTAAGCGCTTCCAGCATTACATCTATTTATTGAAACATCTCAGTTGGTATTCCATCTATCCCTGGAGCCTTGCTTTTTGCCAATGCCTTCAGTATGGTTTGGACTTTTTCCTTCAGTATTATCGGTTCTTGAGCATATGCTACCTCCTGAAATCCTTGAACATTGACTAATTCTTTTTGGCATAGTGACTCCATGTATTCCTTCCATCTTCTTTTGATGCTTCCTTGTGTCGTTCAATTTTTTGCTCATAGAATTCTTCAATATTGCAACTTGAAGCTTGAATTTTTTTCTTCAGTTCTTTCTGCTACAGTAATGCTGAGTGTGTACTTTCTTTTTGGTTTTCTAACTCTAGGTCTTTGCACATTTCATTATAATACTTTGTCTTCTTGAGCCACCCTTTGAAATCTTCTGTTCAGCTCTTTTACTTCGTCATTTCTTCCTTTTGCTTTAGCTACTCTATGTTCAGGAACAAGTTTCAGAGTCTCTTCTGACATATTTTGGTCCTTTTTTTCTTTTCTGTCTTTTTAATAACCTTTCTCTTACTTCATGTATGATGTCTTTGATGTCATCCCACAACTTGTCTTGTCTTTGGTCATTAATGTTCAATGCATCAAATCTATTCTTGAGATGGTCTCTATATTCAGGTGGGATATACTCGAGGTCATATTTTGGCTCTCATGGACTTATTCTAATTTTCTTCAACTTCAATTTTAACTTGCATATGAGCAATTGATGGTCTGTTCCAAAGGTGGCCCCTAGCCTTGTTCTGACTGATGATATTGAGCTTCTCTATCATCTCTTTCCACAGATGCTGTTGATATGATTCCTGTGTATTCCATCTGGCAAGGTCAAGGTGTACAGTTGCCTTTTATGTTGTTGAATAAAGGGTATTTGCAATGAAGAAGTCGTTGATCTTGCAAAATTCTATCACGCAATCTCTGGCATAGTTTCTATCACCAAGGCTGTATTTTCCAACTACTGATCTTTATTCTTTGTTTCCAACTTTCACATTCCAATCACCAGTAATTATCAATGAATCCTGATTGCATGTTCGATCAACTTTAGACAGCAGAAGTTGGTAAAAATCTTCAATTTCTTCATCTTTGGCCTTATAGTGGCTGGTGAATAAATTTGAATAATAGTCATATTAACTGGTCTTCCTTATAGGCCTATGGATATTATCCTATCACTGACAGCCTTGTACTTCAGGATAGATCTTGAAATGTCCTTTTTGACAATGAATGTGACATCATTCCTCTTCAATTTGTCATTCCTGGCATAGTACAGCATATGATTGTCTGATTCAAAATGGCCAATACTAGTCCATTTCGGCTCACTAATGCCTAGGATATTGATCTTCAAGTGTTCTGTTTCATTTTTAACAACTTCCCAATTTTACTTGATTCATACTTCGTACATCCCACGTTCCAGTTATTAATGGATATTTGTGCCTGTTTCTCCTCATTTTGAGTTGCATCACATCAGCAAATGAAGATCCCGAAAGGTTTACTCCATCCACGTCACTAAGGTTGACTCTACTTTGAAGAGGCAGCTCTTTCCTAGTCGTATTTTGAGTGCCTTCCAACCGCAGGGGCTCATCTTCTGGCACTGCATCAGACAATGTTCTGCTGCAATCCTTAAGGTTTTCAGTGACCAATTTTTTTTCAGAAGTAGATCACCAGGCCCTTCCTCCCAGTTGGTCTTAGTCTGGAAGCTCCGCTGAAACCTGTCCACCAAGGGTGACCCTGCTGTAATTTGAAATACTGGTGGCAGAGCTTCCAGCATCATAGCAACACAAGAAACACAAGCTACCATAGTACAACAAAATGACAGACAAGTAGTGGATAAAGCACCATATTATCCTGAATTTATACTTGGGAATAAGACCAACAAGCATAAACATATTTTTCCAACAAATAAGACTTTTACCTTTTCTTCCCCATATATCTTTATTTGTATATGTGTGCATTTTAACTTTTTATTTTGAAATAACGTTAGAGAATAATTGAAAAAATAGTACTAAATTGAGCAGAAGTTCCAGAATGGTAGAATAAGGACTTCTACAAATCTATTCCTCAATAAAAGCAATAAGAACATTAGCAAAAAATATCAACATCAAATTCTTCAGACCTCTAGAAATAAGTCAGAGGTTTGGAAATACAAGAGGAGAGTTTGTTCTACAAAATATGACTGAATCTCAGTAAGAACAGTGAGCTTTGTGACACTTTTAACTTGCACTCTTTTTATCCCCTTTCTCCCCAGTTCCCTGCTTCCCTGTTGGCCATGAAAATCAGCAGACTGGTTACCACTGGAAGGCGTAAAGAAAATTTGCAGCTTGTCAAAAAGTCCCATCTGTAGAGAATTGCCACTCATTGACTTATCTGGTGGCTCTCTGACACAGCTTCATTCACAGTTTGTCATTATTTGACCTGACTCAGAGCTCAGATTCTGGGGAGCAGAGAGTGAACATCTTTGAAGGGCCCTTATTCTACAACTGCCTGAGGCACTGATGGATTCAAACTGCTGACCCTTTGGACAACAGCCAAAGGCTTAACCACTGCACCACCAGGGCTGCAATTCTTTGGGACTAGTATTATTTTGATACCTAAATCAGAGAAAAATATCACAAGAAAAGAAAAGAACAAACCTATATCCCTTATATATAGATACATAAATCTGCAATAACATACTAGCAAACTAAATCCAGCAACATATAAAAAGGAATATACACCATAACCAAGTAGGATTTATCTAAAAAATGGAAGATTGTTTTAACATTTGAAAATCAGTCAACGTAAAATACCATTTTAAAAGAATAAATACCACATGATAATTTCAATAGATGTAGAAAAAAACATTTGACAAGCTCAAACACCGTTTCATAACGAAAACATTCAACAAACTAAGAATACAAGGGAACATATTCATTCCGATAAAGGGTATCTATGAAAAATCCAGTTAGCCTCATAATTAATGATGAAAGACTTAATGCTTTCCAGCTAATATCAGGAACAAGACAAAAGATGTCCTCTCTACCGGAAGTTCTAGTTAGGGCAATTAAGGAAGAAAAATAAATTAAAGGCGTCTAGATTAGAATAGAAGAAATAAATCATCTCTATTTCAGGTGGCATGATCTTGTGTATAAAAAAACCTTAGGAATACACACACAAACATGTACAGCAACTATTAGAACTAATAAAGGAGTTCAACAAGGCAGTAGGATATAAGATCAATATACACAATTTAATTGTATATCTGTACACTAGAAAATAATAATCCAAAAATGAAATTAAGATAACAATTCCATTTATAATACATGTAGCATCAAAAAACAAAATATTAGGAATACATTTTTAAAAAGAATGCAAGACTTGTTCATTGAATGCTACAAACCATCACTGAAATTAAAGAATATCTAAACGAATGGAAAGATATCCCAGTTCATGGATTGAAGACTTAATATTATGAAGACAGTAATGGTTCCCAGCTTGAGCTACAGATTCAGTGCAGTCCATGCCAAAATCCCATTTGATTTTCATGCAGAAATTGACAAGGTGATTCTAAAATTCAGAAATGAAAGGAATCCACGATACCCAAAATGATCTTGAAAAAGAACAAAGTTGGAGGGCCTACACTTCTTAATTTCAAAACTTACTTCAAAGCTACTGTAATTAAGACAGTGTGGTTCTGGCATAAGGCTGAACGCATACATCGATGGAGAAGAACTGAAAGTTCAGAATAAGCCCTTACTTTTTTTTTTGTCAATTAATTTTTGATAAGGGTGCCAAGACAATTCAATGAGGAGTGAATATCCTTTTCAACTAATGGTGCTAAGATAAATAAATATCTGTGTTCAAAAGAATGAAGTTGGGCCCCCTACCTCACACCATATACAAAATTTACTCAAAATGAATCACGTACTTGAAAATAATAGTTAAAACTACAAAACTTTAGAAAAAAATAGAGTAAATCTTTGTGACCTTAGTGTAGGCAATGGTTTTTTAGATATGACACAAAAGCACAAATGACAAAAAAAGAAAAAATAAATTAATTAAACTTGATCAAAATATAAAACTTTTGTCCTTCAAAGGACTATATCAAGAAAAGGTGAAAAAAAATCAACAAAATAGGAAAATATTTGCAAGTCATATATCTGATAATGGCATATTTTCCAGAATATATAAAGAACTCTGACAACTCAACAATAAAAAGACAAATAATCCAATTTAAAACTGGGAAAATGATGTGAATTGACCTTTTCTAGTGTATAGATATACAACTGACTTTTGTACAAATGGCCAATAAGTTCATGAAAATATGTCAACATCACTAGTCATTAGGGAAATTTAAATCAAAGACACAATGTGATACTACTTGACACTCACTAAGATGGCTAAAATAAAAAAAGACAGACAATAATCAGTGTTGACAAAGATATTGAGAAATTGGAACCCTCACACATTACTGATAGAATTGTAAAATGGTACAGACCCTTGGAAAACAGTTTGGCATTTTCTAAAAGTAATAAACATGGAGTTACCCCATGACCCAGCAATTCAACTACTAGGTATATACCTAATAGAAATAAAACATCTGTGAACACAAAAAATCAGACATGAATTTTCTGGCAGAATCATTCACAGCAGCCAAAAAACAGAAACTCAAATTCCCTCAAATGAGGAATGGATAAACAAAAGGTGGTTTATCTATACAATGGAATATTATTCTGCAATAAAATTGATGAGTAATACATCATACAACATAGATGAACGTTGAAAACACTATGCGCAGTGAAAGAAGCCAGTCACAACCACATATTATATTATTCTACTTCTATGAAATGTACAGAATAAGCCAATACATAGAGAAAGAAAACAGATTTGGGGCTTGGGTTATTTTCCTAGGGCTTCCATAAGAAAATACCACAATCTGGGTGGCTTATAAAAACAGAAGTTTATCATCTCACAGTTCTGGAAGCTGGAAGTCTGAGTTCAGGGCATTGATAGGGCCATGTTCCTGCTGAAAACTCTAGCTGAAGATCCAGTCTTGCTTCTCTCAGCTTCTGGTAAATCCACAAGTTCCTTGGCAGATAGGTACATCTTCACACATCTGTCCTTCTGTCTGTCTTTCTGTCTCTTTTCCTCTTTTATAAGGAGTCACTCAGATGAGATTAGGACCCAGACTCCACCTATATGACCTCATGTTACCTTAAATGATAACCTCTTTAAAGACCCTGTTTCCAAATAAGTTCACATTCACAGATACTGGGATTAGTAATTCAACATATCTTTGGAGGGACACAATTCCATCTGTAAGAGAGTTGTTAGGACTGGGAGGAACGGGGAATGACTGCTAATGAAAATGTTCTAAAATTAAACAGTAAAGATGGTCACACAACTCTGGGAATATACAAAAAATACTGGACTGTACAATTTAAAATAATGAATTTTATGATATGTGAATTATATCTCAATACTACTGTTATTTGAAAAAGCACAAAAAATTCCCAAATACGATTCATCCAGATTCTGTACATGTTAATATTTTACCACATTTTCACAGATTAGCTTCATCATTTTTTCTCTCTCTTTCTCTCTCTATATACAAATAATATTTATATTGTTGTCATGCGGTCAATTTCAACTCATAATGACCGTATAGGACACAGCAAAAATGCTCCATAGAGTTTCCAAGACTGTAATCCTTATGGACGCAGACTGTCACATCTTTCTCCCACTGAGCAGCTGGTGGGTTCAAACTGCCGACCTTTCGATTAGCAGCTGAGTGCTTAACCACTGCGCCACTAGGGCTACTTCATATTCACACACACATACACACATATATAAGGTTTTTGTTCGGAAATATTTGGGAATAAGTTGTAAACATCATGCCACTTTACCCCTAAAAACTTCAATATGTAATTTCTGAAAAGAAAGACATCCTCTTATATAACCACTGTACAATTATGATAATAAAAAAATTTACAGTGATATTTCTGCCATTTATACGATTTACGATGTACTGCACTGGGTAAATCTGTTGCAAAAGACCCCTTTAATGTGTTGAAAACCAAAGATGGCACTTTAAGGACTAGGGTGCTCCTCACCCAAGCCATGGTGTTTTCAGTCACCTCATATGCATGTGAAAACTGGACAATGAATAAGAAAGACCAAAGAAGAATTGATGCCTTTGAATTGTGGTGTTGGTGAAGAATATTGAATACACCATGGACTTTCAGAAGCGTGAACAAGTCTGTCTTGGAAGAAGTACAGCCAGAGTGCTTCTTGGAAGCAAAGATGGTGAGACTTCGTGCCACATCCTTTGGACATGTTATCAGGAGGGACCAGTCCCTGGAGAAGGACATCTTGCTTGGTAAAGTAGAGGGTCAGTAAAAAAGAGGAAGACCCTCAATGAGATGGATTGACACGGTGTCCGCAACAATGGGCTTAGGCGTAACAATGACTGTGAGGATTGCACAGGACCAGGCAGTGTTTCATTCCGTTGTACAAGGAGTTGCTATGAGTCCTAATGGGCTCAATGGCTCCTAACAACAACAAACACCGTTTACATCTTTATAATTATGTATATGAGCATATTCTGGTGAACAAATCAGGGATCATTATTTGATATATTTCTTTTGTCTGTATTTAATCTCCTTTAATTTGGAACAGTTTCTCAGTTTTTCTCAGCCTTTCATGACCTCAACACCTCTGAAGAGTGCAGGCCAGTTATTTTGCAGAACGTTTCCTAACTTGGGTCTGTAGGCTATTCTCGTGATTAGATTCACGTTAGGCATTCTGTTGGGTCATGTTCCAGAAGTGAAGCGGTGCTCTGTCCTCAGTAGAGGCACATAATGCCAATTTGTCCAATTACTGGCGATGTTAACTTAGATTACTTTATTACAGGTTTTCTTCACTGTAAGTTACTATTTTCCCCCTTTGTGCTTAATAAATGTCTTTTGGGAGATAATTTGATAGTATAAATATCCTGGGTTTTTTTTTCTTTTTTTTTTCTCATTATGCTCTCACTTCATTTTAGCTGGTGTATATATACATAAAACTAAAACAAACAAACCGTTGCTGTCGAATTGATCCCCACTCATAGCAACCCTATAAGGACAGAGTAGAACTGCCCCCTAGGGTTTCCAAGGAGGGTCTGGCAGATTCAAACTGCTGACATTTTGGTTAGCAGCTGTAGCTCACCATACGTCAATGTAGCTCTTAACCACTGTGCCACCAGGGCTATATATATATATATGAAAAAATGAAAGACCTTCACTGAGATGGATTCACACAGTGGCTGCAACAATGTGTTCAAACCTAACAACGTTTATGTGGATGGCGCAGGACCTGGCAGTGTTCAGTTCTGTTGTACATAGGGTCGCTATGAGTCGGAACCAACTCGACAGCACCTAACAACAACAATATATAAAATTTAAACAGCATAGGATGCTGGCTAGATCCAGGGTGTGTCTGAGTGGGGATAGTTGTAAAATGTAGATTAAAAACTAAGTGTCCAAACAGAAACTTACTCATTCTGATTCATGTAAGCCCTTACTAAACTGGATTTCATATGATTTCAACATCTGAGAAAATGTATTACTTAATTTGATCAGTGATTTTAAAACTAAAAAAAAGAGAGAAATATAAAAAAAAAATTGATACCATGGAATAAGAGAATCTAAGCAAGTACCTTATCTTACTTATTTAACTAAGTTCTATGGATTTTCTTTGATCAAACTCAATATTAGTGTTTGTTCAATATTATTTGTGATTGGTCACTATACAAACACTGAGTACTTAGCAAAAAGTATGTTCTATAACATTTAGTCTTCCTCAACATATATTTGCTGAAAGCTAAAATTTTTAATTACCTCAAAATGTACAGAGCTGCCCTCGTTCACTCATCTGATATTTTAAATGGCTGCTAAGAAATTAAGTACATAGCCAGCCACTGTGCCAAATCCGGAGCGAAATCGCCTCAACGTTTCCATGGCCATCAACACGTGTGAGATGAACTGAGACCAGAAGCAAAATCATCATTCCTACTTTAGATTTGCTCTCTCACAAAGGACTCCAGTCTCATGAGGGCCCAAATTTTAAGAATTTCCAGGAAAAAGAAATGGTTCCTGTAATCTATGGAATAAGTACGCTGAAATTATAATGCACTTCATAGAATTTCTGCTGTCTCTGAGGTGAGATTCATCCAGCGGTAAGAATCAGATGCTTCACTCAAAGTTTAATTCAGAGAGAAGAAAACTCTCCAAAGTCACTGCTTAAAATTTCTTATTCAGTCTAAGCTCTCTTCATATTCTAAACGCCAGTAACCAACAAATGAAAATCTTCCTGTACAGTGATCTTCCTCCCTAGCAGATTATTGCTTTAGGTTCAATCTCTGTGTTTCTATTTACCTATCACAATGCATCATGAGCTTGTTAAATTTAATACCTAACAGCTCTGAGCCTGAAAATATTCATTTCTATAATGAGAGCTCTACTTTCTATCTCTATGGATCTATATCTGAATTTGTATCTCCACCTCTTCTTCCCTCACTGTGACTCTGAAAGTTAGATTCACTGTCCACGACTTATCCTTTTATCCCTATTTTAAAAGTTAGGAAACTAGAATTATTGAGGAGCTCTGGTGGCACAGTGGTTAAGAGCTCAGATGCTAACCAAAAGGTCAGCAGTTCGAATCCACCAATCCCTCCTTGGAAACCCTATGGGGCAGTTCTACTGTTCTATATGGTCGCTATGAGTCGGAATCGACTCAACAGCACCTAGCAGCAACAACAATGTGATTATTGAAGGTATTTCTAACTATACGGAGGAGTAGTATAGGTCTTGTGAACTCAATCCCTACATTCCTTCTGTTACCCAATGCTGTTGTTCCACCTGTGAATGGATAGGATGATTCTGAACACCCAGGCATATGTGGTGGAGTATTTATTTTACCTGAAGTGGGCAACATATGTGTTTATGAGGAGGTACAGTATGTGGCCCCTCATTAACCCAACTCTGAAATCTCTAATTTATCTAAGTCATGGTACATGGACATTTTTACTACATTTTAAAGTATGCAATTTAAAACAAATGAACCTATGAACCATAAATCCAGATAAATGACTGCTAGATAAATGAAGTTGTAAAGTGTGTTTACATATGTGTTGTTGTTAATTGCTGCCAAGTGGATTCTGACTCATGGTGACCCCTTGGATGCAGAGTAGAACTTCTCCATAGGGTTTTCAAAGCTGTCACCTTTTAGAAGCAGATTGCTAGGCTTATCTTCCGAGCCACCTCTGGGTGCATTTGAACTGCCAACCTTTTGGTTTAGCCGTTTGTGCCACTCAGGGATTGCCTATATGTGTGTGTATATATATATATATATATGCCTTATATATATATATATTTATGTGTGTATATACATATATACTTATGTGTATATATATATACACATATATATAGCTTATATATATATGTAAGGGCTCTAATATATATATTTATATATATATATGCAAATATAAAGAACCAATCCATACAGTCGTACCGTGCTTAGCCTCTTTATATATCAGTAGTTTGAGATATATATATATATCAGTGATTTGATTTTGTGTATGACTGAGCTGACATAAAGAGGCTAAATATGGTACTATTCTGTGGATTGGTCCTTCATATTTAATAATTCCTACGTTAATCCAGTTAAAACCATGAAGTAGTCCCTGATTCTCTATGTTTTAAATAGGTTAGCGTATTTTAAAGAAATTCACCCTGCTTCACTTTGCTAATCTTATATTTGCCTCTTTGATGTTTGGTTCACCCATTTTACTCAGCTCTTGTCATGTTTTCGAGTTAATAGTAATGCTGTTCGAGAACGAATGTTGTGGACATTTCGAGTAGCTCACGTTACCCTTGGTCGTTGAAACAGCACTCAGAAACTTGAAGAACGTGAAAAGCATAACACCACTAAGGGTGTGCTTTGTTCTCAAACTTTGTGCCATCCAAAATGTAAGACAAGACGTGCTAAGTTGAACACTTTTAGTTTGGTGGAAAATTATTCTTATGCTCTTCTTTTGTGACTTAATCAGAATTATCCTTTTTCAAAACTTTTTTGAAAGTATGTGCAATATTTTGCCTCCAACAATAAAAATAAAACAATATTCTGGCTGTTTTGCGCAGGAGCTCCACGAGGACAGGGACGATGGATGCTTAATGTCTTATTTATTTTTAGTGGCTGACATGCAGGAAATACACAGTACATATTTGCTCGAAGAATGAATGTTTGAGTGAACAAATTCTTCCTGATATGACACAGACCAAATCTGGAGTGAGGATTGGAGATTGAGCAAAATGGGGATGTGGATCTTTATGGAAGTGTATTTCATTCCCATGTCACGAGGCAAGTCTGAAGATTTTACTTGATTTTAGCCATTTAATTACATCTGAACTGCTTACTGCCTACAGTGTACAAATGGCATGAGTTAATTTCCATCTGTCACAAGATTTCTCAGGATAGTTATTAGCACTACTAGTCATTTTTCTATAATACTTTCTAGAGTATCACATTATCTTTTGACAGAGTAGTAATTAACCTAGATCTTCATTAGATAGAGAGGAAGATATATGGGTTTTAAGCATTCTTAATAAAAGAATGATTTATTCCTAAATCAAATTGGGATCTAATGTATTAGTGACGAGTATTATAAAGCTTACTAATTTCATTTACTTTCATTCAACCAACAGATATTTATTCACAGTTCCAGGCACCTTATTATGTGCTAAAGAATGTTTACTGAAATATCCCAGTGACCTTTTGATACATTATCATTTCTGGATCTATTGAAGAAAAGGTTGAATTCAGCTTGACTGAAATGTATCTATGCTTGCTATTGGCCTGTTAGGGGCAGGCATTTAGAATTGTTCAACATCTATCTTTGTTAGATAATAAGTAGCTAACCAATAAATAGCTTTTAATTAATACATTGATAGGTGCTTAAATGCTGCTTGTTTACTCCTGTCTTAGGTATTTAGCCAAGAAAGGATGACCTACTTTATGCTGAAAAATAAAACTCAGAGGCTTTAAGTAATTGGTAGATTATATTGTTATTTCTAATTATTTGTTCTCCTTCCTGTCAAAAGATCATACATCCATAGGTTGCCATGATAGAGCTCAGCTGCTAGCTGAAAGGTTGGCAGTTGGAACCCACCCAGCGGCTCCACAGGAGAAAGACCCAGTGTTCTGCTTCTGTAAAGATTATAGCCAAGAAAACTCTCTGGGCTGGAAGTTCTCTTCTATCCCATGGACTTGCTATGAGTTGAAAGCGACCTGACAGCACCCAACAACCACCCTGTTGACATGAGACTTGGCCATCTGTCTTGCTTTTGCCAATGGAATATGAGTGGGTGCGATGTAGACCACATCCAAATAGATGCTTTATAGGTCATCATATATCTCCTCTCTGGCTCTGTTCTCCTTTCCACTAGGTCGAGATAGCAGGTCTGTCCTCAGTCTACATCCTGGGATAGAGAAAACATGTAGAATGGAGATTCAGAGTTGTGGCTGACCCACAGTCATCATGTAACATGGGAGAGAAAGAAATGTTTGTTATTGTCAACCACTAAAAGCTGTGGGCTGTTTGTTCCTGAAGCCTTACCTAACACAAGCTGACTAACGTGAATAGCAAAGGTTTACTTATTACTCATTCTGCACGTCTGTCTATACATCCATTCTACATATGGGGGCTCTGTTATTCATGGTCCTCCTTGCGGACCCAGTCTCACAGAGCTTTCACCATAAGGAAAATTGCCTACTTACGTGGCAGAAGGAATGGAACATGGTAACTCATGATGCACCAGTTAAAATCTTCATCCGCAAAGGGACACCCATCAGATCTGCCCACATTCCAATGACCAAAGCAAGTCACATGGCTTGGCTTAATTAAAGGAGGTTAAAAGGAGAGAACTGGCAAAACTAGTGGCCATAGAAATGCTTACCACACAAACTAATAATCCACAGTTTACAATCTCTTTCAGAATGGGTGATACTTTTGCAAAGAATAGTTCAGGTTTGGTTTCGGAACATTCTCACAGAAAAGACCTCAACAGACCTACCTCTAAATTGACAATAGTAACACAGAACACAATAGGGCTGATGAGAGCTTGAAAATTAAATTACATTTATAATCTGAATGAGTTCATAACTCACTAATTGACATTTAAAGACAAAAGCTAGAACAGTCCTGTCCATTAGTTTAGACTGTAGTTTTGCAATAACAGAAAGGTTCTATATCTGTTTTGTCCAGGATAGTATAGGTGCCCCTACCAACATGTAGTTCCAGAGCCTTTGAAATGTGGCCAGTGTGCAACTGAGAAACTGACTTTTAAATTTTATTTATTTAAATTAATCTATATTTCAATAGCTGGAAGTGACTATTGTATTGGACAATTAAGGTTTAGAAGGAAATCGATGTTATCAGAGAAAATGTTGCTGTTGTCAGGTGCCATTGAGTTTGTTCTGACTAATAGCGATCCTATATAAAACAGAATGAAACACTGCCGGGTCCTGCGCCATCCTCGCAATTGTTGCTGTGCTTGAGCCCATTGTTGCAGCCACTGGGTCAATCCATCTCGTTGAGGGTCTTCCTATCTGCACTGACCTTCTACTTTACCAAGCATGATGTCCTTCTCCAGACACTTTCTCCCTTTGGGGAAAATGGTCTTTTTTTAAAATCGTGCTTTAGATGAAGGTTTACAGAGCGAATTAGTTTCTGACCTTGGGTCCCCATTTCCATTCATCCAGCTTTCCTGCCACTTCTTACCTTCTTATCCTTTCCTCTGGGCTGGTGTGCCCATTTAGTCTCATATGCATAGTTGAGCTACGTGTATTATTGTTTGTTTTACGGGCCTGTCTAATCTTTGGCTGAAGGGTGAACCTCAGGAGTGACCTCATTACTGAGTTAAAAGGGTGTCCGGGGATGGAGAAAATGGGCTTCATTTGTTCTCAGGTTTTTCCTAAGAAAGTATCTAACTGGTGGCTTTTACCATTTTAGGTTTTCCTCCCTTGAGGACACAAGATTTCCCAAAAAATCTGAGACTGCCTGTCACCATCTTTAGAACAATCAGAAATACACTGACTTAGTTCCTTGTGAACAACCACAGCCATAAGGTCTTACTCTGGAGAACTATGCCTTAAGGACCCCTACAGATTTCATGGTTGTAAGAGCAGATGAGTGTCCTCAGAAAATTTCCTGTAATGTTCAATTATAGACAATCGACCTCATATATAGAGCGAGATCATTTGCTTTGCCATTTTACCTGAGCTCCTGATGTGAGTATTTAAGTGCCCACTTCACATCTTCATTTTAGATGGCTAACAAGTATCAGACTTAACACATCTAAAGTCAAAATCTTTATTAACTTTTCCAAAATTTACTCACCCCCAGCATTTTTTATAGCCAAAAAAATTTACTGAGATGCAAATTCAAAGAACTTTGAGTCATTATTAACTTCATTTTCTCTCTTACAATCACAATCCAATCCATCAGCAAATCCTATCAGTTTTGCCTCAAAACATATGCTAAACCCAAGTACTCATCATCCTCTCCACTGTTACTGCCCTAAGTGACACCAACCATCTACTGAACTGATACAGTAGCTTGTTAATGGACCACCTGCTTCCTGATATTCTCCCTGTTTTCTTAGAGTTTCCTCCCCCTCCACGAAAACTAAGCCTTTGAAGACATCAGATAAGTCCTACCACTCCCCTGCATAAATAGCTCCAATGCCTATAGAGCCTTTATCATCTGGCTCCTGACTATCTTTGTCACCTTAGCTAAACAAGCTTCCTTGTTCTTCCTTGAAAACATCAAATGACTTCCCACTCTTTGCATTGGCTGTTCCTTCTACCCCTACGGTTTTTCCTCAGAGATCTGCAGGGCTTGCTTCCTCTCTTTATTCAAAATTCTGCTCGAAAGCATCTCTTGAAAGAGGGCTTCCATGGCCATCTTATAAAATAATACCCCCCTCTCATTCTCGGTCTTCTCACTTTGATTTATTTTTTTCACTGATTTTTACCTGATATCATACTGGACATTTATTTGGTTAGTTTTTTGTTCGTTTGCTTTAGTCAGTTGTCTTTTTCCACTAGAACGTAAGCTCTACACACGAGGCCAGGTGCTGTGTGGTATTTACTGCTGTATCCCCATTTCATAAAACAAGGTTGAGCAAAGATAGATGATAAATAGATATTTGTTGAACAAATGAACATATTTCTGATAATTATGTAAGCATTAAGTATAGTCTTTGGTAAAAGGATTTTGAAATTTGGCAGTAAGTTGTCTTAGATGGAGTCCATTAAGAAATCATTAGTTCCCTGTTTCTCTGGTAATTAAAGGCAATTAATTATAAAAGAAGAAAAACCCATTTTATGTATAATGTATTTTTTGAATCTTGGTTTAGTAACATATTAGACAAATGAATGCAAGAAGTCATGATGTCTAGATTAAGTTATTGTTGGTTGCCTTTCATACCAGCTTCTCAAGTGATGGAGTATTTATTCATCAGTTCATACTTTACTTGAAAATTTACTTTTTTAACATACCTCACACCATATAAAAAAACAAATTCAAAATGGATTAAGGACCTACATATGCAAACTAAAACCATGTAATTCTCAGAAGAACAAGCAGGGACAATGCTGTCAGGCCCAGCTTTTAACAACGGATTACCTAACATAATAACAAAAACCCAAACCACAAAAGACAAAATAAATAGACAGGACCTCATAAAATTAAAAACTTTTGTTCATCAAAAGACTTTACCAAAAAAGTGAAAAGACAAGCTCCCGACTGGGAGAATATCTTTGGAAACCATATATCAGACAGGAATCTAATAACCAAAACATGTATAAAACTTTGACAACTTAATAAGAAAAAGACAAATAAACCAATCATAAAATGGGCGAAGGACTTGAATAGACATTTCACCAAAGAGGATATTCAAATGTCCACCAAACACATGAAAAGATGCTCAACATCACAGCCATCAGAGAGATGCAAATCAAAACCACAATGAGATATCATTTCACTCCCACTAGGATGACTAAGATTAAAAAAATCAGAAAATAACAAATGTTGGCGAGGATGTCGGGAAACTGGAACCCTTATCCACTGCTGGTGGGAACACAAAATGGTACAGCCGTTGTGGACAACAGTGTGGTGGTTCCTCAGAAAACTAAAAAAAACCTACCACATGACCTAGCGATTCCAATCCTAGATATACGCCCAAAAGACTTGAAAGCAGAGACTCAAAAAGAGACCTGTACACCAACATTCATTGCAGCCCTATTCACAGTAGTCAAAAGGTGAAAACAACCTCGATGCCCATGAATAGATAAATGGGTAAACAATATGTGGTACACACATATAATGGAATATTACTCAACTAGTAGGAGAAATGAAATCTTGATACATGCTACAGTATGGATGGAGCTTGAAGACATTATATGGAGCAAAATAAGCCAATCATAAAAGAACAAATGTTGTATGATGTCACTTATATAAAAAGACAAGAAAAGGCAAATGTATAGAGACCAAAGCTTACTAGTGGTTACCAGGGGTGGGAGGGAGCGGGAAAAGAGGGGTTAATGGTGATAAAAAAAAAATCGTACTGATTAAGGGTAAGGTTGCAGAGCCAATTATTGTAATTTCAGTCAATGAGTTGTGCACCTGTAAACAGTTGAATTGGCAAAAGTCGTATGATAGATATATTTACAACATCAACAAAGAGTAGCTGCTGAGGCTGCTTATATACAACAAAACACCTCATGGGATTTGGTTTCTTGGTTTGGAGGTTTAGGTTCTTGGTTTCATGGGACATCCAAGTAAATTGGCCTAATATTGTGTTTAGTGCTTCTGTTCTACCTCCTAGTTCATTGCGTAGTACCTGGGGTCTTAAAAGCTGCAAGCAGCCACCCAAGACACAACAATTGGTCTCTATTCCCCTACAGCAACAGAGGAGGAAGGGGTGCCAGGAATAAGAGGAGGATATGGAATGTGTGGCTGATTTCCTCCATGAACAGCTGCCTCCTTTGCCATGATACCAGAAGAACTGGATGGTGCCTGGTTATCATTACTGAACATTTTGATCAAAGATTCCATAGTGGAATCATGATCAAAAGGGGGGAAATGTAGAACAGAATTTAAAATTCTCACGGACTCTAGACTTTCTGGATCCATGGAGGGTGGATGAACCCTTGAAACTATTGCTCTTTAAACCTTAAACCAAAAATATCCCCTGAAGTAATGTTAAAACCAAGTGATAGTTTAGCTTAACTAGAAAAAATGTCTGTCTTGAGCATTATGATCTTTTAAAAACTATTTATATGGGATCAAATTGACCACAGCAACTCAAAAGATTAGACAGGAACCTTAGTGGGCAGTGAGTTTATGTTAATGAGGGAGGAATAACTCAGAAAAAGGAGAGTGAGAATGGTTGAACAACTCAAAGAACGTAAATCAATGTCACTGAATTGTCCATGTAGAAACTGTGAAATTGGCGGGACGTTTTGCTGTGTATATTCTCATCAACCACAACAAAATAAGTAACATTTAGAAAAAAAGAAAAGTTACTTTTTAAAAAGGCATCTACCATTTTTAAGTGATGGGTGACATGCAATAAATGGGCAACTGAAAAGAAAATTTAAGTAATTCAATTGCATAAATTATTATGTTCTGATCCCAGAATGCCTTACAAGTTTTACCTGAGAAACCTTCAGTCAGTGATTACCAAGGAAAGCACTGGCTGACTTCCCACACACTCCATGGCTCTTTAGACCATCTGGGTGTATAGCAGGCAGAATCCTTTTAGAGGTTGGCAAGACCTTTCAGACATTGCAGTCTGAGTTCTCACATGGCTTTTTAACATAGTCCAAGATAGGTGTCCTCTACGCCCTTGATTTAATTGAATTCCCCCACATCCTGTTCCTCCATTGATCTAGCTCCTCTTATGTCATCCTGTTTTCCTATTTCTCAGTGCTGATACCTGTTTCTGAGCCAGGACTCTGAGGCTGTGTTTGCCCACGAGATCTAAGACTCTTCTGTTCAGGCTTCCTCCCTTACTGTCTGGGAGCCTCCTCTGGAAATTCAACCTCCAGTCTCTCTCAGACCCACATACTCTCTTCTCTAGAACTACCCTACATAATTCTTGGGTTTCAATTTTGTAATGCTCAATTTCATACTGTTCATAAGGAAAATTCCCTGGGTCTATCTCTTTATTTTCTTAGGATTTCTGAATATTGACCAAGACAAATGAAGCTTTATCTTTACAGAGAAAAAAAACAAACAAACTGAAGAACAGAAATAATATTATTAAGAGCCTTATCTTACTTAATCTTCTAAAAATTGAATGTTTTTTTATTATCCAGAAGAGGAAACTGAGGCTCAGAGAATCAAGTGATTTCCCCCAATTTTACCAATGTAGTAATTGATGGAGTTAGAGTTCCATATGGATTCTATATTATTATAAATCCCCTGCTATTTCTGCTATATTATTGATCTAATATTTATATATTTAAGAAACAAATTCTAACATGCAATAAATGATAAGAAGAAAAACAAAAAACACCAAACACTTTAAAACTTTGTATCAAAGAATTAAAACTGCTAAATTAAATTACATTAAATTCTGCTTTTAATGTTCCAAGAAAGACCCATTGGCATTAGATCATTATTCCTTCCAAATTTAACTAATTTAAAGGTGACGTGAATAAAACATTCATTAAAAATACAGCAGCCATTTGTCTATGACCTTTAACAAAGCTGCTATTAACTTTCAATTGACTCACAGTTGTAGATTGAACCTTACCTAATAAAGCATCCATTCCTTTCTACATCTTCCTGGTAGAGTTTTGACTTACATCCAAAAAATACCTATATACTCCTCGTTAGCCAGCCGTGCACTTGCTGCCTCTTATTTCTTCAATCACTGTAATGCTTCAAGCCAATATTATTTCTAGTATTTCAGTGAGGAACATCTCCATTAAGTCCATCTGAGGCTCTCTATTTTCATTACTGGATTCTTCAATCTAGTTTCTTTATAGGGACCAGCAATGCCAAATGGTTTTTAAAGGATTCAAAAATATTCTCTGGTGAACTAATTATGCCCATTTATTTCCATAACTGTTGTAGTAGAACCTTCCAAGGAATCTTTCTGATGGATCTGTATTTCTTTCCTCTCCTCCAGATCCCATTTATACTTACTTTAGAGGTAACTACTCATCATCTATCTGAATATGTTGTTGCTATTAGGTGCCATCAAGTCACTTCCAACTCACAGCAACCTCATGAACAACAGAATGAAACACTGTCTGGTCCCGTGCCATTCTCACAATCATTGCTATGCTTGAGCCCATCCTTCAGCCACTGTGTCAATCCAATTTGTTAAGGGTGTTCCTCTCTTTTGCTGACCCTTGACCTTACCAAGCATGATATCCTTCTCCAGGGACTGGTCTCTCCTGATAACATGTCTAAAGTACCAGAGACAAAGTCTTGCCATCTTCGCTTCAAAGGAGCATTCTAGCTGTACTTCATCTAAGACAGATTTGTTCATTCATTTGGCAGTCTATGGTATGTATATTCAGTATTCTTCTCCAACACCATAATACAAAAGCTTCAATTCTTCTTAGGTCTTCCTTATTCATTGTCTAGCTTTCACAAGTATATGAGGCAATTGAAAACACCATGGCTTGGGTCAGGAGCACCTTAGTCTTCAAGGTGACATCTGCTTTTTAACACTTTAAAAGGATCTTTTGCAGTAGATTTGCCCAATGCAATGCATCGTTTAATTTCCTGACTTCTGCTTCTATGGGTGTTGATTATGGATCCAAGTAAAATGAAATCCGTGACAACTTCAATCTTTTCTCCCTTTTTCATGATGTTGCTTATTAGTCCAGTTGTGAGGATTTTTGTTTTCTTTATATTGAAGTGTAATCTATACTGAAGGCTGTGGTCTTTGATATTTATTAGTAAGTGCTTCAAATTCTCTTCATTTTCAGCAAGTAATGTTGTATCATCTGCATATTGCAGGTTGTTAATTAGTCTTCCTCCAATCCTAGTGCTGCCTTCTTCTTCATGTAGTCCAGCCCCTTGGATTATTTGCTCAGCATAGAGATTGATAATTATGGTAAAGGGTACAACCCTAACACACACCTTTCTTTATTTTAAACCACTCAATATCCCCTTGTTCTGTTCTAACAACTGCCTCTTGGTGTGTGTACACGCTCTGCATGAGCACAATTAAGTGTTCTGGAATTCCCATTCTTTGCTATGTTATTCATAATTTGTTTATGATCCACACAGTCGAATGCCTTTGCATAGTCAATAAAACACAGGTAAGACATCTTTCAGGTATTCTCTGCTTTTAGCCAAGATCCATCTGACATCAGCAGTGATAGCCTCATTCCACGTCCTCTTCTGAATCCAGCTTTAATTTCTGGTAGTTCCCTGTTGATGCACCGTTACAACCATTTTTGAATTATCTTTAGTAAAATTTTACTTGTGTGTGATATTAATGATATTGTTTGATAATTTCTGCTTCACCTTTCTTTGTCATGGGCACAAATATGGATCTCTTCCAGTCAGCTGGCCAGGTAGCTGTCTTTTAAATTTCTTGGCATAGTGAGCGCTTCCAGTGCTGCATCCATTTGTTGAAACATCTCAATTGATATTCCATCAATTCCTGGAGCTTTGCTTTTTGCCAATATCTTCAGTGCAGTTTGGATTTCTTCCTTTAACACCATCGGTTCTTAATCATATGCTACCTCCTGAAATGGTTGAACGTTGACCAATTCTTTTTGGTACGGTGATTGTATTCCTTCCATCTTCTTTTGATGCTTCCGGTCTTGTTCAATATTTTCCCTGTAGAATCCTTCAATATTGCAACTTGAATTTTGAATGTTTTCTTCAGTTCTTTCAGCTTGAGAAATGCTGAGCATGTTCTTCCTTTTTGGTTTTCTAACTCCAGGTCTTTGCACATTTCATTATAATGCTTTACTTTTTCCTCTCAAGCCACCCTTTGAAATCTTCTATTCAGTTCTTTTACTTCATCATTTCTCCCCTTCTCTTTAGCTGTTCTACATTAAAAAACAAGTTTCAGAGTCTCTTCTGACACCCATTTTGGTCTTTTCTTTCTTTCCTGTCTTTTTTAATGAGCTTTTGCTTTCTTCATGTATGATGTCCTTGATGTCATCCCACAACTCATCTGGTCTAGTGTTTAATATTTCGAATCTATTCTTGAGATGGTTTCTAAATTCAGGTGGGTTATATTCAAGGTTGTACTTTAACTCTCGTGGACTTGTTTTAATTTTCTTCAGCTTCAACTTAAACTTGCATATAAGCAGTTGGTGGTGTTCCACAGTTGACCCCTCACCTTGTTCTTACTGATGATATTGAGCTTTTCCATTGTCTTTTTCCACAGATGTAGTCAATTTGATTCCTGTTTGTTTCATCCAGCAAAGTCCACATGTATAGTGAACTTTTATGTTGTTGAAATAGGTATTTGCAATGAATAAGTCATTGGACTTGCAAAATTCTATCATGTAATCTCTGGCATCACTTCCATCACCAAGGCCATATTTTCCAACTGAATCTAATCTGCCTAAATATCCAAAGCCTAGTTGATTTGCAATTATATTTTATCACCTAATAATTAAACCTGCAGAAGAGTCCAAAGGTAAAGATTTGATAGCAAATTTACAATTTCAAATTCATTTCTCTAGATGTATTCCACTCACTGCCCTGTCTCTATCCTGCTTTGCTCCTCTCCGGACAGACTGACCTGGATGGACTCCATCAGGCATTTCCCATGTCCCCTGGCTTCTGGTTGAGTTTAGCCAGTGGAGGGGTACTTGCTTTTCTCCTATTACTCTCTAATCCTTACTGTCCTTTTTTTCTTACAATTTATGTCTCTTTGATATTAGTATATAAGTCTTGTGAAGACAGGGATTATATCCCCAACACCTATAAGAGTGCCTGACTCCTAGAGGATGTTTAATCAGTACTATTAAATAAGAGAATAAATCCTACATCAGTTATGTGACTATACCCACATTCAGAAAAGTATTTAGCTATCACACTGAAAGGCAAATCAGTGGAATTCATTATAAACAGAAGAAAGTGGGTTTGCAGCCACCTTTATCAAACTCAAGTTCCAAAACTGGGCAGCTCCTAGGTGCTAAGAAGCTCGGGGTGCCATGAGCTCAGTATATCTGCAGGTTCTCAGGGACTAGCCATATTGGGACCTTGGCTGCTACCAGACTAGCCAATAGCATGTCACCACCAATTACCAGTGGGGTAAAGTCTTTAAGGGCAAAAACTTCAAGCATATTAAGATTCTGAAAAAACAGGATTACAGAAAGTAATAAGCTTGGGAATAATTATATCCCTGAGCCATGGCCAAAGATGTGTCTTCACATATGCTCAGTAAGGAAGGGACACTGTTGGACATCCGTGTTGGCAGTCACACGAATCGCTGGCAGAGCAAATTCCAAAACAAGGTGAATGGAGGAGGTTAATTTTTCCCAAATTATTTTTCTGCAGCATAGCATCTATTTTATAATTCTAAAGAATGAACAGCTTTAAAATGTTTCTAATCCCCAATTGAGCTTAATTTATTAAAAATTAGAGAGAAAGAAGAGTAAAATAATCAGTGATTAATCAAAATGAAGGAGAAGCAAGTATTTTAAGTTTGTTCTAAGGTAGGTTATCCTCTAACCCAGCAAATTCATAATGTTTTCATGCCATTAGTTACCTTGGCAGTGGTGTTTCAGATGCCCACCCCCTAAAATATTGGTTTGAAGAAGGGGCTGATCACGCAGTGAGCATTGCCCATGTCAATGTTTTTCTCTGGTTAGAAGAATGTCCTTCAACAAGGTATTTGTTTTGAACTTATCAAAGTATATTTATCAAGACATCTGAGAGTAAGGGCCCATGTGTTATCTGTCAAGGGTCACAGGTTAAGAGATAAAGAAAAAGAAAGAGGGTTCCATCCTTCATCACGGGACATTTCATTTTGATGTGTTTGGAAGCAGTTTGCTTACTGGCACAACTCTATTTACTGAAAATGAGATTAACGTTTTAGAAATAATGCAATCTCTTTAATGGATATAGATAGTATCCACTTATAGTTTCAAGTGAATATGAAATTATCAATGGCTTCCAAAAACCAAAAACCAAACCCATTGCTGCTGAGTAGATTTCGACCCTATAGGACAGAGTAGAACTGCTCCATGGGGTTTCCAAGGAGCGGCTGGTGGATTTGAACTGCCAGCTTTTTTGGTTAGCAGCCAAGTTCTTACACACTGTGCCACTAGGGCTCCATCAATGGCTCAGGACAAAAAAAAAATAACACAACTTTTTATCTTAGGTTGTAAGAGCCATTAAAAATTAGTCCCACACCTTTCTTCCAAAGTGCCTTTAAAAAACCCATTGCCGTCGAGTTGATTCCCACTTGTAGCAACCCTATAGGACAGAGTAGAACTGCCCCAGAGCATTTGCAAGGAGCATCTAGTGGATTCAAATTGCCGACCTTTTGGTTAGCAGCCACAGCTCTTAATGACTATGCCACCAGGGTTCCCAAAGTGCCTTTGGGTGGACTCGAACTTCCAACCTTTCTGTTAGTAGCCAAGCATGTCAGCTGTTTGTAGCACCCAGGGACTCCTACCACAGCGTTTACTTAATCATTGTGAAGTTCTTCTCTCATGCCTGTGAAACATAAGCTCTATGAGGCAGGAACTTTTGTCTGTTTTGTCACATGTATCCCAACTGCCTAGAACAGTGCCTGGTAAATAGTAGGTGCTTGATAAATATTTTGCTGCATGAATTTATTAAATGAAACATAGCAAATAATTGCCAGTATTTACAGTGTATTTACTAGGTGTTGTAATAAATATGGAGCCTTGGTGGCGAAGTGGTTAAGAGCAACTGCCAGCTATGGCTGCTAACCAAAAGGTCTGCAGTTTGAATCCACCAGCCACTCCTTGGAAACCTTATGGTGCAGTTCTACTCTGTTACTATGAGTTGGAATCGACTCAACGGCAATGGGTTTTGTAATAAATATATATATTTTTAATGCAAAAAAAAAAAAAAAGAGTTCCAAAAACTAGCAAAAATGATGCATAGTCAGTATGAGTTCAGCAAATCAAGATGATCCGAGTGTCTTTCTTTTTCTTTACTGCTGCTGCTTGATGTGTGTGTGCTACAGCACCACCTCCAGCATGAGATCATTAGACTTGCTTGTCTAATTTGTATACAAATATGGGTGACTGTTTTGTTTAAAGTACCAAAAAAACTGGAAACAAATAGAAGGGCTTGCATATAAAGCTATAATATTTAGCACAGTGGTATTATAAAGCCAATTAAAATTTGTTTACAAAAAACATAAATGGAGTGGGAAAATATCTTTCATGAGCAATATAGGGTATGAATCAATATAAATACAGCAGGTATGTTTAGCTACTCTGTCTCTCAGAGACCCCTGACCTAAACGTTGTGTTCACTGCCGGGTGGGAGGCCAGAAGCTTTCTATTGGCTTCCTCTGAGGGTCCACACTTTGCTTCCTGAAGTTCTTTTTCAACTGTATTCCCCATTTTGTCCTGAACCACCTAATACTCAGAATCAGAGCCTTGGTTGGTTTCCATGAGCAACTGATTCAGAGCCATATTTGTGTTTTGTGATCTTCTTTGTTGAAGACTTGGGTGAGCAGTGGAGGGGGGTGGACAGGAAGAATTCAGGGAAGGTTCAAAAGTGTAGCATGATCTTCTGCCATTTCCTGACTCTGCCTGCACCTTCTCTTCCTACTTCTTCCTTTCTCTTCTGCCACCCACTTTGGAACAAAAAGAAAATCCCTCCTTAGTTCCATGCAAGATTGTTCTAGCCATACTTGGGTTCCATTTTTTAACCCCAATTAGACATAATAAGAACCTTTTCCCCCAGTAAAAACTGTCTGTTCTTCAAAACTTTTCTGATCTAAACAATGTTCTTCACTACTTACAGTTTGATCCCTATTAGGTCAAAATAAAATATATTTATCTACTTTAGCTCTCCAGCTGTTCTTTTCTGGAACGCCTTTCACTCTTATTAATTTTCAGAACATTTGTGGTTGATTTAACTGGGTTGGCAAATATTCCCTTTCTCCCCTTCTGTTTCATTTATATTCATTCCTGTTAGAAGGATGATCTCCACATAAAATAAGGCTGTTCTTTGATTAAGGTACAGAGATGGCTGAAAAGCCATGTTAGAGTCTCCAAAATGTTTTCAAATTCCATTGTATGAAGAAAATAATTTATATATTCAGGAATGAAAAGACAGTAACGAAGCACATCAAGAGAGTTATAGCTGCTGTTGGTGATAAATCATTAGTGATTTCCTATGGTTTATTATTATTTATTATATTTTCTCAATGTATTATATACACATAATATATATAATTTTTAATTAGAAAGAATAAAACTCTCTGTCTTTACTAACCTAAGAAAAAAGATCTTGTATCATAGAATCATACACAAAGTGTTAGCCCATCGATAGATGCATTAATATTGTGATGATTATTTAGAGTAATTCTGTATGCTCTTATAAATTCAGAAGTATGCTTACTCAGAAATCAGTATTTATTCTCTTGAAACCTAAGAAACTTCAATAAACACAAAGAATGATAAAAACGTAAGCTCCAAACACCTTGGCATGTTCCAAGATGGGATGCAAATAGAAAAGTAAGTTCCAAGGTAATTCGCACGTTCTCCAGTGAACGTTTTCTTGATCTTTCTGTTATGAAATCTTTCTGCAGCTGAATATCTTAAGGAATTATGCTAAGCTTTCAGCTGCACTGTTCTGGAGGCATAATGCTGGCAAGTCTTTTCTACACAGAGCCACCTATATTATGCCATATCACTTGCACATTAGGTGTCATTAAATAGCTATTTCATTTATCACAAATTTTGACATGTTTGCCTTAAACCAAAGACCTGGTTTAAAATGGATCAATACCGGGCTGTCACGTAGTATTAAACCAGGGAAAAGTTGATTTGCTGGCATGTAAAGACCTTAAAAAAAATTTTCATTTGTTGCTAAGAAAACAAAAATTGGCTTTCATGTTGTGAATTTTAATTAAAAAAAAAAAGACATTATGTGAGCTTTGCTTCAAAAAAGTATTTACAGAATCAAGAGGTTCATTTCTACTTTTTTCTAACATTTGTCAAATCTCAGTATCAAACTAAAAAGGGATGTAAGTGCTAATAAATCAAGTCTGAACACCCCCGATTTAAGTTCTTACATAGGATACTTGCAGGAAGGATGGAAGATGTGTGGTAGAGGATGTAATAGATGCCTAGTGTTTAAATTCTACTCTTGCTAAATTGTTCCATGACTATGGCCAGAAATGGTTAAAGAGGCTTGTCTAAACTTTTCTACAGGTATTTGAGTTGTCAGTTTGACAACTTCCAAAGCCAAAACCAAACCCGTTGCTGTCCAGTGGATTCCGACTCATAGTGACCCTACAGGGCAGAGGAGAGCTGCCCTATAGGGTTTCCAAGGAGCAGCTGGTGGATTTGAACTGCAGACTCTTTGGTTAGCAGACCAGCTCATAACCACTGGGCCGCCAGGGCTCCGTTTGACAGCTAGAGGAGTATTATTAACAATTGAAATGTGACTATTGAATCAATTTCTTTCCTTTTTGATTATTAATTTCTGCTTGTTTCTTCTCTAATCGCACAACTAAAGGAAAAAATAACATTTGCACATTCTGGTCTCTGTACATATAGCCTGGAGTTCCTGCTGCTTTTAACATTTATTCCCCTCCCTCAATTTTGTTTAAGAAAACCTCATTATCTTCCGAGATCCAAATCACACCCCATTACTTCCAGGATATCCTCTTCCCCCCAAATCTGTCACCATCGGGTCACCAGGAGTCAGAATCAACTTGATGGCAGTGGGTTTGGTTTTCTTGTTTGTTTGCTTTTTTCTTTTAAAGCAATTATATTAGCAAGCCAAGGGATAGTACAAACTGTTTTTGATAACTTTTGTTTTTTCACATGGAAGTGAAACTTATGCTTTTTCTTTTTCTGACTTTTATTTTTAGTTTGCAGCAGTGACGATTTATGGATTCAATAATTTCTTCCATTCTACTTGAAAAATGTTTCTTTTTCCAAAGGTTAACTCCTTCAGGAGTACAAACCTCTAAATTTTCTCTGTTGCTGTATTAGTTGGAACAACTAGATCCACGACACTCATAAATCTATCAATTTTCTAGTCTGTAACAGTGTAATTCCTGAAATCGCAAAGATATAAATGGAATTGCTAATTTTCAATAAATCTACAGAAACAGGTAATAGTGTCACAGTCCTCCAGTTCCAATCATTTTAGCTATAACAAATGATGCCCCCGTGGACTCACTTTAGGTCATAAAATTTACTGATCAGGATACAGATTTTAACCCTCAAAGTATTTATAACTTTTTCCTTCCATGTTGCTTTAAAGTATGTATTCTAGGAAGGATCCCTCACTGAGAACTGATCTTAGGTAGAAAAAAAAATAACGTTCTTTTTCAAGTTAATATTTGCTATTGAAAAGAGGTAACACCTAACTAATATTCAAGAAGTTAAGTCAGGTTTATGTATGTTAGTATATATGTTAGGCTTACTTAAAACTCAAGCATTTGGAAAAAAAACATGCAATAACTATTTATATTCTCATATTTTACATAAAATGCACATTTTACAACAAAAAATGTGCTTTTCTAATGAATAATAGCTTATGCTATCATTTTATCTAAAACAAATTCTCTAAAATATATAATTCAACATTTTCATTTCTTTAAATAATTACAAAATATTTTTTTTTGTTCTTTATTTAGCAGAGTGATTTAATTTTCATTTGATGTCTTTATACTTTCCTTTTGAGATTTTATCAATATGTCTAAAATACTTAATCACTTATCCATGATAACTATTTATCTTCATTGTATTAAGATGAATTAAAATATATTTTTAGATGTATCTCAAGGGATTTTTTTCAACTCCCAAAATGTATATGGAGTGACCTCTGGAATAATATGACTGGAATCATCTTTTAAACAGACTTAAGGAATTGGTGTAAAAAAAAAAAAGGAATTATCAAGAGTACTCTAAATGTAACATCTCAATAAAACAATTGGGAAAGACATGAGTTGAAATAAGTTTTAAATGAATGCTTGTTATTGTTGTTGTTAAGTGCCATCCAGTCAGTTCCAACTCATAGTGACCCTGCATAGAATAGAACTAAACTCTGCCCCACCCTGTGCCATCCTCGCAATCATGAGCCCATTGTTGCAGCCACTGTGTCAATCCATCTCATTGAGGGTCTTCCTCGTATACCGGTGGCATAGCTTCCAGAACCACAGCAACATGCAAGCCCCCACAGTATGACAAACTGGCAGACGCGTGGGAGAAATGAATGCTTACTCTGTAGTATTGAAACCTTTAAAGTGTTTGAGCTTCATAGAGTGAACTTTGGGATTTCCTGGGCTGAGCTCCAAGAGGATGTTTGACAGAAGGGATGGATTAGCTGTGTTTTTTGCTATAATTTTATAATAAAACCCAGAAGAAATAGAGTGGTTGCCATGCTAAATTGGTATTTCTCATTTATCTGGTCTTCCTACAAATGCATACACAGTTTTGATTCTGTTCAAGTGGTAACTTACCAAATAGTAGGCAGTAAAACGCGGATCTGGTAACATTATACCTTCTCTTATGGACTGTGTATGGTCATACTCAGAGGATCCCTGTAATCTTTACAATGCATATCTCTTCCTTCCATGTGGATAAATGGAGTAGGTGGTAGAAGCTTAAAAAAGCCACATAAAAGAAGTGCTGTATACAGTTATCTGGAAAGACGTCTTAGCCTGGTTCTGGTATAAATAAACAATATGGGGCAGAGCTCTGTAACAATTGGGATGCTCAAAAAAAGCTCCTTAAAAAAGCAAACATTTATTATTTTAAAAAAGTCCTAGTAATCTTGACAAGAAAATTGGCTTTACCGGTCAGGTCAGGGCCCTCATGGAAATTAAATGTTCCGTCATACAACAGAGTCTATGCCATAACTGCAACAAGATGGATAGCAATGTGCTGACAAATACGTGAATATACTCTTACACTCTCCCATAAATATTTATAAACAGAACACATGATTTTGAGAAATATATTCCGAACAGCAACCCAAATATGTCTTATTCAAGACATTGAAAAGAAGTATATGCCTTCCTCTGATTAACTCATTGCAAGTAGGACTGAAATTTCTAGGGTCAAAATCATTACTAGCTTTTTGGACTTTGCCGCTAATGACTGGCTATAGCTATTAGCATTTGGCAGAGTAAGTAACATCACGTTGACCTTTGGAGAAATAAAACATAATTCACTAGTTCTGGTACTGACACTATATTTGGGTACAGGAATTTCTTTTTCATTTAGCAGGAGCCATATGTGTGAAAATCACTGCCTGAACCCATCATGTGTATGAATTATTCTTTCATTTATTCAGTTATCCTATCATTTATTGATCTATTTATGTATTCTTGTAACTTTATGCCATAAGACATTTAAACAGCATGTGGGGAATGTAGTTTGAATTCTGTAATGTAAGTTGGTCAAGTGATTCCACCGTGGACTTCCTATTTGGAAGTCCCTGCCAAGAATGCAGTGGAGAAGTGAGCAATTTTAGCCAGGCAGATGTTTTGGTTCCATGATGCCAAATGCCCATTGGGGAAGCTAGACATCTGTATGCTTGCATTTGAATTTTCTCTTCTCAGCAAATTTTTGTTGCTCAGTAGGCATGGTGTCAATGAAAAGCTTTTGCCTATTTGTTTACTCTCCTGGAATATCTGAATGCAGATATGTGAGGTCAAATGGATAGGCATCTGATTTAAACCAGGTGTCCTGTACTGACCCCTTTTAAAAAACTATAAAAACCTTCCTCCAAAATCATAAAGAAAATGTATTCAATTCAGTGGAGAAATACAAGAAGAATTCTTTCTAAAGGACCTAATTCTCAGGTTCCTCTTTTCTAGACAGGTTATTTTCTTTGAATTATCATTTTAATTCATGGATTAGTGACGAAAAGAATGTAGTACATGAAAAGATAGCCTGGTAATTATAGGTTCCCTACAGACAGAAACAGTGTATCACACTGTACACATAAAAATATGACAATGCTGGAGATATTATTATTTTATATTGAGAAACAATTTAATTATTTAGAATGTGGCTTTATTTGTTCATATGCAGCCAATCATGCTCAATTATTAAAAACTGTTGCTATGGTTTCCAGTTCTGAAAATTATATTTATGGTATCACAGCAACCTATTGGAGGTTTTGCTTTCATACTACAAAGAAAAAAAAAATGATTGAATATATTTAGCTTCCCAGTAAATTAAATTGTGCCACACAAATGTACTTATAATTAGAGCTTATTAAAAATATCTTGTATTGGTTCAGTTTGCATTTTGAAAGTACTCAAGTTAGGAATAAGAATCAGGCCCTTTTTCTTCAAATAGAAATACGTTTCCTTGAATTAGCTCTCTTTGCTTCATTTTCCAGACTGAAGTGTTTAGGGATAATCTGAAAATACATTCCAGGTGGAATTGCAATATAGGGTCTGCAGGCAGAGAGGGGGCTTGGCCATGCTCCTGCTCAGTATAAAGAGCGGAAAGAGTAAAAGACAGAGGAGGTGGAGTCTAGAAACAACAGCCTATTTAATAACTTGGGGCACTTTAATTTTCTTCAATATTTGCCTTCCATGCCTGGCAGGCCTTTTTGGCTTTTCTATGCACTTTCTTGTCCCATTTTTCTCAGCAAATATATAATGGTTCATTACTACCTCATCCAAACTGAAGTTCTGCCTAGTTCACATCGAATCCCCAGGAAGAACCCTGTGAAGCAGATTTTGCGTACCCATTTTGGAGCCGAGGAAAAGCTCTGCTGAGAGGCAAAGCAACTTGTCCACAGGCCGTGTCTCGTGGTAATGGAACCACAGCTGGACCTCAGTAACGCAGACCGCTTCTCCAGTGACCTGTCCACTTGGCCGCTGCCTGCGTCTCCGTGATGAGCTTCTCCTTCATCAATACTGTACTTTCGTGCAGTGGACAACTGGTTTAGATGTGATTTTAGCCTGCTGTTTAACTGCTTCTTGAATCTTCTATTCTCTCCATATTTTAAGAACATCTACTTTCTAAATCAGGAAATTCGAAATACCTAAGGCTGACCATGACTGGCAGTGGGAATTAGACCCCAAGAGTGAACAATAATCCCAAGGAGAACATAGTCCTCAGAAGTCAGAAAAGTAACTAATGGGCAGGCCAATGATTCTTTAGTTTAACCCGTTTTCTGAAGATGGGGTTATTAAAAACTATGACTAATCTACAGGATTGATTTTTTTAAAACTAGGTGGCTGAGATACATAGCTAAGTGTCAGACACTTTCTATGCCTTGCATTTCACCATTGTTCCAGAGGGCAAGGTCAGAACTAACCTTTCTTGAACACCTACATATGCCAGACATATCGTGTTGAATTATATATTAGCTCATTTAATCTACAGAAAAATATATGTAGATGCAATTTTTTATGCCCATTTGACTAGTAAAAAGATCAAGAGTGGTTAATATTATAATTGGAAGCTAATAACAGTTAACACTTGGTAAGCACTGACTGTGCCACGTACTGTGCTAATACAGACTAGCTCATTTACTCTCTGTGATAACTCTGCAAGGGAGATGATATTATTACTCCATTTTTCAGATACAAAAAAAAAAAAAAAAATCCTAGGCTTAGAGCTGTTAAATACTTTTCCCAAGCTCAAATGCAAGAACTTGATTTTGTCAGTTCAGCCATATTGTCTTTTACTGAAAATGCTACCAATAAACAGGAAGGATAGTGTGAAATCACTTACTCACCCAGGGAATGTCAGGAGAGGAGAGACTGGCTCCTAGGCATAACCATGACTACTGGACAACAGAGATGAATACCGCCCCCCATTCCACTTTCTCCTGTTTCCAGACATGTAACTAGTACCAAGAAACTCAATGTCACACGATGCCATCATGTGTGTCAGAGTAGGACTGCGGTCTACAGGGTTCTCAATGGCTGATTTTCCAAAAGTAGATTGCCAGACTTTTCTTCTCAGGCACCTCTGGGTGGACTTGAACAACCAACATTTTGGTGAGCAGCTGAGCTCGTTAATCATTTACACCACCCAGGGACTTGCACAAGATGCCTCATTAGGCACAAAATGTTTTCTCCTTCACGTTCTAAACGATCTCGTATCACTCTGAGACTCGGGGTACTTCTAGTAGCAACCTTGGGAGTCTCTTCCACTGCTTTTAGACCTCAAATGACAAGTGAGTGGAGGGAGTAAAAGATTCAGACCAGACAATGTACTAGTAGAAAAATATTTGCTGGAAAAGGAACTAACACTTTAGGAATTACCTGTAATTTTGAATTATCTTCAGAAATTTTAGTTTCTTAACTAACAAAGAGCATTGGTGGCCCAGTAGTTAAGAGCTATGGCTGCTCACCAAAAGGTCGGCAGTTGGAATCCACCAGCCACTCCCTGAAAACCCTACGGGGCAGTTCTACTCTGTCTTATAGGGTTACTATGAGTCAGAATGGACTCAACAGCAATGGTGTGAGTTTTTTTTGCCTTTTTTTTTTTTTTTTTTTTGGTAAACAACAAATAAATCTGTATTTTTCCTGTACCTTACTGCCTAAAAAAAGAGTAAATTAGAAATAGCACCACATTACTCTTTTGAAGTCAAATACATATATTTAAGTACCATGGATGGATAGACAGACATAAACATAGACATATATGTATACAAAATTTAAAACAAATAAATATTTCCTAGCATACAGATATGGGATTGGCAAGTAAACTACAGGTTTTAACAGATAATAAAAGTAAGAAATATGAAATACAAATTAATTTTTTTTAGGAGCGTGAACAAAAGGACAGCCTAAATAGTTATTCCCTGAGTAACTGAATGGACTACCTTAAAATATTAAAACATGAAAGGTATACAATAAAAAGAAAATAGATATGAGAAAAACTCCTTAATCCAGCAGCTTTTTGAAAAATCTATTTTCAATGCTGGGCAAGAGAAACAATACCAACACAGACTTTAAAACTTATTATGTTCTCTACAGAAGCAAGTTTCCTAACTGCACCAACCCTATTTGCATGACAAGGTCAAGACAGCAAAAGACAATTACAGCCAGAAATACGTGTAGTTAAAGACAATAAAAGAAGATAACAACAGCTGTAGGTTTTCAATGATGTGTTTTAAAAACCCTCAAGGGGATGCTCAACCATGAAAGTCTGGAAGTTTCTGTCACGTCTGTGGATCCTCAATTTAACAAAATATAGAAGTATTTTTTTCTGCAGTGATTATATGTTTTGAATATTCATTGAGTTTACTTTTTTGCAATGTTTAATCTTGCTTTGGCTCATTTATTCATGGCTCAGGCTCAGGTATATTTGGGTCCCATGTCAGAAGCCAATGCAGTCTCAAGAACTGGGTGTAAAATATGGCCTTTCCGCATGATCCTGCAATTAAGATCGTCCTGGGCTTGCCATGAGTTGGAATCAACTCGACGGCAATGGATTTTTTTAATTTTCTCATTTAAAAACATTCATAATACCTACCTTCTGGACAGCAAAGGGATAAAGATTATAGAATGGTTGGAAACATGTTGCGTCCCAAAACTTATGCTTCAGAGTTTCCGTTTACATAAAACTTGGTAGATTTGGGATGTGAATTTTCTTGGTTAAATTTATAATTTTGTGTCTAAGGGCAAAAGAGATCAAAGAGTTCTATCACCCAAAGGAAGCCCCTAGATCTCAGAAAATAAGATAAATTCCTTTGATTCACATGTGGTTTGAGTTTCAGGGTAAAGAATTTGAGTTTACATGAAAAAAAAAAAAATATATATATATAATTTGTAGTACTTGTTTTTCTTTTCATACAGATTGAATAGGTATGGTGAAAGGATACAACCCTGACACATACCTTTCCTGACTTTAATCCACGCAGTATTCCCTTACTCTGTCCGAACAACTGCCTCTTGATCTATGTACAGGTTCCTCATGAGCACAACTAAGTGTTCTGGAATTCCCATTCTTTGCGATGTTATCCATAATTTGTTATGATCCACACAGTCTAGTGCCTTAGCATAGTCAATAAAACACAGGTAAACATCTTTCTGGTATTCTCTGCTTTCAGCCAAGATCCATTTGACATCAGCAATGATATCCCTGGTTCCACGTCCTCTTCTGAAAAGGGCCTGAATTTCTGGCAGTTCCCAATTGATACACTGTTGCAGCCGCTTTTGAATGATCTTCAGCAAAATTTTACTTGCTTGTGATATTAATGATATTGTTCAATAATTTCCACATTCAGTTGGCTCACCCTTCTTTGGATTAGGCATAAATATGGATTTCTTCTAGTTGGTTGGCCAGGTAGCTGTCTTCCAATTTTCTTGTTACAGATGAGCGAGCACTTCCAGTGCCGTATCCGTTTGTTGAAACATCTCAATTGATATTCCATCAATTCTGGAGCCTCGTTTTTCACCAATGCCTTCAGTACAGCTTTGACTTCTGAGAAACTTGACTATATGAAGGAGAACAGGGCAGCAAGATTGGAGGAAGACTCATTAATAACCTCCGTTATGCAGATGACACAACCTTGCTTGCCGAAAGTGAAGAGGACTTGAAGCACTTACTGATGAAGATCAAAGACCACAGCCTTCAGTATGGATTACACCTCAACATAAAGAAAACAAAAATCCTCACAACTGGACCAATAAACAACATCATGATAATGAGAGAAAATATTGAAACTGTCAAAGATTTCATTTTACTTGGATCCACAATCAACGCCCATAGAAGCAGCAGTCAAGAAATCAAATGACTTACTGCATTGGGCAAATCTGCTGCAGAAAACCTCTTTCAAGTGTTGAAAAGCAAAGATGTCCCCTTGAAGACTAAGGTGTGCTTGACTCAAGCCATGGTATTTTCAATCACCTCATACGCATGCGAAAGCTGGACAATGAAATAGGAAGATAGAAGAAGAATTAATGCCTTTGAACTGTGGTGTTGGTGAAGAATATTGAATATACCATGGACTGCCAGAAGAATGAACAAATCTGTCTTGGAAGAAGTACAACCAGAATGCTCCTTAGCAGCAAGGATGGAGAGACTATGTCTTACATACTTCGGACATGTTGTCAGGAGGGATCAGTCCCTGGAGAAGGACATCATGCTTGGTAAAGTAGAGGGTCAGCAAAAAAGAGGAAGACCCTCAATGGGATGGATTGACACAGTGGCTGCAACAATGAGCTCAAGCATAACAACGATTGTGGACATGGCGCAGAACCGGGCAGTATTCCATTCTATTGTACATAGGGTCGCTATGTGTCGGAACAGACTTGACGGCACCTAACAACAACAATCTTTCTTTTATCCTTCAGGAAAAATTATTTAAGCACCGATATTGGGAGAAATGATTATTAAGGAACCACACAGAGCATTTCGGCACTGAAATGAAGATGTAGCTCTCCAAATCTGTCCAGGGGAAATGTTTATTCCGACTGTTCACCACCACTGTGCTGCTCCTATGTTTGATAATATTTTACACACTGAGTTTCATGTCTTACGACAGTTATGTCTCCTTGATCCTGTTCTCAGCATGGAGCCTCACTCAATCTCAACGATAATGTCTTTCAGATGGAAATATTTCTCTCACTGATATCAAATAAACTCCCATTGTGGAACTGACAACCCAAGTTTTATTTAAAGAAGTAGGAAACTTGTACTAGCATATCTAAAAAAAAAAAAAAAAAAAATTGACCCTGGTATGTGACTTTATGAGAAAAGTCAATGAATGAGAAGTTTCCTTTCCTTTGGTACATCTGCAAGGGGAGCAAGTACGTTAAATATTGGGGAGAGGAAAATAATGCTTTTGTCAACTGTGGATTTCAGCTATTTTTTTTTTTTTCCTGCAAGCACCTTGCAGGAAAACAGTAACCTCAAAGCTCCCTAGAAAGATGAGGTATGGACAAATGGTGCATCAAGATACATTTGAGCAAAGAGCACTTACAAAAAGAAAGTGAATTGAACACCTTACAAAAATCTCAATGTAATGCTTTAATGATACATTTGAGGAAAAGACAGCTTGCAAATGTGGCATGAAATAAACAGATCATCACTTAGAAACGTAACACTTACTAACCCTAGAGACACAACTGAAGTTCATCCCAAGTACAGGGCCTGGGAGTTTGGCCAAGAAAATTGTCTCATGGGGTCTAGGGCTTGATTTGTATCTCACATAATAAGAAGTGGCACTCATTACCTTGTAATCGATATGCAGATACGAAGAAATTATTTATGGCACAATTAACTGGGAGGGAAAGAGCATCATACATGTCCATATGGGAGAAGTGAGGGTTTCTGACAGGGCCATAAACCATAAAGCGGATTTTGACAATGATCAGGCTTCTGAGATAACCTGCTGCTTTGGAAATTCACCCAGATTTATGCACTTTAATATTATTTTTAATCATCTTTTAGGGCCACACGTCAAGTGTAAACTGGATATTGATGAAAATTTCCTCTCCTACAAAAAACACCTAGACTTATTTTGATTGTTTTGGAAACATTAGAACAGTCTTTCCAAAATGTTCTCCTTAGAATGTAAGTTTTATGAGATGTTAATAATCCATTTGGGAAATGTTCGGCTGAAACAGGAAATAGGACTCCTCAGAGCCTTTGATATCCGAGAGGGGGATAAATTATATAGTATTTTCTAAATTATTTAATTACAAAACTCTCTTTTTGGCATGCCTATTTAGGAAACGGAGCCCTGGTGGCACAGTGGTTAAGAGCTCGGCTGCTAAGCAAAAGATTGGCAGTTCAAACCCACCAGCCACTCCTTGGAAACTCTATAGGGCAGTTCTACTCTGTCCTACAGGGTGGCTAGAAGTCAGAATCGACTCGACAACAACGGGTTTGGTTTCTTTGGTATTTGGGAAACAATGTGAAAAAAAAGAAAAAGAAAGCAAACTAGGGTGATTATGGGCTATTTTTCAGAAGTGCACGAACACGCACTGGCATGTGCCTGCCTTTTCACATCACGCCAGGCTCTTTTCATACAAGGCCTTTCTCTTTTATTTTATCCTGCTCAGCAATACCCATCACCAATGGTCCTCCATCCTGGGTGGGAGTCCTCTCAGGGAAGGGAGCTTCTGTTCTGTCAGGCAGCCTGTTGGATGCCCTGAGCAGCTGGTCCTCACTGAAAAGCCTAGTTACCCAGTCAACACCAAACCACCAAAGTCGGCCCTTGGCGGCCAGCGCTCTGGGGCTGGTTCTGTCCACATAAACAGTGGCTCAGAATGCAGGAGTTTATGTTGTGGGTCATGAACAGGAAAGACAAACAGTCAGTAGAAATACTGCCATGGAAGATTGCTACAAGAGCCTATTGAAAAAACATCTCATTAAAGGTGACATACTCCTTCCTCATATGCCTTTATTCATGCAACTATCCCCACTTGGAAAGCCTACCATGTCCACTTCCGCTTTGCAAAAACTTTTCTTATGTTAGTAGCAATAATAGGAACGTCTAAATGTTATGGCATGTCTATTATGTATTCGGGAGCCCTGGCGGCGTAGTGGTTAAGAGCTGGGCTGCTAACCAAAAGGTTGGCAGTTGGAATCCACCAGCCACTCCTTGGAAACCCTATGAGGCAGTTCTACTCTGTCCTATAGGGTCGCTATGAGTTAGAATAGTCTGGACGGCAACGGGTTTGTTTTTTATGTATTTGGAACTTTTACAAAACTCTTTACAGGTAGCATTCTACTTTAATTTCTAAAATTTTATTTTGAGAGATTTAGAAAAACATTAAAAAGCACAACCACCTGTTGTTAAAAATGCTATTAATTTTTCAAATAAAAGAAAGAAAATACTACGGCTAAATATGAAGTCTTTTTTATCCACCTTCTCAAGTCCTATTTCCCTCCCCATTCCTGTCATGAATTCTGTGAGTCTTCTTACATTTATATCTATAGAATCTTATACATGAATACGGTTTCTTGAAAAATATATAGTATTATTTTGTGTGATTTTTATAAAAAACCATATAAATCACACCATCTTGTACATACACCATTTTGACACTAGCTTTTTTCTCTCACACGGTACTTAACGTTCTATTCATGTTGACATAGATTGGTGGTTCTTAACCTCTTTTGTGCTACAGGACACTTTGGCAGCCAGGTGAAGCCAGGTAGACTCTTTATCAGAGTAAATTTTTATTTTTCCAAAATAAAATACATTGGATTACAAAGGAATTCAACGATATTAAAGCACAGCTAGACTAATATTAAAAAATAAAATTGTGACATAGTACCACAAGTACTTCTTACTAACGCATTAAATGTTAAGGTCTGGTGGTGAATCTAACGCTGCTCTAGAGGAAGTGAGGATGAGGAGAAACAGTTTCTAGATATCTACAGTGACTGTCACGTGACATGAAAGAATCTAACTGTGACAGTCTCAGGTATGGCTGATGCCACTCTGGTTGGTTGCCTCCATTTATAATAACAGGAAACTCTAAAAATTCAGTTACAGCTTAGTGATAACAAAGACATATTTTCCTATCCACTCAAGTTGGTGGGTTTCCTAAATTATTTATATTTTCTTGATTCTCATTCTTTCTCACTCCAGTTAATTGCCTATATTTTCTCCCAATCTAGTGTTTGACTTTTAAGGCAATCTTTTAGGCTATCTTTTTATGTAGAAGTTAAAATTTTTGATTTAGTCAAATGTATTCTTATTTCCTTCTGTGGTCTATAACTTGCCTGATGTGTATTGTTTAAGTAAGTTATTTTCTTATATTTTATTCCAGTGATTTAAAATAGTTTTTTTGTTTGTTTGTTTGTTTGTTTTTTCATTTTCTGCTTTTTAAGCTACCTGGAAAAAAATTTAAATATATCACTTAAGGAAGGGATTTAATTTTCTTTTCTGTATTTAATTATTTAATTCTCACAATAAAGTCGACATTTAAGTGTTATTTTCCCATTTTAAGGCTGGGATTAACTCTGGTCTTCCCCATGAAGTCTATGCTGAATGCCCCCTTTAACAGGTATCTATCTTTTCTGATTATCTATTCCGTTTGTATTCATTATCATATTTTTCAATTTAATTATTTCCTTATATCTTGTGAGTTCATTTGTTGCTTCCAAAGACTTTGAGCATTTTGAGACAGGGATAATGTGTGTGTGTGCGTGCGTGTGTGTTTCTTCTTCAACTCCTGATAGTGACTAGCAGAGTGTCAGACACATGAAGAGCACTCAGTAAATATTTGCCAAATGATTGACATTGATATATTATAATGTGTTTTACCTTGAAACTTCCCAATTTTGATATAAATTTGGGTAAAACAATTTACATCAGCGTTTATTCTTCGAAATCAGGAAAGGCGTTTTTCCTCTTCTAATTGGTTTTTCCACCATATAACACATCCTCACCTTCTCTTGTCCTTATTCCATTAGGATGGAGACCTGGTGTCTCAGCGGTTAAGCGCTCCTGCTAACCAAAAGGTTGGCGGTTCCAACCCACCAGGCGCTCTGTGGGAGAAAGCCGTGGCTGTCTGCTTCTGTGAAGATTTACAGCCTTGGAAACCCTGTGGGGCAGTTCTACCCTGTCCTATATAGGATATGCCTCTAATATAATGACAGTGATTTCCATAAGCCACACCAGAACCACATCCCCTTCTGGGTATCGGGAGAGAGAAAATTTCTCTGCCGTTGGGGAAGGAAGCCCTATGGCTTCCAAAGCCCAGCCTGGCGCCTGGCGCCCCGTCTGTGCCCAGTCTTCACGCAGTCAGCATTGCGCGGACTCCCTGGCTCTGAGGACCCGGGGGACGACGGCCATACAGTCTGCTGTAATCCTGTCACATCCTCCTCCTCTTAAGCTCAATTACAATTTCTTCTGCTTTGCTGAGCGAAAACTCTGTGAGTCTGTGAAAGTCAAAGAGACGACTGCTACCCAGAAACAACGCAACAACCACAGCATTACCCTCCCCTTCCGCTTCTGAAATTCTACCACCTTGATCTAAACTTTAGAACCTGAGCGTGTCCTCTCTGAACAAGGAAACAGATTGGGTATCTATTATATTTTCCTTACACAGAAAGCTATGCTTTTTCTTTTCCAAACACTTTTTATTTTGGAATAAGTTTAGACTTACACAAAATTTGCAAAGATAGCCCTATATAAACTTTATTAGCTTCATCTAACGTTAACATTTTGCATAACTATAGCACAGTTATCAAAACTAAGAAAGTAACATTGTAGCAGTGCTTTTAATTAGCCGAAAGTCCTATTCCTATTTTACCAGTTTTCGCACTAATGTCCTTTTTCTGTGTCAGGATACAGTACAGGATCCCACAACCCATTTATTTTTCGGGTCTCCTTACTATGTGCCCATCTGCAACAATTCATCTGTTTCTCTTTGTCTTTTGTGACCTTGACTTTTGAAAACTACCGACCAGTTATTTTGTAGAATATCACTCAATTTGGGTTTGTTTGCTATTTTCTCATGATTAGATAGAGAGAAAATATGCGTTTTTGGCAAGGACACCACAGAGGTGGCCTCCCCGTCTCATTGCACCCTCTCAGGGGGTAAATGATGTCCATGTGTCTCTTTTCTGGCGCTGTTAACCTTGATCAGTTGGCTAAGGTGGCGTCTGCCTGGTTTCTCCACTGTAAAGTTATTATTTTTCTATTTGGAATCACTAAATATCTTGAGAGAGATACCTTGAAACTTTGTGAAAATGCTGTTTTTGTGCCCACTAATTCCAGCATCCATCCATGGGTTTTTCCTGAAACAGCAATCACTGTGGCATTCTAATAGTGATGGTTTATTTCCCTCCTTTCTTCTACATTTATTAATTGGAATCTTCCTTAAGGGAAAAATGTTCCTTCATTCCTATATATTTATAATCAATTATTTGTTTATACCATTATGGACTCATGGATTTTTAAAAATTTTATTCTATGGCTATGATCCAATACTGACATTATTACTTTGTGCTTCACATTGTTTCAGCTTTGGCCACTGGGAGCTTTTTCAAGCTGGCTCCTGAGCCCTTCAGACATATCTCCATCCTTTATGGAACATTTCCTTATTTACTGGTGCCATAAAATAGCCCAGGCTTATCTTGCATTTCCCTGTCTCAGCCCTGGAATCAACTGCTTGAATCAACCAAGGATTCTTGGCTCCTTTCACTGGTAAATAATATTCAAACACCAAAAGCTAGGTTTTTGAAGATTAAAATATATACAGTGGTGGCTACTTTGCTCTGGAAAAGGGGTTGACAAACTTTTTATAAATAACCAAAACCAAATCCATTGCCATCGAGTCGATTCCGACTCATAGTAACCCTATAGAACAGAGTAGAACTGCCCCATAGGGTTTCCAAGGAGCTACTGGTGGATTCCATATGCCGACCTTTTGGTTAGCAGCCAACCTCTTAACCACTGCAAATACGTAGCTTTGCAGGCTGTAGCGTCTCTGTTGCAACTACTGAACTCTGCTGTCATAGTGCAAAAACAGCCATAGATGATACTTAAACAAATGGTATGGGTATGTTCCAATAAAACTTTATTTACAAAAATTGGTAGTGGGCTAGATTTGGTTCATGGAGCCATATTTTACCTACCCCTGTTGTAGACTGACAAACTATATACTGAATTTCATATGTTTTGCTTAAAAAACAAAAACATAAACAAAAAAACTAATGTTTTTCTTTTCTCTGGTGAAGTACTCAAGTATACTGAAATAAATGGAATTAGCTTGGGTTTTAATTTGTTAAAATATATTGCTGTATCCAAAATGGGAAAAAAATAATAATCATTATTTCCATCTGTTTTAAATCATTGGACATTTAAATGGTGCAGCCTTTATTTATCATCAGATGAATAAATAAATAAAAAGCTAAAGCTATACATAGACTATAACTAAGTGCAGAATGAATGGTACAGAGGAAGCAGGGAAGACTGTGCATGGAACATCCAGGAAAGTTTCATGGACAAGGTGGAGACTGAGACAGATACCAAAGAATGGGCACGATTTGAGTCACTAATGAAGGAGAAATAAAGTTGAGAATCCGGAAATGTTTTGTACAAGAAACCGAGAAAGAAACTGGCTGAGAGCATTTTGGGGTAATGAGTAGCATAGAATAGCTATAACCCAACCCAACCCGTTGCCGTCAAGTTGATTCCAACTCATAGCAACTCTATAGGACAGAGTAGAACTGCCCCATAGGTTTTCCAAGGAGCGGCTGGTGGATTCGAAGTGCTGACCTGACCTTTTGGTTAGCAGCCCAGCTCTTAACCGCTCCACCACCAGGGCTCCAGAATAGCAACAGCAATTCAAAAAGGGACTTGAAGCCAAACCTAGCCCTAGAAGCAACTCTGCGAAACACGCAGATTTTTCTATTTGACTATCTTTTCAAATCACCTTGCATTAGAAGCAATTAACATTATCTTTTGTAAGCTTACATGGTTCTGTAGTATTATTTAAATTTTCAAATGGATTAAAGATTTAAAATATAATTATTAATTAATTTTATATTGAAATATTATTAAGAAAATTGTAATTGTTCACAAGTTATGCAGTACTAATTCTGTAATCAACTGTATCAGAAGGATGTGCCAAGAAGACAGTTTTAAAAGTGACAGTAACATTTATTTTTGCACTCGGTTTCTCTGGCAGACTTTTTGGCTCTTCAGTGAGTGCACACGATCCAATTAACTCCTTTCATAAAAGTTTGAATCTAATTCCACTTTTGTTTGGAGTTCAGTGTCCCCAAGGGTAGTTTGAATGCAGCCCCAAGCCTACAGACAGGTGCTAATTCTTGAGTGAAATGATGTATCAAACGAATGAAGGATTGTTAGAGAGTTTATTTGGGGATGTCTCTGGTTTTGCTGTTTTGTTTTCATCTTAAGAATTAGTTAATCTCAATAAAATAGGTATAGAAAGGAAATTTCTCAATATAATAAAGGGCATCTATGCAAAACCGACAGCCAACATCATTCTTAATGCAGAGAGGCTGAAAACGTTCCCCTTGAAAACACCACTCCTACTTAACATTGTGCTGGAAGTTCTAGCTAGAGCAATAAGGCAAAAAAAGAAATAAAGGGCATCCAAACTGGTAATGAAGAAGTTAAACTGTCCCTGTTTCTGGATGATATGATACTATACATAGAAAACCCTAAAGGCTCCACAAGAAAACTACTGGAATTAATAGAAACATTCAGCAGAGTAGCAGGATACAAGACAAACATTCAAAAATCAGTTCGATTCCTATACACCAATAAAGAGAATGATGAAAAGGAAATCAGGAAAATAATACCATTTATAATAGCCCCTAAAAAAATAAAATACTTAGGAATAAATATAACCAGGGATATAAAAGACCTATACAAAGAAAACTACAAAACACTACTGCAAGAAACCCAAAGGGATCTACATAAATGTAAAAACATACCATGCTCATGGATAGGCAGACTCAACATTGTGAAAATGTCAATTCTACCCAAAGCAATTTACAAATACAATGCAATCCCGATCCAAATACCAACAACATTCTTTAAAGAGATGGAAAAACTAATCATTAACTTTATATGGAAAGGGAAAAAGCATTGAATAAATAAAGCACTATTGAAGAAGAAGAATAAAGTTGGAGGACTCAAACTACCTGACCTCAGAACCTACTATACAGCTACGGTAGTCAAAACAGCCTGGTACTTGTACAATGACAGATTCATTGACCAATGGAACAGAATTGAGAATCCAGATGTAAATCCATCCACCTTCAGTTACCTGATCTTCGACATGGGCCTAAAGTCAATCAAATGGGGAAAAGACAGTCTTTTTAACAAATGATGCTGGCAAAACTGGATGTCCACCTGCAAAAAAATGAAACAGGACCGATACCTCACACTACATACAAAAACTAATTCAAAATGGATCAAAGACCTAAATACAAAGCCAAAAACTATAAAGTTCATAGAAGAAAAAATAGGATCCATGCTAGAGGCCCCAATAAACGGCATTAACAGGATACAAACCATAACCAACAACACACAAACTCCAGATAGTTAGATAACTGGGATCTTCTAAAAATCAAACACCTATGCTCTTCAAAAAACTTCACCAAAAGAGTGAAAAGAGAACCTACAGACTGGAAAAAAAAATTTTGGACATTGTAAGTCAGGCAAAGGTCTAATCTCTATAATCTACAAAAAAAATCCAACATCTCTACAACAAAGAGACAATCCAATTAAAAAATGGGCAAAGGAAATGAACAGACACTTCACCAAAGAAGACATTCAAGCAGCCAACAGACACATGAGGAAATGCTCTCGATCGCTAGCCATTAGAGAAATGCAAATTAAAACCACAATGAGATACCATCTCACCCCAACATTACTGGCACGAATCAAAAACACTGGAAATAACAAATGTTGGAAAGGCTGTGGGGAGATCAGAACTCTTATGCACTGCTGGTGGGAATGCAAAATGATACAACCATTTTGGAAAATGATATGGCACTTCCTTAGAAAGCTAGAAATAGAAATACCATATGATCCAGCAATGCCACTCCTAAGAATATATCCTAGAGAAATAAGAGCCGTCACACGAATAGACACATGCACACCCATGTTCATTGCAGCATTGTTCACAATAGCAAAAAGATGGAAACAACCTAGATGCCCATCAACAGACGAATGGATAAACAAACTATGGTACATACACACAATGGAGTATTACACAACGTTAAAGAACAATGATGAATCTGTGAAACATCTCATAACATGGATGAAACTGGAGGACATTATGCTGAGTGAAATAAGTCAATCACAAAAGGACAAATATTGTATGAGACCTCTATTGTAAAAACTCATGAAAAGGTTTACACACAAAAAGTAACAATCTTTGTTGGTTAGGAAGGATGGAGGGGTTGGGGGGGGAATACTAAATAGACAATAGATAAGTGGTAACTTTGGTGAAGGGTAAGACAGTACACAATACTGGGGAAGCCAGCATAACTTGTACAAGTAAAGGTCAGGGAAGCCCCATAGACACATCCAAACTCCCTGAGGGACTGCATTGCTGGGCGGAGGGCTGTGGGGACCATGGTCTCAGGGAACATCTAGCTCAACTGGCATAACACAGCTTATAAAGACAATGCTCTACATTCTACCTTGGTGAGTAGCGTCTGGGGTCTTAAAAGCCTGTGAGCAGCCATCTAAGATACTCCACTGGTCTCATGACTTTGGGATCAAGGGAGAATGAAGAGAACAGGATACAAGGAAAAGATTAGTCCAAAGGACTAATGGACCACAGCTACCAAGGCCTCCACCAGACTGAGTCCAGTACAGCTAGATGATGCCCATCTACCACCACTTACTGCTCTGACCAGGAGCACAAAAGAGGGTTCTGGACAGAGCTGGAGAAGGATGTAGAACAAAATTCTAACACACAAAAAAAGACCAGACTTACTGGCCTGACAGAGACTGGAGAGACCCAAGAGTATGGCCCCCAGACACCCTTTTAGCTCAGTGGTGAAGTCATTCCCGAGGTTCACCGTTCAGCTGGGGATTGGACAGCCCCATAAAACAAAACGGGACTAATGAGGCATTAGCAGTCCAGAGACAAGGACTAGAAGACATAAGTGGACAGGAAAACTGGTGATAGGGAACCCAAGGTTGAGTAAGGACTGTGTTGACATGTCATGGGGTTGTTAACCATTGTCATAGGGCAATATGTATACTAACTGTTTAATGAGAAAATATTTTGTTCTGTAAACCTTCATCTAAAGTAAAAAAAAAAAGAATTATCTATGCGAGATCAAATTGACAACAGCAACTCTAAAGGTTTGATGGGAAGCCTAGGGAAAAGTGAGTTCAAGACAGTGGCGATGGAATAATTTGGCAAAGTGTAGTGAGAATAGCAGCACAACTGTAAGAACATAATTGATGTCACTGAACTGTGCATGTAGAAATTTTTGAAATGGTGTATCTTTGGCTATGTATATTTTCACAAAAAAAAAAAGTCCTCCAAGGTCAAGAAGGGAGACTGCTGACATATCATGGGGTTGTTAACCAATGTCATAAAATAATATGTGTACTGACTAATGAGCAATTATTTGTTCTGTAAACCTTTACCTAAAGTACAATAAATTTTTTTTAAATTAATTAATGGTTGTTAGTGAAGTCTGATTCCATGAGGTGAGATAATTTCCTACATGAAATCAAATACTTTATTGAAAATATACTGCTGAAATTTTTCTCTTCCAATGACCTGAAAAGGTTCTCATTGAGAGGGCACTAAAACTAATAGTATTTGTGCTCACAGAGTAGATTAATAAAAAGTGAAAATTAACTATGTTTTGAATTTCTTGGATAAGAGCTGTTATTATTGAATTAAATAGATGCTTGGTTCCTATTGCTCTCTGACAATTAACATTGCTTTAGTAGGAAATAATGCAATATTATAACCAAACATTCTGAAACCAAGGCTTTTTCACATGGAGTTTAATGGGTGTAAACCCAATATCTTCTGCATAATCTGCCATATGTCAAAAAGAGCTAATGGTCTACTCAATATGCAACCTACTCACAGTTGCCTACCTACAGTAGCAAAGCTTTCTTCAGAACCAGTCTTGTTGGTGCCCTTTCCATTATTCTTCAACCTTTCTATTCTTTTCATTCAAGTGTGACCACTTTTAATATACTTCGTTGCCCACTTTTATATAACCTGCCTCACACTCCCTGGTGGGCATGGTTGATCCTTCAGGAAGCCAGCTTCAGTCTTCCCAAACCACAAACACAGACACCATTCCTTCTTTTCACATTACTTGAAGCTCTTAAAGAAGGTATATTCTTTCTTTAAAATGTTCTCAAATCCTAACGATCATGTCCTATAGACCATCTCAAGAATATCTCTTCACCCTTTTTTGGATATGACTGGTATATTCCAGTCTCCTGCTTAGCTCAGACTTTCTTAAAAGGGCCTTCTTTTTTTATCAGCTCTCTGTCAAAGCTCCCTTTTGCTTCAAGACTCAGGTAAAGTTTCAGACTCTCTTTGGAGTCTCCAGCTTTGCCACCAGTTCTCAGTGGTCTCTGTTTTCTGTGGTTTACTGTGTTTCTTATTGAATTCTTCACAAATCCTGTTTGTCATTGTTATTTCCCTTTGTGTACATTGACCATCTCTCCCAGTAGACTGTGATCCCTAACTAGAAAGGAAATATGTCCTGTACATCCCGATACAATGTACAGAGCCCAACAGTGTGCCCAGGCAAAGTAGATCCTCCGTAAGTGTTTGCAAGGAGGAATGATGCCATTCAACAAGTTTTTGCCTTCATCAAAGAGGAATATTAAACATGTCACTGTGTTCCACAGAATTACCTGAAATAATTTTAATATCCTCAGAGAGTCAAATCTGTTGAAAACCAAATCACTTCAGAAGTCCAGGTATTCACATGGGATATGTAAACAAACAAGTTAGAGTGTAGCAAATCAGTACCCAAAGTATTCAAGCAATAAACTGTTTTGTGGTGATGTAGAATAAAGGGCAAGAGAACTGTCCCACCCCAGTTTAGGATGTCTGCTGAGGGAGCGAACACTATCTAGAGGCAAAACATCTATAATTTTAATCCTACTGTTGTCAGGTGCCGTCGAGTTGGTTCCAACTCATAGGGACACTATGTACAACAGAACAAAACACTGCCCAGTCCCGCACCATCCTCACAATCATTGCTATGCCTGAGCCCATTGTTGCAGCCACGGTGTCAATCCATCTCCTTGAGGGTCTTCGTGTTTTTCGCTGACCCTCTACTTTACCAATCATGACGTCCTTCTCCAGGGGCTGGTCCCTCCTGGTAACTTGTCCAAAATATGTGAGACAAAGCATCACCATCTTTACTTCTAAGGCACATTCTGGCTGTACTTCTTCCAAGACAGATTTGTTCGTTCTTCTGGCAGTCCATGGTATATTCAATATTCTTCACTGACACCATAATTCAAAGGCATCAATTCTTCTTACGTCTTTCTTATTCATTGTCCAGCTTTCACATGCATATGAGGTGATGGAAAACACCATGGCTTGGGTCAGGCACGTCTTAGTTCTTAAAGTAACATCTTTGCTTCTTAACACTGATTGGATAGTCACATAACCTGAAGTTCTATTATTCCTCAAATGTTGAGGGGCCCTGTTATGGATTGAATTATGTTCCCCCAAAAGATATGCTGAGCTCTTAACCCCTGTACCTGTGGATGTGATCTTGTTTGGAAACAGGGCTTCTTTTGTTGCTTTTGCTGTTGTCAGAAGGGATCGGGTAAGTCATACAGGAGTAGGAGTTATCCTAGTCCTAATCCCTTCTGAGCAGTGACTTAGAAAAGGGGAGACACACAGGGGGAAGACATTATAGGAAGATACATCTACAAGCGTCCAAGGACTGCCAGCAGCCACTAGAAGCAAGGAGAGAGGCATGGAATAGTTCCTCTCTCAGAATTCTCATAAGAAATTGACAGGGCCCAAACCCTGATTTGGACATCTAACTTCCAGAACGATGAGACAATAAATTTCTCTTCTTTAAAGCCACCCACTTTGTGGTATTTTGTTAGGTCAGGCCTGGAAACTCAGACAAGCCCAACAGATTCCAGCTTAGGAAGCATTATTTTACAGAGTTCTGCTGAGATTTACCAGCTCCGATAGGGTTGGTGATAAGCCTTTGGGGCCTACAATGGCTTGTGTCTATGTTCTTAAAAGGAAAAGCAATAAATAGCCATACGCAGCATAGACAAGCATAGCCCTGGGGTTCAGTGCCGAGTTTGATCTTTAGAGAAAAGGTGTTACATAACTAAAAGACATATCGGTTATAGTATCACCTTTAAAGAGCAAAATATTTGTTTTGTGACTCTTTCCTAAATACTGTATTGCCAGCATGATCTAGCAAGACTGTCTACTGGGATCCAGCCAGCTCCTTAGATTGCTTGTCTAGGTCCACCTCTCGAAGTGCAGCAACAAGGTTGGATGTTTGCTATCAGAACCGCATAGATGTGTGTCTGTGGTATGCTTTGTAAAATGGTAGAAGCACTTTATGTAAGCTAACTTGTGATTTATATGATGTAGATAAATTAATTGTCTTAAAGCTAAGAGGACATTTCTCTCATTATTTTTGAAGTTGTTTCTTTATGATGAGAAGATTTTTCTGATATTGCCTAGTGATAAACTCTTAATAGCAACAACAACAAAAAAACCAAACCCATTGCCGTCTAGTTGACTCTGACTCATAGCGACCTTACAGGACAGAGTAGAACTGCCCCCATAGGGTTTTCAAGGAGCAGCTGGTGGATTTGAACTGCCGACCTTTTGGTTAGCAGCCGAGCTCTTAACCACTGGCACCACCTGACTCATAAATATTGAAGTTCTTTAATCTTATGCTGAAGACCTTCGCTTGTCTATGACTGTTTATATTAGTTTCTTTAACATTTGAGAGAAGGAAAGCCCCATTTTGATTCTTGGTTCATACAGCAAGAAAAGACCAGAAAAATAAGGTATTTATATCAAACCAGTGACTTTCCTATTAAATACAATGTCAGATTCCCAACAATCATTTTCCTAATCTCCTCAGAAAGAATGATTTTGTTGTTAAAAAATATCCCACCACATAGAGATCCTTTCACCTTCTCTATGCCTGTTAAATAAACTTGTCATTTTTACAGCCAATTCAGGGAAAGAGTTCCTTACTTCCTTCCTTGGAGACCAAGACATAACCTGTCTGTTCTCTGGGGTCGACCCCCACCTCCTCTGAAAAGCTGCCTGCATGATTTGGTAGTCACAGCTGTCATTGTGATCCAGATTGGCACAAGCCTCTGGGGTTTTCCCATTGAGCAGGGGTCGGTACTGTGCTGCCCACGCTTCCTCATACCAATTAGAACTTCCATGCAGTTTTCTAAAAGGAGAAAAAAACTATCAACATCATTCTCAGCCTTGTAATGAGATAGCAATTTCCCCTTATTATAACAGACTAAGTATGTGCAGGCTGACCCCCAAGGCCTCCCATCACCTCTTCCTGTCCCTCTGGAAATCAAGGTCCAGACTCACTTTTCATTCAGATTTCCTGACTCCCTACTTGTTTCCTTTATCTCTCTTAATCCCATACTTGCTCCATCTTTGTTGTTACTGTGCTGAATGCCTTTTCTTACTCTATGTCCCCATTACAACTCTTTCTGATGGGCTGCTCATCAGGACCTGACTTTTGTTTCTCATTTCTTGCTTTCCTATCATTGGACTGCCTCACTTCAAATATACTGCTTGGGCCTCAGAGGAGAAGGATCCTGGAGCCATGCAAATGATCCAGAAGTTTCCTTTTGTCCCTTCTAAGGGCCTTGTGTGTCTTAGAATCCCCTTTTATTCAAAGAATTTATGCTGTGTGTGTCTGCTTTAACTAGAAACAATGACATCTGTTGACTGTAAGCAGTTGAAGCATTCATGAAACTGATGGGCAAAATTAGAAAAACAGAAGACATATTTTTATCATTTCTTTTTTATTATTTTACATCTTGGTAAAGTGAAAAAGAGGAAGACCCTCAACGAGTTGGATTAACACAGTGGATGCAACAATAGGCTCAACCATATCAACAATGTGAAGATAGCGCAGGAGTGGGCAGTGTTTCGCTCTGTTGTATATAGGGTCACTATGAGTCAGAACCAACTCAACGGCACCTAACAACAATAACAACAAAGATAATCTTGAGACATTGCACAAATAAGTCTTTCTTTGCTATATTGAAGTATTAGGAAATCGTCTCTGAAGATTTGATGGCAAATTAAGAAAGACATTATAGAAAAACAATTTGAATACCTATGTATTAGTGTCTTCTCATTTATAACATAAAACCCTTTGGAGCAGCCCCACTTGGCCCTAGACTGAGAAAATAGCTCACTCTGATAAAAGTTTATATACTCAAGATTTTGGATTGAGTGTGAGAGAGATGAGCCTAATATGTGTTCTTCTTTTTCCTCCTTTATTATGAAACCTCTGATTTTTGCCTGAGCATATGGCCAAAGTGAAAAAAGGCTACACTTTCCAATCTTCCTTAAAAATTAGCCAAGTGTGATTTATGTGAAATGAGATGTAAGCAAACATGTTTTATGTGTGTTTCTAAGCAACCTAAGAGTTGGTGCATGTTCACTGCCTCTTCTTTATCCTATTCTCCATCTTGCTTCCTGGATCATGAAGCAGATGGCTGGATTTCCGGCAGCCATGTTAGATCAGGCGGGCATTTCCATATTGTAGAGATGGTGAGATAGTGAGCTGGAAAGAGCCTGGGTACCTTATAACTATGTGGTAGAACCATTATACCAGCATAGAATTATTTTATATGTGAAAGAATAAGAAATAAACAATGGTGTTTAAACCAATATTGTTTGGTTTTGTTTTTCCTTGTCACAAACAGCCGCATGTAATCCTACCTGATACTGATGGCTTTTTTGTGAGTTGAGTAGATGGAAGAGAAATACTTGGGGGATCCCGACTATACTCACTGCTCATGAGAAGGCAGGATTTAGAAATTAATTAACTGGGTTTAGGCTGTGACCACATATAAATCAGAAGTTTAGAGTTGTCTTATTTATGCCTAGAGATATTTACTGGTTCTCTAACAACCTAGCACTTTCATTTCCAGGAAATTTATCCTAGAGTGAGATTAGACAGGGAGGCAAAGATATATGTCTGTACATGTTAATTGCAATATTATCTGTAATAGAAAAAAAATTGAGCATTTAACCATACCTCAGTAGAAAAGTTGGTGTATTCTTCAGACACTAAAGATGATACGTTATGCACCCGTTGAAGACACTGAGAGTATGACTAAAGTGAAAGGATGGTTATCCATGACATTTTGTTGAGCGAAAAAGATCATATTAAGATTGCTTGTAATGATGACATTATAAATTCTCTGAGATACCTCATCTGCCCTACACACACAACAAATGGATAGGATGTAGAATGAAGAAATAAAGAAAGTATGGGCATGCTTAAAAGTATATTAAATATCTTCACAATATAGAAACTGAAAATGGTTAAGAAGCACTGAAGCCATCAGCCCACCAGCCTAGTAAGTTCTGCGTAAGAAAATAAGCTAACATTAGTAGGAACTCGGTTACTTAAGGAAAGAGGAAATAAAAGTGTTCCATAACAGACCACTAAATAAGATTTCTGTTTTCAATGAGTGTCATGTAAAGGGAATCTAGAAGATATGGGCATAGCCTCATGATTAGGAATTAAACCATCAAGTTGCCTGCTGGCTTGAAACTTTATTAAATCTCAGTATATAATGGTGATTATTTCAATTTATTACCCATCTCTGGAAAGTAGTGCCAAAAAGACTGAATGGCAGAAACTGCAAAAACACTGAACAGAGAGAGGAGATCACACACATGCATGCGTGTGCACACACACACGCATATACACAGACACACACAAACAATTTCCTATTTAAAAAGTATCTATAAACCAAAATTCCAAAACACATGAAAAACATAGCACAAGAAAAACAGCCAAAAAATGGATAATAACAATATGGAATTACTATGGCAAAAGTGAAATAAATGAACAGCCTGAAAACCTTTCTTAAAATTCAGTATGTTTAGGTTCACCCCAGAAATAAGTAAAAGGAATAGTATCTATGAAAAATAGTCTAAAAAAATGAAAGAAGAATAGGCAGAAATGAAACAAAAATAGATAGGTATAAAAAGTACAAATTAGAATCATTGGCCATGAGAAATTTCATCATTAAAATAAAAATAATAGAGTAGCGTCTGGGGTCTTAAAAGCCTGTGAGCAGCCATCTAAGATATTCCACTGGTCTCACCCCTTCGGGAGCAAGGGGGAATGAAGAGAACAGGACACAAGGAAAAGATTAGTCTAAAGGACTAATGGACCATAGCTACCAAGGCCTCCACCAGACTGAGTCCAGTACAGCTAGATGGTGCCCAGCTACCACCACCGACTGCTCTAACCAGGATCACAACAGAGGGTTCTGGACAGAGCTGGAGAAGGATGTAGAACAAAATTCTAACACACACAAAAAAAGACCAGATTTACTGGCCTGGCAGAGACTGGAGAAACCTCGAGAGTATGGCCCCCAGATACCCTTTTATCTCAGTGGTGAAGTCACATCTGAGGTTCCGTTCAGCCGGGGATTGGACAGACACATATAACAAAACAGAACTAATGAGGCACAGCAGTCCAAGGACAAGGACTAGAAGGCATAAGCAGACAGGAAAGCTGGTGATAGGGAAGCCAAGGTTGAGTAAGGACAGTGTCGACATGTAGTGGGGTTGTTATCCATTGTCATAGGGCAACATGTGTACTAACTGTCCAATGAGAAACTATTTTGTTCTGTAAATCTTCATCTAAAGTGAGAATAGCAGTACAACTGGAAGAATGCAATCAATGTCACTGAACTGCATGTAGAAATTTTTGAAATTCTGTATCTTTGGCTATGTATATTTTCACCAAAAAAAAAAAAAAAAAAAAGGTTGAGAAGGGAGAGGGTTGACATGTCATGGGGTTGTTAACCAATGTCATAAAACAATATGTGGACTGACTGTTTAATGAGAAACAATTTGTTCTGTAAACCTTCATGTGAAGTACAATTTTAAAAAACTATTAAAATAAAAATAATAATCCATGCATGGGATATATTCTAGAATAAATACACTTCAAAAGAGAATTAGTGCATTGGAAAATATTTCTGAAAAATCTGTTTAGAACTCAAAGATGGTTGATGGTAGTTAAAAAAACAAAAAACAAAGACTAATGTGCATATCAGAGCCTACATGTTGAGAATCAAAAATAAAGAGATTTTGAGTTATAGAAGAAGAAATAAGGGAATGAAAAAAATAATATTTGAAGAAGTAAACACCCATATACTTCCAGATTAAATAATTTTTAAAAGCTTGAGTCCTACAAGTCTCTAGAAGTGTATATAAAAATAAATCCACATAAGGATACATTGTGATGAATCTTTTGCAAAAGAAGAGAAAAATCCTAGCTAACAAAATAGAAAAAATATGTAAAAGGTATAAGAATTTAAAGAGAAGACATTATGCTTTTTTTGCCTGTGATATGATTATATAAACAGATGTTCAAGAAAATTTATAAATAAGCATTTGGAACAAATGAATTGCTTTTGACACACAATTGTTATAAAAAATCAATAATATTCTAATATATCATAAACAAACAATTATAAAATATAGTATAAAATGCCATTCATGGTAGAGCAATAACAAAAATTATGTATGTTAAAAAATTCATAAAAATGACTAGGCTTTTTGGATAAATAGCATAAATCTTTATTAAAGAACAAAAAATAATATCTGAATAAATGGAAAAATGTACTATGTTCATGGATGGGGAGAATAAATATTATAAAGATATCATCTCTTGACAATTTAAAATCAGTTTCATTCAAAATCCCATCGTGTCTTAGGGAAACTCAACAAGCTGAGTCTTAGGGAAACTCAACAAGCTGATTTTAAAATTCCTATGGTAAATAAATATCTAAGCTTATTAAAATAAGTTTTGAAGAAGAACAAGATTACAATAGATACCAAGACTTATTGGAAACTATAGTAATTAGGATAATGTAGGTATAGACAGGGAGACCAGATTTTTCATTAGGGGATGATTTCTCAATCAAAATATGAAGGCATACAAAACCAAAGACAAACAAAGAATCCTGAGTGCAGCTCGTGAAAAACAAGAAGTCACATACAGAGGAGAAACAATAAGACTAAGCTCAGATTATTTGGCAGAAACCATGCAGGCAAGAAGGCAATGGGATGACATATACAAAATCTTGAAAGAAAAAAAAACTCAGCCAAGAATAATATATCCTGCGAAACTGTAGTTCAAATTTGATGGTGAAATTAGGTCATTTCCAGATAAACAGAAATTAAGGGAATATGTAAAAGTCAAACCAAATTTACAAGAATCATTAAAGGGAGTTCTTTGATCTGAAGACAAACAGTTTCAGCTCACAGGTAGAAGCTAGGATGCAGGATCGTACCAGCCAGATACCAATTTAGGAAATGACTTCTCAAGGACTAACCAAAACCAAAAGAAATACAACAGGGAATCAGAGCAATTAATCAGTAAATGACAACAACATTAAAACAATAAAAGAGGGAATAAATGGCATAGGTATAGAACCTTGTAATGGAGAGGAAGGCAAGGTGATACCAAGTAATGGTAGACTGCTTCAAACCTGGAAAGATAAGGGTAAAATTCATGGTAACCACAAAGAAAGTTAACAACCCAACTCATAAAAATAAAGACAAAAAAAATAAAGTATCAGCAAAAACAAAACCTACAAAAACAAAAGAAATGAAAAAAAATCCACAAACAAAAGAAACTCAGCACAAGAGAGTAAGAAGAACAAAGAAAACTCCAGCACCATAAAAAAAAGCACTACAAAATGACAGCAACAAACTCACATCTATCAATAATTACACTGAATGTAAATGGACTCAATGCACCCATAAAGAGATGGAGAGTGACAGAATGGATAAGAAAACAGGATCCATCAATATGCTGTCTACAAGAGAGACACCTTAGAAACAAAGATGTGAATTTATTAAAAGTCAAAGGTTGGAAAAAAATATATCAAGCTAACAACTACCAAAAAAGAGCAGGAGTGGCAATTCTAATCTTAGATAATATAGACTTGAAAACAAAATCTACCATAAAAGACAAAGAAGAACACTATATAATGATTAAGGCGATGATCCATCATGAAGACATAACCATAATAAACATCTACCCACCCAATGATAGGGCTCCAAAATACATAAAACAAACTCTAACAACACTGAAAAGAGAAACTGACAGTTCCACAATAATAGTAGGAGACTTCAACACACCACTCTCAGTAAACGACAGAACAACTAAGAAGAAACTCAGCAAAGATACAGAAGACCTAAAGGGCACAATCAGCCAACTGGACCTCATAGAAATATATAGAACACTACATCCAACCACTGCAAAGTACACATTCTTTTCCAATGCACATGGAACATTCTCCAGAAGAGACCACATCTTAGGCCACAGAGCAATCCTCAACAAGATCCAAAACGTTGAGATAATTCAAAGTATCTTCTCTGACCACAATGCCATCAAGGTAGAAATTAACACTAGAAAGAGCAAGGGAAAATAATCAACTACATGGAAACTGAATAATACCCTGCTTACACATCACTGGGTAATAGAAGAAGTCAGAGATGGAATCAAAAAATCCCTAGAATCAAATGAGAATGAAAACACATCATACCAAAACCTTTGGGACACAGCAAAGGCAGTCCTCAGAGGACAATTTATTGCAATTGATGCACATATCAAAAAAGAAGAAAGGGACAAAATCAGAACTTTAATGACACAACTCAAACAAATCGAAAGAGAACAGCAAAAAAGGCCCACAACCACTGGAAGAAAGGAAATAGTAAGGATCAGAGCAGAAATAAATGAAATAGAGAACAGAAAAACAATAGAAAGAATCAACAAAACCAAAAGTTGGTTCTTTGAAAGAATCAACAAAATCGACAAACCACTGGCCAGACTGACAAAAGAAAAACAGGAGAGGACACAAATAACCCAAATAAGAAATGAAATGGGCGCCATTACAACAGACCCAACTGAAATAAAAAGGATTATAACAGAATATTATGAAAAACTATACTCCAACAAGTTTGAAAACCTGGAGGAAATGGATAAATTTCTAGAAACACACGGCCTACCTAAACTACAACAAAGTGATGTTGAAAATCTGAACAGACCCATAACAAGAGAAGAGATTGAAAAGGTAATAAAAAAAAACTCCCAACCAAAAAAAGCCCTGGCCCAGATGGCTTCACTGGAGAAGTCTACAAAACATTTACAGAAGAGCTTGTACCAGTACTACTCAAGCTATTTCAAAGCACAGAAGAGGAAGCAACACTTCCAAATTCATTCTATGAAGCCAGCATAACGCTGATACCAAAACCAGGCAAAGATGTCACAAAAAAAGAAAATTAAAGACCAATATCTCTCATGAATATAGATGCAAAAATTCTGAACAAAATTCTAGCCAATAGAATTCAGCATCATATCAAAAAAAATAATACACCACGACCAAGTAGGATTCATACCAGGTATGCAAGGATGGTTTAACATTAGAAAAGCAATCAACGTAATCCACCACATAAATAAAAGGAAAGAAAAGAATCACATGATCATCTCAATTGATGCAGAAAAGGCATTTGACAAAGTCCAACACCCATTCCTGATAAAAACTCTCAATAAAATAGGTATAGAAGGGAAATTTCTCAACATAATAAAGGGCATCTATGCAAAACCAACAGCCAACATCATTGTTAATGGAGAGAGGCTGAAAACATTCCCCTTGAAAACAGGAACAAGACGAGGATGCCCTTTATCACCACTCCTATTTCACATTGTGCTGGAAGTTCTAGCTAGAGCAATAAGGCAAGAAAAAGAAATAAAGGGCATCCAAATTGGTAATGAAGAAGTTAAACTGTTCCTGTTTGCAGATGATACGATACTATACACAGAAAACCCTAAAGACTCCACGAGAAATCTACTGGAACTAATAGAAAGATTCAGCAGAGTAGCAGGATACAAGATAAACATTCAAAAATCAGTTCGATTCCTATACACCAGTAAGGAGAACGATGAAAAGGAAATCAGGAAAACAATACCATTTTCAATAGCCCCTAAAAAGATAAAATACTTAGGAATAAATCTGACCAGGGATGTAAAAGACCTACACAAAGAAAACTACAAAACACTACTGCATGAAACCCAAAGGGATCTACATAAATGGAAAAACATACTATGCTCATGGATAGGCAGATTCAACATTGTGAAAATGTCAATTCTACCAAAGCAATTTACAAATACAATGCAATCCTGATCCAAATACCAACAACATTCTTCAAAGAGATGGAAAAACTAATCATTCACTTTATATGGAAAGGGAAGAAGCCCCGAATAAGTAAAGCACTACTGAAGAAGAAGAATAAAGTTGGAGGACTCACACTACCTGACCTCAGAACCTACTATACAGCTACAGTAGTCAAAACACCCTGGTACTGGTACAATGGCAGATACATTGACCAATGGAACAGAATTGAGAACCCAGATGTAAATCCATCCACCTATGGTCACCTGATCTTCGACAAGGGCTCAAAGTCCATCAAATGGGGAAAAGACAGTCTTTCTAACAAACGGTGCTGGCAAAACTGGATATCCATTTGCAAAAAATGAAACAGGACCCATACCTCACATCGTATACAAAAACTACTTCAAAATGGATCAAAGACCTGAATATAAAGCCTAAAAGTATAAAGTTCATAGAAGAAAAAATAGGACCAACACTTCAGGCCTTAATACATGGCATTAACAGGATACAAACCATAACCATCAATGCACAAAACCCAACAGATAAGCTAGATAACTGGGATCTTCTAAAAATCAAACACCTATGCTCTTCAAAAGACTTCACCAAAAGAGAACCTACAGACTGGGAAAAAATTTTTGGACAGTACAAGTCAGACAAAGGTCTAATCTCCACAATCTACAAGAAAATCCAACACCTCTACAACAAAAAGACAAACAATCCTATTAAAAAATGGGCAAAGGAAATGAACAGACACTTCACCAAAGAAGACATTCAGATGGCCAACAGACACATGAGGAAATGCTCGCGATCGCTAGCCGTTAGAGAAATGCAAATTAAAACCACAATGAGATACCATCTCACCCCGGCATTACTGGCACGAATCAAAAACACTGGAAACAACAAATGTTGGAGGGGCTGCGGGGAGATCAGAACTCTTACGCACTGTGGTGGGAATGCAAAATGATACAACCATTTTGGAAAATGATATGGCGTTTCCTCAGAAAGCTAGAAATAGACATACCATTCGATCCAGCAATCCCACTCCTACGAATATATCCTAGAGAAATAAGAGTTGTCAATCGAATAGACGTATGCACACCTATGTTCATGGCAGCATTGTTCACAATAGCAAAACGATGGAAACAACCTAGATGCCCATCAACAGATGAATGGATAAACAAACTGTGGTACATACACACAATGGAGTACTATGCAACGAGAAAGAACAACAATGAATCTGTGAAGCATCTCATAACGTGGATGAAACTGGAGGACATTATGCTGAGTGAAATAAGTCAATCACAAAAGGACAAATACTGTACGAGACCTCTATTGTAAAAACCCATGAAAAAGTTCACACACTAAATGTAACAATCTTTGTTGGTTATCAGGGATGGGAGGGGTGGGGGGGAAATACTAAATAGGCAATAGATAAGTGGTATCTTGGGTGAAGGGTGAGACAGTACACAATACAGGGGAAACTAGCACAACCTGCACAAGGAAAGGTCATGGAAGCCCCATAGACACATCCAAACTCCTTGAGGGACTAAATTGCTGGGCAGAGGGCTGTGGGGACCATGGTCTCAGGGAACATCTAGCTCAATTGGCATGACACAGCTTATAAAGACAATGCGCTACATTCTGCCTTGGTGAGTAGTGTCTGGGGTCTTAAAAGCCTGTGAGCGGCCATCTAAGATACTCCACTGGTCTCACCCCTTTGGGAGCAAGGGAGAATGAAGAGAACAGGACACAAGGAAAAGATTAGTCCAAAGGACTAATGGACCACTGCTCCCAAGGCCTCCACCAGATGGAGTCCAGTACAGCTAGATGGTGCCCGGCTACCACCACTGACTGCTCTGAACAGGATCACAACAGAGTGTTCTGGACACTGCTGGAGAAGGATGTAAAGCATAATTCTAACTCACAAAAAAAGACCAGATTTACTGGCCTAAAGGAGACTGGAGAAACCTTGAGAGTATGGCCCCCAGACACCCTTTTAGCTCAGTGGTGAAGTTACCTCCGAGGTTCACTGTTCAGCTTGGGAGTGGACATCGCCATAAAACCAAATGAGACTAACGAGGTACAGGACTCCAGTGACAAGGGCCAAAAGGCAGAAGGGGACAAGGAAGCTGGTGATAGGGTACCGAAGGTTGAGTAAGGATATTGTTGATGTGTTGTGAGATTGTTAACCATTGTCATAGGGCAATATTTGTAGTAACTGTTAAATGAGAAACTGTTTGTTCTGTAAGCCTTCATCTTAAGTGAGAATAATAGCACAATTCAAAGAGCGTAGTCAATGTCACTGAACTGTGCATGTAGAAATTTTTGAAATGGTGTATCTTTGGCTATGTGTATTTTCACCAAAAGAAAAGGTTGAGAAGTTAGAGGGTTAATATGTTGTGGGGTTGTTAACCAATGTCATAAAACAACATATGTACTACTGTTTCATGAGAAACTATTCTGTAAGCCTTCACCTGAAGTACAATAAAATATAAAAGAAAAAAGAAAAAAATATGAAGGCATAAACAAAAGATTGATAAGGTTGAGTACCTTAAAATATAATCAACCAATCAAAATTCTGTTTAAGTAAAAACATCATCAGGTTTTTGTACGATAATTCTAGGAAAATATCTGCAGTGAATTAAAGTGACAGATTATATCGCACAGTATAATAGAGAGCAAAATATTGTATGATCTCACAAATAGTTCTTGGAGTTGACAGCAGAAGTATGATCCATAAAAAGAAAAATTAATAAATTAGGCTTCATCGAAATTAAAAACTTTTGCTCTGTGAAAGACCCTGCTAAATGGATGAAAATACCAGCTTCATATTGGGAGAAAATATTTGCAAACCTCACATAGAAGAGAAGACTATTGTCTAGAATACCTTCAACATTAAAAGCAAAGAGTCGGGTTAGAAAGTGAACAAAAGACATTAAGAGATGTTTTACTGTAGAGGGTATACTAATGGCGATTAAACTCAAGAAAAGATGTGGAATATCATTACCCATCAGCAAAATGTAAATTATAACCACACGTGTCAGAACGGTTAAAAAATAGTGACAACAGCAAATTTCAGCAAGGATATCCAAAAAGGAAAGAAGAAAAGAAAGAAAGTAAATCAACCATACATTGCTGGTGGGAATGTAAAATGGTGCAGCCATTCTGGAAAATCATTTGACAATTTCTTAAAAAATATTCATGCAGCTACCATACAACCCAACAATTGCAATGCTGGGTAGTTATTCCAGAGAAATTTAATTTTATATTCATACAAAAAGCAGTTGCTGTCAAGTTGATTCTGACTCTTGGCAACCCCATAACCTGTACACAAATGTTCATATCAGTTTTACCCATAATAATCCAAAAACTGGAAACAACCCAGATGTCCTTCAACAGGTGAATGATTAAACAAACTGTGGTAAATCAGCCATTAAAAGTAATGAACTATTGATACATGCAACTTGGATGGATCTCCAGAGAATTTTCCTGAGTAAAAAAAGCCATTCTGTTACATAATGCATGATTCCATTTCTATAGCATTCTTGAAATGACAAAATTATAGAAAGCGGAAATGCATTAGTGGTGGGGGTGTAAGCTAATGGGCAACATGAGGATTCCTTGTGGTGATAGAAATATTCTATATCTTACCTGTTGTTGTTAGGTGCTGGTGAGTAGATTTTGACTCACAGTGACCCCATGTGGCAGAGCAGAACTGCCCAGGAGGTTTCTAGGCTCTAGTGGGGCAACAGTTAAGTGCTTGGCTGCTATCTGAGGGGTGGGTGGTTAGAACTTACCCAGTAGCTCCACAGAAGAAAGACACGGCAATTTTCTCCCGTAAAGATCGAGCCATTGCTGTCGAGTTGATTCTGACTCACAGAGACTCTCTAGAGAGAGTAGAACTGCCCCATAAGGTTTCCAAGGCTGTAAATCTTTACGGAAGCAAACTGCCACATTTTTCTCCCACAGAGTGGGTGGTGGGTTTAAACTGCAAACCTTTCGGTTAGCAGTTGAGCCCTTTAACCACTTTGTCACCAAGGCTCCTTCCCATAAAGATTGCAGCCTAGAAAACCATACAGGGCAGTTCTACTCTGTCACATGGGTTCACTATGAGTCAGAATTGAGTTGAGGGCACACAAAAGCAACAACAACAATCTTTACAGGAGCAGAACGCCAGCTCTTTCTCCTGCAGAACACTGGGTGGGTTCGAGCTAGCAACCTTTCCGTTAGCACCCTGGCTGTGTGATATGATGTTAAAGTGTAGCAAGATGTTGCCATTGGAGAAACTAGGTAAAAGGTACACTAGATCTCTCTGTGTCATTTCTTACAACTGCATGTGAATCTACAATTATCTCAAAATAAGAAGCTTAATTAAAAAATGATTAACTACAGCAGCAAAAATATATGAACTGCTGATAAATGCCATAGAATGGATAAACCTAAAAACCATTATGCTAAGTGAAAGAATCTAGACATAAAGATGATATTTTGGGATTAGAAAACCCTGGAGGAAATTCTAAGTTATTTTATTATTCTAAGTCCAGTGATTTTTTTAAAAGCACAAATAAGATCAGACTACTCGCCAGTTTAAAAATACTCTCCTCTATGTCTTGGGATAATCTACCTTTAAACAGCCTTTCTCTGCTCACTCTGTTCTGCTGTTGTTAGGTGCTGTTTAGTTGGTTCTGACTCGTAGCGACACCATGCACAACAGAATGAGAAATGAGACCCTGCGCGGTCCTGCGCCATCCTCGCAGTCGTTGTGATGCTTGAGCCCATTGTGTCCATCCATCTCGTTGAGGGTCTTCCTCTTTTACGCTGACCCTCTACTTTACCAAGCTTGGTGTCCTTCTCCAGGGTCTGGTCCCTCCTGATAACATGTCCAAAGTATGTAAGATGAAGTCTCTCCATCCTTGCTTCTAATGAGCATTCTGGTTGTACTTCTTCCAAGACAGATTTGTTCATTCTTTTGGCAGTCCATGGTATATTTAATATTCTTCACCAACACCATAATTTAAATGCATCAATTCTTCTTCGGCCTTCCTTATTCATTATCCAGCTTTTGCATGCATAATAGGCAATTGGAAACACCATGGCTTGAGTCAGGAGGGCGCCTTAGTCCTCAGAGTGACATCTTTGCTTTGTAACACTTTAAAGAGGTCTTTTGCTAAGGGCATTTGAACTTGCTGCTCTGTCCTCTTGGGGTGCTATGCATGGCAGCACATTATTCCACTTTCAACTCCACTGTCACTTCTGAGAGAGATTCCCTGGTCGCTGTGGCCTCCACAGACATTTTTTACATATTACCCCCTTCACAGTCTCCATCATTTGTTTACAGTTCAAACTTGCTTCGTTCATTTCTGTCTCACCCAATTAGAAAGTAAATTTTATGAAACCAGGAACCTTACTTGTCTTATTTACTCCCGTATAGTCACCACCTTGAGAATAGTCCCTGGGACATGCTAGCCATTCAATATAGTTCCAGTGAACGAATAAATGGATGAATGAATGGCTGAAAATCCCAACTCATACCGTGACAAAGAATCTTAGAGCACACGTATACAGGAGGTAGGTGCCCTAAGAAGTGCCTTGGTATGCAGGCTTCATGTTTTGTTTCTTCTTCACAACCCAAGACTATACTTGACTTTTACCTTTACCTCTATCTCTCTAAGGAGCCCTGGTAGTGCAATGGTTAAGAGCTCGGCTGCTAACTGAAAGGTCGCTGGTTCGACCCCGCCAGCTGCTCCAAGGGAGAAAGATGTGGCAGTCTACTTCTGCATAGATTACAGCCTTGAAAACCCTATGGGGCAGTTCTACTCTGTCCTATAGGGTCACTATGAGTCAGAATCGACTCATCAGGCAATAGGTAGGGTTTGGTTTTTTATTCTCAAACTCCAAAACTCTTCCCCTGACACTTTCTACAAGATGGAGCTACCCGGAGTCTGTGTTGTTTAAACCACCTCTGTTCAATATTAATTTAACTGCAATTCTTTCAGTACAATATCAGGTTGCCCAGCACAGTGTAGGAACAGTTTAATCTTTGTGGAACATTTATTCCATTTGGTTAAATTCCAGATTGAGTTTTAGCTTATCTGAAAACTTATTTGGTTCTTCTTCTGTATCTTGTGTCTGTTAGCTAACCACGTAAAACCTTATCTTGCTTATCAGAACTATTTTAGCACTAAACTTACAATCTTCCAAGTATTTGTGTCCACGTGATAACCTCCTCCCTTGGAAAAAGTTTTTTTCCCTAAATATAATTGTATCTCAGAAATCCAGCATGGGAATGTGTGTTTAAATTTCCCATTTCTCTATTATGTCTATTTTATAAATTTTATCTTTATTTTGGCAGATCTATCACTTAATATAGAGAGCTCAGACATATCAACAATAAAAGAACCAACCAACCCCCTCCAAAAAAAAGGAGAGCAAAATTTATAAAGAGGAAGTCTATAGAAAAAGAAATGCAAGTCAATTATAAACATGCAAAGGTATTTAGTATCGCTCATAATTTAGAAGTGGCTAATTATAACACTGAGTCCTTGGGTGCTGCAATCTTACCTGCTAACCTTTCAAGGTTGGAGTTTTGAGTCCACCCAGAGGTGCCTTGGAAGAAAAGCCTGGTTACCCTTACTGAACATTTTGATCAAAGATTCCATAGAAGAATCTTGATCAAAAGGGGGAACATGCAGAACAGAACAGAATTTCAAATTCTTGTAGACTCTAGACGTTCTGAAGCCATGGATGGTAGATGAAACTATTGCCCTGAAGTAAATCTTTTTAAACCTTAAACTAAAAATATCCCTTGAAGTCTTCTTAATACCAAATAATAGTTTAGCTTAACTGGTAAAAAAAAAAAAAAAAGGTCTGCCTTGAGCATTATGTTCTTTCAAAAACTATATGGGATCAAACTGACAACAGCAACTCAAAAGATTAGATAGAAACCTTAGCGGGCAGTAAGTTTATGTTAATAAGGCATGAACAACTCAGAAAAGGAGGGTGAGAATGGCTGAAAAACTCAAAAGAATGTAATCAGTGTCACTAAATTGTACACATAGAAATTGCTGAACTGGTGTATGTTTTGCTGTGTATATTCTCAACAGAAACAACAAGATAAATAAAATTTAGAAAAAGAAAAAGCCTGGCAATCTAGTTCATTGAAGGCTCTATGGACCACAGTTTCATAGACATGTGGTCTCTGTGAGGTGGAATTGACTCAGTGACAACCTTCTGTTTGTTTGTTTCTTATTTTCTTTAATCAAAACACAGTGAAATAGTGTTTTGTTTTTTACCTGTCAGATTGAAAAAAACTGAAGTGGGGAAAAATACAGAGCTTGGGTTAGAGTGTGAGAAAACAAGCAATCTCATGCATTATTGGCTGGAGAAGAGATTGACAAACCTCTTTGAAAGGTGATTAGATAGTATAATCAAGTTTACTATACACATACCCTTTCACTTTAAAATCTCCTTTTTAGGAGTTTATTCTAAATGAAATAGACCCATACATGAAAGATATATGTACAAGAATTTTATGACACTATTTTATTAATTATAAAATTGTTTTTCCATAGCAATGTGTTATAAATTTTTATATGAGAAACTGACTTGAATGTAAACTTTCACTTAAAGCAGAATAAAAAAATTATTAAAAATAAAATAAAACTGTTTTTCAATAAAGGACTAGAACAGGTTAAACCAATTAGGCAACCAGATTTGTCCTTAACATTTCCAGGGCCCTTGGAGACCCACACCTTACATCTAAATAATGAAAAATTGTAAATCAAGGTTTATAAATTCAAGGTTATATGAAATATATTTCCTCTTCCTTCACTGACAAATATACCTTCCTAACTATCTGAAATGGCACAATTTTGACATAGTAAAAATTACTTAATGTGGCATTCAAGGCTCTACAAAATGAGGTTCCATCCTACCTATTCAGAGGTATCTTTCACCACTGTTCCCTCAAAACTATCTCAACACATCACACTGTCCAGTTACAGGACTCACCTCCGTTCCTGGAATGTTCTGTGTTCCCTCTTGATGGTTGCTGTACCTTCTGTTTGAAATGTTCTTCTACTCCCAACATTCTTCCTGGTAGCTCAAATGTCACATTCTTTATCATACCATATCTGATCCTCAGTAAGAGTGAGCTGCCTTGGAGCCCTGGTGGTACAGTCACTACGAGCTACGGCTGCTGCCCAAAAGGTCAGCAGTTCAAATCCAACAGCTGCTCCTTGGAAACCCCGTGGGGAAGTTCTACTCTCTTTTACAGGGCTGCTATGAGTTGGAATCAACCTGACAGCAATGGGTTTGGGTTTGGGTCTCCCTTAGCTCTTTATTATAGTTTTACAAATAACCTATCTGAGATTATAGAAGATTGTGCACAGGTGTTCTTCTCCACCAGGTAGTGAGCTACTTCAGATCATGGATATCTTATTCATTTTTGCACTTTCTTAGTGTCTGGGATGGTGCTTTACATTTGATAGAACTGAATGATGGATTAATTTAAAAAATATGCTTTTTTAGTATGAAAATTCCAAATATACTGAAAATGGAGAGACCATGTACTTAGGGGGCATTAAGTTTATGTTAATGGTGGTAGAATGATTTGGTAAAGGACAGTAAGCATGGGTTCACAACTTGAAGGATGCGATCAATGTCACTAAATTGTACATGTAGAAAGTGTTGAGATGACGTATGTTTTGTTGTGTATATTTTCACCACAATAAAAAAGAATGGAGGGATCGCTACAACCAGGCAGCTTCAACAACAAAAAACTCATAGCCAACTTTGTTCCATGTATATCCTCCTCATTCTCAACCTTCCCTCATTTTACCCAGATTATTTTGAAGACAATCCCAGATATAATATTTTATCCATGAACATCTCTGTATGTATTTTGATAAAATAAGGGGTACTTTTTCAAAACATAGCCACAAAACCACTGAAACAGCCAACAGTTTAACAAGAGTTCCTTAATGTTGTCAAATTTCTAGTTAGTATAAACATTTCCTTGACTATGTGATAATTTTTGTTTGTTTGAGTCAGTATCCAAGTGAAATTCTTACTTTGGTATTGACTAATTTGTCTTTTGGGTCCCTTTTCTCTATAAATTCTTTCTTTCTCTATCCCTAGCAATTTGTTCATTGAAGAAACCAGGTTGTTTAACCAATAGAGTTTCTCAAAGTCTAAATATCAAAGACTGCATTTCTCAGGTGTCACTTCACATGTAATGTGTCATTACATTAAATGTGTCATTACATGTAAATTAACAACTTAGAGACTTGATGAGACTCTGGCTTGACGTTCTGTCAAGAACACCTCATGCATTAGGTGGGGTGCTGTACACACGTCTGGTTGTTGTACGTGTGTCAGTTGGGTTTTCTGGGAAGCAGATGCTGAGTTGGAGGAAGAGTGAGAGAAGGTAATGGGGGTGAGTGCTGCAGAAGATGAAAGCGGTAGGAAGCAGGTCTGGGCAAGAAGAGGTCAGACCATGACGCAGATCTGACAAAGTCTTGGCCAACCCCAAGAAGAGCTCAGGAGAAAAGATGATCATTAGGGAAGTTCTAATACACACACACACACGTTGTTGTTTTTAGGTGCCATCAAGTCAGTTCCGACTCGTGGCGACCCTGTGCACCACAGAGGGAAACACCATCTGGTGCTGGACCATGCTCACAATCGTTGTTCTGCTTGAGCCCACTGTTGCAGTCACTGTGTCAGTCCATCTCATTGAGGGTCTTCCTTTTTTTGATGACCCTGTACTTTACCGAGCATGATGTCCTTCTCTAGGGACTGATCCTTCCTAACAACACATACACACACACACACACACATATATGTACACTTGTGTGTGTAGTCTATAGTCAACAATGCTGAATGAGAATTGGGTAGAAATTTACTGTAACTTGTGGGAAATTAAATTTTTACATTAGCAAATGCCTACAAAGTGTTTGAAAATATGACACGTGATATCTCAATTACGTTTTATTGTATTTGTTTGTATTTTCCAGCTTTCATTGTCCAGGTATATCTGAATAAAACGACATTGACACCAGAGTGTGTGCTCCCCTGATATGCCTTTAATGAGGAGGCTGGCAAAGCCCTGTTCATATAATGCGCTTTCTCATTTACCCAAATGTGGATATTCACTAAGCATACACCCTCTTATTAACAAAGGTAATAAAGGATTAACAGGAGTTACAACTGGTGCGTGGTATATAGCATTTCTCAGCTTGTTACCGAACCTGGGAAGGTGGGTCCTTGTTTGGGGTGCTCAGATTTGCCAATCATCTGGACACCAGTCTTTGAGAAAGTAACTTTATTGCAATGCACAGAGCAAGGATCTGGGAGGAAGTTCCTCCGATCTGGCTCACCAAGCTACAGGGAAGCAGGGCTTATATGTGATTTGGGCAGCAAGATGGCAACCGTGCAGGCGTACTGAGGAGGGAAAATTCTAGAAGGCAGCCAGGAAATAGGAGGGGATGTGGTTCTTGTCGGACCTCTCGCTTTGGAATAGGGTCCGGGTGATGATTTTCCTTGTGATTTGTTCCTCCTGTTGCTGAGTCCTCTGTTGAGGTCAGTTAGTGATCACAGCTGGCCCTTCTACTTATGCAAGGGCAGGCCAAATCTGGCTTTGGCTAGTTTAAGGACTAATGGAAATTTACTGGCATTCACAGGGTCAGCTTACCAGCTCAAAGCTAACCATTTTATATAGATTTAATTAAACACTAAACACCAGGACTTTAACCAAGGTAGCTAATCTGAACTAGTGTGTTAAGTTCCTTTACAATGGTCTTGACTAGTCAAACCCTTTGCATCAGTTTGAATTCTGGCTGACAACAGAAATCCAAACATAACAGCTCAACAGAATAAGGGTTCATTTTTCTCACGTTGTGAGAAATCTGGAGACAGTTCAGGATTGGTACATCTGCGCAAGGAAGGCCCAGGATCCTTTCAAATTCCTACCCTATTACCCTTTTCATATGGTATTGATTTTTATATTTTCAAAATGGCTTCTTTCCCTCCAGACATTATATCCATATTCCAGGCAGGAAGAAAGAGGAAAGAGCAAAGAACAACTGAGATTTACCAGCTGGGCCTATTCTCCTAATACTAGAGAAAGAACGGTTTCCTGTAAATTCTACCCATGAATTTAATCATTGATCTCCTTGGTCAGAACTGGAGCACATGCCTATCTCTAGTATAATAACAGAGTTTTACTTCTGCTGTGGGAGCAACTGTAACTCTGTAAGTAAGAAAGAAGGAATGGCTATTGGGTAAGGAACCAAGATAATTTGCTTAATTCCTTGAATCCCTGTCAGTGATATGTTTTAGGGTTATTTTGCTCAAAATTAAAAACATTATATGCCTTGTACTACTCAGGAATCTGAACTAAATCTACCTCCCTGAACACCAGAAATGTGTTTTAGAATTTTCAAGAACTATCAGGAGAGACCAGTCCCTGGAGAAGGACATCATGCTTGGTAAGGTAGAGGGTCAATGAAAAAGAGGAAGACCCTCCACGAGATGGGCTGACCCGTGGCTGCAACAATGGGCTCAAGCATAACAATGATTGTGAGGATGGCACAAGACCGGGCAGTGTTTTTGTTCTCTCGTACGTAGGGTCACTGTGAGTCGGAACCGACTTGATGGCGCCTAACAACAACAAAAACTGAAAAAAAAAGTTTTGCGGTTTCTGAAGCAAAGAAGAACTAGCAATAAGAAAAACAATGAACAACCAAAAAGCCAAGGTGGGGAAAGGAAGGGTGACTAGAAACCATTGCTGCGTCACCCCTTTCACAGTGTAAACTGTGTCAATATTTCTCATCTCGCCTCATCAGTACCATTTGAAACTGTTAACCACACACTAACTATTTGACCGAACGTAAAATTAACGTAGCCAAATGATTTCCAGCTCCTAAGATCTATAGATTCTATCAGCTTAATAAATGGATTTGTTTAACCGGGATAAGAAGAGTCATATGTAATCGCAGTTATTCACGCATTAAACCGCAAGGAAGCAGCAAACCCAATTAGATTAAATCCAAGCATGTCCCCGTGGAATTTGTGGAAGACATTTAAGCAAAGAGACATGTCACTTTCATAGCCCAATTTGCTTGTACCTGTCTACTTAGATTTATTGTGATTTGACCTTGTTTTTTGTGTGTTTATTTGCAGATACTGATCAGCTGCAGAGGCAACAGACAGCAGTGTAACTTTGGAATATTTTTATTAATTAACTTGGGTTCAAATTCTAATAACATGCATGAATTATTCCCAGGCTACTAATACAGTGTGGAAAATAAATGCTGTTGCTCTTCTTCGGTTTATTTTTCTGCTATTTTATGCTATGTATCGTGTCTATTAGGATGTTGGAACAAAACAATCCAGGCAATGATAATGTTTATGTGGGTCATAGACAGAAGCACGAAAGGACATAATCCAAGGAAATGGGAGTTGGTACTGATTTTAATGAATTAACAATTATTTGAGAATCAATCGATGTAAAAATGTCTCACTCATTAAATAATTATAGTAATTAAATTTTACAAAATAGAGATCAGAGAAGGAGGACGCTGATAGATCTAGACAGCAGCTTGTGCTGGAGGTTATTATTGCTAACAGTGAGGGTTTGATAAACTCATGGGGCTAAAATACCTAGGGAGGATCTTCAAAGCTGAGGCATCTGAAGTAGAACCAGTTGAAAATAAAGAGACCAGTTCAATGCCAAGGAGTTAATCACTGCGTGAGATGATTCTGATGAATTCCATCTTGATGATGTAATGCCTAATGACTGTGTTTTCCTCTCCCTCTTCAACAGAGCTTTCTTGAACTAATGGGAAGATAGTGATAGGCAACAATCCAGGACTCAGTGTTTGCATACATACGTAAGATAGAACCATCTGTCTTAAACATTTTACCTAACTTAATTCAAAGTTAAATTAATCAAATAAATTTAGAGCTTTTATCATACGTCTTCCCTAGTTTAGGTACCTTAGATACACTGATAGTCAATTATTTAGAAGGTTAGAAGGTGACAACTGCCATGGAAAAATACATTATATGGTATTGCAGAAGGTTCTAAGCACTAAGTGGAGCCCTGGTGGCACACTGGTTAAGAGCTCAGCTGCTAACCAAAAGGTCAGCAGTTCAAATCCATCAGCCACTCCTTGGAAACCCTATGGGACAGTCCTACTCTCTCCTTAAGGTTTCTATGAGTCAAAATCGACTCGACAGCAATGGATTTTGGTTTGGTTAAGCACTAAGAGGAAAAGAAAAAAAAAGGCAATTCAGGCCATGTGCTGCCACAGTATTGCCATGTAACAGGCAATTACAAAACTTCAGTGGCGTGCAACAATAAGCATCCATCTGGCTAATAAGTTTGTGTGTCAGTGAGTTCAGCTGGGAAGTTCTTTTGGTCATCATATCCTGGTTTCTGCTATACTCTGCTAGCCAAAGCAAGTCACAGGTACAGTCCACACTCAAAGGGTCAGAAAGGAATCACAAAATCACTTGGCAAAGGTGTGCATACTGAGAGGAGAGAAGAATTGGTTTTATTAATGAAATGTATCTAACACCGTTTGCCCTCATGGAAGGGATACTTATTCACATCCCTCCTGTGCACAAAATATGTTCTTTCCATCCGAGGCCTACCGAAAGCCACATCTAATCACAGTATCAGACTCAGAGTCCAAGATTTTGTCATCTATATTGCTTTGGATGGGGCCCCTCTTGGTCCTGAAACCTACTGTCATAAAGACAAATTATACACCCTTGAAACACCCAACATACAATAATGAAACAGGGTAAAAAAAAAAAAAATCACTCATGAAAAGGAATAGACTATGCACACACTAGTCCCTGACCCATTGATATTCTGGGATTGTAGAGACTGCGTCTTCATCTGAGACTGACTCTGCTCCCTGGGAACGGGTCCTCTGTCTGCGGCTCTTTGTGGCTTGTGGTCTCTCCCTCTGAAATGTCTTTGCCACTTTATGCTTCTCTGTGTAGGGGGGTAAATATATATGTGACAAAACACCTGCCATGCCTGTGTTCTTCACTTGTACAGTCCAGAGATGTTAGTTAAGTAATTAGGTACCTCAGACACACGTCATGTTTTTCCTATATTTCATGTTGTTCGTGTGCATATTATGTTGCTCAACCGTCACCATTCTCCATTTCCAAAATTTTCCATCACCTTAACTAAAGCTCAGTGTCCCTTAAGCAGTGATTTCCCCTTTATTCTCCCTCCCACCTGCCCCTGGTGAGTACTAATAAACTGTGATCTCTATACACGTGCCTATTCTAGATATTTCATATCACCCATCTGTCAGTTTGTCCTACTGTGGTGGCTTGCACGTAGCTATGATGCTGGAAGCTATGCCATCGGTATTTGAACTACCAGCAGGGTCACACATGGTGGACAGATTTCAGTGGAGCTTCCAGACTACGACAGACTACGAAGAGGACCTGACAATCTACTTGTGGGGAAAAAAAAAAAACAGCCAGTGAAAACCTTATAGACAGCAAAAATGAAATGGAACACATGAAGATCGGTATCCTAGGCATTAGAGAACTGAAACAGACTGGTATTGGCCATTTGAATTGGACAATCACATGGTCTACTATGCCAGGAACGACAAATTGAAGAGGAATAGTTTCATATTCATCACTGAAAAGAACATTTCAAGGTCTATCCTGAAGTACAATGCTGTCAGTGACAAGATAATATCCATACGCCTACAAGGAAGATCAGTTACTACGACTATTATTTAAATTTATGCACCAACCACTAATGTCAAAAATGAAGAAATGGAAGATTTTTTTCCAATATCATTAATATCACACTCAAGTAAACTTTGGCTGAAGATAATTCAAAAACAGTTGCAGCACTACATACACAGGGAATTGCAAGAAATTCAAGCTGGATTCAGAAGAGGATGTGGAATGAGGGATATCATTGCTAATGTCAGATGGATCTTGACTGAAAGCACAGAACACCAGAAAGATGTTTACCTGGGTTTTATTGACTAGGCAAAGGCATTTGACTGTGTAGATCATAACAAACTATGGATAACATTGTGAAAAATGGGAATTCCAGAGCATTTAATTGTGCTCATGTAGAACCTGTACATAGTCCAAGAGGCAGCAGTTCAAACAGAAGAAAGGGATACTGTGTGGATTAAAATCATGAAAGGTGTGCATCAGGGTTATATTTTTTTCACTGTACTTATTCGATCTGTACGCTGAGCAAATAATCCGAAAAGCCTGATTATATGAAGAAGAATGTGGCATCAGAATTGGAGGAAGACTTACTAACAACCTGCAGTATGCAGATGACACAACCTTGCTTGCTGGAAGTGAAGAGGACTTGAGGTACTTACTAATAAAGATCAAAGAATACAGCCTTCAGTATGGATTACACCTCAACATAAAGAAAACAAAAATCTTCACAACTGGACCAGTAAGCAACATCATGATAAATGGAGAAAAGATTGAAGTTATCCAGGATTTTATTTTACTTGGATCCACAATCAATGCCTATAGAAGCAGCAGTCAAGAAATCAAATGACGTAGTGCATTGGGCAAATCTGCTGCAAAAGATCTCTTTAAAGTGTTAAAAAGCAAAGATGCTACCTTGAGGACTAAGGTGTGCCTGACCCAAGCCATGGTATTTTCAATAGCCTCATATGTATGGGAAAGCTGGACAGTGAATAAGGAAGACTGAAGAAGAATTGATGCCTTTGAGTTATTATGTTGGTGAAGAGTATTGACTATACCATGGACTGCCAGAAGAAAGAACAAATCTGCCTTGGAAGAAGTACAGCCAGAATGCTCCTTATAAAGGAGGATGGCGAGACATCACCTCATGTTCCTTGGACATGTTATCAGGAGGGCCCAGTCCCTGGAGAAGGACATCATGTTTGGTAAAGCAGAGGGTCAGTGAAAGAGAGGAAGATCTTCAATGAGATGGATTGACAAAGTGGCTAAAGTATAGCAACAATTGAGAGGATGGTGCATGATCAGGCAGTGTTTCGTTCTATTGTACATACCTATGAGTCAGAACTGACTCAAGGGCACCTAACAACAATAACTAGGTATAGAAAGTTAAGGCTAAGATGCAGGTGAATTTTTCAAAATATCTTGAGATGAATCCAATTACAGAGGTATGACAGTAATATAGAAAAACTGACATTATTAGCAATGATCCAGATTTCTGGCCAGCTTTTACACCAAGAATTACATTCTGTAAGGGAAGTCCTCAGAACTATTTTGCCTTTTGATTCCTTTTAATGAGACAGAAAAATCTTCTCTTTCCATGAGTGACATTTTGCAGAGAACATGTGAAACAGGGCCTGAACTCAGAAGCTCTGAAATTTAGTCCTGTTCCTACCATTGTTGATACAATAAATGAATGGAGCCGGGATAGTAAGGCAGGCCCATTTCTGGGACAGAAAGACTTTGTCTTCTGAGGACTCCCCAAGAGTGCTACTGAACCCTCCTTAGACTTTTAACCACTCTAAGACTCTTCCACCCAACCTTCCCATCCTCTCTCCTTACTGAGATCAAACTTGCTTTTGGGTCTGAGTACACACCCCGCCTCACTGTCTCCTGCCCCATTTTCTCTCACACAGGAATTTCCCTTCATAAAATCCTTAAACGCTTAACTGTATCTTGGCACTTACTTCTCAGAGACACTGGACTAACACACACACACAGAATAGAAGATTTAGATGTCTTTCGAAGCTCTGAACTATTTAAGCCGTGTGCTATTTATTAAAGACAGCAGTTTAAATTTATCATATAATCTCTCTTGATACTTAAAAAGACCCATTCTAGCTATGTTTTACTAGTTTAACAGTGAAGCCAGCCCACTTAGGTCCACATTCCTCTTCTCCTCATCCCCCTGCACAGTGCTTTTCAAATTATAATATCTTGCTTTTTTTTTAGATCATGAATGGTGCCATCTAGTGACATCTGGCATTCCCTACTGTTCTTGAATATATTTGTAATTTTTGTGAATATGGTAAAATTGACAGATAAGCATGGGGATACATTTCCACTACTTGATATTTAGTATTTATGTCATTAGGAACCTTGGTGGCACAGTGGTTAAAGAGCTCAGCTGCTAACTAAAAGGTCAGTGATTCCAACCCACCAGATGCTCAGCAGGAGAAAGATGTGGCACTCTACTTCCGTAAAGATTTACAGCTTTCGAAACTCTATGGGGCAGTTCTTCTCTGTTCTATAAGGCCACTATGAAGCAGAATTGACTCGATGGCAATAGGGTTAGCTTTTTTTTGGATTTATGTCATTTGTTATTTGTCCAGTGTATGAAATGATAGATGCTCGCTGTTGAAGAAGACACAGTATAAATCAAAGTAATAACCTTCAGCACCAGGGTGGTGGACTTGCCAGGAAGTTTCTGGGTACCCTTCCAGTACTCATCAGCATGCGCTGTGCAGAACGTGATAGTAGGAGTACAAAAGGGAAGAAAATAATGTGGGGTTAGAGCCACAAAGGGAAATACACCTGCTCCCGGAATCTTTTCTGATACCGTCCCGCTGCTCTCTGTGTGTAAAGGGCTATTCCAGTGGCTGGGTTAGTTAGTGCTGTTGTATGGGGTGAGGTAAGTGCATTTGACCTGGATTTTATTCATGGTTGTAAGTAAGGCTCCCAAGAACTAGGCAAACACACTGCCCTCCTTTGTCTCTCTGTCACTCTGGGATCACAGGAGAGGGGAGGAGTCCTGTGGGAGTAACAGATATCCAAGCATTACAAAATGGAGGCCTTCCCCTATAAAAATGCTCTCTCTGCAAGAAACTCTGAGCTCATCCAGTTTGAAGGAGAGGGAGCCTTTTGAGATGGAAGCTTTATACAAAGGGTTCAAATTAAAGGATACTTGATCCTATTTAAGCAAAGGCGTGTGAAATGTGCAGAGTGGGTGTAATTGTTTTGATTAGTGAACTCTAACACAGACACTATCACATTTCCACACCACAGTTAACATTTAGCAGAACAGGTGGCCTCAGATCATTAACAATAGGCTGTAATCTATCCTGGCATTCCCCAAGAAACATATAATTGGAAACCATGAGTTAGGAGAAGCAACTATTTCCTTAAAATGGATTACTTTGTTCTATTCAGAGAAAATAAAAGTATAGAATGGACCATTATGAATGGCTATCATCTAGGGTATTCTACTGAGAAACTATGTTAGCACTCTAGGAAGTAGTTCCATGACATGGGGAAGAAGAAAGTTTGCGAGTTGCGTAAAACATGCAAAAGGCACAAAATCACTTTTTTGCCGGGGGGTCAGGGGGGAGGTGCGGCGTGGATTGAAGATGCACAACCATTATAAAGACACAAAATCTTGACTATTAAAAGCATTGGAGTAGACATTTGCATTCATTTTGACTTACCAGAATTCAAACTTCCTCCCTATTTTGGAGGAATGCCTTATTGTATCTTGGTGGGAAGTGAGACCCTAGCCCTTACTATTAAGCTGAAGAGTGACAAATTCTTTCTCTCTCTACTCAGTAGTGAAGGTATAAGTACCTAATTCTGCCTTTGCTTTGTTTCATCCAATGCTTAAGTTCTGGAAGGAGAGGTACAAAAAGGGGACAGAACTCATTTGTAAGAGCTGCACAGCATCCTGCTGAGATGTGCATCAGCAATAAGATTGGTATATGGCACGGGTTTTATATACTCAGTGGTAGCTGGGTTCAGCAGCACATGTGGCCATGTTACCAATAACATCTTCATCAGACTATTCTTTTGGTGCTGATTTTCATTGCCTGGCTTCCTTTGTTTCTACTCATTTTCCCAAGCTTGCTTTTGTAAATTTCAATCTATGAGGCACCCAATAACTAGAAGATTTTGTTTATGTAATTTTTTTTGTTTCTTTAGCTGGTGCTGTGGTCAAGAACCTTGAATGGTTTGCCATCTTGTTAAAAAATACAGATGATTTCAAATAACTCTGTCAGATAGTATTTTTCACCCACTGATCACAGTTTTCTAGAATTATGGCCCCTGAGTGTCAAAAGTAACCCTCGAGAGGGCATTCTTAAAACAACACTTAAACAATCATATTTGAGCATGAAATTGGCACAGGAGTAGGCAACAGTTCCTTCTGTTATAGATGGTGTCGCCATTAGTCTGAGCTGATTCAAAAGCAACTAACAATAAGAAAACAATGTTGGTAACATTGGTTACATTGCTACAACTTTCTACCACATTCCTGGTTAGCAGATATCTGACCTTGACTTGAATGCTTTCAGTGCTAGAGTTCGCAACTTCTCAAGGCTAGTTATTCTATTTTTAGACAATTCTAATTTTTATTTTTATTCCCTTCAACTAGCTTTGTTAAACTCTGTGTAGGACTTTGGTTGTTTATTTGGCAGTTTAGTATAAATTTCCACCACTCGTCTTTCAGTTTGCCGTACTGTGGTGGCTTGGGTGTTGCTGTCATGCTGGAAGCTATGCCACCCATATTTCAAATACCATCAGGGTCACCCATGGTGGACAGGCTTCAGTGGAACTGCCAGACTAAGACAGAAGGACCTGCAGTCTACTTCTAAAAAAAATTGGCAAGTGGAAACCTTATGAATAGCAGCAGAACACTGTCTGATATAGTGCCAGAAGATGAGCCCCTCAGGCTGGACGGCACCCAAAATACAAAAGAGGAAGGGTTGCCTCCTCAAAGTAGAGTCAACCTTAATGATGTGGCTGGAGTCAAGCTTTCGGAACCTTCATTTGCTGATGTGGCACGACTCAAAATGAGAAGAAACAGCTGCAAACACCCATTAATAACTGGAAAGTAGAATGTAAGAAGAATGAATATAGGAAAATTGGAAGTCATCAAGAATGAAATAGAAAACATAAAGATTGATATCCTAGGCATTAGTGAGCTGAAATGGACTGGTATTGGCCATTTTGAATCTGACAATCATATGGTCTACTACGCCGGGAATGACAACTTGAAGAGGAATGCCCTTGCATTCATCATCAAAAAGAACAGTTCAAGATCTATCCTGAAGTACATGGCTGTCAGTAATAGGCTAATATCCATACACCTGCAAGGAAGACCAGTTAAGACAGTTATCCAAATTTATGCACCAACCACTATTGCCAAAGATGAAGAAAGTGAAGATTTTTACCAACTTTTGCAGTCTGAAATTGATCAAACATGCAACAAGATGCATTGGTAATTACTGGTGATTGGAATGTGAAAGTTGGAAACAAAGAGGAAGGATCAGCAGTTGGAAAATATGGCCCTGGTGATAGAAATGACGCAGGAGATTGCAACATAGAAGTTTGTGAGTCCAAAGACTTATTCATAGCAAATAACTTTTTTCAACAACATGAACAGTGACTATACAAGTGGACTTCATCAGATGGAGTATACAGGAATCAAATCAACTATATCTGTGGAAAAAGACAATAGAGAAGCTCAAAATCATCAGTCAGAACAAGGCCAGAGCCGACTTTGGAACAGCCCATCAATTGTTCATATGCAAGTTCAAGGTGACGCTGAAGAAAATTAAAACACGTCCACAAGAGCCAAAGTACAACCCTGAGTATATCTCACCTGAATTTAGAGACTACCTCAAGAACAGATTTGACTCACTGAACACTAACAACCTAAGACCAGACAAGCTGTGAGATGACATCAAGACATCATAAATGAAGAAAGCGAAAGGTCAATAAAAGGAGAGGAAAGGAAGGGAAGACCAAACTGGATGTCAGAAGAGACTCAGAAACATGCTCTTGAACATAGAGTAGCTAAAGCAAAAGGAAGAAATGATAAAGTAAAAGAGCCGAACAGAAGATTTCATAGGGCTGTTTGAGAAGACAAAGTGCAGTATTATAATGAAATGTGCAAAGACTTACAGTCAGAAACCAAAAGGGAAGACCATGCATTTCTCAAGCTGAAGGAACTGAAGAAAAAAATCCAAGCCTCAAGTTGCAATACTGAAGGACTCTAAGGGCAAAATATTGAACAACGCAGGAAGCATCAAAAGAAGATGGAAGGAATATACACAGTCATTGTACCAAAAAGAATTGGTTGACATTCAATGATTTCACAAGGTAGTATATGGTCAAGAATCGATGGCACTGAAGGAAGAAGTCCAAGCTGTCCTGAAGGCACTGGTGAAAAACAAGGGTCCAGGAATTGATGGAATACCAATTGAGATGTTTCAACAAGTGGATGCAATGCTGGAAGCACTCATTTGTCTCTACCAAGAAATTTAGAAGACAACTAACTGACCAGCTGACGGGAAGAGACCCATATCTGTGCCCATTCCAAAGGAAGGTGATCCAACGGAATGCAGAAATTATCTAACAATATCATTACTATCACACACAAATAAAATTTTGCTGAAGATAATTCAAAAATGGATGCAGCAATACATTGACAGGGAAATGCCAGAAATTCAAGCTAAATTAAGAAGAGGGTGTGGAAGGATTTCATTGTTGATGTCAGATGGATCTTAAATGAAAGCAGAGAATACCAGAAAGACGTTTACCTGTGTTTTATTGACTATTCAAAGACATTCGACTGTGTGGTACATAACAAATTATGGATAACATTGTAAAGAATGGGAATTTCAGAACACTTAATTGTGCACATGCAAAACCTGTACATAGGCCAAGAGGCAGTCATTTGAACAGAACAAGGGGCTACTGCATTGTTTAAAGTCAGGAAAGGTGTGGGTTAGGATTCTAATCTTTCGCCATAATTATTCAGTGTGTATGCTGAGCAAGTAATTTGAGAAGCTGGACTATATGAAGAAGAACTGGGCATCAGGATTGGAGGAAGACTCATTAACAACCTGTGGTATGCAGATGACACAACATTTCTTGCTGAATGTGAAGAGGAATCAAAGCACTGACTTATGAAGATCAAGGAATACAGCCATCAGTATGGATTACACCTCAACATAAAGAAAACAAAAATCCTCACAAACAAACCAATAAGCAACATCCCGATAAATGGAGAAAAGATTGACATTGTCAAGGATTTCATTTTACTTGGATTCACAATCATCACCCATGGAAGTAGCAGTCAAGAATCAAATGACATATTGCATTAGTCAAATCTGCTGCAAAAGACCTTTTTAAAGTGTTAAAAACAAAGGTGTCACTTTGAGGACTAAGGTGCACCTGACCCAAGCCATGGTGGTTTCAATTGCCTCACATGCAGGTGAAAGCTGGACCATGAGTAAGAAAGAGCAAAAATCGATGCCTTTGAATTATGGTGTTGGTGAAGAATATTGAATATACCATGGACTGCCAGAAGAAAGAACAAATCTGTCTTGGAAGAAGTACAGCCAGAGCGCTCATTGGAACGATGATGGCGAGACTTTGTCTCGTGCATTTTGAAAGTATTATCAGGAGGGACCAGTCCCTGGAGAAGGACATCATGCTTGGTACAGTAGACAGTCAGCAAAAAAAAGGAAGATCCTCAAAAAGCTGGACTGACACAATGGCTGCAACAAGGGGCTCAAACACAGCAATGACTTTTAGGGTGGTGGAGGGGTGGGCAGCGTTTTGCTCTGTTGTACATAGAGTCAATAGGAGTCAGAATTGAATCTGTAGCACCTAACAACAATAACAATCTAAATTTTACCTCATACTGCTATTGCATTTATATATGTGTATATACACATACATACATACACACATAGATACCTATATACACATACGTACATATACACACGTAGATACATACACACATACATACATATACACACGTAGATACCTATATACACATACGTACATATACACACGTAGATACATACACACATACATACAAATACACACGTAGATACATACACACATACATACATATACACACGTAGATACATACACACATACATACATATACACACGTAGATACCTATATACACATACATACATATACACACGTAGATACATACACACATACATACAAATACACATGTAGATACATACACACATACATACATATACACACATAGATACATACACACATATACACACGTATATATATATACACATACATACATATACACATGTATATGTGCCTGTTTTGAAAGTGTGTAGTCATGGATTCATTTTCATTGAAGTTTATAAAATTAAAAATATTTTGAAAAAAAAGTATATGGCATAAATGTGGGCTCCAAAACATCCACTTTGGGAAAGCTTAATGCTGCAGATTAGAAATGTTTTCACCTCAGATTTGGGCCTGGCTTCCTAGGTTCAATACAAGTTTGCGTCTTGTTAGGTCATCCTCATTGGCAAATGTCTCCAGAATGTTGTTTGCCTTCCCCAAACTGCCCAATTTAGGATCAGATTTGGCTCAGTGATAAGGGGGAGAATATTATTTAGATCAATGGGAGTGTTGGATTGGCTCAATTTTCCTTTGACAGAGAAAAGGAGAAGTGTTCACGTATATGCACATCACGACAAATGTTTTCTAACAAATACCTGCCAAACTGAGTGAATAAGATGTAGATAACTTTCAAGAACTCTCAGAGTGAATGATAGTCCCCACTTGGCCTAAAACCTGTGGCTAATTGCTATTTATTATTTATTTGCAAAGCTTATAATAAATCAACTATTGGAATTCCCCTGATTACCTGCTTCATGGGCCAGAGCCAGGATTTGAATCTCTGCTGCATAAAACATATTTTCATTGATCAAAATCACATAGGTGAAGAATAAAAACATACTGGCTTATGTAAATTTTGGAATTTATATTAGGAGTGATGACCCATGAAAATATTTGCCAGAGGAAAAAAATAATGAAACAACTGATTAAAACAATCCCTCAGATCTCTAGAGGATTTATCATTTTATGGTGCCGGACCTATGTTTTTATCAATGGAGAAAGTCAGGGAAATACAATTTGTTTCAAAACAATACATTAAATTGCATTAATGTGTGAATGTTTTACTTTTTATCCACTTTTTTTTTATTGTTGTAAATCATCCATGTATCTAATGTTGTTGTTGCTGTTAGATGCTGTCGTCGAGTTGGTTCCGACTCATAGCGACCTTATATACAACAGAACGAAACACTGCCTGGTCCTGCGCCATCTTCACAATTGTTGTTATGTTTGACCCTATTGTTGCAGCCACTGTGTCAATCCATCTCCTTGAGGGTCTTCCTCTTTTTTTGGTGACCCTCTACTTTACCAAGCATGATGGCCTTCTCCAGGGACTGGTCCCTCCTGATAACATGCTCAAAGTACATGAGACGAACTCTTTTGCCATCCTCGCTTCTAATGAGCATTCTGGCTGTACTTCTTCCAAAATAGATTTGTTCGTTCTTCTGGCGGTCCATATTCTTCACCAACACCATAATTCAAATACATCAATTTTTCTTCGGTCTTCCTTATTCACGGTCCAGCTTTCACACGTATGTGATGTGACTGAAAACACCATGGCTTGGGTCAGGTGCACCTTAGTCCTCAAAGTGACACTTTCGCTTTTTAACACTTTAAAGAGGTCATTTGCAGCAGATTTGCCTAATGCAATACTTCATTTGATTTCTTGACTTCTGCTTCCAAGGGTGATGATTGTGGATCCAAGTAAAATGTGACAATGTCAATCTTTTCTCCATTTATCATGATGTTGCTTATTGGTCCAGTTGTGAGGATTTTTGTTTTCCTTATGTTGAGGTGTAACCCATACTGAAGGCTGTAGTCTTTGATCTTCATCAGTAAGTGCTTCAAGTTCTCTTCACTTTCAGCAAGCAAAATTGTGTCTTCTGCACAACGCAAGTTGTTAATGACCCTTCCTCCAATCCTGATGCCCAGTTCTTCTTCATATAGTATAGCTTCTCAAATTATTTGCTCAGCATACACACTGAATAATTCTGGTGAAACGATACAACTCTGACACACACCTTTTTTGATTTTAAACCACGCAGTATCCCCTTGTTCTGTTCGAACAACTGTCTCTTGACCTATGTACAAGTTGCACATGAGCACAACTAAGTGTTCCGGAATTCCCATTCTCTGCAATGTTATCCATAATTGGTTACAATCCACACAGTCGAATGCCTTAGCATAGTTAATAAAACACCGGCAAACATCTTACTGGTATTCTCTGCTTTCAGCCAGGATCCATCTGACATCACCACTGATATCCCTGGTTCCACGTCCTCTCCTGTATTTTATATTCTCCAGACAATGAAGCTTTAGTTGCTGTGGCTTGACAGCTATACCCATATGATAATCTCAAAAGTTAGTGTCTGTACAACTGACATGACTAATATGCACAGAGGTTCAGCACTCTGTCGTTAGAAACGAATCCTTGTGAGTCCTCTAGAAATTTCCCATTCACACTCACCCTATTCCCCCATCCATGCCCAAGTTGTATTGTGAGCATTCTGGGAGATGAAGGCACAGAAGTGAAGCCGAAATATCGGGATGACCAGCCCTGTTTCATAGCCTGGGCAACCTAAGCACTCACCCACCTGCCAAAGTGAGTTTGTAAGATGCACAGAATTCAAAGTTCAAACTCTCAGCGTTTGTGAAGCACTGTATGTAAACGGTTCATGTGCTCATGGCTAACAGAAAGGTTGGCAGTTTGATTCTACCCAGAGGTGCCTCAGAAGAATGGCCTGACAATCTACTTCTGAAAAATCAGCCATTGAAAATCCTATGAAGCACAGTTCTACTCTGATATACGTGGGTCACTGTGAGTTGGAATCGACCAGATGACAACTGGTACACTGTTCCAAGAGCACCACTTACCTGGAATATTCATCCTACTGTGTCTTCCTAGTTCAGTCGTATTTATTCTTCAGATATTCACTCCACCATGTCTTCCTCTGGGAAGTCTTCTCAGTGACTGATCTCAGTGATCAGTGACTAGGTACTTCCCAGGAGCCCTGGTGGTACAGTGGTTAAGAGCTCAGGCTGCTAACCAAAAGGTCAGCAGTTGGAATCCACCAGCCACTCCCTGGAAGTCCTAGAGGGCAGTTCTCCTCTGTCCTGTAGGGTCCCTATGAGCTGGAATCGGCTTGACTGCAGCGGGTCTGGTTTTTGGTCTCTCCCTAGTAACACCTAGAGCTATTGCATGATGATGTGTGGGGGTATTTGATTAACGGTGCCCCCGCCTCCTGCCATCCCTGAGCTCTGTGAGAGTGGGAGCCACACCTGGTTCTCCTACAGTTCATTGCATTCCCAGCACCTAGCACAGCGGCTACAATTAGCAGGCACTTGATAAATATGAGCTGAATGAAGGAGACGTTCACCTTCTTCTTTCAGAAGATGGCCCCTCCCAAACCTCCAGCAATCCCTGCTTCTCCGCCACTCCAGAGGGAGAAAGATTTCTCCTCCGGTCAAGACCAACGCTGTCCCTATGCTGCGGGCCCCTTCACGGCCAGACTCCTCCTGCGACTCACCCCAGTAACTCCTGATTTTGCTTGCATCTTCGTCCTCTCCCTCTTTCTTCCATTTTACAAACAATTAAAAACGAAAAGAAATAAAAAATTATATTCCTCCACAATTCATTCAATAAATACTTCAATAATAATTCAACTATTTAATGGAAATATTTCATAGAACATCTACTTTTTTCAGTCGCATGTCAATCTTCTGGGTTATATAGGTGAACAACATAGATATGAACCCTATCTTCAAAGGAGGAGAGGGGCGCCCAGTACATTGACAGTCACCTGTGGAAAGAGCAAGATCAAATTAAAAAAAAAAAAAAAAAAAGGCGCCAGATAGGAAAAGGTCGGTCCCATGCACACTTCCTCTGAGGTGTCCCTCACTCGCGAAATCCTCCACTGAGGAGCCCAAGAATTTGTCCTCCGCAATACCTGGACAAGGGTCGGGAAGAACACCGCCGTATCTAACTCGCAGGTTGGCTGGGAGTCAGAGGGCTTCTTCGCATAAACTTCTTTGAGGAGCGGAAGAAGTTTTGGGCGATCCCTAGAACACGCAGCCAAGAAAGGCTGGCAGGCCTCATAAGAAAAGCACCAGGGAAAGTCTTGTTTAAACAGAAAAGAACCAGGAGGATCCTGCTCAGGCAGAAATGAACCGGCAAGAGCCTCATTGAATAGATGTAAGGCAACTCCCTACCTGCTGCTCCAGAGCAGTGCCCGGAGCCCTGGATTAGGAGCTGTCACTCACCACCTTGGACACTGATTTCTCCACCAGGAAAGGCAGTAAAGGGCGTGAGCAGCCCGCACGAAGACCAGGTGAAGACAGCGGGGTCCAAGGGGTGGTCAGCCGTCCATCTGAGGCACGGCACCATTAACTGTGAAATAAAAATCAACTCTAGAATTTGATAGGGAGAAGCATAATTCACAAAAAAAAAAAGGGGGGGGGAGGAGGGAAAGGGGTTATTGTAGCCCTGGAGAGGGGTGGGCTGGCTACTAGGATAAGGAGAACACTCCCACCGTAAGTCTGCATGCACCTCAAAGGTTGAGGGAAAACTCTTTTCTTTTATAGAGACTGAGAGTAGACACCAAAAGAAAAAGAAAAAATAAAAACAAACCCAATGCCCTAGAGGGGGCGATTCCAACTCATAGTGACCCTATGGGACAGAGCAGAACTGCCCCACATGGTTTCCAAGGAGCAGCTGGCAGATTCGAACTGCTGACCTTTTTGGTTAGCAGCAAACTCTTAACCACTGCACCACCAGGGCTCTGAGAATAGACAAGGCTAGAAAAATCCCAGTTGTGGGGAAATGGGATGAGTGAGTGATGTCATGGAATGTTGTTAAGATGAGGTCAGCGGTTTCTCTGGGCAGAGTCCTTAAAGAGGGATAGTAGGTTGGCTCAGAGTGAGGGTGGGCTGAAGTTCAGGGACTTGGGGGAAGGAGAGAAGCTTAACCGAAGTTTGGTTAACAAGCGCTTTCTTTGTGATTGATCAGTGGCGACAAGCGATTAAGTTACACGTTTATGAGACAAGGAACGGGAATTTGGAGGGTCTGTGTCTGGCCTTGTCGTAGGTAAACAGGAAGGCACCTGTGAGTCCTATCTAAGTCATAAGGGAAGGGTACTTATGTGCAGCAAGCTGTTTTCTTGAACACAGAAGGTGGGGGGATTTTTTTAAACTGTTATTATCTTCCAGTATCACAGGGCTCAGATAAAATTCAATATTAACAATACTTATTGATATCATTCTAGTTCAACCTACCACCTTCTTGTATAAAGACAAGTGCTGTAACAGCATTCTAACGAGTTTTCCCACCCTACTTTTGCTCCTCTCCAAGTCTATTTTCCACTCAGCACTCAGCCAAAAAAAACGCAAACTCATTGCCTTGGAATTGACTCCGGCTCATAGCGATCCTATAGGACAGAGTAGAACTGTCCCACAGGGTTTCCAAGGAGCAGCTGGTGGATTCGAACTGCTGAGCTCTTCAGCTGTAAATCAGATCATGTTGGCCCCCTGCTAAAATGGTTTCCCATTACAACGAGAATAACATGTGAACACCTTCATGTGGTACAAGAGGCTTTGCCCTTCTCTGCTTCTTGAAACTGGCTTTCTTGTCTACCATGTTTACAACTCCCGCTACCCTGGCCTTACTTCAGTACTTTGGCTGATACCAACCAAGCCCCTCCCAGCATCGGTCTTTGCAAGTGATCTTTCCTGACTGAGTACCACTCCCTCCCCTGACCCATTCTTTATCCGACTTTTCCTACCCATCTTTGAGATCTCAGCTTAAATATCACTTTCTCACAGACGTCTTCCCTGATTTCTCATTGTATAATGGACCCTTCCTATCATTCTCACACTGCACCTCGTTATGGAAGCTAAGAGAACTATCATAATTTATTATAATCTCCCTCCATGAAGGTGGGTGCCATGTCTGTTTTGTTCACCACTGCATACACTGTTAGAGTGCTCAGATAGCTTTGTTGAAAGTGAAGTAAGTGTCATATTTTAGGGACAATGACTTAATGTGCCTTCATTGCTTGTCTGTTGGAGGGGTTAGAAGTGAAGGCTGACCCTGCTGACCTTCCAGACGTGTTTAGGGCCTCATCATGAACCCCTTGAAGCTTTCCAAACTCCACCTTTATGCTTTTGGGTGTCTTTAGTATTCTGGTGCATTTCAGCTCCCTGAATACTGACCACCCAGCAGCCTGCATCTGCCTCGCTTTGTGAGGGCTGCCCACAGGCTAGTGGAGCTGCTCATAGCCGAATGCCAGAACTTCAGGGCATTGCCATCCCCTGGAAAGATCAGTTGCCTGCAATCAACTCTGACTCATGGTGACCCCTGACATGTGTCAGAGCAAAACTGTGCCCCATAAGGTTTTCAATAGCTGAGTTTTTCAGAAGTAGATCACCAGGCCTTTCCCCCAAGGTGCCTCTGGGTGGACTCAAACCACCAACCTTTCAGCTAGCACCAGAGCTTGTTAACAGTCTGCACCACCCAGGGAATCCATTCCCCTTAAACAAGGTCTGATGAGATTTGGGGGTGGAGGCATACATACCCCATCTCCCCTGTCGGTGATTAAGATTGCCATATCCTCTGTGTCCAATGCTCCCACTGTAACCTGAACCTACGAGTCCTTCAACTAGCCCAAGCCAGATATGGCCCACCCCCCACCCACAGAAGGGCCAGCTGTGACCACTAATTGACCTCAAGAGAGGACCCAGCAACAGGAAAAATGAATCAGGAGGAAAACCATCACCCAGACTCTATTCCGAAGTGAGAGGTCCAACAGGAACCACGTCACCTCCTGTTTCATGGCCACCTTCTAGAACTTCCCTCCCCAGTATGTCTGCATGGGCGCCATCTTGCTGCCCAAATCACATATAAGTCCTGCTTCCCCATAGCTTGGTGAGCCAGATCTGAGGAACTTCCTCCCGGCTCCTTGCTCTGCACATTGCAATAAAGTTACTTTCTCTTTCTCAGAGACCAGTGTCCACATAATTGGCAAGGCTGAGCGCACCAGACAAGGACCCACCTTCCTAGGGTTTGGTGACACCAGGTGGAATCCAGCCAAAGTTTAGGACCTGTGGGATGGCGCTCAGTTCCATGCCCTTGCTTGGCTTCCCTCCCTTCCTCATCCCACTCCCTCACTTGCCTACCATTATTTTCTCATAAGTCACTTGCACACAAATCCTGGACTCAGGTCTGTTTCTGTGGAACTCTACTTAAGATACCCAACTTCACAGGAGAAGCATTTAAATTTTTTTTTCATGTCCTTAGTACATACTGTTGACCTAGGCTGTCAGTCAAATCCTAAATTACTTCTTGTCTAAACAGGAGGCGCAGATGGGAAGGTTTGTGCTGGAAAGGTCTTTGCGGTTCTCCGGTCTGACGGCCTTGTTTTATTGATGAGGGACTTCGCAGCAGAGGGGTGTGTGCTCTGCTCAAGGTCACCGCCTCCAGGAGGGGCAAGGTGGCGACCAGGACTGGAATCCTGATCTCCCAATGCCCAAACTCATGCTTTACATCACCAAGTTTTCAGAAATTTTAAATCGGGTGATTTTAAAGGATGAACAGAAATAAAATAAAACAAATTGACCTGCAGATAAAAATAATTCATAGGGGCATTAAAAACCATTAAGAAACAACCCGAGGATAAGCTGAACCGATAGCCACTTAGTGTCCCCTGCTATGTTTTATTTCACCATATGGCTTAAATGTTATTTCCATTAATGCCTCCTTCATAGAAAACACTGGGTAAGTAGGTAGCTGTAGGCTATATATATATGTGTGTGTATGTTATGTGTGTGTATATGCACACATATATATGTCACATAGCATTCAGTTAAATGAATCTTCTTAAAAATAAAAACTTGAAATATTAACAAAATTACTGTGAAAAGCCACAGTATAGCTGCTTCACAGATTGTGATGAGTGATAGCTTCGTATGTCTCACTTGAGAGCCCCAAAGTGCCGTCAAAGTGCCGTTAAGTGTATTGTACTTTTGACTTATGAGGTTCCCAGACAAGACATAGCCCATAATTTTCTGCAGTCGCTGTTATGCAAAATGATGGGCTCCACCCGGAGTGGAATTCATTTATTAGATTTTTATTATTATTATTCAGATGATGAAGCTAACACATAACACTAAACTCTCTGAAGAATTTAGAGATGATTCTATCTCTAAAAATTATTTAAGCAAAATTGTATATACCACTTAATAAAAACCACCCGTTGCTCTGTGTGTGTGTGTGTGTGTGTGTGTGTACATGCATGTGAGTGTCTGTGGAGGTGAAGGAGTCTAACGGGAGGTGCAGGGGTCTCCTCTGGTGCCATCAATTTCATTATTAGTAAAAGGTTAGAGAGATTTTATGATAGTTTTACTGGAAGGAGAGTGGGATCTGAAATTGAAATGTATTGTCTTGAAGCCAATTTCTGGTAGCATTATTTCAATACAGACACAAACATACAGGGTGATGTTTCAATGCATTATTTCAACACAGATAAAAACAGACAGCACAACAGGCAGAGTGAGAAGGGATTTAGTCATCAGCCTAACTTTCATGCCAGGCAGGAATGCCCTAAATATAATTTCTTAGAAGGGATGTTTCAATCTGTCTGAGAACTGCCAGCAATGGAGACCTCAATATTTATAGTTTTAGACAACCATAACTTTTAGAAAAAATTAATTTGTATGCCTATGAAGTATATGTTTTTATAAACCCAAAACCCTTGTCAGAATTCTGCCACCTAGTGTAACACAAAATTAGTCTGACCTTTCCTGCATAGGACATTTTTTCAGATCCTTGAAGACAGCTACCACGTGCCCTCACCCACCTCTGTTTTTCTGGATAAAAACTGTAATCTCTCAGTTCCTTTAAGCATTTTTCATTCAGCATGGTTTCTATATTTTTCATAATTCTTCTCACAGTTGCAGCAGTGCATCAACAGGGAACTGCCAGAAATTCAAGCCAGATTCAGAAGAGGACATGAAAGGAGGGATATCTTTGCTGCTGTCAGATGGATCTTTGCTGAAAGCAGAGAACACCACAAAGATGTTACTGCGTTTTATTGACTATGTAAAGGCATTCGACTGTGTGGCTCATAACAAATTATGGATAACATTGTGAAGAATGGGAATTCCAGAACACTTAATTGTGCTCATGAGGAACCTGTAGATAGACCAAAAGGCAGTTGTTCAAACAGAGCAAGGAGATACTGTGTGGATTAAAATCAGGAAAGGTTGTATCCTTTCACCATATTTATTCAATATCTGTGTTGAGCAAATAATCCAAGAAACTGGACTATATGAAGAAGAACGTGGCATCAGGATTGGAGGAAGACTCATCAACAACCTGTGATATGCAGACAATGTAACTTTGCTTTCTGAAAGTGAAGCGAACTTGAATCACTTACTGAGGAAGATCAAAGACTGTGGCCTTCAGTGTGGATTACACCTCCACATAAAGAAAACAAAAATCATCACAACTGGACCAATAAGCAACATCATGACAAATGGAAAAAATATTGACGTTATCAAGGATTTCATTTTATTTGGACCGACAATCAACGTCCATGGAAGCAACAATCAAGAAATCAAACGATCTTGGGCTGGTAGAGTCTCTGGTTCATGTGGTCCTTTAGTCCTTTGGGCTGGTATTTTTCTTGTGTCTTCAGTTTTCTTCATTCTCTTTTGCTCCAGGTGGGATGGGACCAATAGATATATCTTACATGGCCGCTCTCGGGCTTTTAAGTTTAACCATAGTTTAATTTGTAAAATTGTCTCTTCAAATGTGATATTCAGTTGAGACAGTAGAATCTTTCAGCTCTTCATTTATTGATTCAACAAATACTCACTTAGTGTTTATTTTTGTATCAGGTACTATTCTAGGTACTGACTGGGGGATACTAAGGGGAAGACAAAAAGCTGCTGTTTTTACAGTGCTTCTAAATATACTCAGAGCAGAAGCACTTGTGTTAAAATTTGACCTACCTCCATAAATCCAGTCTAACATTTTTTTTTATGTAGACGGTCTAACAATTCATTAGAAAATTTAAACTATTGAGTAAAATCATGATACTTGCTTATATTTAACTATTAACTAATTAAAACTTTTAGGATTTTTCACATGAGCTGTTTGTTGCCTTGGCACAATTTCTGATTCTCCTTCCTGCTTTTAATAATTTTTAAAGTCAACACTTTTTTTTTTTAAGATTCCATTGTATCACTCAACTTGAAATAATCTTCTAGTTTTAATCTCCTTATCTGTGAATTGGCACTTCTGAATTTTGGGTCAACCAAAAATTGATAAAGACATTTTTGTGACTTTATCCAGCTGTGGTTAATATTGTTTAGGAAAAAAGCCAAGTGTAGAATCTTGCAAACTCACAGTATAACTAAGTTACTATTGGTTTCAAGATGGTAATATTATTTAAAACAAACATAATGGTAAAAAGAAAAAAAAAAAAAGTCTGTTCAGTCGAGCTGAAAATATTGCAGAAATTCTACTCCCACAGATAACTCTCATTAACAGTTCATTGTTTACCTTTCCAGAATTTTAACCCATATATTTTTCTTCAAATCATAGCATGTGATACATACACTTTTGATAACATACTTATCATATACATATTTCCATTTTAAAATGCAAAAAAATTCCTTGTTCTTTTGAATATATGCATTTTAGTCCAGTGTGAGTATACCGTAATTTATGTAATCTATTTACTATTCATTGACATTTAAGCTATTTTGAAAAATTTTCCATTATAAGCAACATGGCATATTCATACTGGCACATTTTTGTATGCTTGTAATATTTTTACCTTATGATAAATTTCAGAAGTGGAATAGCTGCATCAAATTGTGTACAAATTTAAATTCTGGAATTCACTGCCAGATTGTCCAATAGAAAGCATGAACCAGTTCACACAACCACCTCCAGCAGATACAAGAGCTCATTTCCTGACACTCTGACCAGCATGGAGAATTGTAAATCTTGCTAAATTGAAAAACGAAACCAGTTACTGTCAAGTCCATCCCAACTCGTGGTGACCCCAGGTGTGCAGAGTAGAACTACACTCTATAGGGTTTTCAAGGCTGTGAAAACCTGGTAGACTGCCAGGTTTTTCTTCCAGGGCACCTCTGGGTGGGTTCAAACCACCAACCTTTCAGTTAGTAGTCAACACTTAACCATTTGGGCTACACAAGGACTCTGGCAAATCTCACTACTTTTTGTCAATCTAATATTTTTGTTTTAATTTGCATTGATGTGTTTAATGTTAATCTTCTTATATACTTGCTGGTCCAGCTCTCTATTTGGATAATTATTTCTTTCTTTTTGATCTTCACGGAGATACTGACTTTTTTAGTCATATGCTGCACAAATCTGCCTTTTAATATGCTGTCTTTTGCATACAGTGTATGATGTAAGACATTGTGTGCTATCAAATCTGAAAAAAATTCTCTACTATTAATTTGATCTTTAATCGATTCTCTTTAGATTTAACTGAACAACAAATGATTATAACAGCATTCTGACATTAAATGGACATTGGGGACTGATGGTGACTTGTAATGAAAACAGTCATGGCACATTGTATTATGTAAACTTGTATAAGTTACTTTAATCTTTCCAAATCTCCATTTCCATATTTGGAAAAACAAAACGACAGAAAAACAAAACATCAAAAGAAACATAGAAAAAAAAATTTTAATGGGCATAATAATGCCTGTTTTGTGCAAAAAGAGTTAATGTTTGTGCTAGAACCTCTTTGGAATCCCTGATTAGTGCAAACAGTTAATGCGCTCAACTGCTAACCAAAAGATTGGTGGTTCTAGTCCACCCAGAGGCACCCTGGAAGAAAGGCCTGTTGATCTACTTCCCAAAAAATCAACCATTGAAAACCCTATACAGCATAGTCCTACTCTGCCACATATGGGGTAGCCATGAGTTGGAATTGACTCAACGGCAACTGGTTGAGAACGTCTTCGCTACCTGAAGCCCAGGACAACAAATGTTTTCCTTCTCTTTGTTTCTACTCTGGTTACAGAAATCCAAGAGTTATGGAAACTAGCAATCTAACCCGTAGTTTGCAGAACCAATCTCGTTTTTGCTTTGTTTTCATATTGAGACTGAGACTGTGTTAGGAGCCATACACGTGTTTTCCCATTTTACAGATCAGTAAGCAAACACCTTGCTGGAGATGAATGATTAGTAAATGGAGGAGCCAGAATCCAAACCAAGCCTCTCTGGCTGTAAACGCTGGGCTCTGTCTGCTGCAGCATGCTGGTGTAGAAAGACTAGTGGGTCACTTACCTGCCCCAGGTCTGCTTCTTCATCTATACAGGCGGATAATATTACATCTCTGACAGGGTTGATGTGATGTTGTATTATCCACCCGTATAAATGAAGAAACAGACCTGGGGCAGGTAAGTGACCCATTCATCTTTGGAAACTCTGGTGGAATAGTGGTTAGGAGTGGTAGCTCCTAAGGTCTGCAGTTCGAATCTATCAGGTGCTCCTTGGAAACCCTGTGGGGCAGTTCAACCTTGTCCTATGGGGTCACTATGAGTTGGAATCGACTCGATGGCAGCAGGTTTGGTTTTTTTTTGGTCTGACAGTGTTGCTGTGAGAAGTATTTTGCAACGATTCAGGGGAAGGACTCCGGGCAGAGCCTGTCACAAAGCAAGGCTCAGCATATGATAGCTGAAAGTTCGGAGCAACGAGTAGCAGACTGTGGTGAAGCTGTGACGGGCGCTTCATCAAGAGGTTGGACCCTGCTGGGGCTTGTCTAGCCTCTCCTTTGGGACCAGAGCCAATAACCCTCATTCCAGGCAGTCATCTTGCTAATGCGTTTGGAATTGCTCACGCGACAAAGAGTACAAGAGAATACTGATGTGATCGTGCAAGCCCATCTCCACTACTGGGGTAACAGCTCAAACTACTTGCCTGGCTTGGTTCCATGCCATCAGCCTACAGAGAGCCCATACTATTAGCGCATTTATCCCAGGGCCGTGGTCTAAAGCCAGAATATATATTTACAGCTACTATCCAGCGCCACCTACTGGTAAACCGATGCAAACTGGAACTCAGACTTCACAAAACCTAAAAAAAAAAGCAAATTGGTCTTAAAAAGACAATTTGCAATAGAAGAATGATTAAAAGAGACACTGCATCAACACGCTAGAACATTTCACGGACATTACATAACAGGGAGAATATGGAAAAGCGTGAATTTTGAAACAGTGAGTAAAAAGCTGCGAAAATATTGTAGATAAATACGCTAACATGACTGTCCGGGATTAAACAACAGGAGAAAGAGCAAATGCATCCAGATTTATGAATTTAATTTTATCGCTTTTGAATTTGTTGTTTTGTACATTGACCATAAACATAGCCTTTAAAAGTCATCTGTAATAGATGACATCTGTTTTAAAATATGCATTAAGTAGATCATTATGGGAGGGAAACAGAAATGAAAAGTCATCATATATTTTTGTCTCTTAAACTTTCTATAATATTATTTTTAATTAGAACCTTTTTAAGTTAAAGAGCTAATATATGCACACACACACAAAAAAAAAAACAAAAAAACAAAAAACCACCACATTGCTGTCAAGTCAATTTCACCTCATAACGACCCTATAGGACAGAGCAGAACTACCCTACAGGGTTTCCAAGGAGCAGCTGAATGGATTCAAACTGCCGACCTTTTGGTGAGCAGTCGTAGGTCGCTGTAGCTCTCCATCACTTTGCAGTGATGTTTTAGAGTTGTTTAATAACGTTTGATATGTTGTTATCTTACGTTGTCAAGTCCATTCTAACTCATGATTACCCCATGTGTGGCAGAGGGGAACTGGTCCATAGGGTTTTCTTTCTTTTTTTTTTTTCTTCTTGTCTTTAATCTTTATGAAAGCAGATCGCCAGACTTTTTCTTCGGTATTGCCACTGGGTGGGTTCGAACCCCAAGTTTCGGGATACTAGCAGAGCGCAAACTGTTCGCGTAACCCAGGGACTTTAATGTTTGATAGAAATGGATATTAATTCCCAGAGCCAAACAGTAGGTGCAAACAAATTGTTGCCTCAGAGCCAATGGGCGATGCGGTATGAGGAGTCTGCAGAGCGGGATCTCAGGTGAAAGACTGCGGGTGACTCCAGACAGGGAAAGAAAGAAATACGCTGTCTCAACCATTTCTTTCCCTGTACATACGTCATTAAAAAAAAGAAAAAGAAAAACCCGAGTCAATTCTGACTCATAGCGGCCCTGTAAGACAGAGTAGAACTGCCCCATAGGGTTTCCAAGGCTATAATCTTTAAGGAAGCAAACTGCCACATCTTTCTCCCATGGAGTGGCTTGTGGGTTTGAACTGCTCACCTTTCAGTTAGCAGCCAAGTGCTTTAACCACCGTGCCACCCGGGCTTCTATAAGCCCGTTGCCATTGAGTCGATTCTGACTTATAGAGACCCTATAGGACAGAGTAGAACTGCTCCATAGAGTCTCCAAGGAGTGCTTGGTAGATTAGAACTGCCAACCTTTTGGTTAGCAGCTGTAGCTTTTAACCACTACACCACCAGGCCTCCTATATTAGTCATTAAAAAACAAACACTTTGCCGTCAAGTCGATTCTGACTCATAGTAACCCTATAGGACACAGTAGAACTGTCCCAAAGGGTTTCCTAGGAGAGGCTGGTGGATTCGAATCTCCAACTTTTCACTTAGGAGCTGAGCTCTTAACTACTGTGCCATCAGGGCTCCATATTAATCACAGGTTATTTTAAATTCCTGGTCTGATAATGCCATGCTCTCTACCATATCTGAATCTGGTTCTGTTGCTTGCTTTATCTCTTCAGGCTGTGTTTTATCTTGCCTTTTACATGTCTTGTATTTTTGTTGTTGTTGAAAGATGGACATGATGTATCATGTAATAGAAACCGTGGTAAACAGCCTTTAGTGTGAAGGTTTACCTGTATTCGGCTAAGAGTTATGCTGTGTTAACCATTGTCATTCTGCAGGTATCTGAAGCTTCAAGTTCCTCGAGGGCTCTTGTTATTGCCTCCCTTGGTATCTGAGTTTTCCTAGAAACTCTTCCTTAAACAGAATCTGTATCTTGCAGTTCTTTCTGCTATAATCTGGTTATTACACGCTGGCCTTGTGGATGTGGTGGTAAGGTGCAGAATCAGTCTGTTAGTGGGTCTTTGCACCTGAGGTGTGACTTCCAAAAATGCTTCTCAGATTCTGCCTCCTCACTCAGTTGTGTACGACAGGAAGCCTAGAGGGGGCTCAAGTTGGGGAGCCCAGGTGTCACAGTGGTTAAGAGCTTGGCTGCTAACCAAAAGGACGGCAGTTCAAATCCACCAGCTACTCCTTGACAACCCTATAGGACAGTTCTACTCTGTCCTACAGGGTTACTATGAGTCAGAATCAACTTGATTGCAATGAATTTTTTTTTTAATTTTTTTTTTTTTCTAAATATTGATTAGATGCTAGTAGTTTCCCTTGAGTTCAGTTAGAAAAAAGAACACTTTGGGTGTATTCCAAAAGTTATTTTTCCCCTCCTCTTTCCGGAAATAGGAAGAAATTTTTCTCCAACCTTCACCATGAGAACCTGGTGGGACTCCTGTAGGAAAAACTTATTAAAGTGTGGGGCCCCCCCCTAAGACTGGGCTCCCAGGAGTTTTCAACTCACAACTAATCCGCAATCAGCCTCCGGCAGCTTATCAATTAAGTTTAAGTTTTCCTACCACTTCCTAGCTCTTGAGGCTTTTGGTCTCAGTAAGGTACGTAAGCTGTGATTCTTTCTATTTGTCTCTTTCCAGTTTCTGGGGCGTCTGTTGACCTGTGACCTCAGTTCTCTGAAGGAGCTAAGAAGACTTATTGATTTCCAGTTTGTGCTGCATTTTCCTTGTTGTGAGACTGGGAGCAACAACTTCCAAGCTGTTTATGTGTTGGACAGGGAAAAGTAAGTATTCCTCTCACTTTTATTTGAACACTTTATTGAGGTATAATTTACATACCATAAAATTCACCCATTTAGATAAGGGTGAAAAGTTTAATAAATTTATACTGTTGTGGAACCATCACCACAATGGTCTATAATTTTTCTGTCACCTCAAAAAATTCCCTTGAACACCTTTGCATTCAGTCCCTGTCCCCATCCCTAGTCCCAGGCTCACACTTACCTTCTTTCTTTCATTATAGTTCCACCTTTTCTAGAAATTTCATATAAATGTAATCATATAATATGTAGTACTTTTAGCTGACTGCTTTCACTTAGCTTAATGTTTCTGAGGTACACCAAGGTCATTACGTATATCACTAGTTTTTTCCTTTTTTATTACTGAGTAGTATTCCGTTGTATGGACGTATTACATTGGTGTATCCATTACCAGTTGATGAATATATGGGTTGTTTCTACTTTTTTTATATTTATGTATAATGTTGCTAGGACTATTTGTGAACAAATCTTCATACTAACATTTATTTTCAATTTCTCGTGGGTAGAAACCTACGAGGAAAATCACGGGGTCAAATGCTCAGTGCAGATTTAGCTGTTAAGGAAATTACAAAACTTCTTTCCAAAGTGGTTGTACTATTTCACACTCCCACTAGCCGTGTATGAGGGTTGCAGTTCTTCTACTCCTTCCACTATATCAACATTTGATATAGTCAATCTTTTTTATCAATTCTAACAAGTGGGTAGTGGTGTCACATCATGGTTTTAATTTACATTTCCCTAATGACCAATAATGTTGAGCATCTCTTCAAGTGTTTCTTTGCCATTTGCGTATCTTCTTTGATGAAGTGTCTGTTAAAATCTTTTGCCCATTTTCTCTCTCACTTCTCATGTTTAAGGCCATTGACTTATTGAAGAAACTCGGTCAGTTGTCTTTGTACAATGTCCTCCTTCATGAGAAATTAGTTTGTCTTGATGCCATGGTTTTAAATAATATTGTATTGTGTTTTTGGTGAAAGTTTACACAGCCAATTAGGTTCCCATTTAGCAATTTCTACACAAATTGTTCAGTGACATTAGTTCCATTTTTCACATTGTGTCAACATTTGCTTTAATTATGTTCTGGTTGTTCTGTTTCCAGGGCTCTAGTTCTCCTGCTCCCTTATCTTCTCATCTTTGCTTTTGAGTAACTGTTGACCTTTTGGTCTAATGTGGATGGTTGTTTAATGGAGCATCACACTCACTGATAATATCCTTTATTTTTTGTGCCCATCTGTTCTTTCACTAAAGGTGACCTCAGGAAATAGTTTTGGTTCAAGGTTTAAAGAGAATCTCAGGGCTATAGTCTCAGGGAGTCCTCTGGTCTCAACTGGTCCAGTAAGTCTGGGCTTTTTAAGAATGTGAGTTCTGTTCCACGTTTTTCTGCTCTTCTATATGGGTCCATCTATTGCGGCCCTGATCAGAACAGTCTGTAGTGATAGCTGGGCACCATCTAGTTCGTTTGGTCCCAGGGTGGATGAGGCTGTGGTTTGTGTAGGCTATTAGCCCTGTGGACCAGTTTCTTCTCTGAGACTTTGGTTTCCTTCTTTCTCTTTTGCTCCTGACAAGTAGAGACCAACAACTGTATCTCAGATGGCTGCTCACAAGCCTTTAAAAGGTGTTTGGTTATGTCTAAGAGTATCTGTGTCTGTATCCTCTATGAATATATAAGTGTGTACACACATATCTGTACTACACGCACATATAGATACTTCTATCTGTGCACACATATATACTCACATGTACCTACCCATACACATACGTGCCTATACACCTCCATATGTGACCACACACTCATTTTTTTGGTTATTGTTGGTGTTGCTGCCATGCACTTATATATGTCATAGTCTTTAGCACATACATCATTTTGTGTGCTTCTTAGTGGCATTGTTTACATTGGTCAAGCTGTGCTCACCACACCCACAATCTGTACTACTTTTTATCTAGAGAGTGATACCTCCTCCCCCATCCCTGATCGCCACCAATGAACATTGGTCTCTGTATCCCATGCCATTTAATTTATCCCTTTATGCCCTTTATTTCTTGTAAAAAGAAGTTATCCCAGAAGGCTTGATTAGTTTAGGTTCAACGTTTTAGGCAAGACACTTTATTGGTGGGGCTGTGTGTTTCATGTGGCATCACATCAGGAGCTTGTCACATTTTTTATGATTCTGACATTGATCAATGGATCCCTCCACTGTAAAATCTGCATCGATTTTTTTAACTGATGACAGCTGCCTGAGTCAATTATTTCATTAAAGTGTGCAAAGTTGTAATTTTTAAAATTTCTTCCATATTTATTAACAAGAATTCCTCTTTAAAGAAGGTATTTGCCTACTTAACCATTCATACAAGGAATGACAGGGTGAATACCTAATTCTTTGCTTTCAATTTCCAATTTTCACCCTCAGGTCTTGGTGTCCTACTTATTTCCAGTGATCTTTGTTGGCATCATAGTTGCTTTCACAATGTATTATTAAAAATTGTACATCATCACAAAGTCACGTTTTCAATTAAACATATTCATTATATTTTTGATGATTAAATATTCCCATCGTTGACATATAGGAGTCCATCATGGTAATACCTATGTGTTGATTGCTTCATTGCTTTCTAGCTCAACAAATTAAACCAGTATCATCTTAATGCTTTCTTCTTCAAATCTGGAATCAGCCATTCCTCAAAAGAGTCCTATTTCTTTTTTAGAGGGGAGTGGTATTTAAGGTGCTTGATTTCCTCATTATTTTGTTATTACTGCTTCTTAGTCTGTTCAAGTACATAACTTGAAGGTAAAAAATAATAATAAATTCATTTTGATATTGCCAAATACAAATTTAACATTATGTAACTTCATTTTATTTTGTTTTTTATTGTGGTGAAAATATACACAGCCAAAATATACACCAATTCGACGATTTCTACATATTCAATTCAGTGACACTGATTACATTCTTCAAGTTGTGCAATCATTCTTGCTCTCCTATTCCAAATCATTCCAACATCATTAATAGAAACCCAATGCCCCCTAGGCAAAAACTCCTCCTTTATCCCTTTCTTCAACCCCTAGTAGCCACATAGATACTGTCACATGGATAGCTATGAGTTGGAAATCAACTTGACGGCACCTAAAAACAATGTAATTTAAAAACTCTTTGCAGCTCTATTTGCCCTTAAAATATATTCCCTAAGATCTGTTCCCATAAAGATTACAGCCTGGAAAAGCCTGTGGGGCAGTTCTACTCTGTCCTATAGGGTCCCTATGAGTCAGCACCAACTCAAGGGCACGCGACAACAGCAAGACTTCCTGTCAGTGTACTGTGTTCGGAGCCCCCTTAAAACATTCCTTTGCTCTGCGTTGCTACATCATCACGTGTACCGTTAAATCATTTGTTCCCGTTTTTCCAAAATTTAGTGAGTGATTTTTCATTTAATTTTATTTATCAACTAGACCATTATTATGGTTTATTCAGAAATATCTCTTTTTTATCACCATCTTCTGCACCCATTCCCTCTGTCCCCCGTAGGTGAATGTTTTATTAGTTTTTAGTTTATCCTTCTAGTGTTTCTTTCTATAAATACAGCACATGTTCCGTTATAGACATCCCACCTTTAAGTAAATGAATTGCTTACGTAAGTATTGTTCAGTCCCTTGCCACTTTCAGTTATCAATATATCATGGACATACTTTTATGGCTGTACAATATTCTGTTCTGTGGCTGTATCACAATTTAGTTATCTAGAATTCTATAGTTAGATGTCTTAGTTACCTAGGGCTCCCATAACAAAAACACTACAAGTGTGTGGCTTTAAAGAGGAAGAATTTACTGTCTCACAGTTGTGGAGGCTAGAAGTCCCGATCAGGGCATTGGCTATAGGGAAGTTTTCTCCTTGTCAGTAGCCTCTGGAATTCCTTGGAGGCCCTTGGAATTCCTTGGAGGCCCTTGGAATTCCTTGGAGGCCCTTGGAATTCCTTGGAGGCCCTTGGAATTCCTTGGAGGCCCTTGGAATTCCTTGGAGGCCCTTGGAATTCCTTGGAGGCCCTTGGAATTCCTTGGTGTCCCTTGGCACCTGTCTTTCCTCAGTGTGTGTCTCTGTCTAGTCTGCTCTTCTTAGAACTCAGAAATGATTGTCATTAACATAACAAAAGAAAACTCAATTTCCAAGCAGGTTTACATTCACAGGTACATGGGCCAGGACTTCAGTACATATTTAAGGGGGTGAGGCAGACACAATTCAATCTATAGCATTAGATATTTGGGATGGTTACAATCGTTTGCCATAGATGCCAGTATCAGACTTACTCTCCCACTGTTCCAGTCGATAAAATTTGGAAACAATATGTACATTTAAGTCATGGCATTTCCTTTTTTATAAAATATTTTTGTACATTGTTTCAATCAAGTTACACTGGGACATTTGCTACAAATACACATTTGCAATGCCACAATGAGTATAACTAATTAGGTGCTTGTTAATATGAAACAATCAGCACTCCAGAGAAAAATAAAAAATACAAGCATCTGATTTGTGGTAGCTGTTGATCTCCATGTTGTAAATACTTCCACCCTGACTGATTTGAAGCTAGCAATGTGAAGTCACAAACATGGAGCTGGGAAGAGGTGCACACTATTACACGCTGGCAAGAACAGAATCAGCAAGTGCTGTGGGAAGTTGAGATGGATCTCTTTCATTTGCCCTTCTAGATCCACGCTCCATCTTTCCCCACACTGCCCTGAAGGCTGAACTGTATGGGTTGCAACAACAAGCTGATAGTCCAGTCCTTGTCCTCTGGATCATGGTTGTAACCAGAGAGTGGGGAGAAGCAATGGCAGGTGGTCGGAGCAAAGGCAGAGACTGAGCTTGAGGCTACATTCTCAGTTCCTTCTCTATGGGATCATCTCTGGCTAGCTGGTCCCTGGACAGTGTCCTATCAGGTGGCTCTCCTTTCTTTCTCTCAGTCTATTTCTCTCTTTCACCAACTTTCATTTAATCTTCTCTCCCCCAGGCTCTTCCTGCCTTAAGAGCTAAATAGCGTCCAGATTTCCTAGCTATAGCATCCCTTAGGGTTCCCAAACTCTGTCAAATCTTCACATGTTGTCTCATTATAATCAATCCTCAAATTACTCAGTTTGATTGTGCTATCATTTTACTACTAGCATCCTGCCTGAAACAGAAATAATAATGGGAATTATCAGTATAAGCCTTAAGGTGAGTATTAAGTAATTTAAAAATACTCACCAAAGTATCAGGTGTATAAGTCCTGTGTCTCCAATAATTTTGTTAATTTATTGATATTCGGTAACTTACCCCATATCTTTTTTTACCATGTATTATTTCTATAATGCTGTAGCTATTGTACGGGCTAATATACACCAATGAATTTAATAGCCCTTATTTAACCCAAAGAAACAAATGTATTTTTAAATTTTTGGATGCTTTTTTTCAATACTTAGGAAGAAATTAAGCACATGACAAATTGTGTGTGTTCTTAAGGAGGTGGTCAGATAAGGTGCAAGAAATATAGCTTAATGAAACAGTAGCAATTTTAACAAGTTAGTTATTACTATTGATATGTTCTCTATAATGTTGACTTTAAAACAATTATAGAGTTGAACACGTCTGTGAAAAAAAAGTAGCTCGCTTAGACGGTGTCTTAGTTTCTTAGGTCTACCATAACAAAATACCCCAAAGTGGGGGTCTTTAGAGAACAGAAGTTCTCTCCCAGTTCTAGAGGCTAGAAGTCCAAATCAGGGTGTTGGCTGTGTAGATTCCCTGAGGGCTCTGACAAAGAGACTGTTCTATGCCTCTCTCCTAGTTTCTGGTGGTTGCCAGCAATCCTTGGCTTTCTGTTGTTGCTTAGAGATGTATTCACCTCCGTCATCAATAGCATCCGTGCTACCCCTATGTATGACTCTCCTTTTGTAAGACACCACTCAGAAGGGATTAGGATTAGGACCCAACCTACTCTAGTATGAGCTACTTTGCCTTAACTGATAACAAAAGAAAACCCTATTTATTTTCAAACAAGCTCACATTCACAGGCATAGGGCTTAGGGTTAACATATCTTTTTGGGGGACACGGTTCAATACATAACACACATCTCTCTGCCCTCCCAATCCATGTTCTTCCCATGTGCAAAATACTTCCATCCCATCCCAGCATCTGCAAAAGTCTTAGTCCATTCCAGCATTCAATCTAAGTCCAAAATCTTATCTTATATATCAGGTATGACTGAGACTCTGTTTATGTTCCATTCTGGACCAAATCTCCTTCGCAAGGGCTCATCCTCTCCAGAGCATGTTTTCTTAATCTTCACAATTGAAATTTCAAAATCTTCAAGTCTGAGTTCATTTTGCACAGTTCATTTCTCATTCTATCTCTTTTCTCCTACATTTTACTATAAGCAGCAAGAAGAAACTACAATGCTCCTTCAGTCTCTTGCTTAGAAATGTCCTCAGCCAAATATCCAAGTTCATTACTTACAAGTTCTACTTTCCTCAAACCATTTGAACACAATTTAGCCAATTTCTTCACCACTTTATAACAAAGACCCCAAGTGTCCAGTAACATGTTCATCATTTCCTTTTAAGGCTGAACCAGAAACTCATTTAACATCCACATTTCTAGCACCATTTTATCCATGATAATGGAAGAGGCTGCATAGGCCTGGCTCACTATTATTTATTCCCCATTGCTAACCGCCACATTGTCTCGTGATTTTTCCCTCCCATTCTAGTCTCTACAAAAAGGTTTAAGATTAACTGATGTTCCTCCCTGGAGGGTGGAAAACAAATGATAATGATCTAAGAATGAAAAACCAAACGAAGCACCCATCTTGTGACAAGAAAAAGCCCGATGTCCCCAGATAATCCCCAAAGATGTCAGCAGATAACCTCTAAGAATACCAGTAGAAGGTTAACTCGTCTAAGACATCATCACCTCAAGGGGAAACTACCACAAAAGATCCATAATCCCGTCCCTATAACAGACTCCAGCCCATCTCCAGTGGGAAAGATGGGTTTTTTGGAGGAATCTATTCCCCTCCATCTCCTGTATATAGATATATAGTAAACATCTTGCTGCTCAGCTCACCCCGTCTCAGAATTGGCTATTGTGGCAGGTGGCTCCAATCCACGTTATTGCGGTAACGATAATAGAAGTTTTCTCTACAGCTCTCCTTGTTGCTTTTGTGCCCTCTCCAGAATCACCCTTAACGTCCATAATTCTACCAACAGTCTCTTCAAGGCAACCTAAGCTTTGACTATCAAGTGTCTCAAAATTCTTCCAGCTTCTACCCATTAACCAATTCCAGAACCACTTACACGTTTTTAGGTATTTGTTCAGCAGCACCCCAACTCTGCTTCTGGGTCTGTCTTCCCACTCTGTGTGACTCTCTTTTTATAAGACACCACTCAGAAGGGGGTGGAATTAGGACCCACACTCCAGTCTGACTTCCTTTGACCTAACTGATACTAAAACAAAAGACCCAAACAGGGTACATTCACAGGGACAAAACCTAAAGAACAAAACAAAACCTGTTACCATTGAGTCAATTCCAACTCACAGCGACCTTACAGGGCAGACTGGAACTGCCCCACAGGGCTTCCAAGGAGCAGCTGGGGGATTTCAACTGCCGACCTTTTGGTGAGCAGATGAGCTCTTAACCACGTGCCGCCAGAGCTCCTTTACAGGTATAGAGTTTAGAAATTCAACATATATTTCTGGGGAATAGAATTCCGTCTATAACAGATGGGTAGACTGCCTTGCTTATTTTCTTCCAGTCAGATCAGTCTGATACTGTATGTTATAGCCCATGGATATAATATAATAATAAAATAATTTACATAATATAATAAATATAAATACATATAATAATACCATAATATAACGTAATATAATACATTTAAATTGAAGAAATTCCTAGCATTCAAAAGGTTTTGAATGCTAGGAATTTCTTCTCCTTTAATTCCATAACAAAATTTGGCCTTTTCTTTTGAATCCTATAACAGCAATTCAAAAGACCTAGAAAGAGCTTATTTTACTTAGCTCAACTTTTGATTTCACTTAAAAAAAGAGAACCAGCCTAATTACTCTTTTATGAAATTGCTGTCATTATAATAATATTTTAAATTACTATAGGACTTCACCATTTTCAAAATGCTTAACACACATTGCTTTATTTACGCTTACAATGGCTTATAGAGGTTTGAAATGACTGTTTTCCCTCAATTACAAGTGAAGAAATAAAAGCCAAATTAATTAAATTAATATTCCAAGGACAAGGAAGGTCCTAGAGAGCTATAGAATTTGGATAAAATCAAAGCCGCCTACTTCCAGCTCCAACGCTCTCTTCACGCAGTCTTGGTTGAAAAGTAACAGTAACAGCAAAACAAAGCAAATCAAAATAAGACAGTTTTTAAAATCTGAAAGCAATTAAAACTAAACAAATATTTAAGAAAGAACTGTTGTAAACATCTGTCTTCATGTTATACTGATTTGTTCCACAGCTGACAGAGGAGAGTGCGGTGTATTTACCATCCTGCACTATTAGCTGGAGGACGACCTTAGGAGAGTTATTTAAACTCACTTTGCCTCAGAGGCTTGAGGAGCCCTCGTGGCGCAGTGGTTAAGAGCTCAGCTGCTAACCAAAAAGCCGGCAGTTTAAATCCACCAGCTGCTCCTTGGAAACCCTATGGGGCAGTTCTACTCTGACCTATGGGGTCACTATGAGTCGACTTGACGGCAAGCGGGGTTTGGTACAGGTCCCTTAGATGCTTCCTCTATTTGTAATAATAATTCCTTAGCACAGTTGCCAAATAGTAGGGAATCCATGTTGCTGTTGTTCTTAGGTGCTAAGGAGTCGATTTCAACTCATAGCAATCCCTTGTGACAGAGTAGAATTGACAGAGGAGAATTGCCCCATAGGGTTTTCTAGGCTCTAATCTTTACGACAGAGCAGATCACCAGGTCTTTCCTCCCATGGAGCTGCTGGGTGGGTTTGAACTGCCAGCCTAAAGCACTTAACCTTTGTGCCATCAGGAGTGGTAGTAATGGTTGTTGTTACCATTGTAATTCCCTCTATTGTTATTCAGCCTAAATCTGGATTGTCTCTTTCTGCCGAGAGCCAGAGCTGTGCTCTTTGTTACACTGCCCTGGAATTTCGGGGAAGTGGGGGAGGGGAGGGGCGGGAGATGGTCCACCTGGTTTCATTGACTCTCACTGAGGGTGCTTTTGTTAGCAGAGATGTTACTTAAAGATTCGGTTTACTTAGCTGGAAAGTGGAAATGATATTAATATATTAATACATATGGATAAAATTCTATAATAAGGTATATAAAACTGCTTCATAAACTGTAAAGTATAAAGCATATATTATTGTTCCATATGGTAGTTTTAATTAAGAACGGTAATGTGATCAAAGTAGTCTCTGTTCATTTAAAGGTTCACGGCGGCACTGCGATCAATTCATAATCAAAGTACGTGTTTTACACAAATAAATCGGGAATCAAATGGCAAACAAATGTATCACGAATATTTTGTGGTTGGCAAATACGTTGAAGTGTATATGAACACGGAAATGTTCAGAGTAATCTGTTCCCACGATTTCCGTGGCGTGCACTTTTGCTAACCAGCCTCAGAATCCACACCCTTGCTTAACCTCCTCCAGTTCTAAACTGATGACATCTTTCATTATTCTGCAGTAGATGAAACTATCAACTTAATAAAGTCACTTTATCGCTAGAATGTTATTGGTAGATAATCACACGTCTGAAAGGGGCTCAGTAAATTTCAGGTACCTTTATTTTATACAACGTGTACCCTACAGTATGGTAAGGTAGGGTCGCTATGGGTCAGAATCCGCTCAGTGGCAAGGGGTTTGTTTTTGTGGCATAATGGAGCCCTAGCAAGTAACAGCTTGGCTACTAGCCAGAAAGTTGGCACTTATAAATCCATCGGCTGCTCCTTGGAAACTCTCTGAGGCAGTTCTCCTCTGTCCTCTAGGGTGGCTATGAGTCGGAGTCCACTCCACAGCAGCAGGTTTGGTTTTTGGTGGCACAATGATAAAGGGATCGCTTTGAACCCTCCAGCCACTGCACGGGAGAAAGGACCTGGCAATCGGCTCCCATAAAGATTACAGTCTAGGAAACCCTATGGAGCAGTTCTCCTCTGCCATATAGAATCGCTGTACGTCAGAATCGAGTCCATGGCACACAATAACAAGCACATTTTATAATTAGACTTCTCTTTGCCTCTTAAAATTGCAGTGACTTCTGAGACTTTAGATACCCATGGCATTAATACAATGTGTCCACTAGATGTCAGTATTTTCAAAGCAATAAAATACAATTTCTCATCTGACATAATCAAAAGGTGGAGATAGCATTTTGCCTTTCTCATTCTTTTCCCCTATCCGCGGGTGAGTGTTGCTTTATAAAATAAATAAAATTATATTTCTAAAAACCATTTTAAGGATAAAGCAGGTCGATATGCCTAAACCTATACTTCAGCCTTTGATACTGAAGATTATTAACCTGAAATATTGCATGTTGGAAGAATAAAACGATTTAAAACATAATCAGAGGGAAAAAAATGGGATTTGCTAAGAGGTTCTTCAGCATCTCTCAAAATTTTATAAACCATTTGCAAACAGAAAGATAAGCAAACAAAGGAAGTTGTATTAGCATGAAAGAACATTTACCTAGTCACTTTTTTCTTGTGTGATAATTTGTGGAAAATGCAACCCTTGGATTTGTATAAATAACATAATTTACATAGAAGACATCACTCTGTGAGATACAAACAGAGCCATTCAACATTACACCAGAACTCATACATCCTACCTTAGGGAAGGGTAAAAAATCCTGTCTCTAACAGTTTATTTGTTAGACTAATAGTATGAAATAATAAAATTATTCAAGGAAAGAAGCTTGCAAAAACATTCTATATTAACAGTGATTGATATCTAATGGAAGGTATACTCTATGCAATGTTTAGAGTTCTTATTTCTTAATTATGCTTCTCTATATTTCACAAAGAACAGGTATTGATTTCTTGTATGACAAAACACATAAAACACAATATTCTATTTTTAAAAATTATCACCACATGCGCCTCTCCTTCCTCTTTCTGGAATATCAAGAACTGAAAGTCCAAGTGACTGGGCAGAGTGGAGCTCTGGACCTCAGGAGCTTACCAACCATCACCCCATTAAAAGAATGGACCACCTGTGATGTTAGAAGAAACATCAAATGTATTTGACTCACCTCACTTTTTTTTCCAGCCTTTGCCTGGTTTTACTTTCAAGCCCAGGAGCCATCTGGGAAACTGTATTCCCTTTTCCTGAAGGAAAGTCACCTGGTAACAAACTGAGGTGATTTAGCTAAGACTCTACCTTTTAGTGAGAGAGAGAAACAGACACGAAGCAGTGATTACAAAAGGCAATAAAGAACTGAGACATCCTCTGGGTACATTAGCAGAGCCATTGAACGGAGCCACTTGTGGTTCATCAAGGTGGGCTGTAACCTTTAGCAGGAGCCACATTGTTATTATTTAACTCATGGTGAGTTGCTTGAGGCTGATAAAGTAGAGAGCTAGTGACAGAATGCCCTAACTTGTTTGCTGCCTCTTCCTAATTTTAGCATGATCTCTACATTCCTCTCAAAGGGTGTCCAAAAAGGTGCTGGTGGGAAAAACGAAGTTTTATGATTATAATGTCATGACAATATTCCAATTTTTAGAATGGAATGTTCATTAGGTCTACTGATGCCTTTTATTTTTAATGAAGAATTGAAAGTAGTGATGTTCTTTAATTGTATTACACACACCTCTCTTTGAATAATCATTCATTCATTTGTTCATTCAACTAGTATTTAAATTGAGCACCTACTGTATCCTGTGTGCTGTTGTATGTAGTTGTCATACAGTAGGGAATTAAGAAGGAAGTCATCTGCACCCTTACTTTGTAGTGGAGGAAATGACAGGTGGACTATAATTGACTTCCTCTTTTATTTTTGAATTAAATGTAAATCATGTCATGGTGTTTGTAAAAATTCTTCCCAGTATTATTCAAATACTTATTCTTTAACCATTTTCATGCTCTATAACCAGCATTTCAATCAGTGAGATGGACTGACACAGTGGCTGCAACAATGGGCTCAAACACAGCAATGATTGTGAAGATGCTGCAGGACCCAGCAGTGTTTCATCCTGTTGTAAACAGGGTCACTGTGAGTCGGAACTGACTCAAGGGCACCTAACAACCATTATACTAAAATTTTTTGTTGTTGTTGCTTATCTGAAATTCATATTTAGCAGGCTGTCCTGTATTTTGTCTGGCAATCCAATTACTCAGTGAGGAATTTAACATTATTTTCTTCTTAAGTGGCACTGATTTTATTATTACAATTATCATTTAATTCTGAGGCATCTGTGGAAACTCCCATCATCCATTTCATCATTCCACAGAACTACTGAGGTAAATCTTCCACAATGATTCGTGAACGGGAGGTCAGCCAGCTGCTCCGCATACATGCAGACAGTCATTCTGTTAACCCTCAGCTTGCTGTCCCTAAGTCTCCTCCAGCTTTGAGACCCTGGTAGCCACTGTTTGCTCATGGCCGCACAGAGAATGGTGCCTGTGTGGTTCAGCCGTGGTTTCCTCTGCTTTAGATAAGCCATCATGCATCTGCGTTCTACCTTCCAGACATCTGTCCAAACCTCAGGCCTGGAAACGGCAGTGTTCTCAGTTTTTAGCACAGCCGTGCATCTACCGCTTCTGTGCATCTTCACGTTCTTTCCTGTGGGATCTCAGAAAGGAGGAGGCTATCTGGGAGGTCAGAGCCAGTGTCTCTCAGTGGACGGCCACGCCTCTCATTTAGCATTTTTCATCTTCCCCAGCCCCTCAAAAAACAAACTGTTTGAAGAATTTCAGAGACTTCATAAATTCTGACCCGATTCTTTCCAACTGCTAGCCCGTTTCTCTGCTGCAGTTGACAGCAGAACTCTTCAGAAGACTGTTCACATCTTTTGTTTCTAAGTCTTCCTCCAATTATGCTGTGAACCCACTTGAATGAGGTTTCCATGTGCAACCTACTACTACTTCATCTTACTACAGTAGGAGAATCATTTTCAAAGAGTGTACAGAGCATCTCCCTTCGGGTTGGTAATTCTAGTCATTATTCAAATCTATTGGGGCTTAAAAAATAGTGTTTATTCAATAGCAAACTCTATGACAAAAACAGTGAATTTAGATTCCTATTCTACAATTTTTACCAAGTAAGTTCAAGATAGTTTAAAGAATTACATATAAAATAAAAGTAATAGAAGAAAATATAACTATACATTGAAAAATTTTGTATCAAAGAAACCTTCCTAAACATGACATGAAATGCATTATCCATAAAAGAAAACATTGGTACATTATTTTTTAAAAAATAACATTTTGTGAATCAAAAAGCATAAAAATTTGAAAACTGAACATCTTGGGGAAACATCTGCAAGAATTATTGAGAAGCAGTCATAATCCTTAATGTGTCATACATCCCTTAAGAATCAATTGAAAAAAATACCCAGTAGCAAAGTGAGCACAGGGCCTATCAGGCATGTCACAAAGAAGATGTACAAAAGGCTGGTAAACAGATCATATACGGAACTGTTCAGTCTCAGAGTAATTTGCTGCTTGTGGCTTATGCTTGGGAAGATCATGATAACCAGACTTTACTACCGATGAGGCAACAGAAAGATCACCAGTCACCCCTCCCCAGAAGGGACAACAGAAGAGGGGGTCACAGCGTTTATTCAGGGTTTAGGGCTTCTCTGTGGGAAGCTATTAGATTTTGTACTTAGTTGGTATCTGGTTGGGAGCCCTGGTGGTGCAGTGGTTAAGAGCTACAGCTGCTAACCAAAAGGTCTGCAGTTCAAATCCACCAGTCACTCCCTGGAAACCCTATGGGACAGTTCTACTCTGTCCTATAGGGTCGCTATGAGTCGGAATTGACTCGACGGCAATGGGTTTGGGTTTTTTTGGATTTTGATATCTAGTTGAAACTGACAGCCAGCTGTAGGTTTACTGGCTTTTCTTATTTTTAATTTAGAGAAATTTGGGGATGCAGAAAAACAAAAGGAGACTTCAGACTGTGAGATTTCCCTCACGGGGCAGCCACTGTTTCTTGCTGTGCTGATGGGGCAGTGGTTCTCACACTTGAGTGTGTTCCAGAATTTCTTGGAGGGATTGATTCTTAAGCCTGGATTTCTGGGCTCTCACCTCCAGCATTTTTTATTCAGGATGTGTGGGGTCAGTTGTCGCTAGGGTTGGTGTCACCCATCCCCGTGGACCTCCTGCCGTACCAGACCATACAGCATCCTTAGTAAAGTTTTTTGTACTAATGTTACTCATACATTATAATTTCTGTATATCACTACTTCTTTTCCTTTAATTACTACTTCATTCTCAAAAAAAGTTATTGCTATAGGTTCACAAATACTAATTACCACAATATTGTAGCTAAAACACCAGAAAATTTGACAAAATTGTCGACTATAAAAATGTCAGCAGCAAGGGAAACAACAGCACGTGCTTGTAGCATGTGCAGACTAAACCACGTGATTCAAAGCATCATTGTAATTGGGTAATAAGGACAGCTCTGACCTGAGAGCATTAGAAGGTTCAAAAAGTAAATTAGCATAGGGTTTTAGCCTTGTGGGTATACTGACACACGAAAGCTATGCTTCCAAAAATGTTTTTGTGGTTGTAACTAACTACAGGGATATTTTTATAAAAAAGAATAAATTTCTGCTGAAGCATTGCACAATAATTTTATAGACAGTCATTCTGGTGTCACCCTCTCTGACAGTGTCACCTGGCATGGTCTGCAGCCCCTGTACCCCACTAGAGATGCCACTATCTGAGGGAAAGTCTGATAATTTGCATTTTTAACAAACTCACAGGGGATAGTGCTACTGCTGCATTACACTTTGATAATCACTGCATTGGAGAAACAACACTGAACCACACAAAAGGGCTTTGTCTTTAATACTAAGTGTTTAGCATGTAACTGGACTATATTTAATATTTTTCCTGCATCAAGTAGGAAAAATGAGAATTGCTTTAACTGACACTCATAGAAAAGATACCACGAAAATGTCACTGCTATGGATTGAATCGTGTCCCTCCAAAATGTGTGTCAACTTGGCTAGGCTACGATTCCCAGTATCGTGTGGTTGTCTTCCATTTTGTGATCTGATGTAATTATCCTGTATGTTGTAAATCCTAACCTGTATGATGTTAATGAGGCAGGATTAGAGACAGTTACGTTAATGAAGCAGGACACAATCTACAAGATTAAGCTGTATCTTGAGTCAATCTCTTTTGAGATATAAAAGAGAGAAGTGAGCAGAGAGGTTAGGGACCTCATTACCACCAAGCAAGAAGAGCCAGGAGCAGAGTGCATCCTTTGGACCTGGGGTCCCTGTGCTGAGAAGATCCCAGACCAGCAGGAGATGGATGACAAGGACCTTCTTCCAGAGTTGACAGAGAAAGATTTCCCCTGGAGCTGGCGCCCTGAATTTGGACTTCTGGCTTCCTAAACTGTGAGACAATAAACTTGTGTTTGTTAAAGCCATTCACTTGTGGTATTTCTGTGATAGCATCACTAGATAATTAAGACAGTCACTTTTTTGAAACATAAATTTCATTCTGTCACTTCCTGCTCTAAGTCTCCCACTGTTTTTGTTAGGTGCCGTTGAGTTGGTTCCAACTTATAGCGACCCTATGTACAATGGAACAAAACACTGCCCAGTCCTGCGCCACTAGCTTCCACTAGCTCTCTTTTTTCTACACCTCTAATAATATAGTTTATTTAATAGGCAAATTCCAATGGATTGGTAGGAATTGCCTCAAGTGTGATATTAAGAAGGATTTTGATATAGGGTTTTCAGATAAAATACAAGACACCCAGTTAAATCTGAATTTCAGATAAATAACAAATAGTTTCTATATACATTTGTCCCATTCAATTCAAATTTAACTGGGTGCCCTGTACTTTTATTTGCTAAATCTGGCATCCTACTGATGGTACACCCAAGCTCCAAGGGATGTTAGACGATTGATTAGCCATGTCTGCCACTGGAGTGGGCATGGAGATTAAGGGCAATTTATAAAAATAATTGGATAAGTCCATGTATTGAAACTGGAATTCCCCATCGGCCTTTCACTTATATTGACTTTGGGGAAGTCTTCTTATCAACAGATGTACAAGGCCATATATTTTCTTCATAATATTTCAACTGTTTCTCACTGCAAACAATCTTGATATTCACCACCTGGAATTCACGCAACAGGGATGTAAGAAGAGAAGGATGGCAGCAGCTGCTGTGATAAGTGTTGCATCGTTTTGTGATACTGCCACTCAACAGCGGAAGCCAGCAACTGCTTTAAAATTAGGGCAGCTACGACTCTGCCATCAGGTCAATGTTTGCCACTAGGCCAACCTCAGACTCACAAACACAGCTGATTCTGAGAAGACTGCATAATGCATTTGTCCTCTAATCTGTGGCTTTGGCCAAAAGGTTCTAGTACTTCATAGCCAGCATATTCTAAGACCATGAGCTCCAACCTAGTGTTTGAATAGGTCCCCTCAAATTTTCTCTATACAAAGCATTTTCTTAAGTGGAATTCTCTGTTCTTCCATGTCTTGAAATAAAAGTAAAATCCCAAGTGTCACACTTGCAACAAAATACTTCCTGTCACTGAAACACAGCTGGTAATAACCATAAAGGCAAATTTGGGTGAACTGGAAGCATATCTCCAAAGAGGGAAGTATCATTTCCACTTTTATGTAGGAGAACACCATCTACTCTCAAACATGTTTATTCTAAAGAAAAAAATTGTTCATTGAATTTTTAAAAACTGATACAATCTAGACTTCTGCTTCCAAGAAGATGGAGGAGACATATTTTCCCTATTCCTTCTGCTACGTACAAAGCAAAAACCTGGAAATTACATACAAAACAAATGTAAGAAGATTCTGAAAGTTGAAGAGAAGAAGGCAGACAGGATTGGGACCATGGGACCAAAGGAACGATGCAGTGTGAGTTCCTTGGGTTTTCTTTTTGACTTACATAGCCCAGACTTGGAGCAGAAGAAGCCAGTAACTCAGAAATGCCAATGGTCACCAACCAAAAAACCCCAGCTACAGCTCTATGTCTCTAGACAGAGGACCAGGAAAGGGGCAATCAAGCAAGATGAACAACTGCTTTACTCCAACTAAACACCACATATTTCCACCCATGCCAGCAAAGGCTGAGTGTGGAGCCTAGGCTCTCACCTCACCAAGTGGTAATGAGGCATCCAACTCCCCCACTGGAGTGATATCAGAGAAGGCCAGCAGGAAACCTGGAAATTTATCGCATGTAGGCACTTGCCCTCCCTGCAGAAATGGTATCAGAGGAGGCTTAGCAGAGATTCAGGACTTTCAGCACTGCCCACTGCTAATGAAGCCACCTTATTGTTCCTGGTGGAGGCCACATGGGAAGCAGTAACCCATACTAATCCATTGCTGTCAAGTTCATTCAGACTTATAGCGACCCTATACAACACAGTAGGGTTTCCAAGGAGCAGCTCGTAGATTCGAACTGCTGACCTTTTGGTTAGCAGCCATGGCTCTTAACCACTCAGCCACTAGAGCTCTGTAACCCATACTAGACACATAAATTTTGGCTATGGAGCTGTGGGGAACCAAGACGTACACAGTTTAACAACCTAGGCTTTGGATAGAGCTGAGCTCCAATCCAGTCTGTACCACTTGCTACCTATGTTGCTTTGGGCACATCACCCAATTTCTCTGAGCATCAGTAGGGAGGCAGACACCGAACAATACATTAAACTGAACAAAAAATGAAAATATAACATATCAAAATTTGTGGCACCTTATGAAGGCAGGAAAGTGTCCATCAGGGTTGTAGCTTTTCATCACACCTATTCAATCTGTATGCTGAGCAAATAATCCAAGAATCTGGACTATATGAAGAAGAACTGGACATCAGGATTGGAGGAAGACTCATTAACAACCTGTGTTATGCAGATGACACAACCTTGCTTGCTGAAAGTGAAGAGGACTTGAAGCACTTACTGATGAAGATCAAAGACCATAGCCTTCACTATGGATTACACCTCAACATATAGCAAACAAAAATCCTCACAACTGGACCAATAAACAACATCATGATAAATGGAGAAAAGATTGAAGTTGTCAAGGATTTCATTTTACTTGGATCCACAAACAACACCCATGGAAGCAGCAGTCAAGAAATCAAAAGATGCATTGCACTGGTCAAATCTGCTGCAAAAGACTTCTTTGAAGTGTTAAAATGCAAAGATGTCACTTTGAAGAAGAAGGTGCACCTGACCCAAGCATGGTGTTTTCAATCACCTCATATGCATGTGAAAGTTGAACGATGAATAAGGAAGATGCCTTTGAATTGTGGTGTTGGTGAAGAATACTGAATATACCATGGACTGCCAAAAGAATGAACAAATCTGTCTTGGAAGAGGTACAACCAGAATGCTTCTTAGAAGCAAGGATGGCTAGACTACGTTTTACATACTTCGGACATGTTATCAGGAGGGATCAGTCCCTGGAGAAGGACATCATGCTTGGTAAAGTAGAGCATCAGTGAAAAAAACGAAGACCCTTAATGAGATGGATTGACACAGTGACTGCAACAGTGAACTCAAGCATAACAATGATTGTGAGGATGGCACAGGACTGGGCAGTGTTTCCTTCTGTTATACATAGGGTTGCTATGAGTCAGAATCAACTCGATGGCACCTAACAACAACATTAAGGCAGTGTTGAGAGGAATATTGCAGCACTAAATGCATACATCAGAAAAGCGGAAAAGGCTTAAACCAGTAATCTAAGCTCCTACCACAAGAGCCTAGAAAAGGGGGAGCAAAGGCAAGCAGAAGGAAGGGAATAATAAGGGTAAAAGATGCAATCAATAAAATTGAAAACAGTAAAGCAATAGAGAAAATCAATGAAACAAAAAGTGATTCTCTGAAAGAAATCACTAAAATTGACAAGTCTTTATCAAGACTGTCAAAAAATAAAAGACAGAAGACACAAATTGTTAATATCAGAAATGAGACATGGAGAACCACAATGGCCCTTTAGACATCAAAAAGATAATAAAGGAATATTACATATAACTGTGCACACGCAAATTTGACAAGTTAGATGACATAGACCAATTCCTTGAAAAACACAAAATACTACACTCACCTAATATGAAATAAATAATCTGAATAACTGTATAACTATTAAACCTGTTGCCTTCGAGCTGATTCTGACTCATAGAGACCCTACGGGACAGAGTAGAACTGCCCCGTAGGGTCTCCAAGGAGTGGCTGGTGGATTTGAACTGCCAATCTTTTGGTAAGCAGCTGAGCTGTTAACCACTGAGTCACCAGGGCTCCGTATTACTATTAAATTCATAATTTAAAAACTCCATGAAGAAATGTCTAAGCCCACGTAGTTTCACTGGAGGATTCTCCCAAACATTTAAAGAATTAACTCCAATCTACACAATCTCTTCCAGAAAACAGAAGAGGAATTAACACTTTTCAATTCATTATATGATGCTAGTATTACCCTGATACCAATCCCAGACAAGAGAGTGCAAAAACAAACAAATTAGAGGCCAATGTCCTTTATCAGTATAGATGCAAAAATCCTTAACGAAACACTGGAAAATAGAAACCTGCAATTTATGAAAAGAATTATACACCATGAGCAAGTGGGTTTATTCTAGAGATGCAAGGCTGCTTCAATATTCAAAAATCAATCAATGAAATTCCTCAAATTAAAAGGCCAAAGAAGAAACATTGTATGATTATTATCAACTGATGTAGAAAAAGCATTTGGCAATATTCAGCATCCAGTAATGATAAAAACTCTCAGAAAAATAGGAAAAGAGGGGAACTTCCACAACTTGATAAAGAGTATATACCAAAAAGCCTTCAACTAACAATACGCTTACGGGTGAAAGATGGAATGCTTTACCCCCAAGATCAGGAAGAAGACATGTCCGCTCTCACCGCTCTTATTCAAGAATTTGGTCAGCAAAGGCAAGAAAAGTAAATAAAAGACATACAGAATGGAAATAAATGAATAAATAAAACCATCTTTATAAGTTGATGACATGATTGTTTTTGTAGAAAATCCCAAGAAATTTACAATTAAAAAAAAGTCCTAAAATAAGTGAGTTCACTAAGGTTGTAGAATATTAGGTCAACATAAAAAAATCAGCTGTGTTTCTACATACTAGCAATGGACACGTGGACACAAAAATTAAAAAAACACATTTATAATCACACATGAAATAAAGTACTTTGATATGAACGTAACAAAAGTTGTACAGGACTTGTATGCTCAAAGACTGATAAATAAATCGAAGATCTAAATAAACTGAGAGACATTCTGTGTTCATGGGTTGGAAGAATTAATAAAGATGTGAATTTTCCCCAAACTGACACATAGGTTTAAGGTAATTCCTCTCAAAATTCCAGCAAGATTTTTTTTCTGTATATCTGGACAATGTTATTCTAAAATTTATATGAAAAGGCAAGAAAACTAGGGTAGTTAAAACAATTTTGAAAAATAAAAAGAAATAGGACTACCTAATTTCTAGAATTATTATATTGCTACAATAATCAAGATAGTATAGTACTGGCAGAGAAATAGACACATAGAACAAAGGAATACAATTGAGAACCCAAAAATAGATCTACCAAAATTTGTTCAACTGTTTTTGTTTTTTAAGTGTGCAAAAACAATTTAATGGAGTAAAGACGGCCTTTTCAACAAATGTTGCAGGAGTAAGTGGATACCCTGGGCAATAAAGTGAATCTCAACCTGTCTCAAACTTTAACTTTATGTAAAACTTAACTAAAAATAGATCATGGACTTAAATGTAAAATGTAAAAACCTTTAGGAAAAAAAAGTAGAAAATCTTGGGGATTTAGGGCTTGGGCAAGAGTTATAAACTTGACACCAGAAGCATAATCTATAAAAGGAAAACTTGATATATTGAGTCAGTTCTTTGCCATTGAGTCAATTCTGACTCATAGCGACCCTGTAGAGACCCTATAGGACAGAGTAGAACTGCCCCATAGGGCTTCCAAGGAGCACCTGGTGGATTCAAACCGCTTATCCTTTGGTTACCAGCCAAGCTCTTAACCACTGCTCTACCAGAGTTTCCAGGGTTTTCTGATAAACTGAACTTTATGAAAATTAAAAATTTCGCTTCACGAAAGATCCCATTAAGAGGATTAAAAGACAAGCCACAGAATGGGAGAAAGTGTTCGCAAAACACATATCCAACAAAGGACTAGTATCCAGAATATATAGAGAACTCACAAAACTCAACAATAAAACAACAACAACAAAATTCAATTAGAAAATTAATAAAAGACACAAAAAGATGTTATACCAAAAAAAAAAAAAAGCCGTTGTTAGTTGCCATCGAGATGATTCCGACTCATGGCGACCCCGTGTGTGCAGAGTATCATCGATCCATAGGGTTTTCAATGCTGTGACCTTTTGGAAACAGATCACCAGATCTGTCTTCCGAGGTACCTCTGAGTGGGTTTGCACTGCCAACCTTTCAGCTAGTCGTCCAGCACTTAACCATTTCCGCCACTCTAGTTGTTGTTGATAGTTGCTGTCAAGTTGATTCTGACTCATGGCGACCCCATGTGTGCAGAGTAGAACTGTTCCATAGGGTTTTCAAGGCTTTAACCTTTCAGAAGCAGATCAGTAGGCCTGTCTTCCAAGGCTCAAACCACCAACCTTTCAGCTAATAGTCGACTGCTTAACTGTTTGCACCACCCACAGACTCCAAAAAGGATATACAGATGGCAAGGAAGCACATGAAAAGATGTTCAACAACATTAGCCATTAGGGAAATGCAAATGAAAACCACAATAAGGTATCACTATACACCTATCAGAACATCTAAAATAAGAAAAATAGTGCCAACACCAAATGCTACAAGGAGGCAGAGGAACCAGTGCACTCACACATTGCTGGTGGGAATGCCATACGGTAGGGCCCCTCCGGAAAACCATTTGGAAGTTTCCTAAAAAAAAAAAAAAAAAAAAAAAAAAAAGTAAACATGCAACTGCCATACAATCTGCCATTTGTACTGGGCCTTTATCCTAGAGAGATGGAAACCTGTGTTCACACAAAAACAGGCTCATGTTTACAGACGATTGATTCATAAAAGGCCCAGACTGGAAACAACCCAGATGTCCTTCAACGAGTCAATGGTTAAACCAATTGTGGCACATTTATACCATGGAATACTACTCAACAAAGAAAAAAAAAAAAAAGGAATGAACTATTGATACAACAACCTAGATCAATCTCCAGAGAATAACTGAAAAATATCTTATTTTCTTCTCTACTGAAGTCTGCTTATGGGAGGATTTTATTACTGGCTCCTTTGAGATCAGGCTTGGCCATGTGAATTGTGTTGGTCTTTGTGAGCAGAAGTGGTATGTTCCACTTCTGAAGAAAAGTTTTAAGAGCTTTAGAGTGGCTGTGTTGGCACTCTTTTTTCCTTGGTCACATGACCACCATGGCTCTTCCTTTACCAGAGATACTGGAAAGAAGAATTACAGAGCAGAGCCACAGTGTAGTGACAATGGGCATATAATGTGAGCAAAATATAAAGTACAAAGGACTCATGGTCAACCAGGTCATGGAAGTTTGGACCTCAGAATATCTACAGATGCTAGGGAGTGAGGGGCCATAAAAACATTCAATTTATAATTTATAATTCTATTTATGTTTGTTTACTGATTATCATAATGTGTCTTCCTCACATGACAGTGAACTCCACAAGGACAAAGGCTGTGGGTGTCTTGGTTATCACTGTATCCACAGTGCCAAGAACTGAACCTGACATACAAGAGAAGCTTGAACAGCATGACAGTAAAGACCTCTTTAGTGGAAATATACCTTCCACCTGAATTATCATGTGCAATTGCATAGCGGTCATTTATTTCCACAAATAAAGTGAATACACAATAATAGCGCTGCCTATGGTTACTAGTCACTATCAGCCGTAATTGCCTTGACAGCAATGGGTTTGGTTTGGTTTTATGGATACCTAAAACCACCAGGCGCTTGGTATTTTATAGGAGGATGCATCCTTCAGTTATGTTTTGAGAGTTATTCTCTATGTTGACATTTGGCTTGGGCCAATAACGTTGTTGCTGTTAGGTGTTGCCACCGAGTCGATTCTGACTCATAACGACCCTATGTACAACAGGATGAAACACAGCCCGGGCCTGTGCCATTGGTCCTGGGCCAGTAATAGCTACCATTCATTGCACACTTACTATGTGTCAGGAACTATTCAAAATTATTATAAATATTTTATATTATTTAACCTTCACAACAATTCGGTGATACAAATGTTTTTATATTTTATTTTGCAGACAAGAAAATCTAATGCTCAGAAACATTAAGTGATTTTCCCAAAGTCTTATAGGTAGCAAGTGACATAGACTGGACTGGAACTCAGCTCTATCCAAAGCCGGGCTTCCCAAACTCTATGCTCCCTGCTTCCGCACAGCTCCATAGTCAACCTCTACGTGTCTGGTAGATTTCTGACTTTACTCATTCTGGAAGGTTACAGATTGTTCATAGATACTTCTTCTCTCAATATTAAGTTGGAAGAAGAGATTACATCTGCTTTTTATTTTAATTTCACTACATAATGGAAAAACTAGAAATTTAATGACCCTGAAAATGCTATTATTTCATGATAAGGGGTCTCTATGGACAGCTTAGTTGATACCTTAATTGATGTTTTTATCTAGTGTGAATATAAAACAGCCAACTTCATTATGTAAACTACCATCTTCTGTATAGCTAGACAGGATCAATAGTCTCTGGGATCCTGGGTTTCAAGCAGGACTAAACAATGGGAACGTGATAAGCGAGGTGCACTCATTGTTGAGAAGTTCACATTTTATTAGGTCTTTTTTCTTGTTGAAAGTTGCACTTGGGACTTTTTTACAGGGGTAACACAAGGTGCCTTAGGATGGGTCAACCGACGAGAAACAGACTACATGGCGTGAACAGGAGCTCCAAGCTCCCATCAGCACAGTCTAGTCCCTTTCTCCTAGGACTCCTAGCTAATTGTGGATAAATGAAATTTTCAAGGAGCTATGTCAGCATTCCTGCAACATGCTTTGATTTAAGATTGATTTTAAAGCATTCCTCCCCCACAAGAACACTGCTAAAATACCAATGTCCCAGCCCCATTGTCTGTGAAAGGAGAAACAAGGCCCTTCCAGAAATGGTGTTCTAGCAGCAAGCAATCTCCCAAACAGTATGTCAGTGAGGTAATAATAACAGGGGTAAGCAAAAGACAGAAATATTTAAAGTAATAATGCCATCTCTCTTCAGGATTACTGGGAACAAGTGAGATAATATTTAAGGACTTTTTCAAATGCCATTCTATTAACTAATTATTCTATGCCTCTCAAGTGTGTGTATTTATTTTTATTATTGTACTTTAGATGAAGGTTTACAGAACAAACTAGTTTCTCATTAAACAGTTAGTACAACACATTATTTTGTGACATTGGTTAACAATCCCACGACATGTCAACACTCTCCCTTCTTGAACTTGGGTACCCTATTACCAGCTTTCCTGTCCCCTCCTGCCTTCTTGTCCTTGCCCCTGGGCTGGTGTGCCCCTTTAGTCTCGTTTTGTTTCATGGGCCCGTCTAATCTTTGGCTGAAGGGTGAACCTCAGGAGTGACTTCATTACTGAGCAAAAAGTGTGTCCGGGGGCCATAGTCTCAGAGTTTCTCCAGTCTCTGTCAGGACAGTAAGTCTCGTCTTTTTTTGTGAGTTAGAATTTTGTTCTACATTTTTATCCCATTTTGTCCGGGACCCTCTATTGTGATCCCTGTCAGAGTAGTCAGTGGTGGCAGCCGGGCACCATCTAGTTGTACTGAACTCTGTTGGGCGGAGGCCATGGTAGATGGCGTCCATTAGTCCTTTGGACTAATGTTTCCCTTGTATCTTTAGTTTTCTTCATTCTTCCTTGCTCCCTAAGGGGTGAGACCAGTGGAGTATCTTAGACGGCCGCTCAAAGGCTTTTAAGACCTCAGACGCTACTCACCAAAGTATTTATTGAAAATAAAAATCACCTTCATGAAGAACTAGCACGTACGAAGCACACATTATAAGTTAGGCACTGTGATTACATTTGATTTCATTTAATGTACACAGTAATCCTATAAAGTAGGTGTGATTAACTCTATTTTACAGTTGAGGAAACTGATGATTTTAAACAAATTAAGTGAATTTCTCAGAATCATTTTCCTGGCAAATAATAGAGCCAGAACTTGAAATAAAGGTTTCCAACTTCAAACTCTCAATTTCTTGCTATCTAGTGCCTGTTATGTGCAAAAGCTTTTACCAGGCAAGGAAAAGACTGTTCCCAAATTGAATGGTTACCAGAATCCCTGGAGTTCTAGTTAAACACACAGATTCCTAGCAGCCTTTTGACAGTTCTGACTCAGTAGGTCTGGACTAGGACCTAGGGAGCCCTGGGGGCACAGTGGTTAAAGCACTTGGCTGCTAACCAAAAGGTTGGTGATTAGAAACCACTAGCCTCTCTGTGGGAGGAAGATGTAGCAGTCTGCTTCCGTAAAGACTTACAGCCTTAGAAATCCCATGGGGCAGTTCTACTCTTTTCTATAGGGTTGCTATGAGTAGGAATCGACTTGATGGGCAACAGGTTAAGTTTTGGTTTTGGGCTGGGGCCTTGGAACAAGTGTTTTTACACGCATCTTAAGGAGTTTCTGGTCAGCCAAATTTCCGAGTAACTTCAGGGGAATAAGGGATATATAACTGGATTCAACACTCAGGGTGATTTGCTTATAGAAAAGAATCCTAGTCACTGCTTTGGAAACATGCGGTTTTAATCTATTTTGCATCTACAATTACACTAATAAGTGTACTTTAATATATGATTAATCAGGAGAACAAATGCATTTTTTTCTGATAATTATTGCTTGTGTTTTTCAGTATAAGAGGAAAGCAAAATTATTTGAACTGAGCATTCAAATATTCTTTGTGCACATTTTTAACTCCAAGATATCCAAATTCTATGTAAATTTTAACCATTTTTAGCTATATATTCAGTTGTCTTATATCTAATGCATTATATAAATGTGGTATAATTCAAATAGCAAATGCTCTCAAGGTGTCTAGTGGAAAGTGTTCTGAAAATATGGTTTTCTTTTATGTCTTTATTCAGTTGATTTTTTTTTTAATCTGATATTTATATATCCATCTGCTGTGGATTTCCTGGGGCACTCTTGTTATCCTCACAAATCACTTTATTATGAAAATAATAGCTCATACCTAACACTTCCTATAGACCAAGCACTTACTGATGAAGATCAAAGATTACAGCCTTCAGTATGGATTACACATCAACATAAAGAAAACAAAAATCCTCACAACTGGACCAATAAACAACATCATGATAAAAGGAGAAAAGATTGATGTTGTCAAGGATTTCATTTTACTTGGACCCACAACCAACGCCCATGGAAGCAGTAGTCAAGAAATCAAACAATGCATTGCACTGGGCCAATCTTCTGCAAAAGACCTCTTTAAAGTGTTAAAAGGCAAAGATGTCACTTTAAGGACTAAGGTGCACCTGACCCAAGCCATGGTATTTTCAATTGCCTCATATGTATGCAAAAGCTGGACAATGAATAAGGAAGATTGAAGAAGAATTGACGTCTTTGCATTATGGTGGTGGCGAAGGATATTGACTATCCCATGGATTGCCAAAAGAACAAACAAATCTGTCTTGGAAGAAGTACAGTCAGAATGCTCCTTAGAAGCAAGGATGGCGAGACTTCCTCTCACATACTTTGGACGTGTTATCAGGAGGGATCAGTTCCTGGAGAAAGACTTCATGCTTGGTAAAGTAGAAGGTCAGTGAAAAACAGGAAGACCCTCAACCAGATGAACTGACACAGTGGCTACAACAATAGGCTTAAGCATAACAATGACTGTGAGGATGTGCAGGACTCGCAGTGTTTCATCCCGTTGTGCATAGGGTCGTTACAAGTTAGAACCAACTCCAAGACATCTAACAACAACAACAACAGCATAGACCAAGCATTTGGCTCAAGAATTTTAAATGTATTGATTCATTTCATCCTCAAAACATTTCTGTGTAGTAGCTACTTAGTTATCATGAGCACCATTTTACATGTAAGGAAACCAAGGTAGAGAGCCATTCAGCATGTATCGATGATCTCTTGCTGCTTTTTTAAAATGACAGAATCCTCAGATACAAGACAAATAAGTGAGCATCCACTGTCAGCCTAGGAATATTAATTATCTAGGTTCTCCAGATAATTGGTGTTGGTGAAGAATATTGAATATACCATGGACTTCTACAAGAATGTACAAATCTGTCTGGGAAGAAGTACAGCCAGAACGCTCCTTAGAAGGGAGGATGGTGAGACTTCATCTTGTGTACTTTGGACACGTTATCAGGAGGGACCAGTCTCTGGAGACGGAAGTCATGCTTAGTAAAGTAGAGGGTCAGTGAAAAAGAAGACTCTCAAAGAGATGTATTGACACAGCGGCTGCAACAATGGGCTCAAACATAGCAATGATTATGAAGATGGGTCAGGACTGGGCAGTGTTTCTTTCTGCTGTACACAAGGTTGCTATGAGTTGGAACTGGCTCGATGGTACCTAACAACAACAGGTTCTCCAGCACTGAACTCCAGCCAAGGAAATTGTTTATCGAGTTGTAGTACAACGCCCTGGAACTTACTTCCATAAAGCAGTGACTCAGCATCTACATTATTTACTTGTCAACGTGGGCATTGTGGAAGGGGTTGTTTTCACAGGGAAGAAGGCAACATTTGGTGTCTACAGTGAATTAAGCCAAATCAGCAACACTCATAAAATCAAGAAATTCTCAGTGGGATTCTCTTCTCATCAAGGTATTTACACACAGTGACTCACATTGTTTTCCTTGTGGAATTTTATCTATAAACAAATATGAATACAGACATGGTATATACGGATGATAATTATTACTGCAGCTAACTTCATAGAGCAGTTCCTATCTGCTAGGCTCTGTGCTGAATGTTTTACATGGATTATCCCAATTAATTCTTGCAACTATCTTGATAGATAATTTCTTTTTCCTGATTTAACAGATTTTTTTTTTAAAAATTTAGAAGTGTAAAACCAAAACCAAACCCATTGCTGTCCAGTCAATTCTGACTCATAGCGATCCTACAGGACAGAGTAGAGCTGTCCCATAGGGTTTCCAAGGAGGGGCTAGTGGATTCGAACTGCCAACCTTTTGGTTAGCAGTTGAACTCTTTAACGACTGCACCACCAGGCCTCCTTTAGAAGTGTAAGCAACCTAAAATACCTGAAGTCCAGAGAAAGACATAAATGGTGTCTGAAGGTAGATATCTGACTTCAGAGACCGCCTTCCTATCCACCACACACTATTGCGCAGGTTGACTGAAATCCAGGTGCACAGACAAATCCAAACACTGAACATTGGTAGCTGCAAGGCGAACAACCACTCCCAAAGAAACCACCCACACAGCCATAAGAAACGGACTTCTGACTTTATACTGCTGTTATTGTTAGGTGCTACTGAGTTGATTCCAACCCATAGTGACCCCATGTGACAGAGTAGAACTGCCTCATAGAGTATTCTTGGTTGTAAGAAGCAGATCACTAGTCTTTCTCCCATGGTTGGGTTTAAACCACCAACCTTTTGTTTAGCAGCAGAATCCTTATCACTGTGCCATCAAGTCTCCTTGACTTTATACTAGTTTAGGTGACATCGTGTTGTTGCTGTTGTTATTGTCCAGTAGGTTCTGACTCACAGCAAACTTCCATCTTCTGTACAACAGAACAAAAGGTATCCCCATCCTGCACCATCCTCACAATGGTTGCTGTGTTTGAGCCCATTGTTGCTGCCACTGTGTCAATCTATCTCATTGAGAGTCTTCCTGTTTTTCACTGACCCTCTGCTTTACCAAGCATGATGTCCCTCTCCAAGGACTGGTCTCTCCTGATAACATGTCCAAAGTATGTGAGGGGAAGTCTCCCCATCCTCCCTTCTAAGGAGTATTCTGGTTGTCCTTCTTCCAAGACAGATTCGTTCGTTCTTTTGGAAGTCTGTGGTATATTCAATATTCTTCACCAATGCCATAATTCAAGTGCATCAATTCTTCTCTGGTCTGCCTTTTTCATTGTTCAGCTTTCTCATGCATATGAGGCAAATCTCCAGTAAATCAGTCTTGGGACGAAGGATCTGGGATCTACCTTACCTAAGATATTCTTAGTCTGGAAAAGTGAATGCAAAGAGGAAATGGTAACTGTCTTCAAATGTTGGCAGGGGAGGCCCTGTTTCCTGTTGTCTTCAGGAGAAAGGAATCTAGGAAGAAACAGTTCAGCTTAAAGTCAGTGGTTCTTTCTCATTAGAGGGATGCACGGGGTTTCTGAAACCTAAAAAAAAAAAAAAAATCCATGAACTGGTCAGCTGCTTTGATGCTAATACCTGCAAGTGGTCTCTTCTGACTCACTGCATCTTTGCAGTACAAAATAAAAAAGAAAACGACTTCTGGGTGTGGGGAAGGCAGCCACCACAAGAGGGCAGCCATACCTTGAGATGCCCTGCAGTTCAAACAAAGCATTGGAGCTGAGGGTTTTGAAATGGAGTCCATGGACATTAGGGAAGGACTCACTGTGGTCCCTGATGACCAGCACCAAGTGGAGCAGCTTTGCCTGACGGGGCTTACAGCTTCCCAGACAGCCAGGTGATCTGATCTGTTTACCTGGCAATGTAGAGTCAACCAATCTGCAATTTCGCTGCAGGCAAACAAATGACTTTCTTATTTCCTTTCTCTTGATACGGGAAACCCCCCACTCTTTTCGGAACACAGTGTCCTGGATTCATGAGATTTGGGTTGTCGCATCCTTTGTATCTTAAAAGGCCATTCTCAGCCACAGACAACTTAAGGGTTTAAGAAAACATTAAACAGCAAAGGTGGAGCCTGAAAGAAAGATGCTGTACAAAGATATCTGAGCTATCAGTGGGTTATAATAAGAGGTACTCTTTCTGGAGCGTGAAGGATGATCATAGGGTTTTTTTCTTTCAATCACCTTACAGCGATGACGTAAATTATGTCTTGTTACTTTACTTAACAGATGAGGAAATCCAACGTCACAGAGAAATCGATCATGTCCAGGATGTCACAACTGGAAGACAGCAGGGCTGAGACGTAAAGTCAGACTTGTTTTGTTCTGAAGCCCTCATTTTTCAGCCTCAGCTCCACAAGCTCTCTATTTTTCATCCCAAACTCCTCCTAAGAACAGCGGTGGCAAAGTGTGAAGAATATATCCAGGGAGGCATTTATGGCGTCCTGATATCCTGTTGTCCCCTAGCTTTGACCCTGAAGCACTGAAGACACCCCCTGCAGGCAGACAACTGCAACTCTCTGACCCTTTAATAGAAGGAACTTGTGACAGGGCTGCTGTTGAGGTGCTGCAATTGTTCATCTTAATCTGTGTGACATCAAGTGACCTACTTTCTCAGCTATTTTGCATATGATTTTTAATAAACCTAGTCATCTGTGTGGTGCAAACAGTTAAGCACTCAATAACTAACCCAAAAGGTTGGCCATTTGAAGCCACTAAGAGGTGCCTCAGAAGACAGGCCTGGTGATCTGCTTCTGAAAGTTCCAGCCATGAAAATCCTATGGAGCAGCTCTACTCTGCAAACAAACCTGAAGTCACCATGAGTCGGAACAACAGCACAGTCATCCCCAGTGAGGGGAAGAAGACGTCTGGAAGTCAGCGAGAAAGAGTGTCCTGTTGGTAACTGCTGTGAAGTCAATTCCGACTCATGGCGACCTCATGTGTGCAGAGTAGAACAGCTCCATAGGGTTTTCAAGGCTGTGACCTTTCAGAAACCTATCACCAGGCCTGTCTTCCAAGGAGATCTCTGGTGGTGCAGTGGTTAAAGTGCTCGGCTGCTAACTAAAAGGTCAGCAATTCAAACCTACCCAGCCGCTCCATGGGAGAAAGATGTGGCAGTCTGCTTCCGTAAAGATTACAGCCTTGGAAACCCTATGGGGCAGGTCTACTCTGTCCTATGGGTCATTATGAGTCGGAATTGACTCAACAGCGATGGGTTTGGTTTTTGGTCTTCCAAGGTGTCTCTGGGTAGTTTCGAACCATCAACCTTTCAGCTAATAGTCAAGCACTGGACTGCACCACCCAGGGGCCTTCAAAAATTAAACATAGGCATCTAGTTTGGGGTGACCTGACACGCTCCCTTCTGTACTCTACAAGGGTCTTTGTGGGAGTTCCCCTCCAGGTATCCCAGGCCCTGAATGCTGAGTCTCATCTAGTTTTGCAGTATTGTCTGGAAGTTAGCACAAAAGAGCACCCTATGGAGGAGAACAGAGATGGAATCCTCCTCTAAGTTCACCAGAGAAAAACAGACGTAGTAGAAGCCGTCCACTGACCTTGAGCTGGCTTGAAGGCCTATGCCCGTGGCCCCACCACACCAGAGAACTCTCGCGGGAAAGAGAGAAAGTATGTATCCCCTTCGACAACCTGAGAGGACAGATTGCTGCAGGATCAGCAAATGAAGCTGAAGCTCCTGGTTTTTCAATTACCAAAGCTCCCATTTAGTGACTATAACAATGATCCCAACAGTTACAGGCACAGCTCAGAGTTAAGCGTAAAGAACATATCCTTTCTCTGGTACTGAAGTACTGTTAAAGGCATAATGGTCTCCATTGAAAACAACCCTTTTAAACAGAAATGACAAGAAAACATCTGTGTTCTAAGAGTCTCCCTTTCCCACTCTGCCGCGCGCCCTGCTTGGTGCTGTTTCAGGACATCAAGCACGACCACGTATGCAGCACTCCACTTAGTAGAAACGTTTTGGAAGCTGCTGTTGCTAAACTATGGCTAATTCCAAGTGCGAAAATATACCTCTCCTGCGAAATACGCTTCCTTCATGCCACCTTCAACTTGGGCAGTTCTTGAGTGGAATATGTTCAGTTTATGCAAAGCTGGAAGGAAAGGAAAACGGAGCCCATATCCAAAGTATGTTGACACCTCTCAGAGCCTTCAAACAATCGCAAATTTACTCATAAGAGAGATGGGACAAGGTCGTCAGATCCTGGGGACACTAGATTTTTTGAGATGATAATATATTTATTATATCTTTGTTCACAGATCATAGATTTTTTTAAAAGAAAGAAGTTATGTATTCTTTATTTAAATTCCATGCACACGGCTATACTTGTGCTTTTATTATTTTTCCATAATTCTATGCATTAGTTCACATATCATAACTATGTATCGAGTGTCTCCTCTATCTCCAGCATAGTGCTGGCCAGCAAATTTTTACTGATCAAGTTTCTACTTCGAGTCTCAAACCAGAACAATATGCAGGTTTATTGTTCACAATGAGGAGAGGGTCCTGGTGTTTATCTTTGACCCTTCACAATGAGGAGAGGGTCCTGGTGTTTATCTTTGACCCTTCACAATGAGGAGAGGGTCCGGGTGTTTATCTTTGACCCTTCACAATGAGGAGAGGGTCCTGGTGTTTATCTTTGACCCTTCACAATGAGGAGAGGGTCCTGGTGTTTATCTTTGACCCTTCACAATGAGGAGAGGGTCCTGGTGTTTATCTTTGACCCTTCACAATGAGGAGAGGGTCCTGGTGTTTATCTTTGACCCTTCTCTTTGACTCATTACGTCAATGCCCTATATGACAGCTGAAACAAATTACCACAAACCTACTGACTTAACACAAATGTGTTATCTTACAGTTCTGGAGATCAGCAGTCCTAATACAAAGGTATAAGCAGAGCTGTGTTTCCTTCTGAAAACTGTAGGGGAGAATCCATTTCCTTGTCTTTTCCAGCTTCTAGAAGCCACTGCATTCCTTGTCTTGTGGTCCCTTCCTCCATTTTCAAAGTCAGCTGTATAGCATCTTCAAATTTCTCTCCCTTCTCACCTCCCCTCCCCTTCTTTTCCTGCTCCCCCTTCTCTTTCTCTCTCTCCCCACTCTGCTTCTACCATCATATTTCCTTCTCTAATGCTAATTCTCCTGCCTCTCTCTTATAAGGACCTTTGTAATTGTATACAGCCCGCCCAGATAATCCAGGATAATCTCACCATCTCGTGATTCTTGACTTAACCACATTTGCAAAATCCCTTTTGCCATGCAAGGTAGTATATTCACATGTTCTAGGAATTAGCATGTGGACTTCTTTGGGAGGATATTATTCTGTCTACCACCCTCTTATATTTGAGTTTCTCATATCCTTCATTTCTTTGCTTCCACTGTTTTGTGCAAAGTATTTTCAAGAAAATGAAATGAAGAGGTTCATACTCGAGATCTATGAGTAGAATTCAATGATCCTCTGGACACCATGACAAATCTTTTAGAAGTCCAAACTGTCCTAGTGCAGCACCACAAGAATTTTAGTTTTTCCAGATAAAGGTAAAGGTTCTCTGAATTCTACTGGATGGTACTCTGGACAATTTTTTTTTCTTCAGTACAAGTAAAAATGTATTTCTGTTATAGCATATATGCATATTAAAATAGAAAATCAACTTAATATTTTGAATCTTAAGAAGTTTTTCCCAAAAGGAAAACATCACTCACAGTTCAAACAGTGTGAAAGGCATGAGCGTGTCTTTGGCATGTCAAGAATTACTGGGACTTGAGCCCTGGTAGCATAGCGGTTAAGAGCTTGGTTGCTAACCAGAAGGTCGGCAGTTTGAATCTACCAGCCGCTCCTTGGAAACCCTCTGGGGCAGTTCTCTGACCTATAGGGTCACTATGAGTCCGAATTGACTCGATGGCAATGGGGTTTTGTTTTTTTTGGAAGCACTCACAGCAGAAAAAGGTAAAAATAAATTTAGCAGAGACAGGAAAATGGAACCAATGACCCATTTGTGGAATAGGGGACTCTTGGTATTACTACTGTGATTTAAGTTGCCCCTTTTCCACTGTCACCCTAGTCTACTCCCCATAATCCTGTGAAACACTGTAATGTGCTACACTAGCACAAAAACCAAAAAAAAAAAACAAAACCCAACCCCGTTACCAGTGAGTCTATCTGACTCATAATGACCATATAGGGTAGAGGAGAACTGCCCCATAGGGTTTCTAAGGAGCAGCTGGTGGATTCTAACTGCTGACCTTTTGGTTAGTAGGATAACTGTTAACCACTGCACTAGCTTACTTATCTAAAATTTCCCTTTTTAACACTGACTATTATATAACATGTTACATGTTATTATACCAAACCATTGTGTTTAAAGCACAGACTTACCACCAAATTTAGGACTCCATTTTCTCTTTGACTCTTGGCTCAAATATCTTGAAATTGGCTCCAAAGTGTATAGGTCAAAAGAAGCCCAACATCAAACTCTCTTGAACACTAATCTCTGAAAAGAGAAAAAAAAGAAAATTCTGATTTTCCTCTGGGGCAACACTTTCACCCCTCAAAATAAGTAACTCAGAATACTCAAAGACATAGGATCTGTATATAATTATTGAAAAATAATAATAAAAGATAAATAGTAGATAAAAGCTATAATGTTTTGTAGAACTATCTAAATTTCTATTTTAGTAATCTATTTTTATGTACATTAATTTTATTATTCATATAAGTTTGTAGAATGTTGCTTCCCACATAAGAAAAGTTTAGATAAATATAAATATTCATTACCTTGGTATTCTATGAGTTCATCTTTCCCAAATCTAGTTATAGATACCATAATAGCAAAAAATTCAGACATTCTAAAGACTATAAAAAAAAATTTTATTTGAAAAAAATTTCTGAAAAAGATTTGACAGAGAAAACCTAAAGAATGTAGAAGGAAGAAAATAACCAAGACAGAAGCATACATTAACAAAATTTTAAAAAAGAGAGAGGCAGGGGTATACAAAGAGAATTCATAAACCCTGAAGTTGGTAATTTGAAGAGTGCCAAGCTAATTTAAGAAGAAGGAGGAGGAAGAAGAGCAGAAAGCACAAAAAAAAAAAAAAAATCCTATTAGGATGAAACCAAAAAAACCCGTTGCCATCGAGTCAATTCCAACTCATAGTGACCCTATAGGACAGATTAGAACTGCCTGTAGGGTTTCCAAGGAATGGCTGGTGGATTCGAACTGCAGACCTTTTGGTTAACAGCTGAGCTCTGAACCACTGCACAGTCAGGGCTCCATTAGAGTGATAGAGGGGACATAACCACAAATTTAGAAAAATTTTCATAACAAAGGAGAAAACTACAAGCAGGTATGTACCAAAAATGAAAAAAGTATATCACATGTACAGTTTCCTAAAAAAACAAAAAACATGGAGTACTAAAATTGACTCAATAAAACAGAAAAAAACTCACAATAAACCAATAACCGTATTTTCTTTTCTGAAGGGCTATTTAATTGTTTAGACACACGCACACAATGTATATCTGACACCTGCACATTTGGATTACAAAACATTTCAGATGTACTTTTATGCTTATACTACACTTACATATTTCTTGATTCCAAGTTAGGAAGTGGTGTACTTGAGGCCCAATAATTCCCCTAACATAAGCTGTGGTCTCCCTAAATAAAAATGGGCCACCATACTTTAGATTTCACAAGTTATCAAGATAATAAAACAAATCGCTGTGTAGCCACGCCTAGTTTAAAAACCATTACCAAGGGCACTGATGCCCCCATAAGTTCTCCTAGTTTGCATACCTCCCTCCACTGTAGCAACCCTCTGTTCTGATTTGTGTGCTATCATTACATTGCTTTTATTATAGTTTTTTTCAGAAAATGTACTTTTCCTAAAAATACGTTGTTAAATTCTGTATATTTAAAATTTTTAATAGATGTTATTATACTGCACTTATTCTCTTGTAACACATTTTTCTAAATTATGATAATTATGATTATATTGATGCCAATTCCTAAGTTTATATACTTCCACTATTGTATGTTATTCCATTTTTTAATATATGCAATTAGTATAGTCTACTAAAGAGCATTTAGAAGTGTCCCGTTTTGCTATTGTAGACACTCATGCAACGAAGATTTTAGTATTTGAGTCCTGATGCAAAAATACAAAAACTTCTACTCCTGGATCTTAAGATGTTCCTAGTTTACCAGAAAATGTTAAATTGTTTTCTACAGTGGTTGTGCCAGCTTTCACTCGGCAATGTAGAAAAGGGCACATTCCTCTACATCTTTGTTGATATGAGTTATCATCAGACTTGAATTTTTGCAAAATGGTATCTCGTTGTGGTTTTAGTTTTCATTTCCTGATTACCATTGAAGTTGAGTAGATTTTCTATGGTTTTTTGGGCATTCTTATTTCCTAGTTTTAAAATGCTCATTGGCATCTTTTGCCAATTTTTCCATTGGACGATTTGTCTTGTTCTTATTGAGTAATTCATTCTTAACTGCCTGTGTGCCTGCCAATACTCCCTGAAAGATCTGAACTCCTTCCAATGCACTGCAGCTCACTGCTGTCCCTCCAGGAGGCTCAAAGACCTCTGATTTCCTTAAGTGAGAAATACAAAACACTTCCATCAATCTTGGTGTGGAACTCAGCAGACATTATTTTTCAGGATTGAGTATTCTCAGTGATCCTTTATCTAAGCCTAGAATCTCTCCTTCCTGATATCTGTATTTTTTTTTTTTTCCAAGAAATTAGGGTAAACCATTTTTTTTGCTGGGCCTTGTTTGATTCACATCCAACCAAGGCCTAGCTTGACTTTAATCCAGTAAGATTTTCTTTGTCTCTGAATAAAAACCTATTCAAAACACAGAACTTATTTAACACTTTTGGATCACTTTTGAAACGATAAACTTGTAGTTCTTGATATTTAAGCACTCTGCCAAACATACACCTGGCCAAATTCTTATTCACACATTTGTTTCAAGCAGAAGTATTAAAAAGATACAGCAGACATTTTTAGCAATGAAAATATTATGCAACCTCTAAACCTCTGAACACTAATTTTAGCTCCCAATACATTTGTCCAAACCACAGTTTATCAAGGCCAGGATTTTCTTCCAGGGGAAACTTAGGTCCACATCTATTGATACAGCGCAATTTACAGTTAAAACTTTGTATTGGAAAGTCTCCTACTGGCCCAATTTTTAAGGGAAGATAAATAGAAACATATTTCCTTAAGTTATTACCACCTCTGTGACATCTAAAACCTTGGAATATATTTAACTTTCCTTGTTTTGTAGCCTCTGTCTTTCCTTCTCTCTAAGTTAGCCTCTTTCTCCAGCAAACTCAGTAGTCTGCTCCCACATTTCTACATTCATCTTAGGGAGTTGCCTACTGCCAGTCTAAGGGGGCTTTGAGGGAGTCCTCAGAACTTCCTCCAATTCCCTTGCATTTTCAAGATTCTTTAGTATCTCCTCCATCTCAGCTACATAGGGGAGTAGAAGTTGTTGGGTGCCCGTGAGTCGATTCTGACTCATAGCAACCCCATGTGACAGAGTAGAACTGTCTCATAAGGTTTCCTATGCTGTAATCTTTATGGAAGAAGATCACCAGATGTTTCTCCTGCAGAGCCGGTGGGTGGATTTCAACTGTCAACTTTTCGGTTAGCAGCCAAGTGTTTAACTGTTGTACCACCAGGGCAGGGAAACTTGGATTGATCTGCCTTCAACTGTCCACTGGGCTGAGCTGTCAGAGGCTCAGGAACAGGAATGAAGCCCTTTGGCATCGCTTTCTCCCTTATGTCCTACAACTACCAAAAGTTCTCCTGATCTGGGCTACTGAGTCCTCCCTTGAGCATCCTTACCTCAAGATTCCCTCTTTCAGTTTACTGATCATCCCCCTGCCCCCAATCTTAAAATGCTTTAGCAGTCTTTACTTTAGTCTCACTTCTGTCGAACACTGGGGACCTTTCAGTGGTCTAGTCAAGAGGAGTGGATCCAGAGTGTCTCTGGCTTGGCTTGCCCCTCAATTCCAAAAATGATTCAAAACATCTGGTGACACAACTTGACCAAGGCAAGGTCATGGAAGCTTCATAGACTCATCCAAACTCCCTTAGGGACCGAATTACCAGGCTGAGGGCTGGGGACCATGCTCTCGGGGGACATCTAGCCCAATTAGCATAATATAGTTTATAAAGAAAATGTTCTATATCCTACATTGGTGACTAGTGTCTGGGGTCATAAAAGCTTGTGAGTGGCCTTCTAAGATACTCCACTGGTCCCTCCCTTCTGGAGCAAGGGAGAATGAAGAAAACTACACATACAAAGGAAATATTAGTCCAAAGGACTAATAGACCCTGACTACCACGGCCTTCACCAGACTGAGTCCAGTATAGCTAGATAATGCCCGGCTACCACCACTGACCGCTCTGACAGGGATCACAACAGAGGGTCCTGGTCAGAACTGGAGAAAAATGTAGAACAAAATTCTAACTCACAAAAAAAAAGACCAGACTTACTGGCCTGACAGAGACTGGAGAAACCCCAGGAGTATGGCCCCCAGACACTCTTTTAGCTCAGTAATGAAGTCACTCCCGCAGTTCACCGTTCAGCCAAAGATTAGACAGCTCCATAAAACAAAATGAGACTAATGGGGCACAACAATCCAGGGAGAAGGACTAGAAGGCAGGAGGGGACAGGAAAGCTGGTAACAGGGAACCCAAGTTGAGAAGGGGAGAGTGTTGACATGTCTTGGGGTTGGCAACCAATGTCAGGAAATGATATGTGTATTAATTGTTTAATGAGATACCAATTTGCTCTGTAAACCTTCATCTAAAGTACAAAAAAAAAAACCAAAAAACTGGTGGCATTGGTCCAAATATTTCACTAGATTTGGAAGGGCAGTTTCTCCTTGTCCCTTTTATACTTGGGGTTTACATTAGTACTCCAAAAGAACACCAATATTTAATCGTAATTAATTTAAAGACATACTTACAAACATTGGGTTGTCCAGTTTCCTGTGACAAATAAACAGGGGCTTGTTATCTGGGAAGAGAAAACAGAAATGGTACTAGGAGACCCTGAACAATTTCTGCATCCTATTTTCTCACATTCTGTAAAACTCATTTTCTTACAGACAGTCCCCTAATTCTAATTAGACATCTTTTTGCCTGACTGGTTCTGCTATTGACCTGATAGCATTATAGCCATGACCAGCAGATCCTACACAAATGATTCCTTAGGGACTTTGATGAGCATATTATTTCTTAATTGGATAAATGGTAGAGCCAAGATTCAAACCCAGGTGAGTTTGATGTTTGAGCCCTGACTCTTTACCACTACTCTCCACTGCACATATTTGATGTGGACAGTCAGTTTTAACTTCCTTGAGAGAAAGGGCTTTGTGTGATGTAGGTAATCCCTGCTTTGAATGCTTCATACCTTGACCCTCTGGTTGCCAAAAGCATCAAGTAAGTCATCTGCCATCCGCCTTGTGTTTGCTTTCACATCTTCCGTGGACAGCCTCTCCATCTATCAGAACAGGATCCGACAGCCACACAGGCAAAGCCATGATTTAGCCTTATCCTTACTGCTTTAAGACATGGTCTCATGAGAGAACCAAGCTTTTCACATAACTGCTGTTATGTGCCGTCGAGTCAGTTCCTACTCATAGCAACCCCACAGGACAGAGTAGAACTGCCCCCAAAGGGTTTCCAAGGAGCAGCTGGTGGATTCGAACTCCTGACCTTTTGGTCAGCCGCCAAGTTCTTAACCACTGCGTTACCCTCCACTTACACATAATAGGAGCTTCTAATATATTTGCTGGATAAAAGAGACTTTGAGTTAATTCAGAAATCAAATAATTTCTGAAAATAGAATCCACATTATTTTAAGTGTCTCATTATTGTTAAGTTTACCTGTCTGTTTTGCTTCACCGATTACCGAAAAAAAAAGAGCTCTGAGCAGACAAGATTTTTTTCTGAAAAGTAAAGAAAATCAGAAAAAATAAACACAAGCTAAAGGGAGGGAGACTGAATAGATGCACAGACTCATAGCCACAGAGGGCAGAAAATCTGATTGACAATAGGAAGATTGGAGAGCTATAGAAACATGAAACTCAGATGCATTCTAGAAAGAAAAAACAATAATAAGAAAGAGAGAGAAACAGGGAAGCAGAACAGCAACAGCACAGGGAAGAAAAATGATCATGTCAGAAGCAGAGAGAGATACAATGAACAGTTAATGAAAGAATTTCTAACAGAAGGACTGGGGCATCATACAAGGAAAGATAAATGAGCGTCAGTGGCTGGCCCTCTCCATGCCTGATCAGACTCAGAGCTGGATCCTTCAGGGTGGATTTTAATATTGGAGTGGCAGCAAAGGCCTGGACGATAGACCTCATTGTTGACCCACTAAAGGCTCTCTTGCAGCAGCAACATGTTCCAAAAGCAATAATGTTCGACCTTCCTATTTTTTCCCCTAAAGTCCCAGTTGACGGCCTAAAGAAGCTTTTTAGGCAATATGTTTGACGTCCTTGACTACTGACGCAGAGAGAGAGATAAATAGTCAAAGTATAAAATGCAACTTAATTATTTTTCTTTACATAAAATACAGACTCTTCTACACATATACCTTTCAAATTAGGGAGAGACCATAAACAGCTTCGCATTCATGTTCAGAAAATATACACACAAGTATATACATATGCAAATACACACACACAGATAAACACACACACACACACACACACCCTACAGTTCTGTTACTGACCCTAGAGCAGAAACTGAGGCGTAAGGAGAGATGGAGAGACACAGAGACAAAGGTGACAGGCACGGGAGAAGAGGAGATCCATGTGGTCTGAAGAGACCGAGAGCCTCAGGCTTTGGTGGCTGCGTCTCCTGGAATAGTTCAGTCTTCTCACTTATTTCCATGCCTTGGGTCTCACACCCTCCCAACCACAATCTAAACTGCTGTTAGATTTATTTTTCAACAAATATGATTATGGAATTTTCTTGCTTCATGACTTTCAACAACTCCTCACATTCGCCTGAATGAAGTCAAAATTCATTAGCTTGACATTCTTTCCCCAAATCTACTTTTCTTTTCTTTCTTTCCCATAAACATCGCTTCACAGATTCTACCCTCGGGCTGCAGTGACTCCTTGCCATTGCTTTCCAGGATGCTGTTACCTCTGCTTGTACTGTTTTCTTTACAGGTCATGCATGGGCATAAAGAGTAAAATAGTTCTATATCGGTTTTTTTGGGGGGGGGGGAAGCAAACTTCTCTCTCCTTATCCCACCCCAAAGACAACAACTTTCACCTCTATTGATTAAATAAATGTATTGGTATATATCTTGATTTCTAAATGAAATACTTACATTGCATCATCTTGACTTTTTAGCCTTAATTATTATCTGCTGACACCCCTCCCCCATTTTTGGTGCAAGTACTTAAATCTCTTTGAGGGCAAGACTTTGGTTCACTTACTTTGGACACGTCATCAGGAAAGGCCAATCCCTAGAAAAGGACATTATGTTTAGTAAAGTAGAGGGTCAGCAAAATCAAGGGAAGCCCTCAGTGAGAAGAACTGACATAACAACCACAACAACCATAATGAAGAAGGCACAGGACCTGGCAGCATGTCATTCTGTTGTGCAAAATGTCACCATGAGCTGGAGCAGATTCATGGGCAACTAACAACAAAACTGTTCTCCCCTTACTATCCCATCATCTCCTCATCCTCTCAGTATTGTTATTTATACATTTTTATAAGATCACTATTCCCTGTTTGCATTATCACGACAATGTAAATGCTACTCACAGCTGAAACACGTAAACGAACTGTAATTGCCTTTCCCTCCCAGGACTTTTTGTTTGTTTTCCTGGGAGCTAATAATTGTCATGTTTTTTTAACATACTTATCAGTAACTAACTCTCTGCCAATTCCCTGAATTTCTTCTCAGGACATTTGTTTATATCACGTATTCTATCAATTTCATCTTCCTGCAGAGTTGCCCCTTCTAATCTGAACTGCATGCCCTCTATGCCTGAAGCACATGCTGGGATCTCCCTTCACATTATATTCAAAGATTCACTTCATCTTTACCCTATGGTTCATCTCCTGTTTCCTGATATTTCATGTCTTCCTCTTTCTTAGTTTCTATCCTCACCTTCGTGGAGCACATCCTTCAGTAGCTTCCTGAGAATGTGTACGTGTAAGGTAACTTTTAAGAGACTTTGAATGTCTGAAATTGTTTTTATTTTATCCTGACTCTTAACTGAAACTTTAGAGATTAGAATTCTACGTCTCAAAGAGTTTTCCTTCAAAATTTTGAGGCACTTCTGCAAGCTGAACATAACTGGAGAAAGACACACAATCAAACAGATTGGTCTTGCTTTAAATTCATGATCATTGTCTTAGTTTTCTAAGGCTTCCATAACAAAACACCATAAGGTGGGTGGCTGTAAAGAAAAGGAATGTATTTTCTCACAGTTCTGAAGACTAGAAGTGCAAAATCAAGGCTATGCTCTGTCTCTCTGTGCTCTAAGGTAAGATCCTTCCTTGTCTCTTTCAGTTTATGGTAGCCCCAGGCATTTCTTGGCGTTCCTTAGCTTGTAGACACACCGCCACATGCTGCCCCTTGCTCAGTGTGCGTGTGTGTGTGTGTCTGTGTGTGTGTGAGAGAGAGAGAGGCTCTCTCTCTACCTTCTCCCTCTGTACCAGACTCTACTCCAGTATGACCTTGTTAACCTATCTAAGTTCTGCAAAGAAAAACCCTATTTCTCCAAAGTTGCTCTAAGGAGCATTCTGGCTGTACTTCTTCCAAGATAAACTTATTCGTTTTTCTGGCAGTCCATGATATAGTCAATATTCTTCACCAACACCATAACGCAAAGGTGTCAATTCTTCTTCAGTCTTCTTTACTCATTGTCCAGCTTTCCCATTCATATGATTAAAAATACCATGGCTTGGGTAAGGCACACCTTAGTCCTCAAAGTGACATCTTTGTTTTTTAACACTTTCAAGAGTTTTCTGCAGCAAATCTGCCCAATGCAATTGTCCTTTGATTGCTTGACTGCTGCTTCCAAGGATGTTGATTGTGGATCCAAGTAAAATGAAATCCTTCACAACTTCAATATTTTCTCCATTTATTATCATGTTGCTTATCGGTCCAGTTGTGAGGATTTTTGTTTTCTTTCTGATGAGGTGCAATCCACACTGAAGGCTGTGGTGTTTGATCTTCATCTGTAAGTGCTTCAAGTCTTCTCAACTTTTAGCAAGCAAGGTTGCGTCATCTGCATATCACTGCAGGTTGTTAATGAGTCTTCCTCCAATCCTAATGGCACATTCTTCTTCACGTAATCCAGTTTCTTGAATTATTTGCTCAGCATACAGATTGAATAAGTATAGTGAAAGGATACAACCCTGACACACACACCTTTCCTGGTTTTAAACCATGCAGTATCCCCTTGTTCTGTTCGTACTACTGCCTCTTGGTCTATGTACAGGTTCCACATGAGCACAATTAAGTTTTCTGGAATACTCATTCTTAGCATTGTTATCCATAATTTCTTGTGATTTACACAGTCGTATGTCTCAGCACAGTCAATGAAACAGAGGTAAACATCTTTCTGGTGTTCTCTGCTTTCAGCCAGGATCCATCTGACATCTGCAGTTATATCCCTTGTTCCATGTCCTCTTCTGAATCCAGCTTGAATTTCTGGCACTTCCTTGTCCATGTACTGCTGCAACCACTTCTGAATGACCATCAGCAAAATTTTACTTGCATGTGATATTAATGATATTGTTTGATGATTTCCACCTTCTGTTTCTATTCTACAGTTAATAGACATTTGGGTTGTTTACAGTTTGGGACCATTACAAATAAGGCTGCTTTGAATATTTTTGCACAGGTTCTTTTGATGCATTTACATGTTTCTGTGAGGGTATATAAACAGAAGTGAAATGGCCGAATTACAGGGTATAGCATAAATTCAGATTTAATAGCTTATGCAAACAGTTGTCCAAAACAATTTTAACAAATTATACTCCACATCCTTCACAATTCTTGACATTGTCAATCCCAGTAGCAGTCATTCCCCACTCCCCCACTCCCTAGATTCTGGCAACCAAAAAAAATCTGTCTGTATGAATTTGCCTATTCTGGACAATTCACAGAATTTGAATCAAACAATATATGGCATTTTGTGTCTGGCTTCTTTTTCTTAGCAGAATGTCTTCAAGGTTCATTGGAGTTATAGCACTTATAGGTACTTCATTCCTTTTTATGAATGAATAATTGAATAATATCCCATTGAACAGATACACACATTTTGTTTATCCATTCTTCAGTTGATGGACATTTGGATTGCTTCTGCATTTTGGCTATTATGAACAATGTTGTTATGAACATTCATGTAAATATTTTCTGTGACATATGCATTCAGTTCCCTTGGGTATATGCCGAGGAGTGGAATTGCTAGGTCATATGGTAAATCTATGTTTAACTTTTTGAAGAACAGACAAACATCTCCACAGGGGCAACACCATTTTGCATTCCACCAGCAGTACATGATGGTTGCGATCTCTCCACATCCTTGTCAACACGTTACTATCAGTCATTTTAATTATAGCCATTCTAGCAGATGTGAACAGGTAAATTCTTGTGGTTTTAATTTTTATTTTCCAAATGACTAATGATGTTAAGCATATTCATCTGCTTATTGGCCATTTTTATATGTTTTTTGGAGAAATATCTATTCAAACACTTTGCCCACTTTTAAATGTATTATTTGTCTTTTTACTGTTGAGTTGTTTTATATATATACATATACATATAAATGTGTGTCTGTGTGTATATATATGTATATATATCTACATTTATATACCGTTATTGTATACCATTGAGTAGATTCTGACTCGTAATGACTCTAGAGGACAGAGCAGAACTGCCCTGTAGGGTTTCCTAGGCTGTGATCTTTGTGGCAGTGGATCACCATGCCTTTTCTCCCAACGAGCCCCTGGTGGATTCGAACTACCAACCTTTCAGTTAGCAGCTGAAGGCTTAACCATTGTGGAACCAGGGCTCACTCGCTCTAAAAACCCCTTGCCGTTGAGTTGATTCTGAATCACAGAAACCCTGTAGGACAGAGTAGAACCTCCCCACAGAGTTTCCAAGGCTGTAAATCTTTATGGAAGCAGACCACCATATTTTTCTCCCATGGAGCAGTTGATGAGTTTGAACCACCATCCTTTTGGTTAGCAGCCGAGTGCTCAACCACTGTGACACCAGGGCTCCTTCTCTCTTTCTCTCTCATGTATATATGAGTGTGTATGTATACATATACATAGATACTTCTTTTTTACATTAGAACCTTATAAAATATATAATTTGCAAATATTTTCTCCCATTGTATAAACTGTCTTTTCACTTTCTTGATGATGTCCTTTGAGGAACAAACATTTTAAAATTTGTTGAAGTTCAATTTGTTTTTCATTTATTTTTCGTCCTGTCTTAGGTTGGGTTCTCTACAGGAGCAAAACCAATGAAGAGCACATATAAATGTATATAGGGAGATTTATTTCAAGGAAATGGCTTATGCAATTGTGGAGGCTGGCAAGTCCCAAATCCATGGCTCAGGCAGCAGGCTGGAGGATCTTCCTGACTCACGTGGTTGCAGGGGTTGATGAACCCAAAATCTGCAGGTCAGGAAGCAGGCTGCTGGCTCACAGGGTTGTGGGAGCCAGCGAATCCAAAATCTGCAGGTCAGGAAGCAGGCTGCTGGCTCACAGGGCTGTGGGAGCCGGCGAATCCAGAATCTGCAGGTCAGGAAGCAGGCTGCTGGCTTACAGGGTTGTGGGAGCTGGCGAATCCAAAATCTGTAGGTCAGGAAGCAGACTGCAGGCTTCTCACATCCCAAGAAGCAGAGGTCAGACAACAAGCGACAAAGGCAGGATGACGAGAGAGAGCTTTGCCAGAACATCTGTTTATATCATGGATGCAGGCCATACCCCCGAGGAAACTCTTGTTCCAACTGATTGGCTGCTCACATCAGATCACAAAATCGGAGGTGATTACAGCATCTGCCAACCCATAGAGAATTACAGCCTAGCTAAATTGACACATAGCATTAATTATCTGTGATGGATTGAATTGTGTCCCTGCAAAACATGTATTGTAAATCCTAACCTCTAGGCCTGAGGTTATAATCCCATTTGGGAATGGGTTGTCTTTGTTATGTTAATGAGGCAGGATTAGTGTAGGGTGTATGTTGAGTCAATCTCTTGAAAGATACAAAAGGAGCAGATTAAGCAAGCAGAGATTGGGTAAGAGGGATGCCATACCACATGAAGATCACCAAGGAATCAAGGAATAAGGACCTTCCCCTAGAGCCAAAAGACAGAAATCCTTTCTCTAGAGCAGGTGCCCTGAATTTAGCCTTCTAGCCTCCTAAATTGTGAGAGAAGAAACTTCTGTTTGTTAATGCCACCCACTTGTGGCATTTCTGTTACAGCAGCACTAGATGACTAAGACACCATCTAACCCACTTTGGCTGCTGCCTTTGCTTTTGGTGTCATATCTGCCTGGTCCAAGGTAACAAAGAATTATGCCTAAGTTTTCTTCTAAATGTTTCATAGTTTTAACTCCAATTTAGGTCTTTAATGCATTTTGATTTAGTTTTTGTATATGGTGTGAAGTAGGAGTCCAACTTAATTATCTTGCATGTACATATCTAGTTGTTACAGCACCATTTTGAAAAAGGTTATTCTTTCTTTATTTAATTATCCTGACACCTTTGTCTAAAATCAATTAGCTGTGGACACATGGGTTTATTCTGTACTCTCAATTCTATTCCATTGATCTATATGTCTATTCTTATGCAAGTAGCACACGATATTTATTACTGTAGCACTGTAGTATATTTTGAAATTGGGATATGTGGATCTTCTCATTTTGTTCCTTTTTTTTAAGATTGTTTTTGGCTATTCTGAGTTTCTCGAGTTTCAGCTTGTCAACTTCTTCAAAATCTAGCTGAGATTTTGATAAGATTGTATTGAATCTGTACATAAATTAGGGGAGTATCATCATTTTAGCAATATTAAGTCTTCAATCCATGAACACAGGATGTTTTTCCAATTATTTAGGCCTCCTTTAAATTTTTTCAACAATGTTTTTTAGTTCTCAGAGCATACATCTTGCACTTTTTTTTGTTAAATTTATTCTGAAGTATTTTAGTCTTTTGTATGCTACTGCAAGTATATATTTTTTAAAATTTTGTTCTTGGAGTACTCATTGCTAGTGTACAGAAATATAATTTTTTATATTTATCTTGAATCCTGCTATCTTGGTGAACTCCTTTATTAGCTTGAATTTTTTTTTTTTTGTGTGGATTTCTTATAATTTTCTATATACAAGATAATATCTGCAAAAACAGATAATTTTATTTCTTCCTTTCCAATCTGCATGCCCTTTATTTCATATTCTCTCCAAATCTCCCTGGCTAGAACATAGAGTGTAATGCTAAATAGAAGTGGATAGAGCAAACATCTTTGTCTTGTTTCTGATCTGAGAGGAAAACTTTTAGCCTTTCACTATTATGTCAGCTGCGAGTTTTATAGATAACCTTCTATCAGGTAGAAGACCTCTCCTTCTATTCCTAGTCTGTTGATTATTTTTATCTTGAAAGAGTGTGGGATTTTGTAAAATCCATCTATATAAATGGTTAGGGGTTTTTGTTATTTTATTAATATGATATACATTATAGACTCAATTGTGCCCCCCAAAAATATGTGTTGTAAATCCTAACCTCTATGCCTGTGGTTGCAATACCATTTGGGAATGGGTTGTGTTAGCTATGTTAATGAGACAGGATTACTGTAGGGTGTGTCTTAAATCAATCTCTTTTGAGATATAAAAGAGATTAAACAAGCAAGTGAAAGAAGCAAAGATGTGGGAAGAGAGATGCCAAGCCACATGAAAATCACCCAGAGCAAATGTGCAAAGAGACAAGGACCTTCCTCCAGAGCCAACAGAGAGAGAAAACCTTCCCCTAGAGCCGGCACCCTGAATTCAGACTTCTAGCCTCCTAAGCTGTGAGAAAATAAATTTCTGTTTGTTAAAGCCACCCACTCAAGGTATTTCTGTTACAGCACGTATAGCAGCACTAAACAATTAAGGCAGTATATTACATAGATTTATTTTTATGTGTTGAACCAACTTTGCATTTCTGGAATAAATCCTACTTGGTCATGGTGTAAGGTGATCTTGCGGTGAAAATGGTTTACTGTTGGCTACTAACTGAAAGGTTGGCTGTTCAGATCTACCCAGAGCCACTGTAGGAAAAAGGTCTAGAAATCTGCTTCTATAAGATTACAGCCAAGAAAACCCTCTGGAGCGCAGTCTACTCTGAAGGACATGGGATCTCTATGTATCGGAATCAACTCGGCATAAATGAGGTACAGGTCATAGTGTATAATCCTTTTTATAAGTTGCTGGAATTGGTTTGCAATTCTGTTGCTGAAAAATTTTTTGCATCTGTATTCACAAGGTTATTGGCCTATACTTGTCTTTTCTTGTGATTCGTTTATCTAATTCTTGTTTCAAGGAAACACTGGTGTCATAGAATGAGTTGAGATGTGTTCCCTTTTCTTCTATTTTTTGAAAGCATTTGTAGAGGGTTGGCAAATTATTTTTTAAACTTTTTGCTGGGATTTACCAGTGAAGCCATCTGGTCCTGGGCTTTTATTTGGGAAAAAAAAAATTATTGTTTACTAATTCAATATCTTTACTTGTTATAGGTCTATTTAGATTTTCCGTTTCTTCCTAAGTTAGTCCATTCTAGGAATTTGTCCACTTTACCTAGGTTATCTAATGTTTACCAATTTTTGTTTACCTTTTCAGAGAACCAACCTTTTGTTTTGTTGATTTTCTATATTGATTTTGTGAACTTTCTTCTATTTCATGTTTTTGCTTTGTTATTTATTATTTCCTTCCTTCTGCTTGTTTTAGTTTCCTTTACTCTTTTTCTCATTTCTTAAAGTGGGAGGTCAGGTTACTGATTTGAGATCTTTCTTCTTTTTTCAGTGTAGGCATTTACAGATCTAAAATTCTCTCTAAGCACGGCATTAACTGAATTCATTATTTTTGGTATGTTGTGTTTTTAGTTTTTTTTTTTTTTCTCTTTCCTCCAAATGTTTCCTATTTTGTTACATAATTTCTTCTTTGATCCATTGATTATCTAGGAATCTATTATATTTCACATACTTGTAAATTTCTAAGGAGCCCTGGTGGCACAGTGGTTAAGCGCTAGGCTGCTAACTGAAAGGTCAGTGTTTTGAACACGCTAGCCACTCTTTCGGAGAAAGATGTGGCAATCTACTTCTGAAAAGATTTACAGCCTTGGAAACCCTATGCAGTAGTTCTATTCTGTCCTAGATGGTCGTTATGGGTCAAAATGCAACTCAATGGCAATGGGTATGGTTTTTGTCTTTTTTGATAAATTTCCCAATTCTTTATTTTTCTGTTATTGATTTCTAAATCATTTTTTTGTGGCCAGAGAACTTATTTTTTGTGATATCAATTCTTTCAATTTATTGAGACTTGTTTTATGGTCTAACATCTGTTATGTCCCGGAAAATGCCCCATGTAAAATTAAGAAGAACGTGTATTTGCTATTTGTTGGGTGGAGTGTTCAATAAATGTCGTCAGGTACATTTGGTTTATATATTCAAATTTTCTATTTCTCTGTTGGTCTTCTTTCTAGTTGCTTTATTCATTATTGAAAGTTGTGTATTGAACTTGCAAGTCTTAGTACAGAATTATCTATTTTTCCCATCAAGTATATCAGTTTTTGATTAATGTATTTTCAGGCTCTATTTTTTAGGTGTATATATGTTTATAATTGTTGTATCTTTTTGATGAATTGACATTTTTATCATTACAAAATGTCCTTCTTTGTCTCTTACAACAATTTTTGTCTTAAAGTCTATGTTCTCTAATATTAGTACAGCCTCTTCATCTCAGTTTTGGTTGCTGTTTGCTTGGTATATGTTTTTCTATAATTCTACTTGGAATCTATTTGTGTCTTAAAATGTAACTTCTGTCTCCTCTAGACAACGTGTAGATGGGCTATATATATGCATCTGTGTGTTTGTGTGTGTGTGTGTATCCATCCTGCCAATACTTGTTTTTTTATTGGTATGGTTAACACATTTACCTTTAATGTAATTACTGATATGTTAGGATTTATGTCTGCTATTTTAGTACTTATTTTCACTATATCTTCTATATGTCTTTAGTATTTATTTTCTATACATGTTTTCTATATGTCATTGGTTTCTCTCTTCATCACTGCTTTCTTTTGTTTTAAGTAGATATTTTCAAATTACCAATTTAATTCCTTTGTTGCTTCTTTTGCTATATTTTTTAATTTATTTTTCTCACTAGTTGCCTTAAGGATTACAATTAACATCCTAACTTATAAAAATCAAGTTTGGGTAAATATAAATTAATTACAATAGTATACAGAAACATTGCTTCTATATACATTCACTCATATATTATCATATAAAGTTTACATAGACAAAGAGGCAGTCATTTGAAAAGAACAAGGGAATACTGCATGGTTTAAAATCAGGACAGGTGTGCATCAAGGTTGTATCCTTTCACCATACTTATTCAATCTATATGCTGAGCAAATAATCCAAGAAGTTGGACTATATGAAGAAGGATAGTATCAGGATTGGAGAAAGACTCATTAACAACTTGCGATATGCAGATGACACAAACTTGCTTGCTGAAAGAGAAGAGGACTTGAAGCACCCACTGATAAAGATCAAAGACTGCAGCCTTCAGTATGGATTACACTTCAACATAAAAAAACAAAAACCCACAGTTGGACCAATAAGCAACATAATGATAAATGGAGAAAATATTGAAGTTGTAAAGGATATCATTTTACTTGGATCCACAATCAATGCCAATGGAAGCAGCAGTCAAGAAATCAAACAACACATTGCACTGGGCAAATCTGCTGCAACAGACTTCTTTAAAGTGTTAAAAAGCAAGGATGTCACTTTGAGGACTAAGGTGCACGTGAACCAAGCCATGGTATTTTCAATCGCCTCGTATGTGAAAACGGGACAATGAATAAGGCAGACAGAAGAAGAATTGATGCCTTTGAACTGTGGTGTTGGTGAAGAATACTGAATATAACATGGATTGCCAGAAGAATGAACAAATCTGTCTTGGAAGAAGTACAGCCAGAATGCTCCTTAGAAGAAAGGATGGCAAGACTTCGTCTCACGTACTTTGGACATGCTATCAGGAGAGATCAGTTCCTGGAGAAGAATGTCATGCTTGGTAAAGCAGACGGTCAGTGAAAAAGAGGAAGACCCTTATCAAGATGAATTGACATAGTGGCTGCAACAGTAGGCTCAAACATAGCAACAATGGTGAGGATGGCACAAGACTGGGCAGTGTTTGGTTCTGCTATACATACAGTCGTTACAAGCTGGAACTGACTCGACGGCACCAGCACCTAACAACAACAAAAATGTCTATATCACTAAAAATAGGGGCATAAGAGGTAGCCTGATTCAATTACTCCCAAAAGGAGTACTCTTCTCTCTTTGGAAAATTGGAAGATAAATTTACAATTTACAAACACAGACCCACAAATACTAACACAAAGAGGTGGAAAATACAATCTAGAACAATGAATAAATGCACAAAGTGTAATGGGAGAAGCAAAAGAAAAGAAAGAGAGAGAGAGACAGAGGGAGACAGAAGGAGAGCGAGCAAGGGAGAGGAAAAAAAGGGAGGAAGAGAGGAAGGAGGAGGAAATAGGAGAAGGGAGAAGAGAGAGAAAGGAGACAATCTCAGATATACTGCAGGGAGCGTCAGATACTCCCGGCTCATTGAATGGCATGACAGCCACGTCTCCAGATCTACTCTTGGGTCAGCAGACTTGCTGTTATGTCATGGAAATAAGCGGTCATTATTCCAGGAATTCATAAGCCCTATGCACTGTTGTTTGACCAGTTTGGGGAATATTTCTTTGTATCTTGTGTATTCTTATATGACCTGAAGTAACCTGAGTATATCACCATTTCTTGAAACTTGAAAGAGACTAATCAACAGAATTATGAATGAATATTCTTTAAAATTAGAAAAAGTGTTAAATGAGAAGAGTACAAGGTAACACATGTGAAAATACCAAAAGGAAGTAATATTTAAATGAGATTTTTACACTTTAAAGAGAATGTCTTTAGTTAGAATAGAAAGTTTTTTAACTGATCTGTAATAAATTTTTTTTTAGGTGCTGTGGAGTCGATTTCAACTCATAAAGACCCCATGTACAACAGAATGAAACACTACCTGGTCCTGCAGCATCCTCATAATCGTTGCTACGTTTCAGCCCATTGTTGCAGCCACTGTGTCAATTCATCTCATTGAGGGTCTTCCTCTTTTTCGCGGACCCTCTACTTTACCAAACATGATGTCTTTCTCCAGGGATCAGTCCCTCCTGATAAGATACCCAAAGTCTAGCCATCCTTTCTCCTAAGGAGCATTCTGGCTGTACTTCTTCCAAGACAGATTTGTTTGTTCTTCTGGCAAACCTGTTGCCATTAGCAGCTGTAGCTCTTAATCACTGGTGCGTGGGCAGAAGTTGGAAGGATTTCGATGACAGTATTAGTGAAAGCCTAAAGTGCCTTGAACAGACTCCTAGCAGAAGCGTGATGGAAATCGGGGAGTAACAAAAATGTTATCTGAACCTGGAATATCGGGGGTCTTTGTTGTATAATGACAGAAAGTTCAGCAACACTGCACCTATTATAGTATGGAAGGTGAAAAAATATACCTAATAGACTGGGTAATCCAGCTAAGGACATTTCCAGGCAATGTGTTAGAGATGCCTCCTACATTCTTTCTATTGCTCTACTTTCTTCCTGCTTATACTGAAATGTGAGAGGAGAGAGATAAGCTAAAGGAAGGACTACTAACTAAAAAAGAGTCAGGAATTTTTGGTTTCAAAAATTCTCAGCCTGTCCGGTTGCAAACTATGATAAAATAAAGAAATGGCTTTCAGGCAAAAAGCAAATCCAGAGTACTGTCTGGACAACATGATCTACATATGAAGTTGACTGTGTGGCTGTAAACTGCTTTCTTAAAATCTCAGATAGATCAAATATGGTACCTCAGAGAATCATTCAAACCGAATGGATTCTAAGGACCTTAAGCGTTATTTCCAAGCACTCTCAGCAGAATCCCAAGGAAGGAAGGGCTTATCACAAAGTGATTTGTGTGTGTGTGTGTTTCTAATAGAGTGAATCTAAATAAGATTCAAAGGAGATCCACAAAATTTCATGCACAATTATATTGGCCAAAACACATTCAGATTGTACTGAAAGGAAAAGAATGAATACAAAACAAAAAAGAGGTCTTTGGACCCCCAAACTTTTACACAAAGGAATAATGAAGAGTAAATTATGCAGCTGAAAACAGACTATTTTCTCATGAAAAATGAAGGTTGTATCCATCCACCAAGGTACCTACAACTACCTATGACAGAGGTAAGTGATAAAGGCTATAGGCTTCCTTATTGCAGCGGACTTTATCTGGGAGGAGGAGAACATGGTCTGAATAAACACTCAAGCATTGATTATTATGGATCTGAACATGCTAGTTTCAGAAGCAAGACTCTATGCTATGACTCAAAGTATTTACTAGACTTTGTGGTCATAAGAATGGCTAACCTCACAGGATCAAACCAGCCAGATACCAATCTAGGAAATGAACTCTCGAGGACTATCCAAAACCAAAAGAAATACAACAGGTAATCAGAGCAGTTAATCAGTAAATGACAGCAACATCAAAACAATAAAAGAGGGAAAAAACAGCATAGGTATAGAACCTTCTAATGGAGAGGAAGCCAAGGCGATACCAAGTAATGGTAGACTGCTTCAAACTTAGAAAGATAACGGTAAAATTCATGGTAACAACAAAGAAAGTTAAAAAAAAAAAAATACTTATAAAAAAAAAAGAGGAAAAACATTAAGTCTCAGGAAAAACAAAACCTACAAAACCAAAAGAAATGAAAAAAAAATCCACAAACAAAAGTAACTCAGTACAAGAGAGTAAGAAGAACAAAGAAAACTTCAGCACCACAAAAAAAAGCACTACACAATGACAGCATCAAACTCACATCTATCAATAATTACACTGAATGTAAATGGACTCAATGCACCTATAAAGAGACGGAGAGTGACAGAATGGATAAGAAAATAGGATTTATCAATATGCTGTCTACAAGAGACACACCTCCGAAACAAAGATGTGAATTTATTAAAAGTCAAAGGTTGGAAAAAAATATATCAAGCTAACAACTACCAAAAAAGAGCAGGAGTGGCAATTCTAATCTCAGATAAGATAGACTTTAAAACAAAATCTACCATAAAAGATAAAGAAAGACACTATATAATGACTAAGGGAATGATCCATCATGAAGACATAACCATAATAAACATCTACGCACCCAATGACAGGGCTCCAAAATACATAAAGCAAACTCTAACAACACTGAAAAGAGAAATTGACAGTTCCACAATAATAGTAGGAGACTTCAACACACCACTCTCAGTAAAGGATAGAACAACTGAGAAGAAACTCAGCAAAGATACAGAAGACCTAAAGGGCACAATCAGCCAACTTGACCTCATAGACGTATACAGAACACTCCATCAAACCGCCGCAAAGTACACATTCTTCTCCAATGCACATGGAACGTTCTCCAGAATAGACCACATCTTAGGCCACAGAGCAATCCTCAACAAGATCCAAAACGCTGAGATAAATCAAAGTATCTTCACTGACCACAATGCCATCAAGGTAGAAATTAACATTAGAAAGAGCAAGGAAAAAAAATCAATTACATGGAAACTGAATAATACCCTGCTTATACATCACTGGGTAATAGAAGAAGTCAGAGATGGAATCAAAAAATCCCTAGAATCAAATGAGAATGAAAACACATCATACCAAAACCTTTGGGACACAGCAAAGGCAGTCCTCAGAGGACAATTTATTGCAATAGATGCACATATCAAAAAAGAAGAAAGGGACAAAATCAGAACATTAATGACACAACTCAAACAAATCGAAAGAGAACAGCAAAAAAAGCCCACAACCACTGGAAGAAAGGAAATAGTAAGGATCAGAGCAGAAATAAATGAAATAGAGAACAGAAAAACAATAGAAAGAATCAACAAAACCAAAAGTTGGTTCTTTGAAAGAATCAACAATATCGATAAACCACTGGCCAGACTGACAAAAGAAAAACAGGAGAGGACACAAATAACCCAAATAAGAAATAAAATGGGCGACATTACAACAGTACAACAGACCCAACTGAAATAAAAAGGATTATAACAGAATATTATGAAAAACTATATTCCAACAAGTTTGAAAACCTAGAGGAAATGGATAAATTTCTAGAAACACACGGCCTACGTAAACTACAGCAAAGTGATGTTGAAAATCTAAACAGACCCATAACAAGAGAAGAGATTGAAAAGGTAATAAAAAAAACTCCCAACCAAAAAAAGCCCTGGCCCAGATGGCTTCACTGGAGAAGTCTACAAAACATTTACAGAAGAGCTTGTACCAGTACTACTCAAGCTATTCCAAAGCATAGAAGAGGAAGCAACACTTCCAAATTCATTCTATGAAGCCAGCATAATGCTGATACCAAAACCAGGCAAAGATGTCACAAAAAAAGAAAATTACAGACCAATATCTCTCACGAATATAGATGCAAAAATTCTGAACAAAATTCTAGCCAATAGAATTCAGCACCATATCAAAAAAAATAATACACCACGACCAAGTAGGATTCATACCAGGTATGCAAGGATGGTTCAACATTAGAAAATCAATCAACATAATCCACCACATAAATAAAAGGAAAGAAAAGAATCACAAGATCATCTCAACTGATGCAGAAAAGGCATTTGACAAAGTCCAACACCCATTCCTGATAAAAACTCTCAATAAAATAGGTATAGAAGGGAAATTTCTCAACATAATAAAGGGCATCTATACAAAACCAATGGCCAACATCATTCTTCATGGAGAGAGGCTGAAAACATTCCCCTTGAAAACAGGAACAAGACAAGGACTCCCTTTATCACCACTCCTATTTCACATTGTGCTGGAAGTTCTAGCTAGAGCAATAAGGCAAAAAAAGAAATAAAGGGCATCCAAATTGGTACTGAAGAAGTTAAACTGTCCCTGTTTGCAGATGATATGATACTATACATGGAAAACCTAAAGACTCTATGAGAAATTTACTGGAACTAATAGAAAGATTCAGCAGAGTAGCAGGATACAAGATAAACATTCAAAAATCAGTTGGATTCCTATACACCAATAAGGAGAACAATGAAAAGGAAATCAAGAAAACAATACCATTTATAATAGCCCCTAAAAAGATAAAATACTTAGGAATAAATCTGACCAGGGATGTAAAAGACCTATACAAAGAAAACTACAAAACACTACTGCATGAAACCCAAAGGGATCTACATAAATGGAAAAACATACCATGCTCATGGATAGGCAGACTCAACATTGTGAAAATGACAATTCTACCCAAAGAAATTTACAAATACAATGCAATCCCGATCCAAATACCAACAACATTCTTCAAAGAGATGGAAAAAGTAATCATTAACTTTATATGGAAAGGGAAGAAGCCCTGAATAAGTAAAGAACTACTGAAGAAGAAGAATAAAGTTGGAGGACTCACACTACCTGACTTCAGAACCTACTATATAGCTACAGTAGTCAAAACAGCCTGGTACTGGTACAACGACAGATACATTGACCAATGGAACAGAATTGAGAACCCAGAGGTAAATCCATCCACCTACGGTCACCTGATCTTCGACAAGGGCCCAAAGTCCATCAAATGGGAAAAGACAGTCTTTCTAACAAATGGTGCTGGCAAAACTGGATATCCATCTGCAAAAAAATGAAACAGGACTCATACCTCACACCGTATACAAAAACTACTTCAAAATGGATCAAAGACCTGAATATAAAGCCTAAAAGTATAAAGTTCATAGAAGAAAAAATAGGACCAACACTACGGCCTTAATACACGGTATTAACAGGATACAAACCATAACCATCAACACATAAACCCCAATAGATAAGCTAGATAACTGGGATCTTCTAAAAATCAAACACCTATGCTCTTCAAAAGACTTCACCAAAAGAGTAAAAAGAGAACCTACAGACTGGGAAAAAGTTTTTGGACAGTACAAGTCAGACAAAGGTCTAATCTCCATAATCTACAAGAAAATCCAACACCTCTACAACAAAAAGACAAATAATCCTATTAAAAAATGGGCAAAGGAAATGAACAGACACTTCACCAAAGAAGACATTCAAATGGCCAACAGACACATGAGGAAATGCTCATGATCACTAGCCATTAAACAAATGCAAATTAAAACTGTAATGAGATACCATCTCACCCCGGCATTACTGGCACGAATCAAAAACACTGGAAATAACAAATGCTGGCGGGGCTGTGGGGAGATCGGAACTCTTATGTACTGTTGGTGGGAATGCAAAATGATATAACCATTTTGGAAAATGATATGGCGCTTCCTCAGAAAGCTAAAAATAGACATACCATACGATCCAGCAATCCCACTCCTAGGAATATATCCTAGAGAAATAAGAGTCATCACTCGAATAGACATATGCACACCTATGTTCATGGCAGCATTGTTCACAATAGCAAAATGATGGAAACAACCTAGATGCCCATCAACAGATGAATGGATAAACAAACTATGGTACATACACACAATGGAGTACTATGCAATGAGAAAGAACAACGATGAATCTGTGAAGCATCTCATAACATGGATGAAACTGGAGGACATTATACTGAGTGAAATAAGTCAATCACAAAAGGACAAATATTGTATGAGACCTTTATTGTCAAAACCCATGAAAAAGTTCACACACAAAATGTAAGAATCTTTGTTGGTTACCAGGGATGAGAGGGGTGGGGGGAGAAATACTGAATAGGCAATAGATAAGTGGTATCTTGGGTGAAGGGTGAGACAGTACACAATACAGGGGAAACTAGCACAACTTGTACAAGGAAAGGTCATGGAAGCCCCACAGACACATCCAAACTCCCTGAGGGACTGAATTGTTGGGCGGAGGGCTGTGGGGACATGGTCTCGGGGAACATCTAGCTCAATTGGCATGACACAGCTTATGAAGACAATGCTCTACATTCTGCCTTGGTGAGTAGTGTCTGGGGTCTTAAAAGCCTGTGAGCGGCCATCTAAGATACTCCACTGGTCTCATCCCTTCGGGAGCAAGGGAGAATGAAGAGAACAGGATACAACGAAAAGATTAGTCCAAAGGACTAATTGTCCACAGCTACCAAGGCCTCCACTGGACTGAGTCCAGTACAGCTAGATTGTGCCCGGCTACCACCACTGACTGCTCTGACCAGGATCACAACAGATGGTTCTGGACAGAGCTGGAGAAGGATGTAGAACATAATTCTAACTCACAAAAAAAAGACTAGATTTACTGGCCTAAAGGAGACTGGAGAAACCCTGAGAGTATGTCCCACAGACACCCTTTTAGCTCAGTGGTGAATTTATCGCCGAGGTTCACCATTCAGCCTGGGAATGGACAGCCCCGTAAAACCAAATGAGACTAACGAGGTACAGGAGTCCAGTGACAAGGGCCAGAAGGCAGAAGGGGACAAGGAACCTGGTGATAGGGAACCCAAGGCGGAGTAAGGATATTGTTGATGTGTTGTGAGATTGTTAACCATTGTCATAGGGCAACATGTGTAGTAACTGTTAAATGAGGAACTATTTTGTTCTGTAAGCGTTCATCTTAAGTGAGAATAGCAGCAGAATTGGAAGAGGGTAGTCAGTGTCACTGAACTGTGCATGTAGAAATTTTTGAAACGGTGTATCTTTGGCTATGTGTATTTTCACCAAAAAAAAAAAAAAAAAAGATCAAGAAGTTAGAGGGTTGACATGTTGTGGAGTTGTTAACCAGTGTCATAAAACAATATGTGTACTACTGTTTCATGAGAAAGTATTTGTTCTGTAAGCCTTCACCTGAAGTACAATAAAAAATAAATAAATAAATAAAAGAATGACTAACTGTTTAATTTATTGTACAAACCAGGGCACTTTTGAGATTGGGTTCTATTAATGACTATAGCTACTAAATCAAACACAGACCGGAACTTTCCTGAGCAAACTGAGATTTTGCCAGTCTAGCTCAGAGTTGACCCGGAGAGTTGTGGCATTACTGGACAAATACGACAAGGGAAAAAACTAGTTCCACTGATCAATTAGAGAATTTGGCAAGAAGATAAAATTGTTTTGGGACTGCAACCTGTGAGCCTGTTTCTTCATTGTCATAGTTACATATATACGATGAGTAGATCAACGTCCTAACATCTCCTTCCACCTGTCCTAGTCATTCCGCCCCTTCCATCCTGTCAGTTTTACTGCTGTTTATACTTTCTCAAAGTTTATAAAATTTACATTTTTTCTGCAACTATTTTAATCTCAATACTATTTCGTGCCAAACCAAGTGGTATGACTGTTTCCAAAGAGAAGAAATATAGTTTATGCTTAAAGGACACAGTTCCTAGTGTCCTGATCAAATAGATTTCCCTGGCTTTTCTTCACTCTAAACCTTAATTTCTCCTTTTCCCCTTGATTTCTCTCTCCCCCTTTTTTTCTTCCTTATTACCCACACTTAATCCTTCAGCAATTCCTGAAACTCAGCCTCACAAATATATCCTTAATCTGACTACTTTCTCATCCTAGTCCAAATGATATGGTGGATTGCAATCAGTTATTCTCCTCATTGGTCTTATACTTCCTTTCTTGCCCCCAGTGTCTATTCTCCATGGATGAGATCATATTATCCCTGAAATCATACCTTCCAATTGTTTGCCTTTCACCTTCAGACCATATACAGACTTCTCGCCAAATGTGCTTCCTGATCTGGCACCAGTCAGCATTTGTGACCTCACTTCATACGTTCCTTACAGTCCAGATTCACTGATTTTTCTTTCTATTCTCCACACATGTCAACCTGATCACGGCCTTTGAGCTTTTGCTTCTGCTTTTCCATCTTCCTGTATTACTCTTTCTCTAGATCATGACATGGCTGACCACCAAGAATCCCTCCTGAGTACCCCATCTAAGGCTCCACCCACCACTCTAGGAATTCTCCATCACTTCCTCTTTTAGTATCTTCATGAGATTTATTACTATCTGAATTTACTGTGTTTTTATGTGTTAAATACTATTTTCCTCCTTTAGAATATAAACCCCATAAAGGTAGGGACCTCGTCCATCTTCTTCATCAATATATTTACCTGCCCAGACATATAAGTACAAAATTGAAGTTTAATATATATTTCCTAAATGAAAAAGTCACATATTAATTTGCTTATATTTGAATCTCGAATTGCTTTTATAGCTTTGTTTTCCTCCCTGAGTTTCTAAGTAACATTGTTTTTTGATTCTTTATAGAAGAAGCATATGCCTTCTTCATGATGTTAAGATATCCAGTGTCTTAAAAATGTGGTTTATTGTTAGTGTGTGCATGCCTTTCCTTAATTTTTTTCTTCTTTTTCATAGAACACTCTAATTTGGATAAACTATTTTCAAGGTCGTTGCACAGATGTTAACTCGGGATATCTTTTTATTATTCTCCTGGGTTAACGTCACTGCTATTTACCTTCCAAACTTCATTCTTTGTTAGATTCCTATTCTTAAAAAAAAAAAAAAAAAAGTAGGAAAAGCTTATACGATTTTATTTACTTGTGCACATTACTGGAAAGTCTAACTGAAATTAGAAACTAGTTAACAAGCTATTCATGATAATACATAACTCACTGTGACAGATTTGTATTGCATGTCAGAAAAGTTCAATCCTATCCTTTGAAATGTGTTTGTATTAGGAAAAACTTTTTAATGATACCTTTAAGTATCATTTAAGTAAAATTGTCCTACTGTTTCCAGAAGCTTGCTCACGCACTAAATGTTGTTAGTGCTCTTCATAATTTGTAAGCATTACTCTGGTAAAAGGAGTCCTTCAGTTATGCAAAGAGTTAATGCATTTGGCTGCTAACTGAAAGGTGGATGGTCAAGCCCACCCATAAGTGCCTTGGAAGAAAGGCCTGGCAAGCTATGTCTGAAAAATCAGCCATTGAAAATCCTATGGAGTGCGGCTCTACTCCGACACGCATGGGGTAACTGTGAGTCAGAATTGACTTGACAGCAACTGTTTTGTTTTTTTTTTACTCTGGGGAATCACATGATCTTTTTCAAGACTCCAAAGAGCCCTTTTAACTGATTTCTCTTGGTAGTCATCCTGAATTCTTCAAATTTAATAAATATAATCCGAACTCTGTAATTCTAAAAATGCAGTTCTATTTCATTTTTAATCAGTTGAGATTCTCTGTGCTGTATGTTTCCGTTACTCTCTGCACTTTACTGGCCCAGCTCAACCCCTACTGTCGAAACACACTATTTTAACTGGAACGACTTGTTTAATGTCACTGTCTAAATTTTTCCTGTAAAGACTTAAGTTCTGGGAAGACAGACAGCAGGTCTGTTGTGTTTACTGTCTACAGCACCTAGCACAGTCTTCTGCGATACAGTAAACGTACACATGCAATCTATTACCTGACTGAATGTAGAAAGGATGGGTAGATGGACAAACTCTTACTGTTTTTCTAGTTTAGTTTTTATTAGCTTAGCCAAGAACAAAGAGAAATTCTCCTTACGAGATATTTAACAGACTGTAAAGCCAAAGACATGAATTCAGTAATTACTGAAAGCAGCATTAGGTCCATGACTGCTAAAGCTGAAAATAACTATCTTTTGACGCCCGTAATATTACTGATGTGAACATGTGGAAAATGCCAAAACATACAGAGAAATATAATTTAGTAGGAAGCCTGCTATTGTTCATATGAGGATTTGTATTATAACATCTTTAATTCAGAGGGTGTATATTCAGGGCAGTTGACATGTTTTTCGGACTCGGAGTTGACCTAGGACCAAATGACAGACCAACAATGAGGCTGCTCTTCTTTGCCACTTTCCCATCCTCCATGTGGAAGACAGTTTATGGACAGTATTCTGTAAACTAGTCTCAGGTCCCCAGTGAGTGCTCATCCTGGCAGACATTTTCAAGAGGGTCTTTTGTCTTCAGTGGCTCATCAGAGGCCCCTAAGGAGTGCGCTGACTCAAACAATGAGTGAAACAAACTTATCTTGCCAGCAGATGGGATCAGAGCTGTCAACAATACCAAACTGTCCACATGCTGTGACACCTGCTTGGCAAAAGAAGACATAATACAATTGCTATGGGGAGGAGACGGTTGACCAGGGACCACGACGAGCTTCAGCAGCTGCTGGTAATGGCAATCTGTCATCTTCTGTCTTTGCTCAGTGCTTTGAAAAAGTCACACAAACGATATTCTCCTAGGCTGCCTCATAGAAATGGCAATGCTTTCCTTTGGACACTTTACCAGCGTGGACCTATAAGATGTAATGAGAAAGTCTAATGTAACTGCTGTAATGCTCACAAGCCCTCAAAAAGGGATTGATGCTTTGTTTGATAATCCATCATGTGTTGGTCTTTAATGGTGCTTCTGTTGACTTGTAATTTAATTTTTCACTTATTTATGTTTAATTCCCGTGATTAGATCATAAGAGACTTCAAGGTTTAAATGTACCCAATCCATACACGTGTCTCCTGTAGCATATGGCCTGTCACCTAGTGAATGCCCAACAGACACAAGCTCCCAAGATTTTTGGTAGAGACAGAATGTATTCTATGGTGTTCTTTCATGCGATTACTGCCCTTAACTTTAAAAGGATGCAATCTCATAGTCAGTGTATCTGATGCCAAATCGCATGTAAAACTGATCCCCTCCTGTGTGTGGAATATAATAATATACTTGCAAACAGGACACATATGATTTGCTAAACTTGAGATTAAAGCTAAAATCTAAAATATGAAGACTTAGTTTAAGGGGCTGTTATAGATTGAATTGTGTCTCCCGAAAATATGTGTTGTAAATCTTAACCCCCATCTCTGTGGATGTAACCGCCTTTGGGAATAAAGCTTTCTTTGTTGTGTTAATGAGGCCATATGAGTGTAAGGGTATGTTTTAACCCAAGGACTTTTGAGATATAAAAGAAGCAGATCAGGCTCAGAGAGAAGCAAGCACAAATAGGGGAAAGACAGATGCCATGAGGAACACCCAGAAGAGCACCAGAAAAGCTGAGACGAGATCTTCACCCAGAGTGGACAGAGAAAGCCTTCCCCTAGAGCCGGAGCCCTGAATTCGGACTCCTAGCCTCCTAAATTATGAGAGAATAAACTTCTGTTTGTTAAAGCCACCCACTTGTGGTAATTCTGTTGTATAAACCAAACCAATCCCATTGCCGTCCAGTCAGTTCTGACTCATGGCAACCCTACAGGACAGAGTAGAACTGCCCCATGGGGTTTCCTAGGAGCAGGTGCTGGATTGGAACTGCCGAACTTTTTTTTGGTTAGCAGCCAAATGCTTAACCACTGTGCCGCCAAGGCTCCCAATTCTGTTAAACCACCACTAAAAAAACTAAGACAGCTGTATTTTAAATAACTGCTATGAACCCAAGGTCCTGCAGACTGCGAACACAGTTATAACACGATATTGATGAAAGAATTGAATTATGCCAAATCTGTGATATGTTGCATTTTACATTCCCAAAATAATCAGGTGAGTTTTAAGATAAAATCCAAAGTCGCTCTAAGTCAGATGTTGGAACGAGGTCCCCGTTACCCGCTTCCCCAGTGCCGGAGGGCCTTGGACAGATGTCTCTGGTGAAGTCTCCTCACCAGACTGAGGCAGGACTCCCTACATCTTGTTTTCTTACAGTGTTACCTAATGCTGTTAACAAATGATCTTCTCTCGAGTGAGAAAATAGATCAGGGATTTAGCTGCAGTATGATGGGAGGCATCTGAATCTGAAGTGTCCACCTACAGTAGAAAAATCGCGTACAACACGTGCAGCCAAACTCTCCTGTTAACAGAGAAAATGTTACAACACCAGACTTGCAAAAGGCAGAAACCTGCTCACTGTGAATCAATTACAAGACATCTGAAGTGCAGGAAAGGTGGTTAGGGAAACATCCGAATTCGATTTCTCTTTTTCTCCTTGATTTGAAGTGGATCATCATCAATGGGAGTTTTTCTTTGGTAAACCTTACACGTAATGTACTTTGAGATGGCGCATCAACATCACACCGGCCTCAACTGCCTCATAAATAGGAAGGTCTAGACCTTCCAAACTGCAGCTGCAACAGAAGCTAAAGAAGTAATCACTCCTTAAGGTTTCCAAAATCTCCAGTTACCCTTACAAAGCGATGTAGGTCCCTGCCCCACTGCCTGCTGTGCTACGTTGCTGGAGCACGTGGATGTCTGGATGGATGTTTGTGTTCCGTCCTGGTTTGCTACAGTGGGTCACTGCTTTTATGCACATACAATTTTATCTTAGTTTTAAACTTGACTATATAATTTTTAAACGTGTAAATATTTAATCAGCTTTTCTTCCTATAGAATGTAAATTCTGTGAGGATAGGGACTTGTTTTGTTCATCATTATATCTCCAGATCTTCATACAGTTCCTGGCATGTGATGTGTTCACCAATAATGGTTGATTACATCCACGGACAGAAGAATGAATTCATCCATTATTTCTGCTTATTTGGAGTGAAGATAGTTGTAATATCGGGGTAGTCAGGGAAGGATACGTCTCAGAAATACAAGTGTCTGTCTAGACAATGAACTTTTTTGTTTTGGGTTATCTTCAGCAAAACCAGGAATGATTATTATATTTTCCTGTCTCAATGGGATATCAAGAGCAGAAAAGAAAATCTTTGTTCTTGGACTTAGAATACTTGATAACTAGTTGTGCGTGTTTCTCCAAAGGATACCAACCTCTTCAAGGCACAACCATTGAGATGTGGGAGTGAGTATGTTGTGCAAGGTAGGTAAAATATTCAGCCTAGAGTGGTAAGAAAGGAAATTTATTAATATTTACTTCTGTAAGTTTCACAAATGACTCTGGAAGTATATTGCAAACATTTTCATTTAAATAACAGAGGCTGCACTTACAGAATTTGGTTTAAAAACCCTATAAAGGGCTAGGATAAAATCCTAGGAAATGTCTGAATTGTATAGATCCTCATTCTGTCATACGCAAAATATAACCTGCTAATTGATGGGAAGAATCAAGTGGTTGATGTCAAACCACCAGATTGGCTGTTGAGATGCAGTTAATGCCCTGGCTCTCTGTTATTTGACTCACACAGTATTAAATTCCTCCAAGATTATCTTTGTTCTAAACCCTGGCTTTGTCGGTTGAGAAGACAGTGAGTACTATTTCCTGGGGGAAGTTGCTTAGGTTTTGGTTAATTTTCTATGACAACAAACATAAAGCAGCATTTTAAAGTTCACCTTTGCAAGCTTTTAAAGTAGATTGAAGATGCTTATTGATTAGATGTCTGATTTAAGAACACTCATCGTCCCCTGCTTCTCTATTACTTTTTAATACTTAACAGATGGTACAGAATTCATTATGGCTCAGCTTGAATCACAGCACATTTTTCCTTGTCACCAGAACAACATTCCTAATTCCTTAGAGAGTCACTTAACTTACACACTCTCTCAGAAAAGGCTTAACTTGTAAGGAGACACCTATCAAAATACGCACCTAAGTTAACTCAGTATTTCCTCCTCATTCTGCCTTCCTCAAGACAAGGAATAAATTAATGATAAACTCTTTGAGTCAACAACTATTTATTAAGCAGCTATGATGTGCTTGGCACTGTGCTGAAGTACTGAGAGACAGAAAAAGAGAGAACTCTGCACCTAAGGCCACACATTTCACAATGAGATACAAATATTTTTAAATGTTTCATTAAAAGCTGTGGTAGAAGTAAGACCAAAAAGGGAATTTGGAAGAGTGACTAATTCTCCCTGAGGCAGCTGGTGAAGCCAAAAGAAGCTCAGCTGATCATTTACTTGCATCATATTATTGGTCAAAAATGAAAATGTCACATTCCAAAGTTGCTCGGTTGCTCTCTGGATTTTTCTTGCAAAACAGGATGGGGTACTCTTTATAAAAAATTATTTAATGACTTAAAAACACTATGTTTGATTTCCCTCACTGAAAGAAAAGTTGATTTGATCAACTCAGGTAATTCTGTAAGAAAATAAGATGTTCAAAGACATACCTGCCACATGGATTAAAGAAATAGACTCCACAAAAATCATACTTCTCTAATGAAAAGAAGAGAAAATGGCTATCGTATGATTGAAGCCATAGCACACAATTCAGCTCCTAAACTCAGTAAGATTTCCTTACACAGACTAGAAAACGTGATCCTGAAATTAAGGCAACTACAGGATCAAGAAAATACATATATCATTTTAAAAACTTCTTTTATGTTAGCAAAGGTCCTGAAAGGGCACCATCAAACTATAGAATACTTGGCCGCCTGAAGTAATCCTATAAGAAATAGAGCCTGAACTGAGACGAGAAAAAAAGAAAAAGAAAAATGACATTATCTTACTAAAATTACTATGTATAACAAAGGAATGCTTTGTAGAAGGAATAACAGCTGTAAAAATAAATTACATAAGATGTTCTATTTCTTTATTCAGTCATATACCTACAAAACAGTTGCTATAAATACTGGCATTTATTTTATTAAAGTTTCAAAGAAAAAGAAATGTTGCCTTATCGTTCTTTTTCATTACTCTTACCTGTCTATTTTAGTTAAAAGTCCATCTGTGATTACAAGTAAATCCTCACATGACAGAGTGGTACATATTGTGTCATAACTATATTGTTTTGTCAAATCTACACTCAGCTTTCCTGTCTCTAAACTCACTGTGGTCGAGTCGATTCTGAACTAGCCAGTAGGGTTTCCACGGAGTGGCAGGTGGATTCAAACTGCTGACCTCTGGGTTAGCAGCCTGACCTCTTAACCACTCCGCCACCGGGCTCCATTCCTGTCTCGACACAGGAAAAATGAAGAACAAGAACTGAGAAGATGTGGTAAATTGCATTATTCTTCCTCCCTCCCTATATCCAAACCCCAATTCTTCATCCCTCCCTATATCCAAACCCCAATTCTTCATCCCTCCCTATATCCAAACCCCAATTCTTCCTCCCTTCCTGAATCCAAACCCCAATTCTTCATCCCTCCCTCTATCCAATCCCTTTGCATATGACTTTGTAGTTCTTTCCATGAAAGGGTGGGGTTTATTCTCTACCCCTCTGTGAGTTCAGCCCTGTGACTTTCTCAGGTCAATAAAACGACACAGTAGTGACAAGGTGCCACTTGGGAGCTGAGGGCACTGGGATTCCACTGTGAGCTTCCACTTCTGACCTTGCCATGACAAGAGCATGCTGGAGAAGCCTGTCGGTCCCAGGAAGAAGACGAGAGATATGAGGAGTAGAGCTGTCCCAGCCCAGCCCAGCCTGGATCAGCCAATCCCACATTGACCCAAGATTAGTCAGGATAAATGATTGTCATTGGAGTGGTTTGTTATACAGTAATATTCACCAGCAGCTAAATCATACAGCAGATATATGTGAAACCTGATACATGAGATGACAGCACACACATATACACACACTCAGTATCTACTACAGTTTTGTAATGTTAGGGTTTTTCCCTGAGACCTCAGAGGTTTCTTCAACTCAATTACTTAACAAGCATTGGCAGGACCAACCTCAACAGGAGATGAAGTCAAACTCTCTTTCACTTTCCTCTAAACAGCAGGAGTGTTTGTTACGTAACAATAAACTTGTCATCTGTTGTACACTCTCAAATATACTGTAATTCTTGGCACATATTGCATTTATAATGTACTATTAATCTTTTAAAATTCTTCTTTGCCCAGTAGAATGAATAATAGCCAAAAAGCACTGTTGCCTTTAATTCTCACCCAAAGCTATGAGGGGCTATTATTATCTTCATTGACAGATGAAGAAACGGAGGTACAAAGATGCTAAGTGAACTGCTCAACATCACATAGCTAGAGAGTAGAATAATCGAGGTGCACGCAATGTTAAATGCTTGGCTGCTACACGCAATGTTGAATGCTTGGCTGCTAACCGAAAGCTGGGCGGTTTGAACTACCAACTGTCCCAAGGGAGAAAAGCCCTGGGGATCTGCTCCTGTAAAGATTACAGCTTGAAAACTCCAGGGAAATGTTCTACTCTGTCTTACAGGGTTGCTATGAATCGGAATCAATATGGCAACACACAACAAATCCATGCATCCTTGCTCCAGAACCCTTGTTCTAAACCATTATGATATATGTCCCATAGTGTGGGAGGTCTTTTTTTTTTTCACCCCTAACATACAGCACCTGACATGCAGTAGACATGAAAGAGTTGTTCAAAGAAAGTTTAGCTGAGCATGTTTGAGCTAAGGTGCACATATCAGAAGAGGAAAGCTAATACCATCTTGAAGACAATTTCTTTATTTGATTAACATTTACTGAGTACAATCATGGAGCAGCCACTGATGCACGTGACAAAAAAGACAGACATGGCCCCTGCTGTCCTGGTAGATACATTCTAGTGGTGGACACAGAAATGAACAGGTGAACAAGAAGTGATAACGAGAGAAGGTGAATGTGCTAGAAAGAAAACAAGCATGACGGGAGAGAATAATGGGTGTGAGTGAGAAATAACTGATCTTCTTAGTTGGAGTGGTCAGGGAAGGCCTCCATTTAAGAGGAAACATTTAATCAAAGAGCTGACAGATAAGTTGGAGCAATGAAGGAGATGGTCCCAGGCAAGATGTGTAAGGGCCCTGAAGCAGGAAAGAGCTGCCATCTTACTTTCTCTAAGTCATTGTTAAAACCTTAAATCTACTCTGTCCACATTCACTCTGTTCACTTTTCAATACAGCCTCCACAGTGTGGCTGCAGTGATCATTCTCAGATACCTCTGTTATCTCAGGGAAGAGGAAGACAAGACCTTGCAAGGCCTGCACGGCTCGTTCGTTCCTTTTACGCCCAAGCTCTTCTTGTTCCCTTTTGCTTTCTGTCCTAGCCATCCGTCCTCCTTTCATCCCCTTATCCTTGTCATGCCTCCTTGTGCCTTCAGTCTGCCATTTACACACATAGAATTTCCTGCCGGGACCCACTAGTTTAGATCATTTGTGCTCATACTTCAGATTTCAACTAAAAAATCCGCACCACAAAGATCCTTCTTTTCTTTTCTGACCATATCATATTCCCCTCTTAAGATATACAGAACACTGTGCATTATTCCTCTGTAGTACTTTCCAAAGTTAACTTTTACAACTGTGTGTGTGTGTGTGTATGTGTGTGCTGTGATCATTGGGTGACTGTAAATTTAATATAGTTAGGAACCGTGTGTTTTTGTAACTACCATATATATCCCTGGTGATTTGGACAATGCTTGACACGCAAGAGATGCTCAGTACATACTTATTTAGTGCATGGAGCAAAAGTTGTTGAAGAGAGAGTTTTAGGTAGGTGTCTTAGATAGTCCAATGTATATTTTGAGATGCTCACTCCTGCTACTTTGAGAGGAATGCACTGGAGGAGGGCAAAAGTGAAGAAGAGAGCATAGTCAAGAGGCTGTCATAGTAATCCAGGTGAGAGGTGACTGTGGTTGGGATGGAAGTGATAGCAGAGCAGATCTTAAAAAATGGTTGGGTTTGAGACGAGTTTGGAGAAAGAACTGGCAATGTTTACTGATATTGGCTGAGGAAGAGTCAGGATAGAAACCAGTTAAGGATAATTCCTGGGGTTCTGGGTGCATAGTGATAAATTTACTGAGATGAGGAAAATTCATATGGGGAGAGCAGGTCTGTCATCGGGAAGTTAAGAAATTGTTTTTGGCCATGTTAAATTCAAGATTTATTTGAATAATTCAATGGACAGTGCCAAGTAAGGTATTGGATTGATTTATCTGGAGGCCTAGGGTAGAGGTCTAAAGTGTAGTTATAAATTTATGTATCATCTGTATGTAGCTTTTATTTAAAGTCATGGGAATAGGCAAAATCATATAATAAGACAGTATAGTGAGAGAGGGCGTCTGATTGCTAATTTTTTGTGTCAAGTTGGCTAGGCTGTGGTGTCCACTTGTTTGCTGTAACAACTGGACATAAAAGGAACCTTGATCACTAACCTCATCATACAAAATATTAGTTTAAGCTAGATAACAGACTAAAAGGGTTGTTTCAAATCCACCAAGAGGTGACTTGGAAGAAGGTCTTGTCCATCTACTTCCCAATAGTTACAGCCATTGAAAACCTTATGGGACACAGTTCTACTCCAAAAACACGTGGGTCTCCATGAGTCAGAATCCACGTAGTAGCAACTAGGGTTGTGGGTTTTTTTTTGTTTTTTTTCCCTTTTTATACCCTGTCTTCAGCATAGGGAAAGAAGCAGGGGAAAGAGGAGGTTATCAGAAAAACAGAACTTTCTTCCAGTCTCTGCTGCTTCTGTATCGCATATTCTTGGAATTATTGCACAAATAAAAATGTGTGCAATTATTTCTTTTATCTTTCTACCTTTGATGTGACTGCAAGAAACTTGAGGGCGAATACTGTGTCTCACTGTACTTGTTAAAGTGCCTGGCATGAGAAATTTAAGATGCTGAATTTCACAAAAAACATGGTAGCAAAAGGAGATACGTGCCAAAGGCATCCAGGCATACATGGCTAAAATCAATCTCCTCTCTCCTGCTTCCTTCCCTTTCCCTCACCCCCACCCCATTTTTCTCTCCCTCTGTCTGTCTCTTTCTCCCTTCTTCCCTCTCATCGACCTATTTATGCTGTTCACTGTCTATCTGTCTCTATCTATCTACCGATGTATCTCTGTAACTATCTGTGTATCTATGTATGTTTTATCTGTTTATCTTTCTCTATCTATCTTATCCAATATTCATAGAAAAAAATCTAGAAAGTATAAGTTAAAACCAATTAAAAATAAACAGTGATTTCCATTTGTAATGAGAGTTACGACAAAAACATAGAAAGGCTGGGATACTTGATCCTGTGGGTGATCAGGGAACACCTCTCCATGAATGGGAATTTAAGCTTGGATGTAATGCCCTCAATATGTGGGAGGAAGATCATTAATGAAAGAGATGACAGACTGTGCAAAGGTCCAAAGGCTGGACATAGCTTCATATTTTTGAGGAAGTATAAGACGATTGGCATGGCTACCGTATAGTGATCCAAGGACCCAGTCATACAGGTCTAGATAGGAGATGTAAATCAAGGCCTTTAGGCCTTCGTAAGGTCATTGAGTTTTATGGGTTGTACCTGCAGGCATTAAAACTGAAATATATGCAACATACCAGTAATTTGTCTGAAGAATACATATTCAATCACATCTTGTTTATATAAAAAAAGATAGCCATGACATTTTCCATTATGAAATAATTCTAATTAATTAATTAAGATTTGAAACCAATAGGCATAATTCAAGGTACACCACTGAAAAAGGGAGGGATTTAGACATTTGTGTTCTGAGCACACCTCTGGGATCTTTCACTTGTATGTGGTAGATGCATGAATCTTTTTTCTTTCTTATAACTTCACCTTTGTTTTTAGCCATGAATCTTATCAGCACAAACCCAGATTCAGTTCTGACTGGTCTGTTCTATTTGTAGCAGACCATGACTTTTTCAAGAGTTGAGGGAGAGCCAGGGTTTGACTGGGTCCTGCTCCTGGGTGAGGGCTCTTGTCAGAAGGAGGGTGTCAAGGAATGTGATCTTAGGAAGACAATTCATTCTGTGCCAGGGAGTTGTATTTTGAGAACTAGATGGAAAATTAGAAAGCTCATTTTTGAAAATCCAAAGCCTACTGACTCTTGCACATGTGTTGAGGAATACTTTGTCTGGGAGCATTTTTTATGAACTGAATTATAACGTATTGCTGTCCTTTATTATTCCTACTGTGACTTTAACCAGTGAGCTATATAATTAACTGCCTGAAATAGAACTGCAGAGCTCTGTAGCTATTTAAAAAAGAATTAAACACAAAACTAAGGATTAAGACCCTGAGACAATAGACAGCTCTCTCAGAAATTCTGAGGGATGCTGTTTTAGTACTTTCTACTCTTTCAGACATTGTGTTCCATGCTTCTCACGTATTAGCTCTATTCCACACATCAACTCTGCAAGATAGGAACTGTCATCTCCATTTTATATGTGAGAAAATCGAGATTCAGCAAAATTACACTGATTTCTCAAAGTTACAATACAAAGTCACGGCCAGAATTCAAACTACTTCTGTTCTTCATGCCAAACCAATAGCAGTCTTTCCATTATACCATGTGTCATGGATTGAATTATGTCCCCCCAAAATATCTGTCAACTTGGCTAGTCCATGATTCCCAGTATTATATGGTTGTTCACCATTTTTCACCTGATGTCATTTTCCTATGTGTTGTAAATCCTATCTCTATGATGCAATGAGGTGGGATTAGCGGCAGTTATGTTGATGTGACTCAATCTGCAAGATTGGACTGTGTCTTAAGCCAATCTCTTTTGAGATATAAAAGAGAGAAGCAAGCAGAGAGACAGGAGGACTTCATACCACCAAGACAGCAGCACCGGGAGCAGGGCTTGTCCTTTGGACCCAGGGTTCCTGTGTGAAGAAGCCGCTAGACCAAGGGAAGATTGATGACAGGGACCTTCCTCCAGAGCCAAGAGAGAAAGCCATCCCCTGGACCTAACAGCCTGATTTTGGACTTCTAGCCTACTAGACTGTGAGAGAATAAACTTCTCTTTGTTGAAGCCATCCATTTGTGGTTTTTCTGTTACAGCAGCACTAGATAACTAAGACAGCATGCTACCTTCTTTTCCTTTAAAGAAGACTTCTATAACATCATGTCTCTTAACCAGGGACTCTACTAACCCGTATGGCATCATTATGCAAATTCAAAAGAGCATCCCATGTTGTCTGGGCAGCCTGGTGCCAGGAGTGCATGCCTTGGCAAAGAGAGCACAGACTGAACTTCAGTCTCCACCCAGCCTCTCAACCAGGAGCCCTTGAGCTGTGAACAAGTCACACAACTGTTTGTGAGGGCCTTGAGCAAAATGAAGAGTACTTTTTCTCGACAGGTAATTTAAATTAAAACTACACCTACTTAATATTTGAAAACCAATTAAGTTAAACTGCAATGCAAGAAGATTCAGCTCCTTGGTTTCCAGAGAATTCGATTATTCTGAATATTAAATCTTATTCCCCAGTACAGTTCAGAGTACAGCTTTCTGTTATATCCTGACAAAATCTATACACCTTGTTAAAAAAATATGCCTGGCATCTGCCTGATAAGATGATTCCATTCTGCTAACTTCTCTCCTTCAATTATTAAACTTAAGTAAAGTAAAATACCTAATTTTATTTCATTATAAAGTATCTCCTTATTAATTAAACATATTAACTTGGAAAATTATAGATGCAGAAAAAGTAACATAAGCATTTGGCAACTATAATAACAGAAATCAAAAACATTTGCTACACTGATCTATTGCTGAACATTTTAAATTTTTCCCCTTTTTGATAATGGGATAATGGGATTGGTGGGGGGCAGGGCTTCTGGGGCAGAGAGATGATGTTAAAAATCACTTTAAAATGAGGTCTTGCTGTGTGACTCCTGAGGCCAGGTCACTGAATCTGGAAAAAAGCTAATGGAGAAAGTAATATCAGCTGTATCTTGAAGGAGGACTATGTAAAATTCATTCAATATGATGTGTATTAGTAGACGAAATCAAGTCAGATGGTATAAAAGATGGACTAGCACTCTATCAAATGTAAAATAATATTTTAATGATTTGTTTTAGGAGAAGGTAATTTACAGAAATAATGAATAAAGAAGCTAGCCAACAACTTTAGTATAAAGTCATTCTCTGTTTGGAATCATAATTTTACCAAGTCCTATTAGACCTTGTTGTCCTAATGCCAGAGGCAAAAAAGTGATTGTACTTAAACTATGCAGAAGGGTTAAATGCTTGATATCTATAATGGAAAATAAAAAATATATTGCACTACTACATTTATAAACCAAAATATATGTACAGTTAAGTAAATATGAATTAGAAAATGCCATGATATAGGTGTTGTTTTTCTTGTTTTTTTTTAAAGAATTTAATAAAAATAAAGTTTTGTATTGATAAATAGAGACGATATAATAGTCTCTAAACTTTTTTTTTTCATCTTGCATTCAGACAACGAAATATTTGCCAAATGATCAACTAATTAAGAAGGGCACTAGCCATTACTTTTGGCACAGACTGGCCATCACAAATTTCTCTTTAAATTCCGAAGACCTCCTGGCTAATAGATGATTATATGGCATAATGCTTTTTTCTGTGCCCAATCAAAGTGTAAATATTTGAATAGACAAAATGTCCAATAATGTCATTTCCTTACAGACTTGTTGACTGTACATCACTAAATTAGAATCTCTCATTTTATCTTTCTCTAGAAGAGAATTTGAACTAACTCATGCCCATTGTGGTAAATTAGGTTGCTCAGCAATTCCTGCCTTCCTCTCTCTTTAGGAGAAGTAGACTTCTCTATTTCATGGACTCAGAGTTGGCCATGTGACTGGTTGTAGCCAACTAGATGTGGGCAGCAGTCACCAGTTCTGAGCTGAGACTTAGACAGCCTTGGCAATGAAAGAGAACACCCCCGAGGTCTTAGTTATCTAGTGCTGCTATAACAGAAATACTACAGGGGGTGGCTTTAACAAACAGAAGTTTATTCTCTCGCCCTTTAAGAGGTTAGAAGTCCAAATTCAGGGCATTGGCTCCAGGGGAAGGCTTTCTCTCTGTAGGCTCTGGGGGAAAATCTTTGTGTAGGCTTCCCTAGCCAGCCATCCTTGGAGTTCCTGGGCTTGTAGGCTGGTCAGCCTCCCTTGTCTTCAGATAGTGTGGGTCTTCCCCTCGTGTCTGCTTGCTCCTGTGCCATATCTGTTCGCACTTTTATATCTCAAAAGCGATTGGCTTAAGACACATGCTACCCTGATATGACCTCATCAACGTTACAAAGAAAGTCACATGGCACTTTGGAAACCTTTTCAGTCTATGAATGAGTTAAGCATTCTTTAATAATTTTTGTTCAACACTTCTTAAGCTACTGTGGTACTTGATTCTCAAAATAATGCTATAAAATAGCTAGGAATATCTCCAAAACATATAATTATTTAATAAATGATAGAATTGCTGAATTATTCAACAAGTAATTGAATCCATTTGGAAATTAACAAGTAAAATCAGATCTCTTCCCTAAAGATTTATCACATATTTTTTTTTTCCAATTGAGTTGAATATTTACTGGAAAATGAAACCATAACTGTACTAGAAGAAATATAGATAGATATTTAAATAACATTGGTATTAAATGTCAATTCTAAGCATTAGAGCAAAGTTTGAAATCACAGAGAAAAAAGATGGTATGATACAACCATATTAGACACGTTTTAATGTAAGTATATTAAATACCAGTGAAAGCATTAATAAGCAAATACCCAGTTAGAGATAAATCTGCAGCATACATGACTGAATCAGTTGAGATTCTGTGAGGGAAATGGAAGAAAAAAACATACACAGATGGGGTAATTGAGGAAATTTTAATAACATGTTGCTGATAGTTGCCATTGAGTCAATTACAACTCGTGACGATCCCATATGTTGCATAGTAGAGCTGCTCCACAGGGATTTCAAGGCTATGACCTTTAGGGAGCTGACAGCCAGGACTGTCTTCCAAGGCACGTCTGGGTGGGTTCAAACCACTAACCTTTCGGCTAGCAGTCTAGCACTGAACTGTGTGTGCCACCCGGGACTTTAATAGAACAACTTGTTATAAATGTACGGGAAGAGTTAAGGAGAACACTGGGAAGAGAAACAGTTTTGAATGGAAGCCATTGCCTTCACTAGACCTGAAGGTGCAGGTGGAGCTACTAGTTACCAGAAACTGGTGAGACCAGTAGCCATAAAAAGGAACTGTTTAACAGATGTGACTTATGGTAAAAAAAAAAAAAAAAAAAACCCAGTCATTGATAATTCTGATAACTGGTAGTCTAGCAGGCACAGAGCTGAGAGTATAAATATCCAGACTTCTCTCTCCTCCCCACTCTCTAATTTCCTGTTAGTGCCTGTTACTGGCACAGACTAATCAGAAATCAGAGGATAAGGAGCCCAATTTATGTAGCCCATCAAGATCAGCACCCAGGAGTGCACAGCAGAATAGAGTTGGTTTGCAGGGATAAATAGAGAGTATTCCAGCATAGTCTTCTTGTTATGCAATTTGATGTCCACTGTTGTCCTTTTACCATATGAAAACGCTTTGTCTAGACTCAGAGAACATAAGTCACATCGGCTATTGTATAATCACAGCACGATGTCAATTTTGTCATATTCTCACCTAAAACCAAGCCATCAACAGTTATCAGTGCTCTTAGTATCAGGCACTGGAAGGAGAAAAATAATTACCCTAAAACATAGCTGATACAGGCCTACTTCTATGGATGGTCATTAGGCTTTAGTTGATTAATTTACCTTTCTTCTTCCTCAGCTTAATCTAACTTCCCCTCAATCCCTTCCAGGATCACGGCTGGATGGGGATCATTACCTGATGGTATGATCCAAATGCTTATTTCCACATGATCTGAATACTTGGTGGTTCTCGGGCTGCAGTTTTCTGTCTATCAAGAAATTGGGTAAAGGACTATTAGGAAGTGCCCCAATGAATTTCTTTGGTTCTACATACAGATCTTATTGTGCCAATCGTGTTGGAATAATCCAATCGTTCTGTCTGCTACAGGCACCAAATTATCTGTCATTTGGTTCAGCAGCATCAGAAAACTGTAATGGACAAGTAACAGTCCCGGCTTCCAACTTAACCCAATTATGATTGTATTCACTACTGGGCTCATTCTTGGGCCGTTGGGTCGATTCTGACCTATAGCAACCCTAGAGGCAGAGTAGAACTGCCCCAGAGGGTTTCCAAGGAGCGGCTGGTGGATCTGAAGTGCCAGCCTTTTGGTTAGCAGCTGTTATCACTTAACCACTAGGAAGTAAAAATTCTTCAAGTGGGTTACTAGGTATCATAGTGACAGGGGGCATTCCCACCTCCACCCTTTATTTCTGGACACCTGCATTCTAATACTGGGGGAGATGGCACCAGATGTTGGTTGCTGGCTTAAGGTATATTAAAAAAACAAAACAAAACAAACAACAATAATAAAAACAGTTATTGTTCAGTCGATTCTAACTCATGGGGACTCAATGTGTGACACACTATAACTGTACTCCACAGGATTTTCAATGACTGATTTTTTGGAAGTACCTTTCTTCTGAGTCACCTCGGGTCAACTCGAAACTCTATCTTTAGGAGTATACCTTAAAGGACACTCACTGGCACCATAACAGAGTCTTTAGCAGGCCATTCTACTGTTCTATTAAGACAGCTGTCTCTGGATGATGGGATAGACTCTGAGATTTGTGAATTCTGTGAGAGGGAGTCTGTTGCCATCCTTTCTTCATTAAACACACTCTGATCTGTTTTGATCAGAGGCAAGTTGTATGTCATAACACGGTGATGAATTAGTCATTCTGAAAACCCACAATATGATAGACAGGGTAAGTAAATCCATATATGCAATATGTAATAATTCCTTAGAAGACAAATCACTGCCTCTTCAATGATGAAAGGTTTCCAAAGTAATCAATTTGTTACCAGGTGGAAACCCCAGGTTCTTGCTTGGCATGACTTGTATCTGCCAATAAGCGAGAGACTGAGGTGGGAGAAGAGGAAAGGCACCTTTATTTTGTTGTGCAAGGAAAGGGAGTCAGTTGGAGCTGCTGCCGCCAAGACTGCTCCCCAAGGGCGAGGAGAAAAGTTACTCTTAAGGGTTTTACAAGCAGGGAGTTCATACAAATTATGTCAGCAACATTCTTAATCATACTATGCAGGTGCAATGGGGTTTACATATAACTTCAAGCAAAAGCAGGATTCAAAGGCAAAACTGGGGTCGGGGAGGAAGCCCAGCACTGTGGGGGCTCTGTCTCAAATTTGCCACCAGGTGGCTGTCTGGTCTCATCAGGGATGGGTGTCTTACTGGAACCACAGCACTGGGCTTTGTTGTTGGCAGATTGGGCACTCAGCAGGGGCAGTAGCAGCCAGCTCACGGATTCAAGCCTATTGTGTACACTAGCCCACTGGGAGAGGATGAGAGTGGTTGCGAAAAGTGAATGACTGACATCCAGAGAAAGGGTCATTTTTTTCTCCCTGACTTTTCTGAGACTCTCCCAGAGTAGATAGGGATCATTACCTAATGGGGTGGCTGGTGTTTATTTCCATATGATTTGAGTAGGCATGAAATATCTTTACACCCTGTACCCATCATAATAATATATCCATTTATTTCTCTCTCCAAACTCCTGGTGGTATGTGTTGTGTATTGAATTTTGTCCTCAAATAATATGTGTTGGAATCTTAAACCATATATCTGTGGATTTAATCCTGTTTGGAATTAGTGTATTTCTTATGCTAACTAGATCATACCTGAGTAGGATAGGTTTTAAATCTGATCACTTCTGAGTTATAAAAAGAGCAAGATAGACACAGAGGCATGCAGACACAGAGGTGAGAGAGACACTGTCTGAAGACAGAGACAACAGAATCTAAATGACCAGGAACTCCAAAGATTGCTAGTTACTAGAGGCTGAAATGGAGCCCGGTGGTGCAATGATGGTTAAGCACTTGGCTACTATCTGAAGGGTCGGTGGTTCGAACCCACTCAGTGACTCCATGAGAGAAAGACCTAGTGATCTGCTTCCCTAAAGAGGACACGGGGTCGCCATGAGTCGGAATCAACTGGACAGCACCCAATGACAACAACAGAGGCTGAAATAAAAAAGGACCTCCCCCTAGAGACACACCTCAAATTTGGACTTCTAGCCCGAACTGGGAGAAAATAAATATCTATTCTTTAAAGCCACCCAATTGTTGTATTTTTGTTACAGCAGCATTAGGTGACTAACACAGTACGTTTTCAGTTTTTTTTGTTTGTTTCCATCCTGAGCAGCCAGCCAATTACTAGCCTCTGGACTTGAATCAGGGTGGATCTATACTTCAGGACTTCTCTCTTTCTATATGAAGTGGATAAACAAATGTATTAAGCAGCCTGAGGTTCTCTTGACTTGCCTCTTCAGGCACGGAATCAGTTCCTTACAGGCTGAGGGAATGAATACTGGGACTCCAGAAGTCTCAGAGTATCACGGTCAAAGTAGAGCCTCCATTCTGTAAGTGAGTGTTGGGCAGAAGAAGGAAGTCCCTATCTGTCAATCTCACTGGCTCAGGAATTAGCTTCAGGCAGCTGGGGGCAAAATGAGAAATGCTGAGGTCCTGCTCCTCCTGAGAAAAAAGCCCTGTGTTGTGAGCTGGCGGGAGTGGGAGCCCTGTGCTCTTGGCTGCACCAGTCTGGACTGGAGTCTCCATCTTGCTGAGCTAATTGTGGGGAGGGAGGAAGTGGTCTTGGTTCAGATACGGAGACTCTCACTTTTCTCACAGATTTTCTTTAACCAATGTTTCTTCATTTGCTGTTTGCTCCTTAGGACCATTTCTACAGGCTTTAAATGGTTGTTTTTTAGAAAACAACTTACCAGTTTCACTGGTGAGTGGGTCAGTGGAGCACCTCACACGGTAGTCAAGTGAATTCCCACGCATGATGATCCCAGATGTGCAGAGTAGAACTGCTCCATAGGGTTTTCAAGGCTGTGACCTTTCAAAAGCAGATTTATGGGCCCATCTTCCGAGGTGCCTCTGGGTGCGTTCAAACCTCCAACTTTTCACCTAGTAGTCAACGCTCTTGTTTGTTTTTAACGACACTTTAAATATGGAAAAAGCCCCCCAGACACCCTTTTAGCTCAGTGGTGAAGTTACCTCTGAGGTTCACTGTTCAGCCTGGGAGTGGACAGCCCCGTAAAACCAAATGAGACTAACGAGGTACAGGAGTCCAGTGACAAGGGCCAGAAGGCAGAAGGGGACAAGGAAGCTGGCGATAGGGAACCCAAGGTTGAGTGAGGATATTGTTGATGTGTTGTGAGATTGTTAACCATTGTCATAGGGCAACATTTGTAGTAACTGTTAAATGAGAAACTATTTTGTTCTGTAAGCCTTCATCTTAAGTGAGAATAACAGCACAATTCGAAGAGTATAGTCAATGTCACTGAACTGTGCATGTAGAAATTTTTGAAATGGTGTATCTTTGGCTATATGTATTTTCACCAAAAAAAAAAAAAAAAAGGTTGAGAAGTTAGAGGGTTGATATGTTGTGGGTTTGTTAACCAATGTCATAAAACAACATGTGTACTTCTGTTTCATGAGAAACCGTTTGTTCTGTAAGCCTTCACCTGAAGTACAATAAAAAAAATTAAAAAAAAAAAATGGAAAAAGCATTCTTAGTTCTTGCATCTGTAGGCCACAGTTTGCCAACTCCTGCTGTAGGTCGCTAGGTACAGTTAGCATCACAGTGTAAGTCTGCATTATTCCAAAGTGAGTTTGCCATATTCCAAATTCATTTTCCAAGACCTACTTGGCCAAAACAGTAGAGGTAAATGATGATTTAACCCTGTTATCTCCTGAATATTTTAAGTCTTTCAAGATGCTGCTGATGTCAGAAAATTCTGATAAATAAATTTCTTAAAATTTAAAATCTTTTTTGCATTGATAGCTATAAATTCAATTAAGTTTTTTAAAAAAAATTTCATCTTTTCCCAAGTGATTAAAGAAATCTTCATTCTGGATTCTATAATGATAGTAATTATTACAGGCATTTAAAAATCATATTTAACTTAGATGTACAGGTTAAAATGTCTGTTATAAAAAATATCATTGAAAATATGAACTTTCATATAAGTTAGTTTAATGGAACTAATTTATTAGGTGTGTCTCTAAATTCTTTCTGGAGTCTGAATTATCGACCTGGTGATTAAACTACTAGTTTATTAAGAGGGAAAAAGTTAAAATTGTTCTTTTGCATCATAAAACTAAGAAAAGGAATTCTGCAGTTTAACTTTTTGACTACTTGTGTGAGTAAACACAGTGTAGTATCTGTAATGGTTTTTATACTCTCTTGAAATAAAAGACTTTTTCAAGCTTCTAGTAACCTAGAGTATATACTAGAAATAATTTTTCCCCGAACATTCACAAATAATTTTTTATTAGTGCTGTGGGCCTGAGCAGATGCCTAATAAGAAACTCAACTACTTGACCAGAGGGTTTCTATTCCAATAAAATACTGACATTGGAAATGATTGAGAAGGTATTTTGGTTGCCATCTCATTTTTTCTCTAATAATGATTTCTTTCCCCCATATTATTTATATTCTTTATTTTGTTGGCTATAAAGGTTATTTGTTATAAGATCTGTTACATAGCTTTAGGATTTTTTTTTCTTCACAAGATGGAATTCTCATAAGATTTTTTTGAAAGGCTCAGAACTTAAATTAAATTTGTACCTTAATATAAAATTCAGTTCTTAAAGTTGTCTGTTTACTATTTTAACAATTTTATGTCGTTATGGTACAGTTTTTCCAGAGAAAGAAATTATGATATAATGTTAACGTTTATTATTTGGCCTTATATTATTTCCATGTTTCATACTTTTGTTGGCTCAAAAATGTGTATAACATTCTTTCAAATATTACCTTGTTAACACATTCTCTCGACATTTATAGTGTCTATCAATTCATTTTTCTATTACTATTTAAAAGTAATTAATACATGTTTTAGTTTGTATAATTAGCAACTTCCAAAATCGTGATTTCTGCAACATTTTACTCAAGCAGTGATAAGCAGAAGTTTATACATCATATTACGTACAGAATTTCAACCAACATAAAATATAAGAACATCACTCTAAGTGATATTCAGAAGCTTACCTCTATTTGGAAGTGAATATGCAGATATTAACAATACTCCTGACAGTTACGTCTTGACTGCATTACTGATATTTTTATAGTGACTAAATGTGATGTTAATCTATGAGATTACACATTTATCATGCACAAGTGCAGGTATGCCAATAACCATATTGAAGGAGACACTTAGGGTCTGAGCATTTAAAAAATAAAATTAAAGCAAAATGGTAGATTGAGGTAGAATATTGTAGCCACAGCCAAGCTTCAATAAACGCCTAAGTCAAAATGAGTCATATTTCTTTTTGTATTTGCCATTCATACTTTATATCTTGCTTGCTTTTTTCCTTCTTTCTCTCTCTTTCTCTGTCTCATGGGATGTTCATTTTTAAAAGACAGATATAATTATCATGGAAAAGTTATATCCACTGTGGATAATCTCTCAATCTTTTGGAAGACTATGTAGGAAATATGCAGCAAATTTTTACTAAAATTCTTGTTATAACAACTTTCCTTTGTTGAACTAAAATACATTTCATATTTTGAAAGAACTTGCTAACATACCTTCTGACAAGCATAGACTTCCTCCAATTTTTAAGTCTATTCAACGTTTTAATTTTTATGCAGTGTGAAGTTCTCTTTGATGTTTAGCTTCTCTGCTTAAATAGCTAACCACAGCACTAGCTGGATGGCTTAATAAGAAATTAATTTTAAGAGAGTTAACAAGTGGTATCATTAGGGTTGGTGTCATCCAATGTGGTAATTCATGATGTCAACCTCCCCCCATGGATCTCCTTCCGTACCAGACCATACGGAATCCTTAGAAATGTTTTTTGTACTAATGTTACCGATAAATCATAATTCCCACATATCACTCCTTCTTTTCCTTTAATTACTACTTCATTCTCAAGAAAGTTATTGATATTAGTTCACAAATACTAATTATCCCAATATTGTAGCTAAAACACCAGAAAATTTCACAAAATCAGTGACTATAAAAACACTGGCAAGAACGTAAACAACAGCATGTGCTTATAGTTCATGCAGATGAAACCATGTGATTGGAAGTGTCTTTTTAATTGGGTAATAATGACAGCTCCAACCTGAGCACATTAGAAGGTTCAAAAAGTAAATTATCATGGAGTTTTAGCCTTGTAGGGAAATTGATACATGTAAGCTGGGTTTACGGAACGTGTTTTTGTTGTTGTAACTAACTCAGGAATATTTTTATAGACAGTCATTTTGGTGTCACCCCCTCTGATAGTGTCACCTGGTGAAGCCCACACCCTGCAACTCCCTAGTGACGTCACTGGAGTTAACTGGGTTAATTCTCCCTAAAAGATCATACCAGTGACAGTAAAACGAGATAGTGTTAGTGCATTTTAACTTAAATTCATTTTAATCACTATTCACATTATCTTTCTGTCATACTTGTATATATGCCATATTCATCTAGTCTCAATTTTATATTTATATTTGGAACTGTTGCTACCACAAATGTCTATATAAATTGGTTTCTATCCCCTGTGTAAATGGAACTATAATTTCCTTTGAAAAAACATATGGCTCTAATATAACCAACATTTTATATGAGTCCACAAGACCTAGAGATGATAAAAAAGAATAAAGAAAACACACGCATGCACGCATGCACACAGGCACACACACATACATGCACGCACACACACAAGCTCTGGCTGCTGCTTCTTACGCTATCCACTTTCAAAAAGTGTTTCTCTGTTCTTACATACTAGCCAGCTTCAGTCAAAATCTTCCCTTCATGAATTCAATTTTTTTTTTACCATTTGATTTGACATTGACCTTTAAAATTTTATAAGAACACTGCAATGTGGTTAAACTACAGACTTGTCAAATTGGGTAAAAGATGGCATTCAAACGTAAAGGACTAGGTATCTTCAAAGCAGAGGTCTTTTCATTTTTCATTGCTTTTGCATGGAAAGAACAACAAAACCAGATAGACAGGTGGTAGACATAGATCAGAAGTAATTATATTACTATTTTTTGTTTTCTTTTGTTTTCCGTCCACTTGTTAATCACCTTAGCCGCTTTCAGATTAAGAGTTTGTTTCCTCCTCCTGGCTTCTCCTCACGTCCACCCCTCTCACACTAACTCTTCCACTTTCATCTTTTACTGGTAAGGACCCTTTGGCCCACCCAGAGAATCCAGGTTAATGCCCCTATCTTAAAGTCAGCAGATTAGAGACCTTAATTCCCCTTGCACGTAACCTAACATAATTGCAGGTTCTGGAGATGAGGATGTGGACGTGTCTGTGGGGGAGTTATTCTGTCTAGCACATTTGGTGAGGCAGGATTTAAACCTAGGTTTGTCAGACCGCAAAACTGATGCTCTTTTTCACTATACTACATTGCTTACTGAAGATTTTGATAGTGACGCTATCCTTTTGAAATGAGAATGTCATATTATGATGGGTAGGGAACGGCCAGTTATTTACAATAAGTTTTGAGCAGAACAAAAGGGTAAGGGACCTGGCAGTATACCTTTAACTGATGACAGACTGCAAGGTAACTAAGACAGTTATAGGATTGGACCACGGAACATCAGTTTCTTCTGACATAGTGTCTGTCATGGATTGAATTGTGTCCCCCAAAAATATGTGTCAACTTGATTGTGCCATGATTCCCAGTACTGTGTGTGACTGTCCACCATTTTGTCATCTGATGTGATTTTCCTATGTGTTGTAAATCCTGTCTCTATGATGTTAATGAGGTGAGATTATCTGCAGTTATGTTAATGACACAGGACTCAATCTACAAGATTAGGTTGTGTCTTAAACCAATCTCTTTTGAGATATAAAAGAGAGAAGTAAGCAGAGACAGAGGAACCTTATACCACCAAGAAAGCAGCATCAGAAGCACAGCGTGTCCTTTGGACCCAGGTTTCCTGTGCGGAGAAGCTCCTAGGCCGGGGAAGACTGACGACAAGGACCTTCCTCCAGACCCAACAGAGACAGAAAGCCTTCCGCTGGAGCTGACACCCTGAATTTGGACTTCCGGACTCCTAGACTGTGAGAGAATAAACTTCTGTTTGACAAAGCCATCCACTTGTGCTATTTCCGTTATAGCAGCACTAGACAACTAAGATAGCGTCCAAAGTGGCCAGAAACAGCAGCATGTGATTCAGGCAGTCAATTAACAATGGGGGAGAGGTGGCGACAGAGGAAATTTCGAACAGATAAGCACAGTATAAGACTTGAGAACAACAGCTGAGCAAATACGTACTTTAAAATGTAGGCAGATAAATAAGCCTCCCACCACCTGCCTAATTAGGCTCCTCCAACCTGCTGGATATAGGGCTGGTTCTGGTCCAAGAGACTTGAAAAACAACAGACTTTAATTCTAAAAAGAGTCAGAAGAATTAGGGAAATAGTGTATTCAGACATCAGAAACATAACCAGGGCAGAAAAGCGGAATGAGAGCTGGCACAATTAAGGAGTAGTGTTGGCGTGGGGCCGGGCTTGAGTTTGAGGAACGTACTCAGTTATCAGAATTAAGATACACATTAGAGTCAAAGGGGCAGTAAGAACAATGATGCCCAGCCCTTCCTAACTCACATCACCTGGCCTTGAATGCTGAGTGCAGAGTTTGGAGTCGGCCTAGAGATTTAGCTGTGGTGAACAGGAAGGATGCTGAGGCTAGAACTAACTCTGTTTCTCTCTCTCATTTTGTCTTATACCTACTTATACCTTGTTTTGATTGTGTTGCTGTCGTTGGATGTCATCAAGTCAGCTCCAATGCATGGTGACCCATGTACAATGGAACAAAACGTTGCCCAGTCCTGCCCCATCTTCACGATCACTGGTCTGCTCAAATCAATTGTTGAGACTGTTGTTTATTTTAAGTGCCTTCCAACCTAGTGGGCCTATCTTCCAGCACTTACACTGAACAATATACTGCTGTGATCAATAAGGTTTTCATTGCCTAATCTTCAGAAGTAGATTTCCAGACCTTTCTTCCTAGTGTGTATTAATCTGGAAACTCTGCTGAAACCTGTCCACTATGAGTGACCCTGTTGGTATTTGAAATACTGGTGGCTTGGATTCCAGCATCACAGCAACATGCAAGCCATCACAGTATGACAGTGACAGACAGGTGGTGGGCTTTGACTGCAAGCTCTCTAAAACTCATTCATTCATTCGTTCTATAAATGCTGAATGAGTATCTACTCTGTCCAAGTACTCTGTTAGTTGTTGGGAATATAAAAATGAACAGAATGTAGCCCTACCAATTGAAAGACATCATTGCTTGCTATGTGGCTTCTTTGTTTTTCAGGTACACAAGCCAACCATTACAAATAGTTTTTTAGAGAGTCCACCAACTTCTTACTACTGTTTTCTGTTCTTTCACATTTATAACATATTATAGGAAGTGCTCTTTGAATTACAACTAGCTACTATTTTACTTCCGGAATAATACTAAAGAAAATCAGATCTCACTCTCTTTTACTCAAGGGACGAAAACTTGTCCCTTGGTGTTTAATTTCCATCTCATTTATGCTACATTTCCTCCCCCATCCCATCCTGCCCCACACACTCTTTTCAAGGTAACAGCATTTCAGGATGCGTTAAAACTGAGATTTTTTAAAAATCTGATAAGGTAAATAATGATACCGCAAAAACTAATAAAATGTACATGAAACTTTTGAAGATTAAAAGCATCAGTTTAAGTTCTGATTAAAAATGACAACTGGGACTACTTAAAAATTAAAGTATAGGTAAAAGATTTGAACAAAACCTTCACAAAAGAGAATACTGAAAAGATGAAAAGGTATTTATATAATTACTCATCAGAGAAATAGAAATTAAAACAAGAACTAGATATCACTGCAAGGCCAACAGATTAAAAAAGAAAATGGAAAATGATGAGCATCAGGGTGATTTGGAGCAGTTGTACTCCCATACAATGCTGATGTGTATATAAATCACTACAGTTACTTTGAAAATTATTTGACCAAATATTCTGAACAATAGCAAACATGGATCTCAGGTTCTTGTGGAAGATGTGATCTTGACAGAGAAAGATGGGCATTATATATTTTGTGGTCATCTGCAATAATGGTTAATTAAAAAAGGAATTACTAAAGCAAAAATTAGGTCTATCTGTGCAAGATGTAAGACTTGGTACCTCGGTTTTCTGAATTCTATCTATACTGGAGCTTTAAAGAAAGCTCCATTGACAAATGACATAGTTGAGGTCAAACATTCAGTGATTGAAAGCAATGTAATGAGATTTGACAACACTCCTTCAGGCAAACCCAACCTCTCAAGTCAACTCCTTGACTAATGTCATGCTCCACTCTTTGTTCTAGAAAAGACAGTCATGTCTATTTGACTTCCCCCCCTCAACCCCCAGTGACAGT